>CM017905.1:15155600-16498245 GCA_008369825.1 Triplophysa tibetana | reverse complement strand
CTTTATTGAACAACACGAAGGTGAATAAATAATGGCAGGATTTTTATTGTGGGATAAATTATCTTGTTAAATAATGCATTCATTGATTATAAAACATACATGACCTTCATTTTTGAAAGACTATAGAATGTAAGATTTTTTTTCTGGCGCAGTAATGACTGGACAGTTTGTTTTAGTCTTAAGAAATGGTTCACTCTTTTCTTCATTATCACCTCTTCGTCTTTCTTCACATTATCATCTTTCTCTAACTCTGTGTCCTTCAGTCTGTCTAACGCTTGCACAAGTTTGTTCTCCCTGCCCTAAATTGATTTGTAAAAAATAATTACAACCATATCTTTAAATTTGGGCTCCACCTGATTTATATGTGTGGTATAACATTACACAATTTTAAAATTGAAACACTTACGTTATATTCTAGAATCATACTTTATGTGAGCTTTATTTCTGTTAGCTTGTGACATGCAAAAATAAAGAGCCTGTTTTCGAGATATGCGCTATGACTTCAAACAAATAATGTAATGCTGTATGCTTCGGATTGCACAAAATGAGCAAGCGATCATGAATTATAAGCGTGATAGCAACCATTAGCTAGTTTGAGAGAGCAATTATCTTAGCTTTTGTGTAGGCCTAGATGGAATGCATTTAGGCAGGCTAACAAACAAGTTGAAATCCTCACAAAAATACATTCTATGTATTTTTTACCCATGGGGGTAGTTGCTTGGTGATGGATGGGATGCCTGTTCTTAGCCACGTGACCCAACCTGCTGGAGGGTGGGGAGGTGCTTTCGCTAATAATCTCTAGCAAAGCGACGATAACAGGCCTGGGCGTGTCAGCACGAGGCTTTCGCGAAACTGTAATCTTCCAGTGTGATGGTCGGTGCTCCCAGCGCTTTCTTGGAGAAAGATGGGTAAGCCCTGACCGGTAACCTTTTACGGACAGAGGCCTTATCTCTCTACATTTGCATTTACATTTACATTTAGGCATTTGGCAGACGCTTTTATCCAAAGCGACTTACATTGCTTGATCCTATACATTCCACTGGCGATAGGCCGTCCGGATAGGGTTTCACCGGGTGAGTGCAACTTCCTTAATTAGGGATGTGCTGCAGAGGCCACTTCCTACCCAGGGGGAGGAAAATAATGGATATAGACATGGTCTCGGCATTGGGGGAGATCGCATGGGACATGTGGACTGAGTAGTTACCCGCGAGATGGAGGTTCACCTGGGGGAGGTCATGGGTTACAAAGAGTTAAAAGCATCTCATGAGGAAACATCAGACAGAACAGCACATGGAGGGGGTGCTACAGACGTCTGGTAGCACCAGGCCGGTTAGAGCTATCTGTGATAGTTCATATGTTCTTCCGGCCAAAGGGGGAAGGCTGCTCTGCCCTGCCGACCCCCTGGAGGTAGTTGCTTATTGATGGATGGGATGCCTGTTCTCAGCCACGTGACACAACCTGCTGGAGGGTGGGGAGGTAATTTTGCAGGCATACGCCCAGCCGGATGCCGGTCCTACGTGTTGCCAGGCAGGACGTGCGCTGATACTGGGTTTACGCAAAGGTTGTAAAACCTTGCGAAGGTGTTGGGTGGAGCCAAACCCGCAGCTCTTCAAATGTCTGCCAGAAAGGTGCCTCTGGCCAGTGCCCAGGAGGTGGCGATACCCCGTGTGGAGTGAGCCCGTACTGCCAATGGGCACGGGAGATCTTGGGATCGTTATGCCGCCGTGACGGCATCCACGATCCAGTGCGCTTGTCTCTGTTTGGAGACAGCCCTCCCCTTCTGCTGTCCTCCGAAACCGAAAAAGAGCTAGTCAGAGCTCCTGAAGTGCGCGCACTGGACACAACACGGACGGGGTTGGGTCTTCCTCCCCAAGGAGAGCGCCTTCAAATTCACAACATGGTCCAAATAGGGAGTAGCTGGAACTTTAGCAACGTATCCGGGCATGGGTCTCAGGATAACCTGAGAGTTGCCATGCCCGAATTTCAGGCAATCCGGGGACACGGAGATTGCTTGTAGGTCCCCTACCCTCTTGAAAGAAGTGAGCGCCATCAAGAGGGCCATCTTACTCGAGAGGTGAGAAAGATCAGAATCTCTGAGGGGCTCGAAGGGGGGCCCAAAGGGAGCCAATAGTGGCCCTCCAGGACCACATTAAGGTCCCATGAGGGTATGGAGCGGAGACAAGGCGGATTCCGCCTTCTCGTGCCCTTTAGGAACCTGATGATCAGGTCTTGCTGCCCTAGAGACTTTCCATCAACAGTGCCGTGACGAGTGGCTATAGCGGCTATATACACTTTCAGTGTGGAGGGGAAAATGTTAGTCTCCAGTCTCCCTTGTAAGATGGTGTGAGAATCTGGATTTCGTCCTGTCCTCTTTAAATATATCATCTGTGTCTAAAAGAACATTTGTCTATCATACGTATTCATTCAGATTAGTATAAGCTTCCTTCACCCTAATATGGGCCTTACTTTCCTGTTGTTTAAACCTAGTTGAGAGTCGTACTGACCTGAGTGACTATCGGTCTCCATCTCAAGGCTCTTAATGATATGAATTGATGTGTTTTGATGCTTAGTACGTAGTTATAATCATATCTGATCATTTTGAGGAGGAATGAGACTAAACATCAAGTCTTGTCTTTTTCCACCCTTGTGGTTTTTTATGACACCTCCTTTTAATCTTATAAATATTAGTCCTCATACAAATAAACATTGGACTCTGATTGAACTAGACTCTTGTGTCTGTGTCAAACTTTGTCTCCTGATCAGTAACTCTGTGTGTTCCGTCGACTAGACTTTTCAACCATAGAATAATATTTTGTAGGGGACATTGAGAATTTTACATTCTAACAGTTGGGGGCTCGTCCGGGATGGGAGGAAGAGACTCTCTTCTCTCTTAGAACCAAGAGGCCAAAGCATACTGAGGAAAGCGCACCTGACGATCGGGCACAGACCTACAGGAAAAGGGTGAGTGTTTTTTTCTTCTATACAGTTTTTTTTCTGGCTTAGAGAAATGAAACGCTTACCCTGTAGGATTCTTGTGGTTTAATATTTAGTGGGACGAAATAGTTTTTTTTCAATTCATGTTAGTGGGAATTCGCTTTCCCATTGTTGTGACAATGCGGCTGGCAACAGTAATTAGTAAAATAATTATTAACGTAAGAATATGAAAGGTTTTGCAGTACTGATCACACTGTAATTTTGGATCGTGGTGTTGGCTTCTCAGAGAAAGTGCTTTGTTAACAAAATTTATTAGAGTTTATTCTAAAAAAGAATAATTTATTACAGATTTCACTGTTACTGCATGACATATTGAAATATTGTTATCAGGAAAAGGACGGTGAATTTAATATCCACCTCTGATCACAATATAATACATGCAGTAGTGTTGAAACTTTTGGTCGATTGAACACGAGGGTTTATCTTTGTTTTGTCTGTACTGTCTTTATCACTAACTTGTTTGGAGTGTAAGATGGGGAATTCTGCTTCAAAGCCACTGCCGGGCGAAACGCCTGTCGCATTTATGCATAGAAATAATCAGGGATTTTATGCAAATCCATATGTTAACAATCTCGCAGGATGGTCGGAGGGAATAAAACCGCAAATTGATATTCCCTACCCGAGGGAAGGTTCCTTTTCTGATGATTGTATGTTTTTTGGCAAAGAGCCTGGTAAAAGAAGGGTGGGGAGACCCAATGTGGGATTATCCATACATGAATAAAGCTTATGCAGTATGGAAAGAGATGAGGAAGGTTTGGGACCAGGGTCCGGATAAACAAAAAATGCTTGCATATGCAAGTCACAATCTGTGGCCATTAGAAAAACCACCGCCTTCTTACCAGGCTCCTAGCCAAGGTCAGACTGCACCCTCTGCGCCCACTCTGTCGGTTAAACCAATCATCAGGGGTAATACCGTTTCCGCAAATCGTAACATTACAGGTCAAGAACAAACAGTCGAGGTAAAACCGAAAAAATGCATTGTTAAACCTAACATAATTACAAACCCGAAAACTCAATGGTTTGGGTGAGGGCTGGAAATACGCTAAATGTTAGACCATTACGAATGTCTGATATGGAGGCGATCTGTAAAAGTTTGGCTTCCCCACAGGAAGCGGGAAAGTATGTGTCAATTTTGCAAACGCACACAAAATATTCACATTTTACAGGAAGAGATTTCCGAGCGGTGTTGTTAAGAACACTAAAGAAAGATGTAAATGAAGAAATGCTGATTGAAAAATGTCCCGCATTATCTATTGACAATGATAAAAACACTTTTTTTTACAGCGGTACGGCTGCAAACCCACATGAGTTGTTTTGGGAAACTTCTGCTAATGTTGAAATGTTTTTTACACAGATAAGAGTGTTTCTTGATAAATGTCTAGGGAGTCAACAGGTCTTATCTCTTGCAGAAAGCACCACACAGGCAACGAGAGAATCAGCTGCTCAACTTTTCGTGTGTTTTTAGAAAAGATGGATTGAAGATTCTAAATTGCCATTAAATAATGACATAATGAATGCTATGTTTACAGGCTATCCGGAAAAGAGGAACACTGAACAAAGTTCTTTTTATTATTAGAATATCAAATTATATACTCTGTGGGAATTTCCGGAACTGACATTGCTTGTACTGTCACACCTCCATTACAGGTTAAAGCCTCTGGTATTTAAACCATTTTTTCACAGATTCACAATTATTCCAGGAGCTCCACTAAATCTCTTAGGTCGTGATATGATGCATAAATTAGGCATGGATATTAAGTTTACTGATAACAAGGTTGTTTTTTCTTTTCTGTCTAGTCTACAGGCATCCGTCGATCCTTTGCCAACAGGTGGACAGCCAAGCGGTTCACAATCGCCTGTTTCCGGGTGCAGCATGCCTACACGGGTAGACTCCATGATTAACCCTTTGTTATGGTCTCAGTTCAAAGATGGCACTGGTTCATTGATATGGACCCTTACAGGGCTAAACTGAAAACTAACAAACCTGCCTACATTAAACAATACCCTTTATCTAAAGATAAGGAAGAAGGTATTACGCCTTTAATTGAAAATTTTGTCAAGCAGGGTGTCCTCGAACACATACACACACCATACAACACACCAATTAATCCTATAGTGAAAGCTGATGGGAAAACTTGGAGATTAACTCAAGATTTAAGAGCAGTAAATCAGTTGATTATACTACTCGCAACAATTGTGCCTGATGTTTTGACTGTTATGAATTCTGTGCCACATTCGCACAAGTATTTCACTGTAATTGATTTGTGTGCAGCTTTTTTCTCTGTACCTGTACACCCAGATACTCAGCCTTTGTCCAGTTGCATATCTGTCTAAGAAGTTAGATAACATAGTCACAGGTATGCCAGCATGTCTTCGTGCTGTGGTTGCAGATGCTCTGATTGTACAGGTGGCTGAGAAAACTGTGCTGTCACACCCTTTAACATTGTATGCATCCCATCAGGTAGGGGTAATTTTACACAACATGCAAACACAACACATGACAGCGCAACGACGCTCAGGGTTACGAGGCTACTCTGCTGGCAACGAAAAATCTTAGCATTCAACCGACAGCAAACATTAATCCTGCTTTGCTGGGTATTTTGGGTATGGTAGACATTGCAGATTTTGATGTTGAACATGATTGCATCTTTGAACTGACCACCTCTTACTCTTCTAGGTTCGATCTGTTGGATACGCCCCTAGAGGGGGGAGAACACATTTATGTTGATGGGTCTTGTTCAAAGCCCTCTGACGGTGTCTACCTCTGTGGCTATGCTGTGATTTCCGATACAGGAGAGGTAAAAGAAGCTTTTGCTCTAGACTAAAATTCGGCTCAAGCAGCAGAGTTGATAGCATTAATACGGGCCTGTGAGCTGATGACAGGAAAGAGAGTAACAATTAACAACACAGACTGTAAGTATGCGTAGAGTTTTTCAAAAATAGCTCATGCTAATCGGATAGGACAGTTAACTGAAGCAGTTCAGCTTCCACTCGAAGTGGCCATCGTAAAGGTCAAGGGTCACGCTTCGGGGGGACGATGAACTGGGTGTAGGCAACAAAAGGGCTGATGAAGCGGCAAAGGTAGCAGCCCAAGCTCAGATTAAATCACCATTTCATCCGAAAGATGAAACACAGATAGCAATGACAGTGCACATAACGAATGTACCTGACATTGATATCAAATTCTTGCAAAGTCAACCAACAGAGGGAGACTTAAGAGATGAACAGGGTAGGATAGCACTACCAAAACTAGGATTAATTATCCTAATTAGACATTACCATGGGTTATCTCACACCAGTTGTGCAAAAGTAGTTCAAGCAATTAATCAATTGTATTGTATAGCCGATGTTCATAAAACAGCAAAACTTGTTTTGAATGCATGCTTAACATGTGCACAGGTGAACCCGCACAAATCAGCTAAAGCACGATGCATTGACACATCCGGAAGCTCCTTTTCAACATCTACATATTGATTTTACGCACATGCCGCCGATAGGTAATCTGAAATATATTTTGGTAATTATTGATCGATTCTCAAAGTGTCCTGAAGGGCAAAAGAGGACGCCAAAACAGTGGTAAATATCTTAACGAAGGAGATATTAGACCAGTCAACATAGAATCGGACAACGCGACGGGCTCTTATCAAAAGCGTTGTCTATTGATTGACATTTTAATATTCCTTATCATCCGCAAAGTGCAGCAGTCGTGGAAAGAAGCAACCGAACACTGAAAACACGACTAACAAAAGCGGTACTTGAAACAGGAAGAAATTGGGTTGATTTGTTGCCCGCAGTCTTGGCAGAAATAAGAATGACTCCATCTTACACGACAAAATTGTCGCCGTTTGAAATACTAATGGGTAGACCTTTCCTGACCCCGTGGGTCAAAGGCCGCGCAGTCATTTCTTTTTTTAGGTGATCTGGAAGTGATCCCGGAGGACTTAGTGACTTCCCTAGTCGAAAAGTTAAATTCTATATGTACTGATGTTTCTTTGTGCCTTGCTCTTCCCTCAGAGCAGCCTACTCATAACTTTGTTCCAGGACAAAAAGTCTTTGTGAGGAGTCTGAAGCCACAAAGGTTGGAGAACCAAAGTACCACGGACCTGCGACTGTGATTGCCGTCACACGGACAGGAGTTCTGACGGACTACCAGCCACAGTGGATACACGCTTCCAGATTGAAGTTGTGTTCTTCAGGAGAGCAGGCAAGCTCCAATTTAACATAGAATCTCAACAGGGGATTCACCTTACTACACCTCAGGGTGGAGAAAGCACTGACTAAGCTGAGGAAAGAACCACCTTTCATGAGGTGGGGGCCACCCAAAGCAAGAAGGTAAAAGGCCCATTGAGCCAACAGTGCTGACTCATTAGCTTCCCCTGATGTGCATTGAGGGCCAAATTTTATTCTAAAAAGACCAAGGAAAAATTGTTATCCTAAGTACAAATTTCCTATGGAATATTTAGATATCAATTCTTATACTGGGTGCACAATTACCGAAGCCCTTATTGTGCCCAGATCTTCTTAACTCAGTGAAGACGACAATAGAAGTTGCCCACATCCACAATGATTGAACCAATACCGGTGATAGAAGGACCAAGAAATGTTGATGAAAGTGACAATGAAGTGGAGAGAGATAATGAGTTTGACGATTCGGTAATTGAGATTGGCACGGTAGATGATGAAGAGTAGATATAATTATGTTTATGTTTTTGTTTTTATTGAGGATGAATGATTTAGTTATGTTTTCATTACTAATCACGGTGATTGATCCCTTACCTCAAAGAACAGCTTGCAAACCAGAAAACCACACAAAGATACGCAATTGCAAATATCCTTTTATTAAAGATTTGTATTAACCTTTTTTCTGCTCTATATTTGTTCTTTAAAGGGACACAGGACTGCTTGTAAGACTGTTGGTCTGAAAGTGGCCATTGTGAGAATCTGGATTTCGTCCTGTCCTCTTTAAATATATCATCTGTGTCTAAAAGAACATTTGTCTATCATACGTATTCATTCAGATTAGTATAAGCTTCCTTCACCCTAATATGGGCCTTACTTTCCTGTTGTTTAAACCTAGTTGAGAGTCGTACTGACCTGAGTGACTATCGGTCTCCATCTCAAGGCTCTTAATGATATGAATTGATGTGTTTTGATGCTTAGTACGTAGTTATAATCATATCTGATCGTTTTGAGGAGGAATGAGACTAAACATCAAGTCTTGTCTTTTTCCACCCTTGTGGTTTTTTATGACACCTCCTTTTAATCTTATAAATATTAGTCCTCATACAAATAAACATTGGACTCTGATTGAACTAGACTCTTGTGTCTGTGTCAAACTTTGTCTCCTGATCAGTAACTCTGTGTGTTCCGTCGACTAGACTTTTCAACCATAGAATAATATTTTGTAGGGGACATTGAGAATTTTACATTCCAACAGATGGACAACACGATACAGATCGAGCACCTCCGTGGGTCTTCTCGTCGAGAGAGACACCAGGATAAACGCCTAGTAGATGGGACCCTATACTGGGTGATGGTCTCCACCACAGAGGGGGGTAGCCTACCTGGATCTCCTCGTCCCGTCCAGAGACCAGACATGGATGTTCCAGAGGTCTGGCCTGGGATGCCAGAACGTGCCCTTCCCCAGAGAGAGCAGGTCCTCCGTCAGGGGAAGGGCCAGTGGGGAGTCGTTGTCAAGAGCATTAGCTCCGAGAACCAAGTCCGGTTGGGCCAATACAGCGCAACTAGTAGCACTTGATGCTCCTCTTCCCTAAACTTGCACAGTGTCCGTGCAATGAGGCTCACTGGGGGGAAGACGCACGGGAAGACGCAAGGGAATCCGTGCCGAGGGGGGCCTCGGACAGGGAGTACCAAAGCGGGTAATGGGTGGTGTCGTGGGAGGCGAACAGGTCTACCTGGGCCTGCCCGAACAGCATCTAATGAGCTGGACATTGCGGGTGTGGAGTTGCCACTCTCCACGAGGCGTCGCTGACTAGAGAGCACGTCGGCTGTCTGGTTCAGGTTGCCTGGTTCAGGTTGCCTGGGATGTGTGTGGCCCGCAGGGAGCGGATCACCTGCTGACTTTTCTCGGTTGACCTGAAGTCCCAAATGATCTAGGTGCTAGAGCACAATGTCCCTTTGTGTACACAACTATTCTCGCGAGTGTGCCAAGATAAGCCAGTCGTCTAGATAGTTCAGTATCCGCACACCTTTCTCCCTTACGTGAGGTCGGGTGGCTAAAAACAGTCCAGTGGAGTGTAAGAGCGGCTGCGAGGGACGTCTGGGGAGAACAGAAACTCTATTTTTGAGTAAATGGATGCCCGGCCCTTGTTAGAATTACCCGCTGGTACCTTTCTATGCAGCCTTATAAGTTTAACATCCAGCATGTGCCCGGGAAAAGTTATATAACTGCTGACTTCCTCTCCCGCTTACCAGCATGAGATCTTTGGTGGGGGGGATGTGTGATGGCTCGGATTTAAGCCACACAATTCTGATACCATTATCTTTGTATTGATCTTTTATTTTGTCATTGTACTGAGTCAGTGCACTGGCTTAGATATGTGGCTTAAGATCAAAAACATTAAAACCAGAAAATTTCTCTGTGGCTAGAATGTGATTTATAAAAACATGGCTCAAATTGTTAAAGTTAATTTTATAGTTAAGATGACTTGAAAATGTTTAATACCTGGTGTGTTGTTGGAATGGACCAGCCTAGTGACAAAGAGATTCAAACAGGGAGTTGATCTGTTTTATGGGAGTTCTAAGGAAATGAGACTGTACCAGCTTTTAAGTATTAGAGGGGACATTGGAAAATGTAATGTCTTGATCAATGTGATTTTGTTTAATATGATTATTTTTGCATTGACTAAAGTTTATCCATGGCTCTAAATTTAGTCAAATGTATTGTGTTCATTTCAGCATTTGTGTTGTGAAAATTTGTATTGTTTTGTCTCCCCTTTTTGTTTTCATGGTGCTGGCCACCTCTCATAAGTTCAGTGTATGTTTTGTCTTTGGGACTGTTACTTGTTGTACCCTGAGAAAGGTGGTGCTGGATTTTGGTTCACTGTTAGTGAGAGGCTAAAGCATAATGAGTCCTTTTTGTGTACCTGATCTTTCCTATGATCTAATTTGAATGGAATATAATTTTTGCATCTTTTTCCTCTCTGATGAGGCTTGATCACATTCTATCTTGTGTAAGCAGGATTTAAATAAAAACTGTCACACTTGACACTACTTTGCTCCATGTTTTGTGGCGATGGAATCAATTTTTTTGTTTTGATTTGCTAAGGCTCATGGCAGATCCTTCACACGTACACTAATTTTTTTTCATACTGACTGTATTCCTTAAAAATTTATTTCTGATCTTCAGCATTCTCCTACAATTTACTATTGAAGGGGCTTTTTCCAAATTACAATAAGCCTTTCAGGATAGGCCGTTCCCCCGCTTTTAACATTTGGTAACGATGTCAAACCATTGTTAACAAAGTCAAACCAAAAAATGAAAATGGATATATTTGAAATATATTCATCCAAAGAGCATATATTACATGACATATTGGACATGTAACTGTGGGCCCAACATTTCATTCTCTACGTCTGTCACAGCAGACCTTCATCCTCTAATGCAATGCAAATTAATTATCATATTTAGTGTGAAATGAAGTGTTAAACAAGTTTAAAAGATTTTGATAATTGTAGCAATTTCGATGATTAAAAGTGTCTCCATTAATATGAATACATCAGCAACTGTTGCAAATAAAGCTGATACAATGCAAAGTCAGTTTTTAGAAAACCAAATAAAGGTCGATTTTTTAAGAAACATACAGAGAAGGAAGAAGAGGTTTAATACTAGCTTCAAAATTAGAAATTTGATCAAACACATACAGTATACACAACATAATAACAGTTACAAACATCTCAACAAATCTACAGTGTATGTAACAAATATAGCAATGATGAGTATATGTTTAAAATATGTGATCGAATGACAATGCCTTCACGTTGTTTCTGTTGAGCGCGTCTTATCTCTGGGAATCTTTCGGGAGATTGATTTAACTCACTCTTCAAACGTGTTCTGGAACTGACATACACTGAGTAAGCAAGGTTTGGGTTGATCAACTCAGAGTTCAGGGTTTAGCTGACTATAAATTAACCCTGCATTCTGGAATACCCCCCAGATCCTTTTAGATTTAACCTTGTATATTTACTTCATGCCACATCTAGTTTTCCTGTGGCTCAGTGGTTAAAGCATGGCAAAAGAAATGTTAAGGTCATGGGTTCGATTCCTAGGGGATCCACATAGTCAGACACAAAATGTATAATACAATGCAATATAAGTTGCTTTGGATAAAACCGTCTGCTAAATGCATTAAATGTAAAATATAATATGCCTTTATGGTTTAAACTTGTACATCAGCTGGCAAATAATTTGACAGGAAAGCCGTGGTCTATATGAGGGGAATGAATGTTATGGGGGTTTGGTCAAACTATGGCAGTGAGACAGCGAATAAATGTCTCAAATCAAAGACGGCGCCGTCCGGGAAGCCACTTAGTGTATTTGCTCAATTTCATTAGGGAACATTTTAGTCTCCTGGCTACCATGTCAGAAGAGAAAATTCTACACAAATTTAGCCTGCCACGGAAGCAAGTTCTGTAGCTCTTGCATCTTGTTGGCCCAACTTTGTCAAGACAAACTCAATAGAGCTAACCTCAGCCCTGAAAATCAACTGTTGCATGGCGGCTCTTCGTTTTTATGCGCTGGGGGGTTATCTGGAGGTGTTTGAGGATCAATTTGGGAAAAGAGAAACTAATAAAGACCTCAGTGTGGCGGTTGTTCACTCTGTGACAAACATCCTGCTACGTCATTCCACCGATTACATCACCAGGCACGATGTGATGGAGGCAGATCAAGGCTACCATGCCATTGAGGGTGTCCAGTGTGTGATTGGCCTTCTGGATGAGTCACTTATCCCTATTCACAAATTAGTGATCTACACCAATAATCTGAATCAACACAGAACATTAACACACAATGGCAAACAATGAGAATATAAATGACCCTTTCATATCAACCTATTCAACACCACCGCCACAGCACCTGCTAACGTCGCACTTCAGAAGGTTTACCTTCAGTAACCTACAAAGGTATAGTTCGGGGAACAGAAGCTGCACCGATCCGTCTGTCAATCTCCCGTTCCATCCTTCCCTTACTCGTGAACACGACCCCCAGATACTTGAACTCCTCCACTTGAGGCAGGAACTCTCCACCCACCTGAAGTGGGCAAGCCTCCCTTTTCCGACTGAGAACCATGGCCTCGGATTTGGAGGTGCTGATTCTCATCCCAGCCCCTTCTCACAATTGACTGCAAGTCGTCCCAATGCATGCTGAAGGTCCTGGTCTGATGGGGCCAGCACAACAACATCATCCGCAAAAAGCAGAGATGAAATCGTGTGGTCCCCAAACCCGATGCCCTCCGGCCCCTGGCTGCGCCTAGAAATTCTGTCCAAAAAAATTATGAATAGACTCAACAGGCACCGGAGACCTTACGGCCACAGCTCCGAATGGCCGGGTTGACAATGGAGGTGGAGAACATGGTCCACTCGGACTCAATATCTCCAGACTCCCTCGAGATCTGGTCGAAGCTCTGCCGGAGGTGGAAGTTGAAGATCTCTCTGACAGGGGATTCGGCCAAACGTTCCCAACAGACCCTAAATGTAAGTTTGGGTCTGCCGAGTCTGTCCAGCTTTCTCCCCACCATCGGATCCAACTCACCACAAGGTGGTGATCAGTTGACAGCTCCGCCCCTCTCTTCACCTCAGTGTACAAGACATACGGCCAGTTGTCAGATGAAACAACCACAAAGTCGATCATCGACCTCCGGCTAAGGGTGTCCTGGTGCAATGTGCACTGATGGACTCCCTTATGCTTGAACATGGTGTTCATTATTGACAAGCTGTAACTAGCACAGAAGTCCAATAACAGAACACCACTCGGGTTCAGATCAGGGGGGCCGTTCCTCCCAATCACGCCCCTACAGGTATCACTGTCTGTGCCCACGTGGGCGTTGAAGTCCCCCATTAGAACTACGGAGTCCCCAGTCGGAGCGCTTTCCAGCACCCCTCCCAGAGTCTCCAAGAAGGCCGGGTACTCTACACTGCCGTTTGGCTACTAAACACCGGCCCCTTACGGTCCCTCCTGCAGGTGGTGGGTCCATGGGAGGGTGGCCCCACGTCGCTCCTTCGGACGGAACCATGGGGGGAGGCTCGACCACCAGGCGCTCGCATTCGAGCCCCAACCCCGGGCCTGGCTCCGTCATTCCGGGCGACCTGTTTGCTTTGGGATACCCTACCAGGGGCGTATAGCCCCAGACAACATAGCTCCTAGGGTCTTTCTGGTACTCAAACCCCTCCACCACGGTAAGGTGGCAGTTCAAGGAGAGCATAAACCCATAAACTCAAAACATATACACTCACCTAAAGTATTATTAGGAACACCATACTAATAATGTGTTCGACCACCTTTCGCCTTCAGAACTGCCTTAATTCAACGTAGCATTGATTCAACAAGGTGCTGAAAGCATTCTTTAGAAATGTTGGCCCATTTTAATAGGATATCATCTTGCAGTTGATGGAGATTTGTGGGATGCACGAAGCTCCCGTTCCACCACATCCTAAAGATACTCTATTGGGTTGAGATCTGGTGACTGTGGGGGCCATTTTTAGTACAGTGAACTCATTGTCATGTTCAAGAAACCAATTTGAAATCATTCGAGCTTTTTGACATGGGGCATTATCCTGCTGGAAGTTGCCATCAGAGGATGGGTACATGGTGTTCATAAAGGGATGGACATGGTCAGAAACAATGCTCAGGTAGGCCGTGGCATTTAAACGATGCCCAATAGGCACTAAGGGGCCTAAAGTGTGCCAAGAAAATATCCCCCACACCATTACACCACCACCATAATTGTATTAAATAGAAATTGAACAGGTGTTCCTCTTTATCCTCTAGGTGAGTGTATATTGTGCATGGAGAGCAAAATTCCAAGAGCATACCATTTGTAAACAAAGTGTCATTCAGAGTGATGGGCAGTAATCATGCAGTCTGCATGTGACATACTATCACATTAAGAGTGTTTTTACACGGAAGCCTCTTCAACAGATCGCATGCATCGGATCGACCAGAGGGAGACCCAGTATTCTCTAATGTCGCACATTATAAGGGCAGTGAACTGAGCAAACAAACGTAGAAGGCAGACACCTTATACAAGGGGTAAGCTTGTATGGGGGAAACAGTTGAAGCATGGCAGGCCAACAGTTCTTAGCCGCAGCGCTAAGGGGGCGAGAGAACATTGCGAAGCTGCAACCGAGATCACACCGATGATCTGCGACAAAAACTGGATTGCATAACAGCGCAAAGTTTGCGGTAGTCAGTCACATTTCGTAGTAGTAGGCAAATCTATCAGCCAATCAAACAAAAGCATGATAGGGAACAGTACCGAGTGACCCGGGCATTGTGAACTCATAATAACAAAGCTCTGCCAGCTGCCATACATGCAGGGGAGCTTAAAGGTTCACAGATCCATATTGCTCGATACAGGGGGCTTAGCGTTGCGAATACAGGAGCACTGAAAACCTAACGTGTATCAGCATACAAAAGGATGCCCCCGTGCCAGGAAATGGAGGGAAAGAACACTAGGTAGTGAGGTTGCACATATACAGCTGAACAGCACAAAATCAACACCACCGACAGGTCACACACCACTCAGTGCTGTCTCATGGGGTCCGATTATAAGGCTGGGACATAAGAGATACAACAGCGCGCATAAGTAAGAAACCGCTCCCAGGTTGGATGTTCATTGCAAAAAATGACTTTGAAAAATAACTGAATTAAACAGTATTTACACAAGGCAAAACCTAAGGGTTATGTGGTCCAGACAGTGTAATATAAAGGGGTAGGGACCCCGCCCCTAAGCGCCATCTTGGATCACATTGGCCAGTCACATTTTAATTTCCAATGGCGTTATTCAATAAGGTTTCAGTAAGGTTTAGGGAAGTGGAGTCCCCTAGCGTTTTACGCAACGTAGAGAGACCAATCTCAACAGGGAACTAATATGCTTCATAGACTAAACTAGAGACAATGGCATAGGCAAAAAGTAAATATACACATTTGAAATGTTGAACTTTCTTGTAATGTATTCATTTTTCGTAACTTTAAAACATTTGCCAACAAATTCAAATGATTTTTGTATGGAATGTATGATTTTTTTATGGTTTCAATTAGGACAGTATTGTCCCAATGGACCTTAGTGTAACAATCGTATGTACCTAGATTAAAAAAACATTTATGAAAGCAAAATATTAAAGGTCCATTAAAAAAACACATTTTGTTAAATTTGTGATGTTTGCATAAACACAGCCAAAACAATAATGAAAACAAAACTGAAACGGACAAAAATGTCCAAAATAGCGTCCAAGGGTAATGAACACTTTTCTGGATTGCTCTGGAAGAAGATATTTAATTTGTTTATTAAATAATCATACTAGAATAGGTTAAAAGATAACAAATCTTTAACTAGTGTAAAGTAGCCTTGATATATGATTTTCATGGAAAAAGAGAACTAATGTTTACATTGTTTTCTACAGTGAAAGTTTTCAAATAAAACAGACGGTGAATCCAAACCAAGATTTAATATCATACATATTAAAACTCACTAATCACTGCTCTCAGGGAGAACTTTTGGAGTATACTTTATTTGCACAATTACTTTTAAGTAATTCTGACACACCATAAGATCTGAATAACAACAATCAAAGACACCACTGTTTCTCCAAATGCTCTGAAAATGACTGCCTTAAGTCTACCACTGTTCATCTTAGCATGAGGCAAAATATCACCATTATGTCACACACATTCAGTCTCACACGCACACACACAAAGTCTGTTGCGCAAATCACTATGATTCTCTCGTGACTTTCTTAATAACATGTCTGATTAAGTTACTTTTGAATAGTTAACTATTAGTTTATTCTAGTTATATCCAGTGTTGGGCATGCTACTTGGAAATTGTTGTGAGCTAAGCAAACAGTAACAGTTTTTCTCAGTCACTTTGGTACATTTCTCAGATCAGAATTGAAATTCTCAAAACTACCTTGTTCAAACCTCACATCATTGTGTCACTTGTGTACATCAAAAAAACAGTTTCTTATTTCTTTGAAGAAGTTGCAAATGCTTTGGTACATCCATGCAAATGATTATGTCAATCCTCTGCTGTTTCCTACATTATCAATTGCTTATGTCATGTTGATTAAAATGTATTATAATTGGTCTCTGTTGAACCGCGTCGCGGAGGAGATGGGAGGCAAAACATAGGAAGGGGGAGATGAGGCCGAGGACACAGTTGTAGACCACGTTCTCAATCATGGGCTAACAATTGCTTGTCGAAGGGTTCAGCCAAATGTTGGGAGAAGAATTGTGTCCTCAATCTTTCAGACTTTTCGTCTACAGAACAGGTATGTAATCTAGGGCACTGTATACTTCATTCAATATTACAGTATTCCACTTGCATTTTACAATGTAGAGTAAATATACTTTATGTAAACAGTTACATTTTATCTTACTCAATTTTGTGTTTTGCATTACTATATTTTACCAAATAGGATTGCAAGACAATTTAACAGGGAAGGCAGAGGGCCCCTTTTCACACCTGAACAGGAGGAGGCTATTTGCACCATGGTTGTAGAAAACAATAACATAAGACTAAGGGAGAGGAAGAGTGCCATTATAGAGGACAACAACATCTTTGAAAACATCCAAACAGTCAGCATCTCAACCATTGACAGGGTGCGGAAAAGAACCCAACTGAATATAAAGCAGCTGGACACTGTTCTATTTGAAAGAAATGGTGAAAGAGTGAAGGAGCTGCGCTACCAGTATGGACATGTAAAACATGTATGAGCAGGAATCAACTGTACCTCCCAGTAAACAGTACAACATCGTATAATGATATACAGTAAGTGTGACCTTTACACATTCACTATGGCTGTAGAAAAGAAGATGCCATATGTGCTGTACACATTTGATGTAACTGTATATTGGCCAAATGAAAATGTAAGTAATTCATAAAACTATTTTTGTGTCTTCTGGATATAGCGTGTAATGGAACCGGAAGCAAGTGAACCACCGCAAAGCTTCATCTACCTACCTAATTAAATGCAGAAGGCGTTTTCGAAATGTCATCGGCCACAGAGCTACAGTTGATGTGCCAGGCCACCGGGGCGGGAACATAATCAAGGGTGCTGCTATCTCTGAGAATGGTGTGCTAACACATATTCCCCTTATTGGCCCATACAATACAGAGCGTCTTGTCACCTTTTTAGACACTCTCTACATGGATCTCATCCCTGAACAAGAGAGGGGTCGGATTGGAGATGACCTGCCAAAGTACGTGATAGTTTTCCATCGCTCCAACATCATCAGGCAATGGTTTGCGGCCCACAACAGGATGCTGATGGATTTCCTCTCACCCTACTCTCCATTCATTAACCCCATTGATGCTAAGTATATGATCGCCAGCCACATACACAGATAAACCTTATGACTGCCATGGATGCAGCGTGTGATGACATCACAGCAGATGCCTGCAGAGGCTGGATAAGACACTCTCAAAGATTCCTTCCACGCAGATGATCCAAGGTGTTTTGCAATTATGAATGTATAAATTGTTTTGAGAAATGCACGTACTTTTTGCAAATTTCTAGGATGATTCGAGAAATATACCAAAATGATAGAGAAAAACTGTAATGAAGCTTCACTACACTAAAGTTACCACCATGGGAAATGTAACAAGCTAAGCTGCAGCAACATAGCAAATTTAGCTTTCTACATCCAAGCTATTTTTTCATTTTTATTTTGGATGGACTTCATTCTAAACGCTATCTCAGTGATCAATGAAACTGTCATCAAACAGGCATATTAATTACAAAATATTTTTTTAAATAAGGGGCCAATTTTGGAAGCAAAGCTCTTTTTTGATCACTTAGTGTGGTAGTGTCCACAAAAGCTACATTTTCCCATGCTGAAATCAGAAGTACTGCTTAGCATCACTGATCCTGGATCTAGTGAAGGGGAATCGACTCCATTTCAACACAGTTTTTTTATAAATAAATAATAAAAAATGTTTTAGGCTTGTTTAGCTGACATTTATGTAGCCTCAATACAAAACAATAAGTATCTGTAGTAAAGTAGAAAAATAAATCTTTGATTCGACATAAGTGCCATGGATATTGTTTAAAAAATGAATTAAACCAACATTAACTTTTTTTCTTTACCATATAAGGGAAAAGATTACAAGGTTTTTGGGGTTATTCTCGATTAATAGTCTTTTGTGCTTGTTATATGACAACATCTTTTTTGGATTTGAAACGATTGTCACATAGTACAAATGGCAGATGGATAAATCATTTTTTTGCCCAATTTGCTGCAGAAATTCGGGCTTTAAAAAGCATATTTTAAACAGTATGAATGTTGCGTTTGTTATCTGTAAATCTCTGTCCATGTTCATGGATTCTTGTATACATACTGTTAGATGTGATGCGGTATAATTTGTGGTTCCATTACTTTGGAATGTCGTTGTTGTATGGCCAAAGGAAATTTTGCCATACCCTAGGCTTTGGTGAAATGCCGCCACTGGTTTAGACATAGATAAGTGTCCTTGCACTTTACACTCGACATATTGATGTTGGTTCCAGAGAGGATCAGAAAAGGCTTAAAACTCTGATTGTGTGTTCACTTCCGACATGCACATGTGTTTGCCTGCAGCTTTGGAGACAGGAAGAGGTGGAAATAGAAGAGTCAGAGTCTCTGTTGAATGCCATGAATGCTGCATGTGCGGATATTACAGCCGATCGTTGCAGGGGATGAGTGCACCAATCAAGGAGATTTTTTCCCCGGCGCATGGCAATGGAAAACATCAGATATGATGTTCATGAAAATCTTCGGCCTGACCAACAAGAGCGACAGGATGTCCACCAAGAATAATTTAATTCATGGATATTATTTTGTAGGTGTATTTGTGGTAACTTACAGTAACAAATATGAAATGTACAGTAATTGGACAAGCAAGATTTCACTTTACATGTAATACATTCTTACAAAATTAAATGTACTGTATAAATACAAATGTTCATATATTTTCTTTCAATGTACTGTTGATTCTTCTCAACAAATATCACATTTTATTTATAAAACCTTAAGTTCAATGGTTAACTGTCATGGTGAAAAAACAACAAAACATTTTGACCAGTGTTGTTCACATGATGACAAAAACACTTTCTATTTTGGTGGCACTGGCCAAATTATTGGCACGTAAAACCATGTTTTGAATTATGATTCAAATGTTGTGGATGAGTAACTACATTTTGCAGACATGCAATAAAGTTCTGAAGTTCAAGCAAACAGTTGCGACATTTGCACTCACAGTTTTGAGTATGTTAAGACTGTTTCGAGAAATGAGACAAAGCAATTGAGAAAAACTGTAATAAACCCATGAGGTTAAAAAAATCTTCACTGAGAAAATAAACAATATAACCTATACAACTGGATGTCTACAGGGATTACCTAATTTAAACCAAATTTAACATGTAAAAAGCTTTGTATTTGTTTTAGAGTTGCTTAATATGACCAGGAATGTCTCGAGTAAATCTTTCATTTTTATTTTAAATGGTCTTTCTTTTTCTTTTCTTCCTTTGGACATCTTCTACAAATTATGGAGGATAAGGCTTAATCATATGACTGTTAACAATTTACAAAACTCACGCACTGTGATGTGTACTGGATTAAAATGCATGGAACGGAATTTTTCAGCAAATGTTAAGAGCAGAGAAGAGTGTCCTGTCAGAGTTTCTTTAAAGCAGTCCTTTGATTACCATAGCTCCACCCAGTGCTTATCCAGTTACCGACCTCTCTTCAGCTATTGGATAAGACACTCTAATCATGCAAGGTAGTGAATCCCTGGGGGGATGGGGCTGGGTCTGAAAGAACTCTTTTGGCAAGCAGAATAGAGGTTTTATTGAGGATATTTCTAAGCTAACCATCAGGGACCAAGTCACTGGATCGTAAAAAAATAGAGCTGAATCACTCTACTTCATTCTCTCGCTCACACGGAGCACAGCAGCTCTTGAACACGCAACAGCACTCAGAATGCAAGGAATCTACCTCCTTCTCTTAAATCAATAGCCGAAGGATCTAAAAGAAAACAAAGCGTGGAAATAGAAAGAAGAAAGACAAAGATAGAGAATCTCTGATTGAACATTGATGTGTTGTTATCTGAGTGTTGTCTTACTGCCTGATCTGAGAATCTGGTAATTCCAGTCCTCTACTCTCCATCTCTGTGCAGTAAAGGTCATGGGGTGGCTGAGAAAACCAGTGTTTTCCCTATGCATGCTTGTCTGTTTACTTGGTGCTGTTGAGCTGGCTGTCCCTCTGGAGGAATTCTACCCATTCGGCCACAGTGAAGGTGACTCCCAGACTGTGGAACAGGATGATGGAGGCTCAGGACTGCTGGCAATATCTGTGGCTTTCCCTTTCTTTGGAGAGAGGCACACTGGACTTTATGTGAGTAAGGAATATATGTTTGTAAGTGTGTGAGAGTTTTGCAGGAGAATAAGGTCATTCATTCAGTAGTTTCCCTAATTTATATATATGCGTCTTTGAAACAGTGCTTGGTATAATAGACTGAGATGGGATAATAAGTGTCTCTGCCACAAAACTTTTACATGTCACATAAACATATGACCACACACAGTGACTGAACTACTTGGCAGTTTTTTAGTGAAGAGATGATAGCTTATATGGGTGCTGCTGCAAAAACTGTGGTTTGAGAGACCAAGGGGGAAAGAAACTAATAGAGGGTCAACTTCCATGAGGAGACAAAGCAAGAGAAAATCAGGAAATATGTGAGGGCGATGAGTGTTTTGGATAGGTCTCTGTACTTCAATCAGATTCGTATTTTGCTTTGGGCTCTGAAAACCCTTTATCTTCGTCATGTACACTTCTAAGCCTGAGTGTAGGAAAAACTCCATCCTTGTAAATCAACACCATCTGTTGTGTTGCAGCATCCCACTAATTTTGCCTCACAAAATACAAGGCGCCACTCAGGACACCAATCATCAGCAGCATCCCTCTATTTTGCCAGTTTTAAATATAATTTCCCTAATTCTTAAATATTCTTTTATAAAACATGACTTAATATCTTAAGTCACTTTTCTTGTCAAGAAAATGTATGTTGAAGAAATTTTTGATATTTTTACTAGAAAACAAGACAAAAATGCTAAGTAAGAAAGTCATTTTTGGCAGTGCATCAGGAATGATTTAACTGCAACAATTATGCTTTACCATTATTTGCAACACATGTTAAACTTTTCCATAAGAAGCTGGGAATGACATCCAAGGCTAGAGAAACAGCACCTCTCAACAAATTGTTTGTATGGGAGGCTATATAAAGGATGATCATCATTGTTTTGGGCATACAATTTTTATCCAGACATGTTTTATCGTGTTGGTGTCATGATTTTGCCTCATCATGTCATGTCTTTCTTGGCCTGGTTGCATGATCATGACGGAGCCTAATGTTGTGTGGAGGGAAACATATTATTCTCTGTCACGATTTAGGCCCAACCCCCCACTTTTTCATCAACAGCAACTCACTATATACCCTCGTTAGGCGGAGCGAGTTTTGATTAACCCAGCGTTTAAGATCACAGTCCGTGGATTTCTCCTTTTGTCCGGGCGGGGAATCTGAGAGCGAACACAAATCAGAGAGGGAGCGCGTTTTGCTTCCCCCGGTTCGTGAATGTATTCCGGAGACGGACCATGATTACAAATACTGTTTTTGCAGTTGTGTATGTTGCGGTTTTCAATCGTGGAATCATTAAAGAGTTACGTTAGTAAAATAAGGAGACTTTTTATTAACGTTTCAAGTACTCGAGACAAAAAACTGAACACAACATTCAATTCAAAACAAACAAGATGTTTATTAGCTGTTTAAATCCTTATTAAAGCCAAAATAAAAGCTTACATTATACTCGCATAAGCAGCAATGTTGGGAAATTTCATAACCCTTCGTTTGAAGTGAGATCTTGAAAAATCTTTGTTTGAAGGGCTAAATATCCCTTCTCCTTCCCCCTACCCCACCAATCAAAAGAAAATCGAGACATACCTACCCCTTTCATGTGAACGCGCTAAACAGAGGGGTAGGGGAAAGTGTAGTGGTAAGGGGTAGAAATGGGATTGGACCTTAATATGCATTTTCTCCGGTCTGGTCCATAGCCCCGCCCTCTCGTTCCCTCGTTAGCTTTCCATCAGTGATGATTTCCCTATTTAATGCCCTTGTGTTTGTTGTCTTGTACTGGCTCATGTTGTATTTCCCCCAGGTTCAAGCACTAGTAAGTTGCCATGTACTTTTGCTCTTGCCTGGTCTTGTGATTGTTCAGTCTAGTTCAGTTTTTGTCTTGTCTTAGTTTTATGTAGCTTAAGTAAGTACCCTGTTCTTATTTTTGTCCCCCTCGTGGGAGGTTTTGCTTTGTTTAGATCTTCGGATAATTTTTGTTCTCATTTGTTCCCCTAGTGATGAAATTAAGCTTTTCAAAGCATAGAGACTTTCCCATCAAGTGTATCATAAATGGTTCGTTACTAAAAGCTCTTCAAAACGATCCACACTAGCGCCATCTTGTGGTAAACTGGTGGAAAAGCTGTCTGTGTCCATTTGTATTTTTAATGTTTAATGTGATACGTCACTTCACTTCGATATAATAAAAAAATGATGAGTTAGTGTTTATGTAGCACTTAGGGGTAGGCTTTACATATGGTTTGAATAACTAATAGGACTAAATAAAAATATCAATACATTGAATACTACAACATTTTTATAAATGTGCATCGATCAGCATATGCAGTTATTCACTGAAGCATTTGTCTTATTCCTGCTAGTTTATAAGCAAGGCTCATGTAGACATTAATGACGAAATAAAATACAATTCTTGTATAACTGTGACGTGATTGTGAACTGGGGACTTGACATTTTATTTTTGGGGGTAATTAAAGATGTCTATTAAGTAACAGGTCATGTTCAACAGTGCGTGGTTAGTTCTTTATTATATCCTACTTTTGCAGTCTTTGGAATATTCTTTCCCCTGTGACAGTTTTAGTCCCAATTCACTATTGAAGCGAAAAAGAAAATCGAAACCTGCGCGAGCGGAGGGTTTGTGAAATTTGTGAATCAGTATACAAAGGATTCACATGATTGTGTCTAAAAACGAAGCTTAGGACGTCACTGATTACGGAGTAATGGCAAAACGAATCAAGCTCCGTTACAGCGTTTCACTCTGAGATTTTTTTGATACAAGCTTCGAAGCATTGCTGTCAAACATCACATAACTAGGTTCCCCCATCATGGGTGTTTTACTTTGTTCTTTTGTAATAAAGTATTTTTTTGCCCGTTCATCGCTGTCTGCACCTGGGTCCTCATTGCGAATCATGACAGTTGGGACACACTGTAGGAGCGATTATGGTAAGAAACTGGGTAATTTGCTAGGCTTTGAGTCATTTTGGTCCAAGTTTAAAAGGGCAGCCACTGAAATTAATACTTAAGTTCGAATTGTGATAATCGTTCTATGTTATTACAAGATATGAGTTTAGTGCCATACAAGGGGTCAGAGTTTGTTGTTTTGTGAAATGAGTGTCCAATGCCCAAATGTATCAACCTGGTACATTAACTGGCAGTATGGTGATTTATATTAAAGGTTCTTAAACGTTGGGTCATAACTTGTTGTGTTGCGGTCCATTAAATTTTATTCCAGCAACTAACAATTTGGCTTGTATAGTTCAAGCATTTATTATGCTTCGACACTGGATTCACAAGTGGTGCGTTTACAGCGTGAAGCATGTAGCTTTTGGCTGCGTTTATTAAAACTAGTGGTGGGCATAGATAGATTTTTTTAATCTAGATTAATCTTGGAATTAATCTAGATTAATCTAGATTAAAATGGCTCATTTGAATTCTGCCGAAGGCATTCAGAATATGTGTGCTACCCAAATAATGACTAAAAGTAAGTCTTTGAGAACGGGTTTCTCAAGCCAGGTGGCGCATTAGACCAGGGGCTCATCTCCTGTTTCCAAAATGCATCACAAACTGCTTGAGAAAGCTGTTCTACTATGATAATTGGTGATGAAAATTAAATTATGTTCAATAAGATGTACTTGTGTTTACTTCCTCATTAGCTAAGGTATGCTTTGCGTTTAGGTGGTACTTGAGACTGGAAGAGCTCCTACAGTACATTCATTTAGTCATTTAGCAGACGCTTTTATCCAAAGCGACTTACAAAGAGTTAGGGAGCAACAAGCGATATGTCATACAGGAGCCATAATACATAAGGTGCCAATACAAAGTTACTGGTTTCAACTAAAGCTAGACCTGTTGAGAGAAAGTTTTTTTTTTTTTTAAACCAACTGTATGTAAACCAATTCCGTACAGTAAACCAATTCCACATTGAACAAGGTGCAAACAACCTTAGTCTTGTCGAGGTTTCCATTAGGAAGCTTCTTAAAAATACATTTTCCCTGAAGCAAACCCGGCGGCTTCATACCTGCATCCATGTTAGCACGTCACGTTTGATGTGGTAATTTCACAGTACCGTTATATTGTGTTCAGACCAAACGCGAATGGCGCGTGAAGCGCGAGTGATTTACATGTTAAGTCAATGCAAAGACGCGATAGACCTACTTGCGGCGCGAATCGCGCGAATGAAGCCCTGGTTATGACATGATGAGGCGGCGCGAATAACGCGAATGAAGCCCTGGTTATTAGATGATGAGGTGGCGCGAATGACGCGGATCACGCTAGTTGAAAACTCTCGTTCTCGCCCCCTACAGTGCAATTAAGCTAGGAATACATCCGCGCTAAAATATCAAGGTGAAAGTCATCATAGCTTGCGTAGTATAGACCCAGCTCCCAACCCAACTTTGAGAATAGATTAACGGCAACATTTTTTTTATCGCGCGATAAGAGTCTGTGTTAACGCTGTTACCTGCCCACCACTAATTAAAACATATAAAATCTAATCAGTATTATTAATCACACTTACAATATTAAGGGGAATAATATATACAAGTATACATAATTGTGCAGCCTTATAATGAGGTATTTTGATTTGACAATTAAACTTATTCATTCATGACAAGAAAAAAGTACTAAAAGGGATAGAATTTTTTCCCCTATATTTTCTATTATAAATGTGTTCCATGTGCCATCTGTGTTTCGGAATAACGGATTTATATTATCAAAATATATGTTGCTATGGTATCTTTATTTTCCTCAATGAAAGCGTAGAACGTGGAACATATATTCAACAGCTGTAGCAGGAAAAACACCAAGAGGTGAATTTTGGGGCTGCTCCATTGAGTTTGTGTTGACAAAATTAGACAAACAAGGTCTAAATGCTGCTGAATTTGATGCCATTGCAGGTTAACGTTTATTTGCTATAGTTATGATTGCAGCATAAATGGGAATTGAATAACATTTGAGACCGGTTCGCGATCACTGGTCTCAAATGCTGACACGTATATTTATACAGTGCATCCGGAAAGTATTCACAGCGCTTCACTTTTTCCACATTTGGTTATGTTACAGCCTTAATGCAAGCCTTTGCAAATGTATTAAAAATAAAAAACGAAAAAAGCACATGTTCATAGGTATTCACAGCCTTTGCTCAATACTTTGTTGAAGCACCTTTGCCACCAATTACAGCCTCAAGTCTATTTGAGTATGATGCTACAAGCTTGTCACGCCTATTTTTGGGCAGTTTATCCCATTATTCTTTGCAGGAGCTCTCAAGCTCCATCAGGTTGGATGAGGAGCGTAGGTGCACAGCCATTTTCAGATCTCTTGAGATGTTCAATTGGTTTCAAGTCTGGGCTCTGCCTGGGCCACTCAAGGACATTCACAGAGTTGTCCTGTAGCCACTCCTTTTTCATCTTGGCTGTGTGCTTCGGGTCATTGTCCTGTTGGAAGATGAACCTTCGCCCCAGTCTGAGGTCCACAGCGCTTTGGAGCAGGTTTTCATTGAGGATGTCTCTGTACATTGGTGCATGCATCTTTCCCTTAATCCTGACTAGTCTCCCAGTTCCTGCCGCTGAATAACATCCCCACAGCAGGATCCTGCCACCACCATGCTTCACTGTAGGGATGGTTTTGGCCAGGTGATTAACGGTGCCTGGTTTCCTCCAGCCATGACGTTCAATCTTTGTTTCACCAGACCAGAGAATTTAGTTTCTCCTTCAGGAGCCTTTTGGAAAACTCCAGGCGGGCTGTCATTTGCCTTTTACTGAGGAGTGGCTTCCGTCTGGCCACTCCCCTATGCAGGTCTGATTGGTGGAGTGCTGCAGTGATGGTTGTTTTTCATGAAGGTTCTTCTCTCTCTACAGAGACATGCCGGAGCTCTGTCAGAGTGACCATCGGGTTCTTGTTCACCTACCTGACTAAGGCCCTTCTCCCCCGATCGCACAGTTTGGCCGGGTTGCCAGCTCAAGAAGAGTTCTGGTGGTTCCAAACGTCTTCCATTTATAGATGATGGAGGTCAATGTGCTCATTCAATGCTGCGGAAATGTTTCTGTTCCCTCCCCAGATCTGTGCCTCGCTACAATCCTGTCTCGGAGGTCTATAGACAATTCCTTGGACTTTATGGCTTGGTTTGTGCTCAGACAGGTGTGTGACTTTCCAAATTATGTCCAATCAACTGAATTTACCATAGGTGGACTCCAATCAAGTTGTTGAAATATCTCAAGGAAGATCAATGGAAACAGGATGCACCTGAGCTCAATTTTGAGTGTCATGGCAAAGGCTGTGAATACTAATTTATATGTGCTTTTTTCGTTTTTTAATAAATATGCAAAGATTTCAAACAAACTTCTTTCACGTTGTCATCATGGGGTATTGCTTGTAGAATTTTGTAGGCTTCACTTATCCCGTGAGAATGCGCCACATGAAATACAGATGTGGGGAGGTCATTTTTAAATCACACTAGGTCTCCAGATAATACTGATCCCATGCGAATAGGGCTAATGTGTAAGCTAACGTTACTTGTCTAACAAAATTTACAGAAGCCTCCAAGTTAACTACACAAACTGGTATCCATTCATAGCTGTTGCTGTTTACTTCTAAGTTAAGTAGGCCCATTAAAACCTATCGTTTGTCGAATCGGCCTCAAATCCAGGTAGACCAATAGTGTATAATTTATTGATTTTAATGTTTTTTATTGTAAAAACCATGAGAATGTCATAAGTAGACCTCATACAACAGTATAAAACAATAAACAATGCCAGTTCATGACACGTCTAAAATAAACATACCTTATCGTTATCGTCCGCTGGTGTGGATGCATTTGTAGTTAACGTTATTATAGTTATGATGTTAACACTCCTTATCAGACAATCATTACAAATACGTGACCATTAAGAATTACATTTTTAATTCAATCTTTAAATAACCCACCCTTTGTAATAATTGTATTCCTTTCTTATTTGTTTCTTATTTATTTAACATAACATTTTTCATTCATGTTCTATGGAAGCATATTGGTTGCTATATTCATGCAAAATGGCAATGCAGTATGTAAAATGACAATGCAATTGTGTATCTAAATATACATTTCAAATAACATATGTGCAAGATTAAGTGCAAAATGAAAAAAAAATTATATTAATTACATTTGTCAGTTCCAACACTAGTTTTAATATCTTGTTTAAATGGATATTTTTAAAGCTCTTTAAGCTGCAAAATTAAAATTAAATGCATTTCCCCAATTGATTATATATATTTAAGATAGTCAAGCAAAACTGTAGCAAAAAGAAAATTCTAATGTCATTTGCCTAAATGCATTAACAGGTTGAACATTTGGGATTGCATTTTCATTTACACACAGCGCGTTGAGTGTTGCAAAATTCAATGTGGACTTGACAATGCATTTCGAGCTGACCACGCCCCCTCCCCGGTACAGCGTCATTGCGTGAAGGCGGAGCCAGCATTGCCAGTTATGTGTGTTGTTTTGAGGTGTTGAAAACGTACAACTGCAGAGAAGATAAAAGCGTTAAATCGCTTGCACAAACACGTTTTTATCATAAACACGTTCAGTATTTGTTGTATAATTTGTTGTAGATCTGTATAATCATTCAGAAACCATTTTTCTGGCGCAACATTTCCTTATCTTCAGGAATCGAGTTACAGTGGATCTGTCACAGCCCAAACTGCAGCATCCGGGTGAATATGAAACCAAGGTTAATACCGCATTGCCATTTTGCATATTGCAGTTCAAATTGAATATAGCAACCAATATGCTTCCCTAATATTAATTTCTTATTTGTTTATTAATGATTTATTTTTCATAAACCTTTATCCTTTTGCATTCCCTTGTTATTCTTTTAGTAGAGAATGGCTTTTATTTTCCTTTTCATTGCATTTATTTAATTGCAACAACGAAATATCTTATTGGAAGACATATTCTTATGATTTTACCTTATTTCCAATCGAATGTTACACAGCGCCAGATTCACAAGTGGGATTTTCCAAGGAGTGCTGATTGAACAAGACGCATCACATTATTTATATGTTAGGTACCATGTGTGCTTGACATGGTCAACTTGTCAAAAAAGGAGTTGGACATATGACGTAGTTATTCTGTGCTTGATACACTCCCCCAGCGTTCGTAAAAGTTTTGTAAAGTTTTTTTTCAAAAAATGAAATTCACTTTCGTAAGTAACAACTTATTATTTTATTTTATTTTATTATTTTATTATTATATAATATAATAGTCACACTTAAAGGTTATGATTCGGTGGAGCTAACAGCTCCAAATAAGGTTGGTATTTCCCCCTTTCAAGGATAGTCTTTTAACATATCCTGCAGTGAACGTGTCAGGATAATTGAAGCAATCTTCGGTGAAATGCCGTGCGCACAATAAAACCCTGGGGTTATACTCCTTTGGTGTCATTTAAAAATTAATTGTAACCGTGGTTTCGTCAGAAGTTCTTCATTTGGTAGTTTAACTAAGATGCACTTGGTTTCACAATGTAGAACACAGATTTCAGACAGCACACGCATCACAAACGAGCGACAGTGTTTTGGGGGAGGAGTGAAGTTTTCGCGGCAGTTCTATCAAAATGTAGGGGGGGGGGGACTATGTCTAGTGACGTACATACGCGGCAGTTAGTGACACGTCTCGTTTGCGTGATTCAGAGTTGACTCCCTTTTTTACAAGCCAATAAATTTGTTATTTATTCACCTCAGGACTAACAACTTGGCAGACTGCTTACTTTCAAACACGTCAACATAACACACTGCATGAAATGTACTTTTCATGATCTAATGCTACTTACTCTTTAAAGACAGTGCCATTTTTTTTATAAATTGCTCATAGTTCATCTTCTGATGGTCATTATTTTGTTAAATTGTTGTGAAATTTGGCTCATGTAATATTTCAACTGAGCAACATATAAAGGACCGAACTTATTTTAGATAATTACATATTTATTTTAGAAATACCAAAATATACGGTGCCTATGACATTTGCGCTCTGAAAGCTCTCCGCAGCAAACACGACAACCTAATAAATCCAAAGCCTTAAGCAATGTTCCCCCTAATTTTTCATGTGTCTGAGCAAATACACAAACTCCCTGAGAATTCCATGGACCAATGTGAGCAACATACAGGGCCGGCCCTGGCCAATTTGCTGCCCTAGGCAAGATTTCACCTGGTGCCCCAGGAATTTTGTTATTAAACTTACACAGAAACAAACTGCACAGCTTTGTCTTGTTTTTCTTTATTTTGAAAATATTTTGGAAACACACACACAACGTATTATAGATACAATATAAATATGTTTATATTATATTATGTTAGAGCAGAAAAAACTATATTACAGAAACATTGCTTTCCTTTGCTTTCCTTGCCTTTCTTACAGCATATGTAACATTCCAGAAATTATAAATAAGAGTGCTGCACAAAAAATAAATAACTATATACAAACTTGAATAAACTATGCAAATGTATAGCAAATGTTCTACAGTCTTACTCGCCTTGCCTTTCTAGCAGCAAAGTCATCTATGATATCATCATAAGACAGCTGTTGTGAGACTACATGATTTATGCTAATGACTGAAAGTCCACTGAGACGTTCTTGAGCCATTGTAGATCTCAGGTAGTTTTTAATCAGTTTGAGCTTAGAGAAGCTCCTTTCAGCAGCAGCGACTGTCACAGGTAGAGTGGCAAAGATTCTCAGAGCGACCCACATATTGGGGAAAATTTCCATCAGCTTCTTCTCGTGCAGGAAAGTCAGGAGCTCAATGTTTGTCATATTTTTTGATGGCAGATGTGGAAAGTTTTGCATTTCTAATACAAGTTCTCTGCCATCAATGTCTGGCTGTCCATCATGGCTTAAAGCTGTGCTCAGGGTTTGACAGTGCTCTAACAACTCATCTTTGGACATGTTGGGAAAGTTGAGGAGAACTCCAAATTTGTCATTCACCTCCCCCAGGGTCTGAAATCTCTCATCTAGTGAAGAGAGGGCTGTATCCACGACTACATTAAAAAAATTTGTTTCCAATTTTTTAAGTGCATCACCAATAGGCTCATCTGGAGCCTCGTAACCAAAGTGCCTTTTTGTGGTTCTCAACCGCTTTTGTTTGATTACAGCTTCCACGTTCATCTCCTCACACATTTCCTTGGCTGTTGCCTGTGCACTAGAAAATCCAGTATTTCTGTAGCCGTCAAGAGATTCCCTGTTTTTTTTCAGCATGTCAACTGCCACATCTAGCTGCATGGAGGATGATTGCATCTGTTTCACATGCTGGATCTTGTTGAGAATATCATACCAAATGACTGTGCAAATAGAGAAGCGGTAGGATCCAATCTCCTCAGCCAAAGACTGGGCTTCAACTTTCACAACAGGGTCTTGAATAGTTTCCCTCACCTCCAGAAGAGCATCTCTGACTTGCCCAGCCTGGTACCTTACTGCCTGGATGCTGTCTATCCTGCTTTCCCACCTGGTCTCTGACCATGATTTCAGGGTGGTTTTGACGTGTTTCAGGAGGATATCCCATCTATGGGTGGAGGCTGAGAAGAGTTTGAACAATTTTGCTACATATCCAAAGTAGCCAATGGCATCTGGTGAGCTCTTAGCAGCATCAGCTACCACCAAATTTAAGGAGTGGGCACCACATGGGACAAAAAAGGCCCTTGAGTTCAGTTGAAGCAGCCTAGCCTGAACACCTTTATTCTTTCCTTTCATGTTGGCACCATTATCGTAGGATTGTCCTCTGCAGTCCTCAAAGGGGATGTTCAGCTCCTCTAGTCTTTTGAGGATGAGAGCAGACAAACTTTCCCCGGTTGACTCCTCTGCCACAAGAAAGCCCATGAAATGTTCTTTATTTTGTGGCAATTCTTCTTCCAGTGAAACAATCCTGACAATGACAGAGAGCTGTTCTTTATGACTCAGATCAGGGGTGCAATCTAAAATGATGGAGAAATACTTTGAGGTCTTGATCTCTTCCAATATTTTTTCCAGTATTTTTGTGCTTATTGAGTCTATGAGTTCATTTTGGATTCTTTTGCCCAGGTAATGTGTGTGACTTCCAGCTCCACTTTCCACCCTACCAACATGCTGCTTCATTATTGGGTCAAATTTGGCCATTAGCTCCACCTCTTTAAGAAAATTGCCATTGTCTGGTTTGTTTAATGTGTCTGTGGATCCCCTTAAAGCAATGTTTCTTTCAGCTAAGGACTGAATTATTGCCACTAGTCTGGTAAGCACCTCTCGCCACCTGTTTCTCTCTGCCTCAGCGAGTGCCATCTCTTGCTTATCTATGGTCAACCCTTTTGCAAGACGAACCTCTAATTCCTTCCATGTTGCCATGTTTGTATTGTGCTCATGGCTATCCTCATGGACCTTGAGCAAGTGGCTTGCATTTTTCCAGTCCTTTAGTCCTTCTTTAATCAATTTGAAATCTTTCTGAGAAAAGATTTTGCAGCAGAAGCAGTACAAACTGTCCTTCTTTTTTGAGTACATTAGCCAGCTTCTTTTGATTTTTTCTCCATTGACTAAGACTCTATTAAAATAGTCATGCTGACATCTTCTCCCGTCTTTTTGTTTCGGAAATGTGAAATTGCTTTTTATATGATATGGTCCTCTGAGGACAAACTCTGTTCTTACCTTCTCAATTAAAACAGATGGCCAGTCAGCAGGGTCTAATGGTGCAGCCTTTTTGTAAACTGATGCTGAATCGCTGGGCGGTGCTGAAGTGGAGGGAAGAGATGTGCTTGATGCTGAATCACTGGGCGGTGCTGAAGGGGAGGGAAGAGATGTGCTTGATGCTGAATCACTGGGCGGTGCTGAAGTGGAGGGAAGAGATGTGCTTGATGCTGAATCACTGGGCGGTGCTGAAGTGGAGGGAAGAGATGTGCTTGATGCTGAATCACTGGGCGGTGCTGAAGTGGAGGGAAGAGATGTGCTTGATGCTGAATCGCTGGGCGGTGCTGAGATGGAGATGTCTGCAACAGGTGGCCCAGGATTTGCAGGGACGGGGTTCAGATATTTCAAAAGTGCATCTGAAGAGAGAAGAGGAGGATTATATGTGACCATTGGGTGTTACATTTTATTATTAAAAAGCTGATGATAGTGAAACTATAAAAATATGGCAGCACCTAAACCACATTATAGCTTAAACACACAAACAGCAAGAATAATTACATCTGGTATTCATGCACAAAATTCTATTCATTGAGCACTTCTCTAGCATACAGTAGTTACATTTTCAAAATTAATTTTGAAAGTGTTTGTTTTCCAGTATATCTGGCATGGCAGCAATGTCCTACTAACTACACTTTATGATGTTATAACCATGAAACAGAGGAGAAACGTAAATCTTTATTTAAATTGAATTTTAATGTAGCTATTTTTAATAAATACATATATAATACATATATATAACAACATTTTATGTAGGACTCATTTTAAATAAAGATTTACATAGCAACATTTTATGCAGAACTCATTTAAATAAAGATTTATATGTCACTACTTTCTACTCAAGGACCTTGACAGAATTGTAGTGGAGTAAAAAGTACGATATTTGTCTTTCAAATGTAGTGAAGTTAAAGTAAAACATCTCCTGAAAAAATAATACATATAACATTACTAATTTAGCCAATTCAAATAAAAATACCATAAAATACTGCACAAGTTCGACTAACTATGTCATAAGCTAATTCAAATTAGCGAACTTTACAGGCATCGTTGAACTAACTTAATGCAACATAGATAAACTAATCATTACCTACCTCTGTCTTTTTCGCGTTTTTCTTCCTCTTCTCTTCTTTTTTTCTTCCCTGGGCACCAGATGGCTTCGGTCTTTTTGACATAATGACAACTTATCAGTGTCAGTGAATTCGGCCATCTGTCACTCACAATCACACACAGGTAACGGATGTTTGTGTTGTTTTTCAGCAGGGCGGGGGCGGGGGAGATTGATGCGTCACTCAGTCGGACCGGGGTGGATCGGGATTCGGGAAAGCAATGTTGTAGTTTTGTCTTTATCGGACGATCGCTTTTTTTAATCCATAATATTTAAGTAGTATTGGTAATAAAAAAATTAAAATATATTCATAAAAATAATAATTTGGGCGCCCGGGCGCCCCAAGGGGTGGGCGGCGCCCTTAGCATTTGCCTATTCCGCCTATGCCCAGGGCCGGCCCTGGCAACATACGACGTGCACACAGTGGCCACACCAGTATCACACCTGTCCAAAACCTAAGATAATAACAAGTTACATGGCTTATTAAAATAGTCCAATTACAGCAGTAATTTACGATTTATTTTAATATAAAAGATTTGGCCCACTTACAATGAAAAAACAGGAGCTGTGTATGTACATCAGAAAAAACACCAAAAGTGAACAGCTTTATAGTGATAGATGCACGTCAAAAATTCTGCAGTAAAGGTCCACTTTAGACAGCTTGTGCACTGATATGTCTGTGCTCTCATCTACTATCAGCGTATGCCAGGGTGCATTTTTAAAATTGCACATCGTCTCTTATAATCTCACTCGAAAAAGAAACAATCGCATCCAGTTTCACCTCTTGTTCTTCTGTTCGCACATACTCCGACAGACATTCCATCTGAAAAGAACCACATTTCTTTTTTACTTTGGCTTGGTGAGTGGATGTTCCACTAAACGTTCGTCTCGACATAGTTTCGGGTTAGCTATTTTTAATTTTTACCCCTTTCTGTAAACTAAGCGTTAACCTGCTATACAGCGGCACGTACGCATAAAGAGCTGTTAATGACATTGATTGGCTGCGTAAGTAAATAAGTGTGAGACGCATAATGTCATTGGCAGGACAGTGCAAGTCATTGTTTTACTGTACCACTTGTTGTCACCTGTCACTCACTGACTTGCATTGCAAAATGGTACAGAATAATTTTTTATGCATTTATTTACGGATGCGGTAGGATTTTATTTTATGCGCTGCATAGATATGCTGTGCGCGGAGATCGCGGGAGCAGTGCGCAATTGCGCAAGCGCGCAGCTTAGAGGGAACATTGGGGACAACCCTCCGATAGTGGGAGACATGTCCCCTCCGTCCCCCCCGGGATTTACGCCCATGTCTTAAATCTGCTCTGCCTCCACTTCATTTTCTTTTTGCACTGACTTTTCTGAGAAACCAAAACATTTATTTCAGTTCAGTTGACTGAAAGACAATTATTAATTTCTCGGTGAGTGTCAATAATGTCAGGACATTCATGTTTATCCTTTGACGTAACCACTGCTTTTTCTTATGAAATGTACATGGAAATTTGCAGACAATTAAAACAACAAAAGGGTTCAATGACTGCATCTTGGGAACACAGTGGTATTGTGTTTAAGAGGCTGTCTACGTTCTATTCTCACCTGACTGTTACTCATTTGCAGACCACGACAAGGAAAAATGTGTATATCCATCTACAATGAAATACAAATTATTTAATTTTTTTTAGTTTTTTAGCCGTTATAATCAACAATACAGTTGATTATACATCAAGTCACGCCCTGAAAATTTATTTAATTTCAAATAATTTAACTAACCAGTTAATATTCATTAAGAAAATAGACAAAACATGTGTTAATGTAATTGTCTATTAGCAATATATTTAATCTGTTCTATATGTATTTCTCTTCATTAAAAGTAACAACATGAATTATCAATTTGCCACTTCTATAAATCAATTACTTTAAATAAAACACAAATCCCTTTACTCTACTCTTACTCTAATGTATCATGATACACGAATGATTCATTGTTACTTAATACAAAAAATGTATTTAATGAAACAAAATAACTCTACATGGTGTTTCAATCTCTGTGCCATTGGTTGCTTTCAGACAATGATGTGTGTATTTAACCAGCATGGCGGCATAATGTAATGCCGAGATACACAATAATATGTTTTAAATTTTAAAAAGTAAATTAAAATAAATCATGATCGTTTTCTAAAGTATGTTTTCATGGGTGTTAATCGCTTAATTTTTTTTGAAGAAAAAAAAAACTTTGAGAGGCGAAAGTGAACGCAGCGAAGACGTACAGGTATTGGATGAGAAACCCAACCGTGTATTGGTCCAGTAACATTATGTAAACTGCAATTACAAGAATAGCACCGATGCAAATGTCATATCATAGCATATATCAATAAATGCACACACACACCTTGTACTCTCTGATGTTGCTCCGCTCGGCGCCCCTGCGGATTGAATAACGAACTGAATCCATGCAGACTTAGATCAGGGGTGGAGTCGAAACTTGACGCAGCGTGTCGACGTTTCAAATTGGTTTTTAAAGGGGCCTGAAGCGATCACAAATTAATTCATCTAATTAAAGCCCCCCTAAAAAGGGCCTAGTGACGCCCCTGGTATCATGCCCCATGAATGTCTTAAAGGACATTGGCGTATCTCAAAAAACATGGAGGTCATTGGCCACTGAAATTTGAGCACTCATTAGGCTGGGTTAACAGAGGCCTATCGAAACGAAACTCGCTGGGCTTTTTTACTTTTGCAAACTTTTCAAGTTCAAGTTTTTCAAGCAATTTCAAAATTTTCACCACAGTTCAATTCTTTTGTCTGTGCAGATCAATAATTATTAAAAACATGTTGAAATTTTTTATTTATGTGACATAAACAGGGTTGTATTATATTAACGTGAAAAGTTTACCTGAAATCTCGCTACTCCTTAACAAATAATCCAACTAACTTGCCATTAAGTTCAAATTTATACATCTTATTACACTTAACAAGCATGTGAAATTTGATGCTCATCGGAAGAGGCATGCCTTCATAACAGTCAAAAAGGTGAAATATCAGTCATTTAAATGGCTTTTTTCATACATGTCTATCATAGAGTATGGTAAAAATGTTACAATGGTCTCAGTGTGTGTAACTGTAAGAATGTAAACTTCTTATGTCCCCTTGTCTAAACAATATTCTACGGTTGAAAAGTGAAGTCGATGAAACACAGAGTTTGCAGATCTGGAGACAAAGTTTGACACAGACACCAGGTGCTTGTTCAATCAGAGTCCAATGTTTATTTGTTTAAGGACTAATATTTATAAGGTTAAAACAGGAGGTGTCATATAAAACCTCTAGAGAGTGGAAAATCACCAGACTTTATGTTTAGTCTTATTCCTCCTGAAAACAATCAGATATGATTACAAAGTACGTATTAAGCATCAAAACACATCATTAGGAACCTTGAGATGGAGACCGACAGTTACTTATATCAGTACAACTTTCAACGAGGCTAAACAACAGGAAAGTAAGGCCCATATTAGGGTGAAGGAAGCTTATACTAATATGAATGAATACATGTGATAGACAAATGTTCTATTAGACACAGATGCTATATTTGTAGAGGACAGGACGAAATCGTGATTCTCACAGTAACGAGAAAGGTGAGACGAGAGCTGTGAGGCAAAGTGGCAAGGCCGGTGGCGTGAGTGATAGTGGGAATCAGCTGTGCGCACACAGGTCACGCATATCTCACGGAGGAGATCGGGAGCATAAGAGGAGGAGCCAGAGAACTGCTGACAAGAGAGGACCAGCCCGGACATGTTTTGCTGGCTCACATTACATTTTCTGTAATTAATTTAAGGCCAAACAATATATCATACGAAATCTCAGATTTCAAACAAAAGAAACTGTATTCTTGTACCTTCATTTATTCTTTTTTATTAGATGTGGGTAGGTTTCTTCAAAAATGCATCATTTTTTCGTCAAATACTCCACCCAGATTACACTCAGAATAATCAATAAAAACAGATAAATCATATACGTTCAAGGTTTTGAGCTTCTGTACTTTTTCCAACTGTGTGTAACAGTGCCACCTGCTGTATAAATGTAAAAACAGATTGCCGTAATAACTCGTCTTTGGCAGGGAACGTTCTTTTTTTAAATGAGGAGATAACATAAATAGTTAAACACCTAGGAAATGTGTGTAAGTGCATTTGTGTGTTTGAAACATTATTACATATTAAACATTGCACCATATTTACACATCGATAAATCTTACATTAGGGTGGTTGGTTGTAAGAGGTCCAAAATTTTGATTCAGCGAGCAGCAGTTGTATGGAGGAATAGGTCTTGTTGATGTTAAAGGTCAGAGGAGGATGGGGAGTCTAGTTTGAGATCATATAAATTAACTCAAATAAACACATGTTACAACTAAGATATGTAACATATCATCTCTGAATACTCAACATGTCAAAACACAATTATTAGCTCATTATGTTTACAGTTATGTTGGAGGTAGGGTTGCCAACTTACTATGAAATATGGGACAAAATTTGATCTGTGCAGGAGTTCTAATAAGCATAGAGAAGATGTCATTGCCTCGTATTTACGTTTACTCTCTAAATGGTTACATACAGTGCTTTACAGTATTTGAACATTTTAGCACAACTAAATGTACAATAAAGGCTGTCTTATTTATATATTTCCCGTTGCTGTTTTCAGACATAAATTAATAAAATAGTAGACTACGCATCTGTCTGGGTATCAAACATTGTACATGTGTCCTACAGACAAACTACATTCATGTTGCTATGCGCTCTTCTGTCAAAAGTTTGTTATCACCGCAACACTGCTTTCTGGTGGGCTCTCTGTCTGTGTATGTGTGTGTGCGCACGCTTGCCTGCGAGTGTGTGTGACGTGGAGATCTGAGGGAGCCTGTGAGTGACTGATGCATGCTAGATTCAGAAACAATGCCACGTTTTGGCCTACTTTACGTAAACTGATGCGCATCAGAGGGGCTGTAATTAAATGACAGGTGTCAATATCATTCGCAAGGATATATATTCATTTACAGTGAGGGAAATAAGTATTTGAACACCCTGCTATTTTGCATGTTCTCCCACTTAGAAATAATGGAGGGGTATGAAATTGTCATCGTAGGTGCATGTCCACTGTGAGAGACATAATCTAAAAAAATATCCAGAAATCACAATGTATGATTTTTTTAACTATTTATTTGTATGATACAGCTGCAAATAAGTGTTTGAACACCTGAGAAAATCAATGTTAATATTTGGTACCGTAGCCTTTGTTTGCAATTACAGAAGTCAAACGTTTCCTATAGTTTTTCACCAGGTTTGCACACACTGCAGGAGGGATTTTGGCCCACTCCTCCACACAGATCTTCTCTAGATCAGTCAGGTTTCTAGCCTGTCACTGAGAAACACGGAGTTTGAGCTCCCTCCAAAGATTCTCTATTGGGTTTAGGTCTGGAGACTGGCTAGGCCACGCCAGAACCTTGATATGCTTCTTACAGAGCCACTCCTTGGTTAGCCTGGCTGTGTGCTTCGGGTCATTGTCATGTTGGAAGACCCCGCCTCGACCCATCTTCAATGCTCTAACTGAGGGAAGGAGGTTGTTCCCCAAAATCCCGCAATACATGGCCCCGGTCATCCTCTTCTTAATACAGTGCAGTCGCCCTGTCCCATGTGCAGAAAAACACCCCCAAAGCATGATGCTACCGCCCCCATGCTTCACAGTAGGGATGGTGTTCTTGGGATGGTACTCATCATTCTTCTTCCTCCAAACACGTTTAGTGGAATTATGACCAAAAAGTTCTATTTTGGTCTCATCTGACCACATGACTTTCTCCCATGACTCCTCTGGATCATCCAAATGGTCATTGGCAAAACTTAAGGAGGGGCTGGACATGTGCTGGTTTAAGCAGGGGAACCTTGCCGTGCATGATTTCAAACCATGACGTCTTAGTGTATTACCAACAGTAACCTTGGAAACGGTGGTCCCAGCTCTTTTCAGGTCATTGACCAGCTCCTCCTGTGTAGTTCTGGGCTGATTTCTCACCTTTCTTAGGATCATTGAGACCCCACGAGGTGAGATCTTCCATGGAGCCCCAGTCCGAGGGAGATTGACAGTCATGTTTAGCTTCTTCCATTTTCTAATGATTGCTCCAACAGTGGACCGTTTTTCACCAAGCTGCTTGGCAATTTCCCCGTAGCCCTTTCCAGCCTTGTGGAGGTGTACAATTTTGTCTCTAGTGTCTTTGGACAGCTCTTTGGTCTTGGCCATGTTAGTAGTTGGATTCTTACTGATTGTATGGGGTGGACAGGTGTCTTTATGCAGCTAACGACCTCAAACAGATGCATCTAATTTAAGATAATAAATGGAGTGGAGGTGGACATTTTAAAGGCAGACTAAGAGGTCTTTGAGGGTCAGAATTCTAGCTGATAGACAGGTGTTCAAATACTTATTTGCAGCTGTATCATACAAATAAATAGTTAAAAAAATCATACATTTGTGATTTCTCTATTTTTGTTTAATTATTATGTCTCTCACAGTGGACATGCACCTACGATGACAATTTCAGACCCCGCCATGAATTCTAAGTGGGAGAACATGCAAAATAGCAGGGTGTTCAAATACTTATTTTCCTCACTTTATATGATTCATTTTTATTTGTCTTTTGTTATGAAGTATAGAATGCAATGAGACCCACAGTTTCTTACTTCCAGATGATATAAACCGTTACTGTAAACTGCTATGTAAGTATTTTTGTCCATGAATCTGATTCATCTGGCCATCTAAACAGGGTGTGTACGGAACATTGAACATTTTATATTTGATTCAATATAAACTGTACAAGTATAACAAAACATTATCGTTTTGTAATTCATGTTCATTCTTGGATGAACTACACATTTGAGGTTGTCCTAGATTTTTTTAAATTAAATTTTAAGTCTGTAAAACACAAAAGAGGCTATTTTAAAGAATGTGTATCGTATGAACACAAAACAAATGCAAGTCAATGGGTAAGGATGCTTTTGGTGATGAACATTCTTCAAAAGATCTTCTTTTGTGTTCTGCAGAAAACAGTAAGTTAATTTTACAGTAAATTATGACAGAATGTTCATTCTCAGACCTATGTCTCTGCACTAGAACTGCGTAGAGGCAAAGGGGATGTTTTTTTTCCCTCGTGGCCTAGTAAATTGTCAATTGGCAGGTGCCATTACATGCCCATAGCAACCAAACAGATTAGAGGCACGGGTATTGGATTGTGTCCCTTTGTTCTGTAGGGTGTTGTGGTCTGCTGCACTGCAGTCACTCTTTTATGTGCATATGTATGTAAGCATACACTATGTCTCTTGAGTGTTACTGACAAACCCTGGCATTATTTTGCATGTGGAGGGCTATTATACATTGTGGACATTTTGCGTTGACGACAGCAATGGTGCCTAAGAGTATACTTAATGAATAAATCTGTAATGTATACAATAATACTTAATAAATTAAATACAAGATTAAGCATATTGCAAAAATAAAGAAAAAATAGCTACACATGAACAATACATAAACAGAACAATAACAGGAACAAAGGTTTAAAAATTACCTATGTAGATGTAGGCTAAACAAAGAGGTAGCCAAAGCTAAAATGAATGCTTTTAACTAGGCATAACCACGCTTTATAGCAAGTCATTACTGACTTGGAATCAAGTAAAGTATTAATCTATTGTAAATAAGGACTTCAAATGTAAGATAAGTCAATGCACAAAGGGCATAGAACCAAATTAAGTTCCTGAATAAAGATAGTCTGTAAAAAAACAATTGTCCATTCATGCCGCTTTTTGGGCATTAAATTCAAAATTGTGATCCCGTGGAAAAAAAAGAAAAACATAAAATAAAGAGATTGTCTCGATATACATTATCAGTTAAATTCAAAGTTTATAGTTCAGTAGAAGCCCAATACTTCAGGCATTTACATGTTTAATTGAGAGTCTATAAGAGAATATTAATATCTCTTTTCATGCCACTTCTTGGGCCTTAAAAATCCAGATTTTGACTCTCCGAGACAGATAAAAATGAAAAGATTGTCCACAATATAATATATATAATTAAATCATGGTGCATTGTTCATTGGAAGCACAAGACCTCAGGCATTTATGTGTGAAATTCCAAAGAACTTAGCCTAACTCTAACAGTCTGAAGACAACCTCACATGCGGAACATCTCGCATGTTAAATTCAAGCTTTTTTTCTGCCAACAAACACATAGGGCCCCTTCCATGAGACCTTCTTACATTTATTCATTTGGCAGATGCTTCTATCCAAAGTGAATTAGAAGTAGGAGAGCATATAAAATGTTCAATGTTCAGTATACACCCTGTTTAGATGGGTAGATGAATCAGATTCATGGACAAAAATACTTACATAGCAATTTAAGTGCAGGTGAGCACGGAGATGTTGATGTTGTGTGTGAATTTGCTGGAAATGGTCTGAAGGAGATGGTCTGAAAAAAGATGTTAGGCAGTGCATCCCTTACAGTTACACACAGATTTACAGACTTTTGAACACATTTACTTCAAATTGATAAGACCAATGTACTCACTATGTAGCCATTAAAGAGAGGGACAAAGTAATAATTCTTGATAAAAAAAATGTAGCCCTGGGTCTCATCCAATCGATTGTACCTAAACTTTTTCGATAGTGACATGAAAATTAAATATAAAATAAAAATATTTTATTGAACTTCAGTTAAAAAAAACACATCGAAAAGATATAAAAATCATTTGAAATCATTTTAATAAGTTGAAATTCAGGGGTTTGGGTTCGGGACACCCATCTCCCAATTGAAAGTACCCAATAAATGATCGTTTTATATATATTAAGCTTAATGATATTATAAACATGATTGTGGGTTTCAATAGATGACAGTAAACAACTAAGATTTAAATACTAATATGGCATGTCTTCCTATGGTTGGGTATACCTTTACCTTTCCTAGTCCTTCAGTGGCCAGCAGTAATGTTGGTAGACTTTCTTCAGTCTGTATGTTTGGGGGTTATACCTGATTGCTAAGTAAATTAAATGTAGAGGTGAGTGTTATGTGAATAATTTTGGTTTAGTTCTCTCCAGTGCAGAGCTAGGCCTTAAAGTTCTGCGTTTGTTTTTTCTCACGGATTATGAATTACTCTTATGAATGCTATACTGTACGTGATGTTATGTAAAATCAGTGGGGGCGGGGGGGGGGTGTAACGAGGTTAAATTTGTTTGTGGGGATTCCCTCTAAGCCCTCATTCTCCACCAGCACTCCCACGGCGGCGCATGGTGTTGCCGGCTCAAACACCTGGTCAGACAGGTCTTTACAGCAGACGATCTCCCTGCTCCAGGCAGAGAAGCTGGATGGCGGATAAATCCATTCTGGGAGGAGGAAAAAGCAAAACAAATATGGAATAACGCCGCAATAATCCTTTTTCGGAATTCTGTAACATGTAGCAGGTGTAGAAGCGCACGGCAAGGAGAATTATTTCCAAAAACAGAGTTTTAATAAAGTCACAGGAGTACAAAACAGAACCACACGTAAAACATAAACAATACCTGACAAAGGAATTGGGCAATACACAGGGCTTAAATAACAAGGGAAACAGGTGTGGGAAAAATAACAACCATGGAAACTAATGAATGAACACGGAAAACTAGAACACATAACAAAACCATATCATAACAAAACCATGACAAAGAGCTTGTTGAAATGTTTTTGAGCTTGTTGAAATGTCTGACATGCACCTATCCAGAAATGTAACAGATGTCAATTCAAACCATCTGCTCGGTATGCTTGAACCCCTCCCTCAGGTCAAAAAACTCTTCGATAGCATCATATTTACATACATGGATTCCTAAATGAATTATCAAAATAAATTATTTGTTCTGTTATATTTATCAACTCAAGCAGAGCACTCTTAATTGTCAGGATTCACATCTCCTCTGTTGTTTTTTTTTCTTTTGTTTTCGGACTGGCTTGCATTTCCATTTACACCCTCCTGCAGCCGATCGTGCTTTGCAATTAGCAGGTCGATCACCTGTCTCTATCTCCTTTTTATGAGCTTTCTTTTATATTCACCTTTGTTCCCTTCTCTCGCTGCCAGTGTGTTTTGCTCATTTGCGCTGATATTTATTATGTCGTTTTTTTACCTTTTTTTTTGCTCTGCCCAGTTATTTTTGTGGCTCTCTGTTTTTTCCCCAGAACAGTTTTTTGTTCAGCTGCTGCTTGCCTACTGGATTCCACTTCTCGGTTCGACCTTCTCCTGTCTGGATCTCAACCCACTCAGATTACGACTGCACCTGGGCTACCTGCCTGGCTGCACAGGCTACAAATTGTGTGTTCCCTCTGGATTATTGCTGCGCCCAGGCCAACTCCTGCCTGCCCAACCTCGCCTTCGCAATATCCTGTAAATTTACCTAGTCTCCGGCTTTGTTTCCTGTGTATTGTGTATATCTGTCTGTTTCATGCTCTATTAGATCAATGTAGCACAAGTTAAAATAAAAATGGAGATAAAGTCACTAAAGGGTTAACTCACTATAGTAGAGAGTGACTGACTTGTGATGAGATCGCTTTTCTCCCACATAACGCCAACGCCTGGACATTCATCACAGTTATCTCAACAGAGCAAAGTTAGTATTCTGCCAAGCATCTATTGGTTATTAAGGCCTCACTCCCTAAACCCACTTCTTGATTTGGCAGTGGATAGGCGCTAGGACACACCTGTCAGTGTTTGTTTCTGTGCCCAAACAGTCCTTCAGTTTCTTTGGCTCTAAGACATGGATACCTGGGAGAACAAGGTAGCTGTCTGTTCCCTGATGGGAAAAGGATACATCTGCCATAACAGCCTGCCTCACTATTTCATTCTGCAAGGCTACTGCTCATTCTGCAGTGTCAACATGCTGCTGGACTCGTCAGCCTGTTCTCACTTACCGGTCAGCATGTTCCATACATCAAAGTCAGACAGTTTGTGTCAAAGTGCCAGACAGTTCCTGGTCTCCAGGAACGCCTTTTGCAATATCATCTACTGTAAGAGTCACTAAACGAGTAGTTTTTTAAAGGATTTTAGCCCTATTTAATGCATAACTTTTCTGTTTTGTTTGAATTTATTTGATTTCTGTTGGTCTATGGTTTCTTGAATCTGCAGTACTCTTAAACAGACCACCCCACTCAGTATCATCGGTTAAACTAAAAAAATTTCATTAGTATGAAATGGTGTGGTTGAACTTCAGCAGTGGAATGAAGAGAGGTTAGCAGAAGGTATGATTGATCTGCTAACCCTGAGCATGTATTTTCCTTTTTTTCTGTGTGTCTAGGTCAACAACAATGGCCTTCTGTCTTTCCTGAGGGAGGTATCCCAATTCACCCCAGTGGCATTTCCTATTGCTGGAGATCGCAGAGTGGTGGCTCCATTCTGGGCAGATGTTGACAACCGGCATACAGGAAATGTCTTTTATCGGGAGAGCAAAAATCCTGTGATCCTGTTAAAAGCCACAGCAGATATAAGCTGTTACTTTCCAGAGGTTTCTAGATTTGTCAGTACATGGGTGCTGATTGCTACCTGGTATCAAGTCACATTTTTCGGCGGAAATTCAATTACTCCGGTAGTAGATGCATAACCTTAAAATTTATTAAAACTGTGTAGTGCTTATAACAGAGATAGGTTTTAGTGAGATTTCACTACAGTATTTCTAAACAGTATGTGCAGACTAAACATGCATGCAAGATTTCATCCTCCCATAGTACAGCCTTTTAGTTTATTGTTCTTCACAGAAAATGTATAGGTATAAAATTAGAATTATATATTCTGTGAAAAATTCTCCGAAAGATTATCAATGACTATTACAAGTGAATATAAAATATTTTTGTTTGAGACTGTGATTTTCCTCTTATTTCCTAAAGGTGAATACATTTCAAGTAGTGCTCATCACAGATGGTGAGCTTTCCTTTACCATCTTCCAGTACCACAATATAACGTGGACGACAGGGATGCATGCTTCCAGTGGTGGAGACATATCAGGCTTGGGGGGAATTGCTGCACAGGTAAGGTCATTGCCTTTACATTTCACCATTGTCACTATGAATCTAAATATCACATTATACTTATGCTCTTATGATTCCACCTCTTCTAGTTAGGTAATTCTTGGTTTTGAGGTGGAATCATACAGGATCCTTTGTTTCATGTGGGAGAGAGAAGATTCCGTCTCTCTCTAGTCTACGTCATCGTTCCTACCCTCCTGTTTCCTAGTTTGGGTTAATTAGCTTTCCTTGATTGTTAACCCCTATCACCTGGTCTCTATTAATTATCCTTTGTTTCTTTCCCCATAAAGAGTCCTCATGTTTCATTGTCCTGTGCGCGTTCATTGTAAGTGTTACCTTACCTTGTAGTGTTGATGTGTTCCAGTCTACAGCTTTATACTTGTTACCTTGTTCCTGTTACCTTGTTCCTGTTCCCCCCTTCCTAGTAAGTTTACTTTAGTGTGGTTTAAAGTGTATGTTTTGTAGTGAAGTTAGTCCCTGTTCTTGTTTTGTTTAAATATTTTACTCTGTCTTGTTTTCCCCCTCGTGGGTTTTGTTTTGCCTTTTTGTTTCGTCTTCTATATATATATATATATTAAATCTGTTAACCCCGTACCATTTCGTCTTGTCCTATCCCTGCCTGCAATTGGGTTCGTACAATGAGTAATCATAACATATGCATTGAACCCATGCAGTAGATGTGGTAGATTTTCAAGTATTGGGTCATCATGAGTAAAGTGAAGAGCTAGAGTATGAAATATCAAAACATAGTTCTTGAGTGTAAGCATTACCCTTTGGATTAAAGGTTAGTCTCCTACTCTTTTTCTGAGGTTTTTCTATCAGTCTCTTGTTGTCATGTGAAGACCAGCACAACCTAGAGATATCCATAGAACTGTGACCTCTACAAGTGTAAAAATGCTTAGGCTGTCAGATGCAGAGAATGCAGAAACAACACCAGTCAGCTGTCATGCAAACTAAGGTATCATATGGGAGGTGACAATGTCATCCAGGGGAACTGTAGTTACGCATGGGCTTGAAACAAGGTTCTTCAGTTATTTTTGTGAGGCAACTTGGCTTTGTATCTTTGGTATTAACGTCTATCTTTTGCCAATGGAATCCACAGTTTTGAGATTGTTGTGTTTTTTTCTAATGCTATGAAAAATCAAAGACTATACACATTGGTATACACATAAATGGACTTCATCAAATACATGAGAAGGACCCAGAATGTCCAACAAATTATCTGTCAGACAAAGGCCCAAATGATTTCTTATTCTTACAGTCATGTGACCTCTTTCACTCTCTTACTAGGCAGGTTTTAATGCTGGCGATGGAAGGGGCTATTTCAACATCCCAGGCTCTCGGACAGATGACATTGTTGAAGTTGAGACGACCACTAATGTGGGATATCCTGGCCGTTGGGTCTTTCGTATTGATGATGCTCAAGTGCAAGTGGGTGGCTGCAATGACTCAGGTAAACCACACAAGCAAAAAAGTTATATTGAACACAACTTGTGTGTCCAACTAATATGAAATCCGATACATGAATTAAGGCCAAATGTATCTCTGTTCTGTTATTTTCTTCAGCCTCAGTCTGCCCTAACTTGAGGCCTTGTCAAAATGGTGGCCGCTGCATTAATGACTGCATTACTGGAAATCCCTCTTTCACATGCTCATGTCTGGCTGGCTTTACTGGACGCAGGTGCCAGAAAGGTAATGAATGGTCAAATTCTTCCATCCCCGCAGCCTTTACTCCAGATCCTACACATGTGTCAGCTTGTAAAATAAGAGGCCCATCCAACATTATGCTGTGGTCAAATCATTACCTCTTCCTTGACCCCTTTAAGATTCCCTCATGATTTCCTTCTTGTGTACACTTTGTATAGAACTCACATGCTATATTTGAAGACTTGTCATAATTTTTGTGTTTGGGTAGAAGTTGATGAGTGCTCCTCATACCCCTGTCAGAATGAAGGCACATGTGTGGACAAGATAAACTCCTTCATCTGCTTGTGTCCAGTGGGATTCAAAGGGCCAACCTGTGAAACAGGTAAACTGTTGGAAAACACAATTAAGGGCCAACATATTACGAAGTTGTGTACTTCATCACATTTAATAGCAAAAGTAATAGCACATTTAAAAGAAACCCTATCCAGTGCTTACGACCACATAATGCTTATTTTAGGCTTTAGGCATTTAAATACACATGCATACTAGCAAACTAATGTCTACCGGAAACTGCAATAACAATCCAATCAATTTGACAGATCTTTTTTATTCACATAAGATTCACAGTAGTGCAAACATCTGTTAACCTCTCTATTTTTCTCCCAGTTCACCAGCCACTTACATTTGTGTATTTTTAGAGAAGTGCTGTAAATCCAACAGTTCCTATTTTCTGAACCGCGCTATGGCACAAACAAACATGGGAGCGCCCACTTATAGCTCAACACGATCATTATTAAAGTGTTTGAACAACAAAAGACGTACACATATTTTGCTATGTAAACATCATATATTTATTGACATGGTTAATACGTTTGTGAATATTTTGAATAAATAAGAAAAGTTATTAGAACATAACTGTCTGACACAAACTGTCGGACTATAATATTATTTACTATAGCTCTCATTTTAAATCATTGGAGTGTGTTGTGTTTGTACTATTTAACACAATAAAGATCAGACACCAACGAACTGTCTTACTTTTTACTGGACAAACTGCAATGCCAACCACAAGGGGTTGGCCACCCAAAACCGTACCAAGAATTACTTTCTTAGAATGAACATGCATAACAAACCCGGAGTTTCCCAACACTCCATACACCACAACTCCTTCCCTCTAGATAAGAAGTCAATTAACAAAGAAATTGTTTTCAGAGCAGATACAACTTGTTTACAACAAAATATTTTTACCAACGCATTTCAATAATGTCCCGCATAATTATATATCTATGTGGCCTGGGGGTAAAACTGCAACTTTCTGTTTTGCTGTAAAATTTGTGTATGGCCCTTTAAGAGATTTCTCTCCTGTTCACGTGATAAGGTGCGTTAACTCTGTGTGCGCATGCGGGGATCCGCGAGAAAACGTGAAACATTCTGTGTGTGATACGTGTCGTCGCGATCGGATGTTTGATGCATAGTTGTAATTACGGATTACGTGGATCGGTTGTCTAGTGGCGATTGAACCTCGTGGTGAGTGCTAGCAAGCATTTGGCCACTACCGTATTTTGTTTCATTGTATTTTGTTTCGTTTTATTTGCGTGTGTAGTGTATTTTTGTTTCTTTTGTCTTAATGAGGTTTATAACCTAATTGAGTGGTTTGCTGTGTGCTGGTCCTGCTTTCAGCCGCAGATGTTACATTTACATTTACATTTTACATTTAGGCATTTGGCAGACGCTTTTATCCAAAGCGACTTACATTTCTTTATCCTATACATTTTACATGGGTATTTGCAATCCCCTGGGATCGAACCCACAACCTTGCGTTGTTAGCGCAATGCTCTTACCACTGAGCTACAGGAAAGATGTAAGACATACATTTTTGTAAAACACATTTGACCTTTTTGTCTCAACCCTTTTATGGTTGGTTTGCTTTTATTTCTTGTATACCCTTTTTGCTCCCATCGACCGCTGTAATACTTGATTGTAAACAGCAGTCAGATTAAACCTCCATAATTTAATAGTTTGCTGGGTTGTGCTTTATTTCTCTTCCACCCGGTTACATATATACATTCAACTCTTTCTAGTCAGTTCTTATAAACCAAGTCGATGTGGAGGATTCCTCAAACGTGTAGGATAACGTCTTTGAACACAGGATGAAGTTGGGGTCTGTGGTGTTTCACTGATTGGTTTAACAACATCTTGTGGCGCAGTGGTATCATTACCATTGGTAAGAGGCACAGCAGGTGGAAGAGGCACTCCATGTTCCTTCGAAGCATTTGATTTCTTCAGCTGATCGACGTGTCATCTCCAAGTGGTGTCTGGAGCAACCTCGACTGTATAAGAAAGCGGTCCAGTGCGTTCTTTAACCTTTGCAGGCATCCACTTGTGATCACCTCTGTAATCTCTAGCGAGCACACACTCTCCAATTCTCAACTCACGTGTTGTCTATCCTCCTGTTGATTGTTTCAGTTGGTTGTCCTCTACAGTTCTTTTCAAGTTAGGTTTCACCAAATCCAGCCTGGAACGTAGAGGTCTTCCCATGAACAGCATGCCATGTGTTCGATTAGTGATGATGTGTACTGCGTTTCTGTACGCAAACAAGAAGTTGTGCAGCTTCTGCATTTTTCAAACTTTGCACGAATCGTTCAGCCAACCCATTTGTGGCGGGGTGGTATGGCGCTGATGTTATGTGCTTGATGCCGTTGTTCCTAAAAAACATCTGGAATTCCTCAGCCATTAACTGGGGCCCATTGTCACTCACCAACTGTTGTGGAACCCCGGTCCTTGCAAACAGATCTCTCAGTACTGCAACTAGCTGTTGTAGTGGTCATATCAAAAACCTCTGGCCACTTAGAGCATGCATCGACAATGACCAGAAACATACGTCCCACTAACGGCCCTGCAAAGTCATCGTGTATCCGTTGCCATGGTGATGTAGGCCATTCCCAAGGATGCAACGGAGCAGTCTTTGGCATCTTTTGAACATGCTGACATCCTGAACAACACATGACAAGTTGGTCAATTCCCGGCCACCAAACGAAACTCCGTGCAAGCGACTTCATCTTTACCACCCCTAAATGGCCAGTATGCACTTCTTCCAACACTCGAGTGCGCAATTTTGGTGGTACCACGACTCTTAACCCCCACATGATGCATCCTCCGTCCAGAGATAGTTCATCCCGCCGCTGATAGAACTGTGGAAATCCTGGGCTGTGCTTTCCATCGTTGACTCTAGGCCATGACCATTTAAAGGTAAACGTGACAGTCCATCTGCATTTGCATGTTTGAGCGTTCTTTTGAACTCAATTTGATATCTGTGTCCTCCCAGAAACAGTGCCCATCTCTGCATTCGTACAGCAGCTGTCAGTGGTACTCCTTTCTGAGGACTAAAAATGGAAAGCAGAGGCTGATGGTCCGTAACCAAGGTAAATTCCTTTCCATACAAAAACGGATTAAATCGCTTCCCGCCCCAGACCAGGCTTAAAGCTTCCCTGTTTATCTGTACATAATTTGTCTCTGCAGCACTTAGGGAGCGCGAAGCAAAGGCAATGGGGCGTTCCGTTCCATCACTCATCACATGCGACAACACCGCACCGATTCCAAATGGTGATGCATCACAGGCTAGCTTCACGGGTTTGTGCGGGTCAAAATGGGGCAACACTGTGTCTGACATCACCAGTTTCTTACCCTCCTGAAATGCTTGTTCACACTGCTTTGTCCACATCCATTTCTTTCCTGTCCGTAGTAATGCATGGAGAGGGTGAAGAACGTTGGCAAGGTTTGGCAGGAACCGGTTGTAATAATTAACGAATCCAAGAAAGGACCCTAGCTGTGAGACGTCTTTTGGTTGCGGTGCCTTTGCAACAGCTTTTAGTTTGTCAAGACATTTGTGTAGTCCATACGATCGATCTCGTGTCCACAGTATGTGATAGTGCTCTTGAAAAACTCACACTTATCACGTCTTGCCCGTAGTCCATACTCCTCTAGTCTTTTCAGGACACGTGTCAGATTCTCTAGATGACTGCAGCCGTTCTCTCCTGTGACTATAATGTCATCAAGGTAGCATTGTGTCCCTGGGCATCCTTGAAGTACCTGCTTCATTGCTCTTTGCCATAGCGCTGGGGCTGAGGCGATGCCGAAGACCAGTCTATTGTAGCGATACAGTCCTTTATGGGTGTTTATAGTTAGGTACACGTTCGAGTCCTCTTCTATTTCCATCTGCAAGTATGCTTCTGCCAGATCTATTTTGCTGAAAAACTGCCCTCCTGAAAGGTTAGCAAAAATATCCTCAATTCTTGGGAGTGGATATTGTTCTGCTTGCAGCACAGGGTTGATGGAGACTTTAAAATCCCCGCACAGTCTTACCGTCCCGTCATTTTTAGCAACTGGAACGACTGGGGTTGCCCAGGGGCTCCAATCGACCTTGGAAAGGATTCCTTCGGCTTCTAGCCTATCTAGCTCAATTTCGATTTTCTGGCGGATAGCATAAGGAACTGGACATGCCTTGTGAAACTTAGGAACTGCAGACTCCTCAAGTTATTTTTCCTTTAATGTGTTTCAGGGTTCCAATACCTGGTTGAAACACAGTTGTAGCTTTACCCAGCACTTCCTTCAGTTGTTTCTGTGTACGCTGTACCCCGGGTTGGATACTTGTAGGCTTTTAATGGATTCCCAGTCCAACTTCAGCTTCCTCAGCCAACCTCGTCCCCAGACTGCTGGTCCTTCTGTCTGCACTATGTACAGATCTAGCTCGACCTGTTGGTGGTTGTATTTTACCGTCACAGGCATCACTCCGAGGGGAACTATGGGCTCTTCTGTATATGTTTTTAGTTTGACAGGTGATGGGTGTACTTTGACTCTCTTGAAATGTCTTTCACACTCACCCTGCAACATCACTGATACAGCTGAGCCTGTGTCTAACTACATTCTGACAGTTTTCCCATTAACTTGTGGAGTTAGCCAAATTGCCTCTGTCGATTTATTTTTCAGGTTGTAAATATCCAAATTTGCCAATCCTGTATCGCTTTCATCATCGGACTGTGGAGCAACAACATGCAACTCTTTGTAGGTCTTCTTGAAGCCTTGTACTGTCTGTCTCTTTCATTAACTGAGATATCCGATCGACATGCTCTTTGTATGTGTCCCACTTTGTTGCATTTCCTGCATGTTTTAAATCTGCAATGATTTGCTTTATGTCCCTCTCCTCCACATCGGTAACACAATTCGGTATTTAGCGTTGTCCTTTTTGATTTGTACACAGTAGCTACCTTATTCACTGACATCTTCATTCCTGATCGTGGCTCCACTGCGTCTCTTGCGGCTGTTTCCATAGCGACCGCAATTTCAACGGCCCGCTTAAAGGTGAGATCCGCCTCCGTGAGCAATCTTTTCTGGGTGCTCTCGTTTACAATGCCACAAACCAAGTGGTTTCTCAGCGCATCATTCAGTCCATCTCCGAACTGACAGTGTTCTGACAACTTTTTCAGTTCAGCCACGTAAGCTGCAATGTACTCCCCCTCTTTCTGGTTCCGCTTACGGAATCTGAAGCGTTCTGCTAGGAGTAGAGGCTTCGGAGCTAAATGTTCCTGCATTACCTTCACAATAACATCAAAACTGAGCTCCGCCGGCTTTACGGGGGGCAGCAAGACTTCTCAGCAACGCATAAGCTTTTCCTCCGATTGAACTCAATAATACTGACATACGTTTATCGACGGCTATATCATTAGCTGCGAAATACTGCTCGATCCGTTCACAGTACAATGTCCAATCATCCGTGGCACTGTCAAATGACTCAATTATTCCAATGTATCCAGCCATCGTGTCGACAACGTATCCTTAAATCCTCGTCGCCAATTGTTGTGTTTGTACTATTTAACACAATAAAGATCAGACACCAACGAACTGTCTTACTTTTTACTCGACAAACTGCAATGCCAACCACGAGGGGTTGGCCACCCAAAACCGTACCAAGAGTTACTCTCTTAGAATGAACATACATAACAAACCCGGAGTTTCCCAACACTCCATACACCACAGTGCATCACAATAGGTTTGTCAAACGAAATTCTATGTTGGCCCATTTTTTCTTGATAAGAGAATTGCGTGATTTTTTTTAAAGTTAAATCTTTAAATCTCTAAGTTTGTTGATCATAAACATTTACTCAGTAACTTACTCCTGAACTCGACCGCTGGGGGTGGAGCTCGGATTCGTCAGAGTCGGATGCCAGTCTCCCTCCGATGCTGCGAGCGGCAGTTCATCTACGTCACACATCGTTTCCGAGTGCGTGGCTGAGGATCCGGGCGGTATAACACCGCCGGTTGGGGAACGTTTAGAAGAGCGAATCGGGGTGCGATCGGCCCTTGAGCACTTGGCTGGCGGGTTTACGTTCGCAGAGTTCCCCATATCACTATCGCTGCTAATACAGGCGGACTTCGAGGCCGTAGCCCCGATGTCGCGGACTTTGGGGCCTTAGCCACCAATGTCACAGCCCGTGTAGCAGACGAAATGGTGGCTGGTTCCCGTAGGAAGACAGTCACCCGTGACCGCAACTTCTGAATGACAATCTGCCCGCAGTGCGGGCAAGACGTGTCAACGAACGCTGCTTCAGTGTGCTGGACGCCCAGACACCTAGGGCAGCGATCGTGTCCGACCCCTCGTCGATGAGGGTGCCGCACCCAAGAGAGCAGCGGGACATGCCGCACTGGAGAATGCTCTGTCAGTCCTGAAAAGGACCTTTTTAGAAAAAATCTCTAACACCTCCGGAACCGCCGAGACGCCCAGGGGAAGGTTGCTGTAGGTAGGGACGGTGTGCTGCTCAACGTTGTAGATCCGGCAGAAGAAGAATTCATTGAATTCATTCTGTTCGTAGTCATGAGCGAAGGCTCTGAAGAACAAAAGGTAAATGAATGCTGCACGCCGGCTTCCTTTTATAGCGGATATCCGGGGGCGGAGCCCGGCATGCAAATTTCATTCGCCAAATTTCATTGGCCTTTTCTATAGTAGTCAGAGTTGATTGGTTCTCAAGGGCGAACCCCATCTGTCGTTCTCGACACAACGTCGAGAGACCGACAGAAAGGGAACTATTGGTTGACAAAAAACAAGGGGAAATTGGTACTACGGTTTTTCTATTGTTTTACAGTGCAGAGGAGGTTATTCATAAAACACAGACTCAATTGGAAAGTACTTTGCAAACTAAACTACTGGCCTTTGCACTCAGATTTCTTCAAATAGTATAGCTCAATGGATCCATACACCTACACAAACATTCTTACATCCTGATATCTCAGAATACTAATGCATGCAAAATACAGCTGTTAAAAGAATAAACTACGTTTCCAAAGTGTTTGCATTGTTGAATTACTATCCTGTTAGTCTCTTATCATATTTGTTTTATTCAGATATAAACAAATGCTTTTCCACACCATGTTTAAATGGAGGTGTGTGTGAAGACTTGGCAAAAAACTACACCTGCACCTGTACAGCGAACTTCACTGGAAGCCATTGTGAAACAGGTGCGTCACTTGTTCAAACTCTTATTTCATGATCAAAAGCCATTTAATAAATGTCTTTGTTTTTGTTTCCCTCAGCAATGGGAAAAATGTTTAATGATAGAAGATGTTTACACAACTAGCCGCCTACTTTTCTTAAACATTTGGCTTCCTGCAATGTTTTCCAACTGCGACTGACAACTGAAATGCTGAATAGAGAGCAGAGAAAGCTTTTGGTGTCAGACCATATGTCTGGCTTCAAACCATTTGTCTGATTGATTGAACTGATGTATTTGCTAAAAACAGCAGCCACATCTAGTGGTTCTCACATGCTTGATTTTGGTGTGGTCAACAGTTAAGTTTGTCTGAGGTTAAAGTTACAAAGCTTTTAGAAGTAGTTTTTCAATGTGGTTCAATAAATGTGGTTGCAGCTTCATAAGTCTGCCATGTATTTGTACATTACTAAGTTAAAATTTTTGTCATATTACTAAGTCTAAACTTATAAACTTATGAATATAATTTTGTCCTAAAACAGAATTGATTATCATGGAAAACTCCTCAGGTACTGATGCCTCTAATCCGTCAGGTAAATAAATGTATTTTTTTACATGTTAAACCTCTTTCTGTTTCGTACAAGACCACACAAATTATAAATGACTTTCAGTTCCCTGTGCTAAAGTGGGGCTGTGAAAAGCGTAAAATCTGCAAATTGACTGGTCCCAGAAATTACAACTGCATCTGCAACCCTGGTTATTATGGTAAAAACAAAATTAAGTTAAAGTGGTATGAATATTTAAAGGGACAGCTCATCCAAAAATGTGGTCTTCATTTACTCCTTCAACATCCTAGAGGTTTCCAGGCATATTCAAAGACATGGGTATAGTTACCAGAAAAGTACCAAAAGCATTGTTAAATTAGTCCGTCTGCTCATAGGGGCTCAATTGAATTTTTTTGAAGCGATGAGAACACTTTGTGGGAAAAAGCAAAACAAAATAACAACTTTAATCAATATTGTCATGACTGTGCGGGAACAGAGAATACGTAGACTCAATTGCGGGAATAAATAGAAGGCTTTATTGAAAGTTCAACAATATAATCCACCACGGGACACCGGTCTCGGCCACGGAAACCACGGGAGAGACAAACCACTTCGGGAGAATCTGACCAGACCGGCCAACAAGAACCATGCGAGTCCGTGGGGAGAGGACCCAAGCCGCCGACATTCATGGAAGATACGGAAGTAGACCCAGTACTGGATATTCTGACTCATAAAGGGAGTGGGTGCAATGGGGAGAAGCCTCGACCTGCCGGCCGATTCTTGCCGAAAGAGATGGCCGCTGGTGAAGAGATGCCGGGTCGAAGAGGGCAGGGAGATCTAGGACACCAACGGTAAGCAAGAGCAAGAGAACTAGGCACTGGAGACTACAATGTAGGAAATATTACTAGAGAGCTATAAAGAGGATTAGCCCCCAACTTCCAAAACTATTATGTATCACAAGGACTAGACTAGGATCGGCCAGGAAGCGACTGCAAGAAACAATTGTCTGACACAAGACGAGAGGGATTAAATAGCGGACACCTAAATAGCAGCAATGAACTGCAAGTGGAATATAATGAGGGACCAGGGGAAGCTACTGGCAGAGGATGAGCTACAGGGGTGAGAGTGATGAGGAGATGGGAAACCGGTGAGGGGAAAGCCTGGCAGGGAGACACTGGGGCGGGGCGAGTGACGCAGACACCGAACACTTGTAGAGCTATTAAAAGGCACTCCATGTGTTCATTAAATGAAAACCCACACCCACAATGCCACGACAAGACTGGGATCACAATAGATATATTCTCGTCTGTCTTGTCAGTCTATGTTGCGCATTCATGAGAGCACTTTGATGCATGCGCATGCGGTTGGGCAAGCTTATATAGCGTGCGTCTGCTTGAAAACAACAAATTGCCCTTCCGGATTGTCAGTCAGAATGCCGGCGTCTGCCCTCACCAAATGCGCATGCATCGAAGTGCTCTTTTGAAAGCACACAATAGACTGACAAGACCGAGGAGAATAAATTGATGAAAGTTGTTATTTTGTTTTGTTTTTGCCCACTTAAAGTATCCTCGTCACTTCAAAAAAATTCAATTGAGCCCCTATGAGCGGATGGGCTAATTTAACAATGTCTTAAGAACTATTCTGGACCTTGACTTGTATGTATTTGTTATAAAATGTAATGTAATTGAACAATAAAACTATACATTAAAAATATATGCACTTCCAATAAACAATATAATTAGTTTAGGGCAGAAGAGGCACAAACTTACATTAGGTGCTGCTCTAATAAATGTGTTAAAGACTGTGTATATGTTACTAATAAAAATGAGTATACATAATTTTATTCATTACATGGATTGATATTATATACATATAATGATTTGTTTACCAACAAAAGCTATCAACACATGAAATAATATATGAAATGATGTGTCGAATTACACAATAACAACAAATGAAATGGGCTTCGGACGTTAGCAGGTGCTGAATGTTGTGTGGGCTTTGATGGAATCTTGCTTGTCCTGAAGACGGTCTGCTTTAACCTAAAGCATTCAGTCATTTCCGCCATGTAAATGTCAAATCTGCCATCGTGCAAATGCAACGGATTTGTAATGAAAGGGGAGAACTGGTGGATGAGACTCTGGTTTCATACACATTTCACCCAAAACACACCCATGAGTCATTAAAAGAATAGGTACAACCCCTTTGGACCATGCTCCTGGCGCATTAACTGTTTTTGCTGTTGTTAAACAAGCAAAAGTGAATTTGGACATGCCAAAAGTGCACCTGCGCCATGCACTTAAAATAGGGGCCATAGTGTAACCCTTTAATTACTTCAACCATTAGAACCAGACTGCTGGTAGGGCTGGGACGATATATCGATATATCTCAATTAATTACTGTTAAATACCACCACATCTGAAAGACAGAGGCATGGGCGAAAATCTCATTTGACAGTAGGGGGGGGACAATGCATATAACATTTCTCAAGAGCAAATTTTGAAGGGGACACAAATAATACAGTCAAAATTGTACTTACTACGACACTGAGCGACAATTTGCATTAGGTTTATAGGTTCATCATGCAGACTTACAGTCATATTATAACTGAACTGACACATACTGTAATAAATGTCAACAATAAAGCCTTTTCCATTTATATATTTTTTGTCTTTGTTTTGAAGACAGTAACAAATATAAAAACACAAAACCCATGATACTACATGTTGACAACGAGTCACTTTTTATCTTGATTTATGCTGCAACATAGTCTGAAAAAGTTACCGTCGACATTAATGAGTGGTTGTTATTTTCCCCTGTAGTGCACTGCCTCCGCCAACAAACTTTATTCTTGTTAGTTTAGCCAAATAAACAGTCAGAAACAGTGGCAGATGCTTAAATTCTGTGTTGTACTCGTTGATGAATCGCCCGAGTTTAAACGTCTTGGTTACGTCTGTAACCTCAGTTCCCTGATGGAGGGAACGAGACGTTGTGTCGAGAACGACAGATGGGGTTCGTTCCTGAGAACCAATCAACTCTGACTACTAAGAAAAGGCCAATGAAATTTGGCGAATGAAATTTGCATGCCGGACTCCGCCCCCGGATATCCGGTATAAAAGGAAGCCGGCGTGCAGCATTCATTTACCTCTTGTTCTGAAGAGCCTGAGAGCCTCTCAAACTGCAACAGAAACGATACAGGTTTGTGGCATAAGGGACACAACGTCTCGTTCCCTCCATCAGGGAACTGAGGTTACAGACGTAACCAAGACGTTCCCTTTCTGTCGGTCTCTCGACGTTGTGTCGAGAACGACAGATGGGGTTATGTATGGAAAACGCCACAAACGCTGTATCGCGTCACAATCTCAGCGAAGCGACGGTAACAAGCCTGGGCGTGTCAGCTCGAAGCTTCGCGAAACTTGTAACCTTCCAGTGTGGTGGTCGGGGGGTTCCAGAGCTTTCGAGAAAGATGGATACAGCCCTGACCGGTAACTTTCACGAACGGGGCCTTAGCTCTTTACAGGCGAGAGGCCGTCCGGATCGGTTTACACCGGGAAAGCGCACTCTTAAGCAGAGAAGCGCTGCAGAGGCCACCTCCTACCCGTGGGGAGGAAATTGGTGGAGAAAGTATGGTCTCGTCCGAGGAGGAGAACGCATGGAACGTGCGGACTGGGTAGTTAACCGCGAGGTGGAGGTCCACCTGGGGAAGCTCATGGGTTACCGAGTGTGGGAACCAGTGTCATGAGGGTAAAGCAGACGGAACAGCCCACGGAGGGGGTGTTACTGCGTCTGAAAGCACAGGTCCGGTTAGAACTAAGTGGTAGGTCAAGAATGTCCCGGCCTAAGGGGGAAGGCTGCTCTGCTCAGCCAACCCCGAGGAAGTGCTTAGTGATGGATGGAATGCCTGTTCTTAACCAAGGAGTGGGTAAGAGGGAGGCTGGTGAGGTACCAATTCTCTTAGCCAAGGTTGGGTAAGAGGAAAAGGATAGATAGCACACTGACCCAACCTCATGGAGGGTGGGATGGTGCTTTCGCAGGCATACGCCCCCCCGGATGCCAGTCCTACATGTCGCCACGCAGGACGTGGGCTGACACCGGGTTTACGCGAAGATTGTAAAACCTTGCGAAGGTGGTGGGCGTAGCCCAACCCGCAGCTCTACAGATGTCTGCCAGAGACGCGCCTCTGGCCAGTGCCCATGAGGTGGCTAGACCCCGAGTGGAGTGAGCCGTGACCGACAATGGACATGGCACATTCTGCGATCGGTATGCCGTGGTAACGGCATCCACGATCCAGTGCGCTAATCTCTGTTTGGAGACAGCCTTCCCCTTCTGCTGACCTCCGAAACAGACAAAGAGCTGATCAGAACTGCGGAAGTTCTGTGTGCGGTCCAAGTAGAGGCGCAGTGCGCGTACTGGACACAACACGGACCGGGTTGGGTCTTCCTCCCCGGTGGGGAGCGCCTGCAAGTTCACCACTTGGTCCCGAAAGGGAGTAGTGGGAACTTTGGGCACGTATCCGGGCCTGGGTCTCAGGCGAACGTGAGAGTTACCAGGGCCGAAATCAAGGCAGTCCGGGGACACAGAGAATGCATGGAGATCCTCTTGAAGGATGCGAGCGCCACAAGAAGAACCGTCTTACTCGATAGGTGAGGAAGATCGGAAGCTTCAAGGGGCTCAAAGGGGGGCTCGGCTAGGCCCCTTAGGACCACGTTCAGGTCCCAAGAGGGTATGGAGCGGAGACGAGGCGGATTGCGTCGTCTCGCGCCCCTTAGGAACCTAGTGACCAGGTCGTGCTGCCCTAGAGACCTTCCGTCCACTGAGTCGTGATGAGAGGCGATAGCGGCTACATACACTTTCAGTGTGGAAGGGGAGATGTTGGTCTCCAACCTCTGTTGTAGAAAGGACAGTACGATCCCGACCGAGCATCTCTGTGGGTCTTCTCCGAGGGAGAGACACCAGGATGAGAAGAGGCGCCATTTGTAGGCGTAAAGCCGCCTAGTGGATGGTGCCCTAGCCTGTAGGATGGTTTCAGCCACAGCGGGGTGTAACCTACTCAGGATGTCCTCGTCCCGTCCAGAGACCAGACATGGAGGTTCCAGAGGTCTGGCCTGGGATGCCAAAGCGTGCCCATCCCCTGAGAGAGCAGGTCCTCTGTCAGGGGAATGGGCCAGGGGGGAGTCGTTGTCAAGAGCATGAGCTCCGAGAACCAAGTGCGGTTGGGCCAGTATGGCGCAACCAGTAACACCTGTTGCTCCTCTTCCCTGACCTTGCACAGGGTCTGTGCAAGGAGGCTCACTGGGGGGAAGGCGTACTTCCGCTTGTCTCGTGGCCAGCTGTGCGCCAGGGCATCCGTGCCGAGGGGGGCCTCGGTCAGGGCGTACCAAAGCGGACAATGGGTGGTGTCGCGGGAGGCAAAGAGGTCCATCTGTGCCTGTCCGAACCGCACCCAGATCAGCTGAACTGCACGAGGGTGGAGTCGCCACTCTCCGCAGGGTGTGTACTGGCGAGAGAGCGCGTCGGCTGTCTCGTTCAATACGCCTGGGATATGTGTGGCCCGCAGGGAGCGGATCACCTGCTGACTCCAGAGGAGGAGGCGTCGGGCAAGTTGTGATAGTTGCCGTGAGCGCACGCCACCCTGGCGATTGATGTACGCTACGGCAGTGGTACTGTCCAGGCGAACCAGTACGTGCTGACCTTGCACTAGAGGCCGGAGCCTTCTGAGTGCAAGCAGCACAGCCCACAACTCTAGGCAATTGATGTGCCAGCGCAGCCGGGGGCCCGTCCAGCGCCCCGCTACTGCGTGCCCGTTGCACACTGCACCCCACCCCGTCAGCGAGGCGTCTGTCGTCACCACGACGTGCCTCGTAGCTAGGCCGAGGGGGACTCCCGCTCGGAGAAAGGTCATGGAAGACCATGGGGCTAGGGTGCGTCGGCAAACAGGAGTTACCACCATGCGCCTGCTGCCGGTGTGCCACGCCGTCCTCGGAACTCGACTGTGTAGCCAGTGTTGAAGCGGTCTCATGTGCATCAGTCCGAGGGGTGTTACTGCCGCGGAAGATGCCATGTGGCCCAGGAGCCTCTGAAATAGTTTCAGGGGGACCGCCGATTGCTTGAAGTGTTCCAGGCAATCCAACACCGACTGGGCGCGAGCTGCGGACAGCTGAGCCACCATGGTGACAGAGTCGAGTTCCATACCGAGAAAGAGGATGCTCTGCACAGGGGAGAGTTTGCTCTTTTCCCGGTTGACCTGAAAACCCAGTCGATCTAGGTGCCGGAGCACCATGTCCCTCTGGGTACACAACAGATCTCGCGAGTGAGCCAAGATAAGCCAGTCGTCGAGATAGTTGAGTATTCGCACACCTCTCTCCCGGAGAGGAGAGAGGGCGGCCTCCACGATCTTCGTGAAGACTCGTGGAGACAGGGACAGACCGAAGGGGAGGACTCTGTACTGATATGCCCGACCCTCGAAAGCGAACCGTAGGAACAGTCGGTGTCAAGGAAGAATCGAGACATGAAAGTAAGCGTCCTTCAGGTCGATTGCCACGAACCAATCCTGACACCTGATAGATGCCAGGATGCGCTTCTGGGTTAGCATCTTGAAAGGCAGCTTGTGGAGGTGCCTGTTCAGGGTACGTAAGTCCAGAATGGGGCGCAACCCTCCGTCCTTCTTTGGAACGATGAAGACGGGGCTGTAAAACCCGCTGAACATCTCGGCTGGGGGGACGGACTCGATCGCCTGTTTCGCCAGGAGGGTGGAGACCTCTACCCGAAGCACGGAGGCGTCTCTGCCTCGGAGAGAGGGGGAGATGATGCCCCGAAACCTGGGAGGGGCCCTGGCGAACTGGATCGAGTAGCCGAGACGGACCGTCCGCATCAGCCACCGAGACAGTGTGGGCAACTTCTGCCAAGCTCCCAGGGACTGTGACAGGGGGACCAAGGGGACGGCCTGCTTCACCATACCCACGGAGGGTGGTTCGACGGCGGGTGGAGCCAACCGGATGTCGCCGGGGCTTCCCCGGAGGGATGGTTGGCTCCACGTTTTTGCCTGCCTGGCGGGACAACGGCACGCACTGTCGGATCGAGAGTGGTGACGGCTGTCGAATGAGTGCGGCCTCACACCTAGCCAGGGTGTGAGGTCGGTTCGCCGCGCACAGTCCGGGGGAGTGTGCGAACGGCTGGGTAGAACGTCCGGGGGAAACAACTCTCTTTGATAGCAAGTGGGCGCCAGGCCCTGATAAGGGCCCGGCTTTGGGAACGAGGCAGGCGGCGTCCCATACCGACCGGTCAGAGGTGGAACTGTGACGGTCGGGCCAGATGTTGTCTCTCCCGGAGTCGTCTCATCAGGGCCGCTTCCTGGAAGGTTGCCGACGAGGAGGGGGCCTAGGCTTCGGGGTCCTCTTCCGGCCCTGGGCTGTTGGGGAGCAGACGGTGCGCGGGAAGTCGAAGGCCGGGGGGCCGTCGATTCACGGCGCGGAAGAATATGGCTTATCGCCTCCGTCTGCTCCTTCACCGCCGAGAACTGCTGCGCGAAGTTCTCGACGGTGTCACCAAACAGCCCACCCTGCGAGATGGGTGCGTCGAGAAAGCGTACTTTGTCGGCGTCACTCATACCCGCAAGGTTGAGCCAGAGGTGTCTCTCCTGGACCACCAGAGTGGACATCGTCCGACCCAGGGCCCGCGCCGTCACCTTAGTCGCCCTTAGAGCGAGGTCAGTGGCGGCGCGGAGTTCCTGCATGACACCCGGGTCGGCCCTACCCTCGTGGAGTTCTCTCAACGCCTTAGCCTGATGGACCTGCAGGATGGCCATGGCGTGGAGAGAGGAGGCAGCCTGGCCCGCAGCACTGTAAGCCTTCGCCACCAGGGAAGCAGAAGTCTTACAGGCCTTGGACGGGAGACGAGGTCGGGTCCTCCAGGTGGCAGGTTCCACCTGGGGGACTTCGACATAGCCCCTGGCTGCCCCACCATCGAGGGCGGTGAGGGAGGCGGAGCTGGACTGCGTGGAGCGAGCCGTGAGGGGGGCGCTCCAGGTCCGACACAGCTCCTCATGCACCTCCGGGAAAAATGGAACCGGGGGTGGGCGCGGTTTGGAACCGCTTTCCGACCCCAGGAACCAAGTGTCCAACCGCGAGCGTTGGGGGAGGGGCAATGACGTACACTGCAGCCCAATGCTCGCGGCAGCCCGGGCTAGCATGGCCGACATCTCGACTTCTTCCTGAGCTCTACCCCCCGGGGGGGGAAGCTCGGATTCATCATCGGATACCGGCATCTCTCCCCCCGATGCTGCGATCGACATCTCATCGGCTCTGCGGTCCGTTTCCGAACGCGCAGAGGAGGATCCGGACGGTGTGCCACCGTCGGTTGGAGAACGATCAAAAGAGCGTGTTGGGGTGCGACCGGCCCGTGAGCGCTTGGCTGGCGGGTGTACGGTCACAGAAGTCCCCAAATCACTGACGCCGCTAACCGGACCGGAGATCTGGGCCGTAGCCATAGATGTCACAGCCCGGGTAGCAGACGAAATGTTGGCTGGTCCCCGTAGGAAGACAGCCAACCGTGACCGCAACTTTTGGATGACAATCTGCCCGCAGTGCGGGCAAGATGTGTCAACGAACGCTGCTTCGGCGTGCTGGACGCCCAGACACCTAACACAGCGCTCGTGTTCGTCCCCCTCCTCGATGAGGGTACCGCACCCAAGAGAACAGCGGGACATGCCACGCTGTAGAGTGAGTCCTGAAAAGGACTGTTGTAGAATTATCTCTGACACCACTGGAACCGCCGAGACACCCAGGGGAAAATCGCTGCAGGAGGGATGATCCGCTGGAGCAGTCGTAGATCCGGCAGAAGAAGTAGAAGCAGAGTGAATACTTTGTAGCTTTGCTCATGAGTCGAAAGGCTCTGAAGAACAAAAGGTAAATGAATGCTGCACGCCGGCTTCCTTTTATACCGGATATCCGGGGGCGGAGTCCGGCATGCAAATTTCATTCGCCAAATTTCATTGGCCTTTTCTTAGTAGTCAGAGTTGATTGGTTCTCAGGAACGAACCCCATCTGTCGTTCTCGACACAACGTCGAGAGACCGACAGAAAGGGAACTGAATGTTTAGCTAATCCGCCCAAACATACTGCACATAATAGATGCTGCGAAAACGACCTTCTCCATCTGAATGAAAGCTGTACACCTTTTGTGGATGCTAAATATAGTGCCAAAGTCACAAAATTGTAACCGGGATGTTCACGGCTGTGTGTGACACGGGACCTGCATGGCAGAATCGGTGGTTGTTGCGGTTAATGTTCAGATCATGCCATATCGCCGAAAATAAATAAATGCATGGGAAACGGCTTCGGCGTGTAAAGTTGCAATTTGTGACGTTCTATGTAACAAGCTAACGTTAACTAGCTAACGTTTACTAGCTAAATAACGTTTTAGTCGTAAACATAGCAGATTCATGGAAAAATACATCGGTAATCAGCATTTTTTGCAACAACTAATTTATTAATGAATCAGCATTAACTACATTAAAGAGAATAACTTCATTTAAAGTGAATAAAATAGACTTCTTACTGGAGTTCAACAACCGCAGATGACCTTAGCCGCTTACCTGACTTGAATGTGTTGCGCAAAGCGCAGGTGAGATGAACAGGGAGAGCAGGCAGTGGACCAAACCACAGTGAGAGGCAGGGGAGGGGGAACTCAACAGTTGTTTAAACTCTAAACATATCTTTTGCGTTTGTATTTTCTTCTAATCACACAATTAGTTTAGGTAAACATAAATATATTTATGACAATAGCGAATGCAAGTTCAATTGATCGAGGTGGAACAACTCTCAGATAGAGGGGGACTTGTACCCTCCGTCCCCCCCTGGATTTACGCCCATGGACAGAGTGTGCTCTCGTGCAGAAACACCTATATGGGCCCCAGAAGTAACATATTCACACATACTGTAGTTCTAGGAAATGCCAGGGGGCATATTCTATTGCTGTTCAAACCTTTTCAGGTACAGTATTTTCATGATGATAAAATATATTTATAATTATAATGTTTGACGAGTGTTGCTTTACCAAATGCACATTATAAATACTATAAATGACTCAATCTCGTAGCGATTTTAGATGAGCAGTACTTCCTACTGATCAAAGAGCTGTAGTTCACGGAAGAGCTGTGCATAAACCACAAAATAGTCAACCATGCTGTTTTAATTACAACAATTAACATTATCATGTTATTTCATCCATACTCACCTCTTGAAAGTAATTTGACCTGTCCCACCTTCTGTGGATAAAACATTTAGATACAACAATTAGCACAGCCTTTTATGCTTGACTTGAACAAGAAATAAACATCCTAGAATAAGAAAAGTCGTTAAAAGCATGTAAGTGTAGCTGTCATTACTACAACACTAATTTCGTGTTTTAACCAAAATTACACATAAATTGTTGGTATTGCTTAAAAAATATTATTTAATGAATGTTTTGCAAATAGAACCTTAATACTAAGCAGAAAGTGATGTTTCAGATTTAGAAGGTTCAGTCTGTAGTTTACCTGTTCCAAAATTGACGTTATTGACAATATTGTACATTCAGAATATATTTAAAAACCCATTTTTTTATGAATGAAAGAGATCTTTATATGTTCTTTATGTGATTTTTGCTATGTGTAATGCCAAAACTTTTGAAGCTCAATATCTCAAAACTACTCCTAATGTAGATTGAATTAATTCCAAGGCCATGATATATTTGTATCACTATGTTACGGTGCATCAAGCAGATCTTAATGCAGTTTTGGTATTAAATATAATCCAGAAGTTAATCACAAAAACATTAAAAATAAACAAGACAACCACGCAACATTAACAACAATCTAAACTAGACAAAGAAAACACTAGGGTATAGTCACACAAACTAAATTAGCGTTGTTGTTTCAGCCATACTCATCTCTAGAAAGTAATTTTGCCTGCCCAGCTTCTGTGGACAGAACATTCAGATACAACAATTAGCACTGCCTTAGCACAAGACACACCTAGAAGATAATTAATAGGAACCCAATGAACAAACGAACTACAAATGACTACAAAACAGGAAACTCAAAAGAAACAAACTAAAAGTCCAAAGTAACGTGGACAACACAGATCGAATTGTTCTGCAATTGAAAGATAAATGTCAGGATGTGTGAGGGGCCTCAGGTCTTGCTTGACTTTGCTTAGGGCCCCCAAAATGGTAAGCACGCTCTCTCTGTGTCATCTGTAGCATTTTTTTTACTACTCTTCATTCTTGAGCTGAAAGAACCATCAACTTTTTAAAAAAAAATTCTAAAATCTACTGCATACATATAAACACCCTCGAGCAAGCCTCCTGGACTTCAAAAGGAAGAAATTTACCAGTGATACAGCCACTAACTTGGATCCACTGATGCTATTATTGGGGAAGAAGAACATAAAAAGTCTACCAATTTGTACAGAAAAGCTTGACAACACTTAATTCAATTCAATTCAATTCAAGTTCATTTATATAGCGCTTTTCACAATGTGCATTGTTCCAAAGCAGCTTTACAGGGGCAAACAGGAAAGCAGAAAAGGTAAAACACAATACGGTGCATGGTGTTTATAGAACAAGCAAGATCATTCTAATAAATAATATCTAATTAAAAATAAATAAATGCAGTCTCCCGTTGAGCAAGCCAACACTGCCCTGCTGTGGCGAGGAACCCAAACTCCAGTGATTGATTAATGGAGAAAAAAAACCTCCGGAGAAACCAGGCTCAGCCGGGAGGGCCAGATCCCCTCTGACGTGTCATAGCTGCACTCAGTGACCCCGACCAAAAGCCACAGAGCAAATATCCACGAGGAAGAGGGAGAGCCCACCATCTGCAACCCAGAAAGTCCCACTCACCGAAAACAGTGCAGGTTTACCCGGTCCCTCTCCACAATCGACACCAGAAAACAGAGGAACAACCAGGGAAAATAGTAATGGGATGTTGTAGCTTTATTCCTCTGTTGTCCGACATCGACCAAAAACAAGGCCAAACCGGACCCCCTCAGCCCCGGCAGATGAATCCCCACAACCAACGAGCCCCCCCACTCCCCACAAACACCCACCAAACAAACTCCAATCAGGGCCACTGAATGCAGCTATAACTACAAACTGCTGACATGTGATGTTAGTTTAGCATTAAATACCAAGTGTAACTTCAGCATCAATGTGACAAGAAGTCCGTCTTTGCTCTTGGTTGGGGATGGAGTGGTCAGAGCTGGGATGTTCCGATGGTCGAATTTCTCTTCGGTGCTGGTGGAATTCCCTTAGAAGGAGCTGGGATGGTCAGTCAGTCTGCAGCTGTAACAGGAGTTGATGATATACAGTATATAGCTGAGTATCATCTGCATAACAGTGGAAGCTAATTCCATGTTTTCTAATAATGTTGCCAAGGGGCAGCATGTATATGGAGAAAAGCAAGGGTCCTAAAACCGATGCCTGAGGTGATCCATAATTACTTGCGCTAGATTTGACGATTTCCCATTTAAATGGACATATTGACATCTGTCTGTTAAGTAAGATCTGAACCATTGTAGTGACTGTCCCTGAATACCGGTATAATTGTGTAAACGATCTAATAGTATTTTATGGTCTACAGCAGGGGTGTCAAACTCAGTTCCTGGAGGGCCGCAAGCTCTGCACAGTTTAGCTCCAACAAGCTCTAAATCACACCTGCTTGAAAGTTTCTAGTGTTCCTGAAGACGTTGATTAGCTGAATCAAGTGTGTTTGATTAGGGTTGGAACTAAACTGTGCAGAGCTGCGGCCCTCCAGGAACTGAGTGTGACGCCTGTGGTCTGCAGTATCGAGAGCAGCACTAAGGTCAAGCAGGACTAAGAGTGAGATGTTACCTTTATCTGATGCAATAAGAAGTTCATTTGTAATTCTAATGAGCGCAGTGTCAGTGCTATGATGCGGTCTAAAGCCAGACTGAAACTTTTCGTGTATGTCCTTTTTTTTAGGAATATACACAATTGAGTTGACACTACTTTTTCTAGTATTTTAGACAAGTACTTGAGATTTGAAATCGGTCTATAGCTTCCAAATTCATTGGGGTCTAAGTTTGGTTTTTTGATAAGAGGCTTGATTACAGCCAGCTTAAAGGGTCCTAGGACAAGGCCTAGATTAATTGACGAGTTGATAATGTTATAAATGGGCTCAATTTCAACAGGTAGTATCTCTTTTAATAAGGTAGTCGGAATGGGGTCTAATAAGCATTTTGTCTAATTGGGTGTTGCCACAAGTTTAATTAAATCTTCCTGATGTATAGGAGAAAGACACTGTAGCTTTTCTTTTTGGGTGATGGTCGATACTAATTCTTCAGACACACTTGGAGGTTTGGTTTTAGCTATGTTGTCTCGTAATTTTTTGATTTTCTCAGTAAATAATTTCATGAATTCATTGCTACCAAGATGCAGCGGAATAGCCAGGTCAGGTGCAGTCTGTTTGTTTGTTAGTTTAGCAATTGTACTACATAAAAACATTAAATTGTTTTTGTTAGTTTCTATGAGGTTACGGAAGTGCTCGGCTTTAACTGCTTTTAATGCCTTTTTGTAACAGCTTTCACTCTCTTTCCATGCAATTTTAAAGACCTCTAATTGGGTTTGTTTCCATTTGCGCTCCAGTTTACATGTTTCTCTTTTTAGGGCGCAAGTGGTGCTATTATACCATGGTGCTATGATCTTTTCATTCATCTTTTTTGACTTCATAGGTGCGACCGCTTTCTAATGTATTAGAGAAAATAGTGCCCATGTTGCTGGTCATGTCATGGAGCGATTCTATATTTGTTGGAAAGGTTATTAAAGGAGTCAGATCTGGCAAGTTCTTTACGAAACTATCTTTAATAGTTGAGGTGATTGTTCTACCCTGTCAATAACGAGTTATACAACTGGTTTCTGCAGTGGGCAGTGTAAATGTTATAAGATGGTGATAGGAAACATCGTCGCTTTGAGGTATAATATCGATATTGGTTAGATCGGCTCCGTGAGATATAATCAAATCTAGTGTATGATTACATCGATGAGTAGGTCTATTGATGTATTGCGTTACACCACAAGAGAGTAGTAGCTCTTTAAACGCTACAACTAATGGATCTTTAGCAATATCTACGTGGATATTAAAATCTCCGACAATCAGTAATTTATCGATGTTAACCAATAGGTCCGATAAGAAGTCAGCGAACTCTTTCAGAAAATTTGTGTAAGGCCCAGGGGGTCTATACACAGTAGCCAATGTAAGAATGTTTTTTACTTTTATTTGGAACAATTATGTTCAACGCAAGCACTTCAAATGATTTAAATGTACGCTTTGTTCTCTGAGTTAGGGTGAGAAAGTCTCTAAAGATTGTTGCCACACCACCACCTCGACCAACCGGACGTGGCTCATACATATAACCGTAGCTTGGTGGAGTAGACTCATTTAGACCAAAATAATCATTTGGTTTCAGTAAGGCATAGTATATCAAAACTGTTGTCGGTGATCATTTAATTTACAATAACTGCCATTGGATTTAGTGATCTAATATTAAGCAGCCCAAACTTTAGGCGTTGGTTTTGCTCATTAAATATATTGTCTTTTGGTTTAATCGCGATAAGGTTTCTTATCTGACTTTTACATAAATTATTATTTTGTTGTATTATTCGGGGGACAGACACAGTCTCTATGCATTTGGAAGCAGAAACATTCTTAACAGTAACATTCTTAACAGTTGGGTGAGAGGAACACAGACTATGGTTAAAGTTTTTACTTGCTGGTCAAATGGTGCGCAGCGTCTTTGAGATGTTGTCAGACAGAATTTCCGCTCCAATGCTGCTGGGGTGCAGCCCGTCGCGGCGGTAAAGCCTCGGTCGCTCCCAAAACAGATCAAAATTACACCATGACATTAACCAATTATTACGCGTAAAAAGTCTACTTAACTTTTCGTTCCCTCTTCGGTAAGTAGGAAGCGGCCCTGATACGATGATCCTGGCCGTGGGTGATGCGCTTCGTACAGTATCGACTGGGCTCATGAAGTCTCTCTTCAGGATCTCCGACTGCCGCATTCTCACATCACCCACCCCCAATACAACACTCACAATACAAAATACTTTGAGTTATCCAGCACCATTTTAACTGATATGCAAGGATAGCTCACAAAGTCGCCACTGAAATGATCGCTGCTGTTTCAGTTTTGCTTCTGCAACACTGTAATCTATATTATTTATTTATAATCAATGGTCCAAGCTCACACAATTTAATGGAGGCAGGGGCTAAAGTGCATACAGGGTTTAGAGCTACATTCAAATCATTTTAGGCCAAGAATAAATTATCACAGGAAAAAAAGTTTGCTTAAAGGCATGTTTAAAGTTATAAAATGATCTTATTTAGTGGGACTATAAAAAACTCTCCACAGCCTTAAGACTGTAACATGCCCACACATTCTTCTAAGTTAATCCATTTGTGCCAGATTTATTGATGCAAAGAAAAAGCAACACATTTTAGAATGATTCAAATGTAAAATTGTAGCATAGTGAAAACAAAATGGACTTTTAAAGAGGACAGCTACAGCATATTTAATTTTACTCTCTGTCTCATCTTCTTCCCATTCCATACAATTCAAACAGATTGTCTCTGTCAGAATGGAGGTGTTTGTGTTGATCTGAATGGCACATGTGAATGTCCAAGAGGCTTCACTGGACTCTACTGTCAATTTGGTATGTATTAGCTGAAAAAACAGAGATATATTTGTGTTTTCCCAAAAACTCAACCAAACCAAAGGTAGGCTATGTATGGTCCTTTTTGTTTTCATATAAAATGGACATTTTATAAACATGGCGACATTTACATTTACATTTACATTTAGTCATTTGCCAGACGCTTTTATCCAAAGCGACTTACAGTGCACTTATTTCAGGGACAATCCCCCTAGAGCAACATGGAGTAAAGTGTCTTGCTCAAGGACACACTGGTGGTGGCTGCTGGGATCGAACCAGCAACCTTTTGATTTACCAGTTTAGTGGTTTAACCCACTAGACCACCATCTCCACATCTTAGCTCTAAACCAATGTAAATGTAACACAACCTCACCGCTAGACACTGCTTAAATCTTCACATTCCTTTAAGAGTGTAGGCCACCTTCACATAAAATAGGGCTTTTACACTTATGTATAGGTATTAGTGAATTCATTTTGTGTTATGAATAATAAGAAATATAAAATATTTTCCCCCAAACTTTAGAAGTAACTCAAACACCCTGTAGTAACAGCAGACCATGTCCTGATGGAGGCCCATGCCTGGAGTATGGTGGCACATACCTCTGCACCTGTCAAACCGGTGTTGACTTTGACCGCAAGGACTTCTACCCATATGGTAAGAGCTCTAGAGAGTGGTGATAGAAGGCTTCTTTAAGTGAAAACAAACACTGTGTACTGTGTTTCAGTACAGCCCCAATCAGCATGTGATTCCTCACCATGTCAGAATGGAGGGTATTGCTATGAGAAAGATGGAGGCTACAACTGTGAGTGCAAACATGGCTACAGAGGCACGCGTTGTGAAATAGGTATATCCATCTTTGTTAACACTTTGTCTATGAATGTGTACTTCAATAGTCAGATCTTTAGTAACTCAATCATTGTAAATCATAGTGTGTTACATACACAAATTCCACTCCATCCACATTAAGCTTTGATTTTTTACCTTTTCCATAGTCAGATTAAGTTTCTGTGCCTCTAGTCCCTGTCGTAACGGAGGCTCTTGTGAAGAAGAAGGTGAGAACTACCGGTGTCTGTGTCCCCACCGTTTCACAGGGAAATATTGCGAAGTGGGTGAGTATTTTGTTTCATAAAATTAGAAAGCATTCTCAAAATCCTTGTATTACCATACACAAATGCAAGGTTTTAGGGTTGTTAAATTTGCTGCCACTAGTAAGTACCCAGAGGATGTTACAATTTTCATTCACCCTTACACTTCATTTTGTTCTTGTCAAATGGAATAAGTCTATAATCAGCTGTTCCTCATGTTTGGAAAATTCTTCACACACAGAGTCCCACAAAACCCTGCAGAGCAAGCAGCTTCAAAGCCAAGAGGCTTTTCATCTCTGAAATTTCATTATCCCAACTCTGTCCCACATTAAAGTTGTGCAACTGCTTGGCCTTGCGTAATGATCCAATCTGCTGGAGTTTTTCCACACTTGAATTGTAGAAATGTAGATAGAAAAAAAAGTTGCCCTAGTACGTGATTGAAAAACTGGTTCTCATGTCTTTCTCTTTGCTATTGTAATGAAAAATTATTTCTCACACGTTTGCAGTGTTTTCTTTTAGAATTGAGTGTGCACACACACAAGCTCACTGGACACAAGCACATGTGTACAGATAACTGTTTAAACCATTGAATGCTTAATGTTTAGGAAGGCCGGATCCTTGTGCTTCTAGTCCCTGTCTGAATGGGGGAACTTGTTTCCACTACATTGGTAAATACAAATGTGAGTGCTTTCCATCTTTCATCGGAAGACACTGTGAGATCAACAGAGGATCTGATCCAGCTTTGAAAGGTAATCTTTTTTAAGCTCCCTTTTACCTACATGAGCTGGATTCTAACACAACAGGAATCAATCTTTCATTTTACAGTAGTCACTATTCACTCATGTAGGTGTAATTGATTTGCATGTTAGTTGCAGAACACCAGTTGTCCGTCTACATTCAGGTAATGCCATGAAGCACCAGCAGGTTCCAAATTCTGCAGTAAAAGCTGGCTTGTGTCTTATCTCCTCAAAGAATTAGCTGGACAAGTTTTTCAGTGCATTTGATACTTTCTCTGACCAGAGGTTTTAACTCTGCTCTTACTGTTGGTTTTAAAAGGTTTCCCACAAGGTGCAGTAAAACTTGCGTCTTTCTGTTCCATGATAGGATGAAATTCAATCCCCTTGGTCCTCTAAAACTTTTGACAATAAGGGTGTTTTGACAGCTTCTCTCTATTTATGGATCAGATTGTTACTATGAATGTAATCTTGTGGATTAAGTCAATTGAGAAAGGTTGTAATTGTGTGTTTTAGGGAAACATTTATGCATTTCAACAATCATTTATGTTGAAAGCTGCAGGAAACAAATATGTGATGCAACATCTCTTCTCTCTGTTTTGTTTCATAGTTTTATATTGTATTACAGCCTTTTCGGCAGGGCTGCAGTGTGGTTGTGATGTAGGTCTTTGTTTCATGTCATTCACGGTTGCCTGTCATTTAACTGCTGGTTTCGGTCAGCAAAGATATATTCTTTATCCAATTCTTTATTGTCCGTTCTCTACAGCAGTTGCATAATTTTTTTTGCGTCTGTGTATTTATTGTTAAAATAACAGCAATTATTATTGTTGTTAGTTTAGTTAACAGAATGCTATTAGACATTCATGGCTTTCAATTTCAATATTCTTTGCACGAGATTCATGCAGAACACAGTACTGAATCTATACATTCATCCGAAAAGATTTGCCAAAGTCTATTCATGTTATTTATATATTACAACAAATTCTTGATTGTGTACTTCTTTGTTCACATTACAGGTCTGGACTGTAGCTCCCCTGTGAAAATCAAGCATGCTGAAGTACAATATTCCTCTACTACCCCAGGCTCTACTGCTTTGTATGCATGCCACCCAGGCTATACTGCACTGCACAGGGCCACCCAGAGCACCTGCAGCAGCCAGGGGTCGTGGAGCCAACCTCCTGTCTGTGAAGGTTAGTGAAGACTTATTATTTAACCAACATTCCAAAATGATTAGCTGTTTTTCAGTACTGGCATAAAAAGCTCATGGCCATACTAAATGTCTAATGAAGTGAAAATAAATTGTTTAAACCAGAACAAGGTTTTGCATTTTGGTTAGGTTAGGTTAATAACAGGAAATAGACAGGCCTTTTTAACTCAGTACTCTTAAACGCTCCTAAATTTAAATGTGGGTCATAAAACATTAAGCTGCTCGGACAACATTAATTTGAGCCACATCATTTTTAATACACCAAAATGAAAAGCCTATGTGTTTAGAAAAGACTGACCTTCAAAAATGAAGTTTCATGAAACAGATTGCCTAGGGGAAGAAGCGTCTTCTCATTCCTCTGATTTGCCCATCAGAGAGCGGAAGCAAAGAGAACTGTCTGTTATCAGGGTGGCGGGTCTTCCTGGCTTTTGACCTGCATCGTTGGATGTAAGGTCAAAAACGGGGGGGGGGGTTCGTCCCATGGTTTTTTATTAAAACTAGACTACTAAACATATTTTGGCTAATTATCATGATAAAGCAAAAAAGCACTAATGTCCGTTATTTGTAAAAATTTCATGAGATGATAATTTAATTTAAGAAATACATGCATGCTCAAGCGCACCACACAGTGTTCAATGAAGACATGTACTGCCAGAAATGTCACACTGGGTGACACTGGCAGCATACAGATTCTCTCATATTGAAAGCATTTATTTTGAAACTCACAATTACTATTATTTTGATACGCAAGTCTTTCTTTATCTACGAAGTGAACTCCCACAAACCAGATGTGACGCAGCTATGTACAGACAGCCACTATTGACTGTGACGCGTCCCTTCCTGCTCCTAATTTTCATTTTGCATTTGTTAAAATGCATAGTGCATGTTTTTATGATATTTATTGAATGTAATTACTGTGATCTAAACTATCTTGTTATTGATGCTTGTACTGGCAGCTCCGCCTATTTGTTTTATAAAATTTTTTGAGGGCTGCTTAGGGGACCCCCCAAGAGCTTTGACACAATTCAAACACTGGGAGTTGGACTCGGTTTCCCTTCTGGCATTATTGATGCCAGAGAGACCACGTTCTGTGTTGATCTGTCTGAATTCTCTCAGGGGTTTTTACCACCGATGGAGGAAAAATTGGCGTACATCAACTGTCAGGGGAGATTCTGCTAGCAACAAATGTCACAGCTTGCTTGGCACCTACTTCTACGTAATCAGCAGAGGATCAAAGCTCTGCAAGTAGCTCATATCCCGGGACACCTCAACACCTGTTGGTCTTCTATGAGAAAACCTATTCCCCATTGTAGTACTTCCTGACTGAGGTTCCACCGCAGCCCGCCAAATGCCACTAAGTGGTATTCTTGCCGGGGTCCCTCTCCGGGGGTTGAAGCCGTTGGTGTCCCTCTCTGTGGGTCGATGCTGCCGGATTCCCTCTACGGGGTTGATGCCGCCGGGTTCCACTGGAGCCAGCTCCTGTCTGTGGCCCTCAGTCTGTTCCAGTCTGCGGGCCGCCCAGGGGATGTTCTTGATGTGGCCCATCAGAGTGTGTACCTATCCCTGGCCCTCTCATGTGTGATCCAGTCTGTGTGCCCGCCAGGGGATGTTCCTGGGTGCAGGCCTTCCGACTATGTTCCTGTTGTGGCCCATCAGAGTGTTTTCCTGTTCCTGGGCCTCTCATGTGGGATCCAGTACGTGGGCTCCCCAGGGGATGTTCCTCGGTGCGGGCCTTCCGACTATGTTCCTGTTGTGGCCCCTCTTGCAGGTTCTGTAATTTTTACTGAATGAAATTGCCATTATCGATGAACTTGTTGCTCAGACTCGCCTTGTGACCATCGGCTAAGCTGTAGCTTTTCTGAATCCAGGACCTCACATAATGTCTCAGAGAAAACTTTTCTAAAGGAGGGCAACACACTTAATAATGAGTAGAGCTGAAACTCTTTGAACTTGACCTTGTATTGTCAAAGTATTCAAAATGTTCATCTGGCTAAAGCCACGCTCACTCTTTGCTGTGGAAACAACCAGTGTGTTTACCATCTGCAGGAGGGATTTCACCTCTTTTGGGGTATGCATTTAAATTTCTTCTTATTAAATTTGTCCATTTACATTTATGCATTTGGCAGAAGCTTTTATCCAAAGCGACTTACATTGCATTATAGTATACATTTGTTTCTAATTATGTGCAATCCCTGGGATTGAACCCATGACCTCGGCATTGTTAGCGCCATGCTCTAAACACTGAGCTACCTGAAAGCTACAGGAGTCCCTGTTCTTCATTCTCTGCATAATGGACATCACACTCTTCTGGCCAATTAGAAGGATCCAAGGCTTTGATGCTGTTTAGAAAAATCTCATAATGTTCTTTGCTCTGATATCCAGACAGAAACACTGAAACAACGGTTTCAGAAACACTGCTGATTGAGTTAATGCACAAGTTGAACGACTATATAGTACACACATTTAATGTAGTATACTGTAGTAAGGTAAATATTACAGAAATGTAATATGATGTGTATTATGTATGTATGTGCCCCCACAGTGGATGAACATATCCTTCTAACATTAGTTATCATTTAGTTTACCTTTATTAATGAGGATTAAGCACATGATGAAGTGAAACGATCTGTGTGCTGACAAAGTTAAAGAGATAAATGTACTGTACTATTCATTATGGCACAAGTGTGAATGTGAGGATTTGTATTTTATGTTACTGGTGTTGCTGTTATTGTAGGACATTTCACAACCTTCCCCAGAAACTGAAGTGTCTACCTCCATAGGTAAGAGAAGAAATGTGAACAAAATACACTGGAGAAGCTTACTCTTAATAAAGAAGGTTACATGAAAAAATACCAGTATGTGAACTTTGTAGTCAGTATAAGTGTTCATTTAAAAATCCGATGGTCATCTCAATCCTGACTCTGGTTTGATTGAGGGCCATGTTGAAATGGTTCTGCGGTCAGGATAGCAAAAACCTCTGGCATACATAGGGATCCCCGTCTCCCACCAACAGGCTATCAAACAGCCCTGTTATAGAACAAGGAAGATAAGATTGTAGTGAAGTTTGTATTTAATTCATTTAAAAGGTTTTGTACTGTTCCCCATTTACTTTACCTTCCTTAAAGCACTGACAAAAACACAGATGCATAGGGAATGTTGTAGGCATTATAAGTATAATAAACGTCTTATACATTTAAAAATGTAGGTTTACTGTATGATACATTATTTAGGTTAATTGTAAGTGTAACTTGATAACAAAAAGATTAAAATAGCAGTGTTAAAAAATATGTGATGTCACCTGTCAATTTATGGTTTTGTCTGTATCTTACTGTAGCTGTATAATAGAAGGTTTCTTCAGTGGACAAAGAAGATAAATGTTTCACCCAACACAGTGAAACTGGAAGTGTTCCTAGATGTTCTGCACCACAGACAAGAATGTAAAAAATGCAATGCAAAGAAATACAAATTGTATGTAGTACAATAAAAGAATGGAATATCAATACATTTAATTTCATGTGTAAGGGAAAGCCAGCAAATGTCATCTCTAAAATCAGATTTTACCTATATAGTAACCATTATTTGATTTTATATTTTCGTAATACATATTTACATCTTTTTATGTTAGTATTTTTATTTTATTAAACATTATTAAAAATAACTAGCCATTGTAACACGCACTGTGAGTTAGTTGCCTCACTTATATGTAAATTTGCTCGCCGCTGATTGGCTAATTTTCGGTGTGAGATCTCTAATCTAGATCATAGCCTGCTCCGGAGCAGGTTAGCCGTGCAGCGTAAATTACACCGGCGATGAACACCGATTAAAGCTGAGTTACTTTCATGGTACCTAAAACCCAGGGTTGGCGCAAAGTAATCCTAAACTTACCTGGCTAGCCACCTAAACCGGCTTCATGGTACAGGCCCCAGGTAAGTGCTCGATAATGCTGTCAGGAAAGAGAATACTTTGCATTGAACGAGACAATGATCAGGGTTTAAAGAATCCAGGTGATAGGAAACAGGTGTGGAAGTAATCAGTCTATAGCAGGAGGTTGTGGGAAATGAAGTCCTGAATGGGTGAAAAAGGTGTGGGTTCCATCTAGTGGATCTGCAGGGCACTCCAAATGTTGATCATAACAGGTTGAGCCCAGCAACCTCTTCAACATCATATCCAACATTTAGTTAAAGGCTATGGTTTATACGGTCCCAACTGAGCACATTGGGAAACATTTAAAATGTTTTGCAACAACACCTGATTTACTTCCAAGCATGACAGAGGCAACATCTGAAGCAAAACAAACAAAACTTTTCTTCAGAGCTGCTTCTTTGAAGCCATGGTGCATAAGATTCTCCATGAGTGCTTGATACATTTCTCTGCATTTGTAGCAGCGAGTTGCACTAAATCTAAATGTTAGTGTCTCTCTTTCTAAGCTTTCACTCATTAGGATGATTAGCACAGATTTCTTGTTGGCAGTTGTGGATTCATCTATCAGAATAGAAAATTTAGTTTCACTCTCAAGGACCTTTGTTTTTTTCTCATTTCACAAGCTACTGTATATGAGGAGTCAGTTTTGTACGTGCCTTGTCAGTGTGTAAAGTTCCTCCCAAGTCTATTTGATTTTGGACTTGCAGGTCAGTGTCAATCGGAAGATCAGTGAACGGTCTCCCTGATTTGACAATTTTCTAAACGGTGCGGAAAGCCCTCATCATATCAGTGGTCAATGTCTCAATGTTTTGTTTTTGCTTTCTGTTAAATTTTTGTCTGCTGAGCATTTGAAGTTGCCTCTGAGGCCCTAACTTTTATTTTAGCCCATTGTTCAGCGATATGCATGTGTTCAGAACCTGCCTCTGGCCCAGATGCCTTAACGTTTTGAAAAGTTGAGCAGCCAAGACCTTGGTTTTGGCAAATAAGCCAAGGATAAAAAAAATTGTCTCTCAAAATCTGTGCTGTCCAGCATTCTACTCATCATATAGGGAATTCAGAGATGTGTAGTTACATATGAAACATGCAAGTGTTTGAGCTGTGAATCATCCCAACGTATGAATACATCAAATGAACCCTCAATCAAAACTTGCATATCTAACAGTTACAGAGTATTTATAATGGCACGAGCGCCAACACACAACCTAGACATTTAGATAGATTTACAGAAAGGATAGTTTAAATCACATAAGTTCCTATTTGTAAGAGAAGTTTCTCTGGTTAGCCTCAGATGTTAAGTTAGAGATGAGACACAGACTTAATCACTTATGCTTTGAAGCCTATGAGTCGTAAATATCTGTCAGGGAAACCAAATGGTTATCACACTATCTTTGAGAGTTTAAACCCTAAAACCAGACCCCATGGAGCCAGCTTTGTTATTGTCTTTGAAGATGTTATCTTGAAACCAAGACAAAAGGGAGTGAGAGGTTGAATGGCTTTCTCACCCTGATCCAGTCACTACACTAAGTAACATATAATGATACATATTAACAGCAACAAGTGTTTGTTCAGATACTTATTAGTTATTTAGAACATATAGTATCGAGCATGATTCATGACCTATAAATAATAAGACCCACAGAAGCATAAATTCAAATACAAGATTTTTAGTTAATGTGATTGCTGGTCTTTTAAAATAGAGCTATATGTCCTCTTCAGGCGCAGTGTTTTATCCCGTAGCCGTGGTTACTCTTAACAGCCACCGGTGCTGTATACACCTTAAAAATATAATGAAATTTAACCTCTACGTTTTTTTGCACCTTACTCATTTACTTTGTAAAAGCAGTTTAAATGTTGAGAAGTAATGAGTCTTACCATATAAAAAGAAATTTAATCTCAGAGGAACTTTAATTCCTGTCAGTACCGTCATCATTCAGACGACATTCAGTCGGAATATATTAACATATATTTATATATTATTTCACCTGTTCTTGTTAAAGAAAACCAACCTATATTAGCATGTGAAAGTCGACTTCTTATTTCGGCTGTAGAGGAGTTCCTCTGAGACAAACGGATGACTGTGAAGAGAGATGATTTGTATTTTTCTGTTTTAATCATTTTGATAAATGCTATTTCAAACTTTGCTAATCTACATCAGATGACGCTATTGTGAGGTTTCTGCTCTGGACTTTAACTTTTACCGCTAGTAGTCACTACATGCTCCTATTGGCTCCTATCTCTACCCTCTTTCAAGACCTGTGATTAGAGTGATTACCGGCACCTGTGTCCCATTGATGTTTGCCTATTTAAGAGGCTCTGGTTCAATTCAATTCAATTCAATTTTGAACTAACTGTAGTTTGTTATCGATGATACAGGACAACCACTAAGTAGAGCATTACAATAGTCAAGTCGTGAGGTCATAAATGCATGAATAAGCTTTTCTGCGTCAGCAACACATAAAATATTTCGTAATTTGGCAACATTTCTAAGGTGGAAGAAGGCTGTTATTGTGATATTTGAGATGTGATTTTTAAATGACAGGTTGCCGTCTAATATAACGCCTAGGTCTGGTTCTTTCAGTCCTCTCATGGTTATGGTTAAATGTTTGTTATCTCTAGCTCAAGCTCTTTTGGATTATTCTCGTGGCCTTTTGTCTTTTGAGGACTTTTTTGCTTTTTGGGTTACCTTTTGTTGACGTTCCCTCAGGATTAATTTTGCTTGAGGATTATTATGTTTTGTGGAAAATAAAGCTATATATATATATATATATATATAGAGAGAGAGATATATATTTCATATATCTCCTGTGGCCCAGTGGTAGTACATCTGAAAGCCACCCTAACGACCTGGGTTTGAGCCTCAGCCTAACAGCTATTCTCTTATCTCAGATTTATCCCATTTTTACTAAACACATTAACATTCATGCGTTGTGTTTTGAGTGACTGCAAATGTGTTACATTTACATTTATTTATTTGGCAGACACTTTTATCCAAAGCGATTTACATTGCATTATCCTATACATTTATACTTGGGTATCTGCAATCCCCTCGGATCGATCCCACAACCTTGTGTTGTTAACGCAATGCTCTTACCACTGAGCTACAGGAAAGCGTTATGTAGCTACATTAGCAAGTTAGCAGCTATGTAGCTAGCACGCTATGCATGTACTAAAGAGTGCTTTAGTACATGCACAGTTTATGTTACAAGTTACATGATGTAAGATGGGTTTCTGCCTAGTCAACAAATTCACGTGTATTGCGCTGCCCACATGGAAGCTTATACAGCGGCAATATTTACGACATTTATACCAGACAATTGCCCTATTCAACCGCATTCGGGAACCATACACTAAAACAGCTCGTTGTTGCTGTAAGGATATCTTTTTTTTTAATTAACAAAATTTAACCTCATCTTAACAGGATGACAGAGCAGTAGTGGTTAGTGGATCTTTTTTCCTAAAAGGTAAATAGATTTTGGTATCATCGGCATAAAGTGAAACAACAACCCATGTGTTCTAAAAATAGATCCCAGAGGTAGCATATATAATGAAAATAAAGAGGGGGCCAAGATAGAGTTTGAGAACCAAACAAACAGCCAAACTAGCAGACAGGGGAGCAACCAAGAGACTATAATGTTTAGAGTACAAATACTGAGAGATAATAAAAAGTAACCCTGATGTGTTCACATGAGATTCATCCAATGACAAAGCAAACATAAGAGTAGCTAGAGTAGCACTTGCGCATGAAGTCAATGCTGTCCTCGAACGATCTGCTATGATTTACGTGCATAATCTTGGTTTTCGTGTTCAAGTTAGAGATTTGAGATTTTTAAAGTTTTATTTTTTAGCGTTTTTAGTGTGCTATTGCAGGTGTGATCTGCTTCAACCGCATGGGGGAACCATACACCAAAATGCTCGTTGTTGTAATCTGGATAATTTTTCTTTAAATGACCAGGATTTAACATCATCTAAACAGAGTGACAGAGCAGTCATGGCTAGTTTATCGTTTTTCCTAAAAGGTAAATAGATTTGGGTATTGTCATCATAAAAGTGAAACGACACACCATGTTTTCTAAAAATAGATCCCAGAGGTAGTATATATAATGAAAATAAAGAGGGGGCCAAGATAGAGCCTTGCGGAAGGCCACAAGGCAGAGAAGCAGTGGAAGATAAAAAATTCTACTAGTGTCATGATTCCGCTATCATGCCATGTTTATTCTTGTTCTTCACAGAGTCACCCGTATCAGTGCCTTAACTCTTTCACCGCCATTAAAAAAATTGTTCCCCGCCAAAGACGAGTTATTACGGCAATCAGTGTTTGTACTGTTGTACAGCAGGTGGCGCTATTACACTCCTTTGGGAAAAAGTACAGAATCCCAGAACCTAGAACGTATATGTTTTATCGGATTTTAATGATTGTTCCGGGTGTAATCTGGGCGGAATCTTTGACAAAAAGCAGTAATTATCTCAGCTGTTTAATCAAAGTGATGGATTTTTTAAGAAACCTACCCACATCTACAGAGTGATAAAAAACGAACAAATGAAGATAGAAGAATACGGTTTCTTGTGTTTAAAAGCTGAGACTCTGTTCTTTCATTTGACATATTGTTTGTACATATATTTTGTACATTTTACTGTGAGCCATTAAAGTTGGGTGAAAATATTAAAAACGCTGACGTAGGCTGGCAACTTTTTTTTAAAAAGGCTGGCAGGGAATGAGTTAAAAAATGTTGTTTAACACTCTCAGAAGGGCAGATTCAGTACTGTGGGCAGCCTTAAAACCAGACTGAAAATGCTCAAACAGATTATTTACAGCAAGGAAAGAATTAAGTTGGAAAAACACACTCTTTTTCAAACCTTGGAAATAAATGTTAAAACAGAGATAGGGCGATACTTTTTTAAAACTGACTTATCGACTGAAGGCTTCTTGAGGAGAGGTGTAGTAGCCACTTTTAGATAAGCAGGAACCACCCCACTTGAAAGACCCTTATTTAAGAGACTTCAGAGGAATAGTCTCATTCAATACATCAAGCCAGGCGCTATTTAACAGACTCAGATGTTCGTCTGCATCCAGGTCTTTTAACGGAGAGTCCAGGAGTAAATGAGAAAAGGACTTTCACTGAACTGAAGGGAATAAACCCTGGACATAGATGATGCTATAGTAGAGACATGAGGAAGACTAGGAAGAGACATGGGAAATAAAGTAAGCTTGTGATCAGAGAGCATATCATCAGAAAAAGTCATTAACGTTAAGTGTGTTGAGTCGAGTCTTAGAATCTTTGTCCTCTGCTTAACTAATCAGCGTGAAAATCCTTAATGTTCTCCCGCATCTCTCTCCCAATGCTGTCTGCACTGAACCAAACAAGGAAGTGAATCAAATGTGCCCCTAAAAATATAGAACAATATAAAAACTTTTTTACAATGCTTCTCTATGGCGCTAAAATCTAAAGTTATCCGAGTTCCAGTCCCTGTGCAAATGATACTCAGCTGCCAGTGGCTCATTTGCGTTTAAGCGGTAGGTCAATTGTGATGGATAGTGTTTGTAACCAACCACCAATTCCATAAGTGTACCATAAAATAGTATACGACCTAAACACATAGGTGTTAACAGGTACTGTTATTAAAAGGATACAGGTTGGAGAAGTTTAGCATGGTTAATGAGAGTATAAGTCAAACATTAAGGGATACCACTTCTGATTTCATGAGGGTTAAAACCGGACATAGTTAACCCATAGTTAACCCGGAAATACCAAACATTGCAGGACAACAAGACACCTGAAGGGTTCAACGGTCATCATCATTCATTTTGACATCTTGCCCCCCTATTGACTACTGCCATTACTAGGCTCGTTTAACAACTTGAGAGTAATTCATGGCAGAATTGTAATTTTTCAGTGGAGTTCCCCTGCAATAATCACTCCTGAACCATGTGATATTTATTTAAATTATTTCTTTCTTTTCAGAAATAAATGAGTGTTTGTCTCAGCCATGTATGAATGGGGCAACTTGTCATGATAGAATAGCCTCTTACCTATGTGAATGTGAGGATGGTTTTACTGGTCCGCACTGTCAAACAGGTAACATTTCTTGCTTTTCTCTATTCTGATAATATTCATCTTAAATGTGTGTATAGAGAATGTGAAGCTGACGTTACGCTATGTTCCATGTTGAAGTGCCGCCGCAAATACTCACACATACAGTGAGGAAAATAAGTATTTGAACACCCTGCTATTTTGAATGTTCTCCCACTTAGAAATCATGGAGGGGTCTGAAATTGTCATCGTAGGTGCATGTCCACTGTGAGAGGCATAATCTAAAAAAAATCCAGAAATCACAATGTATGATTTTTTAACCTTTTTATTTGTATGATACAGCTGCAAATAAGTATTTGAACACCTGTCTATCAGCTAGAATTCTGACCCTCAAAGACCTGTTAGTCTGCCTTTAAAATGTCCACCTCCACTCCATTTATTATTCTAAATTAGATGCATCCACCCCATACAATCAGTAAGAATCCAACTACTAACATGGCCAAGACCAAAGAGCTGTCCAAAGACACTAGAGACAAAATTGTACACCTCCACAAGGCTGGAAAGGGCTACGGGGAAATTGCCAAGCAGCTTGGTTTAAAAAAGGTCCACTGTTGGAGCAATCATTAGAAAATGGAAGAAGCTAAACATGACTGTCAATCTCCCTCGGACTGGGGCTCCATGCAAGATCTCACCTCGTGGGGTCTCAATGATCCTAAGAAAGGTGAGAAATCAGCCCAGAACTACACGGGAGCAGCTGGTCAATGACCTGAAAAGAGCTGGGACCACCGTTTCCAAGGTTATTGTTGGTAATACACTAAGACGTCATGGTTTGAAATCATGCATTGCACAGAAGGTTCCCCTGCTTAAACCAGCACATGTCCAGGCCCGTCTCAAGTTTGCCAATGACCATTTGGATGATCCAGAGGAGTCATGGGAGAAAGTCATGTGGTCCAATGAGACCAAAATAGGACTTTTTGGTCATAATTCCACTAAACGTGTTTGGAGGAAGAATAATGATGAGTACCATTCCAAGAACACCATCCCTACTGTGAAGCATGGGGGTGGTAGAATCATGCTTTGGGGGTGTTTTTCTGCACATGGGACAGGGCGACTGCACTGTATTAAGGAGAGTATGACCGGGGCCATGTATTGCGAGATTTTGGGGAACAACCTCCTTCCCTCAGTTAGAGCATTGAAGATGGGTCGAGGCTGGGTCTTTCAACATGACAATGACCCGAAGCACACAGCCAGGATAACCAAGGAGTGGCTCTGTAAGAAGCATATCAAGGTTCTGGCGTGGCCTAGCCAGTCTCCAGACCTAAACCCAATAGAGAATCTTTGGAGGGAGCTCAAACTCTGTGTTTCTCAGCGACAGGCTAGAAACCTGACTGATCTAGAGAAGATCTGTGTGGAGGAGTGGGCCAAAATCCATCCTGCAGTGTGTGCAAACCTGGTGAAAAACTACAGGAAACGTTTGACCTCTGTAATTGCAAACAAAGGCTACTGTACCAAATATTAACTATCTCAGGTGTTCAAATACCTATTTGCAGCTGTATCATACAAATAAATAGTTAAAAAATCATACATTGTGATTTCTGGATTTTTTTTAGATTATGTCTCTCACAGTGGACATGCACCTACGATGACAATTTCAGACCCCTCCATGATTTCTAAGTGGGAGAACATGCAAAATAGCAGGGTGTTCAAATACTTATTTTCCTCACTGTATATATATATATATATATGTGTGTGTGTATTTGATTACAGACATAATTCATTTATGATAATTGTTCAACATTTTGATGCAGTTATAAATGTCATATTGGTTGTACTCCGTTCAAGTGTACCGAAACAAGAAGTTCTTCTGGAACTCTCCATTGTTGGACCAGCGTTGTTTACATTTTCCAAAGTGGCTATATCTGCTATTGGATGTTGATTGGATGTTACTGATGTATATAATGATGTTTGTATTATTTGAACAGATATTGACGAATGCCTTTCTGAGCCATGCAAGAATGGAGCTACATGTGAGGATCAGCCTGGCTCTTATTTCTGCCACTGCCAGCAGGGCTATGCCGGGCAGGACTGTGAGATAGGTAACAACATCAGAAATTATATACCATTTCCCTGTATCATGAAGCGAGGAGAACAAACACTAGCTGCATTTACATGGACTAATGTAATCTGATTGAAAACGCTCCATATAAACACATCAATCAGATTAAAAATGCCCAAACTGATTGAAATTTCAGTCGGATTGTAAGCGGTGGTTTATGCAGATTGTAATCCGCTGGAAGGGACCTGTAGACACTTGATCAGATTAAAAACGGAAGAAGGAAGTTGTGCGCATGTGTAAAGACGACGCTCGGTCATACAGACGTAAGGGAATATGATCCACGAAACGGAGCAACAGGTGGGGTAGGTAATGGAAACAATTGGGACTGCATAAGTACAACAGAAGCATAAGTGCAATCAAAAAAGAAGACTGGTCTCATATAACCTAACACAGTATACAGAACCATTCAATCATTCATTCATTCATTCTTTCATTCATTCATTCATTTTTTTTTTTTTTAAATAGAAAATAGAGTCGGAACAGATAAGTCAGATGTTGACGGAAGAGATGTGTTTTCAGACGTTTCTTAAAGATGGCAACAGAATCTGCAGATCTTGTAGCAGCAGGCAGATCATTCCACAATGGCGGAACAGATCCGGAAAAGGAGCGCGAGAGAGTTTTTTTACCTTTTTGGGATGGCACCACAAGACGCCGTTCGTTTGCAGAGCGTAGGGATCTGGCGGGTACATATGTCTGCATTAGCGAGTGAAGATGAGGTGGTGCCGAACCAGTGTTGGTCTTGTAGGCCAGGAGCAGAGTCTTGAATTTGATGCGACCGACTATAGGGAGCCAATGTAGCTTAATGAATAGTGGAGTGACGTGTGCTCTCTTGGGTTCATTAAAGATAACTTTTGCCGCAGCATTCTGAATCATCTGTAGAGGTTTGGTTGTGCAAACTGGAAGTCCACCCAGTAGCGCATTGCAGTAGTCCAGTCTGGACAGGACCAGAGCCTGTACTAGGACTTGCGTAGCATGCTCTGATAGGAAGGGTCTAATTTTCCTGATATTGTAGAGGATGAATCTACAGGACCGGGCGGTGCTGGCAACTTGATCTGTGAAGTTGAGCTGATCATCGATTACCACTCCCAGGTTTCTTGCCTTTCTGGAAGATGTGATGGTTGATGAGCCCAGTTGAATGGAGAGGTTGTGATGAGTCTTTGTATCGGCAGGTATGACAAGCAGTTCTGTTTTTGAAAGGTTCAGCTGCAAGTGATGGTCATTCATCCATTTACCTTTCATGTAAACGCTACATTCAGATTGCACAATCTGATTAAATTATATTATATTTGTCCATGTAAACGCAGCTACTGAGTTGCAGAGTAAGTTTTGAGTTGACAAAACAAGACAAATCCAACCTGGTTCTAATTATTTATATAGGTTACCAAGACGATCAAAAGATAATATGTATGCTTCCTTACTTAAAAATACTTTATATATTGAAGTTAGTTTTTATACAAATATAGTTTTATTAATTTAAATGCAATGTTTAATATTAATTATCAACTCATACAATAATTATATGAATGTGCTATGAATTATAAACAATAAATGTAAATATACAATACAAATGAACACTAAGCAGCAAAAAAAATCCCTCCAACATCTTCTCACTTTCAGCTTTTTTTAATTAGGAGCGAGAGATACTGTACATCGGAAGTGGCTTCACTGTGACAGATATACGTCACTTTTCTCAGAGCTGATTGGTCCAGTTTTGGTTAGATCTCTAACCCAGAACAAAACCTGCTGTTGCCCAGGCTAGACGTGTAGCCAGTGTAGCCAGTGTAACCATGGCGACGAAACCCGCTAAAAACCAATCCACCTTCTTGAGCCCGGCTAAAACTCGGAGTATGCTCAAACTAAAAGCGAATTTACCTGGATTAAAACTGAAACCGGCTTCGTGATACAGGCCATAGGTTTTGAATACTGAATGTTTTGAAACCTTAGGGATGTCGATACAAATGTGTTCTTGCTGATGTCGAAGCAGGCCGGGCATTTGTTAAGAACACATTCATGTCCTTGTAGTTTGTATGGCAATAACTTTGAGCAAAGGATGTGTCAAAACATTTACATTCAGCCTTATTACTTACACCTGATTAGGGAGACAAAAAACTTTTACACCTACTGTATCTCCTGCAGGCAGCCAACCTCTCAGAATGACGGATTTCCCATCTTATGATACAGATGTATGTTTGTTCTGCAGAACAGGATGGATGCAAGCCAAATCCTTGCTTGAATGGAGGTGTGTGTCGAGGCCACGGGAGGAACCATCTGTGTGTGTGTAAAGAGGGTTATGTTGGAGACCGCTGCCAAACATGTATGTTAACAACTTTTGAAGGACATGGTGGGGACATTAGGATAACAGAATTTGTATTTTTGGGTAAACAATCCCTTTCATCAAGACAGACAGATGGCTAATTTGTGAAAATTTGTACGATGTAAACAGAGAAAATTAGTAGAGAAAGCGATACTGAAGCTCACCCCTAAAGTTAACCATCACTGGCATAAAAATAACTACCAATTGCTGTGAGATAATATTGCACATATTTAAGATTACTTTTTTGATGTGAATAAAATAAAAACAGCTTTATCCATTTGTATCATCCAAACCATTTTTAACTTCTTAGCTTTCGGAGAGGTCATTATTTAAGTTCTGGATCTTAGGGTGCTTTAAATCTAAGATCTCGATTGGTCCTCTGTTGCCGTCTAGTAGGTAACCCGTGTGTACTGCAGCCTTGTGGGAACAGAGGCATCTGTTCGAGTCATAAGAGGGATAACTACAGCTGTGCCTGCAGGGTGGCCCACACAGGGAGAGACTGTGAGAGAGGTCAGCTTCTTATCCCTCATTATGTAACATCAAACCATCCATTCATTTTGGAGGCTTTTTAGAAAGAAAAATAATAATTTAGACTTATAGAAAAATCAGTTTGTCTGCAATGAGAACTCATCTATTATATTGAGACCTGGACAAATTACTTAAACAGATTTTGATTTGTTTGGATTTTTGTGATCATAAAAAATGTAATTCTGTCCTCATAGTAACAGGGTATCAGATTTATTTGAAATACTTTTTCTGTTCTCAGACCTGTTGCCTCCATCTGGCCTTCATGTGTTGCGGGTTGAAGAAAGGGAAGTTGAGTTACGCTGGGATCAGTCAGATGCCACTCAAAATTTGATCAGTGGGTTTGCCATTGTTTTTGCTCCAGTTGGTCGTGTACCGAGGAGGACAGACTTCCTAGAGAAGCAGCATTCTACCTATGTGCTGCAAGGCCTGAACCCCGGACAGCTTTATAATATCTCCGCCTTCTCAGTTAAACGCAACACCAACAGCAATGACATAAGCCAGCCTGCTTTCGCACTCATTCGCACAAGTAAGAGCTTCCATTGCCTACATGGGGATTATGTCATGTCCTGTTTTTTAAGTTCCACAGCATTAGGATTTATTTTTTATTTTTGAAATAGTTAACATCATGATCACAATGTTGACATTGTCAACACCATTAAATGTGATATGAGCAAACTTCATGTCTGTGTTAATGGAGCACATGTTCTTCCTCTGCTCTGTTTTAGGGCCACGTAAGGTTGAACATCTTGAGGTAGTGAATGTGTCCTCCTCTCAGGTATGGCTGCGCTGGCTGGTCCAGGTTAAACGGCACACTGCTGTCCATCAGGTTCGAGTGTCCTTGGTGCCTGAGAATGGAGGTAGACCTCGCACAGCTACACTCAACAGCAATGTTTCAGAGTACACCTTCAGGTCAGTCATGGAAACGCTTTCATTTAGACACACGGGACCTTCTGAGATTGGGCAATGGGTCCTATTTTTAGTTATCTATTTTAGTAATCGATGTGAATCTCACTTTGCAGTGGAAAAGCTTCACAACAAAATCATAATATACAAGAAATTAGGTGTTATCCAATTTATAAGTTCATAAATCAGGACTGCTGTTCGCTGTGAGTTTTAAACCTTTGTTTTGCAGTGTTGGGCTTGGCCTTAAATTCATATTCATGCGGTTACCAACAAAATTTCACGAGTTCACCTTAGCATATAAATAAAGCGAGATGAATGGTATGTGTATTTGGCTTTCTGGCTGGGGAGAGGGCTCCGGGGTTGGTATTCTTGCCCGAACAATGAGTAGTTTGTCCGGGGAGAGGGCTCTAAGCTCTATATTTACCCAAACCCAGAGCAAACCGGGGTTGTAATGACCCCCAAAACATAGCATAGCTTTAGGCTGATGAGGTGCTGGCTGTCCCTTAGAGTAGAGTCACTGTTGAGGCATCTGGAAACAGAATTTTCCTCCTGCAGGAGCAGGCATGACTACAGCATCTACATTTTTTTTTAAAGTAGATAGAGTAGAAATGAATTACACAACTCCGGGTTAGCATCTGAAAAGAGAATGAGAAGAAGACAGAATTAGGGGGAGATAGAGAGCTTGGTGAAGAGACAGTGCTGGGGTATCTGAAAAGAGAATTTGGCTCTTGCGGGGGCGGCCACTACTGCAGCATCTAGGCAGGATTGGACGCACACTAAACGATGTAAAAATAACTCTTTACCGCAGATATCTTTGTAACATCCCATTGCTAGCACCCTGGCTCTCCATCTGAGAGCGTCATGTTGCACAGGGTTTCTGCCTGACTCTATATCCAATCATGTCTTGTGTCCTGTAAATTGTCAATCGGTTATAACTGTGTCCCACGGTTCAAACCCCACAATATCATTTAAATACCTGAAATTATAGGAGATATTGGATATCAGTTGTTAATGGCCTAGGCCGCGTTTCCCGAAAGCTTCTTAACACTACGTTGTTCTTAAGTTATACCTTAAGCTGTATCTTATCATTAATATGTGTTTCCCGAAACGTTCTTAGTTAAGTATACCTTCTGTAAGTCATACGTTCGGAAGGTTGGTCTGGAGCACTCTTAGCTATACCTTGTGATCAATGTTAATTTTGTTGGTGAAAACTAAGACGAAAAATGTACTGACATTTTCGTCAACTAGTAAAAACGAGACGAAAATATTCTTGCCCCAACTGGCGTACATCAGTTTGCGCGCATGTGCTGCTTATCTCATATAAACGGTAGAGAGAAGGCTCTGGGAGAAGGTTAAGCAAACACAGACATATATTTTGTGTCTCAACGTGGTTTACAAAGCGTCTTATTTTCCTTCACGATCGCAGGTAAAACGCCGCAAGCTTCAAAGGCTACTGCAGGCGAGACACCCCGAAACACATTACAAAGGCAAGCTCAAACATTTTTATATGCCTGTCAACTTATCAGATCAAAACAGTAAAATCTTTGTATGTGAAAATTTTATTACACCAAGTTAATGATTTACAGTTAAGCATTTGGCAGACGCTTTTATCCAAAGCAACTTGCATTGCATTATCCTATACATTTATTTCTAAGTATGTGCAATCCTTTGGGATCGAACCCATTACCTTGGCGTTGTCAATGCCATGCTCTTACAACTGAGCTACAGGAAAGCTAAACCATTTAGATTTTAATGGTATATTTAATAATGTATATGTATTAGACTAAAATGTTTTTCATATTTCGTCGACTAAAACTAGACTAAAACTAAAATGATGGGGATGACTAAAATGTGACAAAAACTAAATTGCATTGTCCAAAGACTATGACTAAAACTAAATCAAAATTTTGTGTCAAAATTAACACTGCTTTTGATACAGCAAATGTTTGTGCGAAATCAAAGATGGCGCCATCTGTGGAGCAATTTAGTCCATTTAATCCGTGAAAACTTGACTACAATTTACGGTGCAATGATAAGTATAGAAAGCTGTTGATTATAGGTTCCGCGTTCTGTGCTTTTATTGAGTTAGTAATGACACTTTAGCATAATAAAGTATGATGCTATAAATAAGGGGTTCCCAAACACAGGTTTAATCAAAGGTAATCTTATGGAACACAGTTTGAATAACATATAGGGTAATTTTCTTGTCATGAATGAATGAGTTTAATTTCAATATCAAAATACCTTATTGTATGGCATACTTTCCCTTTTGCCCCTGCATATTGTAAGTGTGATTTATAATGTTGATTATATTTTAATGTTTTTAAAATACATTTAAAACATGAATGCCGCTTGCGCATTCAGTGTCCAAGCACAATAAACGTGTGAACTATACAAGTAATTGTTCATTGCTGGAATAAAGTTTTAATACACAGCAAGTGGCTTTGCGTGACCGTAGGACCTAAAGTTTGAGAACCTTTGATATAAATGACCATACTGCCAGTTAGTGTAGCGGGTTGATACGTTTGGGCATGAGATTGCGGGTTCGCACACTCATTTCACAATTACACAATAACCATGGAAGGATTATTTTTATCCTATGAGTCCTGATTGATGCAACTTCAACTATTTCTAAAGTGAAATAAAAATATTTAAAAAAAAAAAGTGCTTATTTTATAAAGAATGCCTCTACCTCGCACAACGCAGTGAAGCAGTCTCTGTATAGAGTGAATAATTTATTGTCGAACGATCAATATCCATTTATTCAGCACCACCGCCATGGACAGCACCTTGTAATGTGGGAGATAGGTAAGTAAACCCATAAGGTATAGTTTGGGGTACACTCCTAGAAAAGGTTTAACTTGAGTTAAAGTGTACCTTTAGAGTCATCATAGCGCTAAGAGACAGCGTTTTCGGGAAAAGCAGCCCTGATCACATCAGGAGTATGAAAAATTATAGCCAATATATAGCCAATATATAGCCAAAACTAGTCTGACAGGCTTGTGAACCTACCGGAAAGTGATGCAGGAGAATCGTCTTTGGATTTTCCCAGTTTTGCTTATTCTTCCTGGGCATATAGCTGTTACTCTTACATAATAAGCCAAACGGTCTGCGATGTGATCATTTAAAGCCAGGCACAAACATGAGGTGGGCGGAATGGTTCCAATCATTAGCGCAAACGTTCAAATGAGGTCCCACAGGTGTTACATAAACTTAATAATGATTACATTTACTGGAAAAACAGCCCTACAATTTAATGATAATTTATTTGGTTTTTATATGGAAAAGTGGCTGTTATCCATTCGGCTATTAAAATTGTCTGAGGGGAAACAAACTGTTACATCAAACTATGCGTCCTTTTTAAGTAATTCAAGATTTTTTTATTACTTCTGATTGTCATTGATTTTTACGTTATACAATTGAAATAAAACGTTTTAAAAAGTACTTGACCTCAGAAATACTCAGAGGCGATGTCATCCGCTGTGCTCGCGCTTGCGGCCTCTTCAGGAAATGAAACAACAACGCTGGTCCAGAAGTACATTCGGTTTCCTTTTTTTCCACATAACCATTTTATTATTTTTGTTCATTTGTGTTTTAACTTTGATTTATTATTTCATTACATGAAATAATTGCTCTTCTCCTTGTATACAAACGATTGCACTGCAAAAGACTCTTCCGTCAAGCTCCTGAAATTTGCAGATGACACTACCATCATCGGCCTAATCCACAATAGAGACCAGGCTGCTGTCAAGAGCTGTCTGTCTGGTGCAATGACAACAACCTGGAGCTCAACACATTGGTGATGATCTTGGACTTCCGGAGAACCCCCCACTGAACTCCCCCACTCACCATCATGAACAACAATGTGGCTACAGTATAGTCATTCATGTTCCTGGGCACTACCATCTCTCAGGACCTGACGTGGGACACTCACATAGACTACATCGCTAAAAAAGCCCAGCAGAGATTATACTTCCTTCGCCAGTTGAAGAAATTCCACATGCCACAGGAGCTGCTCACACAGTTCTACTCGGCCTTCATCGAGTGATTTGTGTGTTCATCCATAACTGTCTGGTTTGGTTCAGCTACCAAATCAAACATTAAGTGACTAAAACGGACAGTCAGGACTGATGAGAGGATCATTGGTGTCCCCTTACCCAACCTCCAAGATCTCTACACCTCCAGAGTGAGAAAAAGGGCTGAGATAATCCCTTTGGACCTCATTCACCCAGCTCATTCCCTCTTTGAACTGTTGCCATATAGCCAGCGCTACAGAGCACTGGCCACCAGTGCAGGCGGACACAAGAACTGTTTCCTGCAGTTTATAGTCAGCCTTAAAAATTAAAAGCTCTTACTACACACTGTCGCTCACATTGCACAGTTGCACATAGGATCTGGAAACTGTACATTGTGAGAAACAATACAATGAACCTGTAAATAACAGATCTACAAATTGTGCTTCAACATAAAACACAAGGGACAGTCATGATCATGACGCTAAAACTAGAAAAGCATGAATGAGAGTGGCAGGATCGTGACCGTACCCACCTCCCCCCGGTACAGGGGAGGCTGCAGCAGACTCTTTGGCCAGCAAGCATGAATGAGTGAGGCAGACAAAACTTTATAAAAAAAATATGAAATATTGTTTTTTTTAACTTATATTTTTAATATATTTAAGTTTCATGGTTAATTACACATGCTTATCGCATAAATGGGTCCATCTGAATTACACGCGTATAATGAAATTAAACATACACAATTTATCTTGTTCAACAGGTTTATTTTAGTGCTGTCAGTCGATTAAAAAAGACTTAATAACTTATCACGCAAAGTATTTGTATAACGAACTGCTCCGAGACTTGAAGGGGTTGAGGATCTAAATGCAATCCTATTAAGATAAACAGGCAATAGGTCAGGGCAGGCAGTGAACAAACCTAAACGAGGTCACAGGCAATGGTTGAGGCAGGCAGCAGAGGTCTAAACACAAGTAATCCAATAGAAGAATGCTCAGAAATGCGGTAGTAACACTAAACAAGCCTGAGCAATGACAGTATGATTGAACCAGACTTAAATTGGCATGTAATTACGAACAGGTGAGAATAATCAGTGTTCATTTAGCCGGGCAAGGGTTATAGTAAATGTAGTGAATAATGAAAGTCCGGGTGATGGGGAGAGCGCTCTCTTGTGGAGCACGAGGGCACTGCAGCTGACGGATGTTTTTAAATATACTTATAGCACATTTTACTAATCAATATTACTCACTAATCTAAAAAAGGTGACAAATGGTTATGCGCATTAGCTATGGCTGAATGCAGAGAGGAAATCCTTTCTTATAAATGTTAATTTTTTTTTAGAATAACCCAGTTTTTTTAATTAATCTCCTCACTGCACTCATTCGTTTTCCAGGATTTGGACCAACAGATACAATTTTACTCATTGTGAATTCCATAGATCCTATTTTTCCCAATTCTCTGACATCTCTCTGAACTCTCCAGATGACTATCTCCGGTTATATTTCTGCCAAGACGGCCATTTTCTGGAGAGTTATGTTGAGGATTTCCTAGACCAAATCAACCGGGTGAGTTGGAACGATGCCATGCTCAACACATGCTTTAGGATGGGGTTGGATGATGCTTCATTCCACTCTATTGTCTCTTTTTTACTTTGCCCCTGGTCGTTTTTGTTGGTTTTGACCTTGTTGGCGCAGAATCATCCAGTCCCATACCATGACCCGTTGAATGCTCCAGCTCATCCCAAGCTCTTTTCAGAGTTTCCCTCTAAGTCCGACTATCAAGGCATTCTGGAGCAAAACGTACTGCCCAGTGTCAAAAAGCTCTGTTTCAGTCGCAAGTCATGGGTCCTCCAACAGGATAATGACCCAAAACACACAGCTAAAATCATTTAAGAATGGATAAGTACAAAACATTGGACTATTCTGAAGTGGCCTTCTATGAGTCCTGATCTGAATCCTATGGAACATCTATGGAAAATGCTGAAACTCGCAGTCTGGAGAAGGCACCCATCAAACCTGAGACAGCTGGAGCAGTTTGCAAAGAAAGAGTGGGCCAAACTACCTGTTACACCTTTCCTGTAGCTCAGTGGTAAGAGCATTGCGTTAACAACACAAGGTTGTGGGTTCGATCCCAGGGGATTGCAAATACCTATGTAAAATGTATAGGATAAAGCAATGTAAGTCGCTTTGGATAAAAGCGTATACCAAATACCTGAATGTAATGTAATTGTTAACGGGTGCAGAAGTCTCATTGTGAGCTACAGAAAAAAAATCCTTGTAGTGATTGCCTCTAAAGATTGTTGGGGGTCCCATTATTTTTGTCCATGATATTTTTATTTGTGTTATTATTAACTAAATTAGACATAATTGAGAATGCATATCCTGATATGTGATAGATTGTCCATGTGTTTTTTCGTTGTATTCATTTATATAGCACAATTAAACACAATATAAAGTTGAACAATGTGCTTTACAGTAAAAACAGAAACAATGCATATTAACAACTAAAAACGTATTCTCACACATCACCAATGAAATAAGCATCCGGCTGGTATAGCCTATAGACCCATACACCACAACCAGAATCAACAATTTCAGTTGATTTCTCTGCACATACAAACAGTGAAGGAAGATTAAAATCGGTGTCATAAGCTCCTTTTTTCTGGCATCAGTTAAAAGTCTAACAGCAGCATTTTGACGGTTCAACAATGCCTGACTTACACCAGTATACAGAGAGTTACAATAGTCTAATACAACAAAAATAGTGCAGATGGGACCTACTGCACATTGACCCCCAATTTTTTTACAATATAGCCCACTACTGTTATACTGCAGTGGCGTATGATTTACTTCCAGTAAACATTTATTTCCTGATACACATTATTGAACTCTTTATATACTCACTCAGTTCATTCACTCTTTGTCTGGTATTGTATGTGTTCATGTTGTGCTGCATGTGTTCCCTGCCATATTGTCTTCTTCCTGGGTTACCATTCAAATGTATTATATTGGATTGTCTTCATCTACTCAGCCTTCTTCTGCATGAGCACTTGTTGAATATTGGACCAAAATATATTGTGAGCGTCGTCTTTATGTTTGAGAGATTTTTCGTTATGGATCACCCACAGCCGTCCTTCTCCTCATGCTGGATCAGAGGAATTTCTCTCTCGAAGACCATACGTGACTCTTCGTGGAAATCGGCAACCTTACTCACTACCCGGACTACTGACTCTGAACCTTTTTCAGAGCATGGAGTGCTCAGTTGACCGGAGATGGTCCTCAGGGAAGTTCCCCCGAGTTTGTGGAGTGAGTGAGCGAGCGACAAGTTATTACTCACCAGCACCATCAGTCCCTCTCTGAACCCAGAGCCCTGCCCCACATCACCCCACTCTGCGGACCAATTGCTTGAGCCCACCACTGACTGAGAACCAGAGCCTGTCAAAATCATTGAGCCGTCAGGAGCGACTGAACTGAGGATTGCCCCGGAGCCAGAGGCTCACAGCACGTCCGACCAGGAGCGAGTATTAATATTATGATTTACCTTGTCTATTACAACCATCTTTTGAACTTCCCATCTGCCTCAAACTGCCTTTCTGTCCCGAACAGCCTGACGGTCCTGCAACCACTACGGAGGAAGCTCCCCTATCCCTGGTGTTCCCGGGTTCTGGGTGTTGTCATTCCACAACCCCATAGAAACACATTGGTCCTTCACCTACTCACTGCCATATTGTCTTCTTGGATTACCATTAAAATATATGATATTTTATTATCTTTGTCTATCGAGCCTTCTTCCGCATGTGCATGCATTATAGCAGTTTTTTTTTGTGTGATTTAATTATTATCTTTTTTAGGAATAACTAATGACAGGTAACGCATACAATATAGTTGGGAAAGTGTAAAGATTTTGTTATAGTTAATAGAGGTTAAAACAACACAAATCAAAACAAAACAAACAAACATGTTATTGATTTGTTGTTTGTAACCCACAGCACACTGCTCCCAGGTCAGATGTACACAATAGACGTAGTTACACAAAGTGGTTTGCACCCTGAAGACCTGCCATCAACCAGCAAATCTGCTGGGCCACTCCACTTTTGGACAAGTAAGTATTTCTCCAGCTTTGTGTTACAAGCACATGCATCTCTGTCATAACACCACTTTCCTGTCCCCTCCATCAGGACCCCTCCCTCCTCAGAATCTTTCCCTCTCCGGTATCACATCTACCTCGGCCCGGGTCACATGGGACCGTCATCCTCAAAGTCTTCCAGATGGTTTTGTTGTAAATATTACTCAAGGCCTCTCAATTCGTAGCCGGTATCTGCCAGATGGAAGCTTAGGGACATATACCCTTCGTGACCTTGCTCCAGGACAGCATTGCCATGTAGCCCTGACCTCTGTACACAAAACAGGCAAGGACAACATTGAAAGTGTCCCTCAACATCTAGCCTTCACCACATGTGAGTCACCATTAATCAATAATACTTTCTTCTCCATGATGGTGTCGTGGTGGTGACCTGTTTGTGTATCTTCTATTGCACAGTACCAATTTTAAAGGACCAAAGTAGAGGTGACAGACTTCAGGGAGGACAGAATTATCGGGTCGGACAGATTTGGACACAAGTTAAAGATGAAGCCACAGTTGACAACACAGAACCCTTTGAGGATCCATTAAAGTACAATACTTTTCAGTAAAGTACCGTTATCATTGCTGTGTTATTAAAACCCTATTTTTATAATCAGTTCTTTGTGTTTTTCCCCTCAGATACACAGAGCTAATTGATGGTAGGGGAAGGATTACAGCCAAATTTACCAGTCTTCCACATAAAACCATCAGACACCGTACAAGTTTGTATTCATTTTAATCTCGAAATGTAGAAAGCATTGTTTTTGAATAATATTGATTTTGGTTTAAATCACATAAAATTGTAATCACATCATCTGGTTTACTGATATTCATTTGTTAATTTACAACAATTTTGATACATAACTTTTGCTTTTGCTATTTACATTACATTTAGATTTAGTCATTTAGCAGACGCTATTATCCAAAGCGACTGCTCTTGTTGCCACGGATTTTAAAAGTCTGTTAAATCCAAAAATGTATGTTATTAAACTTGATTTTTAACTGCTTGCCATGTTTTCTTAAGCAGAGCCAGATCCTCCAATTAGATTGGAAAAGCTGGAGAAAACCACCAACAAGATCCGTCTAGCTTTGGAAATTCCAGAAGAAGTATCAAAGAATAACACTGGTAGGTGATGTTGCAATAAAGTTTCTTTGAAATATAGATAGAATGTGATTTTTTTTATTTTATGTAGCTTTTTCATTCAGGTGGTATTTGTATTCTGTAACTGATACCAAGGGAGGAAAAAACAGAGTTACTTTTTTCCTTAGGATTTCAAAATATACACCGTATCAGCTGAAAAACAATTTAACCAATGTATAACAAAAGGGTCAGGAAGGCGGGGTCGGATCCAAAAGCAGCTTTATTAAGGGGTATTCCAAGTCGCAATCCAAAAGACAGTCAAGACAGGCAGCAAACATAAACATCATAAACGAGATCCAGGCACAGGTCAAGGCACGGGTATACTTAGAACAAGGAACCGCTATGTAATGCTGTGGGACAAACAATACTGAGCAGTATGTAATGGAGTGAATGTGGCTTATATAGTGATTGGGTGATAAGCAACAGGTGAAGGTGTTATCAGAGTCCAGGGTGAAACACTCAGTGTGGTGTTTGGCGACCTCTGGTGGCAGGGAACAGATATGTGACACAATGAATATAACATAAACAATCGCATGTTTATTTGTATGTAATGTCGATTTTGGAGCACAGTAAAAAAAAAATTGAGAACTCTTGCCAGTGTTTTAAGCATTCAGGTTGAAAAGTATTTGTGTTTGACTTTGTATTAAAACAACTTTTTTAATACTTTTTTAATGGAGATTCATCCCAGAGCTCAAGCCTGCCACATCAATGAAAATTCTAGCAATGCCACTTACAGTAACTGATTACTCTAGTGTTTTCTTATCTCTCATTTTCAGTACCAGTTATTTGTATTTTAAAAGAGAGGAAAGTCTACTATAATCTCTTTCAAAAAAATATGGTTTTGTTTCTGTTGCACACAGATTGCCAGCGTTTGTCTCATCCATGTACTCGGCTTTACTCTGAAACAAAGAGCGTGCCTGTGTGGGAAGATGGTGTCTGCCATTATTTGTAAGTGTCAGTGTAAACAATGCAGCAGTCGTCAGTATGGGTCTATAATGTCCTCATTATTTTGTTCTAATCCATTCGATGTAACGAGTGCTTTTTTTTACCTATCAGGTACAAAAGAACATATAAAGTTCAGCAGGATGTTTGTTTTAGGGAGATCTGTGAGCCTTTGCTCCCTACAAAAACTCCAAGTAAGTAGAAGATATACTAACTAATCGATTTTGAGAAGATGATAGTGTGAAAACTGTATTAGGTAGCTTTACAAACAGGAAGACTTTATTAATACTCATTCTGTCTCGTTGTTAGTAACACTATACTAATCCTGAGTAGGTCCCCAATATTAAAATTATGTATTATGTAATTTATGCAGCTTTGTCAGCTACTATACCCTTTTCCCAACGCATGCACTGTTGAAACAAAGCAAAGTGAATCCATGGATTCATGCTGTTGTCATACAAGTTTGACTGTACCGTGTGGTGACTGCAGCCCCATCTTTCTGTTCTTGGCTGAAAGAACTACTATTCAAACTATAATTTCTGCTTTCTGTAGCCAATCCATCTTACACTTTGAACAAGTTTTGTGTATTTTGCTTTTCTTTTCACCACACAAGATAACAGAGTGGTTATCTAAATTCCCATATCTTTTCTATCAACTTAAACCAAACTGGTCTCTGTTGACCTATCACATTAAGTCATTACCTTATATATACTGTACAGTATATGATAAGTCAAATGTATATTTCTAGGAGATAATAAAAAGTTAAGGAAATACTCAAACCAGCCTGTAATGTCACGATTTTACTTTCTTACTTTCCAATTTTCTTCTGAATCTGGTGGTTGATCACACATAACTAAATGAATTGGAAATGCGCATATTTGTCTGAATGATTTGTGTTCCTAAAAAAGTGCACAGTACGTGTGTGTATACATTTGGGACGACAAATATTAGCCCCCTTGGTAAATATCAGCAATGAATGCTGTGAAAATAAATTTGCATCTTTTCACAAAAATCCAATGAACCATTGTAGTAAAAAAAAGAAAAAAAAAAAGAAATGTTTCTCTCTAATACACTCTGGCCACAAATATTATCCCCCCTTCATTGAATTATTTTTGCTACCTCCATTTGTAAGAAACACAGCTCTAAGTCTTATTTTATTATGTCTGATGAGGTTGAAGAATACATGACAAGTGATCTTAGACTATTCCTCAATAGAGAATTTCTCCAGAATGTTGGTACTCCTTCTTCTTCCATTCACCCCACTCATTTTCTACAGGGTTCAGGTCAGGGAATTGGGATGGCTATGGCAAGACCTTGATTTTGTGGTCAGTGAGTTATGACTGTTTTTTTATGTTGAACCAATGTGCTGGTGGATATCTAACCACAACCCATTATAAGATTTCTAGCAAAGTAAGTCAGGTTTTTGTTTTTTATCTATATCTATCTATTAATTAGATTATGAGTCTTAAGCCTGGGTTTTCACAGGGCCACAAATGCTTACATGCTGATAATAATGCTAAATGTAAATAAAAACGTTATGGTTCATAAAATATCACAAATATTGTTGAAAGGTTGGAGACCTATAACAAACACTAGGTAAACAGACTGATAGATGCAAATACTTTAAACTAATATTGCTGCATTTTGTTTACTGTTGTGTCCATTTACCTGCCTTTCGTGTCTGCACTACTGTTGTTAAAATACGATCGTGTCTGCTGGCCTTCATGCGGCGCATCTTTGGCGGGAGAAGCAGCAAGCGCGGGGCGGAAAGCGTTGAAACGAAGTGTGTTTGGCACAAGATAAAGATATAAGAAGATATAGCGGCAAAAGATCAATTTGTGAATAAGACTGTTTAAACTGTTGTTCACCACCTGGTCCCTGAAGGGAGTGGTGGGTACGTTACAGGGCTCTAGACTAACTTTTTGCACTGGTTGCACTGGTGCGCCTAAGAAAGAGGTGCACCAGCACAAAATTTAGGTGCACCCAAATTTTCGACCGGATCCCATTTATCACCGCAGTTTTACAAGTTCACTTTTTTTGAAATCGCTGTCCATATAGGCGATATTGACTTGTTAATGATTAACTAACAATCTGGTCAAAATAAAGTTCTTTATTTGAATTACAATTCAACAAGAAAGGTAAATTACTGAAAAAGTGTGCTTCAGTGAACTGAAATATAAATTTACAACATCTCAAGATAAATTAAGTGTTTTAAGGGCTTTAAACTGAACATTTCATGGCTCAATGTCTTATGGACTATCCTCCATTGCCATCACATGCCCCTCTGATGGCCAACTCCTGTAGTTTGGCCTTCTTGATCTTTGGCCTTGGCTTAACCAGCTGCCCACACTCTCTCTAGCATCAAAGTCTTACAGACTTGGCCCCTCTTTACTGATTCTTATCAAATCTTCCACTGTGGAAGGGATGCTCTGGTGTCTGATTTGATCCTCTTCTGTGCAGAGAATCCTCTCCCACAAACTGCAGCTGAGACCGGAAGGACCAGCATAATGTGTACAAGGTGCAGGATGTTCTGGGAAAAAATACATTCAAGAGATGTATTTAAGCAATGTGTGTTTAATAGCAAAACTAATACAATCATAAGAACCAAGATTAACAAAAACGTCTTGGTTACGTATGTAACCTCAGTTCCCTGATGGAGGGAACGAGACGTTGTGTCGAGAACGACAGATGGGGTTCGCCCTTGAGAACCAATCAACTCTGACTACTATAGAAAAGGCCAATGAAATTTGGCGAATGAAATTTGCATGCCCGACTCCGCCCCCGGATATCCGGTATAAAACGAAGCCGGCGTGCAGCATTCATTTACCTCTTGTTCTGAAGAGCCTGAGAGCCTCTCAAACTGCAACAGAAACCATACGGGTTTGTGGCATAAGGGACACAACGTCTCGTTCCCTCCATCAGGGAACTGAGGTTACATACGTAACCAAGACGTTCCCTTTCTGTCGGTCTCTCGACGTTGTGTTGAGAACGACAGATGGGGTTATCTATGGAAAACGCCACAAACGCTGTATCGCGTCACAATCTCACCGAAGCGATGGTAACAAGCCTGGGCGTGTCAGCTCGAAGCTTTCGTGAAACTTGTAACCTTCCAGTGTGGTGGTCGGGGGGTTCCAGAGCTTTCCTGGAGAAAGATGGGTACAGCCCTGACCAGTAACCTTTCACGGACGGGGCCTTAGCTCTCTACAGGCGAGAGGCCGTCCGGCTCGGTTTACACCGGGAAAGCGCAACTCTTAATCAGAGCCTGGCGGGACAACGGCACGCACTGTCGGTTTGAGAGTGGTGACAGCTGTCGTATGTGTACGACCTCACACCTCGCCAGGGTGTGAGGTCGGTTCGCCGAGCACAGTCCAGTGGAGTGTGCGATCGGCTGTAAGTACACCCGGGGAGAACGGAAAAACTCTGCGAGTAAGTGGGCGCCAGGCCCTGAAAATGGCTTTGGTGACGAGGCAGGAGTCGTCCCGTACCGACCGATCAGAGCCGTGGCTGTGAAGGTTCGGGCCCGAAGTTGTCCTCCCTGGGGTCTTCCCGTCAGTGTCCCTTCTCGCGAGAAGGTTGCTGATGGGGTGGAGGTTTCCCCCTCGACCTCTGCTACCGGGGTGCTGCCTGTGGGGGCACAGGAACCGGAGCCGATGTCGAAGGGGTCCTGGGTTGAAGGGAAGCAGACGTCATGCGGGATCTCGGAGGCCTCTAGGCGGCCGCGTCGCGGCCTGAAAAAATGTGGCTTATTGCCACTGTCTGCTTCACTGTCAAAAACTGCTGAGCACAGTCCTCGACGGTGTTACCAACAACCCACCCTGCGAGATGGGTGCATCAAGAAAGCGGACTTCCTTGGTGTCACTCCTCTGCACAAGGTATAACCGGGGGTGTCTCTCCTGGACCACTACCGTGGACATCGTCCGACCCAGGACCCGTGCCACCGCCTTGATCGCCCGTAGAGCGCTGCCAGCGGTGGCACGGAGATCCTGCATTATACCCGGGTCGGCCTTACCCTCGTGGAGCTCTCTCAACACCTAGGCCTGGCGGACCTGCAGGATGGCCATGGCGTAGAGAGAGGAGGCAGCCTGGCCCGCGGCATCGCAAGCTTTCGACACCGTGATGCCGAAGTCTTGCGTGCTTCGGGCGGTAGGTGTGGCCGATTCCCCCCAGGTGGTAGCCGTCCGCGGCACAGGTGCACCGCGGGCGGACGTTCCACCCGGGGGATCTCGACGTAGTCCTTGGCTGCCCCACCATCGAGGGAAGTAAGGGAGCTGTGTAAAACTTGGAACGCTCCACGGACCGTTCCAGTGAAACCAGCTCCTCATGCACTCCCGGGAAAAACATGGCACCCGGGGTGGTCGCGGTTTGCACCGCGCTCCGACCCTAGGAACCACGCATCCCCGGGTTAGCACGGGTGACATCACTTCTAGATAGTCCCAAACTTTTGCAAGCAGTCCACGGCCTCATTGCTGTAGCTGGGGTGTGGAAATGGTTTCGAGGACGCTGCGCGGGGAAGACCCCAGATTTTTCGGGGGTCCGACGCCGGGGTCAACCGAAGGGGAGACCGCCCTGAGCAGACCTGGGGTGAAAGTTCGCCCCCCCGCTGAAGGGGGTCCGTACGGGAGGCGCGCCAAGCGAGGAGCCCACCAGCTGCGCTTCGGCACTCGGCCACAGTGTGGCGCCAAGCGTGTCCACGGCCCAACTGAAGTGAATTGGGCTCAACCCATTGCCGCAGTCCAGGGGTGGGTGGTTGGTGCTTCCCCCGGATGACCACGAACATGATATTTATCCCACTTCCCAACTGTCTTTGGCAGGTGGGCTTGGGACCCCATTGCCTCTCACGGATTGCTCCCTATCTTGCCGGGCCACGCCCCCTGACACGCCCCCCGTACCACCAAAGCACTATTTGTCCACTAACCAGCTATTTTTGCCAAAGTGGTCAGGTGACCACCCGGGTCGACCCCCGCCCCCCCCCCGTACCACGGAAGCACTATTTGTCCACTTACCAACTGTTTTTGCCAAAGTGGTCAGGTGACCACCCGGGTAGACCCCCGCCCCCCCCCCGTACCACGGAAGCACTATATGACCACTAACCAACTACTTTTGCCAAAATGGTCCGGGACCACCAAGGGTCGACCCCTGCCCCACCCCCTGTACCACGGAAGCACTATTTGACCACTAACCAACTACTTTTTCCAAGATAGTCCTGGGACCACCCGGGCCACGTGTAGTGAGTTGGTGGACATAGCACTTATTAACAATGTTTAACTAAAAAATATTCAATTCTATGTTTCAAAAACCACATTATTCAATGGACACATTTAATTATTCGCATATATGTTGGTATCAACATATATATTTATGCTTAAAAAAGCATAAATATGAATTTCCACCAACTCACTACACGGTGTCTATTCACACAAACTGCAGGTGGACACTTCCTGTATGACTTAGTGAAAAACGGGGCAAATGTCCACCTACAATTTATGAGAATAGGCCACACGCATTAAGTTGGTGGACACACTTTATAATAAACTATATGTAATATAGACCCTGTTAGTCAGTTACTACACTTTAATAGACATACATATGTTAGCAGCAACTCACAGAATGCTTAATTATGCTTAATTATGCTTAAAAATGCATTTCCACGAACTCACTACACGTAGTCCATTCACACAAACTGCAGGTGGACACTTCTTGTATGACTTAATGAAAAACGGGGCAAATATCCACCTGCAGTTTATGAGAATAGTATACACGTATTAAGTTGGTGGACACACTTTATAGTAATCTATATGAATTATTGACCCTGTTAGTCAGTTGGTACACCTTAATAGACATACATATGTTAACAGCAACTCACAGAATGCATATTTATGCTTAAAAAAGCATAAATATGAATTTCCACCAACTCACTACACGGTGTCTATTCACACAAACTGCAGGTGGACACTTCCTGTATGACTTAGTGAAAAACGGGGCAAATGTCCACCTGCAGTTTATGAGAATAGTATACACGTATTAAGTCGGTGGACACACTTTATAGTAATCTATATGCATTATTGACCCTGTTAGTCAGTTGGTACACCTTAATAGACATACATATGTTAACAGCAACTCACAGAATGCATATTTATGCTTAAAAAAGCATAAATATGAATTTCCACCAACTAGCTACACGTGGTACATTCACACAAACTGCAGGTGGACACTTCCTGTATGACTTAGTGAAAAACGGGGCAAATGTCCACCTGCAGTTTATGAGAATAGTATACACGTATTAAGTTGGTGGACACACTTTATAGTAATCTATATGCATTATTGACCCTGTTAGTCAGTTGGTACACCTTAATAGACATACATATGTTAACAGCAACTCACAGAATGCATATTTATGCTTAAAAAAGCATTAATATGAATTTCCACCAACTCATTACTCGTGGTACATTCACACAAACTGCAGGTGGACACTTCCTGTATGACTTAGTGAAAAACGGGGCAAATGTCCACCTAAAATTTATGAGAATAGGCCACACGCATTAAGTTGGTGGACACACTTTATAATAAACTATATGTAATATAGACCCTGTTAGTCTGTTAGTACACTTAAATAGACATACATATGTTAGCAGCAACTCACAGAATGCTTAATTATGCTTAATTATGCTTAAAAATGCATTTCCACGAACTCACTACACGTGTCCATTATATAAACTCTAGGTGGACACTTCCTGGTTGCCATATTTGTAGTCCTTTGTAGTATTTCTTGATAACTACTTTTTTTGTCCAATGTATTCATATATTCGATTAAAGAACCACCTTATTCCCTCAGTACACTTTATTTGACATACATATGTTAGCAGCAACTCACAGAATGCTTAATTATTGTTAAAAAATGCATTTCCACGAAACAGACAAACATTTGTGGAAGCTGTCTTTGTGTACATTACATTTTCATGGAACACCTTCCTATGGTCTGCTCTATGCATTCACTGACGCATACACGCACTGTTATTACAGTGTGTGTGCATGCGTCACGGCCTGCTCTATGCACGATGCATTCGGTGACGCAAACAGCACATGCATGCGTCGCAGTCTGCTGTTATAACAGCGCGTGGATGCTTCATGGCCTGCTCTATGCATGAGGCATTCAGTGAGGCACACAACGTGTGCATGCGTCACAACCTGCTCTATGCCAGATGCATTCAGTGATGCATGCACGCATTCAGTGACGCATGCACGCATTCAGTGACGCATGAGCCCTCCCTATTCTGACCTTTTGACCCCTAAACAAAGTCACAAAGTCGCCCGGCTTTTCCGCACAACCGGTGGAATATGGACGGTTGCATGTGACCCGGTTTTGGATCGGTTGACCCTGTCGGGGTCACTTCCACGAAACCGCTATGGAATAGCCATTAAAATAAGCTATACGAGTAAATTTCCAGAAAGGTCCGAGGGGTCCCATATTCTAGATTCTGGCCCGTCTGGTGCCCCCCGACAACATACCAAGAGTACATCGCTCTAGATGAACAGGGAATGTTTTTTGCACCAATTCACAAGATTATGCCCTCAGTCTTGTCTCTCATATATCCCTGAACAGCATTATGAAGGTTTATTGTTGGGGAGGTAGATTTTCCAGGAAAGGTCAAAGAACTTTGGACATTTGGGGGCTAAATAGGGGGCTTCTAGACAAAAATTATCCAAAATGTCCAGACCCTTCGGCCTATCGTTTCCCAACGGGAGGGCTTCCACCTACAATTTATGTCTCTGCGTTTTCATTAACCGCTTCGTGGACGACTCTCCCTATTCTGACCTTTTGACCCCTAAACAAAGTCACAAAGTCGCCCGGCTTTTCCGCACAACCGGTGGAATATGGACGGTTGCATGTGACCCGGGATCGGTTTTGGATCGGTTGACCCTGTCGGGGTCACTTCCACGAAACCGCTATGGAATAGCCATTAAAATAAGCTACACAAGGAAATTTCCAGAAAGGTCCGAGGGGTCCCATATTCTAGATTCTGGCCCGCCGGGTGGCCCCCGACAACATACCGAGAGCACATGGCTCTGGAGGAAAAGGGAATGTTTTTTCACCCAATCACAAGATTAATCACACAGCCTTGTCTCATATAACCCTCAACAGCCTTGTGAAGCTTTCAGTGGTGGGGGAGGGGCGATTTTTCAGAAAGGTCTAACAACTTTGGACATTTGGGGGATAAATAGGGGGCTTCTAGACAAAAATAATCTAAAATGTCCAGACCGTTCGACCTATCGTTTCCCAACGGGAGGGCTTCCACCTACAATTTATGTCACTGCATTTTCGTGGACAACTCTACCTATTTTGACCTTTTGACCCCTAAACATCTGCACGATCGGTGAATGATGGACGGTTGCTCATGTCTATATGATACATGCGTGATGCATGCACGTGTGGTTATTTAAGCGTTTAAATGCATCACGGTCTCTTATATGCTGGATCCATTCAGTGACGCATACAGCGCGTGCATGTTTTACGGTCTTCTCTATACATCGTGCATGCAGTGACGCATGCTGGACGCGCATGCGTGTCATTCTGCTCTATGCATGCAGCGCGCGCGCGCGTCACGGACTTCTCTATGCATGACGCATGCAGTGACGCATACAGCCCGTCACGGTATGTTATACGCATGACGCATGCAGTGACGCATGCAAGGCGTGCACGCGTGGCAGAAGGCCTTCCACTTGTCACCTATCCAATACGTTGTTGACAAGGGTTTTGTGAACAGGCCACCCTAATTAGACTTTTGAGGACAAACTGAGCGTTCTACAAGTTGATGCTAGCATATGTGTGTCTAATGAAGTGCACTGACTGAATAATGTGGTAGTTGAGGCATTTAAATGAATATACAGGCTCATTTTTGCTAATAAGTGGGTTTTCCACCAACTGAATACATGTGGCCCATACAAATAAACTGCTCGTGGAAGTTTCCCGCAAGGCCGCCGGAGGGTCCGACGGGCCCGAAACCTCACGGGCACTTGCGTCCCGGTCCCCCGAGAGACATACCCAAAGGGCAAAAGTCCTGGTCATCCAGAAGTATTTTTTAACCTTTTTAATGTAACCTTTGTTAACACCCTGACCTTCAACATATAAGATACCCGATTGTTGTCAAAACTGAGTATTTAACGAGCTGTTTCCTAACCTGTGTGTGTCTAAAAGAGTGTTCTCACTGAAAAGTGTTGTTTCTGACACCTAGAAATTAATATATACACTTTAAATATTGTTTCCACCAACCCACTACACGTGGTCCACTCACATAAATCACACGTGGAAAGGCAATGCAAACACACTAGAAAATGGATTCATTTTCTAGTTAGAACAGACTGGAAAATGGATTGCTTTTTAACACACGTGGTAAGGCAATGCAAACACACTAGAAAATGGATTCATTTTCTAGTTAGAACAGACTGGAAAATGGATTGCTTTTTAACAATGTATTAAATGTATATATTTATTTGAGAGTGTCAGGAGGGTCCGACGGGCCCGAACCCTCACGGGCACTTGCGTCCCCGTCCCCCGAGAGACATACCCAAAGGGCAAAAGTCCTGGTCATCCAGAAGTATTTTTTAACCTTATTAATGTAAATTAAAAGGCCCAATGATTTCAATGGCAGAGACTTAGAAACGAGGCCTGTTTTAGCTATGTACTCATCCACTTTTAAACCCTTTAAGAAGAAGCCATGGACTCTAAACTGCTTTTCCAGATTTGGGGGTCCGTGACAGTGGTCACTGCAAAGGCTTGATGTCCTCTGACCTTAGGAACCTTGTTTTCTGGACCTTTGTTTACACCCTGACCTTCAACATATAAGATACCCGATTGTTGTCAAAACTGAGCATTTAACGAGCTGTTTCCTAACCTGGTAGTGTCTAAAAGAGTTTTCTCACTGAAAAGTGTTTTTCCCGACACCTAGAAATGAATATATACACTTTAAATATTGTTGAAAAGCATTATTTCCACCAACACACTACACGTGGTCCACTCACATAAATCACACGTGGAAAGGCAATGCAAACACACTAGAAAATGGATTGATTGCATTGATATTGCTTTTTAAGAATGTTTTATATGTATATATTAATTTCTAAGTGTCAGAAACAACACGATTCATTGAGGAGAACACTCTTTTAGAAACACAAATGTTAGAAACAGCTCGTAAAATGATGAGTTTGTATCTACTACATTGAATATGATGTCTTCCACGTGCAGTTTATCGAATGGGCCAGGAATAAATGATTGGTGGACATTGCACAAAATGGGCATTTTAAACGTGTAAATATTAATTTTTTGTTTTAAAAACCACAAAGCTCGATTGCCACGCCCCCTCAGACAAACATATGTCAGTCCCGAGTGGCAGAACGCAGGTTCTGGTAAAAGTAGTTGGGAAGCTGCCAAATAATGGTTTGGTGGTCGGGGGCGTGGCCATGGATGGGTCAGCGGGGTCGAAGGTCAAATCGACCACCATAGTTGGTCAGTGGACAAATAGTGGTTTCGTGGACCCTGGCACCAATGGGCAGTAACATGGCACCCGCCTCCCATGCAAACAAATGAGTCGGGTACTCATATAATGTTGGAGGACAAGCGGGGAAGTCGATGTACATGGGATAAACCTGTGAGGGACGCATATGATGGTCGTGGACAGTGGGCTAGGGGGTCTTCGAGGGGTGCCATGGCACGAGAGCGCCCCTAGTGTTGTCCTCACACCCCCTATCCGCAGGGCAGCAGATTAAAAGTGGCCTTACCACAGGGTAAGCCGAAAATCACCCACTTCTCCTTTGGATAACTGGCTTGTGTCAGGCTTTTTCACACTACGATCCATCCCCACACTGTACGTCAAATGGCAGATTGTTTGAACGAGCTTTTTTCCACGAACCCCCTATTTGTGCTTCCTCCTGAACTCGATCCGGGGGTGGAGTTCAGATTCGTCAGAGCCGGATGCCAGTCTCCCTCCGATGCTGTGAGCGACGTCTCATCTACGTCACACATCGTTTCCGAGTGTGTGCGTGAGGATCCGGACGGTATGCCACCGCCGGTTGGGGAACGTTTAGAAGAGCGAATCGGGGTGCGATCGGCCCGTAAGCACTTGGCTGGCGGGTTTACGTTCGCAGAGTTCCCCATATCACTAACGCTGCTAACGTGGGTGGTCATCGGAGTGCGGGCAGATGTGTCAACGAACGCTGCTTCAGTGTGCTGGACGCCCAGACACCTAATGCAGCGATCGTGTCCATCCCCCTCCTCGATGAGGGTGCCGCACCCAAGAGAACAGCGGGACATGCCGCGCTGGAGAATGCTCAGTCAGTCCTGAAAAGGACTTTTTAGAAAATCTCTAACACCTCCGGAACCGCCGAGACGCCCAGGGGAAGGTCGCTGCAGGTAGGGACGATCCGCTGCAACACGTCGTAGCACCAGCAGTGTAGTTTGTAGAGGATTTTGAATCCTGAGTTGTACTCATGAGTGAAGGCTCTGAAGAACAAACGATAAATGAATGCTGCACGCCGGCTTCGTTTTATACCGAATATCCGGGGGCGGAGTCCGGCATGCAAATTTCATTCGCCAAATTTCATTGGCCTTTTCTATAGTAGTCAGAGTTGATTGGTTCTCAAGGGCGAACCCCATCTGTCGTTCTCGACACAACGTCGAGAGACCGACAGAAAGGGAACGGACCTTATACTCCGAAAAGTAGGGCTCTCTGATAAACATGAGATTCCAAAGGCTGAGGTAGGTCTTGTCTTTGAACATCCTGGCAATTAACAGCATCAAGTCTACAAACCCTTTTTTTGCAAGCTCAGTGTTTACACCATTTCTAAAAATGATGTGGATTACAAACCTAATCTGTGTTCACATGAACCAAATATATACCAGCAGCACACATAATAGTGTAGTAATCCACCAACTACCTTTTCAGGACTGTGGAGAAGTGATTCAAGAGAAATGCAAGGTTGTCAGCCCCAAGTCCTCTTGGTTTTCTGGCCAGCTATCATGATTGAAGCTATTAAAACAATTTACAGCCTTGGTTCTGTCAAACTCACAAAAACTCTCCCCTGTTGTAAGAACAAATACATTTTAGAAAATGAGTAATAATATTTCTCATCAACATGTGTTTTTAAAACAGGTTAGTACACTTGCCTATGAGGCAACTAAATCTTGCTTCAAGGTGCAGTCGTCAAGATAGTTGAGAATTTGCAAACCCTGTACCGTGAAGGGGAGCTGGGTCAGCCTCCGCGATTTTGGTAAAGATGGTGGAGAGAGCAAAATCAAAGGGCAGGACCTTGTGCCGGTATGCCCGACCCTCAAAATCCAACCGCAGGCACGGCCGGTGACGAGGGATAATCGAGACATGAAAGTATGCGCCCCTTCATGTGACACGAAACAGGATGAACTTCTGCATTAACATCCTGTACGGCATCACGTGAAGCAAAATTGTCATTCATACATCAGTCTTGATCTGTGCACAACCACCGAGAGAAAGGAGCTCCAAGTAGTTTTCCGCTTCTGATGCCAGCCGCGATGCCACGAGAAACTCATCATGGTATTTTATTGTCTGGATAAGCCCAGTGCCCTCACCTGTGTACACATTAAACTGATTCATGACCTCATGAGCTGATTGAATCAGAGGCTTTGTCACAATCAGCTCCCTTGTTCAGAAGTCAGGGCACTGACCAAGGATTAGGTATTTTATGGGCTGTCTCATTTGCAAAATCCTCCAGTGCACCGAAGCGTTAGATTCCTAAAAATACTCTTAATGCACCACAAAATACAGTGAGCAAAATACAGTGAGCATCAATGCTTCCTATATTCCTTTACTAATCACTTGACACATTTTGAAGACGTTTAACCAAAATCGTAGGAGCCAACTCAATGAACTTCATGAAACACCATGTAACTTTGAAAAGACAAATCCTATTTTATATTATGTTTAAAAATAATAAACCTGAAGCCGGATCAAATCAGAAAAGCTACCAAATGTGAGGGACTCGACATGAAATCGAACACACGTACTGTAGAATTATTTGTCACTCTTTGTTCCCACTGTTTTTCCTGAATGCTAGAGGTGGGAACTGCCATACTCTGCCATTCGCAAACGTCAACTCTGGGGTAGAGAGGGGTTTGTGAGCTCTGACAATATAATAGACCAGTTGAATAACTTTTTAGATTAGAAGAGAACTAACCTGCCTGGAAATAAACAAGTGTTTTAATGGCATAATTTAAGCATAAAACTTAACTGTTTGCAAATAAACATACATTTTATTTTTGTTAAAAGTTGTAAATAATATATAAACACTATTATATAAAACTTTTCAAAATATAAAATGTATTGTTTATTTCCATACAGGCATTATTATTACTGAAACAGAAGCATTGCTGGGTCACTTGTGTTCTGAATTTGAGTTTAACTCTACTACCTTTATAACTTGCCTTAGATGCAACTGTTTAAGTGAATGGATGCCGAAAGAACTTGAGAGAGGATTTGCATAACTTTCACTCTGATAATGGTGAAACTTTGCAGTTAATCATCAGGTCACATGCATTCAGAATAGAATCAGAATCTTTATTGTCATTCTACAAAAAGTACAACGAAATAATGTGCAATCCTAGTCAGAGCAAAATCCCTCTACACCTGTAAAGTGTGTACTCCTTCCCCATCACTCCCTCCCCTTTCTTCATAGCACTGTGGAAGCTTTCGAATCATTCAGGTTCCTGGACAGTACCATCCATCTCACACAACCTGAACTGAGTCTGCCTTGTTGAGAGTATTAAAGGATAGAGAATATACCTCGAAACTAACGCTGGGAATCCAGTCGCCCTTGTTCTTTTGGACTTATCTGCGCCATTCGATACTATTGACCACTCTCTCTTAGCTTATGATTAAATCTGTCAGTGGGCATCAAAGATAAGGCCCAACTTTGGTTCTAGTATTATCTGTCTGATCGTAAATTTCAAGTGAAGCTGGGTAATTTCTCCTCCTCCCTCGCTCTGCTGACCTGTGGCCTTCCCCAATGCTCTATTCTTTCTCCTTCTCTCTTTTCAATTTAAATGCTGCCCCTTGGTTTAATTTTTAAGAAATATGGTGTTTCTTCCACTTTTATGTCGAAAGCACCCAAATCTATCTTCCTATTCACCAAAAACCCCCACTGCGATCACTTCGCTCCTTCAATGCTTCGAGGAGGTGAAATCCTGGCTGGCCTGAACATTTCTCTTCTTACATAAAGATAAGACTGAGGTCATTGTATTTGGCCCAAATGTTAACTATTCAACAAATTGTCCACAGTTAGAATGTTAGAGTTAGCTTTCTGGGTTATGTACCATGTGTATGGGTTTTATTTCAATTCCTATTTTTAGTGTTTGTGTTATGTTCAAGCAATTAAAGTGATTTCAAATACTCAGCTGGAAATAATTGAAAAGTTTGATAAAACAAAGTGGATTCTTCTTCTTATTGCACAAGAAGAGACATTCCATTGAGTGATGCAATTATTTTTAGAAAAGACCTGAGACGTTTCATATTCAGTTTGTTTTTATTGTCCTGTGCCGTCACTCTGAGGGTAACACTTTTGTAGTTGGTGATGTTTTGGACCCCCAGTTGTTACTATGGAGGTGATCCTCAATTTCATTTTTATAATCCAACTTTGCATGCCATCTTTAAGGATTGCCCTGACTGCGCTGTGGAGTTCCATGTCACCAGATCGCTTTTGTCGATGGTAACATTGTCTGTACACAAAGAACATTTCAACAAAATTCATCCAAATCCATTAAAGAATTTAAAGATAACTTTTTAATCAGAATTAAAACCACTGTAAAGTCTTGTCAATAAGTTATTTGGCGTAGACCCCATCCTTCATCCAGGTAAAGGAGTATGCTGGTAGGACCTCCAGGTCCAGATGAGGTATACTCCTAAAGGTCCTGGGACTGAAAGATACTCCAGACCGTGTTGTTAAAACAGTGTTGCAAGTGTAAGGAGGCACTAGCATGCCATATTTTAACAGTTATTCCAGTGGGTGGTTCCCATGGTGGGTGTATCATGGTAACATGAACAGGGATGTGTGGTCCGACTGACCCAAATGGGGGTATGTTAAAGCTCTGTAAGCATGTTTGATGTTGGAGTAGACTTAGTCAATAAGGCTATCTCCGCGTGTAGAATTAAAGAAACATTACTTTGATTATAACATGATTAAAATCCCCTGCTATTATGTGTGCTGCCTGCATATAGGCCTACCTATTCAATTTTGTGGTTGTATACAGGAGACTAAGGGACGAATTAGCTTTAGCATCAGGAGCTAGGTACACTGCTATGATCAGGACAGCTGATGAAATGTTACAGTGGAGGTAAAAGGTCTGCATTTGACTGTCAAATACTTTACATCTGGAGGGAAATGACTGTCTACAGTCTTAGTGTCTTAAGCCCAATTTCTGCTAATATTTATGCAAAGATTTCTGTCATGGCGGTGAAGAATGCAAACTGTTAGCTCCACAGCAGGGTTGGATGAAGCTTGGTGTAGCCACTATTCCGAAACTATAATTTTTTTATATTATTGTGAACACTGCACAATCCTTTGGTAGAGTGGTCCATTGGCTCATATCTTCCACATGTTGCTCTTGGTTGGTGATGGAGATTGTCTGAACTGGACCAGGGATGGTCAGTCTGTCCGCAAGCTCTCACTGGAGGATGCCATGTGACGTTCAGATGTAGCTGGCGTAATCTGTGGTCAGGGGAGGAGGGCAGAAAGACACTTATCAGCCTAGCTGCTGTTCTTACTTTTAAGAGGGGGGAAATAATTATCATTTGAGTTGTTAAGGGTGCATAGAATGCATTATGTGAATGTTTGGGTAAAATTATGTGTCTTTAATCTAGATTTAATGTGGGAGAGTGTGTCTGAACCTGGCATAGTATCAGCGAGGCTATTCCAGAGTTTAAGTGCCATGTACTGTATGAAAATGCTCTACCTCCTTTGGTAGATTTAGTTATCCTAGGTACAATCAAAAGTCTGGAGTTTTGTGATCCTAAAATGGGTTGTAGCGCAATAGAAGCTCTGTTAGATGGGCAGGAGCTGGACCGTTTAATGCTTTGAAAGTAATTAGAAGTCCTTAATGGGTAGCCAGTCTAGAGATGATAAAATTGGGGTTATGTGATCATATTTTCAAGACCTGATAAGAACTCTAGCAGCTGCATTCTGAACTAACTGTAGTCTGTTTATTGATGATGCAGAACAACCACTATATAGTGTGTTACAATAGTATAAATACATGAATTATAATTTCTATATATTTAAATATACCACACTCACTATGGAATAGATGTAACTCAAATCACTTCTAACAGTTAACAACAGATATAAATCTATTTCGAGTGCATGCTCTGCTTTAAAACACTTTCCTGTTGCATGCTGCGTTTTAATGTTATTATTACAGCGAGGAGTGTGAGGTCAGGAGTGCGAGGTACATCAAAATTCCTCTAAAACTAAACTGCAGAACTCGTGATCTGAGAAAATATTTGAAAATATTTATAGCGAGAATTATGATCAAGGGTGCACAGTATTATTGTGGACACTGTTGGATTTCTAGAGGGCGCCGGTTACCTTCAGAGATATGTTCAGTAAAAGAAGTGAGTCAGGAGATGAATCTGAAAGTGTGTGTTCGTCTGTTTTTTTAAATACAGCATAGATGTAACACATATATGGTTGTTTCGTGGAGGAGATACACACTCTAACCCTAGCCTGGATTTATAAAGGGAATTTTGCGCAGGTTTTTGTGTACTATCTTTTCCGTACCAGCTTTTGAGTGTGCAGACACTTTAAGGGTGAGATCTAAGCAAGGTTTTATAAATGACCTGAACCCAGCTAACCACCTTTGGTCTGACCTGCAGACTTTGTGTTAAACATTCATCAACCAAGCCTATCAATGGGTTGTACACAGAGGTACACTCATTTTAAAACATAAAAAGGCCCTTCCAAACTGTTGCAACAACAATGTAAGCAACATTTAGGCCTATGTGTTGTATGGTATAATGTAAATGTTTTATTTTACTGTAATTAAAGAAATAGGTAAATTAATAGATGTTTAGAATGGAAGAGGAGTCCCAATATGTTTTTTGTAGTATACATAGTGTTTATTTTTAGATTACTGTATAGATGGTTTCGTCTTAACAACATAAACAAATGTTACTGCGCATGCGCACTTTTGTGACCCAACTTCAACTTCCGACAAACATTCTCAAACAATAGCGTGCCTGTAGATTATTTCTGATAACAATCAAAAGAAACCAAGAATAACCGTTTCTTGGCTAAACTTGTCTATCCAATATTTTGAAATTAGACTCCGATACCTAGCTCAACCGTTAGATGTCAACGTACCATACGGTTTGTTTAAATGCGAACGAACTACAGGGGCCCGTTTCAGAAAGGAGGTTTAGTGAAAACTCTGAGTATATTAAACCCCTTAAATGAGGGAAACTAGGTTTTCTGTTTCAGAATGTGAGGTATGTCAAACCCGAGAAAGCGGGGTAACTCAAGCCCTTTTCTAAAAGAGAGGTAACTTATACTCAGAGTCAGTAACAATAGTCACTTACTCTATGTACATAACCTGGTAGGGAGCAGTTTCTCTCGATCTACTCCCCCTTTTAATGAGCAAGTGGTGTGCCTCATTCATTCATTCATTAAATCAGTCATTCATGCCACGCATTTTGATCACACAGAGACCATTTTAGTGACTTAATTGTCATATATGCTTTTTAATGGTTCTTGTGTGTGAAGAGGCTGCATTAATTCATATGGATGCTCTTTAATATCAGTAGAGGAATTAAGAACCGAGTAGAATCTTGTTATTTCTCTGTGCATTTTTATTAAAACTGTACAATTTTTCTTTACAGTGAAGTAGATATATGAAAAGACATGTCATCCATCCTTACATCAATAAAATCAGCTGTCTTGGCCGTGTATTACATCAGAGCGGATTCTTTCCCTTACATCTTATCACAAATGTTTATCTATGGAGGATAAGAAATTACCTTAACAAAATGTGGAAATAAAGTGCATGAATAAATAAAATTTATAAACACAGACAAATGCATTAATAAAGGTAAAAACAATTAATTTAGACGTTGAGCCATTCTTACCCAAAACTGCTCCGAGCAGGGTTCGAACTGAAGAGAATTAAAGAAACATTACTTTGATTATAACATGATTAAAATCCCCTGCTATTATGTGTGCTGCCTGCATATAGGCCTATCTATTCAATTTTGTGGTTGTATACAGGAGACTAAGGGACGAATTAGCTTTAGCATCAGGAGCTAGGTACACTGCTATGATCAGGACAGCTGATGAAATGTTACGGTGGAGGTAAAAGGTCTGCATTTGACTGTCAAATACTTTACATCTGGAGGGAAATGACTGTCTACAGTCTTAGTGTCTTAAGCCCAATTTCTGCTAATATTTATGCAAAGATTTCTGTCATGGCGGTGAAGAATGCAAACTGTTAGCTCCACAGCAGGGTTGGATGAAGCTTGGTGTAGCCACTATTCCGAAACTATAATTTTTTTATACTATTGTGAACACTGCACAATCCTTTGGTAGAGTGGTCCATTGGCTCATATCTTCCACATGTTGCTCTTGGTTGGTGATGGAGATTGTCTGAACTGGACCAGGGATGGTCAGTCTGTCCGCAAGCTCTCACTGGAGGATGCCATGTGACGTTCAGATGTAGCTGGCGTAATCTGTGGTCAGGGGAGGAGGGCAGAAAGACACTTATCAGCCTAGCTGCTGTTCTTACTTTTAAGAGGGGGGAAATAATTATCATTTGAGTTGTTAAGGGTGCATAGAATGCATTATGTGAATGTTTGGGTAAAATTATGTGTCTTTAATCTAGATTTAATGTGGGAGAGTGTGTCTGAACCTGGCATAGTATCAGCGAGGCTATTCCAGAGTTTAAGTGCCATGTACTGTATGAAAATGCTCTACCTCCTTTGGTAGATTTAGTTATCCTAGGTACAATCAAAAGTCTGGAGTTTTGTGATCCTAAAATGGGTTGTAGCGCAATAGAAGCTCTGTTAGATGGGCAGGAGCTGGACCGTTTAATGCTTTGAAAGTAATTAGAAGTCCTTAATGGGTAGCCAGTCTAGAGATGATAAAATTGGGGTTATGTGATCATATTTTCAAGACCTGATAAGAACTCTAGCAGCTGCATTCTGAACTAACTGTAGTCTGTTTATTGATGATGCAGAACAACCACTATATAGTGTGTTACAATAGTATAAATACATGAATTATAATTTCTATATATTTAAATATACCACACTCACTATGGAATAGATGTAACTCAAATCACTTCTAACAGTTAACAACAGATATAAATCTATTTCGAGTGCATGCTCTGCTTTAAAACACTTTCCTGTTGCATGCTGCGTTTTAATGTTATTATTACAGCGAGGAGTGTGAGGTCAGGAGTGCGAGGTACATCAAAATTCCTCTAAAACTAAACTGCAGAACTCGTGATCTGAGAAAATATTTGAAAATATTTATAGCGAGAATTATGATCAAGGGTTCACAGTATTATTGTGGACACTGTTGGATTTCTAGAGGGCGCCGGTTACCTTCAGAGATATGTTCAGTAAAAGAAGTGAGTCAGGAGATGAATCTGAAAGTGTGTGTTCGTCTGTTTTTTTAAATACAGCATAGATGTAACACATATATGGTTGTTTCGTGGAGGAGATACACACTCTAACCCTAGCCTGGATTTATAAAGGGAATTTTGCGCAGGTTTTTGTGTACTATCTTTTCCGTACCAGCTTTTGAATGTGCAGACACTTTAAGGGTGAGATCTAAGCAAGGTTTTATAAATGACCTGAACCCAGCTAACCACCTTTGGTCTGACCTGCAGACTTTGTGTTAAACATTCATCAACCAAGCCTATCAATGGGTTGTACACAGAGGTACACTCATTTTAAAACATAAAAAGGCCCTTCCAAACTGTTGCAACAACAATGTAAGCAACATTTAGGCCTATGTGTTGTATGGTATAATGTAAATGTTTTCTTTTACTGTAATTAAAGAAATAGGTAAATTAATAGATGTTTAGAATGGAAGAGGAGTCCCAATATGTTTTTTGTAGTATACATAGTGTTTATTTTTAGATTACTGTATAGATGGTTTCGTCTTAACAACATAAACAAATGTTACTGCGCATGCGCACTTTTGTGACCCAACTTCAACTTCCGACAAACATTCTCAAACAATAGCGTGCCTGTAGATTATTTCTGATAACAATCAAAAGAAACCAAGAATAACCGTTTCTTGGCTAAACTTGTCTATCCAATATTTTGAAATTAGACTCCGATACCTAGCTCAACCGTTAGATGTCAACGTACCATACGGTTTGTTTAAATGCGAACGAACTACAGGGGCCCGTTTCAGAAAGGAGGTTTAGGGAAAACTCTGAGTATATTAAACCCCTTAAATGAGGGAAACTAGGTTTTCTGTTTCAGAATGTGAGGTATGTCAAACCCGAGAAAGCGGGGTAGCTCAAGCCCTTTTCTAAAAGAGAGGTAACTTATACTCAGAGTCAGTAACAATAGTCACTAACTCTATGAACATAACCTGGTAGGGAGCAGTTTCTCTCGATCTACTCCCCCTTTTAATGAGCAAGTGGTGTGCCTCATTCATTCATTCATTAAATCAGTCATTCATGCCACGCATTTTGATCACACAGAGACCATTTTAGTGACTTAATTGTCATATATGCTTTTTAATGGTTCTTGTGTGTGAAGAGGCTGCATTAATTCATATGGATGCTCTTTAATATCAGTAGAGGAATTAAGAACCGAGTAGAATCTTGTTATTTCCCTGTGCATTTTTATTAAAACTGTAAAATTTTTCTTTACAGTGAAGTAGATATATGAAAAGACATGTCATCCATCCTTACATCAATAAAATCAGCTGTCTTGGCCGTGTATTACATCAGAGCAGATTCTTTCCCTTACATCTTATCACAAATGTTTATCTATGGAGGATAAGAAATTACCTTAACAAAATGTGGAAATAAAGTGCATGAATAAATAAAATTTATAAACACAGACAAATGCATTAATAAAGGTAAAAACAATTAATTTAGACGTTGAGCCATTCTTACCCAAAACTGCTCCGAGCAGGGTTCGAACTGATGATCACTTTGAATTTGACGCGAGAGTTTGACACACTAACAAGTGTCCCGTAACATCACGACATCTCACAAGGGCTCACTAGAGTACCTATGACGACTGAGAGTTAAAAGACGTTTTATTTTTTCGGATTTATTTCTGTTGTTTTATTAATTTATTAATTCAGATACTGATTAATTTGTTTGTTTATTGGTACATTTACCTTTCTATGAACTTAAACTTAAGTCCTTTACACATTAAAGGGCTGCTAATCCAGGGTTTTTCTGCAATGTAAAAATAGTCAGAAGGTCCCTGTAAAGTTTCAGCACAAAACACACTACATATCTTTCATTACAATATGTTGAACATGGCCATTTGTGGCTGCAATTGAAAACACGCCGATTTTGTGTGTGTCTCTTTACATGCAAATGAGCTTCTGCTGCCCTCCCCTAATGCAAAATATGAGGTAGAGCGCTTACACATGTGCTTTGGATGACATCAAGACAAGCAATATGGCAGAAAGCACAATTACGTTTGTATTATGTTAAGCCTTGCTTAACCATACACTAACTGCAATTAAAAAAAAATCACCTTAATGCCTTTTTCATAAATACGAAATAAATGGAAAAGACAAAAACATAGATAGAACATATGCTGACCATTTGCTATATGAAATGTTGGCCATTGCAGACATGAACACGGATATAGGCATAAACATGCATTTAGAGTAGTTGTATATGGAAGACAGGTATTTAAAGATCAGCAACCAGGTGTTATTACGTTGTGAGTAGCAATTTCTTCGATCCTCATTGTCTTTCAAATGCGAACTCTGTTTCTATCCGCTTTAACTATTGTGGCACTTAGGACATATGAGAACTCACCGAGTAAGACACTGCTATAGCTTTCTTTTGTTCTAATGAATAAGCTTTACAGAAATTATGTCGGTCACAAGTCTTCTGAACCGATGGGCGTGATGCGTTTTACCACTAACGTTACAACATAACACCTGTCTTTGGACCATGTCTCAGTTAAGCCGCTAAAATGTACACAAGAGCCGTTAACATGCTAAACACATTATTTAAGAAAGGCGATTACTTTGCGGACCGGAGAACCGGACCGGTGAATGTTCCTCGATCCAAAAAAAGCTAATTCTTTCTGAACACTAACATCATCGTCCCGCCCAGGACTTTCGATAGTTATAACTCCGGCCTGCGAGGTCGAACCCAGGCTCGGCGGAAAGCTCTCCTCCCGGCCTCCTCCTTGTGTTCCATTTTACATCCAACAATAGCACACATTTGTTGTTTCTTAGACATTTTTGTTGCTGGCTAGTGGCTGCATCTGCTCTTCCCTGAAAATGGCTGACAGTAGCTGTTTCCCAATTCGGCCGCAGCAACCTTCTAGGGTCGCGGACTTAAAAACGATGACGCAGCCTCAATTGTCCAAAAATTAGGGCTGTCAAAATTAACGCGTTAACGCGAGATGATTAATTTCTGGAATTAACGGCGATAATTTTATTAACGCATTAACGCATTCCCGCCATGTTTTACCCACAATTCAACCCCCGCCGCGTTCATTCCTCGTCGCGTAAACCGCATGGGTGACAGAAGCGACATGGAGGTGTCGGAAGAACCCGTTGGCCCTCTGGATGAACAAGAACTGTAAACTGAATAATATTGTCGAGGACACGGGCCTCGCAGAAGTTTTGAAAGCGGCAACTTTAGACGCATTCTACAAGCTACCGTCGAGAGGCACAGTGATGACTAAAATCAACTGACGCTAAAAAGAAAACGAAGGAAGAGGATTTGGCTTCCGCGGAATATGTTGCTTTGACAGGAGACCACTGGACCTCCGTTACTAACAACAATTATCTGGGTGTGACAGCGCATCACATCACTAAAAGCTGGAAAGTAATGTCGTTTGCTTTAACCTAAATGAAAACCGAAGAGCGTCACTTTGTAGAGGTATCCCAGATAGCAAATTGACTCCGGAACGGATCCGCCCCGGATCTACCACAAGCTCCGGAACGGATGAGCAAAACGGATCCGGAATGGAGTCCACTTGCACAGCGCAGCGGATCCAGAACAGATAAGGATGGCGGATCCGGACCAGATCCGGGGCAGACCCGTTCAGGACCCGTTCATAAAGCAGCTGATCCGCCACGGATCCGTTCAGGACCCGTTTATAATGCAGCTGATCCGCCACGGATCCGTTCAGGACCCGTTTATAATGCAGCTGATCCGCCACGGATCCGTTCAGGACCCGTTTATAAAGCTGCTGATCCGCCACGGATCCGTTCAGGACCCGTTTATAAAGCTGCTGATCCGCCACGGATCCGTTCAGGACCCGTTTATAAAGCAGCTGATCCGCCACGGATCCGTTCAGGACCCGTTTATAAAGCAGCTGATCCGCCACGGATCCGTTCAGGACCCGTTTATAAAGCAGCTGATCCGCCACGGATCCGTTCAGGACCCGTTTATAAAGCAGCTGATCCGCCACGGATCTTCAGATCCCTCATTTAATAATAGTTTTCTGGCCAAAACCAGCTAAAGAAATATTTCAAATCTAGTTGACCAACATTGGATAGAATGGATTTCTCTTTCATTTTTAATATGCCTGCCTTTATTAATATTAATAACGCATGAGGAAATCATTCAAAACGCATAGTAAATTCACCCGTTTAAGCCAGTAACAATTAAACTTTAAAAATAGGTCATTACAGACTGTATTTATGTATACAATTGTATTACAGAAAATGAAATGCAACCATAAATTGTACAAATATTTTTATTTATTTAAGTAAAAAAACACTTTTTTTAATGTAGCTCAAGAATCATTTAATTAAATGTATTTTTTGTGTAAACTGGGTTTTTAAAAGATTGATCAATATAAACTTAAAAAATACTTTTTAAAGTAGTAAACTTGTCTTTATCTTAACTGGTAAACGAACACTGAACACACAAGTTAAAGTTAAACAGTAAAACACTACTGTTTGGTGCTGACACTGGGACGGCACCCCTGTCTGCTGCCAGGTTGAACCACCGTATCACATGTTTTGTGATCTCATCATCAGTGGCGGCACGGGAGACATGGCTCTTTCTCACAGCACCTGTAATACACAAGCAGAATTATTATTTTACCAGTTCATGAAATCACATAGGAGCTACCATTTTTTTTAAGAAAACACCACCGTTTTACATATGTCTTACCTCAAGCTAGACAAGTTGATATGTATCTGTCCCATCTCAGTGAGTGCACTTAATCGCTATGAACTGTTTGCTGGCTTCTTAAATCATCCCTGTTTGGATCCTAATGAATGAATGGAACGAATGGTGCTAAGCTAAACGCTAACATAGTGGCACCCTACAGCGATTAAGTGCACCCACTGAAACGGGACAGATATGTATCAACTCTTTTAGGTTGAGTTAAGAGCATAATGGCATATGTAAAAATGGTGTTGTTTTCCTGTAAGGATACACACAACCAATGTTTTTAAAACAAAAGTGTGATATCTGACACTTCTCTTTGTCTACGACAAGTCATTCAGGTACTGGGGTACTCAACAGCGGTTGACAGTCTAAAATAGTCTGAATGTAAACCCTAGGTGTATTTGATTGATTCAGGATAAGACAAAAACAAACTTCGCAAGAAGGATACATGATGTGTCGCTAGATACATTTTTAACCAAAAAATGTTTTGTGCTTATTTTTTTAAACCAGGCAAATTTCATTACATTTACTTACACAGGAGGAACTTCCTAGACTCCATCTGATTATAAGATTTTTTCCCATTCATGGCCTTCCAGTTGATCCTCCTCCCAACATCATCACGGAACATGTGGGAAAGAATGTTCCATGTGACACGTTTTGTGTCATGGGCCCCAATAGGAGCCAGGGAGGAAATCTGAAATGTAAAAAAATCCTGTCAATTTCTTATAATTAACACTGGTAAAATAATTTACAAAATAAATGTTGTGTTATAAAAAATATTTAGTCTTAAGACTTCGATGACCAAGTAACCTGATTCCCTTGTGCTACATATTTAATATTTTGTGTGAATAACCGCAAGATATTGACAGTTTTGGGAAAACTAAAACTAATAATATATCTGCTCAGATTTGCCACAAGTGCTTAATGGGACCATCTGATAGTGGAATCTTAAACCCGGGACATACCAAACCGACTATCGACTGTCAGGCAACGTTGGGCCGTTCTTAAATATGAAGGATGTGTTCTGGACCATTTGCCATCACAGTCCGTTTTAGAATGTATGGAAGAATGTGTGCCGGTGGTAGGCCAAGAGGATTATTGGAAGTGTAGGGCTGAAGTTGAATGACCTGGTGACTGTTACACCAGTTTGCTTTGGGGCACCATTGACTTCCATAGTAGGCAAAAAATACTATGGAAATCAATGGTACCCCAGAACTTTTCACACTCTTCAAAATATATTATTTTGTGTTAAACAGAACAAAGAATTTCATACAGGTTTGTAACAACTTGAGGGTGAGTAAAGGATGACAGAATTTTCATTTTTGGGTGAACTTTCCCTTTAAGACAAATGGACAGATCCAATATACTGTACTGTTTCACGTGTGTTCTTTCTGTAATACTTAGTGTAAAGGCAGACATTTTGAGATACATTTGTGTGAATTTGTCCATTAAGGCACAAAAGGGAGATTCGAAAAAACTATATATTATTTGCACACTGTCTGACACATGCTGCACACACAAAACTTCTTCATGCTGAAAGACAAACCTGTATGAGGTATAAAATAATGAACATTAGAAAAGCTTATTTTTCAGGCTAAACTCGACAATGCGCATAAGCAGTCGTAAGTGCGAGTGTATATATAGCTCCTAAGCTTCTATATAGCTTGTTACTTAAACAAGCAGCAATTGGCTCTTTTATGGGACTTGTTCTGCCATATTGTCATAGTTTCTCCCATTCATAGAAATAGTTGTAAATCATCTTTCTATATCTATAGCCTTTGGTTGTCTGCTTATTAAACAACCAGCTTAAGAATTTGCATGTAAACACACCCAGTATTCATTTACACTTACATTTAGTCATTTAGCAGACGCTTTTAACCAAAGCAACTTACAAAGAGTTAGGGAGCAACAAGCGTTATGTCATATTTAACAAAATAGCTGGCTAAATAATGTTTAAAAAAGTATAAAATCTTACTTTACCAGTTTGGTTGGAAAAGATGAATTGAGAAGATGAAGATCTCCAAAACAGACCAGTCGCAATAGAACAAGCTGTAAACTGCAACAGAACACACACACACACACACACACACACACACACACACACACAGTATATTATAGTTGATTTATACTATTAATATGACATGAAATAATTAGTATACCAGAACTAAAGTTTACTAATGCAAGTGGGTTTTTAAATTTTTTTTTTTATAAAACTATAAAGTAGGTTTTAAACTTTTAATCTTAAATTATTGATATGAATCGAATGAAATTAAATATTATTACATGGGTCATTATCACTATATAAAGTGCCATTTGGTGTCCTCATCAGAAACACTGAGCCATCATGAAATGCAAAATAGTGGCATTTTGAGGTTTTATTATAAATGTACTAATATTTACACACTAACAACTGCAATAAGAAGATTCTTAAAATGTGTTTTATCATTTTATAACAATTTTCTTTGACTCTATGTGTGTGATTTTGGCATGTCTCTCACACGGCTTAGCTACCTTCAGTGAGTTTAAAAAGCGGATACATTGCAAAAAATTAAAATCTTTTTTGAAAGTTCCTATTGTTCTCAGCAATGTATTTAATAAAACAAATCATTTGGATAATCTATATTCTATTTTCATAGTAATAATCAACTTTTGCATGCGTCCCTGTATTTGCCGTCTACCCTGTCATTTTGGGGTAAACGCCCCTTTAAGAAATAGTGTGATGTACTTAGTTACATCCCTTCCCCTCATTCTGCCTTTCCTCAGTGGAGGTCAAAACATTTTCTGCACACACAGTATCTGCAATCTGCACTCATATTTCCTTTTTATAGTTTTCAACATAATGTGTTTGTAGTTAAATGTTGTCAGGCTTCCCATGTCTTGGTGACATTTTAATAAACAGAAACTTTTCATTAATTGAAAATATGCTTTTTAAACAGTATACAGTGATATTTAACAGTGAATCCCTTTGCTAGCTGCAGCTACACCGTGTGTTCATTAAATGCTTACTTTTGCCACAAATGCACAGCCGGTCATCAAGCCTTCCTTGATATGGTGGACAAGTGCATTAAGGTAATGGGCTTGAGCTTTGACCAACATACATTTCTAACAGCCAAAGGTCTACTTAATACAACAAACATGAAGTTAAATGGAAAATTTAAGATTAATATTTTGAAAATTTTGAAGTCTCAAAGACACTCTATAGTGATAATGACCCACATGTTAAAAGCTGTAGTGTGTAACGTTATTAGTATTTGACAAAATAGCCTCGATTTTGGTCCAAATCCGGATATAAAAACAAGGCCACACAGTATCTTCATATAATGAATTCATTATCTGACACAACATTACATGGGGAGGTGTAAAATATATGTCAAAATATGAAAAAAGACTCAAACTATACCAGAAGTTCAGTGGATAAAAACAGGTAACGTTATACGTTAAAGTTAGGCCTATCAATTAATCTCGCCTGCTATTATAAGGGGTGAAAATACGGTCTCAGGATTGGATTAAAAAATCGATTAAATCACCCCCTCCCAGAAAGATAAAGACATTCCGTTTAAAACGCTTTTATTCAAAAGGTTATTTACCAAATCAATCTTACCCAACGTGAATGACAATGCGTTGACACTTGGCTTGCCAAAATCATTTCAGAATTAAAAACATCAAACAGAGCATCAACGGTAATGTTACTGGCTAACGTAACTGTACTAATAAAGCACATTTAACTATTCTTACCGTGTTCCGTCTTCACCGACCAGCCGGCTCCACCGTTTCCACTGTGTGAGGAGATGGTAGTGAGTGCGACAGTTTGAAGAGTGCGACAGTTTGAAAAGCGCGCGTTCGGTCAGAGAATTCGCCCAGCGTCCGTCGCGAATCCGCGAGTGACAGTTCGTTGTGCGGAGGCGGGGCATGTTCTGTGCGGATGACTGAATTGATTCTGAGAGAACAGCGGACCAAATGACTTGAAGGCGGATCCGCCCCGGAGTCTTTTGCTATGTGGGATGTGCTCAACAGTTTCAAATCGTGGCACACAAGTGAAAAATTGAATAAAAAAATAGATTTTCTCGAAAAGAAAAAACACTACATTCACCTATTTGCTAAGAGCAATGGCTAAATTGCCAAAGGTTTTTAGAATTAAAATAGTTTTTTGGATTTGACAATAATAAAAAAGATGAGACAAATGTAATATCCCCTTTTTGTCATTTATCTTACTGTTCTGAGAAGAAACAAAGAAAACGTGAACTTTTCAATCATATTTAGTATTGTGATTAATCGAAATTAATTCAAGAAACTTTGTGATTAATTAGATTAAAAATTGTAATCGTTTGACAGCCCTACCAAAAATCAAACTGAAATGAGACGGTGTAGCCTCGCAGAGGATTGCCTAATTGCGTCAACTGCTGCTCATGTTGGGTGGTGACAGCAGCAGGACACAGCAGAGATGTTTCTGACTTGTTTTAACAAATACGGAGCCAGAAATGTTTTATTTTATTTTAGAGAATATGATATGCTTATGTAGATTTAAACAGCCCAACAGTATATAAAATTAACCAACCCTAGACATTTAAAACACAATAATGCATCAATAATGTTAATTAACAACATCACATATCATATTAAAACACTGAAATCAAAATTTTTTCAAATTACATACTTTTATTTAACTAAAATTTTGAATGATCATTTAAAAATTTCAAGCTGTTAAAAGCGTGCAATGAATCTCGGGAAAGCCTAAAATGTGATGGATACATTGGTTCTATCCTTAAAACCAGCTGAAATAAGGTTGTATTTTGGGGCTGCATATGAAGCATCCTTTGAATCGGGACAGCCTTACCAGCCTTTAGTCGCACTGGTATGACGCAATCGGTCTTAAAGTGCAGCCTTCAAAGAATGCAGCCCCCGAATTAGGACACAGCCACTGTGTCTCTGGCGGAAGGTAGTACACGCTCATAAGGCGGAGTCTGTGAGCTGTCATGTGCAGGCGTTATCAATGTGAAATCAGATTGTTAGGGGATCGCCAACAGCCTGTTTTGTGTCCCTGTTGTGGCTTAAAGAAGATTACAAAAAGAAGAATAGATGTTGTTGTATACTTGTGGTTGTGGTGCAAGCTTTTTATATCAGCTTTTCTGAAACAACTCAAGAGTTGACATTTTAACTCAGTGTTGGTTGAACCACCTTATTGAAACGGGCCCCAGGAGCCATTCAACAAATTGTTTATTTTAAACAATTATAAAATATTAATATACATTAATATTAACATAAATTAGAATACATATAAATAGCTGTATTATGAGACACAGGCCAAACACAAACCGTAAGTTAACTGGGGGTCAGGTGTGTGCGAGCGTCCGAGGAAACGTCCTATGCTTGCTGTACCTATGAATACATGTAAAGTATATTTGCATCTATACATTCACATATTTTTCCCTCTCTCTCATCAGACAGAAGAACACAAGGACAACGATAATGAAGTGGATATATTTCCTATTATTTTTTTATATACTGCATGAATGTTATTAGATTTTTTATGATATTTTTTATTTATTTATTCTTTTTTAGGAAACTGAAGGAATTATGAATTTGGGAAGTAATAGCTTCTCCGTGTCTCAATTCAAATGAGGATGCATTACCAACATCATTACCATCCTATTTTTGTATCAGTGTCCCTTTCATTAACTGGATTTGTTTTGACTGTTTTGGTGTGTACAGCTATTGACATGTACTTGTCATCTACTCCCTCAGGGATTTTTTTTTGTAAATAATTGTCTGTTCTGTATCCATAACTACAAGTATCCTTCATTCAATTATCTGAGCTGGTTAAAGCATTTTCTTCTCCTACAGCAAGATCACACAACATACTGGAAGGAAAACATTACACATTTGTTTTTTATGTGTAAAGCTCAACTCTGCTAGCTACCATGTAAATAGTGTTTAGAGTGATGTTTGAAGTTCATTTTGAATTATTCCTGCTTTCGCTACCTTGAGAAAAATGCATTGCATAAGGGGGATATGGGGGAAAGTATGAAAGGGGGAAAGTCAGATTTTGTACGATACCGTAGTAAATACCGACAATATTAATGGGCATTATACAATTCTTTTTGACAATATGCTCAATGTTTTGACAATATGTGTTAACAAATGAGCCAACGCTATACTGTACATTGCCATAAGATGTCACTATACTATCATAGAATGTGAAGTGGGCTTTTATCATAAGCAAGCTCCAGAGATGTTGTGGCAGCTACGGTCGGAATCGCGCCGGATGCCCTATAATCCTATGGCCAAATTTAACACTAAACCTAAGAGATTTTGGCTTTTGCTGTACATCATCTAGCCTTAGCCCGAGATTGTTTTGTTAAAATATATTACAGACAGTGGTTGCTGAAATAAGTTGTGATTAAAAAATAAATAAGATACCAAATAACTGATGTATTCTTATTATTCCTTCGAGGGATTACAGTGTGATGAATGGGATTTTCAGCATCTGTGGTTTAAGTGTGTATTTTCCCACGAGTCCCTACAATGAATCTCGTCCATTGAGATAAATGTAAATAATAACGTAATAGCGTAGAAGTACAATAATAATTTCAAACATATTTAACAAAATAAAGTTATTAACTTGAAGTTGTCGTCGGTAGTATTAACAACCCTCAAGAACGAACCCGTATCCAAAGGTCCGTGGTGCGTGACCGTAACGTAAGTGATTTTAAATGACAAGCCACCACCCCCCACGAAAAGTGAGATTGCTGAGAGTACGAAAGGACATGAAAGGAAAGAGCTGGAGGATAATTTTAAGGGCTGTGTTATGAGAGAGTGTTTGTAATTCCCTTCGATAAAAAATGCAGCGATTAAGCATAAAGACCTGAAGTATAAACCAACAATATTCCAGTTGAACTGTTAAACTGGCCCTGCTCGAGCAATCGCTGAGATTGAGAGCGAGCTAACGTTATCGTAGCAGATTTAGCTGAGCGGCTATCGACAGCGGAGGAGGGGAGACTAACCGGGAGAAAAGACGGATAGAGTGGAATCGTCAAAGAACGCCCTCACTTAACCTAGTAGTATGTCGCCCTCGGAAAGTAATTCAAGCTTTGGATGAGGTTTGGATGCGCCATTCGATTGCACAGAGTTTTGCACAGTTGTGATGTTTGTTCCAACGCGGGGCTCCAGTGGAGTCGCGACGGCCGTGTCCAGGGGTTGGCCGCATATGGTTCTTTGGAAACTAGGGGGGTTCCTTCTCCTCATGCTTCTCGATGGGGCCCGATGCCTCGCTAACCCCAGCATTGCGCCGGGAATAAACAATATCAGCAGACCGAACGTGAACGTATTCATGAGCGAGGAAGAGGTGAAGAAACTTCTGGGTGTGTATAATTTATTATTCAGTTTAGATTCACTAACTTTGTTCCAGCGCAAAGCTCTCTGATACATCTGAAGTTTTGCCTTTTACTAGTCCGCAAAAGTACCTAACCTGCTTTTTTAACTAAATACTAAACTCCGAGAACTAGGTGTGTACAAATGTTTTATAATTGTTACATGGATGAAAATTACTGAAACTTTGAGTGTTGTAGTTGGTTAGCTCCACATGTTAGCATTAACATTTAGGCCAGACACAATTGGGGGATCCTTGTAACATCTACAGACATTTTATGCTGTTAAAATGTGCAGAATTGAGGAAGAAAGTTACCAAATACACAAATGTACATTTTCGGCATGTTATTAGAGACAGATAGCAGGGCTTTTTTAATAGGAATAAGGATAGGCTAGACAGTTTCCAAGTGTATTCCAGTGCTTTCAGTGCGAGTAGCCTTTAAAAATGCAAATTTGACTCTCACTTGTGTTATCTTAATGTCTACTGTAGAAACAACATGGCGAATTCCATATAAGTCCGGGGCCCACAGTGTATGTTAATAGAAATAGCTCATTCTAATGTAATTAAAACTTAATGGTTCAGCATGTAAGCTATACACCTCTAAAGACATGAAATAATATATGATATAACATCTGTATTAATGTATTTCTGTCAATAGATCCTCCTAAATACTACACACATCAGCTTTAACTTAAGTGTTTACAATTTGCGTCATCAAAGCAGTTGCACATGTAAAATACACAATAAAGATATAGCCCTAAAAGTAATTTGACACATAGAAAAGGAAATCAAAACTATGTACACATGTCATGTATTCACATATACATATTTATGTACATGCATATGTATACACACACATATATATATATATATATATATATATATATATATATAGGCATTATATTATACAGTAGAGAAAAAACAACACAAAGTCTTACAAAAGATAAGCAAGAGACAAAATCAGGTTAGGATTTAGCCTAATCAGATATTCCAAGGTTGATAGTGGTACTTTGTCATCTGAAAGGCCCATAGGCTATTGAAAGCAGTATTGGGTCATTTCGTGTCAACTCAACCAGAAGTCCCCGGCTCCAATTTTAGATTTTTCCTATTTTTACAGAAGCAAGACCAACATCAGTAGTGATGAAAGCCAAAATATTAAATTCCATAGATGAATTGTAATTAAAGGTCCAGTGTGTAAATTGTTTCGAAGATCTATTGACAGAAATACAATATTATATTTAAAAAATATGTCTTCAGATGTGTATAAAGACCTCACACAATGAAGCGTTACATTTTTATTACATTAGAATGAGCTATTCCTATCTACATTAACCGCGGGTCCCCTTGCATGTAATTCGCTATGTTCTGTCAGCTTTCGAAGTGTTTTACCGGGAGGGGTGGAGTGAGAGGTTGGCTGCAATATGCAACCTTGCAGCTATATTTCACTGACTGGAGCTTTAAGTAATCAATTAATTTGAAGCCATATTAGATAGGGTAAAAAATTACATTAGAAATATGCCAGCATTATAATTTTATTTTTACACAGAGATCGGTATATCTGTTAGTAGATCTGTTAATTTTATTCATCTTATGCCTATGTGATAACATGAAGAAAGGACTTTTTTTTACAAAATGTGCATGCCTGTAACTCCAGAATCGTTAGAGATCCCTTAATGTCCTTTTAGATTATTGTACTTTGCTAACCTTTCTTTTGGGAACTACATAATTTAGAATTTAGAAAAATAAAGGATTTGGATAAAGGGATTACTATTTATCGGTGGCATTTCATTTATTTTTAACATCACTCCAGATGTTGGTCTAGCTAATTTAAAAGTAGTAAAAAAGCCTGGTAAATATTCAAAATGTGGTTGTTTTGACACAGAATGACCCTTTTTCAAAGGTGTAATGAGCTGGCCTTGTTTATTGTTTTATATTGTTGTATGAGGTGTACTTATGACGTTTGCATGGTTTTTACATCCCAAAATTCGAAGGAGGGTTATGCAGCAACTGCATTCTTCCACATCCAGGGATGGCACAATATTTATTTATCTTTAGCGGCATGTTTGTTTATTGCTTGCTCGCTCTATCTGGTTCCGTGCCACTGGTTCTGTTATGCGCGAACTAGCGGGCGTGGCTAGAGAAGTTTTTGTTGATATTTTTCTGTGGAGGCGGTGTTCAACCTATCGATGTCATTAATAGGTGCGCTCCAGAACTTGGCATTCGCTGGGCATTGTGTCAATAACAGATGTAATCTCAGTAACAATGGTATTTTCAGGTTTGACACTTACAAGATGTTTGCGTGAATACGATTCCCTCTTATATAACTAAAGCTCGGGTTAAAATTGTGATTTTAATCACATGCCTCCTTCAATGATTGGTGGAACGTGTCTCTCAAATTTTGTTTTGTATAGGTAATGGTCGATCAATAATATGCAGGGAAATTCCCCCTTTTATGAGGAACATTGGGGGATTTATGGCTCTCTACGGTTCTGCAGAACACAAAATAAGATATTTTGAAGTATGTTGGTAAATGAAAGCTGTTGGTCCCCATTGACAAGCAATGTTTTTTGGCTGCATTTACACCGCATGTATCAAGTGACCCAATTCCGTTTTTTCCTCCCAATGTGGCACAGATCAGATATGACCCATGAACGTGTAAGCAGTAAAAAAGCAAATGGATTCCAATATTTTCAGAACGGTTTCATGCCTCAATCATATGTGGGAATAAATCTGATATGAATCGGATATGTGAAGTTACGTCTGCCTTGAAAGCAGACAGATTGGACATTCACCTGTCAGTTGTACAGAGCGAGATGAATAGCGGTGTCTGCTTAAATGCAGTTTTAAAGGTTGAAATTAGTCAAAATCAAAATGCATCACAAAATGAAAAATTGTCATCATAAAAATACAAATCGCTTCAATAAACTCTATCGCTCAACAACCTTTAAAACACTTATCCGAAAAAAATTGTTACCAACACTTTTCTATATATCTTATTTTGTGTACTTTACGATTCACGTGGGGTAAAGAAACATTTAGGCTCTAGTTATTAGGGGTGTAACGATACACTCGGCTCACGATTCGATACATATCTCGACTCTGGATTCACGATACAATACACATCTCGATATTTTGAACAAAATGAATCTGAAATAATAATAACATTTATTTTCAAAATATTAACAATTAAGTAACTTCTTTGCTGTACGTACAATTTAATAAAGATTTTTTAACATTTTAAGGCTTAACTGAAATTAGAATTAAGATCAGTGTCAATTTTGAGTCTTTTGTAGTCTTTTGACTATGATGCAATTTAGTTTAAGTCATCCCATTTTATCATAGTCTAGTTAATAGTCATATTTTAATCTACTTTTAGTCAACGAAATCTACATTACATTGGTCTACTAAAATCTATCTGGATTAACTCATTTAACTGGTGTAATTTAATGTTCTTTACAAAAATTTAACTGTTTTGACATAATTTACTTTACCTTAGAATTAAATTAAACCAGGTCATTACCTTTATTTTTCAGAAAAGTTCAGTAACTACTGGATTTGCTTTGTCGCAACACATAGAATATTAGACCATGAACGACATGTACTCGTTCATTCAGTCTCAATTTGAATCAATTGACTCGTTCGTGAAGGGCGTATTCATTCAGCACGTTCAACCAATGAAACGCTCTAATTTAGCTCACACTCAAACACCATCGGCTAATGTCTTTGCACGGTCTTTGCTTGAGACGGTAATGAATAAGAAATATCTAATCATTCAAAAAGGCAAATTACATAAACTATTACATTTCTTCAATTATGCAAATCACATATTTTTTTTAGCATGTCACTCAATTTTTTAATATACAGTACGACTCACTTCATCACTACTCTGATCGGAACAGCACTGGTGTCTTTTGGCTTACTTTATGTTGAATATCACGTTATGCAGCAGCTCACGGTAGCGGATAAATTAACATTGAGATATTAACACGTTTGTGCCTGACTTTTTAATGAGTTTCGTGGTGACTCGCCTGCAGTAACGCTTCAAGTTCGCTGTGTTTTCTGGCGATTTTGAAGGAAAGTAAGACGCTCTTTGTGCTTCCTCTTCTTACAGAGACTTCTCTCTCTATCGCATATGTGAGATAAGCACACGTGACGCGCTGGCGCAGAGTAGGTAGCGCCTTGACCGCTCAACGAATAGAATTAAACATATCGTAAAATATCCCCATCTATCCACGATGGGCATCGTAACATTTTTGTATCGCGAAATATCGAAATACGAAATATCGTTACACCCCTACTAGTTATCGATGGTTACGCTGAAAGCAATATTGTTAAAAAAGGAAGTGTTAAACTCAAGCTTGCCTTAAAGGTGTCATATTACAGGATATTATATTTTGCTTTAGTATGTTATTAGGGATTAGGGATGTTACGATATTATCGATAGTGTTATCGCAATGGCAAAATTGTCTCCATATTATTGTGGTCACATGACTGTATGAAACATAGAGAATGTAAGAAAAAATAATGGATGTTACTTTTGTCAAGGTCTATCTGGTGCCATTTATTTTATTTTATAAAGGGGATTTTGAGGTTATTTGACCCATCTCATACTATAACTCATACCTCTATGTATATGTCACAAGCACTACATCTTTATTCAATAGCTGCCATTCCTCCACGGCATGAGACCGTATCTCTGCCTGACGCACCCGTCTGAGACTCATAAACCGCTCTCGCTTGCAGCACATGTGACGCAATCTTCAAGTCCTCGCTAATGTAATGTGCCATTATTGTCACATACGACTCTGTCTCGACCGAAGTCCAGGAATCGCACGTTTTTGCACCTTGATGAGCTCGCCTCATTGACTCCATAACCGGGGCTGGTTCCGGCACAATCTTTTCTGATAATTGGCTGATAAGTTTACTCGCGTCTCGCCTACCGCAGCCATTCTGTGCTAAAGCGGTTAAAGCACGTATAGAACATGATGTCAGAAAAACGTAAGATACGTAATAACCGGTTATGGTTTGTTACTGAACCCATACAGAATCGTCCTTGTTTGCATCGCAAAAACTATAGTTTTGACACCCCTAGCATGGATACTACATCGCTTTTATCCGTTATCATGGATCCGTGTAAATGCAGAAAGTTTTGATAATGCTTTCAAGTGTACGTGAAACTTTTCAAAAGCACATAGAAAAAACTTTCCAGTTTTTCATCTTTTAAACATGGCCCTTCGACACAATTAAACAAGTTTTGTTCTATTTTGCCTAGTCCCAAACAAATCTAGAACAAATCTGAACTTTTGTGAACAACACACAGCTATTTTGCTATTGATTAGATAAAAAAGCAATGAAACTAATTAAGTCACTGAATGTTTTGTTTTGTTGAAAGTCACAGACTTAAATTTATCTGTATTTATTGTTTTTTATTTATAGTTGTTGGAATTTTTAACTGCACAAAAAGTTTAATATGTTACATAGGGTGGGTGTTTAAACATGGAACATAAAAAATCCTACACATTTCTGTACAATAAATCACCCAAGTTACTTCTATTAGTATTTAATTATGACTTTTAAGTGTTCTGTGGATCTTTTGAATGAATTTTGGGAGTGCTGGTCTTGGTCTAGACTCCTCTTGACACCCTCTGGTCTCAGTCCTATCTTGGTCTCGGATTTTGGTGTCTCGATAACAACACTACCTCTAAGCAACAGTTATGACTAGAGGATAAAGAAAAGAGTATGCTTAAAGAGTAGGTAGCATATGTTTTTTAAGGTCCTACTTTGATTCATGGAGTGTCCAACAACAAGTTTATGTAAATACAATGTGTAAAAACACTATAATCTCGTAATAATAGGCAGTTATTCGTACCTTACTTCTTGACTGACTCACAAATGATTCGTTCCGCGATTCATCCGTCTTGGCCGCGCCTACCCGCTAACATTGTGTCATTTGATTGGCCAGATGGTGTAGTCTGTTGTGATTGGTCAAACGTGTTCATCATTTGTCGCAAATGGAACCCCACTACCATCATTACAGGATTACGGTTTACATGTGGTTGGATGTCATGTATATTATATGTGTAGCTAGAGATGCAGCGATTTTACCAATTTGACTCCGAGTCTGACGGGGAAGCATCAGAAGACGCTAATCCACAACAAACTCGACCACGACTGGAGCAGGATGTTTGTCAGTGGCAATTGACAACTCTTGTCATAAAAACTCCCAGTGTGACAACATGCATGTTGTGCTTTTGCTCATCAAAGAAATAAAATATAATTTTTTTCTTAAAATAATGTTATTACGTTAGCAGTACTATTATTTGGATTTCGCGTTGTCATGGTACATAGAGCATTTCAGGAAGTCGACGTTATGAAAAATGATATATATATAACCCAAATACATCTATATAGGTGCACGTGCGGCAAATGTGTCAAAATGCAAAGTTAATAGCATATAAACAAACTGTAACACCCCAGAAATCAGTCACACTTACAGGTTGTGATTCGGTGGAGCTAACAGGTCCAAATAGAGTTGGTATTCCCCCTCTTTCAATGATAGTCGTTTCACATGCCCTGCAGTGAACGCACCAAGATTATTAAACCAATCTTCGGTGAAATGACGCGCGCACAGTCAAACCCTGGGGTTATACTCCTTTGGTATCGTTTGAAAAATGAATCGTAACCATTTTCCCACAGACGTTCTTCCTTTTGTAGTTGAAATAAGACCAACTTAGTGTCACACCGTAGAACACGGGCTCTAGACATGATACACACGCATCACGGACGAGCGACAGTGTTTGGGTGAGGAGAAATACGTTTTCGCGTCAGTCTCAGCTAAACGTAGACGGGGACTATGTGTAACCGGAACAAACCACACCTGCTCCAGGCGGGCCTCGAGTCCGGCATGGGAGTCGGGCGCTCTAGCGAGGAGGCTAAAGACCGCAGTCTCTAGCATTTGTCGCTAGAGAGTCCTTGAGGCCAGGAGTGAGGTTTTATATATTGCACAACTCTACACTAGCTTGCCTCTGTTACATGTGTATAGTGACGTAGATATGCGTCCACAACTCGTTTATGTGATTCAGAGGCGACTCCCATTTTTACAAGCAAATAACTTTATTTATTCACTTTCAGACAGACTGCATGAAACGCCATTTTCACGATCTCATGCTACGTACTCTTTAAGGCACGTTTCCAAGTCATAATTTGTTATTTGAAATATAACAACACAGCGGAATTTATACCAAGGTATTATCGTACAGTGAGATTTGGATATTGTAACATCCCAAGGATGCACCGATACCTCTTTTTCCTTTACCGATCCGATTCCGACTGTTTCGAATCACGTATAACTGGTTTAAAAGCCTTCACATGAATAAGAGCTAGACAAAGGATGACAAAATAAACGATTGCTGCGTTAATTGCATTAAATATTTTTAAAACAAGTTAATCTGAAAAAAAATAATCGCATGGGTTAAGTTACTACAGACATGATGTTTTTGTACTCGTAATATATTGAAATTTTAAGAAATGCTTTTAATACGGAAAAAATGCTGCTTCCCCCATTCACGTGTATGGCTCTGCAGGGTAGGTTTGCCAGGACTGTAGTTGCAGCGTCGTCGGCATATCGCAGCAGCGGAATAAAGTGGCCAATGCATGGTCTAGGTTTTTTCATCTGTCCATTCCTAACGTGATTTATTGCCCTCCGAAGGGCTCTTTGGGAACGGGAAATCATACAAATCGTCACTCCAAATAAGATGACGTGGTTTTCATTGCTCCTTTTGCAATGTAGATTTTAAACGGACAGATTATGAGCGTTTTCCCTCTAGAGTTTGCACATCAGGCACTTTACTCTTAGAAAGTAAAAGGACATAGGGATTATCACTTCGGAATGGAACACGGGTTATGTTTATGGAGAACAGAGGGAGTTTAAATGGTGTGGCAAGATGGAGATCACTGGCAGTTGTGGATAAAAGCAATGAGAACAGTTTGGCACGATGGTGGAAAAGCTCTCAAATTTTGTATCAGCCCTTGAGGAAGGAAGTTGTGTGAAGATAAGCTGCCTAACTGTTTAGACTTAGTTCTTATCAGTTTAGTGATCTTTCTCTCTGCAGGTATTGATGCCGAGCTGTACTATGTGAGGGATGATGTGGTAAATCATTATGCCTTGTCCTTCATCCTGCCTGTGCCCAGTGATACCAACAGTCTGCATTTCACTTGGCATTCCAGCACCAAGGTTGATATTTTCCATCATATTTATTCCGCATGTTGCTCTGTCACAGCAATGTCTTGTACTCTATGGACTTTTGTATGTGTTAGGCCTGCAAGATAACTGCATAAATTGTTACCTCATTTGGGATATCATTTGAACCAAATTATAACTTTTTACATTAAAAAATGTATGATGTAGGAGAAAGTTTAAATACCACCTGTAATATAAAAGTATTCTAATTATTGATGCATTCAATGATTTAGTAAAAAAAATCTGTGACGGTCAAAACGAACAAATCATTGAACCAGAAATATCAATTTGATTTAATTGACAGTTTTTCTGGAAGGCACTACCAAGAAGCTGTTATAACTTCAGTACCTTAACACTAGTATACTTGTCATGGGACAAAAGGATGAATACATTTGTATAATACCTAATGATTTTAACACACTTATATGATTTTTGTGATTTTCAAGATGTTCCTTATTTTTTTTCCTTTGTTAATTGTATGCTTTAGTCAAACACGCATCTAAGCATAATCAAATTGATCAAAGATACACAGCAATTTAATGGCTTCACTAAAATGGTGTTATGTCTGGCAATCTAAAATTTTATCTCCCAACTATTTCTGTCCTTCACAGGTTGATTACAGGTTGGGGTTTCAGATGGAAAACACGTCAGTCATGGATCAACCTCAAAGCAACATCACTGTCCAGGGAGAGGTGCCTCGCACTCGCTCTGGTGAGTAAAACATACATATATTCTTGTATGTGATGATGAAGATACAGATCCTTAAAAAATAGAAAGTCAGTGGCTCCAACTTAATGTTTCTTTTTAATGTTCCTTACAAAATATCAGCTCTGACTCTTTGTAAAGTCTCTTTCTCTGCAGGACTGTGGGTTAAAGTCAAATGTAATTTATGAATCCCAAGAAATAATTTTGTTAGATTTGATCTATTCCTTATTTTCTGAAAAGGCATTGTTATGCAGTTTACAGGATTCTGTTGTACAGGAATGTAATGGTACAAATAAGTAATGCTGCTTACTAAAACAATTCAATACGCAAGTCATTAATATTATGATCAAGAAAAAAGTAAAATCTGCTAGTATTTATATAGATTTAAAGCTAACAAAAATTGAGCTTGATTATGATTGAATGGGGTTTATTAGCTTTACTTTAGAAAAAAGGCTTATCAGGTTATCAGTAAGTTTACTTGTGTTTATGTTTGTTTAGTGTTCAGAGTGGACCTCTTTTGCTCTGGTAAAGCTGATGGAGAGGCTGTGTTAACCGTGCAGTTGAACCTGACTACGCTAGCCAACAACTTCACTGTACTCAACTTCAAACGCAGGAAAATGTGTTACCGAAGTAAGATCTCTTAATCAGTTTTATCTTTATCCGACACTCTGATATTCATTTTGTTTATTAGTTTTCTTTATTTCCTTAATAAAGCTGAGATTTTTCAGAATTTGGCATATTGCAGCTTCTGCGAAAACATGCACGTATGATAACAACACAAGACCTCTGTCATACGGTTGGCCAATGCATTTATTCCCTGCTTATTCAAAGCACATGTGCCAAATTAATGAATAAATATACATAAATGAGACCACAACTCTAGGTGAATCTCATGTTACTCATCAGAGCATCATGTCTGAATCTATTTTTATGGATAGACTTTAATGTTTAATAACAATACAGAGATTGTTATTGATTAGCTTTGCTTTTGGCTTAACAGGAATTGTGCAGCCTGAGCCCCCTAAAACGTTGCCATTCCCAAACATAACCATACAAAGAACTGGCCGTGAGTACCTTTAGTCACTCATTTAGCATTTTTGTGAATTTTGTTCAATATTGAGATAAATTATTATTTTTGCCTTTAGCGAGCAGTTCTAATGCTCCCACAACATCCACTCGTGTTTTCTACATCAGTGTGTGTGTTTGCTGTATCGTCATCTTCCTGGTGGCCATTATCCTCGCCGTGCTACACCTGCACACCATAAAGAGAGTGGAAATGGATGACAGGTGTGTGCGTATTTGTGTTAATGATGTACTGTGACCGTACGTAGTGATTTGAATTCAATACATACCAAGGGCTCAACGTTTAGGATTTTTTGTACTGTTTTACTCAAGGAAGTTTTACTGGTCCTGCTAAAAGTTTCATTGGAATTTTCACTGGCCCCACCTTAAAAAGTAATAATAAATAATACTGTCTAGTTGTTTGTTTGTAGATGTTTTACCTATGTAATCTCATTACGTCTCACATCTCAATTAAAAACATGCGAGGCATATAAGGTAGAACTTAAGTTACGATGCAGGAAGTCATAGGGAAGAAGGTGGCAGACACTTCAAGCCTTGCTTCAACCACCCCACTACTTTACATCAGGGATCAGCCAGCAGGGGATCATGAGAGAACAAAATAATTATATATTTAATAATAACAATTGTAATAAGAATACATTGAAATTGTAAAAAAACACAGGAGCATTGCGTTAACAACACAAGGTTGTGGGTTCGATCCCATGGGGATTGAAAATACCTATGTAAAATGTATAGGATAAAGCAACGAAAGTCGCTTTGGATAAAAGCATCTGCCAAATGCATAAATGTAAATTTAAATGTAAATAATAGTTTGTGCTGATAGTTCTTAGTATCCCCCACAAGTCTTTTAGAGGTTTGTATGGGAATGCTTCATTGTGGCTGCTCTCAGGCAAAGAAGGTTAACTGATTTGTAAGTATGAGGTATTAGGGGGTAAGGAGAGATGACCAAGAGGGGTGTTTCTCTGGTGTGTTGTTATGAGAGGAGGTAAACATGTTTTCCATAGAGATGTGGAAGTCTATAAGTAGGTTTTTCCCAAATGCATTGTGTATGGTATTCCTTGATTTCCAACTCACGAGGATAGTTTTCTTGGCGACAGTTTGTGCCCCTAGAAGTAGATGGGTGTTTGTATGGTTAGAATTGATGGTGGATTAGTCGGTAAGTAGGCAAAGGGAGGGAAATGTTGGAACATTGGAAAGCGACATCCCAAAAAGACAGACAGTGATTTAGTGACATTTATATGCCATTTAGTGACATCTTCCCAAAATGTGTTTAATTGGAGTGCTGTCCCAGAGTGTGTGAATATATGTGTCTGGGCTATTTTGTCTGCAATGTGTGCCGGTTTGTGGGGTAAATCCCCTTTTAATCAGTTTCGTTCCAGTTAGGTCAAATCTGTGAAGTACTTTATACTGGATGACTTGCAGGTTGGCATTTCTTTGTCATTGTTAAAATATTTTTTAGTGGTGGGCATAGATTAATTATTTTAATCTAGATTAATCTTGGAATTAATCTAGATTAATCTAGATTAAAATGGCTCATTTGAATTCTGCCGAAGGCATTCAGAATATGGTTTCTCAAGCGAGGTGGCGCATTAGACCAGGGGCTCATCTCCTGTTTCCAAAATGCATCACAAACTGCTTGAGAAAGCTGTTGTACTATGATCATTTGTGATGAAAATTAAATTATGTTCAATAAGGTGTACTTGTGTTTACTTCCGCATTAGCTAAGGGATGCTTTGCGTTTAGGTGGTACTTGAGACTGGAAGAGCTCCTACAGTACATTTACATTTAGTCATTTAGCAGACGCTTTTATCCAAAGCGACTTACAAAGAGTTGGGGAGCAACAAGCGATATGTCATACAGGAGCCATAATACATTAGGTGCCAATACAAAGTTACTGGTTTCAACTAAAGCTAGACCACTATCTGTTGAGAGAACGTTTTTTTTTTTTAAACCAACTGTATGTAAATCAATTCCGTACAGTAAACCAATTCCACTTTGAACAAATTGCAAACCACCTTAGTCTTGTCGAGGTTTCCATTGGGAAGCTTCTTAAAAATAAATTTTCCCTGAAGCAAACCCGGCGGCTTCATAGCTGCATCCATGTTAGCACGTCACGTTTGATATGGTAATTTCACAGTAACGTTATGTTGTGTTCAGACCAAACGCGAATGGCGCGTCAAGCGCGAGTGATTTACATGTTAAGTCAATGCAATGAGGCGATAGACCTACTTGCAGCATGAATGAAGCCCTGGTTATGATATGATGAGGCAGCACGAATGACGCGAGTTGAAAAATCTCGTTCCGCCCCCTACAGTGTAATTAAGCTATGTATACATCCGCGCTAAAATATCAAGGTGAAAGTCATCATAGCTTGCGTAGTATAGACCCAGCTCCCAACCCAACTTTGAGAATAGATTAACGGCGGCATTTTTTTTATCGCGCGATAAGAGTCTCACGTTAACGCAGCACGTTAACGCCGAAAACAGCCCACCACTAATTTTTTTGCATACTTCCGTCCAGAAATCTGATTCAGGAGTAATAGATAAATCTGATTCCCATTTAGAATATGGTATGCTTAATGTCTTGAAATTATTTTGTATGTTTTGGTGAGTAGTTTTTCGAAGACAATATATAAATTAATTCTGAGATGGACGGTGAAAGCTAAAGATTAATTGTAGGTATATTTATTTAGATTGTATGTATGATTTGATTTGTAGAAATTCCAAAAAGCAATGACTCCTGATGCCATGATTCTGAACAAAGTAAGAAAATGGGCCCAAGTTAATATTATGGAAGATGCGCTGAAGTTTTGTTATGCCCTTTTGTGCCCAACTGCGGAAGTTATGTGGGTTCTTGTTAAATATGATTAATTGTGCATTAGGCTTAGTGATATCATGCAGCACATGTGGAAATAGGCTAACTTCCATCATCATATCCAATGTGACCAACTGCTTGCACAAGGAGGGTGAGATCACTGCGGCCATGTTATGGCCCTAAACTTCCTTGATTATTACGCCGGAATGGGAGTATTGTTTCTAATTCTGCAGATAGATCCAACTATGAGATATGGCTTGTAGATCTTATAGATCTAAACTTTGAGTCCAGCTTCACTAGATCTCTCTCCGTGAGGAACAAATGTAACCTTGAAATATCAACTCCGTTGTGAGTCAATCCTTTAACCCAACCACCAGGGGGATATAGAGCTGAAGGGAAGAACAGCAGGCAGGAGACAAAGTGATGTTAAATAGACAGAAAAATGATTTATTGAATAATCTCAGTTGTGCGTTGATGCTCAGTCAAGCTCTGTTAAACTTTGTCTGTATAGAAACAGATTCAATGTGTTTTTAACAATTCAGGTTGACAGTTTCAAAACATTGTCTCATGACATTATAATGAACCTTGAGATAGAGACCAATGGATACTCATATCAGCGTCAGTCACAATAAAACTGTCAACGAGGTTAAACGACAGGAAAGTAAGGAACAAATAAAATGAATAGATGTGAATAATAATATAAATGAATGAATACATATGATAGAAGAATATTGTAATAAATGGGATAAATGAAATAGAATAATAAAATGAAATAAAATAAAACAAGAAACAAGTGTATGTTTCTATCCAGATCAATCACTGCATTCCAAGATGGGGGCGCGTGCACATGCTACGGCTTCTCTCACTCCCGACAGAACAGTGTTTTCTGTCTTGTAAGCCGGAGTGTTTTTTGTGTCTACCTGTCTTTAAACACGAATACAGTCTTGAGTTTTTTTCTCGATGTCGAAAAAACACAGACCTTGGTCTGTTCCGGAGGACTCGACCATCACCAACCCCCACAACTGCATCTCGCCCACAGTGGACACGCCAAAAAGCGGCGTGAGTGAAAGGAGAAGAGTGGTAAGCGTGGAGGTGTCCGGGCTAGGCAAGAGGCTAACCCACACAAGCCATCTATCCCCACCATCGTACTGGCTAACGTACGCTCTTGGGACAATAAACTGGACTAAATCTGATTACTACTCTCAAGTCAAAGGACTATAAGATACTATTGTGTTTTTGTGTTCACATAAACATGACTCAACCAGACTACGCCATTCAGCTCGTCAAGCTAACATGCTACCAAGCAGAGGGATGTAAAACCCGCAGGCGGACTTTGTATTTACATCAATGATGTATGGTGCCTCGACGTGTTAGCTTTGCTGTTGTGGTCTGCAAACGCTGCTCATCCCTGGCGTAGTTTATGATTAAGCGCCGGCCGTTCTATCTACCGAAGCAATATACAGCCATACTTCTCATTGCTGTATATATCCCTCCCTGCTCCAACAACAACAACAGAAGTGAGGCACTGAATGAACTGTACCAGCACATCAGTGAGCAGCAGACAGCCGACTCAGATGATTTTCTCATCTCGGCTGGAGATTTCAACCACGCAGACCTAAGTGCGTTCCCAAAAATACACAAACACATAGACTTTCCAACACGGGGAAACAACACTCTGGACATTGTTTACACCACAAAGAGAGGATTTTACAAGGCCCTAGCCCTCCCCCATCTTGGCACCTCAGACCACATTACTGTCATGCTAATGCCTGCATACAGACCACTCGTTAAAGTCCCCAATTCAGTTTGTAAACAGATACAAGTGTGGCCAGAAGGGTCATCACAGGTACTTCATGACTGTTTTAACACCACTGACTGGAATAAAGCAGGCTAAAGCAGGCTGCCGCATACAATAACAACACCGACATCCAAGAGTACTCGGAGACTGTCACTGGCTACATCACAAGTGCATTGATGATGTAACGGTCACAAAGACCATCAGTGTGTGGGCCAACCAGAAGCTGTGGATGACAGTGGAGGTCTATAGTCTCCTCAAGGCTCAGAATGCTGCCTTCAGAGCTGGAAATGAGGAGAGCCTGAAGACAGCTAGGGCCAATCTAGCCCGCAGCATCAGAGAGGCCAAGAGACCGTACCCCAGGAGAATAGCCCATCGCTTCAGTGACAGCAGAGACACTCGAAGCCTGTGGCAGGCTATTCAGAGCATCACGGACTACAAACCCCCACCCCAGACCTGTGACAACGCCATCTCCCTGTTAAAGATGTCCATTTAAATGGGGAATCGTCAAACCTAACGGAAATAAATTATGTAAATTATGGATTATCTCAGGGATCGGTTTTAGGACCCTCGCTTTTCTCCATTTATATGCTGCCCCTTGGCAACATTATTAGAAAACATGGAATTAGCTTCCACTGTTATGCAGATGATACTCAGCTTTATATCTCATCAAGACCAGATGAATTCTTCAAGCTATCCAAATTGGCAGAGTGCATCGATGATATAAAACATCGGATGACTACTAATTTCCTTCTTTTAATTTTAACAAAACAGAAATATTACTTATCGCACCAAAAACACGTAAACAGAATATCTCCGATTATAACCCGCAAATTGAAGGCTGCACTGTTACTCCAACAAATACAGTAAAAGACCTAGGCGTTATACTAGACTGCAACCTGCCATTTAAAAATCACATCTCAAATATCACAAAAACAGCCTTCTTCCACCTTAGAAATGTTGCCAAATTACGAAATATTTTATGTGTTGTTGACGCAGAAAAGCTTATTCATGCATTTGTGACCTCAAGACTTGACTATTGTAATGCTCTACTTAGTGGGTTTCCTGTATCATCAATAAACAAAATATAGTTAGTTTAGAATGCTGTTGCCAGAGTTCTAACCAGGTCAAGAAAATACGATCACATAACTTGTCAGAACGTCTGGTCTTGTTTTTCTGGTAGATGTTGGACAACAGAGGAATAAAGTTACATTATGCCATTACTATTTTTCCCTGGCTGTTCCTCTGTTTTCTATTGATGATCACAGAGTGGGACCGGGTTGGACCTTCATGGTTTTGGCGAGTGGCACTTCCTGGGTAGTGGGTGGTGTGCTCTCCTTCTTCTTCGTGGATGTTGTTTGGTGGTTTTAGGTCGGGTCACTGAGTGCAGCTATGACAAGTCAGAGGGGATCTGGCCCAACCGGCTGAGCCTGGTTTCTCAGGTTTTTTCTCCATTATTCTCCATTAATCAATCATTGGAGTTTGGGTTCCTCGCCACAGCCAGGGCAGTGTTGGACTGTGTGGGAGACTGCATTTATTTATTGAATTATTTATTTATTAGATACTATTTCCTAGACTGATCTTGATTGGTCTATATCCACCATACACTGGGCTGTGTTTTACCTGTCTGTGATTATCTTATCTATGCCTCCTAAAGCTCCTTTGGAACAATGCACATTGTGAAAAGCGCCATATAAATAAACTAGAATTTAATTTGAGGCACAAAAAACGGCAACGCTGCACAGAAGACATCACCTCCTCCTGGCGACCAGGTGATGACGCTGTCCCCGGACAGTGTGAGGAGATTCCTCAAAGGGGTCAATGCACGCAAGCTCCAGGTTCTGACAATATTCCGGGGCGTGTGCTGAGAGACTGTGCTGTACAACTCACTAATGTCTTCACAGACATTTTCAACATATCACTGAGTCAGGCTGTTGTCCCCACATGCTTCAAAGCTACCACCATCATTCCAGTTCCAAAAAAGTAATCTCTATCCTGCTTCAATGACTACAGTCCAGTTGCACTTACTCCTATTACCGTCAGAAAGCCTTTCATAGACTTCAGTTCAGGCTTTAACACAGTCATCCCTCAACAGCTCACACACAAATTGGTTCAGTTGGGACTTAACACTTCACTGAGCAACTGGCTGTGGGATTTCCTGACGGGGAGACCTCAGACAGTACGGGTCGGCAGTAATACATCCAGTACCATCACACTGAACACGGGGGCCCCTCAAGGATGTGTGCTTAGCCCCTTTCTCTACACCCTGCTGACCCATGACTGCACACCGACACATGACTCCAACCTCTTCATCAAGTTTGCGGACGACACTACTGTGGTGGGTCTCATTTGCAACAAAGATGAGTCAAACTACAGGAGTGAGGTGAGCCATCTGGCCAGGTGGTGCGGTGACAACAATGTCTCTCTGAATGTGGAGAAGTCGAAGGAGATTTTTGTTGACTTCAGGAGAGTACACTCGGCATGACCCTCTGACCGTCAATGGTGCGATTGTGGAAAGAGTGAGCAGCACAATTATCCCCACAATTAGCCCCAGCCCCCATTATGTGCACCATCTACAGAGGCACCATCGAGAGCCTTCTGACTGGCTGCATCACTGTGTGGTATGGTGCCTGTAATGCTTCCTGCCGCAAGACCAACTCCAACACATAGTTAGAGCAGATGAGAAGATCATTGGTGTCTCTCTTCCCCGCTCCAGGACATCTATGGAACCTGTCTCATCCGCAAAGCCCTCTGCATTGCAGGTGATCCCACCCACACAGCTTCTTCAGGCTGCTGCCATCAGGGAGGAGACTGCGGAGTCTCTAGGCTAGGACCAGCAGACTAAAGGAGAGCTTTATCCACCAGGCAGAAAGGAGGCTAAACTCCCTCCCTCGCCTGCCCCCCTCCCCTCTCTTGCCCCATGTACCACTGAACTCTGACCTCATCCGAAGGTCCTCCCATCGCTCCCCCCACATCCGCTGACACGCACTAGTCACTTTATGCAGCCTTGGACTGCTCACTACCTCATTCAGCATCTGTCTGCTCATCTTCAAGTACCTCTTCTGACAGGTTAAACAAAGCCTGCTCTTTTTCACTTTAAACAGACTAATAACATCTTTGCACTACCTTACATCTTACACTGTTGTATATTTCACTGGTTTGCACTCTATCTGCCATTACATATCTTCTTATTTGTTTTTAAATATCCCTGCTTGTAATAGTCGTATTTTACATGCATGTATAATCTGAAGTTATCTGTATTTTTTTATATGTTTTTTTATTTTGTTTTCGTGTTATAAGCAGGGGTGCACATACGTTTTTCTATCAGGTTCTCAAGAGGGCACCTGGAGATTCGGTTTGGTGCTCAACCTGCACATAGTGTGACAAACTATATTTACCTCTTAAAGAAAGTAACTTTTAAAGAACAATAAACAAAATAATACAGTGTGATTAAAAGTATATTTATATTATTTTAAATTGAACTTTTAAAATACAGTGAAAATTTTTTACTTTTTACATTAGTTAATATTAATTTTCAACACCAATTTTGAAACCTAAAACAACAACCTTTTAGATTTTTTGACAGGTTGCTGAGAAGTAAGTTTACAAGCATTTGCGCGCACAGATGGAAACTTGCAGTGCGGAGATAGGATCGAGAATAACATTGATAAACACGGACTGCGTGCAAGTGTCAAGTTTAAACTCCTTGTCCTTTTAGAAAGTTTAAGAGAAGCAGCGTTTATTTTGATCTATACAAATCTAGACATTCACAGAGTCTCCGCGTGCCACAGGAACTTGCTTCTCTAGGAACGTGAGCAGAACCGATAAAGTTACAAATACTCCGGTTTGTCATCATTTAGACCCAGGGTCCGTTTAACACGGGAACAAACCACATAAGTTTTAGCAGCATTCAGTTCTAACGTAAATCTTATCCAGTAATACATTTAGGTGATTGTGATAGAACTTATGCATTAAAAGCTTTCAATCATGTCAGTACGCAAATGAGCGGTTTAAACTTATTAAAGGAGCACATTTTTTATATTGGGTGTGACAATAACACACTGCCATAAAGCATACTTTGACTGATCATATCAGCCTAGAAAATCGCAACTTTTCATTTTTCACGTACTAGGGATGTTCACATAGACTGGTTAATACTATCAATTATACGATTTAAAAGTCACTTGACGAAACAATTCATGTGATTGTTGAGGACACATTTGTCAGGGCTTTACTTCTCCAAACGGAGTACCACTGGCTTTCTCAAACTGAAGATCTTTGTTTCAAATAAAGATGCGGGCCAATCGCGCTTATAATGCGCTGTGACATTCTCTGTCTTCCCGGCGTGTTGTTGTGGTGAAAAGTAATAGTGATGAAATAGTTCCTTATGGAGCTCCTGTGTTACAAAGATTGTTACCATATCATTGACCACTACTCTTTGAGGACGATTTAAGAGAAAGTCTTTGATCCACCAAATAAGATCCCCATCCCTCCGAAGTAAATTAGAAAAAGAATATCCGCAGTAAATTTGCAAAAGAATATCAATCCGAATCGAATTAAAAGCCAAACTTCAATCTTTAAAAAATCCTATCATAATTTGTAGCTGAATGTGTTTAGCTACAAAATCACATGTTGAGTTACGATAGCATTATCGGTGTCCCTATCTCCCCTATATGCAAACTGAATGGGGTCCAAATCATTGACATTATCGGTGTCCCTATCTCCCCTACTTGCAAACTGAATGGGGTCCAAATCATTGACCACACTATTGGGAGATGGTGGTCTAGTGGGTTAAACCACTGAACTGGTAAATCAAAAGGTTGCTGGTTTGATCCCAGCAGACACCACCAGTGTGTCCTTGAGCAAGACACCTTACTCCATGTTGCTCCAGGGGGATTGTCCCTGTAATAAGTGCACTGTAAGTCGCTTTGGATAAAAGCGTCTGCTAAATGTAAATGTAAATTCCAAATATGCCTTCTTAGTACTCGTTCCATACATGGATGTTCGAGCTATCGGTCTAAAATCTTTTAAGTGATTTGCATTTGATATTTTTGGTATTGGTACAATCTTCGTTTCTTTCCATGAATTTGGATCCACCCTACAATTTAACAGTAGCTGGAACAAATGGGTGAAGACACTAGTTAATTGAAAAGCACAATCTTTTAACACAGGCCCCTTTAGTCCGTCTAGGCCAGGTGCTTTATTGGGTTTGGTACTAGCAAGACTGGCTACTACTTCATACTCCTTATGCTTGATAGGCTTGTACGCTGGAATGGACTTATTCTCTCACATTCAGTAGCATATTCTCCCCTATAAAACCTAGTAAAGAAAGCATTTAATTCTTCTACAAAAGGTGGGCCTTGTGGCAACAAAAACTCTCTTCCTATAAAACTATTAAGCCCTTTCCATGCCTACTTCGTATTGCCCGTGTACAATCTACTTTAAATCTTCTCCTCATATGATAGTTTTGCTTTCTTAATTCGACCCCTAAATTCCTTCCTCTTTTCTTTAACCAATTCCTGATCACCATTTGAAAAGGCATCTTTTTTCTTATTTAAAAACATTTTATGATCCTTAGTAAACCATCATTTATTATTCGAAGAGATTTGTATTTAAGTCTTAACACAATTGCTTTCACAAAAACTTATATAAGATGAAATTGTGTCAGTGATCTCATATACAGTTGAACTGTTGTCACTCTTTGTCCTCAACGCAGTCTTCTTAGTTCTACTTTGCTATGATCTTTCCACAGTTGTATCTTTTTAATCACTTGTTTCTCTTGTTGAAATATAAATTAAAGCTTTATATTTGGGTAACGGATGTATAATATTATGATCAGACCTCCCCGAAGGAGGGCGACACAATGGCTTATATTTATCTGTTATGTTGCCAAAACATTTATCCGGTATGCATGTTGATCAAATGGGGCAATCACAAACTGATAGGGAGTAGGCAAGTAGCTTAATAAATCACATAAATTCATATTTTCAAGGATTCAAATTGGTTGATCAGATGAGCAAGTCCAGGCGTCATTATAGCTAACTGTTAGTTTATTCGCTGCGTCATCGTTATTCGGACCCATGACATTTGTTAAAATGACAGTAATCTGTCTAAATTCCAAAGGTAAATAAAACGTCTAAAAGACACTGACAGGAGTTCATCGTCTTTAGTACATACTTGTAAGAAATGTGTTGACCATTTGTTGTGTAGAAAAAAGCACAAACCTCCTACAGACTTGCGAGATGCAACATTATATCTGTGGGCTCTTATCATTGTGTAGCCATTTAAAGCAATGCCCTGTATGTCTTCCCTTAAGTCTCTATCATAGTTGATTTTGACTGCTTATTCATCCATTTAATTACTCAGGGAACGTACATTTGGTAAAGTGATTACCGGTAAAGGGGGTTTAAAGGGCGAACTTCTCCTCTTGATCCTCATTTCTTTAGAGTGCTTTGGATCAATTATCCTTGAATTTCTCACTAGTTCGTAACTGCCAGGCCATTAACGTTCTATCTAGTTTGATATAGGAAAACAAGTTATAATGATCATTGATTTTATTGCTTGTATATAAACTCTTTCCCCACAAAGTTTAGATTGCACTGTATTTAAAGATCGGGTATCATGCTGTCAAGCATTCTGACATCTTTACACAGTTAAACGTGGAGGCTTCTCATGCTTAACATGGTCAACTTGTTAAAAAAACAAGTTTGATGTATGATGTAGTATTTCTGTACTTGATACACTCCCTCAGCACTTCAACTTGTTTTTCGGAAAGTTTTTTAAAATTCTATCCCATTTATTGTCCATTCTCTCCAAAAAGCAAGGCTAAGGCGAAAGAAAGAGCCTGACCATGAGCCAACGGACGAGGGAGACCCGCTCACCATCAAGGTTATCTGTCACGAAACGTGTGAGCAGAACTCAGATGCAGGCACACGATGTTAAACAAAAGACTTTTATTTAAATAAACAAAACAAAACCCACGATGGGGCAGAACAGAGACACGTATTACAAAACAGAAAACTTTCCACAAGCAGAACAAAACCGCTAGTAAATAATAAGTCCAAAACACGAAATACACCGACAGAACTCACAGGGAGGAAAATCACTCGGGGTAATCCAAAAACCGTCAGGAGAGTTACGCTGGGCAAGACAAGTAATAACATACACAATGAACCGACGAGGTGTGAGGGAAAACAGAGATACAAAATAGGGACATGATAACGAGAGGAGATTGCGCAGGGACGGAGAAGGGCAGGTGACAAGACTTAACACTAATGGGAAATCTAACGGAGAAACAAGGGGGCGGAGCTAAACGAAAAACAGGAGGACACGCGGTGAATTATCAAAATATACCGCCACGTGTCTCCACATAAAACAAAACATACACACAAGACATGGTACTGTAACAACCCTGTCCCCAAGGCACGAAAACCGAGAACAGAAAGGACAGGATCGTCACATTATCTGCACAGGGTCAAGATGTGCTGCATCTCGTTAGTCTTGCGAAAGTGAAGTTTATGTGTGTCTGTTTGTTCACAGCATTTCAGTGATGGATGTTATATATTTATATTAGTGGTGGGCATAGATTATTTTTTTTAATCTAGATTAATCTTGGAATTAATCTGGATTAATCTAGATTAAAATGGCTCATTTGAATTTTGCTGAAGGGATTCAGAATATGTGTGCTACCAAAATAATGACTAAAAGTAAGTCTTTGAGAACGGGTTTCTCAAGCCAGGTGGCGCATTAGACCAGGGGCTCATCTCCTGTTTCCAAAATGCATCACAAACTGCTTGAGAAAGCTGTTCTACTATGATAATTTGTGATGAATATTAAATTATGTTCAATAAGATGTACTTGTGTTTACTTCAGCATTAGCAAAGGGATGCTTTGCGTTTAGGTGGTACTTGAGACTGGAAGAGCTCCTACAGTACATTCACATTTAGTCATTTAGCAGACGCTTTTATCCAACGCGACTTACAAAGAATTAGGGAGCAACAAGCGATATGTCATACAGGAGCCATAATACATTAGGTGCCAATACAAAGTTACTGGTTTCAACTAAAGCTAGACCTGTTGAGAGAGTTTTTTTTAAACCAACTGTATTTAAACCAATTCCGTACAGTAAACCAATTCCACATTGAACAAGGTGCAAACAACCTTAGTCTTGTCGAGGTTTCCATTGGGAAGCTTCTTAAAAATACATTTTCCCTGAAGCAAACCCTGCGGCTTAATAGCTGCATCCATGTTAGCACGTCACGTTTGATGTGGTCATTTCACAGTAACGTTATGTTGTGTTCAGACCAAATGCAAATGGCGTGTCAAGCGCGAGTGATTTACATGTTAATTTAATGCAAAGAGGCGATAGACCTACTTGCTGCGCGAATCGTGCAAATGAAGCCCTGGTTATGAGATGATGAGGCGGCACGAATGACGCGAATCCCGCGAGTTGAAAAATCTTGTTCTCGCCCCCTACAGTGTAATTAAGCTATGTATACATCCGCGCTAAAATATCAAGGAGAAAGTTTTCATAGCTTGCGTAGTATAGACCCAGCTCCCAACCCAACTTTGAGAATAGATTAACGGCAACATTTTTTTTATCGCGCGATAAGAGTCTCACGTTAATGCAGCACGTTAACGCCGATAACGGCCGACCACTAATTTATATATGTTATTTTTTTTATTGCACTTATGCGTTTTGCAGTCCTTATGTTGTCCCAATTGCTTCCATTGTTTACCCCATCTGTGACTCGCTTTGGATAAAAGCGTCTGCTAAAGGAGTAAATGTCAATGTAAATATAATGCTGGATTTGGAGATCGTTTGAAACTTATAGATGGCATGGTCCCAGTGCTAAAAGATGCCGGAGATTAACTGCACATGGTAACTCAAACTAAGTCATACTTCTGTATGATGTTTGCAATAGGTGTGTACATGCATAATGTACAAAACACAAATGGATTAATGTGATGATGTGTTGCTTGCTCCTGCTGTAGTTCCATCCTACTCTTCTCACTAGTCCCACCTCTAGCAGGGTGGGTCAAACTAAATTCTGTTTGAGGATATGACGTATGCAATACTTCTTTATAGGCCCTCAAGATTAATATGAGATTGGCAGAAACTGCGTGTGATATGCAATCTTTTACAATAACTCAATAATATCTCATCACAATACAAACAAAACAAAAACATTATTTTTTAAATATAAAAAAAGGGGTTGTCTGTTTTTACAGAAAAACTATGTGTTCATATATAGTATATACAGTAAAAGTGTATGTTCAGTTATTTTTTGCATCTTGCCTGCCTGCATCTTATAAACAGATAGCACATGGTTAAGCTTATTCTTATGAAATCTCTCTAAAATGTTTAGGTTTCATGGCAGACTGCCAGTGTTACAGTCATTTTAGGATTGTTGTGGGTTGGTCTTGTGACTAAGGAGTCCTCTTAACTACTCATAACATTTCACAGATTAGGAGCTAGTTTTCGCACTAAAACGCTTTGTAAAATTCTTAAGGAGTTTCAGGAGTCCCAAAAATAGGACTGACATGCCATTATTTTAAAGCAGATGTGTTTCTGCCAATCTCATATTAATCTTGAGTATCTGTAGAGTAGTATTGCACACTTCGTATCTTTGAGTCATTAGTTGATCACCTTTATAAAAGAAAGATACAGCTGTATGATAATTTCTGAAAAAAGACGTCGTCCTGAATGTGTGTAGGGGGGGCAGAACTAAAGCACGAGCAGACAATACAACATCCCATTATTTCTGCATGACTATTAATTCGATATAAGCACTTATGCGGCGATTGCCAACAAAACACAGACATTTCACTCAGGTTCATGAAACGCTTGCAGTTCATGTCCGGCATCTTTAATTGCTCCATCTGTTAGTTTCAAACGATCTTCAAATCCAGCATTATATCCACCGTTTGTATAACATTCCTTACAGAAATGCAGTGAACAAACAAACACAGCTGAACTTCGTGAACGAAGGACCACATTTAAGGGCGCACTCATTCTCCCACTCTTCCTTGTTTTACGCATGGGCGTGCTCTTTCTCCCACTCTCGATGTTTGACGTGTGGCCATGCTTTTCTGGGAGAATTGTCCAATAAGGGACTAAGAAAAGTTGTTATGTAAAGGAATTTCATGTTCAAAAAAATCTATCCAGATCATATACGAACCTTGACGGAGTCTATCGAGCACAGAAAAAATATGTCACATGTCCAATATAGACAAGTTGACCATATCAAGAATGAGAAGCCAGTATGTTTAACATAAGAAATAAGTCAGAATGCATGAAACACTGTTGCACCAGCCCTTTAAGAGTTGTTCCTAAATCGGTTAGGAGTTAGGAGCTACTTTTAGCCTTAGGATGTTTTGTGAATTTGGCCCCAGGGGTTCAAAGTGGGTTCTGGGGTACCCCAGGGACTTAAACTTGATTTTTCTTAAAACTGATTACAATGGTAGTTATATAGATATATTTTTTTTGTCAGCAAATTCCAACAAATCATATATTATTAGATAAGTGGTTAATAACTGTTACTCAGTTTGTCAGGAGGGGTCACTTTTGCTATAAATTATCGTGCTGTTTTATTAGAATACTTAAATCACCTAGCGGAAAACCTAAAAAAAGAAATTATTTAGATTCATATAAATGGTATTAAAATTATACAAGATAAAATGTGTTTTTATTTATCACTATGAAACATTTCTGAAGTATTATGTTTGAAATGTGGTAATAAATAAACCTAAAAAAAGAAACTGAGACTAATCACAATAATTTTTTATGTTGGCCTTTGAGATTTTATCACTAATTTGTGTACAATATGTACTAATTGGCTTCTAATGTACTAATGGTCTTCACCAATAAGCTTGTGTGAGGTGGGTGTTTTAATGTAAAATGGCTGCCATCGCATTATCCAGGTGGATGCTACACATTGGTTTTGGTGGAGGTGGTTCCCCCTTCTATGTAAACGCTTCGAGTACCCAGAAAAGTGCTGTCTAAATGTAATGAATTATTTATATAATTATAAGTCTCAGGTGGGTTGTTAAACCTGTGTAATTTCCCTGGGTGACTCAGAATGTAACCCTTGAGTATTAGCTTTACATATCAATTACAGTTTTTAATGCGCTACATGTCAGGGCCCGTTTAAACTATAGAAATTACACACGTAAACATACACATTTTGTAGACATAATGAAAAGAAATGTTGTTTTTTACACATTATGTAGTCATAATGAGGAGAAATCTAGTTTTTCAAACTCATTTATTTATGCTTTTCTTTAGGTTGTATCTAAGAACGAACCGGATCTGGAAATCAAACTTTTTAACAATCTCCAAATTTTACATTTTATAAAGAATGCCTGAGAAAACAACATCAACCGAGGGTGATGAAGCTTAGCAAATTGTTCACTTCAGTCCAAGTAATCCATTTCCATCTGTATGCCTCTTTCAGCGTTAGTGACAGTGGAAGCTCCCAGGGCCTTTCTCAGCCTTCCACCCAGACCACCCAGTACCTGAGGGCAGACACACCCAACAACGCTACAAATGTCACCAGTAAGACACATTACAAGCACACCATGTCCTTTCACATCTGACCTCATATCAGATACTCCCTTCAACATAGGCCGATCGGCTATCTGGAAATTCTGGCAAATCCCACATGGGCAGGACCATTTTTTTATGTGGGGCTGACATATTTTTCAATATACAGCCGTGAAAAAAAATGAAAAGACCATTGCAAATTTTCATTGAATCAGCATTTCTAGATGTATTGTGATGGGGAAAAACGTTGATCTTCACGCTCAAAAAATTGCTCAGACAAGGAAGGTCCAGGTGCCAAAGTTTCAACTTTATTTGTACAAGTCAAACAAAGTGAGATGTCCCAAGTCTCCAAAACATCTGAAAACTTGGTGTTTTCCAGCCTCTAGTTATAGTAAAACTTCCCAAAGGTGTTTCCTTTCGAAACCAATCAGGTAATTTCCCGTTATCTCTTATTTTTATTATCCAACTATCCTTGTCCGCCACCATTATTTTTAGGCAACAAGGTTTCTGGTCTAATGGTGGAATTTCAACCTTAACTCATTTTTTTAATTAAAAATGAACAGTGCTACAATTTATTTGGGTCTGGCCTTCAAACCATCCCTGCATTTTGATTAGAATATGTAGTGATTGATTCTCTCATGCAAACAATCTTATCGTGACTCTAAGTTAATGCGATTTCTGACCCACTAGTAATGTGATTTTTGATTTACTAACACACTAAGTTAATGTTTACAAAATTCCTATGAATACTTCTTCAAAACATCAAGTTAATGTTTAATAACATTCTTTCATAACCAGGGTGAATAAAAGTCCCATAGCATACTGAATATGATCAGAATTTATACACAATAATTGTGTCCATTCCAGTACTGTGTCTGTTGAATTTCAACAAAATCAAATCTCAGGAGTGACAAAGTCATCAAAAGCAATGTGAAATACTGACAGTATGACAAGACACTTGAAAACTGTGATAAAAACCGAGGTCATCAAACTTTTTTTACTTTTCACAATAACATGTACAAGTACTACTGTTATATTGCTTAAAAGTAAATATGAACTTGTTTTCTTTGTAGTTTTTGAGGTCTGAAAAAATAGTATCCAGAATTAATTCTGTCATTTTGACCTGTTACTCCAGGGTTCATTTTCTGCAAATAATTGCAACAAGAAACAATATTTTTATCCAAGATTTGGTAGAAATGTTGTTAGTTATTTACAGAATGAAACAAAAATTATAATTTTAGCTGAACAAATACCTATAAATAGTACATTTTAAAATGATTCTTAATTATTTCTCCGGCTATAATATGAATAGATTTTATTGGCTGGAAGTTAGGGATGGGTATCGTTAAGATTTTATCTATATAATACTGGTATTGATACTGCTTATCCATACCTGTACTTATCAATACTGTTATCGATATTACGCTCTATAATTTGATCCAAAAACACAAGATGTAAAAAGATGTTAAACATTTTTAGTTTCTTTATTAAAGCTTAGCTTTAGAACTGCAAGTTTACAAATGCTTCTGAGCAAACAGAAAATGCCACATATCAAAACATTTGTGTGTTCCTTAGCATAGGAGCATAGGAGCACATCATAATGTAATTCAACATATTTACTTTACATCGCTATGGTTATTTGGCTGGAAGAACGCATTTCTTTTTTCCGTTCTGGTTTTAGGTCTACATGAATTTAAGTACTATTTTCTAAGCAAGTAATATTTCTTTTAATTATATGCACAATTTTTTATAATAATAATAATTATTATTATTATTAATAATTGATTAATTATTAATAATAATTAACTAGCACATTTACTTAAATTTTCTAAAGTTAGTTAAAACAATGTTATAACTTGTTCGCAAATAAAGGACTTTTATTTTGACGGGTTGTCCCAAAGGGGTGTTTGACGGAAGCTTCCTCTTTGTGAAACGCGGATGCTGAAAGCTCCACAATTGCAACCATGCCACTCTTTCACTCATAAACATACAAAACAAGCAGATTACAAGTACATTACCGAAATCATATGGCCCTAGGTATCACACATACGTTGAGCAAACTTCGGCCATTCGGACATATAGGGATGGGAAATGACAGGCAGCAGCAGCAGCCTCCAATTAGCCATTTAACACCCGAATGCACAGAGATAAAACAACGCAAGTATCGATAACAGTATCGTTTGTCATGAAGCTTATCTCTGGTATCGACCCAATTATGTGCCGGTCCAAAAAAGTACCCTGCCGACAGCGCATAGGAGTCTTCCCTTTTGGTATTGCTTAATGTGGGCCAGCCCACTGGAATAAAGACGGTTTCAAAGCAACAACATAAACAAACTAGTTGCGCAACGTATCAAAAAAACTCACGTTTTTTCCCATTTTTTCGAAGCTTTGATTGTGTTTTTTGGGTGTTTAACAATGGATGTTCATGTTTCTAGTATCAAAAAACTATATATTTAACACATTTCAAGTCTATCGTCCACCGCTGTCTCTCTTTTACCGAAACGACTAGATTTGTTCTAGAGATCGACCGATACATTGTTTTCCCGATAATTTTCCCGATATTTAATAAATTTCCCATCATCGGGTTTCCGTTTTCTAATATCGGATTTACTGATAAGGTCCGCCATCTTGTGGCCGTTTAGAGAATTGCGTGCAGGACCGTCACTGCAGAAGAGCCTCTGAGGGGCGACGCAAAAAGCGTGCACAGTAGGTTATGTATGCTCACTTGGTTTATTAATACACTTATATTTAACATTTGAGCAATTAATGCACAAATGAGATGTTACATTTAATGCCTGATATGTAGTTGCAGCTTCTCTAATAGAGACCATCTCACAGAATCACATTGCCTAAGCTATCAATTCCTCCCCCAATAAAGACGTAACTGTACATGAATTAAATAAAACAGCCATGAATTAATTCATGTTGGGAATATAAGAGCTGAATTTGATTACCTATGTTGACTATGCTCATCATTAGGGATGGGAACCGAGTTCCCTTCTAAAGAAGAACCGGTGCCAAGTGAATCGATTCCTTGGAACCCTTAGCGTACCTGCTTAACGATTCCGCTTATCGGTTCCCCTCCTTGCAAATGTGTCATCATCATGATGTGACACACGCGCTGCGTTGTTTTGGTTACGCAGCAAACTTGTCATCAAGGCAGAACCGATCGCAAGCGTGGTTATATTTCACTAGAAAAGACGCCAATGCCGTCATTTGCAACAACTCTAAAAGTTTAATATCGGCAAAGGGAAGAACTACCTCCAATATGCAGAAACATTTGGCCACACAGCACGCAATTCATTTGCAGGACTGTCGCGTGATTGATACACTACTACTTAGCGACACAGCAACAACAAGTGAGTCAAGCAGCAGCGGAGCTAACAAGACGTCATCTGCTATTAATGCCGAAGGTAACTTCTGTTAATGTGAGCGCAATTTCATTGTGTAAACTTTTACTATATGAATAATAATCTCCATTGTCATTCCCTAAGTTGATAGTTGTGGTCTTTACAGAAGACTTCTTTTTATTTTGTATGTCAGTTGAGTTGAATTTTCCTAAAGGCACAAGCTCTTCCTTGACTGTTTAGTCTGTGTTTTAGTTTTTATGGCACTTAAATGGCAGTTTTATTTTACTTTTTTGTCTGGACCAATGATGAATGTGAAAAATTCTATAGGTCCCTGGACTTTACTTTGTACCCTACTTTTAGGTTTGTTCTGAGGTTGCTACACAAAATTTGTGTATACTCTGAGAATGTGCTGTGTTCTTATCAGATATTAAAGCGAGTTAATTCAAACAAACAAATTTGTACTTATTCCCTCACCCAATGAGAATCGATAAGGAATCGGATCGATAAGCAATATCGATAATGGAATCGGAATCGTTAAATTCTTAGCAATTCCCATCCCTACTCATCATTCATATTGCTGTTCACTCACCGGGTTGATGCTCTTTATGTTTTAACATGGCCTCCGCATGTAGCTAACTTTTAACACGATTAACTTGTTTAAAACACCCTAAGTTATACTTTCATCGACTATATAACCATTATTTCACTAACAAACATTTAAATAAATGCAGCCCTGTGGAATAGCTTTGTTTCAGTCACCTGATTATGATGACGCGCGAAGGAGGGGCGATTTCAGATGGAGGGCAGGAACTAAACATGGAGAATATGTCTATGGAGGAAACCGTTGCGGACAGTCCGTATTGTATGAATTTAGAACCAGTTTCAAGAAGTAGATACAAGGAGTTAGTAAACAGATATGCTGGACATGACCCGTTCCTCATGAAGATGAGTGAGTTTTCGGTCGAACTTGAAGATTTGCCGACAGTGGAGGCTGTTGACATCACCAACTATCTATCATTTTGACTATTGTTATTAGTGTGGTCTTTGTGAGTTCTGGCTGTTGTGTAATATAACACACATTCCGACCGGTCTTCCTTGAGCTTCATCCTCTGCTTTCGTTTAAGAGACGCCTCTGATTTGGGTTTAGTTTTTTGGGACCCTTGGTTGACCGTCAAAGCCCAATCTACTGACTCAACGTCACCCAAAGCGCTAGGGCAGCATTAAAAGCCCCAATGAAGTTCATATTAGACTACTGGTAACTTTATAATCATTACTAAGTAAATGAGCATTTAACAAAAACCTAATGCTATATCCATATATATATTCCATCAATGTTTCCCAGACAATGCATTTTGTAATGTTTTTAACCATCAGTGATAGTGACTATCTGTGATCGATTAACTAGAAGATAAACAGCGCTTCCGCGTCTTCTCTCTTTTCTTACCTGTCTGTTGCGAGTTGACGCTCTTTCTCAATGAGCTCCATGTGTGTGAGTCCTCGGTCCCTACCAATGAGTTAAGTGCAGTGTTTGTGTTTCAAACCCCTCTAATTATTTTTTAACAAAGACACTTTAGTAACAGTGCACTTTATTTTCAATCTTTCAGACCCCTCTATTATTGGTTTATAGTTGCAAATGTTTTGCTTTGTATGCAAGGAGGAAGTGATTGTTCTAAATAAAATAGTTTGTTCAGTTGTGTTGTAATCATTGTGTCAAAAACAGAAGTATAACAGTAAATAAATATCTGTTCTACATATCGGGTATAGGGCACATAAATATGCAAATAATCGGTATATGCATCTGTTAAAAAAAAAACTATCGGTTGATCACTAATTTCGTCCGGTTTCTTCATAATCCCGCCTTCCGAAACGCTCTGATTGGTAAAACTGACCAGGTCTGTCGTGATTGGTTCCCCGCTTAGTGTGTGTGTATGCTCACACACACACAATACCAGTGTATTACACAGAACAGCTTTCACAGCCGATATTAAAGTCATAACCATTTGACCGTTGGCTATCTTAGAATGTGTGTAGCTGAATTCTTATTACCAGCTATAGGACTGTGATGAAAGAGGAAGTAGTTAAGCGCGTAGCTGTTACTCGGAATGGTGACATCATGTCCCGTGAAGTAGAGGGCTGTAGTCAATTCCAGCCGTTCTCTGTAGTCCTTGAAACGCGAATTCTGTTAAAGATAATATCTCGCTTGGCACTGAACTTTGAGCTTCATCATTTTGCCGGTTTTTGCTCTAACAGCAAAAATACACACTAACTAAAGTTGGAAAAATAGGATCGCAGGGAACGTGCTCTTTAACAGATAATTAAACATTATTAAACAGTTATTATTTATCTTCTAGGCTATCTTATACAGTATGCATGCATTAGGCCTATATAAAAAGTCCAGCATGTTTTAAAACCAAAACCAAAACGTCAGACACGCAAACGATTTGCTTCCGATTGGACACGCATCCTTTGTATTAAGAAAGACTTAGGAAGCCTCTCAGAAAACTTATACAAATAAAGATAATTTTAGTGTGGTGATTCAGTTTTAATATCTGTGTAGTGAGATGTAAGAAGTAGGGATGAGTCACGATTTTTGTATATTTTATTAGTTGATTTAATTACAGAAAATCGAATAGGGTGTGCGATTGTCGTCTAAAAATAAAAATACAACAAAACCAATTCCCCGTGTTTTCCCTGTTGATGCGGTGGCGACGTTCATGTTACCAGAGGGTGGGGCTGCTAATAACACACCTAAAAGCTATCAACAGACAACTGTGGACCCCCACACTGTGTGGGGGTCCTAAAATGAATGAAAATGAAGTTCAGTGCAAACTCTGCCATGCGAAGATTGCTTGTAGGTCAACCACTAGGATGCACATTCATTCTAGGGCGAAGCATCCACAGGTCAGCGGCAATCGGCTAGTTTAATGATAAGATCAACCAAGTTGAATGCTAGATAGGCAGAGCGAACCACGTCCCTCATCATCACTAAGATGATCGCTAAAGATATGCTTGCATTCAGCTGATACTGTAAGTGCCATCATTCAGGCTGTTCGTAATATTTTCCTTCATTTGGTTATGTTTATTATATAAATATGTACGTAATCCTTAAATTACTTTATGACTTGAGTTAAGATTAGAACAGGTTGTCAACGGTCAGGATCGGTACTTACTAACTTCGCCGATCTCACGAATCGATCGCAATTTGATGATGTCAAGGCAAATTACCCCCACTTGCTCAACGGGCGCAGCAGTGATAGCTGACCACTGCTCCGTGTGTATTTGTGTTCAGTACTTGCTGTGAGTGTGTTTTCTACTCTCTGGATGGATTAAATGCAGAGGTCACTTTTACTTTTTCACTTTAAATTTTTAAGCTTGAGATCGATAGTGACGAGTGTCACCTTGGATAATAAATTAATGATAACCAAACATCATTTACAAGCACTTCTCAATGTTACTGACGAGGCATATGATTATAGACATTTGTCTGTAATTATTATTTTATGTCGGACAACAGAAACATTAATTATGTAAACGACTTCAACTTTATTGGGTATTCAGTTCATTAAGTTCAGAGAGTTGCATCAGACTGGACCATTTTGTTTGTGTTTATTTTTGACTTTGTTGTGTAAACTGACAAGCATATGGTTTTGCATAAGTCTAATTTTAAAGGCATATTAAGATGTTCACTGTATAATGATATTCTTTTGTGATATTTAATACTCTATTAAAACAATAGTTATATAACATTAATATATATGTAACAAGATTCAAGTAGGGAAAAAAGGAGTCGGGAACCGGCAGACATTTAAATATTTAATCAGAATAATAACAAAACATAAACAGCCGGCGGCCCCTCCCGGACGACCGCCGGCGCAATAACATAAACATAAATACAAATATAAAACACGTTCGGGCCCGGTCCTCTCTCATCGACGGTCCGGTCGCTCGTTTCTTTATACGCTCCCAATTCTCCTACGTGATTCGAGCCCGGTGTGCGCACAGCTGGCGCTAATTCACAATTACTCACCGGACACGAACCATGGTCTCGCCCTGCCTACCCTACCACATACCCCCATCACCCCTTACAGGCCGGGGGGTACCCCCGCGACTGTGCATGCTCCCTCCCCCTCTCTCGGGGGGGGGGTGGGGGGTATGCAGCGACGAGACGAGACAACGTAGATGGGAGCCCTCGGAGCGACCGGAAAGAGAGAGGGGAGAGAGAAAAAAAAAAATATTATAGTCCGGTTCCCTGACATGCTGCCGCTCGGTCCTCAACCAGCCAAGAGGCTCTTCCTCGTGGTGCTATGCGGTGGTGCTGGACGTTCGGTGGACGGCCCCATCCGCCTCCTGGCGGTTGGCAATGGCTCCTCCGTGTGAGGGCACCGGGGTAGCGAGTCAGTCCGCCGTTTCCTGCTCCTCACCATCATGGCTGTTGGCAGCAGGAATCCGGCTCACGGCCAACGGCGCTGACTCCTCCGCTCCCTCTTGGACGGCCGCCATCCCACCTCGGCCCAGGAGCACGGCAGCGAGCTCTCCGTCCCACCCGAATCCTCGCTCCAGAACCACCGCCTCGGGCAGCCACTGGCAGACGCCCTTCGTCCGCGCTGCCCGAACTCCTCAGCACCGCGATGCCCCTCAGCAGCGAGGGCTCTCCGACAGCATGTCTCTCCTTCCTCCCGGGTTTCGGCACCAATGTATCACGCAGGAAGGAGAGGGGAACCGGCAAACATTTAAAACATTTAATCAAATAATAACAGCCGGTGGCCCCTCACGGCCGACCGCCGGCGAACACAACAAATCACAAAACATAAATACAAATACAAACATGTTTGGGCCCGGTCCTCTCTCATTGACGGTCCGGTCGCTCGTTTCTTTATACGCTCCCAATTCTCCTACGTGATTCGAACCCGGTGTGCGCAAAGCTGGCGCTAATTCACAATTACTCACCGGACTCGAACCACGGTCTCGCCCGCCTACTCTACCACAATATAAACTCAGAAAATATTATAAAAGCCAACATCTATAGTATAAATTGAACTGAAAAGAGGTTAATGGTGAGCTGACATATCATTTATATAAAGCTTGAAGCATCGGAATCAGGATCGGTATCGGCCGATCCTGATGACAAGAAATCGGTACTCTGTATCGGCTGCAAAAATCCTGTTCTGAGTATCCCTAATGGATGTGCTGAATGGTCTCTCTCCCTCTTTGTTTATGTGTCTCACTACCTCTCTTTCTCTGTTTATTTGTGTTTAGCCTAAACATGTGTGCATTCAGTTGAGGGGTGCGGTTTTCGAATAATTCCCAGCGAATACTGTCATTATTCTTCCCCTACTGCCATGTTCGTCGGAAATGCACCCGAGTTTTTCACCTACTGTTGCACTTGTGTATTTGGTTGAGTGACAATAAAGTAATAAATAATATTTTTACTTTAAATACCCATCCCTAGTAATAAGGCGAACATAACAAATCCAGCGCTTTTACCATAAAAAAATGTTATGTATTCAAAGATGCAAACTACTTAATTTTTGCGAGTTTGCTTTTGAAGACTTGAACATAATATGACATAACGTGTGTTTGAGTTAGAGTAACATGCCTGAAACATAAATTAAACAAATATGTTTATAGCATATAATGCATAAGATATGACTGTGTGTGTAGTGGATTTAATTAGCATGAAAGAATTCAATAGACAGCTGAACTATCGTCACAGGTAATGAAATTTCTTCATTTTCAGTGAAATTTGTATTTAATGTACAGCGTATTAAATTTAAAAAGCGTATTAAATCATTAAAAATACTTATTTAGCTACTAGCTATTTAAGCTAAAGATTGAACATTTTCTCTCTTCTTTTTTCTTTTTAAGATGGTTTTTGTATCTGATGTAAAAACAATAGACGTTAGCTAAGTCTAGTCACACCATGTCATGGTCACAAAAGTGTCATTGACAAACAGTTCAAATAGTACATTACCTTACATTACATTTACATCTGTGAAGTGTGGTGCTATAGAATGCTTTGTGCATCATTGAGCGGTGTGTTATGTTATGTTGCGGGCTGGATTCCATTATGAAATTAGAAAAGTGGAAACGAATGCTCGAATTACCTAAACTGGAATCAGCAGGTTGGAATAAATCGGCGTGTCAAATTCCTTCTCCCCCTCCACACTTGAGTTAAGTATCATGCTATCGCCAGCACACATAGTTTTTTGTGTGATGGAAGTTGTTTGTGGGTCAGGGCAGGATGAGGATAAAAATATTACACATTTAAATGTCTCAGGCTAGTGAATAAAAAAATCTAATTCTCACCAATAAATTTGGTACTTATGTTACGGAAGTTTGAATCGAAGATAGTGTTAAAATACATCATGCATCCTTAACATTCTTAAAGGGGTCAACTGGTGCAAATACCTGTTTTTTTGTGTCTTTGGTGTGTTATAAGTTGCCCATGCATGTATGAGACACGTACAATTGCAAAAAATAAAGTGTCATAACAAAAGATGCATTCTATCTAAAAGCGAATGCTCACCCAGACCTGCCTGAAACGCCTCTTGTAACCACACCCCCAAAATCTATTTCAATTCGTTGTATGAATTGACTAAAGAGGGTCGCACACCGGATGTGGAAGCACAGTGCCGTGTCTAGGACAACTCTTGCTATTAATGTGGTAGAATCGAGAGGTTTTCTGTATTAATGCGCTGTTTTTCTGTCAAACAGAAAAATACATATTGCAGCTTATGGTGAAGTCAGTGTGTACATTAAAGATGATTTCAGTCAAAGAACATCTAATTTAATGTTAAATTTAGCACTACAGGGATGGAATGGCGATGCCGGTGTGTACACTTATAGGAAACAATATGTTCAGTTTTACAAACAATAGCACTACGCGACGCTGCGAGTTGCTTTCCGCATCTGGTGTGCGACCCCCATTAAGACCGCCCAAATGTATACGCCAGTAAGGTGGGTTTACCTATCAGTACAATTGCTTTGGAACATGATGTTCCAAATATGGGAACGATTCAATTTAATTTACTGATGAAACCTTTAAGGTTGATTACGGTAAGCATTATGTTGTGAGTGACGGCACTTGCTAAAGATTGCATCTATTCAACGACTCAAATCAGGGCACGTGGCTTTAGTCATCCATGCACAGTTAAAAGTAACCGACATACAAACTGCTAGACTAATACTGAAAATAAATCCAAAATAAAATGCAATGAAACATTTTATTTTTCATTTTATTCAGTTGCTATGTTGTCTGCTGTGAATACATACATGACCTTTAACACTCACTATCCTACTTTCTTGCCCACTTTGCAAAATCTGATTTTTCCACTGGCCTTTTTAATTTGCCAAACTTGATAATAATAGTCAGCCATGGGGCATTATTATTATTTTCTATCCCTTATTTTAAATAACAGTCCTTATTGTCACCACACAGTCTACAATTAAATTAAAATAACAACTTGTACTTTGTAATGGTTTCATCTCACTCATTTCTGAACTATATGATATTTTAGGTCAATTGGTCACATATTCATATAAATAAACTGTAAATACTGCAGATTATTTAGACTAAATATGATGTCTGCTAAATGTAATCACTCTTTCTGAATGGCCTAAGCAAACTTTTATTCTGTGGTCTTTTGATTGACTGATTTGATGGATTCGGACAGTGAGTCGTAAATACAGGGTTTGACATATTAAGTGGCGAATTAGACTTGCTGTTAAGACATTGCAAAAGAAAGTAAAACGGAATTAAAAACAGTTTTGCTGGATAGGATTTTTTTCGTTTAGTAAAAGTGTGGTTTATTGCAGCTGAATGTGCGGAACCCTTGTCAGGGAGGAAAAAGCAACGTGTTTTTAAGTCGATTGATTTTGATTGACATGTGCGAGGGAGACCAACAGGTCAGAAACTGGCATTAGGGCTGGGAGATATATTTTGTGATTCTTATGCTCTCAGTTTCTCAATGCCTCTTAATGACAGTTCTCAATGACGGTTAAAGGCCGATAGTAAAATATGATAATCCTACATGTTATTTTATGCTCGTAGGGAAATCTGACGGGGTATTTAAGCTTATTTTAAGCTGGTAAGGACTATCTGACGAGGTATTTTGAATTGAAAAATCTTCCTACCCGTTTTGTCATGGTTTCACCTCTCCTTGTCAGGTATTTCTTGGCTTAGAGGTGGAATCATGCAGAATCCCTTGTTTCATGTGGGGAGAGATGTTTTTGACCCTTGTGGCCTTCCATACTCTCCCCGAGTCGCGTCATCGTTCCTACCCTCCTGTTTCCTAGTTTGTGTTAATTACCCTCCCTATAAAGAGTCCTCACGTTTCATTGTCTTGTGCGCGTTCATTGTATGTGATACCTGGTCGTTGAAGCTGTACCTGTTTGATGTTGCTGGTTCATGCCTGTTCCATGCTAAGCTGTTGTTGCTGTTTCCTGTTCCCCGTGTGTAGTAAGTCTAGTTTAGTTAATGTTAGTGTTGTTCAAGTGTTTGCTTTCTTATAGTCTAGTTAGTCAGTGTTCCCGTCCTTGTTTAAGATTATTGTTTATCCTGTATTGTTTTCCCCCTCGTGGGTTTTGTTTTGCCTGTTTTTGAAGTGTTCTTTGTTGTTATTAAAATACCTGTTAACCCCTCAACCATCGTCTCTGCCTGCAATTGGGTTCTGTGTGAGATTCATGACACGTTTATTTTGTCGATGTGGTTTAGATTGTATTAAGTTTTGTTCTGCGGATTAGAGCTGCAAGATTAATCGTTAAAAGATCTCGATTCGAACACCAGACGATCTCATTAATGTAAATCAACGTTATTACAAAACACGTTAGTTTACTTATGGAATTTGTGGTTAAACATTTCTCACTATAGTTACTGTGGGTTAATCATGAAATATGTAATAATTTTGAAGCAAAGTCATACATATTACATACCTAAATAAATTTTCTATGGTCAGAACCTGTTGGAAATTATGTATTACTTTGTCATCGTAAAAGAATCGCAATCTCTATTTGAAACAAAAGAACCGGGATCCTCAATTTATCCAGAATCGAGCAGCTCTAAATTCCACAGAACACCGGCACATGATGCTACACGTGAGACCCTCTCCTCGCTTTGAAAGGAAGGCTCACACAGGAGACTTTTTTGTTTGTTCAGCTGTAACTAATGGCACTAAATAAATATTTTTGATCTTGCTTGACTTTTATTTGATTTTTCACCGCTTTGGAATTGAAACTAAGAATCGTTAGGAATTGATAAGCAGAATCGAATTTGAAATCGGAATCGATAAATTTGAAACGATGCCTAACCCTAATTGCTTGTTTTATTCTTATTTTATGTATTAATATTTCTTGGTCATGAAATTTGCCTCAAAGGTCATGCAAAATTCCTGAAAATATTTCATTAAAAATGTGTACGAACCCTTGGTCACACATGCCCCGTATACTGTGTTTTACGCTTATGCTACCTGTTGTCTTGTGTCACCCTTGCTCTTTTGTGTGGAGTAGCTCAGGCACCATCTACCTGTCATGATTGTCCATCCTTCATACACCTCTGTCTCGCCCTCTTTCTTTTTATCCCCACCCTGTCCTCACTCCATCCATTTCTTCCTCCGTCAGATGCTCACACTGGCTCTGCCCCCATTCTCCAGCTTGCAAGCGCCTCCTTTCCTCACCCTGGTGTCCCCTCGCAAGAAACCAAAAGTAAGTTTTGCGTCTGTGTGGCAGGGCAACAAGAAATCGCAACACAATTACATTTCATTCTGTAAACTGTTTTCATTATCCTAATCTCTAAAAATCACTGATCTCATTTATTTTTTCAAATTGTGCAGTGGTGGAGACTAAAAGGAACATCTCGTTTGCTTCATGAGTCATTAAAGATCAAGGGGAATTAGAGCTTTTATTGTATTGTACATTGCTGTTTAGTCAAATCATGTTTTTAGTATTGTTTTCTCCTCAGAAAATGTAGGGTTTTAGTTAAAGTTAAGTGGGAGGATATTGGCTGCTTAAACAAGAGGGCATCGCTTGAATATTAATTACTTAAAGTGGTTCACATAAGCTAGAAATATAGCTTCTTGAGGTTTGTTAGTTGTCTTATTGTACTTACTTTAAAATACCACATGGGGACAGCATTTTGCACATTAGAACGAATTGAGAATTGTAGTCTAAATTAGTTTTTGCTGCCTCAGCCTTTAGCCAGAGAACAATAGCTGGTCGTTTTGTAAGTTGACTAAAAAAAATTTGCATTTTGTGGTGCACTTGGTAAACTTTATTCAAATAATATGATCATAGTCTTATGGTTACCACAGGACAGCCATATAAATACAAATAAAGTGTGGTTAACTTAACACTGCATGGCTTGACATTGTCATGTGGTTGTCAACAAGTAAATTTGCCATTCACTTTTCCGAGTGCAAACAATACTTGTCCAAAGATAAAAAATGATATTTCATTTGAAGTGTCAATATAATTGTTTCGTAGCCTGATTGGTCAGGTTTGCTTATAAGCATTTTACATAGTGTCCTCCAGATTCATGCTTGCCTGTGTCTTGGGAAAATGTTATATGGAAATAGTTTTCAACCGTATATCCTACTGTATAGTTTTACTTGTCAGCTTGCAGACTATTCTGGAATATTGGTGAGATACATGCTATTTTCGCAGTGCATAAAACGTACAGTATGCTTCATTCATACATTCAGTTTGCACAATCTGAACAAATTCAATCCAATGTGTCCATATAAATGTTGCTACTGACTTTCTGCCCATCCTCCACAATATGACATCATCAGTAAATACGGAGACGCACAGCACACACCTCAAGGTGACTGTACTACACATCCCTATAGATAAAAAATAAGGTTAAAGGTATTAAGGTCAAAGTATACACCACAAAACAGTATTTGGTATTAACAGTGCAGTAACAGTGTTTAACTGACAAACTTATGAATAAACTGTTCTGTTGAACCAGCAGACTGTTAATTTATTTTATATTTCGGTTCTCACAAACAACATTCCAAAACAAAATACAAAGTATTTGCATAGTAAAAATACATAGTAACCGGCAGAACCTTTGCTTATCTCCAGCACAGTTTACTAAACCAGCAGACCGTTCATCTCTCTCAGAAGAAACTGGTGTAAAGTCACAATACAGTAGGCTATTAACACAGTGACTTCACTACAAGACTGACAAACTGTTTTGAGTTTATACTTTTATTTCATTTAGAGTGCTAAAGGACTAAATGTAAATGTATTGTTAATATTTATACAGACGCTTTTATCCAAATCGACTTACAAAAGGGAGCAATAAGCGATATGTTTATAATAGTGATGGTATGGTCAGTATTCTATGCCAGTAAAACAGGATTCACATCTTCATGGCATAAACATTTTCACCAATTAATCACACTGCCTAGATACATATAATGTGAAATAATGTGATCTCAATTTGACAATAACATGAAGAGTTATTTAATCGGCCAGTATTCACTTTATCACTAAGCACACTGCAATCTGTTTACTTGTTAATTATCTTTATCTGACTTGTAGGTAAAACATGATAAATTGCTGATGTTTACTGCTTTTTAATTATAAAAATAAGTTGCTGATTCATCACAGAACAAAAAATAACAGTTTGTGAAATGCTACCAGGTTTCACCAAACCTAACTTGAATAGCTGCTAATGCTAATCAATATAACTGTATTCTAATCATAATAAATAAAAAATTATGGCCTTAAAAAGTTTATAGATTAGAAGAGTAGCAGTGTAAATATCATTACTCTTACCTGACGAGTCTTTAAATAGATGATTGAAACACAGGTGTTGTTGTTTTGGTCAAGTAGGAGAGTCGCTATCGTCCCTGTTGTAAATGTGTGATTACGCCATGGTTTGAAAAATTCTGGCATTATGAGTACTTCTGCTTGTAAGCCAATCAGAAGCCGCAATTTTATACACGCGCATTAATAATAATAATAATAATGCATTTTATTTCATGGCGCCTTTCAGAACACCCAAGGTCACCTCACAAGCAATATACAGGTCACTACACAAAACAAAACACAACAAACAAACAGCATATACATATAAAGTCACAATAAATCATTTTAAAGGTTAAAAAAAAGCCTGTTATGTAAAGATATGTCTTAAGACGCGTTTTAAAAGTCAACAAGCATTCGCTATTGGGAACATCAAGAGGAAGAGAGTTCCATAGGCGGGGAGTAGCATAACTAAAAGATCTGGCACCAATAGTAGTAAGTCGAATCCGAGGTATCACAAGAGAAATTGAGGATGAAGATCTGAGTGCACGTAAGGGAGTGTAAACATGAAGAAGTTGAGTAAGATATTGTGGTGCAAGATTATGGAAGTGCCTTATAAGTGAGTAGCAAGATTTTGAATTCAACTCTATGTTTAACCGGAAGCCAGTACAGTTGCTGGAGAAATGTGCTCAGTATAAGGTGTTCTAGAGAGAACACGAGCTGCAGAATTCTGAACCGATTGAAGCTTATGTAGCAATTTGGAGGGAATACCTGTGATAAGAGCATTGCAGTAGTCGATACGTGAAGTGACTAGTGCGTGGATAAGAACTGCAGTATTACTATTTGAAAGAAAGGGACGGAGACGGTTAATATTGCGCAGATGGAAATATGCAGTCCGCGTGATATTGTTAATTTGAGCTTTAAAAGATAGTGTGCTATCCATGATGACACCCAAACTTTTAACCTGAGAGGACTGACAGATTGCAGTATTGTCAACGTATAGAGAAAACAATTAGATTTAGACACAACAGATCTATTGCCAACAAGCAGAGCCTCAGTTTTACTGCCATTTGCCTTCAAGAAGTTCGCTGAGAGTCAATCTTTAATCTCAGCTAAACAGCTTGACAAAGATGGCGGAGGAAAAGAACCAGTGGGTTTAGCAGACAGGTTAAGTTGGGTGTCATCCACTTAACAGTGAAAATGAATGTTATATTTCCTTATAATATAGCCAAGAGGGAGCATATAAATAATGAAAAGAAGCGGGCCCAACACAGAACCCTGGGGAACACCAGTGGTGACTGTCGATATTCTTGAATAAAAACCTTTTAATTGAATACGCTGGCTGCGTCCAGATAGATATGACCTAAACCAAGACAGAGCAGTGCCAGTAATACCAATGAAAGCTAACCTGTCAAAAATTATCTTATGTGAGACAGTATCAAAGGCAGCGCTCAAGTCAAGAAGGACAAGTATGGTTAGAAGCCCGGAGTGTGCTGCCAACAGTAGATCATTGGTTATTCTGACAAGAGCAGTCTCAGTACTATGGTGGGGACGAAAACCAGATTGGAATTGTTCATACAAGTTATTATTGGAGAGATATTCATGAATTTGAATGGCAACACACTTTTCTATTACCTAATAATTAATGATGAGCTGCAGTACCAGTTTTGTGTAAGCTGCAGCAGCATCTCTACCTTATTCCATCAATTTGCCTTTGCTTCACATTGCCGTGACATAATAAGGCAGAAAGTAAACAAACGCCTGAAAGTAATGACATGGGTTGAAGCGTCATAAGTTTTTCTAATACGCAGGACAGGGAAGTGTACGTTTTCAGAACGTTTCAGTGTGGAAAGGGGGAAGAAGGAAAACGTATGGACAAGGTCTGAGCTACTTATTTTGTGGCAGCACGTAACGATTTGAGGTGCTTCGTTAGATTATAATTATTTGCACTTAACATGCATATTCTTGCCTTTCACCTCAACGAGGGAAAGTTATGCTTAATTTCCAGTTTGTGAAAGCTACATTTGAACTTTTTGCTCTTACCATCGCTCTATGACTCCTCCTAGGCATTGGTGTGTATGAACTCCAGCCCTACTCTGCATCTGGTTGGCAAACGATGGAAAGTTACTCCACCTAAGCCAATCATCATTAGTTATTCGGTTGTCTCCATACCCCAAACACACACACCAGAAAAAAAACTTTGCAGGTCCATTGGCTGAGATAGAGCCTACTCGGATGAACACCGCTTCAGTGAGCTCAATTATAGTAACGCTGCATTTTATTGGCAGTAACGTAACGGCATGGTTACGGGGAAATAGCATCTGGTTTGATTAATAGTTATTGAAAAAAAAACATTAGTAACGCAATTGTTCCAATCTCTGCTGACAGGGGAAGCAACCAATCACACCTAATTTGTTGCTGTGTCATGTTTAGAAGTGTGGAAATGTCTCCGCCGTGACAGACAGAAAGTCATTTACGGATGTGTCAAACGTTAACAGCAGCAACAATGATTTATTTAACAAAGTTTATGCTGTATATTCACGAACTTTTAATAATTAAGCGTTTAGTCGATCGTGATGAATTGATTTATTGCAAACTATGTAAACAAGGCAGCTTACTTCTATATGACGGCTTTGTGTCGTTTCCAGGCGGGCCGTTAAAGAACACGACACACACTCGCCAAGAAATCCCATAAAATTCAACCAATCATATGTTGACTTTGAATGTGCGGAATTGTTTCCAGAAAAGTATTCCTTCTGCAAATCCACAGAGCGTTTGATGAAAGTTTGAATCTGAGACTAATGGGCTGCTGACTAAGTGACTCATGGGCCGGACGATCAGTTACTTTTCTTTACATAAAGATTACGTAAGCAGAAAGATGTACGGCACATTAGATTTCCAAGGTTAAAAAAAGTAAATGAGATGTATCAGCCCAAAAGGTTTTGAAAATGCATTTGAGAATGTAAGAATTTTGAATTAGAATTTTGGGTCACACTTTAGAATAGAGACCAATTTTCACTATTTACTAACTATTAACTACAAAAAATGTTCTCAATAAACTCCTAATTACTGCTTATAAGGTGGTTTTGAGGTTTAGGTATTAGGGTTAAGGGATTAAGGGATGTAGAACAAGGCAATGCAGAATAAGGGATTGATATGTGCTTTATACATACTAATATACATCCAATATGCATGTTAATAAGTAAGTACTTAATGATGAATTTGTGTACCTTAATATAAAGTTTAACCAATTTTTTATATTTAATTTGGTGTTTCAAATTTCTACTTCATCTTGAGAACATGAAGTTGTATTTTTTAAAGACTGAATATGTAGAGTCTAAGGACTCATGACAAAAAATCAGCTGTTTAACAATACATATCTAGAAAAGCATTCTTTAAAGGCACCAAACAGTATTACACATATAATAACACAACAAACAAGTTATCCTGAACACTTTCTCGGTGTTCCATTATTTGAACTGAAGAGTGCATTGAACCCAAACTTGAAGCATTGGTCATACCAATGTTTGTGTGTTGTGCTGTAGAGAACGATCAAACAAGCCACAATGTTTACACTTTTTCAGGAAATCTAATATACGAATGACTAATTAGTTGTTAATGAAAGTGCACACTTTACTTAGAAATATCTTTTGGTCTTTAAGCTGTCTTGTTTGCGAAGTAATTTGAATTTGTATGTGTGATTTCAGGTTATCCCTCACTGCGGATAGAGAAGAACGACCTAAAGAGTGTATCCCTTCTTGAGGCCAAGGCCAAAGTCAAAGACATTGCTATCTCCAGAGAGAGAGTAACACTCAGAGATGTCTTGCATGAAGGTATTTTCTATGTAACAAGCATCTCACAACATACATCACACATGGAAACCACACCAAAAAAACTTGATTTTGAAAGGATTGTTTTCCTAGTACAAAAACTTTTTAAATTTGTTTTCTTATTAATAGTAAAACCACATTTGTCTTAAATTGCAACATTGTATACTCAAGTCATTTGGCTGCTTAGTCTGAGGTTAGACACATTTCCCTCTGCCTAGCGACAAGTCTAGCAACTTTTTGACTACATTCTGTGTCACCTCTAGTGCCCTGCATGAGCAAGGTTCTTTTTAAAAGCAAATAGCACCCACACGTCAGCTCTGAAAGTTGGAGCTCCATGCACACTCCTGGTTTTGACACAAATAAAAACTATCGATAGAAGAGGTTAGAATATCAAGACAATGTCCTGAAAAAATGTAATAGTTTGTTATATTGATATTTTTGAAGCGTGAATGAGCTATGTCATGATCAATAATCACTTACTGTCCTTGTTTGCACCTTTTTAATTTTAAACATATATGACTTTATGGAAATATGAAAATAAACAAAATAGTTTATAAATAGGCACAGTGTGTTACCCAGACAGATTTAAGTTGTCAATGGAAATGGCAGCGGGTTAACATGCAGTTTTTAAGTGGTTGTGTTCACTGTTTCATACTTTCATGTATGAAAAAGCCATGAAACTCAAAATTGAGCACAGTTGCATCCCGTTTCCACTGATCTTCCTCGAGATGTTTCTAAATTTGATTGGAGTCCACCTGTGGTAAATTCAGTTGATTGGACATGATTTGGAAAGGCCCACACCTGTCTTAGTAAGGTCCCAGAGTTAACAGTGCATGTCAGAGCACAAACCAAGCAATGAAGTCGAAGGAGTTGTCTGTAAACCTGTTTCGAGGCACAGATCTGGGGAAGGTTAGAACATTTTTTGCAACATTGAAGGTACCACTGAGCACAGTGGCCTCCATCATCTGCAAATGGAAGACGTTTGGAACAACAAGTAATCTTCCTAAAGCTGGCCACCTGGCCAAATGTAGCGATCTGGGGAGAAGGGCCTTAGTCAGGGAGGTGACCAAGAACCAAATGGTCACTCTGACAGAGCTCCAGCATGAGAAGAACCTTCCAGAAGAACAACCATCTCTACAGCACTCCACCAATCAGGCCTATATGGCAGAGTGGCCAGACGGAAGCCACTCCTCAGTAAAACGAACATGACAGCCCATCTAGAGTTTGCCAAAAGGCACCTAAAGGACTCTCGGACCATGAGAAACAAAATTCATTGGTCTGATTGAACTCTTTGTCTGGAGGAAACCAGGCACCGCTCATCACATGGCCAATACCAGCGTGGCCGCATCATGCTGTGGGGATGTTTTTCAGCGGCAGGAACTGGGAGACTAGTCAGGATCGAGGGAAAGATGAATGCAACAATGTAGAGAGACATCCTCCATGAAAACCTTCTCAAGAGCGCACTGGACCTCAGACTGGGGAGAAGGTTCATCTTCCAACATGACAATGATCCTAAGCACATAGCCAAGATAACAAAGGAGTTGCTACAGGACAACTCTGTGAATGTCCTCGAGTGGTCCAGCCAGAGCCCAGACTTGAACCCGATTGAACATATCCGAAGAGATCTGAAAATGGCTGTGCACATACGCTCCCCATCCAACCTGAAGGAGCTTGAGAAGTCCTGCAAATAAAAATGGGAGAAACTGCCCAAAAATAGGTGTGACAAGCTTGTAGCATCATACTCGAAAAGACTTGAGGCTGTAATTGGTGCTAAAGGTGCTTCAACAAAATATTGAGCAAAGGCTGTGAATTCATATGTACTAGGGATGAGTCACGAATTTCGAATATTCGAATAGTTTATTAATTTTAGAATGTGTAAAGGGTGGCGCTGCCAATAACGACGCATCTAATACCTAAAGTCTGTCAATCAAGAGACCTTAGAATAAAAAAACATTTTTCGACAACAATTGTTAACGAAGTTACTCACACTGTAGTCCCGAGTGGCATAACGGATACGATAAATTGAGACTGTGTCAAAAATGAGTTCTGTGTGGGGTCCTTTGATAAAATGATTGAGAATAAAGTGCAGTGCAAACTCTGCAATGCAAAGCTGGCTCATCATGGAGCAACAACTACAATGCACAGTCATTTGAGGGCGAAGCACCCAGCAGGTCCATCCACAGGTCAGCAATGCTAAAATGAAAGACCACTGGGTCCCGGAGCTTAGATTTTTCAACTTTTCCGGCTACCGGGAGCTCTAGGTCCCGACCTAGGGATCGCATAGACTCATGGTCAGCGTCGTGTATATTGTTGTTTCATTTAACAATCATTGTTTAACATGTTCAGACTGCGCCAACAGACCATTTAACAGGATAAATTGAATATTAACAAAATGTATGGGTCTAGGTAAAAAAATGTAATTTTCATGAAAACTATTAAAATGGATTTATAGCGTTTTAGAAAAGAGCTCTTCATATGTTGTTCTATCTATGTTTTGTCGCTGGCTATTGGCTACATCTGCTCTTGCCTGAAAATGGTTGATAGCGTGTGTCTAGCTGAAGGTGGACCTAAGTCCTCATAAGACGAGTCTGTGAGCGGTCATGGGCAGGCGTAAATCAATGTGACATCAGATTGTTAGGGGATCCCCAAAAGCCTGTTTTGTGTCACTGTTGTGGTTTATAGGAGATTACAAAAAATTGCTCCCATTTTAAATATAAGTGATTAATAAAGCAAGTTAGCATACATAACCTTTGCACGCTGTTATTTCTGTCACGTTTCCCCTCAGAGGCTCTGCTGCATTGACGGTCCGGCATGCAATTCTTTAAACGGCCACAAGATGGCGGAGCTTATTGGTGAATCCAGTATTAGAAAACAAATACCCGATGATGGGGAATGTATTCAATATCGGGAAAAGTATCTGAAAAACGATATATTGGTCGATCTCTACTCTAGAGCCCTGTTGGTGATAGAAAAATAGGAATTTGGTAATAATCAAGATAGGAAAACATTTAATTGTTTGTCATATCAGTATTTTGTTATAATATTTAATCAATTTTATATGTTAAATAAATTAAGACGGTTACGAATGTAAAATGCATATTTTGGCAAATATGTTGTGTTTCGGTGACATTTGGAGTTTACTTTCTTATCAGTGTTACAGTGTCTTACGTGTATTTGTCACCCTGCAGGTGTAAGACATTAATTCAAAGCTCTGCTGTTTCTAAAAGCCAGCCATTAGCACCTCTCCCCATCCCCCTCGAACTGAGAAGTGGAATCTGTTTTTGAAAGCCTGTACTAACATGAACGTAATTAAAAGATTTCAATGCTTGCCAGTTTGTCACAACGCTTGTGCACAGAGTCCATTGGATCTGTGCCAGCACAACTCAAGACCTACACAGATGTCAATTCAGAAGGTGCTATTTCATGTAAATAAACTCTGCCTCGAGTGTTTGTGTTATCTGGCTTATGTTCTTGCAAATATTATTATAGAAGATAATTTATATAACACCTTTTTTCAATCATTGAGACTTTTTGTGTACATCATAGCACAAACCTGATGCAACTACTCTATTATTCATTTTAAAACCGAGTTAATCTACCCAAGGAACACCAAAGAAAATATTTTTTTTTAGACATTTTGGGGGTAGTGTCAGATTAATCCCTCTGAAGGGCCATTTAGTTTGCTTTTTGACCAACTTAATGATATTTTATTTGAATGCCCCAACCACACATTTCAAAGTTCACTTACTCGATAAATATTTGCTGCTAGTGCTATGTGGTAATACTAGGTCTAGAAACTTACTTTGGGCAAGTACATCAATGTACAGCTAAACTTAATGTGCACTTTGGTATTGCTGGAAACAAACAACAGAACTCAGCAACACAACAGCCGTCTGATTTTAATGTACTTCGGTTGTACTGCTGCGAAGTTTAGGGGTTGGATTGGGGGAGTGGTTAGTTTTAGAATTTGTATGGAGGTAGCAAAATCTGAAAGGGTTGCAAAAATCGACAGAACACTTGCTTTTTAAATATGTCATCTGTTTGTTTGCAAGTGAATGAGCTGAGAAGTTTAGTCTGCGTCTTACTGTATAAGGCCACGAATACATTAACATTAATTTAACATTCAACATTTACGATTATAAAATGCATATTTTGGCAAAGATCTTCTGTTTTGTTTGCATTTGGAGTTTACTTCTTATCAGTGTTACTGAATATGACTTTCTTCTTGAAGAATAATGCAGTCGGAGTTATAACACCACGTGTCATTTTTCTTCCAAACGGTAGAATGGGGGCAATTTTTTTGAAGCTCATCCATCAAAGAACTGCTTGATACTGCTCCCTCGGTTTTGCATGAACCTGAGGCTTGTTTTTCCGGCAAATGACTAAGGCGTGAAGTTCTGGGGACGAACTTGCCATTTTTAGTTTTGTTCCAAAAGGATACCGTCTCCTCTGTGGAGGAGCTTTCATCACCAGAATGTTGTTATATTCCAGCGCGACTGCAAAGCAGAAGTTCTTCTTCTTCTCCTTGTTTGTGTCAAGACGGATGCAAGACACTGGCTTGCGAAATGGCGGAAGTTAAGTTCCGTCATTGTGGAAAGGGCGTATTCTTAGAGCAATTGATGCACTTTTTGGAGCTTCAAAAAGTTGCATCCCATTCACTCCCATTCTACTGCTAGGAAGAAAAATTATATGTGGTATAACAATGGTGTGAAAAAGTATTTGCCCCTTCTGAATTTTTTTGCATATTTGTCAAGTTTAAATGATCCAGATCATCAAACCAATTTAATATTACACAAAGAAAGCCAGAGTAAATACAAAATATAGTTTTCGAATTATGGTTTTATTCATTAAGGGAAATAACAATCAAAACATTTCTGACCCTATGTGAAAAAGTAATTGCCCCCTTAAACCTAATAACTAGTTGTGCCACAATTGGCGGCAACAACTGCTATCAAGCGTTTGCTCAGACAGAAGCTGTCTGAGCACGGGTCTTGAATAAAGTTTAACTTTAGGGTAGCCAAGGCGAAACTTGCGTTGAAACGCGCGATGATGTTCGCCACGTGATCGCTTTTAACGTTACGTGCTGCTAAACTGCAAGACGCTTGTGGAGTCACCAGAGACCCGCAGTGCAAATACGAGCGGGATAATAAACAAACTTAAAGACTAAAAGTGTAAATCTAATAGAGAGAGAAGAGCGATGAGGACCTACAGAACAGACCCCATGAACACTAGCTAATAACAGGAATCATATAATGATATCATTATTTGTGCATATATTCATACTTCATTGTTATACTTGTTGTCTATCTTCCTACTGTATACCTATGATATAGCCAGAAGATGAATATAAATACATCTCATTATCAGAACTTAATTTGATATCTTTCGTATATTTTCATAATTTGCCTACATTTTGAAGAGGTGATATGACACGGCTAAAACGAATATTACCGTTTATTTGAGATGTAATGCAATGTGTATACACTATTTAAGGTTAAAAACACTGTATTTTCCACATACCATGCATGTTTGTATGTCCTATTTGCCCCGCCTCTCTATATCAAAATGTTTTACCTTTTACCTGTTCGTGATCAACCAATTTTACTCCATGTCTCGTCGCGACTCAACAAAGACAATACACCCCATTTAGGGGTGCTCCGATCAGGATTTTTGTAAGCGATCCTCGATCACTGAAAGCTGTATCGGTTGATACCGATCACCGATTACAGGAGCTATCTGAAGCTTTCTCAGTACCAGAAGAGAAATTTTCCTTAATTATCAAATGAATATTAGTAAGTAACATATTTGGTAACGCTTTCCTTGAAGCATGTATGTATAATGCATTATAAAGAGTTATTAAAGGGTAAAATGCATTATTAATATTCAAAATGTGTGTTGTAATGCATTATATGTTGTTGTAAAGAATTATAACCAATTTAAAATGTGTAGTGTAACAATGAATTGCTTAGTGTTATAATGTATTAACCGTAATAACAATTATCTATAAGACATTACAATGCATTAAAATGTGCATCACAATGCTTTAAAACTACTTTTATAATGCATTAAACATACATGCTTCAAGGAAAGTGTTACCACATATTTTCATAAAACATAGCGGCCTGTGACATGAGTCCCAGAAACCCTTTGTCTTCCACAATATAAAGTGCCTGTGATCAAAGTTTATTTATTACATTATTTTATCTGATTATCTGATATTTCTATATGCTTCTTACTGTCCTTGCAGACGGGTTGATGCTTTTAAAAATGTCTCTGTTATTGTCAGCTGAGGAGAGGTTGCGCTAGACTTTTAATTTATTGTTCAATGTTTCTGTTGTCGGAAATAAGATAATAATCTAATTACAAGCAAATGATTATGTTCTTATGTCCATTCAGTAACAATGACAGGTGCCAGTTCAAGGTGTTTTGTACTCACAAGAAAGCTGTGGTTTGGTCATATATGTGCTGCTTCACTGAACAGAGAAAACGCAGTGAGATAAATTTTTACACTTACTGAAAGATTTATCCAAAAAGACGCTATTTTATGAGGTAAAAATTATGTAAAGACGGCACCACAGCGCGCCTGAGTGTATGCGTGCACGGGACGTGGGGAGTGATGGATGCAGGTGCACCTCGAGTCTCTGTTGACCACATGCGCGTTTACAAAACTGAGCAGGCATTTGAAAGTAAGTAAAATGAATAGGAAACACACGTCCGTTCGCAATAGCCTACCTCCTTTCACTCACTATCATGTTCAGTCCATTCACGATCACGTTCTAATGACACGATATGATAAATAGGGGAATTAAAAATCGCCTTAATTCTAGTCCGTCAAAATGACAGATTGCCTTCAGATTTTTCCATCACTGGTAGAAAAAATGAATTTTCGGTTGACGCAATCTCTGCAGCTGAGTGGCGCTAAAGCTGCTGAACTGCCCGCTCACTCTGCGCGAGGCTAACTTTGAAAACTACTCGCACTCCTTTACGTGACTAACCCTCAAATAGTTGTTCATATGATATTAACAAAAGTGATCTTTTTTCTGCTAAATTATTGCTTGTTGACAATAAATGGTTTCGGGACTCCCGATTCATTTAATTAACCCGGCTGGCTTTCCATGACCAATCTCACAATCAGATAAGTAACCCGGCTGGCTTCCTATAACCAATCTCACCAATCATCTTTTAGCCCGGGAGAAACCCCTACAAATAGACGAGACTGCTTACCCTCATTCTCTCTACATTTCCGCAGCATCTGTCCTCCACCCAAAATCCTCAGAATCAGCCTATTTTACCGCAGCATAAAAGGGGTGAACGACCCGAGTCCGGGCACACACCGGACCCGGGGCAATCTCCCCAGGCAATCTAAAGAGATTGCTGGTGTAAAATGTTTAAATGCTTCCCGCATCATGGAATTCGCATAGTACACACGTTTCAGATCGATAATGGATTGTCTATTTCACACACCTTGTAGAATCGCCATACCGCTGAAGCCATTTTCATAGCGCGTAAAATAAATGTCTCGCCAATTTTGCGTCATCTGATCAGCTTTTCTGGATCGGCCATTTAGAGACCTCCGATCAAACTTCCCAAAGTGATTATCGGCCGATTATGATCGGCGACCGATCAATCGGAGCACCTCTAACCCCATTATAAACACGACATTAGTTGCCTCTAGTTGGAACATAATTACTTATTATTAGGGCTTACGTTTTCTTTTTTCATGTTGCACGCATGTCTGCATTTGCAGATCATACAAAAAACAACATGCCCTACAAACACACTAAAAACTCAACTCGCGTTAGACCGTGACATAGTCATTTACAAAGAAAATATACTTACAGACCGCGAATCTGAAGAGCCAGACTGTTCTTGCGAATTTGAAATGGTTGAAATTGCCCCACTTTTTAACAAAAGCTTTCGTGTACGGCCGGCCTTGATCCCTCACGGATTCATGAATCGATCATATGTCAAATGCGGTGTACACACTTGAATATTCGGATTGTACTGTTCTGGAACAGTATATTCACGAGTTCCCCTCGCATATAATAACTACAGATAGGGGACGGATATAATGCGTATTTTGCTTGGTGTCCCGGGGAGATTGCCCCGGGTCCGGTGTGTGCCCGGACTCGGGTCGTTCACCCCTTTTATGCTGCGGTAAAATAGGCTGATTCTGAGGATTTTGGGTGGAGGACAGATGCTGCGGAAATGTAGAGAGAATGAGGGTAAGCAGTCTCGTCTATTTGTAGGGGTTTCTCCCGGCCTAAAAGTTGATTGGTGAGATTGGTTATAGGAAGCCAGCAGGGTTAGTTATCTGATTGTGAGATTGGTGATGGAAAGCCAGCCGGGTTAATTAACTGAATCGGAGTCCCGAAACCATTTATTCTCAACAAGCAATAATTTAGTAGAAAAAATATCACTTTTGTTAATATCATATGAACAACTATTTTAACAAATTAACACATTTTATGGATAACATATACAACAAATACGTGAAAAAATTCAGTCAAACACAGAAGACTCTCTCGCTTGTTGCGCTTGATGCCGGGAATGGGATAACAAGAATAGAACTAGATTACACTGAGAACATTTTTTTTTCAGATACATACATTTACATATAGGCATTTGGCAGACGCTTTTATCCAAAGCGACTTACATTGCTTTATCCTATACATTTTACATAGGTATTTGCAATCCCCTGGGATCGAACCCACAACCTTGCGTTGTTAATGCAATGCAATGCTCAGCAATATTGTATTGTACCAGCAATAAGATACATCTTATTGCTGGTGCATTTTTATGTCACTTGCATCTATCAGCAAAATTTTGCTAGTCTCCATATTCATTTTGTTATCCAACTATTGCAACACACGGCGTCAAATTTGTAATCAATAAACTATCCCCTTTAACTATGGTGAGTATTTAAATCAACTGAAATGAATAAATAAATAAAAGTAATCTAAGTAAAATTAGATATAAGATAGGAATTTGTCATTGTGAAATAAATTGTCACATTGAAATAAAACTATTAATTCCATGAAACAGATTTTTGGTCATTCCGCCCACCCCTATAAATACAGTTAAATGCAGTCTGTACCTGTTAAGGAAGTAATGAAGCTTTATTATCTAAACATTTACACATGTGCCATTACAACAGTGTGCAATGCACACTCACCTTAACGCAAGTAGCAATTCAATTAAACATATATGTCGACAAAAAAATTATTGTGTGCTGCAAAACATGTTCTTTTAGATACTCAATTTTATCACCTATAGACTTATTTATCACTTATAAATAACAACCTATTTTAGGGCAATTCAGTCATTTTTATAGACCAGTTGATGAACTACACTTTTTTTCAAATATAATAGATGTTTTATACTTGTGCTACAACTGTTTGGCCTGTGCTACTAAACTTTAAACCTCTGTAGCACCAGTGCTATCTTCCATTTAACGTACAGCCGTGACTGTCTATAACAGGAGACAGAGGTGCTGAGATCCCACATTTTTGCTGTTTGGTCTGAATGTCTTTTTTTTTAATCTTCAGGGACCTTTGGCCACATTTTCCATGGAGTCTTGCTTGATGACAAGGACCCGAGCAAAGAGAAACAAGTCTTTGTGAAAGCAGTCAAAGGTACATCCTCATTAGATTCTTCCCTTTGGTCCAATATCCGAAAATGAATCCTCAAAAAAAAAAAAATTTCAACATATCTTGAATCAAATATCCTTTTAGGAAACTTTTTCGGTGCTCTTTGCCCCAAAAAGAAAATTATGGTACCTCCATTGCTCACTTACCAACATTCTTTAAATTATCTTTGTTTGTGTTCTGTGGAAGAAAGATTGTCATACAGGTTTGAAATGAGAGAGTTACAGAGTAAATGATGACAGAATGTATAGTTTTTTGTGAACATTCAAATGTGTCCAAATCCACTTTTGCTAGTTTAATGACGAGAAAGATGGTCAGCGTACCGTGGTCTAAAAGGGTTCTCTTAATGAGTAATAGGTATTTTTTAACACGCATTAACCCATCAGAGCCTCATATCGCATACCCTTTAAGAGCCTGTAAGGCTCGTGCCATGGTGGATTCGCTATTTACATGGTGGAATTTGCAAGTGGAAAAACAGAACGCTTTTTAAGAGGAAACTCATCTGCTCAAATTCAGCTTGAAATTCAAAGTTTCACATCCGGGAATCCCAGAAGGAGCAATAGATTGCAATAGTCACATCGCTTCTGACGAAGACCAAAGCAAGAAATGCAGATACTTTTTATATGCTGGCCGCACAGTCCTCTCATCTGCTCGAAGCAGTGAATTGTTTTTGTTCTCATTTATCGCTTATGCATCATCAAGAAAACATTTATTGACACTTTTACTGGCAGTTTAGCTGAAACCGTAATATAGAATGAAAATTGACCGTCAAATATTAAAGGTTGTATTTTCACGACGTGCTACAGCAGACTCCCCCTTCCTGCAGCGACTTCCCCTGGGCGTCTCAGCGGTTCCAGAGGTGTCTGAGCATTCTAAAAGAGCTAATTTCCTCCAGAATGCATTGTCCCGCTGTTCTTGTGGGTGCAGTACTCTCATCGAGGAGGGGGACGGACTCGATGTCAGCCTAAAGTGTTTGGGTCTCCAGCACGCTGGGCAGCCTTCTTGGACAAATCTTGTCCACACTGAGGGCGGATGGTGACCCAGACGTTGCGGTCACGGGTGGCTGTCTTCTTCCGAGAACCAGCCACCACCTTGCCTGCTTCCCGGGCTGTGACGACAGGGGCTAAGACCCTGCCGTCTGCCAGTGCGAACAGCGAGGGTGATATGGGGGCTCTTTCTAGCGTAAATCCGTCAGCCAAGCGCTTGCGGACCGCTCGCACCCCGTCTCGGTTGTCTGACCTGGTCCCATGCCGTCTGGATCATCAGTCACGCAATCGGAAACGGTGCATGATGAAGATGAGATGTCAATTGCAGCATTGGAGGGCGATTTGCTGGCATCCAATCCCGACAATTCCTTACAGCTCCCTCCCACGGGGGTCGGGCTCAAGAAGAAGCCAATATCGAGATGTCAACCTTGCTTTCCTGGGCCGCCGTGAGCATTGGGCTGCAGTGCACCGCAACACCTCTTCCCCAACCCCGGTACCATTCTTCCAGGAAGTGAATAAGGAACTGAGTAAGACCTGGAACGCCCCTTTTTCAGCTAACTCTATACCGGTTCCCTCGCCCTTCCCTAAATGGTTGGGCAGCTAGAGGCTATGTCGACGTGCCCCCTTGTGGAGCGTCCAGTCGCGGTTCACCTGTGCCTGCAGATGGTGGCCACCTGGAGAGGCCGACCTAGACTCCCCTCCAAGGCATGTAGGACTTCGGCATCCCTGTTGTCGAAAGCCTAAACTGCTGCGGGCCAAGCTGCCTGCTCTTTGCATGCCATGGCCATCCTGCAGGTCCACCAGGCCAAGGCGTTGAAAGAGCTCCACGAGGGTAAGACTGACCCAGGGCTAATGCAGGAACTCCGCACCGACCTCTCCTTTACGGGCGACCAAGGTGATCACGTGGCCCCTGGGTCGGGCGATGTCCACACTGGTGGTCCTGGAGGGGCATCTCTGGCTCAACCTTGCGCAGATGCATGACGCCGAGAAAGTCCGACGTACCCATCGCGCAAGGTGTGCTGTTGGCGACACTTTCGAGGACTTTTCACAACAGTTCTTGACAGTGAAGAAGCAGACCGAGGCGATCAGACCACATCCTACCCAGCAATGACTCGGCCACCTACAGGGCTTTGAGATCTAGTGCGCCGTCTGCTCACAAGCAGCCCCGGCCCTCTCCGAACTTCTCTGAACCTCCACCGTCACTGACATGAGAAACGATCCATCTCGTGTAATCGATCCAATTCGCCATACCCCGGCCCAAGTTTCGAGGCATCCCCTCAACCTCAGTCAGAGGAAGGGATGCTCCCGTACTTCAGGCAGAGGTCACCACCCTTCTGGCGAAGGAAGCGATCAAGGTCTTCCCTCTAGCCAAGATTTTCAATGGGTTTTACAGCCCGTACTTCATCGTCCCCAAAAAAGGCGGGGGATTGCGCCCCATTCTAGATCTGCGTACCCTGAACAGGCACCGGTACAAGCTGTCTTTCAGGATGCTCACACGGAGGCGTATCCTGGCGTCTATAAGATGTCAGGATTGGTTTATGTCAATCGACCCGAAGGACACTTACTTCAGGTCTCGATTTTCTATCATCATCGCCCGTTCCTACGGTTCGCTTTCGAGGATCGAGCATATCAGTACAAAGTCCTCCTTGGTAGGAGGACTCTGTAGCCCAACGCCTCCTCCTGTGGAGTCACCAGTTGAGCCGGTCCCTGCGAGCCACATATATATCTCAGACGACCTGAACCAGACAGCCGACGCTCTCTCTCGTCAGTTGATGCCTCGCAGAGAGTGGCGATTCCATCCCCGCACAGTCCAGCTCATTTAGGTGTAGTTCAGGCAGGCTCAGGTAGACCTGTTCGCCTCCCTGGACACCACCCATTGCCCCCTTTGGTACTCCCTGTCCAAGGCCCCCCTTGACACGGATGCCTTAGCACACATCTGGTCCCAGGACAAGTGGTAGCACTTCCCCCCCCAGTGAGTCTCATTTCACATACCTTGTGCAAGGTCAGGGAATAGGAGCATCGAGGGTTACTAGTTGCGCCATACTGGCACAACCTGACTTGGTTCCTACACGTTTTCAGTGTCCGCTTATTGCCTAGAATTAGGGCCCGGTGATTATCATGTTAGCCTGAGACCCCGGCCTGGCTACGTGCCCAAGGTTTCCAACACAACCTTTCGGGACCAGGTGGTGAACCTACAGGTGCACCCCATCCGCGTTGTGTCCTGTACGCGCATTGCGCCACTACTTAGACCGCACGCAGAGCTTCAGGAGCTCTGATCAGCTCTTTGTCTGTTTTGGAGGTCAGCAGAAGGGAAAGGCGGTTTCCAAACAGAGATTGCCGCACTGGATTGTTGACGCCCTCATGACAGTGTACCATTCCCAAGATCGCACGTGCCCACTAGCAGTGAGAGCTCACTCCACCCGGGGTATAGCCTCCTCGTCGGCACTGGCTCAGGGTGCCTCTCTGGCAGACATCTACAGAGTTGCGGGTTGGACTACGGCCAACACCTTCGCGAGGTTCTACAACATCCCAGTAGAACCTGTATCAGCCCGCATCCTGCATGGCAACATGTTGGACTGGCAGCCAGTAGGGCGTACGCCTGAGAAAACGCCTCCCCCCTTCCCATAGGTGGTTCAGCGTGCTACTTAGTCTCCCTTCTTCCCCCACTGGGTGAAGAACAGGCATTCTATCCATCACTTAGCAAACACTTCCTGCAGGCGGGCTAGGCAGAGCAGCCCTACCCCTCAGGCCGGGTACCAACTGAGGTATCCACATATACCTCTAACAACCTACTGCTACCGGACGTTGTAACCCCCCCAATCGGGCGGTTCCGTCTGATGTATCCTCATGATTGGTTCCCACCTTGGTAACCCATAACCTTCCCTAGGTGGACCTCCACCTTGCGGCAAACTACTTCAGTCCAAACATTTTCTCATGAGCTCTCTCCTGACGGCAAGACCATGTTGGTGTCTCCACAAAACTTCTCCCTACGGTAGAAAGTGGTGTCTGTAGCGCATCCCCCATTTGAGCAATTAGCTCTTACCCAGTGGCCTTGAGCTACCCGCACACCTCTCTCTACGGTTCTCGCTGTTAGAGAATCAAGACCGCCGCCCTTGAGGGCCAAAAGCAGAGGCTTCGCACCTTTTCAAAAAGCTCTGGGACCCCCTACCTATTCCACTGGAAGGTAAAAATTTTGCGAAAGCGCTCACGTCTCACACACCCAGGCCAGTCACCGTCAATTCGCAAGGGATTGTGATACGGCACAGCGGCGTGGCGTTTACAATAGGAACCACATCTGTCGGTTCAACACAATGTCGAGAGACCAACAGAAAGGGAACATCGTGGTTGCGGATGTATCCTCAGTTCCCTGATGGAGGGAACGAGACGTTGTATCCTCCTTGCCACAATGCATTCCGCCCACTGTAGCAGTCGTGAGAGGCTCCTCAGAACTTAAGGTGAATGAATGCAGCATGCCTACTTCCTTTTATATATCCGGGGGCGGAGTCCGGTATGCAAATTATATTAGCAAATTTCACTTGCCTTTTCTTAACTAGTCAGAAGTTGATAGATTCTCAAGGGCGAACCCATCTTTCGTTTCAACACATCATCTCGTTCCCTCCATCAGGGAACTGAGGTAACATCCGTAAACAAGACGATTTCTTCCGGCCCATGAGAAAAGAACTTATACACTACCCATATTCTCCATATATCTATCTTAAGCTTCTCTCTGAGATAAATTCAGACCTGGCAGTTTGTAAGACTGGCTAAAATGAGCTGTTGGACCTCTTTCTCAGAAATAAGACTTTTTATGTGGAAAATGCAGGGTTTTTGAGGATGTGCATGCACCTTTTACTAAGATCTTCTCAGACAATGTAACATAGATAAAGTATCCAAAGAGGATTTGCTTGATCAACTGTGACCTTGATTTGACAAGATGTCCAAAAATTTGTGTTAGTCTTTTCTTCTAATGATTTGAAGACTTACCTTCTACTAAATTATTTGTATTTGTTTGGGTGATTTCGTTGGGTGATGCTTTTGAGTCATGTCTGATCTTAAGGTTGATCAAGGCTGCATCAGCTGTTGCTGACTTTCCACTTGTTCATGTGTTTAACAAATCAGATCATGCTTCAGAGGTTCAGGTGACCATGATGCTCACAGAAAGCTGTAAACTACGAGGGCTTCATCACAGGTTGGTAAAAACCATCTCATCATTTGCTTGCGTGTGTCAATAACGAAACCAGACTCCAACCTATCCAACCACTTTATCTGGCCAGTAAATTGATCCGACTGGATTATCAAACAAAAACACATACTTTCAATATTGTTCTCTATGAACTATGGGCCTGGTTGCGTTAACTGCTTAGACTAGGTAAGTTAGTCATTTATTTTTTTCTTTACTTCTTGAAATCAGTTACATACTTTAAAATAAATTTGTCTGAAATGAAATCTGAGTGATTTGTTTTAATGGATTACTTGCACATAGTCTTCTGCATTCTCCTCGATCCAGCTCAGTCATTTCCGGTAACAGTGTTCAGCATATGTTATGTATGTGCGGAGATCATGTCTGTTTTCTTCTATTAATAAAGTTACTAAATGATTGTTTAATAATTACAAGAAATGTATTCCATTTAAAACACTGCAAAAACAGTCACATTTTGAAATAACAGATGAACCCACACAAGTTAAGTCATTATTTTATTAAATAAACCATAAAACATAAACAATACAACTGTTGGCTAGATATGGCTACACTGTGGCAAGGTGTCTATTCCTTGGCATACATCCATGTGCAAGTGCATCGGTAAACACACCATCAATCAATTTATCACCATTTCAACTGTAACACTTTCAAACTTTACATAAAAAATAAGTATACTTTGTAGGCATCTGTAAAATATTTTCAAACAAATAAAAACTTGACTTACACCTTTCACATTCATTTTTAAGACTATGGGCCTTAACTTCTCATTCTGTGTGCCCACAAAGTCTTTATAGACAGTCAAATTTGTTAGATAAATACACTGCAAAACGTGACTATCTTACTGAGAAGTGTTGTCTTGTTTTCCAGTGCAAATGTCTAAAAAATATTGAATCAAGATGCATTTTCTTGATGAGCAAAACGACCCAAGAAAATAAGTATTTTAGAACAAAAGTATGACATTCCAGTGAAGTTGTACTTAAAACAAGCAACAAAATCTGCCAATGGGGTAAGAAAAATAATCTTGAATTAAGGTTTATCTTTTTCTTGGTCACTAAATGCAAGATGATTTTTCTGAGGATGTTTTTTTATATGTATATTACTATGTTTTAATCTCCATACTCAATACCAGTTTATCTTCAGTTTAACCAGTTTACCCAGAATTCTTATAGGCCGTTTTACCTGTCAGTGCCTCTCTTGCCTGGTGCGTTAAGAAATCCATGATTACCCTTTTCCAATCAGCGTAGTTGTAAGCCAGAATTTGTAGAATGCAAAAGTTAAATCTGCCCCAACTTTCGGCTGGTGTGAAATGTGACTTGGCAACACCAAATTAGAGAGCTCTTATGCAACAGTATGTGCGCACACACACGACCACACACGCACAAATATTACTAACAGCAATCATATTTGCCTCTTTAAAATGTCTGTATCCTACACAGGACAAACTGCTTCTTGTAATACAGATGTATGTCTTTGGCAACTTCAATGTCAATGTTTTTTTGTCACGGCGCGTTTGTGTCTACGTGCAATTGTGTAGTCTGAAATACACAGATATACGCCGTAGACCTCCTAGAAAATGTCAAGGATTTCCGTATACCGACTTATAAAAGCATGAGGATTCTTAACAACATTTTGTGATATGAAAAGGAGATAATGAAACAAATGCAAACGCTGCAGCAGACACAAATGTTAGTGTTAGAGAAAATGAGCCCGACAAGGTTAATGCTACATGCTGCACAGGGCACCCCTCCGTTCAGTCGCGATAGCATCAAGGTATCACGATTCTCTGTTTGTCGAAGTATTATATTCAATTCAATTAAACTTTTATTTCCAGACACAAGGTCCATTAGCAAATCATCATACACACATACAAAACAAAGCAAACACTTAAAAGGCAATTATACATATGTTTTTTCATCAGTGAGTGGTATCGCACTAGTGTAACCCAGTGTTTGACATCAACATTGGAATGACATTCTTTGATTCATGAGTTCACCTATGCAGGTAACGATTATGGCAGGAAATATGACGCTGGTTAGGCAGCTGCCTTATTTATAGTATAAGTCGCTTGAACTGATAGTGTAGAAGCTGTGTTTGCTGACTCGGATAAGCAGGGCTTGATTATATGCTCAGTCTCCTCCCAAACTTTAATAAAACATCATATCATCTAACTGACACGGACGTGACTGAACTCTTCCCTTACAAAACAGTTCACCTGTACTGCTCTACCTTGGCTTATTCAAAAAAATACATAAGCAGTCATTATAAGCATCCTGCAGCTTACAAGCACTTTCCTTTTAAAACTTCACTCAGAAGGGGGAGTATAAAGAGATGTGCTATAAGCTCTTAACAGGTCTACATTTACCTCATCTGATTATATAACATTTTCTTAGCCACATATTTGTTCGAGTGTATAACAGAGCACTGTGGCTTGGTGGTTACCACTGTTGTCTAAGAGCAAGAAGGTCCCTGGTATGAGCCTCGGCTGGAACGGGAGGGCTTTTTGTGTGGAGTTTGCATCAGTCTGTGTCAGCAAGGGTTTTCTCTGGTTACTTTGGCTTCCTCCCACAGCCCAAAGACATGCGTCATAGGTTAACAGAGCATTCCAAATTGTCCCACCCATGACTTGTGTATTGATCGACTTCTATAGAACAGACTTGTTTATATATTGACTAGTTCTTGTGATGAATATAGCCTTAGATGCTGGAAGAGCATTAAGAATGAAACAATAAATAAATAAATCATTTCATCCGTAGTGATTTGACCCAGATAGTGCATACACTTAATGTTTGCCCCGTCAAATGAAAATCTTGAAATTTACGTTCTGCATCTTCTTTTGTTCTGCATATCGTAGCAACACTCTTTTAGTAGTATATTGCACTTCAAATCGTACCCTGTAATAAGAACACACATTTGATGAAAACCAGCACTTCTTGGAGAATAAACAACTAAATTCTCAGCATACACAAAATGATTAAGATGTCAACAAGGATACACCCAGTCTTACAATCACTAAATTCAGATAATTAATTCATATACACATTAAAAATGGCTGGTGAAAGCAATCCCCCCTACCTCACTCCACTATCTACTTCAAAGGAAGCTGACACACTATCACCCAATTTAATCTGTTAGGAATTTTGACATATTGGTATGCCAAAGAAACTATGCAAACTATTAGGCACCCCCTTTGGCCTAATTTTAAAAACGTTTCATGGTTAACTCTATCAAACCCTTAGAGGCGTCAATAAAACCAACTACAACCGAATAATTTTGTCACATACAAATCTACTCTACTGCTTCTTTCAGTGCAGAAATTCACATATATGTACTATGCTAAGCCTTAATGCCAAATTGATTGTCAGTGGTGTCAAGATACACTCTTAATTGATGTAATAGAAGTCTTTCCAGAACCTTTGATAGTACAATAGCCAACGAAATTGGCCTATGGTTATCCAAACTACCTACCTTGCCTGCCTTATCCTTGATGACAGCCAGCAACAGCCCATGTAGCATTAATCCAGTAAAACAAATAGCGAGAAGAAATGTTAGTTTGTGTGGTGTATCAATAAATGGGGGAGAAAACTTAGGTGTGTGCGTACTACAACGTTCATAATTGTTCTAGATGGTGATGAGATCTCTTGGCAGCCTTGTAAATGTCAGGCTAGAGACATTGCCAGCAATCTAAGTGCAACGGAAGCTTGATAAAACCACACAAATGTTCATTGTTATTTATTATATTCAATGTCAATAATAGGCACAGTATGCACTCATAGTGTGACCCAGTCTGTGAAAACCAAGTTTACAATCAAGTTATTAGTGACGAGCATCAGAGTTTGACTTTGACCATTTATTTCACTGATTGAAATAAAGTCTTTGACATGGACTTGGTAGGGTGGGTTTATGTAAAAATTAGGGCTGTCAAAATTACCGCGTTAATAACGCGTTAACGCAAATTCATTTTAACGGCACTATTTTTTTTAATGTGCGATTAAGGCAGCGCGCATTTTCTGGCAAATGGACATGCTGCTGCAAACAGAAATGGAGAAAGAAAAATTCATATATAAAAAGATGTCTGATGGTTCTGTCGACAAGATATTTTGCATTGGAACTTTCCTTCTGAACCAATGATTTTTAAATGACGAGATAACTCGTCAATGGTGGGGAAAGAGTTAAGAGCTGCATTTTGCCTAGATATTATGTATACAATCCCTAAAGCACAGGTTTTATGTCCTAATTGTGCATTGAATTTGTACATCCTATCAACGGTTCAGCTGGAAAATCAGATGGAAAATTTCAATGCACATTTGTGACCCAGTCAGTGAAAACGTAGCTGAAGTTCCAGCTGATAAAACCTGTGCTTTAGGGATTGTATACATAATATCTAGGCTAAATGCAGCTCTTAACTCTCTCCCCACCATTGATGAGTTATCCCGTCATTTAAAAATCAACGGTTCCCTGCCAAATACGAGTTATTACGGCAATCTGTGTTTGAACTGTTGTACAGCGATTGCGCTGTAACACACATTTGGAAAGAGTACACAATCTCTGAATCTAGAAGGGTAATATTTTATCTGATTTTTGGGGGGTAAATATTTTATGTTTTTAACATTTTTTTTCAATTTGAATCTAATCTGGGTGGAGTCTTTGACAAAAAATTATAATTATCTCATCTTTTTCTCAAAATGATGGATTTTTTAATAAAACTACCCACATTTAAGAGGTGATAAAAAACAAATGAATTTTGTTTAAAAGCAGAGACTCTGTTCTTTCAATTGATATATTGTTTTTCTATATATTCATTATAGAAAATGTACTGAGCCATCAAATTTTAGTGACAATTTTCCAGTCTCCACAGCACTCATTGGCTGTTTAAGTGTTACTGTCAAGTGCTTAGAATAAATTGACATGTTAAGCAGTCTTTTAGAATTTACTAGATGCAGATACATTAGGTATGCATTCGTGAGTGTGGTGGTGCTCATGGGGAGTAGACCTGGGATGGATGAGTGTAAAGGTCATTGCACATTGAGTCCGAAATTTGCATCCAAAGTCTTTGCATGTTAAAAATAAATAGGACCTCACATTATGTCAATCGCATTTACACACTGTCTCCGATATTTTCGTCTCTCATAAATAAAGACAGGGTTTGGTTTTCTGCGTATTTCACATCCGTAGCCAGCATTTTAACAGACGTTTAACAGACGAGACAACGTGCAAGCGAGCGCCAAAATCCAGGACGGCATGTGTGAGTCAACTTCGTCTCGCAGCACAAAATACTGTATGAGAAACAAAGTGCGGATTATGGAGACAAAGTATAAAGAGAGTGTTTGGCAGATGAGCAGATTATTGCGGAACAGTACATGGGTAACACTTTATAATAACTGCATGCTAATCATTTTGTTTTCTCTTTGGTACCTCAGAAACCTGCTACCCATCAGTCATGTATGTATAGAAGATGGTGAGAAGCCCATGGTTCTGTTGCCATATATGAACTGGGGAAATCTCAAGCTTTTCTTGCGCCAGTGTAAACTTGCTGAGGCCAACAACCCACAGGTGAGATGGAACTACTACTACTAAATATGTATATTCTTCAAATACTTAATACCCAATAATATAGAATGTAGTATGTGTATATGCATTTTCATTAGTGTATATAACTTAAACAATGAGCAGTTAAGCCTAGTTTTTCACCTGTAGTGAAAATCATGTTTATAATATTTTTTTTAATATGGTGTTTTTACTGTGCTTTAAGACAAACCATGTGCAATTTTGCTTAGTATTGCTGAAATTGACCAAAGACAGTTTTAAAAAAGTCTGTCTTGAAACTGCCCTGTTAATGACTTCATTAACCTGTAACTTATCACATCAACTCATTTGACCCCTATGGAACGGCAGTTGATGCTTAAATATGCAATGATGGCGCATAGATTCAGTCTGAATCAATCGCTGCACTGTTGTGTCAACTCTCAGTTTCACTTTTAGAGCACTTTTCCTCCATCGCACCGAATCATTCTCCTTGCTTAATCGTTCCACTCCCTGCCGATCCATGCCAGCCGGTAATTAAATGGTTTAATTTTCCACCGCAGGGCTGATAACAGAATCTTTTAGAATGTAAACACAAACGCGTGACGCGCTGCCTCGGTAACACAGAAGACTGTGCTATAACCACTCTGCGTGCATTCATTAGCATGATTTAGCATGGTTACTGTGTGTTCAGACCAAACACGACTTGCGTGAATGAATCGCGACGCTTGAACATTTTGAGTTAACTTGCTTCATTTGCGTGCCAAATTCGCTTCATTCGCGAGTCAAATTCACGTCACTACAGACTAGTGTTGTCACGATACTGGAATTTCTTACTTCGATACGATACCTTGAAAAATATCGATACTCGATACCATTTTCGATACCACAGAGAAAAAAACTGCCACAACATTAAGGGGGTAATTTTTTTTTTTATTATTTAAAGATAAATATAACATATATAATGTATTATAAAGAGTTATTAAAGGGTAAAATGCATTATAATTCTTCATAATGTGTGTTGTAACGCATTATGTACTGCTGCAGTTCGAGTCTCATCTTCTTTCTGGTGCTACAAGAGAATGCCAAACTTTAATAAACATATATATTTTTTTGACAGCACTTTTAAAATGAACTGAACTTTGTAACTAATCTCAGAACTTAAGTAATTGGTAATAGATATTTGTTAACATAAATAAACAATGAAAAATACTTCCAAAACATGTATTAATCTTAGTTAAAAGTTAATTTAAACTAACATTTACTAATACATGTACTAATTAAAATCCAAAGTTCTATCTGTTAATATTTTTTTTCTTTGGACCAGATCAAACATGATCCGTTGTATTTTATTACATACTGTCATCAAAGATTAAAATATACTGTAGCAAATACATTGCTCATCCTTCATAAATGCTGGTCAATACATAACATTATTTGATGAACATATTTTAATGCCGGATTCAAATATCACCGATCCACACACGTAATCATTTTTTGAATTAAGTTAATTAAGCACAAGTTAATTTACATTTGACCACAGTTAAAGTCTTTAAAGATTCACAGTTAAAGATTCCTCAGTCGGATTATATTAACTTTAAGAACTACGCTGAAAAAACGAGACAACACTCATATCGCTATATTAGAGGTGTTAGCGCCTTTTGTTAGCACTGCAGCAACTCTTGCATATCGGCTTGTTTGTGTCCTTCGGCTTTCCATGTTCATTTGCCTCATATCCAAAATATTTCCAGATAGCACTCCTGCTGTGTTCTTTATCAACCAAAGCCGGTTGCGGAGGCGCCGCACACGCCATATTTATATTCACTTTTGCTATTTAACCAGAGCGAATCAGACGAGACACGTTACAGGCACTGCGGTCACGTGTGGTGTTTGTCAACTCGCCTTAGGAGATAAGTTAAGTGACAGCTCGGCTAGGATCGGAGTATCGATACTTCGGGAAATTAGTATTGGTACCGTTCAGATATTTCAGTATCGATACTTATCGAAATATCGATATTTTTGACAACACGACTACAGACGTGAATTGGCGTCATAGGAGGTGCTTCTGCCAGGCGGCGCCAGTCTCGTGTATATATATACTGTATATCGCTCAAATTGTGTAAAGATCGTTTTTGCCAATTTACTAGATTGTCCCACCTCCTCACTCACTTTCTTCCAAGCAAGATCCTTTTTATTTTTGATTCGATAAAAGTAAGATGTATCTTACAGCTCCAGGTATCCACATACAGCAACGATGATTTTGTCCTCCATTGTTGTATAGGGATTTATGCCTCCGCTCGCAACATCATAATCCACTCACTACTAGAGCAAGCTCCTGATTGGTTAATGCGGCGCCAAAATTTTCGCAAAGTTCTTAATTTTCAACTCTCGCGAATTATGCTTTCAGGCCTCATTCGCGCGAATCGCACTGCAAGTAGGTCTATCGCGTCTTTGCATTGACTTGACATGTAAATCACTTGTGCTAAACGCTTCACTCGCGTTTGGTATGAACACACAGTTATAGAACCTTGCCGAAAATTCTGAGCCGAGAACAGTCTGTAATCGGGTCGTGTCGAACCAGGCTCACGTGGAAACATAACTGTAACCGTTTCAGACTGTGCTTAGAACGATTCAGCGCGATGGTGGTTTAAGCGTCTTAGTTTTACCAGAGACTGGAAATGCAGAGTTTGAATGCAGAGTGGAGGTGGAGCTAATTTTTATAGTCATGTATCTGCATAAAATTAATTAAGCCAGGTGGAGAGCAACTTTCAAGTTATTTTAAGGGAGGGAAAATTATTTTTCTAAGGAAGAAACGTTTAACTGCGAAATTTTTATAGTCTAAGATTAGCTTTGAAGGGCCGCAATCCCAGGTTTTTTTTCTGCAATTTAAAAATAGTCAAAGGGTATCCCCAGAATGTTTTTTTTTTAACAAAACAGCTATTTTTGTGTGTCTCTTTAAATGCAAATGAGCTTCTGCTCCCCATATGCAAAATGCGAGGTAGGGCGCACCGACATTTGCTTTGAATGACATCAACAAAAAAGCAATATGGCGGAAAGCGCAATTACGCTGGTTTTAAACCAGATTTTATGTGTGACCTTCAAATTTTTTTAACCCTTCCGGCAACCCGGGAGCTCTTGCACCAGACTTAGGGGTCACATCGACAGGACATCCAACGATTCCTGGCTCGTTCTTTAAGTCTTTCCCAACCGGAGATATAGACCAGAATGTTGGTTTCTCCGCATCCCGCCTTGGACTTTCGATAGTTTTTACTCCGGCCGCCAAGGTCGCAGTGGGACAAACCCGGGCACTTTGGAAATGTCTCCTCCCGGCCTGCTTTTATGTTCCAATTTACATCCAACAACAGCACACATTTGTTGATTCTTAGACATTTTTGTCGCAGGCTAGTGGCTACATCTGCTCTTGCCTAAAAATGGAAGAAAGCAAGTCTCTGGCGGATGGTGGAACTAGGCACTCATAAGGGGGAGTCTCTGAGCGGTCATGAGCGGGCGTAAATCAATGTGACATCAGATTGTTAGGGGATCCCCAAGATCCTGTTTTGTGGCACTGTTGTGCTTAAAAGGAGATTACAAAAAGAAAAATAGTTGGATTTGTATAATTACTGGGTGTTTCTGCACACACGCTGGCGACTCAATTTCTGGTAGATGAACATTTAAAAGTGCATTTTCAGGGATTGCGGCCCTTAAAGGGATAAAATGATTAACCACAGGGGACTTTAAATTGTATATAAAATTAATTGCAAAGCTTTAACTTTAGAAATTGAAAGCAAACTGATTGGTCTATGTTCTGTTTACATGCAGATAGTATTTACATGTTGCAAGGAGTAATTTGGGACAAAAGGAATGAAAACCAGCCCAATTATTTTTCGGTGTCAAATCGAAGTTCACAACTGCCAAAATATGTTTTATTGCTATATTTACTCATGGTTACCATGAATGGTTTCCTAGGTATTTTATATTTTTTATTTCTTCTGTTGAACTCAAAATATGTTTTGGGGATGTAGGAGAGCAAAAAGTTCTGGGTCACCTTTGACTACCATTATAATTTCTTCTGCTATGGTAGGCAATGATTCAACTCAACTTTATTTATTTATATAGCGCTTTTTTTACAATTTTCATTGTTACAAAGCAGCTGTACATGAGACACATTGAATACAAGTAAAAAAAACTAAAGGCATATACCTGTAAAAACAAGACAAAGGTGAAAACAACAAAGACAGACATACAAATGCTCCACACACACAATATGCAAACATACATACACACACACACATTGACATAGACGCACACACACACAGTGAAAGCACGCATTGGCGATAAAGGAGAAAGAACCACAGGTCAAATATTAAACGGACTATAAATTCTTATATGCAATATTAATTATGTCTAATTTCTGAATTCTGAAGCAGCCCCCCCGGCCAGGCAGATAGTGCAAAACAATATGCAAACGGTGGTGAGGAACCCAAAACTCCCATCGAGAAAAAAAAACCTCAGGAGAACCCAGGCCCAACCAGGGGATTCCAGTTCCCCTCTGGCAAAAGCTGCTGCCTCTGCACAAGCTCAACAGTGCTTGCACAACAAGGCTAAATAAAAATAAAAAATAAACTTAATAAGGTAAATGATAGATTTAAGATTATCATTCACAATCTAATAATATTTGAAATGTTGTAGGAAAATCAAAGTTGTGGCGTCCTTTATCCAGCTCTATCCTCTTAGCTCTTGTCAGGTCACCGCTTCCCATTCTCAGCTCTGCCATCGGGTCTGGGCATGAACTGCATCCTGCGGTAACCTTGGAACAAAGAGACAAGACTGGCTGAGAGTAGTGCAATGATGCCAAATAATTTTCAGTTGCTAACATTCTACCAAATATCTTTGTGTTCAACCGAACAAAGAAATGTAAACAGATTTGGAACAACAAGTGGGTGATTAATCCATAACAGAATTTATATTTTTGGGTGGAGTGTCCCTTTAAAAAGATCCCATGTTTGCTCGAGGCCACGCACGGGAATGGAAGAGAATAAAATTTAAAGTTTTCTAGGGTATGCTATCATTGGTGGGAAGTGCTGTCATTTTGCTGGAGCGAAACAACTAGATAACAGTGTGACGAGGGGTGTACGTAGACAAAACTTTTCGCAACAGATGCTAGAGTGTCATGTATCGCTCCTACACCATATTATGTATACTGCATTTGCATCATATTATATAAACTGTATTTATAACAAAGTATTGCTAAGATGCCGATGTCATGTTAATGCACACACCTTTTCCTTTGCTTATGACGTTCACTCCACTCTGTGCTGCAGATGTAGACTGAAGAATACGCTTAGAAAAATAAGACGGCGATCTTGATTTCCTGTACTAATTACATAATTCATCAAATTTTTGGGGGGGCTTAACTTGAAATATAGGGTGGCTCTAGCGCAATTAAAAAGGGCCTAGCAATTCCACTGGTTAAGCGTGAGCTAACTTGCATGTTAACCATTTACACTTAAAGCATCTATCTCCACCAGATTCGTATTCATTAAATGAGTGATTTAAAACATCCGTTTCAGTCACAGAATCATGGGTTTAGCCTCAAAATTGAGAAAAATATGTATAATCTCGAACGGGTTGGCCGTGGCTAGGCAACGAATTTATGGTGAGAAATGAGAAACAGGAAGTGTATTATAACTTCCTCATACGTTGTCGGATTTTGATCCCACTTTAGCAGTTTGCATGTTGTGTATGGGCGATCACATAGATGAGTCTATTATGAGTCAAAGTTATAGCACCACCAGCTGGCAGCAGGAAGTCTGCCATTTTTAAATGCGTGGAAATCAGCTCTTATATTTACCTGTTATGCTTGACACGTCAACTGAATAATTAAAAAACACAGCAGATTTAAAACTAAGATGGGGATTCTTGATATCTTAAATACTGTTGCCTAAACTTGAATATTCTTTTCAGGTGTTTTTAAAGCACTTAACATTCTTATAATTGCTGAAGTTAGTGTTTTTCCATAAAGAATTTGCTGTCTGCCCCAAACTTAACATGTTTTATTAAGAGTCATGACCTGAAAGACATGTTGAATATGTCAATAATAACCTACATTCTTGTGCCACAAACTGGCAGCAGAAAATCTGGTAAATGCAAATAAATGACAAATACTTGATATAATCTAACTGCATATATGCATATAGCCCATTGTTCACTGTTCCTAAAGCCAACAGGTGGCGGTGGCACCGGAGCGAGGGCCCGACCATCGCAGCTTGCAGCTCTAATTATTTTCTTCTCCATCTTTGATTGCAATTTTGAGGGCCTAAACATGCTCGAAAACTCACAAAAATTGCACATACACCAGACCAGGCAAAAATTAATTTCTAATAGGGATTTCAAAATTAGGGATGGCAAAATGGCTCGATAGCGCCACCTAGAACAGTTCAACGTAGTGCCCCGAACGTTATGTTTCACGTACATGCACCAATTTTGCTAGGCCCATGAAACACACCAATACCTTAAAAAGTGTAAGAAAAAAAGAAGCTCTGAACCCGACACGAATAATTGAATTTCCTCTGCAAATTTCGTGCAATTTTTTATTTTGTAGTATTTTGTAGGGATTGTTGGATTGTTGCTTGCAGATATTTTTTCTCAAAATTATCTTTCTGACCACTGTTTCTTTGGGGGTTACCCACACAGGCCATCTCTCAGCAGGACCTGGTCCACATGGCAATACAGATTTCATGCGGGATGAGCTACCTGGCACGGAGAGAGGTTATTCACAAAGACCTGGCTGCCAGAAATTGTGTGTAAGTGCCATGTGACCTCACATTTTCATCCCATTTATAATCTTAAACTAGTACACAACAGCTCTGTCAGTGACATTTTGACACATCGGCCATAAGCCAAACATTGTTTGGCTAATGGTCTGTTGAGAGAATCTGTGGCCTTCTGCTGTCTGCAGTTATGCAAGACACTGATGAACAAAACATATTTTACAGAGCCATTTTAGAGTCAAAGTAAGAAAGTAAAATGTTTTATTGTACTTAGTTAATAAAGATAAACATACAAAATGCATTTATGAAATATAGTGAAGTAAAACTTATGATATATGCTTTATATTGTAGTAACGTTTTTCCAAAGCAAAAACGTTCTAGTAAAGTACAGATTATGAGTTATTAAATTCTAAGTACTATCCACCTCTGATACTGACCATCTCAGCTATACTGTTGCTGAACTACTAAAATCTGTTTTATAAAATGGTCAGTTCTGAGCTGCATTTTAAGACGTTATAAAATGCCTGGTGTGTTACTGCTGACTACATTACATAGCCTAAATATCACTCTTGCCACTCTTGTTGCATCTGTTTCTTGGCCTTACTACACATATTGAGTAACCGTTTTAAAAAGCAATAAGCCCCATGAAGCAGTGGAAAAAATGTAAAAGCAATTATATTTTGCACTGGACTGGATTTCTGTATGAGATTATTTTTAAATTACCAGTAACGGAACACATTTCTATCTCTGATGCTTTTAGCTGCAGTGTGGATTCATTCGTGATTTGCAGACATGGTGCGGTGCAAACTCAACTGAGAACTGATCAAAAACAATCAGAATCTTCTTGTTAGGTGATGACGTAAGGAATGCTGTTTCTGGGTCCAAGCTTCCACTTATAATATATTAGGGTACTATTTAAGCAGCCATTTATGAGCGAATAATTTGTTAAATGAGCCACTGTATGGATATCTTGGATTCTGATACGGAGATAAAGTTAAGGATTGTGTTTTTTGACAGTTCTAAAGCAAACCATCAGTTTATACAGTGAGGGAAATAATAATTTGATCCCCTGCTGCTTTTGTAAGTCTGCCTGCTTGCAAAGAGACGAAGGGTCTATCATTTTTATGGTAGGTTTATTTTAACTGATTGAGACAGAATATTCAAATAAAAATCAGGGGACAAAATGTTATATAAAGGTTATGAATTGATTTGCATTTCAGTCAATGCAAGAAGTATTTGATCCCCTAGCAAAACGTAACTTTGTACTTGGTGGAGAAACCCTTGTTGGAAGGCACAGAGATAAGACATCTCTGATAGTTGGGCACCAGGTTTGGACATATGTCAGGATACATTTTAGTCCACTCTGTCAATCATTAAGGTTTCTTTGCTGTCGATCAGCAAATTGGAGTCTCAACCTCTTTCGTAGATTATTTATACTAGGGTCTAGATTATACTAGACTAGGGTCTAGAGACTAGCTAGGACACTTCTCCTTAAGCCACTCTTTGGTTGTCTTTGCGATATATTTTGGGTCTTTGTCATGTTAAACGCATATCCACGACCTATCTTCAGTGATCTAATTAAGGGGAGGAGGTTCTCGTCCAAGATTTTACATTATACTGGCCTGTCCCTCAGCCCTGCAATGCGATGAAGTCAACCTGTACCCGTAGCAGAGATAAAAAGCCTTAAAGCATAATGTTCCCAACACTGTGCTTCTCTGAAGGGATGGTGTTCTTGGGGTCATAGTCGGCATCTCTCTCTCTCCAAAAACGGAGAGTCAATATGCTTCCGGTTTGACCACAACACTTTCTCCAAAGCATTCTGAATCATTTTGATGTTCATTGTCAAACTTCAGATGAGCCAGGTTATATTTCCAAATGATCGCACCAACAGTTTCAGTCTCCTCACCAAGCTTCTGTATGTAGCCTATTCAAGGTTTGTGCAGGTCTACAATCTTGTCCCTGACATCCTTTGAAACCTATTTGGTCTTGACCATGAAGGTGAAGAGGTTGAATGGAAGATACAGATTCTGTTGACAGGCATCTTTTATATACATAACAAGCTGATTTCGGAGTAAAGAATACTTGCTGGTTGGTAGGGGATCAAAAACTTATTTCACTGACTGAAATGCAAATCAATTTATAACCTTTATAAAACATTTTGTCCCCTGATTTTTTATATTCTGTCTCTATCAGTTAAAATAATCCTGCCATTAAAATGCTAGACCCTCAATTTCTTTGCAAGCACGCAAACTTACAAAATCAGTTGGGTTGTATCAGGATTTTTGTTGTTTGCCTATGACATCCGACAGAGCGTTGGACCCAGAAACGGTGTATGACCTTCCGTATATGATGGTCAGCTTAACAAGCGGATACTTTTGGGATTGCATCACTTTTCTTAACAGCCTTTATATATATATATACTGTATATGTTTGTAAAATAAACATTTGAATAAGTAACTGTAAATTAATTATACATTTTTCTAATTGCTGTCACTGATTACAGTTATTTTATTTTGTAATTAAATTACTGTTACATACAGCAACTAGTTACTCACCAATACTGCAAATAGAGTACCTCTTAAGGATGCTGAATTTTCTCCTCAAGCATATTTACATTGTTTTTTTAGAATTGATAACAGCATGCAGGTGAAGATCACAGACAACGCACTTGCCCGCGATCTCTTCCCCATGGACTACCACTGCCTCGGGGACAATGAGAATAGGCCCGTTCGTTGGATGGCTTTGGAGAGTTTGCTCAACAATGACTTTTCTAGTGCCAGTGATGTGGTAAGAGTCCTGGCTCTTGTTTTTAAATTTTTCAACATGCTTTTATGTATACTCGCATAATTTACTGCTTTAGACTGATAGCTGGTAATCTCTAATGTTTATTTTAGATTGCCAACTGCTAGATATTATATTGTGTCATGAAAATGTAATTATAATTATAAGCTTGCTGTGAAATTGGGACTAAATAAAAACGTTTATTAAGTTAATTTAAATAAACAAATATTCAAACATTCCATTTTATTAACTGGAATATTTAAATATGATATTATTGAAAAAAGCCCATCCCTAACGCGCAGCCTGTGTCTCTCGATGCCCATACATATACATGCACTAGGAGTGTAAATTGATGACTGATGTTGTTGTAGGGAAAAAACAAAATAAAAAATAAAGAAACTATAAAATGCAAAAAAATAAAGCTTTTTAACTTAAACGTTTGATCTGTCACACAACTTCAGATCATTTAAACAAGTGATGCAGCAGTGTTTTCTTCTGTGAGGTTTTTCTGCCCATCTGTTTTCCCGAATACAAAAGTCGACATCAATCACGTCTTTTGCCTCTTTCGCTGTGGTTTCACTTCTACAACTGCCTGGTTGTCGCTGCATTGCATTCATTTTTTCATTCAAAGGACAAAAATGCACACTTTGGAAATACCTAGACAGACATTACGTCAAAGAATGAGTCCGTGGAGAGGGTCAAAATAATGGTATCTCGTATCGATATTTTGTGCGTGGCATCGTATCAATATCGATGTATTGTTACACCGCTAACTTGCAACACGAGTGCATCTTTCAAAACGGGCGAGGGATGTGCTTCAGCCCCTCAAATCACATGTTTTATGTTCACTTCACATTTATTAAAACGCACATAATTTCGAACCGGTTTGCTGATTTCATTTGGATTAATAGACATGGCACATTTAATGCATTTTCTACTCGTTTTTTTTTAAATACAAAATACTTTAAGGGCCAGTAATCCATGGGTTTTCTGAAATGTATAAATAGTCAGTGGTATCCCCGGAATGTCTCCGTAAAGTTTCAGCTCAAAATACATCACATATCTCTCATTACAATGTGTTGAACATGGCCATTTGTGGCTGCAATGGAAAACGCGCCATTTTTGTGTGTGTCACTTTAAATGCAAATGAGCTTCACCTCCCCTCTCCGAAAATATGAGGTAGTGCGCTTGCACATGTCCTTTGGATGACATCAAGACAAGCACTTTGGCAGAAAGCGCAATTATGTTTGTATAATGTAACTCCAATAAAAATCACCTTAATGCCTTGTTCATAAATACAAATTAAATGGAAAAGACGAAAACATAGATAAAACAACATATGCTGAACATCAGGCATAAACATTCATTTAGAGTACTTGTATATGACAGACAGGTATGTGAAGATCAGCAACCAGGTGTTATGACATTGAGTGTAGCAATTGTTGCATAACCGCATTGTCTTACAAATGGGAACTCTGTTTCTATCCGCTCTTAGTATTGTCGCACTTAGGACATACATGAAAACACTGAACTCACCGAGAAGGACACTGCTATAACTTTCTTTCGTTGTAATGCATAAGCTTTACAGAAATGATGTCGGTCACCACTAACATTATGACAAAACTCCTGTCTTTAGACCATGTCTCAGGTTTAGCCGCAAATCTGTAAAAAACACACTATTTAAGAAAGGCAATTTAAAAACAATGTGTAATACTTACTTGTTCCGGAGCTGAAGCTTGATCGCGAACAGTTGGTACTGATCCACTCTTGAGAATAAATGTTTTGGTGAAACCCATGCTCTCCTGACGGGCCACCGGGTTCCGGAGCTTGGATTTTTCAATCTTTCAGGCTACCGAGAGCTCTAGCTCCGAACCAAGGGGATGCATCGACTTGGGCTTATTCAAATTCCCCGGCGGAGACCTTACTAACGAGTCCTGGCTCGTTTCTCTACGTCTTTCCGGACTGGAGATACGGACCGGTGAATGTTGGTTTCTCGATCCGAAAAAAGTAAATTCTTCCCAAACGATAAGTCATCATCCCGGGCTCGTCGGAAATGTCTCCAAACTGCCTCCTTTTATGTTCCATTTTTTATCCAACAACAGCACAATTTTGTTGTTTCTTAGACATTTTTGTTGCTGGCTAGTTGCTACATCTGCTCTTGCCTGAAAATGGCTGACAGCGTGTCTCTGGTTGAAGATGAAACAACGCGCTCATAAGGCGGAGTCTGTGAGCGGTCATGGGCAGGCGTAAATCAATGTGACATCACATTGTTAGGGGATCGCCAACAGCCTGTTTTGTGTCACTATTGTGGTTTGAAGGAGATTACAAAAAGAAGAATATGGATTTGTATAATTACAGGGTGATTCTGCACACACGCTAGTGACTCAATTTCTGGTAGATAAGTGCATTTTATGGGATTGTGGCCCTTTTAAACAAATTAAACTGTCAAATATACAATATTTTATTAAATTGAGAAGTTGTATTCTGTAGAAGATCTGTAGATCTGGAAAAAATCTGCTTTGTACAGATCCGATAAACATAAAAGACAGTTTTTCATATATGGTAAAATTCATAACATTTACATTACATTTAGTCATTTGGCAGACGCTTTTATCCAAAGCGACTTACAGTGCACTTATTACAGGGACAATCCCCCTGGAGCAACATGGAGTAAAGTGTCTTGCTCAAGGACACACTGGTGGTGGCTGCTGGGATCGAACCAGCAACCTTTTGATTTACCAGTTCAGTGGTTTAACCCACCATCTTCACCATAGAAACATGTATATAAGATGTCTATATGACATTTGTCAGGAAACATCTCAAAGACATATTGCGCATGAGCATACAATAAAAAAAATACATCTTGCAGATTGTGACAGAGGGCTCTGTCACCGGCTAGGACAGCACTTACACTCCCATCTCTATGAAATTCTTGACATGTTACATCTACAGTTTTAGCCGCTCTCTCGGGTGCACACAGGAATTTGCGCTGTCGCTCTGGTTGTCATACATGCACACAGCCATTGTTTTACATTTCTCCCAAACTACCAACATTTAATAAACACACGCAAGCACCAGATAAGTTTTAAGTATGCATCCTTATTTACTTATCTGAATATATGTTTTGTTTTGTCATTGTGTTGTCAGTTGCTTGTCATCATGTCGGCCGCTTTGTGCTGCCGGTTGTGTCTTGTCTTCCGGCCCCAGCGCTCTGTGGCTACTGAAAGGGCCAGGGACTAAACAAGGCGGAGTTTCTTGGGTCCTTAAATCGAGGTCCTTTCGTGCTGCACCTGTGTATTTGCCGGGGCGCTGGACTGTCTTGAGGCTAAAATGTGTCTTGGGAAAGAAAAAGAAGAAGTACCTTAATGTTAGTGTGTGAAACATGCATAATGACGCAATTACATATATTTGTTGTATGTGTTTAACTATATAAATTTATAATATATTATATACAGCTTTCCTGTAGCTCAGTGGCAAGAGCATTGTGTTGACAACAAAAAGTAGTTGGTTTGATCCCAGGGGATTGCACATACCCATGCAAAATGTATAGGATAATGCGATGTAAGTCGCTTTGGATAAAAGCGTCTGCCAAATGCTTAAATGTACATGTAAAATTATGTTATATATATTAGGGGTGTAAAGGTAAGTGTATTCGTAAAGAACCATCACAGGCAACATTCCAAATATAGTCATCATTTCTATGCCATACTCCCTTCGAAGGGCAGAGCCCTTGGAGTTTAGACTTTGGAGTGAACAGGGTGAAAAGTTTTTAAAATATGCTATATAAAACTTTTTGAAATATAAGATGTATTGTTTTTATGCTTAGGTTGCTGGGGTGGTTGATAGATTACCTGCTGACATGGTTCTGGGTTGGGATATGCCTGTATTGAGTGACCGGTTACAGTGGTCTATCCTGAAAAAGTCTGGTAAATCTGCTGTGTCATGCCTCGTGCTCTCAAGAGCCCAGGCCAACCTCTGCTAGACTTGGATGATAGTCTGATCCAGGGTGGCTATAAACCTAAAAAATCACGGCGGCAATGCCGTGTAGAGACGCATTTTGGTACTCCGCTTTCTGAATTTTCCACAGAGGGTCTGGAGGTAAAAGGCTGGAAAATACCTGATAACATTGTTCAGTTACAGGCAGAGGATGAAACTTTGAAACCCTTTGTTTGCTAAAGAGAGTGGTGAAGAGGGCAAAGTTATGTCATTTGAAGCTGAAGTGTATGTTGTTCAAAATGGCGTCCTGTCCTTTGTGTTTGATGGTATTAAACATCTTGTTGTACCTAAACGTTTCAGGTCTCTCATCTTACATCTTGCACCAGAAAACATATCAACAAATCAGTTCCCGTTTTTACTGGCATTCTATGGATTTTGATCTACACACATTTTGTTCCACTTGCTCTGTCTGTCAGAAAATTGTCAGGTCGGCCAGAGCTCCTATGTTCCCACTACCTGTGATCTCCACGCAATTTATAAGAACTACCATGGATGTAGTTAGACCGCTGGAAAGGAGTAGTTCTGGAAATCAGTACATCTTGGTCATCTGTGACTGTGCCACCCAGTATCCAGAAGCTTTCCCATTGTGCGAAGCAACCAAAGCCAAAGTAATCAGTGCTTGATTCAGATTTTCTCCAGGGTTGGGATTCCTGATGAGATCAATACAGACCAAGGCAATAATTTCACCTTTTACCTCATGAAATAGCTCCATCGTCAGCTCGGTATCAGCCACATCCAGACCACCCCATACCATCCACAGACAGATGGACTTGTAGAACAGTTTAACCCATATAAACATGATGAAGAAATGCCATTGTCAATGCCACAGGCAAGTGGGTGCCGTTCCAAAGGTTTCTCTTCCTTTGAGCTGGTGTACAGTTGGTCTGTCCAGGGTCTGCTAGATCTCCATCAGAGGAGCTGGGAAGAGTCTGAATCCACTTCTTGGAAAAAACGTGGCATTGTTCTGTGCTGCAGATGAGGGACGGACTGGAGAAGCCCAGAAGCTGTGACCAGTATGCCAGACATTGAGAATATCAGCCTGGACACAAGGTTATCTTGCTCTCACCATCAAGTGCAATCAAGTTACTGGCAAAGTGGCAAGAGCCGTACACTATCCTCAGGAAGATGGGCGTAGTAACCATCCAGACAAGGGGGGAAAGAGCCAAGTGTACCATAACAGCCTGCTTAAGGAGTGGCGGGAGCGAGTACCAGAGGTGGAAAAGGTTCTATTTGCACGGAAGGTGGTACCAGACAAGGAGGAAGATGGTGAAAGAGTGGATGTGGAGCCTGTGCGCCATCCTGAGTCTGGCGCATCCCAAGCCATCTACAGAGCAATCAGATGGAACAACTGTTAAAGATCTTTTAACCTTGAACTCTTAAGATAAGAGCCATGTAGAACCAACCTACTGGAGCACACAATCCGCTTGATTGACCATACTTCCATCCGACACAGGCCATCCAGGGTCCCAGAGAACCTTATAGATCTGCTGATAAAAGGAGATTAAGCTAATGAGAGAGAGGGGTGTAATTAAGCCATCGAGAAGCCCCTGGAGCAGTGCAATTGTCCTGGTCCCAAAGAAACATGGTTCGTTGAGGGTCTGTTTTGACTGTAGAATGCTCAATGCTCTCTCTCAATTTGATCCATACCCGATGCCCAGGATTGACGAGCTGGTGGAGAGTTGGCAGGGCCAAGTACATAATCTCTTTTTGATATCTGTAAAGGTTACTGGCAGGTCTCACTGGAGGAGAATCCAAAGAATGCATAGCATTCAGTACACCCCTGGGTCTCTTCCAGTTCACAACAATGCTTTTGGTTTGCATGGGGCAACAGCAACCTTCCGGCGGCTGATGAACCATGTGCTCAGAGACTGCGAATATTGTTGTGCTGCCTATCTGGATGATGTGGTCATTTACAGCGACACCTGGGATGATCATCCAGAGCACCTGCACCAAATCCTGAGCAAAATCACTGATGCTGGCTTAACATTGAACATAGCCAAATGCGACTGGGCGAAGCAAGAGACCTGTTACTTCAGTTTCCTGCTATGAAATGGCGAAGTCTGTCCCCAAGTGGATAAAGTTGACGCAATAACAAACTGCCCTAGACCCCTGTGACAGGGGTAAGGGACACGACACGCAGACAGTGATGATTTAAGCAACCCCAGTGGGGAATTTATTATAAAACATAAAGTACTTGGTGTAAAAGGGTGATGTCCGGGGTGCTCGTGGGTTGCCATCTTGGTTCCGTGCTCGTCCACTCTAGTCTCTCGTGCTTCCCTTGCTGATCTCTCCCTCGCTCTCACTCGGGGGTAGAGAAGACACCGGTTTAGGCGTTGATCGTACCAGCACCCAGAGTGTTGGGAACACGCAGTTTATATGCCCGGCAGCTGACGCTGATTGCGTCCACCTGACGCTGATTAGCTGCCGGGCATAAGCTGCGTGTTCCCAACACTCTGGGTGCTGGGCCGTTTCCCAGGCGACGCTGATCCTGGAACGGCGCCTCGCCACAACCCCGTACCAAGAAGGAGGTACGTTCAATCCTGGGGTTGGTCGCTTGGGACCTACTCTTTATTCCAGAATTAAGATAAATAAATAACTGGGAGAAGGCGATGATTCGGGTGGCATGGCTGGCAGCGGCGGAGAGCTCGTTACAATTATGAGGTGGAAAAAAATATAGTAAAAATTACTTTCATAGTTTCTTGTGTACACAATCCATGTTTCACCTGTAGGAAGACAGATTACATCAAATGTTACATTTGCCTCAGAGAAGTTATATGATAGGAAAAAGGATTATGTCAAACGTATTATTGAATATAGACGGCATGCAAAATAAAGGTAATATCATTTTACTAAACCGTGTATCATTGAATGGAATTTAAAGTGCCTTATGACAATGCATTGATGCATTGATCAGGTGTTGTGAAATAGCAGAAGTTTTAGCTCCACTAAATGATGGAAAGGTCCATTGGGAAAATAGATGAAAGAGAAGCCAGAATCATATTCGGAAAAACCCATGCAATGCGAGTAATTGTTAATAGAGTAATAGTTTCTTATCAAATCTCTTGATATATTTGTAATGACATATTTGTAATGACCAGTGGTTCCTAAATACTACACTTATATGTGGCACAACATATAGTAGGTAAATGCAAGCATAACCACAAATATTAACATGAACAATTAGGTATAAAGTAATTCAGAGAAGTCAGGTGTTATTTTTCCTTTAGTAACTTTGACAATATTATAGGCTGTGAGTCAAAACAGAATATATCCCAGATGGTTTCATCCACTAATGACTTGGGGAGGCGATATTTTGTTATTGTTGCATTCATATAATATACTTTTTTTACGAGCTGTCATGTGTGCAAGCTGCAAGATGCATGGTTGACACTGCACCAACACAGACGCAACATAATTTTTTTTTCTAATCTAGAGTTTGGAAAAGTCACTTCAGCATTGCATTCTGAGACCTTATGCTACAGAAGTTGCAGTGGACCAAAGTATATATGGTGGACAGTGTGTAGTAGTAGTAGACATAAATGTTTGTATTATTCGGCTAAAACACACTAAAAAAGTGAATGCTTGCTGTGTCGTTAGCAACCACAACTGAAATTACGATCACCGTTGGAAAACGTATCTCAATACAGCACTATTTGTATCTTTCTTGTTTGGAAATAACACGTATTTGGAACTTTTGTCTCCGAGCAGTATGGCATAGTGTTGGAAATTTCAAAATATAAAGTGGGACAAGTCAAGGCGATGACATGACATTTATTGACAACGTTGTGACTGTGCTGTCTCTAGATTAATGTCTTGTAAACTATGACATAAAACATTTAAACTTTTGAACGGCATATCCTGCATTAGCAACGATTTTTATTATTCATATCAAAAGTTAATATAATAAAAATGACAAAGTACATCAATTCACCATCTCTTCCATTGTGTATAATAACAGAGTTAAAGAAAACAAACCGCTTTGTTTATATAATGTGAGCTGGCTGGAAGTTGCTGTCATGGAGTAAGTTGTGGTATTTAAATTACATCCAATGTTACATTCGGGATCAGGAAATCAACAAAAGACAGAGGTTCGAGTATAACATATTGAATATTTATTTAATTAGGTGTTCCATAAAGAAAAAGAACCAAAATAAACAAGAATAAATAACACAACTGGACAAAACATAATTTGGAAAGAAAATGCAAAAAGGTGCAGCCAAGCTCGACAAAAGAACCATAGCCTTCACCAAGATCCATGTCTTCTTAAATACACAACTCTTGATCAATATCAGGTGTGTCCAATTAACCTGTCAAAACAGAACACAATCACAGAACCAAAAGGGAAAAAGAAAGACCCATAACACATGCGCTTAATTTTTAAACAGTCTCTCTCACAACGTATACTAAATAATCCTGTCAGACGATGCATGAGCCTCAAAAATTAATGTCATTAATATGAATCCATACTGCTCCAATGTTACTTTCATTCCCCTTAACTAAGGGTACATATTAACAAATAATAGAGTGCCTTTAGATTATTTCTGATAACAAGCAAAAGAAACTGAGAAGAACTGTTACTTGGCCAAAATTTGCCTCTCCAATATTTTTAATGTAGACTGCAATACCAAGCTCAACCGTTAGCTGATAATGTCTAATACAAATTCTTTAAATGCATAAAAACCAAATTACTTGATTGCGCATGATGTCTTTCCACTGGAGCTACCGCGCGCCATGTTGGTGTGCCTAAACATTCTATTGTAATAAAAGGGAGCTGATCACATTTTAATTATAAAACAGAACCATAAAGGGGGGCACAGTGTTTCAAGCATTCTGACTTACAATGTTAAATGAACTTAGTATTTCTGTGCTTGATATCCCCCAGCGTTCCCATCAATGTGCTCCTTCATTTGCCAAGTTCAGCTGTGTTTTTGTTCACTGCATTTCGGTGAGGAATGTTATGTAAATGAAGCGTAGCGTCAGTTCCTGCAGGTCACGTGAGTCAAGCTTGCTTGAGCTGATCACATCAGATGCAGCAAATCAAAGTTAACCAGTAGTCATACACCACATACTAGACTGCGTCCTATTTAATTTGCCTTTATTTTCTCCTTATCAGCTGCTTAATCGTGCTGCACTCACTTATTTCAAGTGTTTATTTCTTTTAATTTTGATGATTAACTGTGTCTTTTGCCTGCATCACTTGTTTAAAAATGGTTCAGGTTTAGACAGTATTGTGGCTCACTTTGCCTGCCTCATTATTTCATGTATCTTTTCTCTTCAGTGGGCCTTCGGGGTAAGTCTGTGGGAGCTGATGACCCTAGGACAAACTCCGTATGTTGACATCGACCCCTTTGAGATGGCTGCTTATTTAAAGGATGGCTACAGAATAGCACAACCCATCAACTGCCCAGATGAATTGTAAGTGTCTGCCTTGTGACTTGGCATGATTAATGGCAGAAAATTTTTATTTTCCTGGAGAAAACTTAATTTTGTGTGCCACTTTCCCATCTGCTTGAAATTTGTGCATTTAAAGGTCCAGTGTATGACATTTAGCGGCATCTAGCGGTGAGGTTGTGAAAGCCAACCAACGGCTCACTCCAACCCTCCCTTTCGAAGCACTGCAGTGGCTGACACTGTAATGAAAATTGTCATTTTAAACCTTTTATGCCATTCTTTTTTCTGCCGAACACGAAAGAAGATATTTTGAAAATGTTGGTAACAGGAAAATCTTTGGTCCCTATCAGGGGCATAGCACAGAATCTCGGGCCCTGTGCAAAGGCAATGTGTGGTGCCCCTCCATGCTATTTTAATGTTTATTGTTATATTTATTTATAATACAGCACTGAATTTCATTTATGTATGAATTGCGATATACTTAAATATAAATAAGTCACCTCAGTAGCCCCTTAAACATGAATCGTCTTGGTTACGTATGTAACCCCAGTTCCCTTTCTGTCGGTCTCTCGATGTTGTGTCGAGAACGACAGATGGGGTTCGCCCTTGAGAACCAATCAACTCTGACTACTATAGAAAAGGCCAATGAAATTTGGCGAATGAAATTTGCATGCCGGACTCCGCCCCCGAATATCCGGTATAAAAGGAAGCCGGCGTGCAGCATTCATTTACCTCTTGTTCTGAAGAGCCTGAGAGCCTCTCAAAACTGCAACAGAAACGATACGGGTTTGTGGCATAAGGGACACAACGTCTCGTTCCCTCCATCAGGGAACTGAGGTTACATACGTAACCAAGACGTTCCCTTTCTGTCGGTCTCTCGACGTTGTGTCGAGAACGACAGATGGGGTTATCTATGGAAAACGGCACAAACGCTGTATCGCGTCACAATCTCAGCGAAGCGACGGTAACAAGCCTGGGCGTGTCAGCTCGAAGCTTTCGTGAAACTTGTAACCTTCCAGTGTGGTGGTTGGGGGGTACCAGAGCTTTCCTGGAGAAAGATGGGTACAGCCCTGACCGGAAACCTTTCACGGACGGGGCCTTAGCTCTCTACAGGCGAGAGGCCGTCCGGCTCGGTTTACACCGGGAAAGCGCAACTCTTAATCAGAGAAGCGCTGCAGAGGCCACCTCCTACCCGTGGGGAGGAATATGGTGGAGATATATGTATGGTCTCGTCCTTGGAGGAGAACGCATGGAACGTGCGGACTGGGTAGTTAACCGCGAGGTGGAGGTCCACCTGGGGAAGCTCATGGGTTACCAAGTGTGGGAACCTTTGTCATGAGGGTATAGCAGACGGAACAGCCCACGGTGGGGGTGTTACTGCGTCTGATAGCACAGGTCCGGTTAGAACTATGTGTGATAGGTCATAAGGTATCCCGGCCTAAGGGGGAAGGCTGCTCTGCCCAGCCAACCCCCAGGAGGTGCTTGCTAGTGATGGATGGAATGCCTGTTCTTAACCAGTGTCTGGGTAAGAAGGAAGGTTGGTGAGGTACCAATTATCTTAGCCATGTGTTTGGGTAAGAAGAAAAGGGTAGATAGCACACTGACCCAACCTCTTGGAGGGTGGGAAGGTGCTTTCGCAGGCATACGCCCCCCCGGATGCCAGTCCTACATGTCGCCACGCAGGACGTGGGGTGACACCGGGTTTACGCGAAGGCTGTTAACCCTTGCGAAGGTGTTTGGGCGTAGCCCAACCCGCAGCTCTACAGATGTCTGCTAGAGAGGCGCTTCTGCCAGTGCCCAGGAGATGGCTAAACTCCGTGTGGAGTGAGCCCTCACTGCCAATGGGCATGGGACAGTCTGACATCGGAATGCCGTCGTAACGGCATCCACGACCCAGTGCGCCAGCCTCTGCTTGGAGACAGCCTTCCCCTTCTGCTGTCCTCCAACACAAACAAGGAGCTGGTCAGAGCTACTGAAGCTCTGCGTGCGGTCCAGGACACAACACGGATGGGGTTGGGTCTTCCTCCCCGATGGGGAGCGCCTGCTAGTCCACCACTTGGTCCCCGAAGGGAGAAGTGGGAACTTTGGGCACGTATCCGGGCCTGGGTCTCAAGATAACGTGAGAGTTTGCCAGGGCCGAATTTAAGGCAATCCGGGGACACAGAGAATGCTTGGAGGTCCCCTACCCTCTTGACTGAAGCGAACGCCAACAGGAGGGCCGTCTTACTCAGGTGAGGAAGATCGGAACCTCCGAGGGGCTCTCAAGAGGGTATGGAGCGGAGATGAGGCGGATCCGCCCTCTCGCGCCCGTTAGGTGGTACCTGGTGACCAAGTCGTGTTGCCCTCGAAACTTTCCATCAACTGAGTCGTGATGAGTGGCGATTGTGACTACATACACTTTCAGTGTGGAGGGGAGATGTTAGTCTCCATTCTCGTGAGAAGGACAACACAATCCTGATCAAACACCTCAGTGGATCTTTCTCGTTGAGAAAGACACCAGGAAGAGAAGAGGCGCCGTCTAGAGGCATGTAACCGCCTAGTAGATGGGGCCCTAGCCTGGGTGATGGTCTCAGCCGTATAGGGGGAGTAGCCATCTCAGGATCTTCTCGTCCCGTCTAGAGACCAGACATGGTGTTCCAGAGGTCTGATCTGGGATGCCAGAACGTGTCCTTCCCCTGAGAGAGCAGGTCCTCTGTCAGGGGAATGGTTCAGGGAGAGTCGCTGTCCAGAGCATCAACTCTGAAGCCAAATGTGGTTAAACCAGTGCGGTGTAAGCAAACACTTGGTGCTCCTCTTCCCTGACCTTGCACAGTGTCTGTGCAAGGAGGCTCCTGCGGGGGGAAGGTGTGCTTCCGCCCGTCCCGTGGTCAGCTGTGCGCCAGGGCATCCGTGCCGAGGGGGGCCTCGGTCAGGGAGTACCAAAGCAGACAATGGGTGGTGTCGTGGGAGGCAAAGAGGTCAATCTGTGCCTGTCTGAACAGCACCCAAATGAGCTGGACCGGGGGTGGAGTCGCCACTCTCCGCAAGGCGTATACTGACGAGAGAGCGCGTCAGCTGTCTGGTTCAGTTTGCCTGGGATGTGTGTGGCCTGCAGGGAGCGGATCACCTGCTAACTCCACAGGAGGAGGCGTCGGGCAAGTTGTGTTAGCTGCCGTGAGCGTACGCCACCCTGGCGATGTACGATACGGCTGTCGTGCTGTCCCGGAGGACCAACACATGCTGGCCCTGCACTAGAGGCCGGAGCCTTCTCAGCTCAAGCAGCACAGCCCACAACTCTAGGCAATTGCATGCCAGCGCAGACGGGGGCCCGTCCAGCGCCCCGCTAATGCGTGCCCGTTGCACACTGCACCCCACCCCTGCAGCGAGGCGTCCGTCGTCACCACGACGTGCCTCGTAACCTTCCGGAGGGGAACCCGCGCCCGGAGGAAGGTCATGGAAGACCAAAGGGTTAGGGTGCGTCGGCAGCAGGGCGTAATCACCATGCGCCTGCTGCCGGTGTGCCACGCTGTCCTCGGAACTCGACTCTGTAGCCAGTGTTGAAGTGGTCTCATGTGCATCAATCCGAGGGGTATTATCCCCGCAGAGGACGCCATGTGTCCCAGGAGCCTCTGAAATTGTTTCAGGGGGACCACCGACTGCCTGAAGTGTTCCAGGCAGTTCAACCCTGACTGGGCGCGTGCTGCGAACAGCCGCCGTCATGGTGACTGAGTTTAGTTCCATTCCGAGGAAGAGGTTGCTCTGCACTGGGGAGAGTTTGCTCTTTTCTCGGTTGACCTGAAATCCCAATCGATCTAGATGCCGGAGCACCAGGTCCCTCTGTGTACACAACAGATCTCACGAATGTGCCAGGATAAGCCAGTCGTTGAGAAAGTTTAGTACCCCCACACCTTTTTCCCGAAGGGGAGAAAGGGCGGCTTCCACGATCTTCGTGAAGACATTTACATTCAGTCATTTAGCAGACGCTTTTATCCAAAGCGACTTAGCAATTCGGACAGCATAAGTACAACAAGACCATAAGTGCAATCAAAAAGAAGAGGTTTCATATAGCCTAACACAGTATACAGAAACATTCATTCATACATTTTTTTTTTTTTTTTTGTAGAGTAGAGAAGAAACGAGTAGAGAAGAAAAGAGTAGAGAAGAAACTTGAGTCAGAACAGAACAGTAAGATGTTGGCGGAAGAGATGGGTTTTCAGGCGTTTCTTAAAGATGGCTACAGAATCTGCAGATCTTGTAGCAGCAGGCAGATCATTCCACATAGGTGGAACAGATCCGGAGAAGGTGCGCGAGAGAGATTTTCTACCTTTATGGGATGGCACCACAAGACGCCGTTCGTTTGCAGAGCGTAGGGATCTGGCGGGTACATATGTCTGCAGTAGTGAGTGAAGATAAGGTGGTGCCAAACCAGTGGTGGTCTTGTAGGCCAGGAGCAGAGTCTTGAATTTGATGCGAGCGACTATAGGGAGCCAATGTAGCTTAATGAGTAGAGGAGTAACGTGTGCTCTCTTCGGTTCATTAAAGATGACTCTTGCCGCAGCATTCTGGATCATCTGTAGAGGTGTGGTTGTGCAAGCTGGAAGTCCTCCCAGTAGTGCATTGCAGTAGTCCATTTTGGACAGGACTAGAGCCTGTACTAGGACTTGTATAGCATGCTCTGATAGGAAGGGTCTAATTTTCCTGATATTGTAGAGGATGAATCTACAGGACCGGGCGGTGCTGGCAACTTGATTTGTGAAGTTGAGCTGGTCATCGATCACCACTCCCAGGTTTCTTGCCTTTCTGGAAGGTGTGATGGTTGATGAGCCCAGTTGAATGGAAAGGTTGTGATAAGTCTTTATATCAGCCGGGATTACAAGCAGTTCGGTTTTTGAAAGGTTCAACTGCAGGTGATGGCCGTTCATCCAGAGTGAGATCTCGGCTAGGCAAGCTGAGATGCGTGCTGAGACAGTCGGATCGTCAGGGCGAAAAGACAGGGGGAGTTGTGTATCATCCGCATAGCAGTGATAGGAAAAGCCATGTTTCCTAATGACAGAGCCAAGCGATGTCATGTATACAGAGAATAGCAACGGACCAAGCACTGAGCCCTGAGGCACACCTGTGTCGAGATGTTGGGACTCAGACACCTCACCCTTCCAAGATACTCTAAATGACCTACCTGAGAGGTAAGACCTGAGCCATTGTAGCACCATTCCGGAGACCCCCATAGCCTTGAGAGTGGACAGGAGGATGTGATGGTTAACAGTGTCAAAGGCGGCAGATAGATCCAGTAGGATGAGAACAGATGAGTTAGAGGAAGCTCTTTCCAGTCTCAGGGCTTCGATAACAGAGAGCAGCGCAGTCTCAGTGGAATGACCGCTCTTGAACCCATACTGGTTGCTGTCCAGGAGGTTGTTCTGGATGAGGAAGGATGAGAGCTGGTTACAGACAACACGTTCTAGAGTTTTAGCAGCGAAGGGGAGTAGGGATACCAGTCTGTAGTTTTCTAACAGTGCAGGATTAAGAGTAGGCTTCTTTAGTAGTGGGGTAATACGGGCCTCTTAGGAAATGTGCCAGTGGTGAGGGACGAGTTGATAATGTGAGTCAGAGAGGGTACAACTGATGGAGAGATGGCCTGGAGGAGATGGGTGGGGATGGGATCTAGGGGGCAGGTAGTCGGGTGGTTAGAAGAAATTGCCTTGGAAACTTCCTCTTCAGATAGGAGAGAGAACGAGGGGAACGAGCATGTGTCTGGGGATTGACTGTGGTCAAGAGGTGGTGGCGCAGAGAATTGATTGCTGATGGTGTTCGTTTTCTTTACAAAGAACGATGTAAAATCGTCAGCTGTTAAGTCTGAAGGAGGTGAGGGGGTAGGCGGGCAAAGGAGGGCAGAAAAGGTTTTAAAGAGAGTACGAGGGTCAGGAGAGTTGTTGATTTTAGTGTGGTAGTATTGGGTTTTCGCAGAGGAGACATCCGCATACAACCTGATAGATGTCAGGATGCGCCTCTGCGTGAGCATCTGAACGGCAGCTTGTGAAGGTGCTTGTTCAGGGTACGCAGACCGATGGGGCGCAACCCGCCGTCTTTCTTGGGAATGATGAAGTGTGGGTCGTGACCCACTGAACATCTTGGTTTGAGGGACGAACTCGATGCCTGTTTTGCCAGAAGAGTGGTGACCTCTACCCGAAGTACGGAGGCGTCCCTGCCTCTGACAGAGGGAGAGATGATGCCCTGAAACTTGGGAGAGTCTCTGGCAAACTGGATCGATTAACCAAGACGGACCGCCCGCAAGGCCAGCGAGTCTGTGGGCAGCTCTCGAGCTCCCAGGGACTGTGACAGGGTGACCAAGAGGACGGTCTGCTTCATCATTCCCACAGGGGGTGGTTCGTCGGCTGGCGGAGCTAACCATCTGTCGCGGGGGTCCCCGGAGGGGAGGTTGGCTCCGCCTTTTTACCTGCCTGGCGGGACTATGGCACGCACAGTCGGTTTGAGAGTGGTGACAGCTGTCGTATGTGTACGACCTCACACCTCGCCAGGGTGTGAGGTCGGTTCGCCGAGCACAGTCCAGTGGAGTGTGCGATTGGCTGTAAGTACACCCGGGGAGAACGGAAAAACTCTGCGAGTAAGTGGGCGCCAGGCCCTGACAAGGGCCCGGCTTTGGTGACGAGGCAGGAGTCGTCCCGTACCGACCGATCAGAGCCGTGGCTGTGAAGGTTCGGGCCCGATGTTGTCCTCCCTGGGGTCTTCCCGTCAGTGTCCCTTCTTGCGAGAAGGTTGCTGAAGGGGTGGAGGTTTCCCACTCGACCTCTGCTACCGGGGTCGAGTGGGAAACTCGGCTCCACAGGAACCGGAGCCGATGTCGAAGGGGTCCTGGGTTTCAGGGAAGCAGACGTCACGCGGGATCTCGGAGGCCTCTAGGCGGCCGAGTCGCGGCGTGAAAAAATGTGGCTTATTGCCAGTGTATGCTTCACCGTCAAAAACTGCTGAGCACAGTCCTCGACGGTGTTACCAACAACCCACCCTGCGAGATGGGTGCATCAAGAAAGCGAACTTCCTTGGTGTCACTCCTCTGCACAAGGTATAACCGGGGGTGTCTCTCTTGGACCACTACCGTGGACATCGTCCGACCCAGGGCCCGTGCCACCGCCTTGGTCGCCCGTAGACCGCTGCCAGCGGTGGCACGGAGATCCTGCATTATCCTGCACTGTTGCACCGCGGGCGGACGTTCCACACAGGGGATCTCGACGTAGTCCTTGGCTGCCCCACCATCGAGGGAAGTAAGGGAGCCGGAGCTTGTTTCACTGGAACGGTCCGTGGAGCGTTCCAAGTTTTACACAGCTCCTCATGCACTTCCGGGAAAAACATGGCACCCGGGGTGGGCGCGGTTTGCACCGCGCTCCGACCCTAGGAACCACGCATCCCCGGGTTAGCACGGATGACATCACTTGTGCTTCCTCCTGAACTCGACCCTGGGGGTGGAGCTCAGATTCGTCAGAGTCGGATGCCAGTCTCCCTCCGATGCTGCGAGCGACATCTCATCTACGTCACACATCGTTTCCGAGTGTGTGCGTGAGGATCCGGACGGTATGCCACCGCCGGTTAGGGAACGTTTAGAAGAGCGAATCGGGGTGCGATCGGCCCGTGAGCTGGCGGGTTTACGTTCGCAGAGTTCCCCATATCAATAACGCTGCTAACGTGGGTGGTCATCGGGGCCGTAGCCACAGATGTCACAGTCCAGGTAGCAAACGAAATGGTGGCTGGTTCCCGTAGGAAGACAGCCACGTGTGACCGCAACTTCTGAATGACAATCTATGTGTCAACGAACGCTGCTTCAGTGTGCTGGACGCCCAGACACCTAATGCAGCGATCGTGTCCATCCCCCTCCTCAATGAGGGTGCCGCACCAAAGAGAACAGCGGGACATGCCGCGCTGGAGAATGCTCAGTCAGTCCTGAAAAGGACTTTTTAGAAAATCTCTAACACCTCCGGAACCGCCGAGACGCCCAGGGGAAGGTCGCTGCAGGTAGGGACGATCCGCTGCAACACGTCGTAGCACCAGCAGTGTAGTTGTAGAGGATTTTGAATCCTGAGTTGTACTCATGAGCGAAGGCTCTGAAGAACAAAAGGTAAATGAATGCTGCACGCCGGCCTCTTTTTATACCAGATATCCGGGGGCGGAGTCCGGCATGCAAATTTCATTCGCCAAATTTCATTGGCCTTTTCTATAGTAGTCAGAGTTGATTGGTTCTCAAGGGTCGAATCCCATCTGTCAGCTCGACACAATGTCGAGAGACCGACAGAAAGGGAATGACAGTTTAACTATATTTCATTTGAATTGTGTTTCATTAATAGATACACTGTGCCGTGTAGTCAATAAAATTACACATTTAACTATTGAACAGTAACAAATCTAGTACTAATACTGCATAAATCGTAGTAATAATGCCACTTCATGACTGTAAATTAAAAAGTTATGTAAAAGTAGGCCTAGATAAACTGGCACATATTTTTATTACTTACATATTTATTTACCTTTTTAACTTTTTAACTTTTAACTTTTTAGCGTGTTATTATTTTAATTGAATGTTTATATATATTATAAAGGATAAAATTAATATGTCAAAAGAACTGCCTCAACTTTGTAAATATCCAAAGTTTACGTCAATATGCAGATAAAAACAAAAAGTGCAAGATGTTTGTCTCTTCATTCGCTCCGTAGTCCGGTGTACATTGTTTTCAAGCGATTGTTTTAAAAGTTAGCAGCCTGCCCTGTATATTCAATTCCAACAATGTTTTGGGTTGTCCAGTGACTTAACTCACAGTCTCCAGCCTAACTTTTGTGAAGGCACAGTGAATTTGATGTTAATTTTGACCTCCGAGATCGATTTCAATCATTTAAGCAGGCTTCCATATATACTGCTTCTGCATTATCAGAAACAAAAACAATTCATTTCCGACACAAATGCTAAAAATAAACTGCCCAAATACTACTTTTATCAGATTAAGCACTAGCTTTAAAGTGTATTGTACTTCATCTACCTGTCGATGAGACTATCCATCATCTGCTAGTAGTCAGTGATTGCTGATTGTGAGTGGGAAATGGAAAACCCGGAGCAGAATACACATATCTATTGTGAAGTGATAACCGAATGCTTTCAGTAGGGATGTGAGTCCATTCCACTTTACCCATACAGCCTATCGTGCAGTTTGCGGTGAGGCATGACAGACGTCTGCCGAAGCGTGTCCAAGTTAGCGGAGAACAGAGAAGTTGCACAGACGTGCAGTATAGGCGCACAATTCTAAAATTATTATTAACATAATTTCAGGAACTTCAAGGGCTCTCACATGCCAAGGCCTTATGTAATCAGTCACCCCTTCCCCCCCACTTGCGACACTCGTACGTCGTTTAAGTGTTAGTACTGAAAACGCCCTTGTTACTGAAATTACAACTGTTATTGACAACAGGCCGAGCAAATGCCAGGTTCTGGAATGCACCTATCTATGACAACGTTGATAGGTTGAGCACCACCTCCATAGAAAAATATCAACGACTACTTCTCAAGCCGCCAACTGGTTCACGCTTGACAGTTCTGAATTAACACAGTTGGCTCGGAACTAGGTAGAGCGCTCAACAAACATGCTGTTAAAGATAGCTAAATATTGTGCAGCTACCCCTGGTTGTGGAAGAATTCAGTCGCTGCATAACCTTTTTTCGGATTCTGATATTTACTAGACGAAAATTACACAAAATACATGAAAAAGTTATAATTTAAATGACATTTTAAATAACATACTAAAACAATATGTTTTACAACATAATTATTAGTATAAAGTATAAAATTAAAACATTTTCTTCCTGATACAGTTTAAAGTCAGATCTAGCATGCATTTCCTTCGTGCCAATTGCAGCATTCTCAGAAATTATCACTTGAAAGACGAGTTGTGGGGGTGTTTTGAAGGAGGAAAATGGTTTGGTTTATGGAAACTACGTCAGATTAGAATGGCATAATAGTAATTTCACCGGAGCCATGCGTAACCAAACCGTATTTGGTTCTTATTGACGTAATGCGAAAAACGCGGAGGAAAGTGCAGAATGCAGGAATAAAACGGAAAAGTAAATAATCATTTCAAGCTTCATACAATTATGTTAACAATTACATTAAGATGCATGAGAGACAGATTAAAGTTATTTGATGGCAGAATGAGCTGTTAATGCGGTGAATGCATCTTGAGCACACTCAATAAAATTGAGAAAATTTATTTAAATAAATTAAAAAATAAATTATTTATTTAATTTTTTTTTTTTAATTTCTTTGATTATTATTTTTATTACAAAAGTTTGCTTGAGTAAACATGGTCGCTTAGCACTGTTATCTGTGTGCCCTTGCAGAGTTTGCGCAGATTCCTTAGTTATCGTTCAAAAACATTGAGCAGACTTTCATCCGAGCATAATGCTTGCATTTCCTTTACATTAACATGTAAAATAATTAGTGATGGTCATAGATTCATTTTTTTAATCTAGATTAATCTCACTGTAATCTTGGAATTAATCTAGATTAAAATGGCTCATTGGAATTCTGCCGCATTTAAAATTACATGCGTAGCCTACCTAAAGCGAAGGAGTGAATTTCTCAGCTGGCATCGATAAGGTGTACAGTAACGCCGAGGTAGATAGCTTGGCTGATATAGCTGTGCTGACGGGCTTGCCTCGGTTGCACTCAGACATAGTAGTTTGACGACAACTCTTCTCCTGCACTACATCAGTGTTTGGCCCGGTATCTACCGCATTAGCTAAGAGATGCTTTGCGTTTAGGTGGTACTTGAGACTGGTAGAACTCCTACAGTAAACCAATTCTGCATTGCACAAGGTGCAAACAACCTTAGTCTTGTCAAGGTTTCCATTGGGAAGCTTCTTAAAAATAAATTTTCCCTGAAGCAAACCCAGCGCCTTCATAGCTGCATCCATGTTAGCGCGTCATGTTTGATGTGGTAATTTCACAGTAACGTTAGGCATACATGTTGAAACTCGTTCTCTCCCCCTACAGTATAATTAAGCTATGTATACATCCGCGCTAAAATATCAAGGTGAAAGTCATCATAGCTTGTGTAGTATAGATCCTGCTCCCAACCCAACTTTGAGAATAGATTAACGGCGACATCGCCCGATAAGAGTCTCACGTTAACGCAGCACGTTAACACCGATAATGGCCCACCACTAAAAATAATATTAACATTATAATCACACGACTCGAGGGTTTAGCCAATGTATGTTCTATAAATAAGCTAATATGTGCTGTATGCTTTATTAGCTGCTTTTTTATTTGCTCTGTGTGAGATTAAATGCGTTCTTTAGCGTGTTCAGTATTTTTGTCAATTGCTTTCTATTCGCTATTTTTTTACACACATTGCTTTGCTTTATAAATAATATAAACATGATATATTGTAGGCTATCTTGCTTGTTGATAGGCTATAGGCCTACCCTTATTATAACTTGTATTTAAATTGCGACATAATTAAAAAAGCTATGTTTTAGACTGGTTAACTACATGGTTACAAAACTTAAATTTTAACGACTGTCAAATTAGTCGCAGCCCACATCCCTAGCTTGTATTCATGGTTTACGAGGACACAAATCTTTGTAATGTATAACAACGTAAACATGGTTTATGTTCTGTGTCCCCGTAAACTAAATAGCTGAAAAAACATACTAAATGATGATTGTTTAAATGAAAAAACTGCCAAAGGTCTTCTGCGATGTTAGGTATAGGGGTAGGGTTATTGAATAAAAAATACAGTTCGTGCAGTATAAAAACCATTATGTCTATGGAGAGTCCTCGTAAACCCCATATACAAGTATGCGCGTGTGTGTTGGAAAGTTTTCTGGTGTCTTCTGGGCCACCTGCTTTCTCTCAACATGGCAGAGGGCTTGGTTCTTCCCTTGCTGTAACTTGGAGTTTGGGATTGAGAATCATAAATTGTCCTGTTGGTGTTCGAGAAGAGGCCTCTGGAGATTAAAATGTGTTCTGTTTGTCCCCTGGTGTCTCTGGAGTGTGTCTCCTAGAGAGGGGGTAACTTTTTATGACCCATCTAATGTCACCTGACATGTGGTCATGCTGAAGTTCTTCGATTATATTGCATTTCTGTTAAAAGATCTAATAGATCCTCCAAAAAATTACACATGGCACCTCTTAAATAAACTCCTGTTAACAGAATAGTTCACCTTCAAAATTAAAAATCTGTCACCATTTTCTCCCCCTGTTCTGCAAAACACAAAAGAAGATATTTTGAGAAAAACTAAAACCATTGGTCCCCATTGGCTTTATTGTATGGACACAAAACCAATGCAAGTGAATGGGGACTAACTGTTTTGTGTTACTGACATTTTTCAAATATCTTCTTTTTTGTTCCACAGAAGAAAGAAAGTCATACAGGTTTTTTGTTAGCAGCAACTTTTTTCTTAAATCGTTATTGTTTTGCAGAGGACCAGTTGAAGCTTTATTCTCTAGAATTTAGCATAAAACACTTCTTGGCACAATTAACAGCTGACCCTTGTTTATTGTTTTATGTGTTGTTGCCAGAACACGGTTTGGTGGATGCCAATCAGAAAAGCTAGTCAGTGTTGAATCATTGCTTAGCACTCTTTCCTCTAGAGAATAGGTGATGAATATTTTTTTATTTATGGCTGCTTTTAATGGAAGGCTTGAAAAGAGCTGGAGCAATAAGGTAATCTCTCACTCATTTAATTTGTCACCATCAAAAGTAAGACCAATGCATCTTTTTGACTTTTTTTGCTTGGATTAATCTGCTACAGAATTATCAGTGGCTGTTTGCTCACTTTTATTTTTCTAACGAAAATTATGTTTTACATATTGACAAGATCTGCTCTATTTGATGTTTTAGGTTTGCAGTCATGGCATGTTGCTGGGCCTTGGATCCAGAAGAGAGGCCAAAATTCCAACAGCTTGTCCAGTGCCTCACTGAGTTTCATGCAGCTTTGGGGGCCTATGTTTAATCTCTCACCCAAGGCCACTTGCTCCAACCCAGCAGTTGTTGATCAGCACTATTAAAGACAATAGATGTTTATGCCGTTGCCTTGCTTTATACAGTAAGAAATCTGGCCATTCGTCGGTGTTTAATTTTTTACCTTTTATGAAACATGGCTTTGTTTGAGAGGTGTAGCTTGTCCCTGGAGTAAAATATCCCATACTAAAGAAGTTCTTCCACCCCTGTACGCACATTTGTTGGCATGCTGATAATAGGGTGTCTACAGGAAACTGCAGTTCTCTTTGTTTGTTTTACTAACAATGGACACAAGAAAAGAGTTGCCTAACAAGACATTTCCTTTTGGATATTTTGAACATTTTTTGTTAGAGACTTCAGGACATACATTTTCAAGGACTGCAGTGGGAGGAACCTCGTATCTATTTTTGTTTGTCTGTGTATTCACTGCCTTAGATCAGCACGGATGTGACAAACAGGTTTCTTCTTGTTTCCCATCCAATCCCACACAACGGACTGAAGATGGTAGAGCCCTGCTCCTGGTCACAAGCTTTAACTCACTAATTATGAAAGGATCGCGGAGGTGTGGATCGGAGTTTTAGGGTCAAACTGAACATTGGTACCAGATTTATAAAATTCTTACATCTTTTGATGCTTGAATATCCTATGTCAGAACAGTGCTTTTTTCTGTTGAAACTGTGTGTACATTCAAAAGTAAAATAGTAAATAAATGAATCACTGTGAATATTTGACGTGTACAGCCTTTAACAAATGTTTTGTTCTGAATCTATAGGCTCTCTTATCCCTGTGATCACTGCATGTTATTTTTTTGAGTTTTGTGTAAACTTTCCTGAATTCATACCTACCAATTAAATGAGGCCTTTAAATAAAATGGTCTGACTGTTGAGTGCTGCCGTTTGTTGTTCCATCACAGGTTTATCCATTACATCATGTTTTTCCACAATGGTGCCACGTTATGAACTGCTTTTCTTGCATTTTGGTGTTGCAAGTTCTACTGTGACATTTTCCATTCCTCTTTTTACGATTTAGTAAAGGATGTATATAATAGTTATTTAGAATATTGTGCTGAAATGTATATTCAGAAGAGAAGCTGAATTAAGGAAGAACATCAGTTATGTATGGTTATTGTGTTCTGTCTGACAAAAAAAAATGTACTGTAAAGCCTAATGTGTGCAGTTTAACTTTAAAACGGGACATTCAATGCCATTTCCCCCATTCCCAAGTTTGAAGGATTTTTTAGGATCTTCATGAAATGTCTGTTACATACTCAATATAAAATTCCTGGATGGTCATTTATAACAACACGCTTTTTACCTTATCTACAGCAGCTGTGTTCACAGAGACCTGTTTATGTGCACGTTTCTTTAAATGACAATCACTACTGGTCACCTTAGTGTTAGGATGCCTGTGAGCCTTTATGGCCGAACACAGAAGAGGTTGAATGCCAGGCTAGCTATATTGCTCGATGCTTGCTTAAACAAGGGCTTGGTCCAAATACCCTCACTAGCAGTCTTTGCATTTGACGTATCTCCTGTAGTTGGCCCAAGTGTTCTTTTGGATGTGAAGATCCCAAGTGTGCATGTAGTGTTTATAACCCGATGGGAAACATTTAGCAAGTGCAAACAAGTTTTAAATTCTTTGATAATTTAAAGCTTTGTTTTAAGTGACAAACTTTCTCATGAGTTTGCACCATTGAAATGTGCAACATACTGTTTGCTAGCAAATTAGATGAAATGTCTAATCTAATAGTAATATAATATCTAATATAAGCTTTCACTGGAAAGTGCTGTGACCCGGATAGAGCTTCTGTTCTCTCCAAACATCGCTGAAGACAATCTTTTAATCCAACTTTGATTTGGTGAGTGTCACATTGTTCAAAGAACCAACTCACGTTGTCCTCAGGTGTCATTCTTGGAATTTACGGAAAGAAAAAAATCATTATACGATCAACAACATTTAAATGTAATGGAGTGCACTAAAAGAAAATCTAAATGATCACAAGGATGTTAATGATGTATTATAAATAGAAAACTGTTGGTTTGTTTCTTTATATTTGTGTTACAGGTACAAGTGCAGGACAGCGAGAATCCATTGCTGCCTCCTCTGGAAAACTCTTGTTAAGGACAAAAGATGTAATTTCTTGAGGGATCCTGACGTTTGGCGATCAACGAATCTTAAACTGACTCATCAACATTCATAGACTTCAGTTTAATTGACACATGACTGTGTATGATGTGGTGCATGGAGTTCAGAGAAACAGAATTTTAACTTTTTGTGGCAATTTACAAACTGCCTAAAGTTAAATGAGCCTGTAACTATCAACATGAGAAGATTAGAAGAAAGAGCATTTTGTTAAAGATATGATGAACTGTCCTTTTTTTGTGTTATACTGTTATATGAGGTTTTAAAATCCAAAAACATCAAAATCAATAAGTAATAGGCTATTTTCTACCCAGGTTTTGAGGCCAGCTCTGAAAACTCTCGGTTGTAATGGGCGTGCCACATTGAAGACACCTGGAAGTAAACGCCCAGTTTGCATAGTTGGAGCCTTCTGTGAATTTGATTCGCGACGTAATGTTAGGTTACACATTTTACTCAAATTTACCGACTTATTTCCCGGATGTGATGGCAAGGCTTTCCGTATAGTTTGTATAGCTTATACGTGTATTGTGTTTAATGATATATGTCCGTACCTGTCAGCATTTGAGACCAGTGATCCCGAACCGGACAAAAGATCACCGCGATCTCAAATGTAAGGAGAGTTTCCATGATAAATAAACAAACTGGAGACTCCAGTTAACTTAAGGATATCCCCCAGCACTCGAAATAATACCAAAACACTTCAAAGCAGCCTCCATTATTTGCAAGCTGTGGATAAAACCTTGAAAAATGATATATGAGCCCACCAAATCACAGAGATGCCGATTCGCACCGGCTTAAGATCACAGACAACCTCTGCAAGTATTACAAATGACTAGAGGTCCTGCAAGTGCACTGGCACTACATATCGGTGCACTTACCATTAAGCCGTTGGTGCCAACCTGTAAGAGTTATGTTGATTAACTCTCAAAAATGGAAATCATTTTAAGATTCTCTTACTCTACACTATCGGAAAACAACTTTTACTTTGAAATACATTGAATTGGGTATTAAGTCAGAACACAGCAACATGGCATGTGATGGGTCTTTGTGTTTTTCTCCATTGTGGGGTCCAGTGGCCATTTGCTCATGACTCAGTCATAGGTTTGAGTCAGGAGTGAATGCGAGACCGAAGATGTGCACTCTTCATTTTTATGATAATAAATGTGGTCTGGGTTATGTTTATTGAATTAGTGTTGTTGAAACTGCAGGATATGAAGTGGGGTTGCTACTTTGCCTCTATGTATTGCTTAAAGTTGTCACCTGTATGCCTTTGTTCTTTGTTCTGAATGCCTTTGTTCTTCCTGTTGCATGTATGTGCTCTCAAGTGGTCAAGACCACAAAATTGTGGACAAAGCCGAAATATACCTTCGATAGCTAGCTTCTCTACATGTGTGCAAAACCGGTAGGGAGGAGGTGTCGGTCTACAACCATTACAGGAAACTCCATATTTCGTTTGCCGGTGGGCTTTTTCAATTAGCTGGCTTTCTGCGTACAAACCGGATACAAATATGATGCGTCAAGCAATCTGCCCAGTCCTACATTAAGTTGAACGTTCTTATTTCTGAAGATTTTGATTAGATTGTTAAGCGAGGTGAGACCCTTGAGCAAGGCACCTTGGCCCCAACTGCTTCCCCGCGCCAGAGAGAAAAATGTCTGCCCACTGCTCCGGGTGTGTGTGTGTTACCAAGGACCGTTTATGGAAGTTGTGCCACTCAGCGGCCATGTTTGCAACGCCCCTGGGCAGGTATTACCTGTCCACAGTCCTGTATACTGGAATGGGAGTAGGCAGATATTTTTCTAAAATTGCTGGCAAAAATTAGAATAAACAGAATAGACGATCAGTAAATTAAACACGACATGAACTGTATCGTAGTTTTGGCTTGCTAATCTTAAATTGCGGTAAAAAACAACTTTTTCGATATCGACTCATCCAATGCGTCTGTACACAGGCTGGCAAGTGCTTCAAGAGAGCCCCGCCCCAGAGAATCAACACTCTTTACTGATTGACGATTGTCTCACTTTACTGGAAGGTGGGACTTCCTTAGCTAGAGCGGCAATATTGAGCGTTGCATTGCTCGCTATTCATTGTAACGGCAGTTGCTCATCTTGTTAATATTAATATCCGAATTACTTTATTTCTCACTGCTGAGGGTGTGCACTTGTATGGGTGAAATGTAGAAGACAAATTCCGACTATGGAACACCATACTTGGCCTCACGTCACGTCGTAAAACAGAAAATGGATCTCGCGGGCCAGAGTTTAGAACCCCTGTTTTAGACTCTGAAAACATAACAAACTGGCTGGGTGTTGTCAAAATTTCTGAGCTGACTGACAAAACAAAATTCATAAAACTTAAAATATAAACATTTAACCCACTGTCCCCTTTAAGCCATACAGAAACAAACAAGGTAGCTTGCAATGTAAATATGTACATCTATGTTGTCTTACACCATTTCTACATGGATATGGAATTATATTTCTAGATTGTTATGGCCATCAGATATACTGCATGGCTATTAGCATAGCTAACAAGACTCTGCAAGACTCGTCTTTATTTTTTTCATTACACCCAAATCAGATACGTTCTGATTTTCAATTTACTCTTAAGGCTGTAATGGAAACATATTGAATAATTAGTTTGTTTGATAAATAAACTCTGAGTCATAAAGTAAGCTTTCCTGTAGCTCATTGGTAAGAGCAACGCAAGGTTATGGGTTCGATCCCGGGGGATTGCACATACCTATGTATAAATGTAAAGGTTAATGCAATGTAAGTTGCTTTGAACAAAAACGTCTGCCAAATGCATAAATGTAAATAGTGACACACAAATATCACCTTGTCCATATTTCTCATTGTAGTTCTTCATAATACACTGGTTGTCATATTATCAATTGACCGAAATATTACACAGATGTCTCTATTAATCCAGAAGCTGTTACACATGAGGAAACATAGGCTGCTTTTAAGCTTGAAAAGCAGAGTAAACTGAGAAAATATTCACAGTAGACTTATTGGTTCCATTTTCTCATGAGCTGTTTTAGTAAAATATCACCTACATGGCACTTTACCAAAATGATCTCATCAATATATCTATGGATCACTTATCCGTCTTTTTATGCTTGTGTAATGCAATGAATTTAAACTACTAAATAATTATGCGACAGTGAGTCCGTGAAGTATGTAGTAATAATATCCATGAGCATATATAACATCTCCCAAACAATGTCGCGTGGAGTGGTAGGCGGGGTTGTGGAATGGGGGCGGGACTTCGAAACCCGACCGGTGACAGGCATATAATCCCCCATAGAAGATCATAGCACATGAAAAGTCTCTCGTTCATTCCTGTTGCAACAAGCCTAACAACAACAACTTGACAATTTTACAAGAAAACATGGAGTTATGCACCGAAGACATCAAGAAACACAAACCAGCATTGTTTTGCAACATTAAGGTAAAATATCACCACCTTGTTGTTGTTAATATTATTGGGTTATAAATACAATATTGGAGATCTTTAACATTTTTAGGTATAGTCATATTAATATCAAAACTATGTTAATATGGACATTCGTGTATATTTGAGCAGTAGACACTTTATTTTTTAGACACATGTAAAAGCTCCATACAGGTCACTTTTTGTTGTGTATTTGTTTCATTATTATGAACTGTAGGGATTTTTATTGACTTATTTAAACTTAAAAACTTGTCTCACTAACTTTCAGGAATTCTTGCAGGGTTCTGTTTTTATTGAAAAAAAATACTTCGATTAAGTCAAACCTTAAATTAAAGAAGTTATTTTTGATTACGTTTTAAATCAATCCATTATCTTATCCATCGACTTTAGAGTAATATAGTATAGTTCACTACTCTGCAACTATACATGCATATCTTGTGTGTATATTTTATCCCTGCCAAGGTTGAGGTCCACTGTGAAAGAGCGCGATGTAAGTAATGTTAGTTGAATGTTTAATGTTCGACAACTGTTTAATCATAGAAATGTAAGGGGTGTTCACACATTGCCTGTAAAAACACGTGCCAACGGCTGGCTGATACTATTTAAGCATGATTCCACATGGAGGATTAAATTAAATTATGTTTTAATCTGTGCAGTAAAGATCAAATTTGATGCATAATTTGAATATGTATTATACAAAGTAAAACGATTAATAAAAAGAAATGCCACACTAACAAACAAATATCAGGGTCCGTTCATTTAAACGCGCCAAATCGATCGAAAATCACTGAAATAAGTGTTTACTCTCACATCTGTAAGGTATAAAGTAAAGAACTTATATTTATAAACCACTCAAGTAATATATCATGCAGTGAGGTAAAACGAAATGACCGTTGATATTTAAATGATGTGAGCCAGCGGCTCTTTGCTGAAAATAGAATGAGCGTGCTGGACAATACATAAATACAACAATTAATACTGTTAAACTCCAGTTTAATAGGTGTGAAAAGTCGGATTAATAGCATTTGTTTTGACAATATAACGGATTTTACTCTTTTCATAAATGTTCCATATAATAACATGATAAATAGAAATGTCCAAATTTATTAATCAAATGTCAATGTTATCTGAAGACCAGTATACCACATCGGTACAACATTCTCCATGTGATTAATTCACTGCCTTGTCTGAGGACATGGCAACAACATTTCTGGAAAGTTAACAAAAATTCTAAGAAATGGAACGTTGCCCAAGATGTCCTCAAAACGTGGTCCAATGTAATGTCACGTTGACCAAATGAAGACAAACTGGCGAAGTCGTCAGGACGTACTGTGTTTGCTGGGACACTGACATGATTTGTAGCTCTTTGTTTACTTATTTAAGTGTTAACGTCCACTTCGAATATATCGTATAGGCCAGGGGTCTGCAACGGCATTATTATTTGCCCGCAGCTGGTTGTGAAATAGATCTGTCACAATAATTTCTTTAGTGAATTTGCCTTCAAAATAAAAGTACGAGAACGTTTCTGCAGTAATATTTAGAAATTAATTGAGAGCTTTTAATATGAAAACTTGCAAAAAATACTCTATAGAGTCTGTCGACTGCTAGACACACTTCTAAAATAGCCATCATGAAATATGGGGTATGAAAAACTAACAGTGAAGCATTTAAATGTTTGCTTATAACGCAGGGCCACAACACCAGAGCGCAAAGCGGGGAGAGAGCGTAGCGTATTTCCCCCCCGCAGAGTGGAGAGTGCCTTTCTGATGAAAAGTCGCTCGCACTGCCCACTTGGTGATGTACTTTTTTTGCTGCTGGATTATTGTCCCAAGTACACCGCATGAGCTTGTAGCCTGAATAATAGCACGATGGCAACGGCATGCGCGTCAACTTCAAACCCCTTGTCCATTTGTGGAGGTGCTCGGGTGACAAGAGGTTTGATACTCTGGGCCCTATTTTCGCGATCTAAGCACATGGTATAGAGTACAGGGCGCAACTCAGGGCGTGTCCGAATCCATTTTTGCTAGTTTAACGGCGAGAAAACAGTTGACGCGGCCGTGCGCATGGTCGAAACGCGTTGTGCCGATTCTCTTAAAGTGGCCGTACAACAGTGTTTCATACTTTCTGACTTCTTTACAATGTTAAACGTGCTGTCTTCTCATGCTTAAAGGGGTCATATTGCCCGAATACGTGTTTTCTGTGTCTTTGGTGTGTAATAAATTGCCCATGCATGTATTAGACACGTAAAATTGCTCAAATTAAAGTGTTGAAACCAGGGGCGATTCTAGGATTTTCATTTTAGGGGGGCTGAGCCCCCAATAAGGGTATGATTAAAAAAAGGGGTTGAATACTACTAACCTTATTGCTATCTACTATTTCATTGTATTCCCTGTATTTCATATATGGGAGTAGGAGTACTGACTGAGCCATATACAACACTGTAAAAAAAAATTGAAACATGTAGATGTGACCAGTCACTAGAAAATTTGAGTTGGGAATGTAGATTTTTTTACAATGAAGACTTCCTGATTCATTATTCACTGTACAAACACAAGTACACACGTTTCATTTAAAGTAACAACATGAATTATCAATTTGCCACTTCTATAAATCAATTACTTAAAATAAAACACAAATCCCTTTACTCTACTCTTACTCTAATGTATCATGATACACTAATGATTCATTATTACTAAATAAAATTTTTTTTTTATAAAACAAAATAACTCCACATGATGTTTCTCTCTCTGTGCCATTTGTTGCTTTCAGACAATGATGCGTGTATTTAAACATTTCTGTGCATGGCTGCATAATGTAATGCAGAGATAAACCTTAATATGTTTAAAATTTTAAAAAGTAAATTAAAATAAATCATGATCGTTTCCTAAAGTATGTTTTCATGGGTGTTAATCGCTTCATTTTTGTTGGAAGAAAAAACAACTATCAAACTGTGATAAGGGCTGAAGGTGAACGCAGCGAAGACGTACAGGTATTGGATGAGAAACCGAACCATATATTGGTCCAGTAACATTATGTAAACTGCAATTAAAAGAACTGCACCGATGCAGATGTCATATCATATCAATCTATCAATAAATGCACACACACACACACACACACACACACACACACACCTTGTACTCTCTGATGTTTGCTCTGCTCGGCGCCCCTGCGGATTGAATAACGCGCTGAATCCATTCAGACTTAGATCAGGGGAGGAGCCGAAACTTGACGCATCGCGCCGCCGTTTCAAATTAGTTTTTAAAGGGGACTGAAGCGATCACAAATTAATTAATCTGATAATTTTTTAGGGGGGCTGGGCAGAAGTTTAGGGGGGGCTAAAGCCCCCCTAAAAAGGGCCTAGTGACGCCCCTGGTTGAAACAAAAGATGATTTCTATCTAAAAGCAAATGCCAACCCAGATCTGCCTGAAACGCCTCGTGTAACCACACCCACACAAATCTACATCAGTTTGTGATAGCATTTGACTAAGACCGCCCAAATGTAGACCCGAGTATGGTGGGCGTACTTGTAAATCTCATTGTATTGTCACCGCCGCAGCCATGTCGCGGGGACGCTGTGTGTTTCGTTACGAAAAGAAAGACTCTTTGTTTGCCCTGCCAAAGATGAGACATCTTAAAATGAACGATTACATTTTATTTACAACACTGTTCCAAAAAAGTACAATCTGAATGTTCAAGTTTGTGCAGCGCATTTCAGAGACGATTGCTTCACGAACGTGGGAGAGAGATTAAAACCGGAAAGCTTTGGTTGAAAAATGTGGGTTCATTCCAACCTTTAACTTCGCTGGCAATAATCTTTTACATCCGGATCAAGTCGCTCTGGCAAAGGTGATGTATCGGCTTGATCATCTTCATTCTCCGTATCAGTTTCGGGCTTGAATTGAAATGAGGAAGTCACAATGACATCACCTGTCTGTCAGTACAATGGAAACATGATGTTCCGAATATGGTACGAGGCTTTACATTTCCCTAACACTCTTGCAGTATTCGACCAATCACTACGCAATGGTTAACTTGCCAATCATAGCACACCTTGCTTTTCAGAGCGATGAGCTTTGTAAAAAATCTGCGCATTTCAGAGAGCCAGGGCAAAGAGGAGATACAAACATGCATGCTGTTTGGAAAATACAGCGTTTTTTTACCGTAAATTGTGTATGCACATTACATAACATCTACAACAAACTGTAATATTCGTTTAGCCATGTCATTTGACGCCTTTAACATGGTTAACTTGTCAAAAAACAAGTTGGGCGTATTACGTAGTATTTCTGTTCTCGATACACTCCCCCCAGCCATCGTTTTTGGAAAATATAAAACTGTTTCGTAACAAATCTTCTTAGTCCCTTATTCGACAATTCCCGGATAAGCATGCGGCACGCCCACGTGGCAGGAAGGAGAGCAGGAGAAGGAGCATGCACAGAAGTCACTTTCACTTTGTGTGCAGTAGAGAGAGCATACTTTCGCGAAGTTCTGTGTTTCTTTGTCCACTGCATTTATTTATGTGATGAATGTTATATAAATGGTGGATATAAAGCTGGATTTCGAGATCGTTTGAAACTGATATATGAAGCTGTCCCAGCCTTAGTAGATTAAGGACATGAACCGCATGCGGTGAGAGAAACTGATGTCTGTGTTTTGTTGGCAATGGGTGATGTAGTTCAGCCCCCCCGCACACACATTTTTTTATGGTTTCTGAAATGATTCTACATCTGTATCCATCTTTTATAAATGTGATGAAACTAAATACTCTCGAAGATAGGAAGTATGCAATAATACTCTATAGGTACTCAATATTATTATGAGATTGGCAGAGACCGCATTTGTTACGGCTGGTTTAATGAGTAATGAGTGTTTTTTGGGTGAAACGTGCAGTAAACCAATCAGAGTCTCAACTCTCATTACTTTTAAGAGCCAGTTGCGCTCATGCCATGGCCGATTCGCTATTCTACAGAGACAAGCCGGATTTTTATCTTTAAGTACACTATAATAATATTTTACATTGTACTCCATTTATTTTTTCATATTTGGCATGTTTGTGTGCTTCCCTCTGTGTAATAAGTAAAGTGAAAGTGCTTTGTGGACCCGACCAGAAGCGCATTTTCTACTAATGCGCTCTTTAAATAACACCAACATAAATTATTTTAAATTTTCAGTTCCTCAAGATAGCAACGTTCCAACAATGCCTCTGAAAACACCTCTTTTCTAGACCAGTACCCTATTTAAACAACACGGTGCAGGACGGGAAAAGGAGAACTGTGTCGGGCTGAAACTAGCAAAAACACTTGCGCTGAGCCTTGTGCCGCATTGCACCGAGTGTACGCTAGGCCCATTGTGTCACTGGGCCTACCGTGTTCACGTAAATATGTTCACGGAAATAAAACTCTTTAAATAAAAATTGACAAAGCATTTTGGCTATAATGTCACAGAATGTCGGACTGAAACATAACTGCTCTTTATTCAAGAAGTTTATTATAAACTGAAAAAATGTTTACTTTCTAGACACGTTTTATGTCAGAGCGGGATCTGAGCGGTATTTGGTTTACCAGTGAGCGTAGTATGAGTGGAGCATTTGCTTGGTCCGTGAGCGACTGAGCTACACACTGAGTGAAGCGCACAGTCGTTGAGCGTCAACTTCACTTGATCACTTAAAAACATGCGGATCGATGGAAGTGTAACAGAGGTCTACTTGTGCATACGCAAACATCAATCTTTGTTAGAGATTGTGTATTTTTCTACTATAGCGAGAGAAATGACCCAAGACCGATTGGGTCAGACAGGTTGTTTTATCACTAATAACAGAAGCATTAATTTTTTTATATTGGACCAGAGCTGGATAATAAAACAAGCAGATTGACTAGGAGACTGCAAGAAGGAAGTCATGGAAGCTGTTATTTGACCGTTGGTTATCTTAGAATGTGTGTAGCTGAATTCTTATTACCAGCTGTAGGACTATGGAGATGGTGGTCTAGTGGGTTAAACCACTGAACTGGTAAATCAAAAGGTAAATCAAAAGGTTCCCAGCAGCCACCACCAGTGTGTCCTTGAGCAAGACACTTTACTCCATGTTGCTCCAGGGGGATTGTCCCTGTAATAAGTGCACTGTAAGTCGCTTTGGATAAAAGCGTCTGCCAAATGACTAAATGTAAATGTAAATGTAAATGTAGGACTGTGATGAAAGTGGAAGTAGATAGCCCGTAGCTCAGTCAAATGTTTACAAACTCTGATAACCAAACACTACTCCAGCAGCTCTTCCACTTCTCTAAGGAAGGTCTTGCCCATTTTTATGGCGTATTCCTTTGAGCGAAGGTTATTAAAAGCACTCGGAATAGTGACATCATCTACCCGGGAAGTAAAGGGCTATAGTCAATTCCAGCCGTTCTCTTTAGTCCTTGAAAAGAGAATTCTGTTAAAGACAATATCTCCCTTGGCATTTAACTTGTTTATGCAATGAGAGCAATATTACAATCTAACTAAAGTTTGAACTAAAGTTTGAAAAATGTGGCTGCATTAGATTATCCTTTGACTATGTTCTGGCCTGCCATCTAGCGGCAAATTTGGTCTGATGCCAAACTTACTTGGTGATCCCTGGTATAGGCTATTGTGAAAAAGTATTGCTTAAATTGCCATGTTGTGCAAAAAGGAATTCCAATGAAGAAAAGTGTTCATATTTCCAGATGCAATAATTTCAGAGTTTCAAGTGTCAGTTTGGTTTTGCCCCACTCTATAGTTTATGTGACACAGGTCTATTTACAGACCTGTGGATTGGTCAGTTTAACTAAAGAAATTTTAAAGTTTATTGTACATTTGGATATTTGTGACACATAAAAATACAACTAAAAAATGCACACAGAACTCACAAATAGACTCAGATATACCTTATGTGTTTTCAGTAGGTTGTGAGAGTGATTTATGCTTGCCTGAGTGCACTGAATACTTGTTACTGTTTGACCAGTGGAGCATATCTGCTCATGGACAGGTTTTGCTTTTGTTTATGTATGTGTTTTTTGTTCATCTGGGGGGAGTCAGGCAGTAATGACATGTATGGAAAGAAGGTGTAGAACATGACGTTCAGTTACTTGGGCGCCCCTTTTAAACAATGTTGAGATTTAACTATGCTTAATGCAGCATTTATTAGACTGACTGGAAATATTGGTAAACATGCAGTTTGGACATTTTTTTATTATCTCGCTTTACCTAATGAAGCGTATTCATTTCTGATCTTGCCGTTAGAAGTAATCATCTAAGGCATTTAACATCTGTAGTTTAATTTTGAATGCAGGCTGGAGTTTCAAAATGACATTGTTTGCTTTTCTCAAGAAAGAGAGAGACAATATTTGGACTGTAGGTCAAATTAAGATTTCTGACAAATAAATAAATAAAAGGTTACTTAAGACTGCCATATAAATCTTACAAATGTCTTACATGAGTACACGGTATTACCATTCACTGATTGCTCTTGGCAGTATGCAAACTGATGTCATGAAATTTAATTTATCTTTACTGGGAAAAAGAATTGTTGAATCTGTGATGCAATGCCATGGTGAGAGTGGTCTTCTGTATTTTTAGTTGATTTTATTGAAGTACGCCTAAAACAGTTTTTAAAGGTCCAGTGTTTGAAATGTACCTGGATCTAGTGGTGAGGTTATAAATTGCAACCCAGGGCTCACTCTACCCCCTCCCGTTCGAAGCATTAGGTGGCGAAACCCATGCAAGGGGACACGCAGTGTATGTACAACGTTTCCGCTGTATTAATTTTGCTGTGGTACGCTGCCGGGCGTGTTGTGTCTACAAAACAGGGTTTCCAAAACCTGTCACTGTTTTACTGACTGTTTGGATATAAACATGAACACCACAGTCTGTCTGTAAATAAGCACATGGTAACACAGACAGAGGCTGTGCGTGCACTGTGTGAAAGAATATTGCCGAAAATCTCCGCTCTTCAAGGTGTGTGTAGTGATTTTGTCAGATGATATCGCAATTATAAATCTAAACTGATAACAGAAACAGAAAATATTAAAATGAGAACGGCTTTTTTGGGCAATAATGATAATAATCATCCAGCGCAACAATTCTGCAAAATCCTAGTGGAAACACTGATGTAGATAGAAATAGCTCGTTCTAAGGTAATACAAACTTGATGGTTCAGCATGCGAGGTCTTTATACACCTCTGAAGATATGAAGTACACCTCCGAAGTTAAGTATATTATATCATTTCTGACAATAGAGCCTCAAAAAATTTACACACGGCAACCTTTAAACCATCCACTGTGGAATTAAACATGACATCAAGTTCTTTTTTACTGTAATGTTTCTTATCACTACAAATGTTATTGTATTATGCAGTGCCCTTAACCATCAGTTAGCAAAAAGAATGCTAAACTGATTAAATACAGACATTTTTTTGCAAGCTGTTGAAAGTACAGATATGTTCTAGTTCATTTAGTATAAACAATTTACTGTATGAACCCAATTATTGCCAAATAAAATATTTTTTGAAGATGTGTTGCAAATGGAATGCAATGATTGGAACACTGGCCTTGTATTTTTTTACTGTTTACACATGATAGAAGTGCAGACATGCATGAAGCATCAAAGTCAGTTCTTCCCCTGATTATCTTTACCCAGCAGGATTCCTCATGCAGCACAATAGCTGCTGGGAGGTGGGTGAAATTCCGGTTTGGACAAACAATGTGGTTTGTCTTTGGAAACGTTTTTTTCAAACTACAGGGCCTGTCATGTGGTAAGTGTTTTTTGCTAGTTTCAGCCTGACACAGTTATCATTTTCACATCATGTGCCACGTTGTTTACATACCAAATGCATTTGTGCGCACATGGGTGTGGTGGACTAAGGTGTGTTCAGACGCATTGTTGGTGCATTGCTATTTTAAGGCAACAATAATAGACTGCGCCACTGACCAACTGACCTGGGCTGTGTCCGAAATATCCCCCTATACCCCAACTGTAACGGATTTAGGCCCTCGGCCGACAACCCCCCGGCACCAGTGCTCTCTCCCCCAATTTCCCACTCTCACTCTCCCCAGCCTACTGAATACATCCACACCTCCACACCTGCAACCTATCATCCCTGACTCTATTTACACTAACCTCTTCCCATTGTTTGTAGTCAGGTCTAGCTGTCGTTTGTTTATCGCTAGTGCTGAAATTAGTTATGTGGGGCAATGTACGGACCAATATATGGTCTCCTTAATACACACAAAACGATGTGCAACAGCACACAAACATGCCAAATATAAAAAATGAAAGGGTTCTCAATGTAAAAGATTATTATGGTGTACATAAAGATTAAAGTCTGACTTGTCTTGTAGATGGTCTGTTCGCACAATTTAACCTCTTACAAGTGCAGATCCCTTTCCCCACTAGAGAAAGAATTCAGTTCTAACACATGCAAATTTAGCACAAACCTGATACTTCTAGTAATTAAAAAAAATACCTTAATTTAAACTATGTTGAATGAATGTCGAAGACATTAGGGAAAGGTTATATATGCATGATTATACATTTCTATATAGACATATGTAAGACTCAAATGGGTTTCTTTGACAGTCCCAAAGTGGAAGAAGAGGGAGTCCATCTCCATGCATTACGTTTGGTTTGTAATAGAGTATGATTTTTGGTATCAGTTGCTGTTATCACCAGTGGTCTGGTTCTGCATCTGGGTGTTAAATGCAGTTTTGGGGTAGTTTTACATGCATCCTGGTGATAACCTTCCTTGTTGGCTTAGAATGTTTAGTTAAATTTAAGAAATAATGTATTTCAGAAATATAACTAATGATTGCATGTCTGATGTGTCATACACTTAAAATCCGAAATGCTGAAATGCTAACTTACAGAAGGGTTTTGCATGCAAAAACATTTCATCTTGCAACACCCTACACAGTGGCCCTGCATCTGGCTTTAACACACTTCTTGGGTGTTATAAACTTTTCTATGTATTAACACAATGATATAGTGTGATGTGTGCCCTGATTTTAGAATAATATGCAAGGCACAGAGACATACTCACAATTCCAGCTTCATCTTCAGGGCCCTGGTTTCTTGTAGGACTGTCATTTCTTAGATGACAGTCCTGCAAGGATTTAAAATAACTCAAATTATTGTCAGTATAGTCTAACGCTTTAAGTGATTTTACTCAATATCGTGCCTAACAAAAGCCTACAGCTGAGACAATATAGCCTGGTAATACCAATCTCTGCTACTTCGCTTTGCTTCGTAGACATAGTCTGGAAGGGCATACTTGACAAGCCATACTTTCTCGTGGGGGGGCACTTGTCTGAAATTTAAAACCTTTTCGGCTTGTTCAGATCTGATCTGCTCGTCGCCCTTTCTTCCATGGATGGTGGGGCAGGTAGAGTCTACATTGATGTACCCCAGGTGGAACGTGCAGTCGCGGTGCACCTGTGCTCGCAGACGGTGGCTACCTCGAGAGGTCGACCTAGACTTCCGCCAAAGTGTGTACGTTTTCAGCATCTCTGGTGTCAAAGGTTTAGGGTCAAACTGCCTCCTCTCTCCATGCCATAGCCATCCTGCAGGTCCATCAGGCCAAGCCGTTCCGCGAGGGTAACACTTGTGGTCTAGGAGATGCACCTAAGGCTCAACCTTGCGCAACCTCTGCACGACGGTGTTCGGCTACCCTATGCTGCGTCACAGCAAGACACAATGTCGAGCACACTCTGCAGCCCTCAGCACTCTCAAAACAACAGTGCATTGAGCTGCATCGTTAGGCAAGTAAGTCAGCAGAGCCGATTTCCTCCCCGTAGGCCTCCCCTCAGCAATGGGATCCGCACTGCCAGCCATTGATCCATCCACCGGGAGGTTGATGAAGCAGATCGTACCCCTAGCCCCCCGTTTCGTTCCCTGGGAGTCTGGCTAGAGCATACCAAACCCCCATGGCGGATACGGGATATGATCCATCTCGCCTACTCGATCCAATTCGCCAGACGCCTGCCCAAGTTTCGGGGCATCCTCTCAACCTCAGTCAGAGGCAAGGATGATCCCTGGCTGAGGTTGCCACTCTTCTGGCGAAGGAAGCGACCAAGCTTGTCCATCTAGCCGAGATGTTCAATGGGTTTTATAGCCCGTACTTCATCGTCCCCAAAAAAAGAAAGGGGTTGCTCCCCATTCTAGATCTGCGTACCCTGAACAGGCACCAACACAAGCTGCCGTTCAGGATGGTCACGCAGAAGTGCATCCTGACGACTTTTCATGGAAATCGACTTGAAGGACGTGTACTTTCATGTCTCGATTCTCCCTCGTCATCGCCCGTTCCTCAGGCATGCGGATACTTAACTATCTCTGGCCCAACCAGACCTGGTTCTCGGAGCTTATGCTCTTGATGTCCACTCCCCACCTTTGCGCTTCCCCTGACCTTCTTTCCCAGGGGAAGGGCACATTATGGTATCACAGACTAGACCTCTGTAGACCCCCTGTCTGGCTCCTGGACGGGACGAGGAGATCCTGAGTGGCCTGCTCCCTGCGGTGGTTGAGACGATCTCTCTGGCTAGGGCCCCAGCCACTAAGCAACTACACGCATATACAGTGAGTAAAATAAGTATTTGAACACTCTGCAATTTTGCATGTTCTCGCACTTAGAAATCATGGAGGGGTCTGAAATTGTCATCGTAGGTGCATGTCCACTGTGAGAGACATGATCTAAAAAAAATCCAGAAATCACAATGTATGATTTTTTTAACTATGTATTTTTATGATACAGCTGCAAATAAGTATTTGAACACCTGAGAAAATCAATGTTAATATTTGGTACAGTAGCCTTTGTTTGCAATTACAGAGGTCAAACGTTTCCTGTAGTTTTTCACCAGGTTTGCACACACTGCAGGAGGGATTTTGGCCCACTCCTCCACACAGATCTTCTCTAGATCAGTCAGGTTTCTAGCCTGTCGCTGAGAAACACGGAGTTTGAGCTCCCTCCAAAGATTCTCTATTGGGTTTAGGTCTGGAGACTGGCTAGGCCACGCCAGAACCTTGATATGCTTCTTACAGAGCCACTCCTTGGTTATCCTGGCTAGGTGCTTCGGGTCATTGTCATGTTGGAAGACCCAGCCTCGACCCATCTTCAATGCTCTAACTGAGGGAAGGAGGTTGTTCCCCAAAATCTCGCAAAACATGGCCCCGGTCATCCTCTCCTTAATACAGTGCAGTTGCCCTGTCCCATGTGCAGAAAAACACCCCCAAAGCATGATGCTACCACCCCCATGCTTCACAGTAGGGATGGTGTTCTTGGGATGGTACTCCTCATTCTTCTTCCTCCAAACACGTTTAGTGGAATTATGACCAAAAAGTTCTATTTTGGTCTCATCTGACCACATTACTTTCTCCCATGACTCCTCTGGATCATCCAAATGGTCATTGGCAAACTTAAGACGGACCTGGACATGTGCTGGTTTAAGCAGGGGAACCTTCCGTGCCATGCATGATTTCAAACCATGACGTCTTAGTGTATTACCAACAGTAACCTTGGAAACGGTGGTCCCAGCTCTTTTCAGGTCATTGACCAGCTCCTCCCGTGTAGTTCTGGGCTGATTTCTCACCTTTCTTAGGATCATTGAGACCCCACGAGGTGAGATCTTGCATGGAGCCCCAGTCTGAGGGAGATTGACAGTCATGTTTAGCTTCTTCCATTTTCTAATGATCGCTCCAACAGCTGACCTTTTTTCACCAAGCTGCTTGGCAATTTCCCCGTAGCCCTTTCCAGCCTTGTGGAGGTGTACAATTTTGTCTCTAGTGTCTTTGGACAGCTCTTTGGTCTTGGCCATGTTAGTAGTTGGATTCTACGACCTCAAACAGATGCATCTAATTTAGGATAATAAATGGAGTGGAGGTGGACATTTTAAAGGTAGACTAACAGGTTTTTGAGGGTCAGAATTCTAGCTGATAGACAGGTGTTCAAATACTTATTTGCAGCGGTATCATACAAATAAATAGTTAAAAAATCATACATTGTGATTTCTGGATTTTTTTTTAGATTATGTCTCTCACAGTGGACATGCACCTACGATGACAATTTCAGATCCCTCCATGATGTCTAAGTGGGAGAACATGCAAAATAGCAGGGTGTTCAAATACCTATTTTCCTAAGTGGCGCCTCTTCTCGTCCAGGTGCTCTTCTCGAAGAGTTGCTCGATCGGAACGTGCTGTCCTTTTTACAACAGAGAATTGAGAATAATCTCTCCCCTTCCACACTGAAAGCGTATTTAGCCGCCATTGCCACTTATCACGACCCAGTTGCTGGTAAGTCTCCAGGACAGCACAACCTGGTCATTAGGTTCCTAAGGGGCGTGAGAAGGCTGAATATGCCTCGTCTTCGCTCCGTGTACCTTGATGTGATCCTGGTCTCCAGAGGCCCCCCTTCGAACCCCTCGGAGATGCCGCTCTTTCTCACCTCACGATGAAGAAGGCTCTTCTGATGGCGCTCACCTCCATCAAGTGGGTAGGGGACCTACAAGCATTTTCCGTGTCCCCAAATTCCCTAGAACTTGGGCCCGGTGATTCTCAAGTTATCCTGAGACCCCTGCCGGGCTATGTGCCTAAAGTTCCCACCACTAAAAGGCCCAAGCCCATCCGTGTTGTGTCCAGTACACACATTGCACCTCTACTTGGACTGCACGCAGAGCTTCAGGAGCTCTGAGCAGCTCTTTGTTTGTTGGAGGTTAGGAAAAGGGGGGGCTGTCTCCAGGCAGAGATTGGCGCACTCGATTGTGGACGCCGTCAAGATCGCCAGTGCCCACTGGCAGTGAGAGCTCACTCCACATGGGGTATAACCTCCTCATGGGCACTGGCTCACGAGGAGACATCTGCAGAGCTGCAGGTTGGGCTATGCAACGGGATGTTAGATAAATTGTTGGACAATTGCCCATTAATTTAAGTTGCCATTGGTTGACTAGGTAGATGAAGGGTTCGTATACCTGAATTGGATGCCCAATTTGCACGCACTTTTATGATGATTGGTACTTTTTTCCCTTGTTTGGGGATGCCAGACGATATCCAATGTGCAATAAATGATGCAGGACAAAAATAATGCAATAGATGTAGGACAGCAGCTGGAGCAACGTTCCCCCAAAGAGGTTGGCTTGAGTTGGCGAGATGCTGGCCCTGCTTGGAGTGGGGCCTTCGTTGTGGGCTCGGTCGGGAGCGAGCATGTCTGTTGCGCGAGGAAAGAAGATAAGGCTCTGGTGAACATGTACTACTGCGGTTGTGTGGAGTATAGATAGGGTTCCTGGGGAGTAGCACCATGATGGCAGTGTGATGTGGAGGTTAGGGCTGTGAATACTTACGTACATGTGCTTTCTTTTCATATTTTTTACAAGGTTGCTCAGATTTCAAACAAACTTCATTCACGTTGTCATTATGGGGTATGGTTTGTAGAATTTTTGGGGGAAATTATGAATTTAATCCATTTTGGAATAAGGCTGTAACATAACAAAATTTGGAAATAGTGAAGCCTATAAATACTTTCCGGATGAATTGTATATATAGTTATCCTTCTGTTTGGGACTTGCTTTCGCACAGTGTCTCACGCTGGCCGGGTTTGTGGATCTCACGGTCACAAAACTTCCAGTTGTGATCTTTAGTCAGATGTTGCTGGAAAAACTAATATCATTAAGTCTGGCCACCCAATGCTTGCTCGGAAACATAACAATAGTTTTTTTAGTCACGATCATGCCCCATTTGTAGTTTAAAATCAAAACTCCAGTCCATCCTATCCTGACATATTGATTTTGCAGTAACAAAACAGGCTCCTTTCAATCTACCGGTAATAACAGACTCTGAAGAATTAAGATAATATCAACAATGAAAATTTATTATGCCAGGCAGTTACAATATTTATTAAAATCATAGAATGCATGTACATAGAAAATGCAAACTTAATAGACAAAGATGATCGACATAATATAATAATAAAATAAAACCACAATGTTTATCATACCAGCAAAATTGAGATACACAGTTATAGTGCGGGAAGATCTGGTAACAGAAGCTTTGCTAAGTCTTTTCCCTGAGCGATTGTGGAAGCATCAATGACACCACGTCTCGGTCCCTTAAGCATGGAAGATTTTCGGAAGCTGTCCTCAGCAGATTTTGGAATTTATTACTCAACCGTTCACTGACAAAGCCGCAAGGTAAAATCCTGAACGCAATATAATTCTTTGTTTGTTGAGTGACATCTCAACTAAGAGGGAGATAACTAACGAGTAAAGGCTAGTTTTCTGCTCTAAGTTTCCTACGATTTCTCAAGATTTTACGCCGGTGACCAAGTACCGAAACTTGAGGAAAGCTGCTTCTTGGCACAGCTCCGTATGATTTATCACGTTGTGTCGGCTACTGTACGAAGAGAGAGCAGGCCTTATCATGGCGACGGTGATATGTGGCCTCATCATGGCGACGGCGATATATGGATTTCTGCTAAGGATTCCCACAACCTTTGCATCTCCTGTTTTGATGCTAACAACGCTCATATAGCTATATCCAACCCCGAGTGCTGCCTCAACTGTGTTAGGTTCTCGACTTAAACTCAAGAAGGGAGACTGCAAAATCGGACCCATGCCTCTCTGCTCAACCCAGAGAGGAAAAGACAGAATGACCGTAGACTACTAGTGTATGGGGGAAATGAGCGTGATACACCCGTCCTTCCCCCGCTGTTCGATCCGCTGGTGGGAGAGGAAGACAACAACGATGAAGTACTGTCCACCATCCTCAAAGATGAGGATGACGACGATGAAGATGCCATTCTTGGATAAGAGCTCATCCTGCCCAGTTCAATAAGACCGGATCTTATTGAAGTGTGTCGGAGGGCTGCGGCGAGTTTGTCCATCGAGGTGCCAACCCAGCCCGTGGAAAAAGGGGCTAAATGATTTATATGACGGGAAAAGACTTCCGTCAAGTCTCCCACCAGCGAGGCAATTTATTCCAGTCGTCCCAGCCTGTTTGGCTGAAATGAATAGGTTCTGGGACAGATCCTTTCCTATCAAGTTCCCATCAAGGGCTTCTCGAAAATGGACGATCTATATATGGTGGATTTAGGAATGCCGTTTCCTCCACCGGTTGAAACTTTGGTGGCAAACCATTTGCACCCAAGCCATAAGGCGGTTCTCTCTTCGATAGGGGCCTCACTGCCAGGGAAAGCAGAGGACTTTAAAGCCTCTGTTTTCCAAAAGGTTTACAGATATTTAGCCTAAGCCGTCCGTGCATACAAAGCGGAGTTTCTCAAGGAGAGGGTTCGTAAGCTGGACTTCGGATCTCCAAACCCGGTGCTCTGGTAGGAGAGAGTGTGATCACAAGGACCACGAGCCAGGATTCGAACTCGGGTCGCCCGGGACGCACCAGCGCCATATATGTCGGAGCACGAACCGCTCGACCATCGGCTCCGACCAGTTTTCATTGTTACAAAGGAGTTGTACAGGAGACATATTGACTAAAAGCAAAACAATTAAAGGAATGCCTGTAAAAAAAAGAAAAAGGTGAAAACAGAGAAGACAGACATACCCACATTCAGACGCTCCACACACACAATATGCACACGTACTAACACACATAGACAGGCAAGTACACACAAACAAACAGACAAACATGCGCACACACACGTACACAAGCACGCACATATTGACATGCTTGAATTGACTTCTGGGGCAGATTTCCCCTGCCCCTCATTACCCTGTCAAACGTGCGTTCGGAAAGCAATTAACTTGATGAACTTTTTCCAGCTAAGAGCTGGATATGACCATGAATTCAGACAAAGCAACCTTTTTTGCCTCAAGGAAACCTCGCTTAAAGATCATCATACAACCCCGTGTTTACCAGGGTATACAACAATACGAGCGCACAGAGACGATTGCAGCTGATTCAAATCTATAGGAGGAGGGCTGTGCGTGTTCATCGATAACAGCTGGGCCACACAGTATTGTGTACGGGACAAAGTATGAAAGCCAGATTTTGAGATTTTAGCGATCTCCTTTAGACCATTTTATCTCCCGGGGGAGTTTGGCCAGATTATGGTTATATTCACTTGTGTACCCGGATTCGAATGTTGATACTGCAGGGGAGACAATAGCGGAAAGTTTTAACAATATGCTTGCCCGATCTACAGATCAACCTATTTTATTTCTTGGGGATTTTATTTATTGTGATTTATTTGAATACCTTCCTACACTTCAACAGTTCGTGGACTGTCCTACCCGCTTAAATCTAAGTATTGATCCCTGCAATGGAAATATTACCAATGCTTATAATGTGGTTTGCAGACCTCCTCTCTGAAAATCTGACCACAATGTAATTAATCTCCTGCTCAAGTATAGGGCTGCTGTGAAAACAGCGAAACCTGTTACTAAGCAGATACACGTGTGGTCTGATAGGTGTAAAGAGCGATTAAAGGATTGTTTTGAAGTGACTATTTGGGACATTTTTTTCAGTCATGCCAGGATGGCAATGATCTCACATACACTATCACATCGTTCATCAAATTTTGTGAAGATTCTGTATCTGAAACTAAAACTGTGAATTTTTTTCCTTCGAACAAGCCATGGGTATCTAGACAGCTGAAAATGTGTCTTGATGAAAGAAAGGTTGCTATTTGCTCTGGAAATAAAGACTCTGTGTAAAAAAGAGGCAATTGAGAGGGGAAAATTTGATTTTAAAACGAGAATTGAGGGTCATTTTGACAGGTAATGTTAGACAGGTTGGGTGGGACTAAATAAAAAAGATAATAGCTTGGTTACAAATTGTCAAACTTTTATTAATGATTTGAATAATTTTTATTGTAGATTTGACACAGTGGAAGGTAAGATAGTATGCGATGAGATATACAAAAACCTTATTGCAGAGAATTCTATTGTTATTAAGAAAATAGATGTTATTGCAAGTCTTAGAAAGCTAAAGTCGAATAACACTACTGGCCCGGATGTTCTTAAAGCCCATCTACTGATAGACTGTGCTCCTCAATTGAAGGCTATTTCAATTTCTTTTGGATAAAAGTACAGTGCCTAAATTATAAAGAGACTAATTTTGTGGAGCAGCAAACACCTCCCTACATTATGCGCAACGCTTGTTCTAGGAAAAATGAACAGAGGAGCAGACCTATTGTCCAGGGGGAATCCGTTATACTAGGTGTGGAGGCATCACCCCAAGTAAGCCTCACACTATGACAGAGGTTCGACCAGGCTGCTGTAGATCTCTTCACATTGCGCAAAAATGCTCAATGTTCCCTGTTCTTCTCTCTTGGGCCGCGATGTTCATGCCCATCAGTGACCAAATGTGTTAAGCGTTTCCACCGCTGAGCCTTATAAAGCCGACACTGCGGATGGTCCAGGAACGAAGCCACGTAATGATTTTAATTCCTTCATACTGGCCAGGGAGACTATGTCTGGCAGCTATTTTGGTATGTCATTTTGGTTTGGACTCAGTACTATTGGCCAGTATCCATTCATCTGTCGATTCATTAGAGGTGCACATGGATTAAACCCAGTATCAAAACCTCTGGTCCCACCGTGGGACTTGTCCATCAACCTAGACTGGCTTTCAAAAGCCCCATTCAAGCCCATTGAAAGAATCTTTTTAAAGTTGCTTTCTTTTAAGATTTCTTTTTTACTGGCTCTCACGATGGAAAAAAGGGTGGGCGAACTACATGCTTTACCAGTTCACCCATCATGCATGATGTTCACATCTGGGGAAAATAAAGTGATTTTAAAATGAACCCATCCTTAAAATGAACCCAGCCTTATACCTAAGGTATAGGATCACGCCGCTGTGGTTCAGTAAGTGGGGCTGCTGGCATTTCATCCACCACCATTTTGATCCTCAGAAAAGGAGTGGTGGGATTATTTATGCCCAGTTCGTGCTTAGCATACGTACTGTATGTACTAAGAACTCGCACACTTCGCAAGAGCAACCCTTTATTCGTCTAGTCGACTAAGGCTCATAAAGAAAGCCTATCTCCCGGCAGCGTCTTTCCCACTAGATGGTAAATACTATCGTGATATGTTACAATAATGCGAATATAGATCCCGGCCGGACTAAGAGGCCATTCCACCAGAGCCATGGCTATTTCTTGGGCACTGTTTATTGGGAATCTCGAAACACGAAATTTGTTTCTATAAACTGGATGTGACAGAACCCACTCTCGCTAACTTGGTCCTATGGGTGAGTGATCGGGATGTAGAATGATTCCTTGGGCTTTCTTTATGAAGGGAAGACACCCCCAGGGGTCGGCTGGCACCTACTTAATGAGATCAGCAATCCTCATTCACTCGGTTGTTTTATATGTATGTAACCTATAATATGTATAATATTACCTTTTTTGTCAGCATATCGGCAATACAGGAGTTGTCTATATCACATAGTGTGATAACTAACGTAACCCTGATTCTCTGATAACATGAAGTGAGGCATCTCACAACATTACCCTCCTTGCCTATTTCGCACGGAGAAGAGATAGGCGGAGAATGAGGAAACGGCAGGCAGCGGCAGCTTATATCCAGGGAGGCGGGACTCCCATACCGCTGCTGCATTTGGTATGCTGTGACTGGTAGTCGTGGTGTCATTGGTGCTTCCGCAATCGGTCACACCAGAGGCGTTCCAATTGTGAGATACCTCACTTCATGTTATCAGAGAACCAGTGTTACCTTAGTAACCTAAATATTTAAATCAAGACATCAAAATAGTTCAGTTTAGTTTTTTTAGATAATTTAGTTGTATTTTGTTTCCTTTCTTTACTATGCAAGTTTTTCAGAACGAGTATTTCAGAACACATTTTGATTGCCAATTGTGCCAGAGACGCAGATTTAAATGCATGAAGGGCATGAGTCTGTTTAAATTCCTCATTGAGCTTCAGCTGTCACCGTGAGAAAAAAAACTTTGGATACATGCAACCTGTGTCCTTACTCGGCCCCAAACTACTCCAAATGATAAGTTCGTCGGACATCATGCAGTGCTATGCAGACCGAACAGCGCAAAGCATTTTATATTAATTGTTCTCGTGTTATTTTGATAACATACCTGTAAGCAGATCAGCGCAACACGCACAAAGTTTAACACGTAATAAATCACAGTCTAGCATATTTTTAGGCGAAATTCTTCCAGAACTTATGCTAATTTCAAACTTGATGTGCTGTTGTGGTAGCCCAGTTTCAAATTGCATATTTGGCACACTGCCTTTGAAGTGAAAGTGAAGTGAAAGTCACCTATTTGCCAAATACGGAGACTCATACCCCAAATGTGATCCCTGCATTTAACCCATCCCGTGAACATGCACAGCAAGTCGTGAACACACGTACACCCAGAGCAGTGCGCCGCTATCAGCTGGAGGGCAAATCGGGGTAAGGTTCCTTGCTCAGGTGCACCTCAGTCGTATATGGACTGCACTGAGAATCAAACCTGAAACCTTCTGGTCACGAGTCTGACTCTCTAACCATTAGGCCCCTCTGTTTTGTCCTCACAGAATTTAAGTTGTTCCCACACTTTTTTGTCTTCTCTTTCAGATGAACTAAACTTCCAGATCAACCTTCACTCATAGACAATTCATATTCAAGCCTAAATGAAAACCACTCTAGGGGGGATGCCAGGTGTTAGAATAATAGAAGTATTCGTGTTTCATATTTTTTTATACATTTTCACACTATATTTCACAATTACAAATCCCGCAGCCCTCACCAACCGACCCCTATGGAAGCGCTCGTGCTGTCATTATCCTGAGATGGATGGTGTAATACAATTCAGTAGGGAAGGAACCGGGAACCGGCAAACATTTAAACTAGTGGTGGGCCATTATCGGCGTTTGCGTGCTGCGCCCATTTTTGGAGTTTTGTGTGACATTATGTCAAAATTGCTTTTTCCCTCCTTTTTTTTATTTTGTTCCAATGCACACAATGTGAATAAACATGTGTATAGCAAAACATGTGTTAATGCAATACTGTTCTGTGAGAAATACTTGATTTTCTGGAAAAATTTCAGGGGTGCCAACAATTTTGGCCATGACTGTATATGTACACATCCAAACAAATATATATGTGGTATACGTATACAAATACCAAAACTATACACTCGTAGAAATAAACAATAAATAATATATACATATGTACATGTAACCACATAAATACATATTCACATACATAAAGCAAGGGTTTTACGCATTGAAGTTGACAGCCAAGACTCAACTGGAGCAACTCCAAATAATGCCATAAGAGGTTCTGGATCTAGTCTGTGTTGAAGAACCTCGGAAAGAGTGTTAAATATTGATGATAATAATGCTCTAATTTAGGACATGCCCAGAACATGTGAATTGAAGTACCCTCAGCACACTGACATCTATTACACATAGATCTAGTGCCAGGAAACATTTGGGCAAGTTTGACTTTGGTATATATATGAGCTCTATTTACTACTTTGAACTGAACGAGTGAATGCCGAGCACACATAAAATATATCATGGCCAATGTTTTGTTTTAATATGCACATCAATAATGGTCTTTCTAAAGCATTTTAATAAAAGTAACTTTTAAAGGGGACTGAATTCGAGGGGGGGACTGGATACCTCATGACACCTGCCCGCTTCATAGGAATTCACTGGAATTTAAAAACTCCCGCTCTGGCTCTGCTGCTCGCACTAGTACCGTTGTCATAAGCTATCGAGTCCCCTCTCGAATTTGGTCCCCTTTAGAACCCTGAGTGATTCTATTAGCTGAAAGAACGTCCATTTGGGGACGTCCACTCTTTTAGCGCCTGATTGCAACTTTTGCAAAATTACATTACGATACATGTCACTAGAACTTTGCAAAAACTACCATTAATGTCTTTTACACTATGGGTGTACTCTCACTACTCATCTGAAATCGCGCCGGAGCGCAGAACTGAAAGCATGACGTAAATTATAAGAATAAAGGAAAAATTCTGTAAAATAATACAGACCAATACCTGTAAAAACAGTGTGTGTTGAATACAGTTTTTATTGTGTTGTCGGGTGCATTGAATCATCCTGGTAACTGCTCAACAAGACATTTTTTCCAGACAGACTCATAATTAATTAAAAAATCTCAAATTATTTGTGCAACATATAAAAATATGCAAAGGTATGCACACACGAATAGACTTTTTAGTGAGTAATTTTAGACAAAACAGATTAAAGCTGTCATTACTGCTTTCCTATATTCTAAAATGCATAAAAAATATTTGCCAGGCAGCAGTGGGTGAAATGACTGCAGGAAAAACGACTGCAAATATTCTCCTACATATGTCTTGATTATTTTTTTCTTTGAAATTCCAAACAATATTTGCACATTGTTTTACAGTTTTTTTCAATAGCTAAGAAGCGTTTGCCAATTCTTAAAATACTTTTTCTAAACTCTTAACACAGCAACACACCTACATCACACAATTAGCCAAATAGTTAATTTTCTGACCAAAACCACAGTTTGTTAAATAAATACAAACTCTACATTTCAAAACCCTTAAAAACTTTTTCAATATACACTACCTCTATCAAAACACTGCAAACCCTTTTTCAAAATCGAATCATCCGGTCAGAACTTTAGCGCTCGTTTTCTATCCAACATGAACACATAGTCAATCATACCGCGTTGACTGTCAAAATACTTACAGTTGGTGGCATTACAAAAATGCTTGTTTCAGTTCTTTCTGTATAGAACATACAGTATGAAATCTTTTTTTTTTTCAGTCATTCAGCTGTGTGTGTGTGTGTGTGAGAGAGAATTCATGGTAATACAAAACAAGGTTCCGAGCATGGTTTGCACTAACCAAAAAAGACAGGATTTCTTGTGTGGAGAATTAGCGAAGATATTTGAGAAGAGATTTACACGTTTGTGATACCTTATACTCTAAATAGTAATCTGCCCTGTTTATAGTGTACCTGATGCTTTCCCCTCTGGGACAATAATTGAGCTATTACTTTTTGTTAGACTTTTATCTAATGTTGGCTGCAGTCCAATAAAGAAAACAAAATAAACATTTGCCACACAGCTTTTTGAAAAATGATCTAATCCAAGTAGTATGAGGCTGAATTTGCAAGTGGGGCACAAAGTATCACAGGGCTGCCATTCAGATATTCAACAAAAGCATTTATTTGAGGTTGCTTGCCTTCAGCCTATCAAAATATTTCCGTAATTAAAATCCCCTTTGCTTAAAAAGAGAAAGAAATTGTAGCGACTGTGCTAATAGCAGCTACTATGTCTGCTAACGAACCATAAAGCCGACCCTATAATGGGAGAATTAGTTGTTCTTGAAGCTGATGGAAAGCAGAAGGCTTTGCCTTGTATTGGTCTGGAGCTGGTAGGGACCAGAGAACAAAAATGTATTTCTTGTGTAGGAAACTGTCAGGTCTCGGGTCTGAACACTTGTTTGTTTCGTTTCTTGTCGAATAACTAATGCGGTTTGACAGCTCGAGAATGAACAAGAGGATGGCTAAACGCACACTGATGAGAAAGCCCACAAAAGCATATTTTTTATTTTATAAATTGCATCGTGCAAAAAGTGCAATATGAATGTGTATGTGAATGTGATTGTGAATGTGAAAGAAACAGACACGTGCAGGCAAGCAAACGTTTCAGCACATTGCTATCTTCAGTGTTCACTTAGCAAACAACATTCACCCTTTTTAAGTAAGTCAGCAATTAAAGACAATCATCTGAATTAAATTATCTCAGGTGAACCTCAATTATCACAGATATTAACAGTAGAATTCCAAGAAAGTCTGATAATTAATATATATAGCAAAATATTACATGAATACAAATTCAAAGAAAGATTAAATATTACAAAAACAACAGAAGTAGAAGAAAGATATATCTGCAATAGCAATGATAAAAACAACTACAGAAAAAAAGAGAGTTCTAGTTCTTCATTCATGCCCTCAGGGAACGAAGATTTAAGTTCAGATCCAGAAAGCCTCCATTTGCAACAACTTCTTATCTCTATCTCCACCTCTTCTATGAGGTAGAATCCTCTCGATGCCCAGGAACTTCATATCAAGTGGTTGGCAGACATAAAGATGTATCATTCTGTCTCCTAAAGGCACTTGTGTGTTCAATCGTTCTCAGCGTAATGTGTAGTCTTGCCAACATATAATTGTGAACATGGGTAGATTATAATGTAAATTAAATATACACTCTTACAGGTGATCAATTGTCTAATCTTATATGTTTTAATGTACGAGGATGTGTAAATGATTTACATTTGACATACTTAGTACAGGAAGTACAACTGTGACATGGATAGTTACCCTGGGCATAGACAAGTGTCGTCGGAGAAGAGAGATGGGTGTCAGTGTGAACAAGCTTATCCCTCAAATAAGAGCTCCCGGAAGAGACAAAGAGTGGTTGATCACTTAATACATTCAATAACTGGGGATCACTTTGGATTATGTGCCGATGACTCTTGATAATTCTTTTAATGTTATTACTCAATGGACTTTACGTGGATTTGAAAGTGCTGCATTCATTCACCTTTGTTATGAGGAGCCTGAAAGCCTCTCACGACTACTGCAGCGGTCGGCATGTGTTTGTGGCAAGAAGGACACAACGTCTCGTTCCCTCCATCAGGGAACTGAGGTTACATCCGTAACCAAGAAGTTACCTTTCTGTCGGTCTCTCGACGTTGTGTTGAACCGACAGACGGGGCTCCTATTAAAAAGAAAGGGGGGAAGGTGCTATTGAGGGCAAACGCCCTACCGGCTGCTGGTCCTACATGTTGCCATGCAAGACGCGGGCTGACACCGGTTCAACGCGGAGGTTGTAAAACCTAGCGAAGCTGTTGGGCGCAGCCCAACCCGCAGCACTGCAGATGTCTGCCAGAGAGGCGCCCTGCGCCAGTGCCTACTAGGAGGCTATATCCCTGGTTGGGTGTGTCTCACTGATAGCGGGCACGAGCGGTCTCATGTGCATCAACCCGAGGGGTATCACTCCCGTCGAGGATGCCAAGCCCAGGAGCCTCTGATATTGTTTCAGGGGGACTGCTTGACTGCCTGAAATGTTTCAGGCAGTTCAACACTGGCTGAGCGCGCTGTGCTCAGACGCGCTGTCATGGAGACAGAGTTGTGTTCCATGCCGAGAAAGAGGATGCTTAGCATGGGGGAAAGTATTCTCTTTTCTCGGTTGACCTGTAGTCCCAATCGATCTAGGTGCCGGAACACAAGGTCCCTGTGTGTACATAACAGATCCTAAGAGTGTGCCAAGATAAGCCCGTCATCTAGATAGTTTAGTACCTGCAGGCCTCTCTCCCTGAGGGGAGAGAGCAGCGTCCACGATCTTCGCAAAGACTCGTGGGGACAGGGACAGACCGAAAGGGAGGACTCTGTACTGATATGCCTGTCCCTCGAAACCGAACCGTAGGAAAGGGCGATGACGAGATAGAGTCGAGACATGAAAGTAAGCATCCTTCAGGTCGATTGCCATGAACCAAATCTGACATCCGATAGATGCCAGGATGCGCTTCTGCGTGAGCATCCTGAAAGGCAGCTTGTGCAGGTGCCTGTTCAGGGTACACAGATCTAGGCGCAACCCCCGCCTTATTTGTGCATGATGAAGTACAGGCTATAAAACCCGTTGAACATCTCGGCCAGAGGGATGGGCTCGATCGCCTTTGCCAACAGGGTGGCGACCTCGGCCTGTAGTACGGGAGTATCCCTGCCTCTGATCGAGGTTGAGATGATGCCTCGAAACTTGGGCGGAGGTCTGGCGAATTGGATCGAGTAGCCGAGACGGATCGTTTGCCGTAGCCACAGTGACGTGTGGGAACCTCGAGCCAAGCGCCCAGGGACCGTGACAGGGGGACTAGGGGTATGATCTGCTTCATCTCCCCCGGGGGAGGTGGTTCGATGGCTAGCAGTACGGAGCTCTCACCGTATGGAGGCCCCCGGAGGAGATCGGCTCTGCTGACTTACCTGCCTGGCGATGCAGCTCACACACTGTCGATTAGTTATACATTTATTTACATTTATTCATTTGTCAGATGCTTTTATCCAAAATGACTGAAGTAGGAGAGCATTAACATTTTGTCACACCGCTAAACAGTACCATTAGTTAGTAGCTGGAGTAAGCAAATGAGAGAATGAACAGTTTTTTTTTGACACAGACATGAGTTATAAGTTAGTCAAATAAATGTGGAGCAGGTATGATTTGAGCTGTTTTTTTTTTATTTTGAAGGATGCTACAGTTTGGCTGGAGGCTGCTAGTTCATTCCTCCAAAGGGGAACCGAATAAGTAATAGTTTTGCAAGCAACCAGCCGTCGCTCACTTTTAGACAGAATATGACGGGAGGGATGTAGACCTGGAGCACGGAGTTGATAGAGATTTAAACTTGATGAGGGCTGCAACTGGCAGCCAGTGAAGTGAAATCAGAAGGGGTGTTACATGGGTTCTTTTAGGTTGATTGAAAACTAGACATGCAGCTGCATTCACCTCAACTCACTTTTATTGTCACATCACCACGTGTGGTGAGTGAAAGTCTTGGGTGCGTCCTCCAATCAAAGTAGAATGCAGTTGGACAGACCACTGTATGACAAAAACTGTATGACTTTACAGACTTAAGTGACAGTATGTAGTGCAGACGAACAGTGCAAATTATAAATAGACAGACTGTACAAAAAAGACAATACACATTATTAAATATGGAGAGTATAAACACAGGATATACATAAAGTATACACTAGACATTGAACATAAACATTAAATATGCAGATGTACAAATGAACGTGTAAGTATAATGGATCAACCATATAGTGCACATGGAACAATTATAGTTATGTAGGTTTGGTAATGGATGGTTATTGCATTAAGTGCAATGCATGATGCATTAAAGTCCATGAAACTGTAGTGCATGCCAAAAAGACGTGTCAGCTTGTGGAGTGTATCAGTTTTTTATGTTGAGCAGTCTAATAGCCTAGATAATTTGCAAGGGCTTGACTGCCTTGGTTGGAAGGACGGCCAGAAGAGAATTGCAGTAGTCCATCTTGATATGACCAGAGCTTGGACAAGCAGCTGAGAGGCATGCTCTGACAGAAATGGCGCGATTTTCCTGATGTTGTAGAGCACATACCTGCAAGTTCGAGATGTTGCTGCGATGTGGGAGCTGAATTTTATTTCACCCATACTTATTTTATTTCTTCTAATACTTATTTCAGCCTTGCTTCTCTTTTAAGTATTTTTCCTGTCCGACGTTCTGTGGATAAAACATTTAGATACAACAATTAGCACAATCTTTTATCCTTGAAGTTTATCCAACACATTGTTACAGCACATTTTTTGTTTTGATAGAAATTATAAGTAAATTGGGTTATACTTTATTTAACAGGGCCCATCTTAGTGTAATTATACATTCAAGTACTGAGTAATACAAATTAACTACATATATTTACTATAGGGTACGGATTAGGGTTTGATTCAGGTTTTTTTATTGCTTCCGGCTTTGCTACTGTTCGGATGCATTTACGAGCGCTCCGTGCTTTGCGCTTCTGCTTTTATGCTTTATCTTATTTAAAGAGTAGGTAGCACATGGTTTTTTAAGCCCTACTTTGGTTTATGGAGTGTCCAACAACAAGTTTATGTACATACAATGTGTTTAAACACTATAATGTCGTAATAACAGGCAGTTATTCGTACCTTACTTCTTGACTGACTCTCAAATGATTCGTTCCGCGATTCATCCGTCAAGACTCTTGAGGGCCAAGGCCCCGCCTACCCGCTAACCTAGTGTCATGTGATTGGTCAGATGGTGTAGTCTGTTGTTATTGGTCAAACGCGTTCATCATGTGACGCAAATGGAACCCCACTACCATCATTACAGGATTACGGTTTACATGTTGTTGGATGTCATTTATATTATATGTGTAGCTAGAGATGGCGGCGATTTTAACCGTACCAATTTTAGTCCGAGTCTGACGAGGAAGCATCAGAAGACGCTAATCCACAACAAAGTCCACCACGACTGGAGCAGGATATTTGTGAGTGGCAAGTGACAACTATTGTCATAAAAACTCCCAGTGTGACAACATGCATGTAGTGCTTTTGCTCATCAATGAAATAAAATATTATGTTTTTATTAAAATACTGTTAATAGGTTAGTAATACTATTATTTCGTCTTGCGTAACTGTCTTTTCGTAACTGTGCGTTGTCATGGTACATAGAGCATTTCAGAAAGTCCACGTTATGAAAAATTATTTTAGTATCACCCAAATTGATCTATTTAGGTGCACGTGCGGCAAATGTGTCAAAAGGCAAAGTTTATAGCCAGATAAACAAACTGTAACATCCCAGAAATAACGGTACATGCTAATGCTAGCGTTTTATGCATTAGCTAAACACAGACATAAGGTACAAACATATTTCTTGAAGTTAAGACAAAAATTAATAGTCACACTTACAGGTTGGGATTCGGTGGAGCTTACAGGTCTAAATAGAGTTGGTATTGCCCCCTCTTTCAACGATAGTCGTTTCACATACCCTGCAGTGAACGCGGCAAGATTATTAAACCAATCTTCGGTGAAATGACGCGCGCACAGTTAAACCCTGGGGTTAAACTCCTTTGGTATCATTTGAAAAATGAATTGTAACCATTTTTCCATCAGATGTTCTGCCTTGGTAGTTGAAATAAGACGGACTTAGTTTCACACCATAGAACACAGGTTCCAGACATGATACACACGCACCACGAACGAGCGACAATGTTTTGGTGAGGAGAAATACGTTTTCGCGTCAGTCTCAGCTGTACTAGTCCACGTCTCGTTTGTGTGATTCAGAGTCGACTCTAATTTTTATTAGCAAATAACTTTGTTATTTATTCACCTTCGGACTTACAACTTGGCAGACAGCTTACTTTCAAACACGGCAACATAACAGACTGCATGAAATGTCATTTCCATGATCTCATGCTACTTACTCTTTTTACACCAGCAGTTCAGTACAGTGCTCAGACTAAACAATTAGGCACTAAAACCAAAGACTCTGGGATATACATCAAAACTTTTAGAGTGCTCAACAACCAGGCTATTTTTTGGATAGTAGTCTACCAGCTTACTGCCGACAATTGAAACTCTTAAGGATAACTCTGCTGCCCACTCTCAAACGGTTGTGAAAATGCCTTCTTTTGGATCAACAATCACCTGCTGCTCAAACTGCCACAAACTTCTGCAAAAGATTGCAGTTCTCGAAACAAAGTTACACGCGATATTGCCGAACACACAACTGAGCCTCGCCATGGACCCCCTCAGCATATAGCCGGTGAGTTCTGTGAACCCAGTACTTCTCAACAGATTAAAGCGAGCTCAGGCAAACCTGTACAGATGCAAAAAAAGGGAACTGAGGACACAAACCATTGTCAGGAAAAGGGCGCAAGACCTAAAGATGCTCGTAATATCAGACTGTCAAGAGTTTCACAAATTGCTGGACTAGCTTCATCTACCCAAGATATGGCTAAGACTCATATGGACAATTTTGGTACTCTGCCACCCCCGTACATGAGGCACTAGTGAATATGGGCGAAGAATCCCCAAATGTGGTCAGGCAAAAACATTGCAGCTGGCAGACGCTCTGTGTCAAACAGGCAACGGCACTCTGTTCAGAAAGCAGCCGAGCCCAATACTCTGATGGTGGGGGACTCCATTATCAGGAACCTTCGTAGCAGGGCTATACTCACATACTATTTCCCTCAAGCATTGATTGCTGATGTAAGCTAGGAACTGTCCAACATCCTGACACACGTGACACTTACATGTGGGGGAAAATTATATTTGAAAAGAGCAGTCAGAGCTCCAAAAATGGGATTTTAATGAACTCTTTGAAATCCTGAAATCCAGTGTCTCTCGTCTATTGTCTTACCGTTGCTCTCTGCCTGTTCAGACTGCCCTAGGTGTTGCTGCGGCTCATCTAAAGAAGTATTTTGTTAAACTTGTCTAGTCTGTCTAGCCTTTAAGTCCTGTCACAGTTTACTAGCATCTCACCACCTTACCGCATCTCTCTCATTGAGGACTGCTGCCCGGTGGCATCTCCTGCTGTGTCTCATCTCCTCTGGTGTGTCCTCCAGCTCCCGTTGGCGCCCCAAAGGACAACCAGTCCGTTTCCGCGAGACCATCTTCCCAGAGTTGAAGGCGTCTTCCTTGCCGGACCTGCTAGCATCTGGGATTCAGAACTCCCGCCGCCGTGGACGGGGCATTCACCAGTTGGACAATATCATTATCAGTGACTGTGCTCTTCCAATAAAGCATTTTTTACCGCGCATTTGGGTCTCTCTCGTATTCTGTCATGACACCCCCATCTGCTGTTGATGGACTTAACAAGACTGCAAAGATCACTGTTAACTGATATGAATTGGGTCCCTGCTTTGATAACAGCAACAATCTCAAATATTTACAGAACAAGTGGGAACCCAGTGTTCCTTTAGTTTCCCCTATATCTGTCCTGATAATTGAGCAATAAAATAAGGCCCTTTCCAGTCGTATGGAAAAGCTATCTAAGCAACTGCCTTTTAGACGTCACTCTGAGAATGACAGGGGTACAAAACTAAAAACAGTTACTATTTCTCAATAAATCTGCCCCCCCCCAATTTTACTTTTATAAATGTTTGCAGAGCTATTTGGAGAGATGGAGGAATAGCTGCTCTATTTAAAGATCTCTTTGACTGCAAGTAAGTTTTACTTGGTGACTACCTGTCCTTTTGAATACTTGAGTATTGCTTTGAAAGTTCACCACCCATTCTGTTTACAATTATTTTCAGTCCCCCAAATACTCCCCAGGCTTTTTTGATGATTTTTCAGAACTGCTATCAGCTATTTCCTCAGAATTTGACTGCTTTGATATTGCGGGAGATTTTAATATTCATGTAGACAAGACAGAAAACAACACTGCAAATTAACTTTTAAATGTTTTAAACACTTTTGATCTGATCCAGCATGTGCACAGTCCCACACACAATCGTAGACACACTCTGGATCTGCTCATTAGCAAAGGTCTAAAAATTTCATCCACTTTTATTAGAGATGTGGCACTGTCCGATCATTTCTGTATTTTCTTTGATATATAAATCAGTCCTGCCACTGAAGATAGTCCCGTATCTGTAAAAAGAGATTCATAAAGGAGAACACCAGTGAGCTATTTATGAATGCTATGTTTTTGTCACCAAGTATATCTGCAGACTCAAGCTTTTATGCAAAAGTTAGAAATGCTATCAATTGCATTGAAACACACGAGCAGTACAAATCATGAGAAGAACATGCAGAAAAGTTGAGCATTTGTGGCGAAGTTCACTATAACATCTATAAAGACAGTCGTCATGCCATTAATGTTGACTTTGGCAAAGCTAGACAGACTTCTCTAACATTTATAAACTGCAAAATAAATAACACTAACACTCTTTTTGCAACTGTAGAGAGACTAACAAAACCCCAGGGTCAAGATCTCAGGGAAATGCTGTATGATGACAAATGCAAATTTGAGTTTGCAACTATTTTCCTTGAGAAGATCAATAATATCAGAATGGAAATCAGTAAAGCTCCATGCGGCAGTAAGGTCATTCTGACTTCAGTACAACAACATCAGAAATAAGTAACTCTCAGAGGTGGGGAAAATTATTCCCAATTTTCAGGACTTGGGACTTGCTTGATTGATGTAAGAAAATGACTTGAATTTGAGTTGAGAGCAAGTGACTTAAGACTTGACTTGACTTAAAGTGGAAGACTCGACAATGAATTAAAGTGAAATAAAGTAATACAATTTGTTTTAAAAATAATTATTGTGACGCAGCAGCACTAATTAGCGCCTGTGTCTTTAACGCTGCACAACTCAAACCGCGGCAAACATGGCGACAACAGTCGAGCTCCACAGATAGTCATGTTCGGCTATAAGGACTTTGAACTTTATTGGACCGTGCCAATAAAAAAAGATTTGCCAGATGCAGAGTATGCAACGCAAGAATGTCTGAGACGACAACCACAGCGTCAAATTTCATCCATCATTTCAAGAACCACAAGGAAAGATAAGAAAGTAATTTATTTATAGTCAATCTAATAAAACGATTACTAATGTAATGAATTAATCGTTTATGTTTGTCATAATTTGGCCTTGGTTGTTTTTTATTAGTATTAGAAACGCATATAACAGTGGCGTAGAACGAATTTTAATGTCTGGGGGCATTTTAAAAAGAAGGGGCTTTTCTATATTACACGAAAGCTAATGTCTATATTACCCGTGCCCATTTTCAAGTGTTGGTATGGACTGCGTGTGGAAGCTGAATAGCATATTATACAACCGTCTACATTTTTTTGTGTACAATCACAATAAAAATATATCGTTTTGTGCTGTAGAATAATGAAACCAGTTTGTGATGCCGTGACTGTTAAATTACGTCATCGGGAGAGTGCGCATGACTGGAACCTACCTTATGTTGGACCATACCATTGGTTACAGCAAGAGGGTAAATTGATAGTTCGTTGTATTCATGGTGACGAAAGGGAATATCCTAAGACCGATTTGGTAATTGAAATTGAAGGACAGGCTTACCATCTATCAGTTGGGGTGCTGGAGCAGTCACCCTATCCAGTGATTTTAGGGAGGGATATTCCAGTGCTGGTAGATCTGTTGCAAAATGACAAAGATATAGCGGAAGCAAGAGTGGTTACAAGAGCCCAGGCTAAGCAAGATATTGTTAGTAAACGGTCTATTGAAGATTTACCATTTGATGTAAGTTCCAAACCCAGAAAATCAAGACATCAGAGGCGTCAGGAAAGATTGGAAGGAACTAAAATGATTGAGAAGTTACACAAACCACAAGTGAGTGAAATGGAGGATATTCCTCATGATATTGTCGAATTGCAAAAACACATTGGCTTCCCGCCAAATCTAAGATGGATTAAACCATTCTCGCGGATGAGTATCTCCCATCATATACCCTCTTGCTGTAACCAATGGTATGGTCCAACATAAGGTAGGTTCCAGTCATGCGCACTCTCCCGATGACGTAATTTAACAGTCACGGCATCACACAGTTCAAATAGAAAACATAGGTTCTCAAATTATATATCACGAATGAAACGTGCATATTGCATGTCCAATGCAGAGATGACAATTAAGCATCATAACTTCAACACTGGGCTATATTTACATACATTAACATTTGATTTATATTCTGCCGAAGTGAAAAAGTCCGATTATTTTGATTATCGAGATTTAAAATCGAAGTCAATAAAATGATCCGAGATTCCCATCACTGTATGAAAATTCCCTAGTGTGACCTATAATGGACAGCACAAGTATTACAACATCATATATATATAACATATAATAGGCAGATTTTCAGTAACAATACTTAGTTTATAATCTTCATAGCCTGTATAAATGCTTAAGTCTCACATTCTGTAAGATACAAGTATTTCCATTTCTGTGTCTACGTAAACATATGAAAATGTGTGACAGCACGAACCAAACTTTAAGCACACACATAGGCAAGTGATCAATTAAATTATATTTACATTTGTTTTTCCTTAATATATGTATACAAGTTCTTTTTTTTCAAAAATAAACGTATCGTAAAAATTAACCTCTGTTTATTTTAGTATTGCGACTTATTTTAGATTTGACTTGAAACTTATCAGGACTCGACTTGACCTGCTTAGGGTGAACCCTTGACTTGACTTGCTTGATTTGTCTAAACTGTGATTTGAGATTTGACTTGAGACTTGATGGTTAAGACTTGAAACTTGATGGTTAAGACTTGAGACTTGCTTGGACTTGACCATATGTGACTAAACAATTGATCTCAAAACCTTGCAGGAAACGATACAACATCTTAAAGCGTCAACTTGCAGCCTTTACACATATCCCACATCCTTTAGAGTGTTCAACTGTTTGGAAGCAGATCTCCTAAAAATAGTAAATGCCTCACTTCTCTCAGGAACTTTCCCAGAGTCCCTAAAAATGCATTCGTCAAACATCTACTAAAATAGAGCAAACAAGATAAAACCTTACTGTCTAACTACAGAGCAATATCAAATCTTCCTTTTATAGGCAAGATCATTGAAAAGGTTGTCTTGAATCAGCTTACCAAATTCTCAAACTCAAATTGCTACCTGGACAATGATAAGTCTCGTTTCCGTCAGAATCATAGCACAGAGACAGTGCTCATAAAGATAATAAATGATATTCGATTGAATTCTGATTCAGGCAAAATATCAGTACTGGTATTGCTAGATCTCAGTGCTCCATTTGATACTGAAGATCACACCATACTCCTACATAGGCTTGAAAACTGTGTAGGGCATTCTGGATTGGTACTTAAATGGTTCGGGTCATACATTACAGGGTGAGGCTACTCTGTGAACATAGGCAACCATAAATATGACTGGACACCCATGACTTGTGGTGTTCCACGGGGCTCGATTCTTGCTCTGCTCCTCTTCAATTTGTATATGCTCCCAATTGGCCAAATAATGAAAAAGTACCAAATTGCCTACCACAGCTATGCAGATGACACTCAGATCTACCTAGCCCTCGCACAATTACTACAGGCCTATTGACTCTTTTTTGCCAGTGCATTGATGAAATTAACAGCTGGATGTGTCAAAACTTCCTTAAGTTAAATAAAAAAAAAACTGAAGTCATTGTTTTTGGTAAAAATGATGAAACTAACAAGGTTAACAGATACCTTGACTTAAGAGGTCTAAAGACACAAAGTAAGGTAAAAAATCTTGGTGTCATTTTAGAGTCTAATCTTAGTTTCAGCAGTCATATCAAACCAATAAGAAAATCAGCGTACTACCATCTCAGAAACATAGCCAGAATCAGATGTTTCGTCTCAAACTAAGATTTAGAGAAACTAGTTCATGCTTTTATCACCAGCAGGGTGGATTACTGTAATGGACTTCTTACAGGTCTTCCCAAAAAGACAGGTGCAGGGACTCTGACCAGAACCAAAAAATCTGAGCATATCACTTCAATCCTCAAGTCCTTACACTGGTTACCAGTTACTTTTAGAATCAACGTCAAAGTATTATTAATTGTCTATAAATCACTCATTGGTGTTGAACCTAAATACATCTCAGATAGGCTTACTGAATATGGACCAAACAGACTTCTCAGATCATTAGGATTAAGTCAGTTAGAGATAAAAAGGTTCACTCAAAACAGGGCGAGTCAGCGTTTAGCCATTATGCCACCCGTAGCTGGAATGTGCTTCCAGAAGACATCAGGCGTTCACCAACAGTAGCTACTTTTAATCCAGATTTAAAACACACTTGTTTAGCTGTGCATTCATAACCTGAGCACTGTTCTGTTTACATCAAGTGCACTTTATTTCTAATTCATTTTTCTTTTGCTCTTATTCTTTTTATATATACAGTACACTCACATTTTAAATACATCTTATTGCTGTTTTATTGTTTCTTAAAATCTAAAGTATTTGTTATAGTAAATCATTTGCATTTTATAGATACGTCTTATTCTCTCTGTCTATCATTTTATGTAAAGCACATTGAATTGCCCTTGTGTATGAAATGTGCTATATAAATAAACTTGCCTTGCCTTGCACCATAAAATAAATTGTTACTATAAATTGTTTATGTTGCTTGAAAATGCATTGCTTTGATGAATGTTTTGCAGATAGTACCTTATAATTATGTATTTCTTAAATCATATACAGTATCTCCCAAACACAGAGGATGGCTACCCGACTGTAACACGATTCAAGTATGGAAGGAAGGAGTCGGGAACCGGAAGACATTCAAAAACATTTAATAAATAATATAACAGCCGACGGCCCCTCACGGACGACCGCCGGCTAACAAACAACATAAACATTAATAGACAGCCGGCCGCCCCTCACGGACGACGGCCGGCAAATAAAACATAAATGCAATACAAGCTCGGGCCCGGTCCTCTCTCTTCGACGGTCCGGTCGCGTGTTCCTTTTATATGCTCCAATCTCCTACGTGATGCGAGGCCGGTGTGCGCACCACTGGCGCTAATTAACAATTACTTACCGGCCTCGAACCACGGTCTCGCCTCGCATACTCCACTACATACCCCCATCGCCCCTCACAGGCCGGGGGGTACCCCCGCGACTGTGCATGCTCCCTCCCCCTCCCTCGGGGGGGGTGGGGCGGGGGTATGCAGCGACGAGACGAGACAACGGAGACGGGAGCCCTCGGAGCGACCGGAAAGAGAGAGGGGAGAGAGGAAAGAAAAAAAAAATTATAGTCCGGTTCCCTGACATGCTGCCGCTCGTTCCTCAACCAACCGGAGTACTCTCCTTCGCGGTGCCTTGCGGTGGCCCTGGGCCCTCGGTGGACGGCTCGACCGTCCGCCCCCTGGCGGCCGGCGATGGCTCCTCCTTTATCGGGGAGTCGGGGCGAGATCCCCGTCCCCTGCTCCTCCCCCTTGGGCGGACGGACGCAGGCTCCGGCCACTGGCAGGCGGTGGCCCACTCGGCACTCCCGCCCCCTGCTCCTCCCCCTCGGGGGACGGACGCAGGCTCCGGCCTCTGGCGGACGGCGGCAACTCCCCCGCTCCCGCTTGGACGTTAGCCACCCCACCTCGACCCAGGGGCGCGGCAGCACAGGTCGCCGTTCCACCGAGGCTTTGACGGTGGCCACAACTTGCACTTCCGTTTCCCCAGAGCCACCGCTTCGGGCAGCCACTGGCGGACGCCCTTCGTCCGCGCTGCCCGAACTCTCCGGCACCGCGAGGTCCCTCGGCGGCGAGGACTCTCCGACAGCATGTCTCTCCTTCCTCCCGGGTTTCGGCACCAATGTAACACGATTCAAGTATGGAAGGAAGGAGGCGAGAACCGGAAGACAATAAAAAACATTTAATAAATAATATAACAGCCGACGGCCCCTCACGGACGACCGCCGGCTAACAAACAACATAAACATTAATAGACAGCCGGCCGCCCCTCACGGACGACGGCCGGCAAATAAAACATAAATACAATACAAGCTCGGGCCCGGTCCTCTCTCTTCGACGGTCCGGTCGCGTGTTCCTTTTATATGCTCCAATCTCCTACGTGATGCGAGGCCGGTGTGCGCACCACTGGCGCTAATTAACAATTACTTACCGGCCTCGAACCACGGTCTCGCCTCGCATACTCCACTACACCGACGAACCCAGTTAAACCCCGGACCTCCTTTCCTCTATTCACATGCTTGACTGCTCCCCCTGTCATGCATAAGGCGTGGGAAATGTCCTATTGGGCAATTCAACTGCTGAAATAGTCTCATTATGACACCTAGTCCTATTAAGCGAACTTTAAGCACAAAGTGATTTTTCAGAATTAAAAGGTTCTATCTGCATTCCAAAAATCCCCATTTACAAATTTCTGAAAATGTTAATTTGGTACATATACACTTAATGTCTCTGTCTTTTTCATGTATGAAAGAGATTTGTTCTTTATATATTTTTTTGCAAAAACTTTAAAGCTCAATATCCCAAAACTACTCAGAAAGTAAATAGAACCAAGGCGATGATAATTAACCCATTTGGGTTTCAATCACAGTTATCACCTAACCAGCACTAGAAATACCAAAGCAGTCTTACCTTCAGTCTCTCGACATCCCTCCTCCACCCGACTCCTCATCCTTTTTCCATCTCAGCACCAGGGATAAGGCCTGGGTTCGGGCCCACTCCGGACCTGGGCTCCTCTCCCTGGTCAAGGGGCGGGTGCTCTGAGATTCGGAGTGATACCGAGATAATGGGACAGTACGCCAAATATGCTTACCAGCCGTCCCACTTTATTATTCCACTTTGACGCCGATAGTGTGAACAAAGCAATTTTATTACCAAAAATATGCAGCACTCGGACAAGTAAAAGTGTGTCTGTCTGCTCAGACCCTGACATCTACGTTTCCACATCAAAGTTTTTATAAATATGAAAGTTACAGTAGGTATTTGCACAAAATTGATTTAGAGTGTGTGTGTTGTCCCGGTCAGTGTGTGGAAGTACCCAAGTGCAAGGCAGTGGAAGGGTTAACAAAAAACTTTTAATAATAAAAACCAAACCCACTATGGGGAACACAATAAATGAAATAGGAATTTAAATCAAAACGTCCCACGAGGGGGTGAAATAAACAAGGTCCAAGAAATATAAGTCCAAATCATGAATGGGGAAGTCCAACACACTATATCTTAGGAGACACGAACGGGAATGCAACAATGCTGTATACATGCAATGAACCGACAAGGAACAAAGGGGATTAAGATAATATATAGGGAAGATTGAACCTGGATGGTGACGGGCAGGTGACAAGACTAAAGCACTAATGGAGGCTGGCGTGAAGATAATGGGACGGGTGAGAGGGATGAAAGACAAACGGGGCGCTATCTGAGAAACAAGGGGCTTAGCTAAAGCACGAATGAATGAATGAGGTCCCAAATCTCTACATGCTCTCTAAAGCAGAGGGGCCACAGCTTCAACCTTCTATTTTGTCTTTGTTTGATTACTAACAAACTTGAAAATGAGGGACCATGACAGCTGTTAATAGTTCAAAATGGGGGAAGATAAAATTTGTTGATGTAAATCCTAAAGATTTAGATTAAAATGCATTGCACTGTACATATTGTGAAATAAATCCCCTCATGGTATAGATGCAGTTGTTTTCAAATCTGTGGAGATTTGAGCAGGGCCTCTGATTGTAGGGAATGTTATGACCTTAGCAGCAAGAATAATTTATTTTAGTCTTTGAAGTTGTTTTTTAGATCCAAACATGTGTTAACTCTCATATGGCACATATTGATGAATATACTCATTTAAATAACACAGAGAATGACACTTCGATCAGAACCCATATATCTAAAAGTTATTTTATTCTTCATGCAGATCTTTGTGTTGTGTCATGGGCTGCTTCAACTCACACAGCTTATGTATAGTGCTTACTTAAAGAGCACCATCACCACAATTGAGAGACGCTTTGGCCTGGATAGCCTCTCCTCAGGAACCATCTCTTCCCTCCATGAGGTACAAACCCCCATGAATCCCAGCCATCTTCAAACATCTGTCTTATTTTTTCACAATGCCCTATCAGTAAGGCTCATGCACCACTTCATTAGCACTAAACCAGAAAATATAGGTCTTTAACTGATTTCAATTGTTTTTACCCACAGACAGCCTTGTTTTTTTGTTTAATCTGTTTAACAAAACAAAGATTGTCAATACATCTTTAAAGCACCCCTGGTGAGGAACCCTGATGTATGGCTTGGCTTTTTCTTGTTCTTCTCATTACAGGTAGGAAACACAGTGTTTATAGTATTCATCAGTTACATGGGTAGTCGGGTGCATCGACCTCGTTTCATTGGACTGGGTGGCCTGCTGATGTCCATTAGTGCCATGATTCTAGCGCTACCTCACTTCCTGTTGGAGCCCTATACTTTTGACTCTGTCCTACATGGTAAGATGTTATTTAATTTATACAGTCAGCTGAGATTATATTTGTGTGGCAGTTATGTGTCGGCAGAAATACAAATTAGTATTTTAGTAAAAATAAAGGTGTACAGGGTACAGTGTATAGACGGTTTCACAATAGAGTGCCTGTAGATTATTTCTTATAACAATCAAAAGAAAACGAGAAAAACCATGACTTGGCTAAAATTAATTCTCCAATATTACCAAGCTCAACCGTTAGATGTCAATGTACCATGCAGTATAGTTTGTTTAAATTCAACCAAACTGCCGAACCCATTCAACAAATTGCTTATTTAATAAAACAAACATAGAACAAAATTCAACAAACCGTTTATTTCATTCAATTATTATACCATAAAATAATAATATCAATAAATATTAACATAAATATTAATATTAATAGTTATATTATAAGACACTAGCCAAACACAAACCGGAGACCCCTTGTCATTCAGGATCTCTGAGGGGTTACTCATCCAGCTGATGAACAAGAAGAGCTCCTTTGTGATGGCCTTGGAGGGGGCCTTCCTCAGGGGTAGGGCTTCCGGGTACCAGGTGGATTAATCGACGATGACTAGTATGTGCTCATGTCCATTGAAAAAAGCGGCGCTGACAGGTGATAGTCCCATCCGGGCGAGGATTTCTGTCTTAAGGGTCTCGCAGTATTCATAAGAAGGGGACGGGAGGGCTTCTCCAGAGAGGATCGGTGCCAAAATTTTTGCCCTCTCTGGCTTAGCACAGGCCTCCCTAGTAGCGATGACCTCGAAAGTGTGCTGGTAAGCTTCCACGTCATCCTGCTCCACCGTTCGTTCTGTGTGGTCTTGCCGTTTAGTCAGCACTTCAGCTAACTGCTGCTGACCGACTGTGATGTTGGCGAGCCTACGGATGATTTTGTCCATACTTCCTTCCTCTCCGCAGAGAGAGAGAGAGAGAGAGAGAGAGAGAGAGAGAGAGATAGAGAGAGCGGAGGTCTGCAAACCAATGGAAAAAATGTTGAGGAAGAGAGAAAAAAAATAGGTTGGTACATGTCATTTCTTTACTACAATGCCCATATTCTCCACCAATGTGACGGGTAAAGGAACAACAAGCACAACAGTACACAGTTCATACGCCCTGGAGAGGAATTTAGTGGGCAGTGGCCATCGAGAAAAATGTCAATCCAGGTCTCTGAGTCCGAGGAGAGTGTTGTGAGGCGGTGTGCAGTGTCCTGTGCCTCCTATGTGTCTCTCGTGTCCTTTTTGTATATTGTGTCCCTCGTGTTCTCCGTGTTCCTCGTGCCCACTCGTTGCTGGGTGGGTCACTCGCCAGAACCTGAATAGATCTTGAAGTGATCTACTCAGTGGGTGACTCGCCACAGGTGTGTTAAATTTGTGAATGGATATGTAACAGAATAATTAATGTCGTTCTCATATCAAAGTCAACCAGTATTTAAAATAATGTCACAAAGTTTTGCATGTTGTTGGTAATTATCAGCTGTACAGCAGCCGGGACATTGCCGGCTGACGCATGGACTGGATAACCGGCTGACGCACGGACTGGATTGCCGGCTGACGCACGGACTGGATTGCCGGCTGATGCACGGACTGGATTGCCGGCTGACGGACGGACTGGATTGCCGGCTGATGTACGGACTAGATTGCCGGCTGACGCACGGACTGGATTGCTGGCTGACGCACGGACTGGATTACCGGCTGATGCACGGACTGGATTATCGGCTGACGCACGGACTGGATTATCGGCTGACGCACGGACTGGATTGCCGGCTGACGCACGGACTGGATTGCCGGCTGAAGCACGGACTAGATTGCCGGCTGACGCACGGACTAGATTGCCGGCTGACGCACGGGCTTGACGCTGGTCGAAAGGGTGGCTGGACACACGGGCTTGACGCCGGTCGGAAGGCCGGCTGGACACACGGGCTTGTCGCCGGTCGGAAGGAGAATCAATCTGTCATGGTTCTCAGGGTGGGTGAGGTGAGACAGTGGACCCAGGTGCAGACAGGGAGGTTAAGGGGATTTAACAAGACTTTTAATAAACCATAAAATACAAAACAAACACCCACGAGGGGGTAACATAACAAAACATGGAACAAGAACAAGGACTGACTGAACAAGGACCAACTAACACAAATACAATAAACTAAAGTACATAACATCAGGGAACAAGAACTCACCCACTGGACACACGAGACTAACACAATGAAACAGCACAAGACAAGAGACACAAGGTCAATATAAAGGGAACCAAATCAAGAGGGAACAGGTGCAGGGGATAAACTAATTAACACAACTAGGAACAAAAGAGAGCAGGAACAATGACAAGACCGGAGAGAGAGAGTGTGGCAACAAATAGGTGCCAAAATAGTCTCTCTCCCACATAAAACAAAGGATCCTGTCTGATTCCGCCTCAAGACCAAGAAATACCTGACAAGGTGAGGCGGAATCATAACAAATATTAATGTATTTTAAAGTGAATACATCACATATAAATGACAAAAGTAAAGTTAAAGGCTAATTTAAGCAAAAAACATTATTATTATTGCTCTTAATATTAAAATATTAAGCTTTCCTGTAGCTCAGTGGTAAGAGCATTACGTTAAAAACGCAAGGTTGTGGGTTCGATCCCAGGGGATTGCAAATACCTATGTAAAAGTATAGGATAAAGCAATGTAAGTCCCTTTGGATAAAAGCGTCTGCCAAATGCCTAAATGTAAATGTAAATGTAAAATCATGATTATAAATGTCAAATGAAACATAAAAATCTTTTTTGCATATTATTTCCTTGCAGACTGCAGATAAACTATTTAAGGGTTAGTACTTTCATGCGCTGTCTTTGAACGGTTGTAATGCTCAACTGGGTGACACTAAAAAATATCTGAAGAAACTTGATCGGTCATGAACATATTAATTCTGTAACAGACATGTACATTGCAGCATCCTTCATAACTTGCAAAAAACAGCTCAAAACATACCTGTTCCACATTTATTTGACTAACCAATAACTCTATTAAAAATGTATTGTTATTCATTCTCTCATTTGCTTACTCCAGCTTCAATCCTTCTAGTAGCATGGGCTTGTTAACTAACGGTACTGTTTAGCATGTTGACAAAATGTTTATATGCTCTCCTAGTTGTAAGTTGCAAGAAAACGCAATTTAGCCTCTTCAATGTCTAAATTCTGTTTACTAAATTTCAATCCACAATGAGGAGTATTTAAAAGCTCACCACATGAAATTGGCAATAGTCTACTTTCAATCCAAAATTACCGACTTCTTGCTGGGTTAGTGCAGCACTTTGAAAACATCTTTTTGAAAAAGTGAAACCTAGTGGGTCACAGTGGATGCCAACATATCATCTAAGTGCCAGATAGGCTGGTTCTGAATTTCTTAGGCTACAGAAGTGTGTCCCTGAGTCACTGGCCGAACTGGCCTTTTCCATAGTTTATCCCTGATTATCTCCATCATAAAAAAATTTGTAAGAGCAAAGAATATTTATTGTAAATGCAGCAATAAATCTGATTTTTATGAAAGCTGTTACTAAAGAGATATATGAGAGAGCTGTAGTGCACTGATAATGGTTATGTGAAGATCTCAAGCTGGTATGTCTGTTTTTTTATCAAGCAGCAAGCAGACAGGACATGTGCTACTTGCAAACTAATGCAACGGGTGCCAAAGCTTGTGGTCGGGAAGATTCACAGAAGCTTGCAGACACTAGTAAATTTTGGGGACTAATAGCTTTAGCCCAACTGCTGTTTGGAATCGGCTCTGTTCCAATCCAACCTTTTGGAATATCTTACATAGATGACTTTGCTGGGCCAGGGAATTCTCCTCTTTATATTGGTAAGTTTACCTTTTTAAATAAAAAAAAACATAAAAAACAATGGAATGATTTAAAAACTGTAAAGATTAGTAATGTTTCTGTTTTGTATGGTACAGCTATTCTCTTTGCGGTGTCAGTGTTTGGTCCATCTTTTGGATATCTCCTGGGCTCTGTGGTTCTGAGAATTTATGTGGATGTGGACCGAGCTGATACAGGTTTGTTTGTTTAAAAGCACAGCAACAAATCAATACTTTCAGTAAATGTACTGGCCTCACGGAATGCCTTATCCGGCTATCCAGCGAGTTAAACACCTCCACACAAAGAGTCTCTTACACCAAGTTTGCAATTGAGAACTTTATCATGCTTTGGTGTAAAAAAGGAATACAAATACTTAAACACCAGTAAGTGCAAAGTACTTGAGTACCACAAATGCATTACAAACCCAAAGCAACACGTAACTAGACTATAGAGTCATAATTATGTATGTAGAGTAGTTAGCATACAAGGTAAGTATAATAAGTATAAGCATGAACTTCAAGGTAACAGTTGCATAGGAACTTAACAACAACTTAGCTGTCAATTAACATTATCCATATCACTAAATAACACCACATTCATATATTTTATTTCCTACTTAGAAGGAAAGGGCTAACAAGGAGAAACCGATACCAGAATTTCCAATAGCATCTGGCTGCAGACGAGATGCACTGTCAGACACATGCACTGTCAGCGGCGCATGCGCACTCGTCACATGCACTGTCAGCGGCGCATGCGCACTCGTCACATGCACTCTCAGCCGCGCATGCGCACTGGTCACATGCACGCTCTAACGTATTTCACGAGGTGAACTGTAAGATTCTATTAATAAAATGTTAAGGTTACTGCTTTTTAAGAGTACCGTGAATACTGGTGGTTCGGGTCAAGGCCAGGTATTTATTATAATTATAGCTGAAATACATTAATGAACATCTACACTAATAATGAAAATACATTACTAAATAAAACCTTTTCTTGTACACGTATTCTTCCGGCCTAAAATTATAAACAAACACATATATACATAAATGTCTCATTCTACAATAAACAGGTGCTTGTTAATCAATGGTTTAATGATAAAGTTTTATTATATAGACATACTATATATACATATATATATATATATAAAGAGCAGGACGGGTCATATGTGGCATTGTGAAATTTTTTTACATAAAATCATAGCCCAAAACAAAAAATGGACAACCTTGTTCAATTTTGTACTCGACAAAAGACTCTAAGGTGCATTTTGTCCACCACATTCTCTAAAAATGTATGCATGTCCTGCATAAAAGTAAAAACAAACTTCAGAGGCTCTACACTATCATGTTCTATGACATGTCTGTAGTGAAGAACTGTTCCAAGGCCTCTGCAGCTTCATCACCCTCCATGCACATTATAAGTGGAAGCTGAACTGAGCCAAGAAGATCCCCAGAGTTCTCCAAGCATCACTGACTGGCAGTTTTAAGATCCGTCATGACACGCTCCTAAGAAACAACAATGCAGAAGATGATAAATAAAAATATGCTGAACAATAATGGCCACAACCTCTCTAACAAAATCTACTTTTCGTGGAGACTAAACCACCTGCTTCTCCGATGCAAACTCACAGATGAAAAGATTGGTTGCATCTACCTAAAAAGCAAATATAACTTTTTGTTACCTTTACGACTACCTTTTTAAGGTTGCTGGTACTTTTCCTGAGGAGTTACCTGAGTTACCCTATATTTGATAGATTTCAACGTCATATTAAATAATTTTGAGAAACACATTGTCAAAAAAATAACTATATAGTGCAGGTCACCTACAAACTTTCCTGTGAGTTTACAAGCAACGCTACAAAATTAATTTAGATAACCTTAGTTCTTCAATAAATTACTGTATGAAGAACAGGTATCGTTACCCAAGTATCATAGATGCGATATATCTGGTACTATTGATTATAAGGATTAAGTTAGTTTTCGAAAACATTGTCTTATATATTAAAACAACACTTTTACATCTATCTAATACTGTATGAATGAAATCAATATACACAACATTCGTCTGATAATGTTAAAGAACGTTTTCGATTCCATTTGTAAAATAATTCATAATAACACTTTTACTTCGACTTAATCTTGTTTGAGAATAAATAAATAAATGGAATATTCAATAAATATACTTACAATTGGCCTGTTGGTGCATTTAATTCACACACGTTTCTGACAGTTCGTTTGTTGGAGTGCGCGGCTGAGACGGCATGTGTCGGAGTGCGCATGCGCCGCTGACAGAGCATCTGGCCCGAGAGTGCATCTGGTCTGCAGACAGATCCTTCTCAGAATTTCCGTGCTGCTTCATCTAGCGTATTCACTTCCTGAATGTCCGCTCTGTATCATATGGTTTCAACATAAAAGTCTCCAGATACACACCGAAAATCTAAGACTGCCACTAGTGCTCATTAATTTGTTTATTAAATATACATATTGTTTCAACCTAAAAAACCTTCACCAGGCAAACATTATTCATGAGTTTAGCAATTTATATCAAAATAGCCCATTACTCCTTAACAGTTATTATACAGTTAATGTAGGATTAAATGATAAAAAAATATTTTCTGTTCACTTTAAAGTTTTGAAACACGATATGTCAACTCCTCTATATTTGGGAATTGAACAAGTGAAGGTACGGTTAAATGTTATTACAGAGTTAAGCATTTTACATTTATACGTTAAACACTGTTTTCCCATGACGTCTTAATCTCGAGTTGGTAACAATTTATATATATATACTGTTTCATACTTAATAGGTAGTTGTGGTATATTGAAATACACGCCTAAACCGTAGGTGTCGCTAGAGTTCCTGTTAAGAAAGAATGAAGAGTAAGTAAGAAAGAGGTAAGAGGAAATAAAGTGGTAAACGTGATTACTGGTGGTCGTGAAGTTTGTTTTTCTGACAATACACAACAGTAGTTATGCAGTAACTAATGCAAAACAGATGGTCAATACTGCATTAACAGAATAGTCATTACTGATAACTAATAAGGAAGAAAGATTAACTGATCAGCAGGTAACAGCATCCAGATGTTTAAGGTAAGTAACAATTAGTTACTTATGACTTTTTAAAAGTTATTAATAAATACTGAATGCTGCGTGTCTCCTGCAGAATTGTAAAATAACTAAGGCTCATTTTAATCGATTATTTTTTAATCAACAAACTTATTATATATGTTCTGAAAGCTATTAAAAATAAAAATATAAGTAATTTTGTTTACTTTCAGTACACTTAATTATTATCATCAAACTATTGTCTAATATTGTCCTTTTCAAAAAAAATATCATATCAATTGTATTAATGAAATAAATCTAATGAATCTTTATCCTATTTTATATTTAATTTATTTAAAAGGAAAGAAACTTAAGAAATACACCTCCTAATCACTGCACAACTAGTCAATTTACCTCACAAACATATCTGACATATCTCTCCTTGTTGCTTATTATGAATCTGGTTGACTATTAAGAAATGATTTGTAACTCATAATAATTTATTTATAAAATAATATTACTCTGTTCTTATTATGGAATTATTCTGTGAAAATCATAGTAACTTTTTAGTTATAACTCAGGTCTTACCATTTCAGTATTAAGTAATAACTTATGATCCGGAACAGTATTATAAAGTGAAAACCATTGTGACTTTTTAATAATTGCTCAGGTCTTACCATATCAGTATTAAGTAATTATGATGCAGAACAGTAGTATGCTATGAAGTGAAATTCATGACAACCGGTTAATAAAAAGCAATTCTGGGGTAAAGGAAATTAAAAATGAAAATAGTACTGTAAAACAAAAGCTTGTAGTAACTTATAAGCCACACACACACCAGAACAGAGCTGAATTTGAATGGACACAAAATATATATATTATTAAATACTAAAAAAACTTTACAGTTGCACAATAGTTACAGTTATCAATGCAATATAGAAAACTGGGTATGATTTTATCACATGTCTTAACATATCTGAAACAAAATGTTAACTGTAAATCGTCTTGGTTACGTATGTAACCTCAGTTCCCTGATGGAGGGAACGAGACGTTGTGTCGAGAACGACAGATGGGGTTCGCCCTTGAGAACCAATCAACTCTGACTACTATAGAAAAGGCCAATGAAATTTGGCGAATGAAATTTGCATGCCGGACTCCGCCCCCGGATATCCGGTATAAAATGAAGCCGGCGTGCAGCATTCATTTACTTCTTGTTCTGAAGAGCCTGAGAGCCTCTCAAACTGCAACAGAAACGATACGGGTTTGTGGCATTAGGGCCACAACGTCTCGTTCCCTCCATCAGGGAACTGAGGTTACATACGTAACCAAGACGTTCCCTTTCTGTCGGTCTCTCGACGTTGTGTCGAGAACGACAGATGGGGTTATCTATGGAAAACGCCACAAACGCTGTATCGTGTCACAATCTCAGCGAAGCGACGGTAACAAGCCTGGGCGTGTCAGCTCGAAGCTTTTGTGAAACTTGTAACCTTCCAGTGTGGTGGTCGGGGGTTCCAGAGCTTTCCTGGAGAAAGATGGGTACAGCCCTGACCGGTAACCTTTCACGGACGGGGCCTTAGCTCTCTACAGGCGAGAGGCCGTCCGGCTCGGTTTACACCGGGAAAGCGCAACTCTTAATGAGAGAAGCGCTGCAGAGGCCACCTCCTACCCGTGGGGAGGAATATGGTGGAGATATATGTATGGTCTCGTCCTTGGAGGAGAACGCATGGAACGTGCGGACTGGGTAGTTAACCGCGAGGTGGAGGTCCACCTGGGGAAGCTCATGGGTTACCAAGTGTGGGAACCTTTGTCATGAGGGTATAGCAGACGGAACAGCCCACGGGGGGGGGTGTTACTGCGTCTGATAGCACAGGTCCGGTTAGAACTATGTGAGATAGGTCATAAGGTATCCCGGCCTAAGGGGGAAGGCTGCTCTGCCCAGCCAACCCCCAGGAGGTGCTTGCCTAGTGATGGATGGAATGCCTGTTCTTAACCAGTGTCTGGGTAAGAAGGAAGGTTGGTGAGGTACCAATTATCTTAGCCATGTGTTTGGGTAAGAAGAAAAGGGTAGATAGCACACTGACCCAACCTCTTGGAGGGTGGGAAGGTGCTTTCGCAGGCATACGCCCCCCCGGATGCCAGTCCTACATGTCGCCACGCAGGACGTGGGGTGACACCGGGTTTACGCGAAGGCTGTTAACCCTTGCGAAGGTGTTTGGGCGTAGCCCAACCCGCAGCTCTACAGATGTCTGCTAGAGAGGCGCTTCTGCCAGTGCCCAGGAGATGGCTAAACTCCGTGTGGAGTGAGCCCTCACTGCCAATGGGCATGGGACAGTCTGACATCGGAATGCCGTCGTAACGGCATCCACGACCCAGTGCGCCAGCCTCTGCTTGGAGACAGCCTTCCCCTTCTGCTGTCCTCCAACACAAACAAGGAGCTGGTCAGAGCTACTGAAGCTCTGCGTGCGGTCCAGGACACAACACGGATGGGGTTGGGTCTTCCTCCCCGATGGGGAGCGCCTGCAAGTCCACCACTTGGTCCCCGAAGGGAGAAGTGGGAACTTTGGGCACGTATCCGGGCCTGGGTCTCAAGATAACGTGAGAGTTTGGCAGGCCCGAATTTAAGGCAATCCGGGGACACAGAGAATGCTTGGAGGTCCCATACCCTCTTGATTGAAGCGAACGCCAACAGGAGGGCCGTCTTACTGAGGAGAGGAAGATCGGAACCTCCGAGGGGCTCTCAAGAGGGTATGGAGCGGAGATGAGGCGGATTCCGCCCTCTCGCACCCGTTAGGAACCTGGTGACCAGGTCGTGTTGCCCTCGAAACTTTCCATCAACTGAGTCGTGATGAGTGGCGATTGCGACTACATACACTTTCAGTGTGGAGGGGAGATGTTAGTCTCCAGTCTCGTGAGAAGGACAACACAATCCTGATCAAGCACCTCAGTGGATCTTTCTCGTTGAGAAAGACACCAGGAAGAGAAGAGGCGCCATCTAGAGGCGTGTAACCACCTAGTAGATGGAGCCCTAGCCTGGGTGATGGTCTCAGCCGTATAGGGGGAGTAGCCATCTCAGGATCTTCTCGTCCCGTCTAGAGACCAGACATGGTGTTCCAGAGGTCTGATCTGGGATGCCAGAACGTGTCCTTCCCCTGAGAGAGCAGGTCCTCTGTCAGGGGAATGGTTCAGGGAGAGTCGCTGTCCAGAGCATCAACTCTGAAGCCAAGTGTGGTTAAACCAGTGTGGTGTAACCAATAACACTTGGTGCTCCTCTTCCCTGACCTTGCGCATTGTCTGTGAAGGAGGCTCCTGGGGGGGGAAGGTGTGCTTCCGCCGTTCCGTGGTCAGCTGTGCGCCAGGGCATCCGTGCCGAGGGGGGCCTCGGTCAGGGAGTACCAAAGCAGACAATGGGTGGTGTCGTGGGAGGCAAAGAGGTCTATCTGTGCCTGTCCGAACAGCACCCAAATGAGCTGGACCAGGGGTGGAGTCGCCACTCTCTGCAAGGCGTATACTGACGAGAGAGCGCGTCGGCTGTCTGGTTCAGTTTGCCTGGGATGTGTGTGGCCTGCAGGGAGCGGATCATCTGCTAACTCCACAGGAGGAGGCATCGGGCAAGTTGTGTTAGCTGCCGTGAAATCCCAATCGATCTAGATGCCGGAGCACCAGGTCCCTCTGTGTACACAACAGATCTCACGAGTGTGCCAGGATAAGCCAGTCGTTGATAAAGTTTAGTACCCGCACACCTTTTTCCCGAGGGGGAGAAAGGGCGGCTTCCACGATCTTGGTGAAGACGCGTGGAGACAGGGACAGACCGAAAGGGAGGACTCTGTACTGATATGCCCACCCCTCGAATGCGAACCGTGAGAACGGCCGGTGTCGAGAGGATCGAGACATGAAAGTAAGCGTCCTTCAGGTCGAATTGCCACGAACCAATCCTGACACCTGATAGATGTCAGGATGCGCCTCTGCGTGAGCATCTGAACGGCAGCTTGTGAAGGTGCTTGTTCAGGGTACGCAGACCGATGGGGCGCAACCCGCCGTCTTTCTTGGGAATGATGAAGTGTGGGTCGTGACCCACTGAACATCTTGGTTTGAGGGACGAACTCGATGCCTGTTTTGCCAGAAGGGTGGTGACCTCTACCCGAAGTACGGAGGCCTCCCTGCCTCTGACAGAGGGAGAGATGATGCCCTGAAACTTGGGAGAGTCTCTGGCGAACTGGATCGAGTAACCAAGACGGACCGCCCGCAAGGCCAGCGAGACAGTGTGGGCAGCTCTCGAGCTCCCAGGGACTGTGACAGGGTGACCAAGGGGACGGTCTGCTTCATCATTCCCACAGGGGGTGGTTCGTCGGCTGGCGGAGCTAACCATCTGTCGCGGGGGGTCCCCGGAGGGAAGGTTGGCTCCGCCTTTTTACCTGCCTGGCGGGACAACGGCACGCACTTGTCGGTATGAAAGTGGTGACAGCTGTCGTATGTGTACGACCTCACGACTCGCCAGGGTGTGAGTTCGGTTCGCCGAGCACAGTCCAGTGGAGTGTGCGATCGGCTGTAAGTACACCCGGGGAGAACGGAAAAACTCTGCGAGTAAGTGGGCGCCAGGCCCTGACAAGGGCCCGGCTTTGGTGACGAGGCAGGAGTCGTCCCGTACCGACCGATCAGAGCCGTGGCTGTGAAGGTTCGGGCTCGAAGTTGTCCTCCCTGGGGTCTTCCCGTCATTGTGCCTTCTCGCGAGAAGGTTGCTGACGGGGTGGAGGTTTCCCCCTCGACCTCTGTGGGGGCTCAGGAACCGGAGCCGATGTCGAAGGGGTCCTGGGTTTCAGGGAAGCAGACGTCACGCGGGATCTCGGAGGCCTCTAGGCGGCCGAGTCGCGGCGTGAAAAAATGTGGCTTATTGCCACTGTCTGCTTCACCGTCAAAAACTGCTGAGCACAGTCCTCGACGGTGTTACCAACAACCCACCCTGCGAGATGGGTGCATCAAGAAAGTGGACTTCCTTGGTGTCACTCCTCTGCACAAGGTATAACCGGGGGTGTCTCTCCTGGACCACTACCGTGGACATCGTCCGACCCAGGACCCGTGCCACCGCCTTGGTCGCCCGTAGAGCGCTGCCAGCGGTGCCACGGAGATCCTGCATTATACCCGGAGAATGCTCAGTCAGTCCTGAAAAGGACTTTTTAGAAAATCTCTAACACCTCCGGAACCGCCGAGACGCCCAGGGGAAGGTCGCTGCAGGTAGGGACGATCCGCTGTAACACGTCGTAGCACCAGCAGTGTAGTTTGTAGAGGATTTTGAATCCTGAGTTGTACTCATGAGCGAAGGCTCTGAAGAACAAAAGGTAAATGAATGCTGCACGCCGGCTTCCTTTTATACCGGATATCCGCGGGCGGAGTCCGGCATGCAAATTTCATTCGCCAAATTTCATTGGCCTTTTCTATAGTAGTCAGAGTTGATTGGTTCTCAAGGGCGAACCCCATCTGTCGTTCTCGACACAACGTCGAGAGACCGACAGAAAGGGAACCAGGTTTCGGTTAATAGTGTCCAGTTGTTTCTATTAATCACAGTGTCTTGTTTGCTTCTTTTTTCTCTAGCTTTCATCTGTCTGTATAAATTATTTATAATATAAAACAGCAGCGATTTCATGTTGGAAATATCAATTAAGTAAATTGATAGATGTAGTTTAGTATTTTACATTACATTTAGGCATTTGGCAGACGCTTTTATCCAAAGCGACTTACATTGCTTTATCCAATACATTTTACATAGGTATTTGCAATCCCTTGGGATCGAACCCACAACCTTGCGTTGTTAACGCAATGCTCCTTTCGATTGAGCTACAGAAAAGCTTTTAGCAGCATTCAATCTGAACACTGCTGCTATTACTTCCGCATCATGCCCCTCCTCCTTAAAGTAACAGTGCATTACTTGTGGTTACAATACTGTAACGATCATGGCCGTGCACAGACATTTTTAGGGGCAGTGGCCGAAACAAACAAAAAGGGCACAAAGATTCGGGGCGGGGAAAGACAGCACACGCGGTTAGAAATGCCGTTCTTATTATCACACTGTAGCACTCAATAAATATGTTCATCTATATTTTCTGTTGTACTATGCTAGAGTTCAACTCTTTTAAAACATTTATGGTTGCCAAGCCATTACAAAAATGTTGATTTGTTAAAATTTCAACATGTTTTCAAAGTTATTTACGGCCATTTTGGATTAACAAATCAACAGTTGTACGATTAATTCAATAGGTTCCATGTACTCCCTTGCTATCTCAGCTACTGTTAATATAGTCTTAATTTGATATTATGTTATAGATTACTGGTTGTAACTAAGAAAATAGAATATAGTGTGAAATGTACTACATTTACATATAGTCATTCAGCAGACGCGTTCATCCAAAGTGACTTCTAAAGAGTTTAGGGAGCAATAAGCGATATGTCAAACAGGAGCAATAATACAATAGGTGCCAAAAACTAAAACTAGGCCACTAACTGTTGAGAGAAAGAGAGAGTGTTATTTATTTTTTTATTTTATTTTTTTCATTTGTCTGTCAAGTATTCACAAAAGAGATGGGTTTTAAGTAGTTTTTTTACAGTTTTGAGAAATGTGGTTGACCAGACAGAGTTAGAAGGTTCAACTAGGAAGGAGTTGTGAAGGGGAAAGCAATTTACTGCCCTTTATAATAATAATAATACATTTATTTTATATAGCGCCCTTAAAAAAAATTCTCAAAGCGCTGCACAAAAAACGAAACAATACAACACACATTAATAAAGCAGCACAATAAAGACTGTATAAAAATAAAAGCAAAAGTCAAATAGAAGCATTCCTGAAATAAAATGTTTTAAGACGAGATTTGAAAGTGTCTGGTGAGTTTGCCTCCCTGATGTTTATAGGGAGAGAATTCCAGATCTTAGGAGCATAAGCAGAAAAATTCTCTATCACCCATGGAGCGGAGCCGTGTCCTAGGCACATTTAAAAAATCATACTGAGAAGACCGTAGATTTCGACAAGGTTTGTAAGGAGTTTAAGATCAGACAGGTATTTAGGGGCCTTAAAAGTTAACAAAAGGATTTTATAATCAATACGGTATTTGACTGGGAGCCAATGTAAAGACTGTAAAACAGGTGAAATTTGATCACTGGACTTAGCCCCAGACAGAATTCTAGCCGCAGAGTTTTGTAATTTGCTAATTGAGGTTTTAGTAACTCCAGAAAAGAGTGCATTACAATAGTCAATATGTGAGAAAACAAAAAAATGTATCAACCTCTCAGCAACTGAGAAGGACAGCAAAGGATGTAAACGAGCAACATTTCTCAAGTTGAAAAAGTATGTCTTAACCGAGATCTAGATAAAAGGCTCTAATGCTAGCGAGGCATCAAAGATGACTCCAAGCCGATTTACTGCCCTTATGGAAAGGCAATACAAGACGCCGTTGGTTTGCTGAACGCAGGGATCTTGATGGGGTGTAGGAGGGTGTGAAAGTATGCCGGAGCAGATCCAGTGATACTCCTATAGGCAAGCATTAGTGTCTTGAATCTGATACAGGCTTCAACTGGTTGCCTGTGGCGAGAGATTAAAAGGGCTGTCACATGAGCCCTTTTGGGCTGTTGGAAAACGAGGTGTGCTGCTGCGTTTTGAACCAGCAGGAGCGGTTTGATAGCCTTGCAGAAAGACCAGCAAGGAGAGCATTGCAGTAGTCCGACATTGAGATTACCAGGTCCTGGACAAGGAGTTGTGCTGCATGCTCAGTGAGATAGGGTCTAACCTTTCTAATGTTGAATAAAGCATATCTGCATGACCGCCTTGTCTTTGAAATGCGCTCATTGAAGCACAGCTGTTCATCAAATATGACTCCGAGGTTCCTGGCTGATTTGGAAGGAGTGATTGTGGTATTGCCAAGGTGGATGGTGAGATCGTGTTGCACCATGGGGTCTGCCGGAAACACAAGTAATTCTGTCATGGCAGGGTTCAGCTGGAGGTGATGCTCTTTCATCCAAGCTGAGATGTCTTCTAGGCAGGCTGTATTGCGAGCTGCTACAGTGGTATCGTCTGGGTGAAATGAGATGTAGATCTGGCTGTCGTCGGCACAACAGTGATAGCCATGTGACAGTATGATGGGTCCCTAGGATGTCATGTTGATGGAAAAAAGCAGTGGTCCAAGGACCAATCCGTAAGGGAGCCCAGTGATCATGTGGTGAGCAGTGGACACCGCGCACCTCTGCGACACCCTGAAGGATCTACCGGAGAGGTAGGATTTTAATCAGTGGAGAGGAGAGCCTGAGATTCCTAGAGATGACAGGGTTGCTAGCAGTATCTGGTGATTGACAGTGTCAAATGCTTCAGTTAGGTCTAGCAGAATCAGGACCGGGAATTAGATTCATACTTGGATAGCCACAGTGCTTCCGTGACCGATAGCGGTGCAGTCTCTGTGGAGTGGTTTGTTTTGAAGCCAGACTGCTTGTAATCCAGTAGTTTGTTCTGGGATAGGTAGGACGACAAACTCAACTTCTGTTAGTCTGTAACAAAGTTTTTTACAATGAAAATATACTAACAGGCTGTGAATCTGAAGCGCCAGCAAAGTTTAAATAGTTGGAATGGCCCTACTTTTTGACCAAAGTTTAATCTTAAACTTAATCTCTCTCCCACGTTTGTGAAGCAATCGCCGGTGAAATGTGCTCCACAGACTTGAACATTTGCATTGTACTTTTCTGGAACAGTGTTGTAAATAAAATGTAACCATTAGTTTTTAGTTATCTCATCTTTTGGCAGGTCAAACAAAGAGTCTTTCTTTTCGCAACAAAACACACAATGTCTCCAAGACATGGATGGGGTGGTGACGATACAATGAGATTTACAATTACGCCCACCTCACTTGCATTTAGATTTGGGCAGTCTTAAGTCAAATCATGTTACAAAATGACATACATTTGCCAGGGTGTGGTTACACGAGGCGTTTCAGGCAGGTCTGGGTTTGCATTCTGTTTTAGATAGAACGCATATTTTTACACTTAAAGGTACTGTTTGTAGAAAACGTTGCTAGATGGCACACGATCAAGATAACAACAATCATGTAGCTTGTGTAGAAGAGTTAAATGATGGGATATGTTGTCTTCAACTCCACCGCTGATGGTACCACTGATAAATCAATCAGACGGGAACAAGAAATCATGTTAGCTGAAGAGGTAAATTAATAAAGTTTTATAAATTCTGCTGTTACGCCCCCATATGTCTAGTAGATAGGGACCGTAACAGTTTGGTCAATAAAAATACCTTCTATTGTGTCAGGTGGGTGGAATAAGGCAAAATGTTAAGTACAAATAAAGTGGTTTATTGACAATCATATTTAATAAACATATAGATACGTAAATGAAAAGAAGGGACGTGAGCGGTGCTAAATCAAAGAAAGAAACAAAACAAAACAATTCTAATTCCTACAAAAGTCCCTCTAAACTAATTAACCCGCCCCCAAACAAAAATAGAAACTAACACAAAATAACAAATCTTCAACATCAACGATTTCTTAACTAAACTATACTCTATAACCAAAAATACTGAAGACAACTTACATTGGATGGCACCCGCTCCTGAACTAATGAAATAATACAAAGGTTTTGTATCCTACGTGCTTGATGGAATGTAGGTCACGTGACGTTCTTTCTGTCCACTTCTCTCCCAATCAGATTTTAATCAAACAAACAAACAACATAAAAGCACAAATCACAAAGACCACGTTTTGACAACAGCCTTCTCTCTCTCTCTTCCACCCCCCATCCCGTAAGTAGTCACGAGGGTTCCTTTTAAGTGCTGTAGCAATCGCTGATTGAATGATCAGATGGTGACATCATCCAAAGGAAAGTGGGAACAGGTGGATTCACGGCCCATTTGACATCTGTACTAATAAGCACAGAGAGAACAACAAAAACACAACCAACACAACTCACGTACGTAACAGGTTGCATTTGATGAAATCATTTTATTTCATTATATTGAATTAGATCCAAGTAATGTAAGGTTTATGGTTCGGTATATGGTTCATAGATGTTACAGTATTGTCCAATTCCATGGTGTGAAAAAACACTGCGCCGTTTTAAGTTTTCAAAACATTAATAGTAAAAGTTATTTTGAACGTATCCACATCATTTGCAGTAATGCTAGCAACAGCACCCTGTCCCTTCAGAGTCGTGGGCGAAGAGCAGGTCAGAGGGGAGCTTGGAGCTGGAAATAAGTTTGTGAATTTTTTTATTTTGGTGGTGGTGAGGTGGGAGATGAAAGCAGTGATGGTGAGCAGGGAGAAATTGCCGAAGGGCCTGGGGAAGAGAGAGTGGAGCAAGGAAGGTGGCCGCTGGAGCTGTGTGAGAAGGCAGCCTCACTCTTGGGTCAGCTCCTTGGGCAAAGGCAGTTGGAAAGTCAGAAGGGTAGGCAGCCAGGGCTGTGCCGCTAACAGAGGCAACCTGGAGCTTGGGTCAGCACATGGGACAAGGTGGAAGAAAAGTTGCAAGGTGAAATATGGTGATCTCGCAACTTTAGCAACAAGCTAGCATGCAGACAACAAACATAAGCACGCAGGTATGCGGAATAACCAGAATGCCAGAATCTGTGGGGAAGATAAAGGTGGAAATGTTTACTTGTGCGGATCGCACATGCTGGCCTTCTGCATGGCTGCAGTGCTTTAAATCCATAGAATCCCTTTGAAGACCTTTCAGCCGCCCTGTACTGTTGAAAACCTTAGTTCAGTATTGCATTTAGGCATAGATTTGTCGGAACGAAAAACAACCGTGTAAAGCAAACAAGCTGCTGTATTTGCGTTTTATACGTCCTATGAGTAGAGTTGTTACAAGAAATTCAAGAGAATGGAGATAAGGCGGCTTGACTATTTAATGGGCAGATAAAATGATTGCTGGCATTGCTAATCAAAAGCAAGACCAGTTAATAATCTGCACGTGCGTCTTCCGAACCTTGTTAATAAATACATAATTTATCGATCTTTTCGTTGAGTAACGTAAACCAAAACATACTCATATCCAATCTGAGCAGTCAGATTGAAACTGAATTTCCAGAATTTACGTTGTTTTTAACCAATTGGTAAAATTCCGATTTCATGTGATTGTTTTTGCTGTTCACATTTGCTACATATGTTTGGATTTCAATCATATATGCACCAAAAAAATCGTGTGGTGAGGAAGGCGTGACGAGAGCCATGAGGCGGGGCTGTTGGCGTGATTGATAGTTGGAATCAACTGTGCGCACACCGGTGCTGCATATCTCATGGAGGAAATCGCGAACATAAGAGGACAAGCGAAGGGACTGCTGACAAGAGAGGACCGGTCCCGGACATGTGTTTATATTGTTTATATTTAGGTTCTTGTGGCCGGCAGTCGACCGTGAGGTGGCTGCCAGTCTTTTACTTCCGTGCGTGTTATTGTTTGTTTATTTTTATTAAAGTGGTTTGTTAAATGTTCGCCGGTTCCCGCCACCTTCCTTTCTTTTATTGAACCGTATTACACTAGTGTCGAAACCCGGGAGAAAGGAGAGACATGCTGTCTGAGAGCCCTCGCTGCTGAGGGGCATCACGGTGCTGAGGAGTTCGGGCAGCCTGGACGAGGGACGTCCGGCAGTGGCTGCCTGAGGCGGTGGTTCTGGAGCGAGGATTCGGCTTGGCGGGGAGCTCGCTGCCGTGCTCCTGGGCTGAGGTTGGGTGGCGGCCGTTCCAAGAGGGAGCGGAGGAGTCGGCACCATTGGCCGTGAGCCGGATTCCTGCTACCAACAGCCATAAAGGAGAGGAGCAGGAAACGGCGGACTGACTCGCTGCCACTGCCCACACATGAGGAGCAATCGCCAGAAGCCAGGAGGCGGAGGAGGATCGGGTCGTCCACCTGACGTCCAGCACCACCGCATAGCACCGCGAGGAAGAACCTCTCAGCTGGGCTGAGGTCCGAGCGACTGTGTGTCGGGGAACCAGACAAAATTATTATTGTTTCCTCTCTCGTCTCGTTGGTGCATACCCCAGGCGCTCCGGTACCACCCGGCCTGTAAGGGGCGATGGGGCTACGTGGTGAGGAAGGCGTGACGAGAGCCGTGAGGCGGGGCCGGTTGCGTGATTGATAGTTGGAATCAACTGTGCACACACCGGTCCTGCATATCTTACGGAGGAAATCGAGAGCATAAGCAGACGAGGGACATGTCCGGGCCTGATGACGAGAGAGGACCGGGCCCGGACATGTGTTAAGTTTGTATTTTTGTTCTTGTGGCCGGCAGTCGACCTTGAGGTGGCTGCTGGTCTTTTACTTCCATGTTATTGTTTGTTTATTTTTATTAAAGTGGTTTGTTAAATGTTCGCCGGTTGCCGCCTCCATGAAAGTCTGATCACAGCCTTATAAACATGCAGTCAAAGTCTGTTTAGGGAAGTTGAGCCACTCAACGGCCATCTTTGCAACGCGCATCCGGGCAGTTAGGGCATTTATTACGTAATTCAAACAAGACATGAATTACTGATAGTTCTACAATCGCTGGCTAAAATTCAAGTTAAACATATTTAAAAATAACATTTAAAAATGCCATAAACTTCACCATATCGCTTGTTTCCTAAGATCAAATAACCCTTAAAACATTTTTCATGTTGATTTAGATTTGCAAAGCCTTGCTAGGTTGGCCATATTGAGCATTTTGTGACGCATCTTGTCAATATTAATATCTTTGCTGCATTTCATATTACCATCATGCTAATACATGTTAACAACATGTAAAAACACGCTAACATCATATTAAATCGTTTCACTCGTGGCATAGAGTATTATCAATGGCAGATTCTAAGCCATGCCCATAGCAACCAAACAGATTAGCTTAACAACCACTTAGCAAGACCTATATCTCTGCATTAGAACATCGTGGAGCCATAGGGGTTGGTTCGTTTTACTCATGGGTCGGAGCATCATCAATTGGCATCTGCCATGCCCATAGCAACCAAGCAGATTACCTCAGCAACCCGCAAGACCTATATATCTAACCCTAACATTGTGGAATAAAGTGTCATCACCTTAATGACTCCTCAGTGCCGAGTTTTGCCATTGCAAGCATCACTTACATTTTCAACTGAAAATTGACCTATCTAGTAGCTTCTTCTAGTTATTTGACAGTTTGTACATAAGAGCCACTCAAATGTCCCCATAGACTTAAAATGGGGAAGGAGGTGCCCATTGAAGGCATTATAAAGGGATTATAAACCCAGATGGCATCTCTTTGCATCACAAAGAAACAAAAAGGGTGGGCTCATCTAAATCAGTGTCTCAGGATCATAATTGAGCGATGCCCCTAGCAACCATTTACAGCAACCTAGCAACTGATCCCATAGACTCCTATTATGAAAGGCCCTGACTGATATCTTTGCAGCAAAGTGTCGCAGAGACAAGGGTGTGTGCTCATTTAATTTAGGTAACCAATTAGTCTCCCAGGATCATCATGAAGCGATGAAGCCATGCTCATATCAAGTTAGATTAGTTTAGGAACCATTTAGCAAGACCTATATTTCTGCATCAGAACACCTTTTAGAGACAAGGGGTTGGTTAGATTAATTTGTGGCTTAAAGTCTCATCACCCTATTGACTGCCCAGTGCAGAGTTTTAACATGGAGACATGGGGTTGGATGCAAAGGGATTTTGTATAGAACATTAATTTGCATCACAGTGATGTAGAGACAAGGGGGTGGGCTTGTTCAATTCAGTAAACCAATCAGTCTCTCAGGATTTTTATGAAGAAATCAAGCCATGCTTTAGCAACCATTTACAGCATCCTTGTAACCGATCCCATAGACATTATAAAATATGGCATTGAAACAAGTGGGTGGGCTCATTGAACTCAGGCAACCAATCAGTCTCTATACTCTATACTATACTCTATACAGTGCTACTATACTTGGTCCTCACATCAATTCTGTTCATGCTTATTTTGAGAACGTCAGCCCTCTTTATTATCCAGTTTGATAGTTTTAGGATATTGCTTGTGTATACAGTATGTGTAGCTGGCCTTACTTTTAAATTGGTATCTTAGGCAAATATATCATTACATGGTTTAAAGTTTCTTTCCTCCAGGGGGTGCACTGGAGTTGAGTCCTTCTGACCCTCGCTGGGTCGGTGCATGGTGGATGGGTTTGCTCATCACTGCTGGAGCTCTCGCTCTTACCTCCATTCCTTACTTTTTCTTTCCAAGATCCCTCCACGTGGAGAAGGTAAGTCATGTCCTTGAAACTACCTGATAACAAATGCATATGTCAGAATTAATAAAACACAACTGTGTATGGAATTAAGAATACAAGCTGTTAATAAACAAACAAAAAATTGCAATAAGAAAGAAAAAAACTATGATGATAAAAACATCGAACTCATTGAACTTTCATTTGCACTTTCAGAGTTTTGTTTAGGCTTCTCCAGTTATAGCAACATTATGGGAACGCAATGCCCACACCGCCATGCTAACAAATGCCTGCCGTGTGTGTGAACGTTTGCATGTCCATGTCCCTGATATAATGCAGACAGGGAGAGATGCATGATCTACATTGTTTGTTCGCCATGCCTTAAACACTTACACACGCAGTCACTTGCTGAGGCATAAGATTTATGAAGAGGCCTTTTGGGATGCCCTTTATACTTTATGCTCATTACCTCATTAATTGTTTAGGGTTACATGACGTGATTACTCAGTGCATCACGTCATGTAGATGCAGCCACGTCAAGGCAATCCCAGAGTGACTCAGCTCGAGTTCCCTCAACAGGGAACTCCAGAAGAAAATTCTTAAACCATAATTTGCAAAGAATTTGTGAAAAAGTGATTTTCTTTGTTCTCATTTTCTTTCAACCTCATATTCTTGTTTGTTTCTTAAAAGTCTGCGTTCATTTTATTTTGTTCAAAATAATTCCACACTGGTGGTAATCCTGTGATCTATTTCTTATTAAATCTGTTTTTCATTACTGAAAGTGTGCATCTGTCTATAACTACAAACTACATTGATAACAACAACTGAAATTTACAAGCTCCAAAGTAATGCAATATTTTTATATTTTTATTTGTAGATAATATTTGTAGATAATGTTATGTGTAACTATGGAGATAAAGGATTAGAATGAAAACACAGTCATTTAATAAATCCACAAGGAAAAGGCACTGGAGAACAAAGGACAACAATCAACATCAATACCGAACCAAACACAGATCTAAACACAGGGTTTAAATAACAGGAAATGTAACTAAAGGAAACAAAAACAGGTTAATTAACAACCAAGGAGATAAACTAGGAAACATAGGGATACCAATGAGGGTCAGTGTTTCCCCTAGGTTTACAGCTTTGGGGGGGGGGGTTGGTTGGTTAGTTAGGGAAAATTGACGAGAAATCTTAAATCATTTCCTTTTCATTCTTAATGTGCTATCTATCTATCTATCTATCTATCTATCGATCTATCTATCTATCTATCTATGTCACATAAATTGGTTGTATGGGAGGGTAATGCTTTGTAAAAGTTAAAGAATGTTAACATAAGATATCTCTTTAAAAAAATAAATGAAATGTATTTAAATCTTTTTAAATTGATTTTTGCAAATAAGCTTTGTTAAATTTATAGAAGTATTTGTTAATATTAATGGACCAGAGCTTAAATAGTTTTATTTTTTAATTAACAACTAAAAAAGGATTTATATATACTAACAAATATATTGCTCATTCATTGTTCGTTAATGTTAGTTAATACATTTATATGATAAACAAATCTTAAATGGGCTGTTTTTGTGAGATGTGTTTTTATATGATGCATTTATTGGAGAATAATCCTGTCAGACGCAGTACTGCTGTGAAGGCGCGCTGTTCTGAACGTCATCACGTGCGCAGGACATTCCCATACAACACAGAGCGGCCTGCATAGCGTATTAAATATCTCTTGTCTTATTTAATCAGCAGATTTACAATGTCCTGACTAAAAACATTTTAAACACACATATGTAAATAGTAAGCGGCATATAATTCATTAATATACATTTTACCTGTCATCCTGGACTTTTGATGCTTGTCAGGGGCAGGATGCGCAACACTTAGACTTGGAGCAGGAGAGCTACTCTGGCTGCTACTTGCAGTAGAGTAAGTTTTGCCATCTTCAGTTCCCTGTGAGCGTTTAAAAAACGCAAATATTTTCATCTGGTTTTCAACTGATTGACGCGACATATTTCCCGCCGCGCGCTAGAGATGCGCGGATAAGCTAAAATGTCACCCACATCCGCTGCTTCAAATAAATGATCCACCCGCCACCCGCCCGCACGTATAATTTTCTCCGATATAGATATCCGACCCGGACCCGATCGTCACTTTAATCACTCAGTAAATTTTACTGATTTTTACGATTACGATTACAGATATTACCGTCTTTGTCTGTAAATGCTTAAATCTAATCTTTCGATTTAGCACACACATGATGTACCATATAAGAGGGACCAGTCTTATGGCTTTCACATAAAGTGCCTCACAGTCGTTGCATATTACATACCCAGCGCTTGATTCATCCTTGTTAAACAGCTTCGCTAAAACGCTCCCACACGGTACTTTCTTTCCTACCTTTTTTTTTTTTTTAATTCTCCCTTTTTAAATTTCTCTCGGATCTGTTTTGCCTCCATTTCGCAAACACAAGAAATATTTGCGAACAATATTTGCTTTAAGAAATAGACCGTCCTCTACCGCCACCACGCGCGCATTTCTTTTAAATTACTGCAAATTAGCGCCTGATTAAAAACGCATTTAAAACATTTTCGTATTTTTTGAGAAATTATGTCATTATTGTATATGATATCGTCCACCCGCGACCCACCCGCAATTAATCAGAATTTATTTTTTTATTACACGACCCACCCGACCCGCGGATCATCCGCAGCGCCCGCGGATTGAACCACCATCCGCGCATCACTACCGCACGCTCTCTGTCCGCTAGTGTTTGTTTGTGTGTGCGCACTCATTGGGATAATTGTATACGCGCAAACACAGACAGTAAAGACATGCCATCGTGGAAATAAGATAAATAACATATTACTTAAGGGCTATTTAGTTTGTTTAATAAAATAACATATTGTTATCTGGCGCTATAAAGAAAATCAAATCAAATTTACTTGACGTTCAAGGGTGGCGGGGCGAGCCGTTAGGAGGGCGGGGCGCCCCCCTTATATAATGGTAGGGGAAACACTGAGGGTGTAGAGCATGGGTTCTCAACTGGCCTGCGAGATCAATTTTTAGAGTTTAGCTGCAACCCTGACAAAACTAACCTGAACAAGCAAATCAAAGCCTTTAGGAATACTTTTTTTTAGGAATGCGCTTTCAACTTAATGCGGGGCTGCGCAGATTGCTTGTCGGATCACAATAATGTACCGTGAGAGCGATTCAAAAGCATACAGAGCAGTCTGCACTTGAATCGCTCTCACTGTACTTTATGTCATATGCCAATAGATCTGCGTGTTGCTGCGCTAAGTTAAATGCACCTGTTCCTAAAACATTGATTAGCTTATTCATGTCTTTATGAGAGTTGGGGTTAAACTCAGCAGGAAAATGGATCTTGCGGGCCAGAGTTGAGACCCCTGGTGCAACTAAATCAAAATGGAACAAAACAGAACTAAACATGACAGAAAAAGCTTTTTAACACTAAAAGTTACCTTGTTGGCCGCAAAGTTGGCCTTGTTTCCACATACATTTGCTGTTGTAGAACTTGATTTGTGCTTGCTGATTGTAGTGCACCAATTTAAGAGTCTTGTCTTACAGATTTTCAACCCGGATGCTGAAATCATGAAAGATGCCCACAACAAGACAGAGAGCTCCATGCTGGATTTCTTAAAAAGTGAGTCTACTCACATCTATCATGGCTAGTTAAATAAATTTGCATGTGTCAAAGGCTACTAGTAGTTATTACTAAAACAAGATCTAAGCTAGCACTTACAAATTTACAACCAGAGCATTATTTGTGAGTAACTAGTTTATGTTAGGAACGATTCACGAGTCAAGTGCAGGTAACTGAAAATATTTAATATCTCCGGCAGGGAACAAAAAACAGTAGGTCTGACAAGGAAAAGATAACAATAGGAACTAGGCAAAGTCACATAAGGCACGAGCGCTCGGCCAAAAAACAAAATAGGGAATCTCTCCTTGAGGTGAGGGTACAGCGAGGGAGCTCAGTCAAGGCAAAACCGAAAAGATAAATCCGCCCAACGAGGGCCAACGAAAATCCTCCTGCTGATGGCAGGTAAAGGAACAATATCCCGTCCACGAGAGTCAAAGGAAAAATCCACCCGCTGTAGACAGGCCAAAAATCCAACGAAAGTCCGCCGACACGGACAGAATCCTCCCGCAGTAATGGTGTTCTAAGAGATGAGAGAAAGTCACCCTCAGTGGCTCCGCCGAAGTCCCGGAAGCACAGATCGATTCCTTTTGGAAGTAGCAGTAGGATTCCTTGCAGCCAGAGTTGAGATCCTGGACTTTAGAAGTGTAGTCAAAGAGCAAGACAGAGGTAGGTACATGGATCGGTAACTCAGCACAGGAGCCTAGACAAGACAAACAGTGATTTACCAGAATATCAGCCAGAGCAAAACAGGACAAGACAAGACAACCTTCGGTAAAGATCAAAACGAACTGACAAAGGACAAGATGAGAAAAGGGGAAATATAAGGACAATAGGATTGGAAGAAAACAAGGAACAGCTGGGAAAAATCAGGAAATCCAGGTGCAGAGTCTTAACTAATAATGAGGGAGTAAACGAGGTAACGAGGGAAGTGGATGAAAAGCAGACACTAAACAAACTGACACACTAGGAAAAACAAACCCCACGTGCTTGACAACCCCAACAAGACATAAGTGTAACAATCTCACAAACGCTAGACCAGAGACCTGACAGTTTATTCATAATCATGTCTTCAATGTGTACTGAGAACCAAATTAAATACATTATTGCCCGATTTCACAGGCAAAGGCATAGCTTAAGCCAGGACTAGACCTTAGTTAAATTAGGATATTTAAGGCGCTTTTATAAAAATGCCTTAGAAAAAATATATTACTGGTTTGCATCTTGCATCTCTTCCATCTCTGATTAACAACTTCAAGGCGATTTTCTCAGTATTTAGCTTTTTTTGCTTCCTCAGTTTCTAGCTTTGTAAATGGTTGTTGTTTTGCCCGATATTGTCCTATTCTAACAAACTATATATTCAATTCAATTCAAGTTTATTTATATAGCGCTTTTCACAATGTGCATTGTTGGTGTTTATAGAACAACCAAGCTCATTCTAATAAATAATATCTAATTAATTAATAAATAAATGCAGTCTCCCGGTGAGCAAGCCAACACTGCCCTGCTGTGGCGAGGAACCCAAACTCCAATGATTGATTAATGGAGAAAAAAACCTTGGGTGAAACCAGTCTCAGCCGGGAGGGCCAGATCCCCTTTGAAGTGTCATATCTGCACTCAGTGACCCAGACCAAAAGCAACTGAGCAAATATCCACGAGGAAGAGGGAGAGCCCACCATCTGCAGCCCAGAAAGTCCCACTGACCGAAAAATTGTGCAGGTTCAACCCTGTCCCACTCAACGATCGACACCAGAAAACAGAGGCACAACCAGGGAAAATAGTAATGGCATGTTGTAATTTTATTCCTCTGTTGTCTGACATCGACCACAAAACTAGGCCAAACCGGACCCACACAGCCCCAGCAGATGAATCCCCACAACCAACGTGCCCCCCCACTCCACACAAACACCCACCCACACAAACACCCACCCAACATCCAATCAGGGCCGCTGAATGCAGCTGTAACTTCAAACTGCTGACATGTGATGTAAGTTTAGCATTAAATACCAAGTATTGTAATTTCAGCATTAATGTGACAAGTAGACCGTCTTTGCTCTTGGTTGGGGATGTAGTGGTCTGAGCTGGGATGGTCCGATGCTCGTATTTCTCTGGGGTGGTGGTGGAATTGCCCTTAGATGGAGCTGGGATGGTCAGTCAGTCTGAAGGTGTAGCTGGCGTAATCTCTTGGTGGGGATGGGCATATGTCGATCATCTGGATGGGAATCCCGAGGCGAAGGCAGAAGGAGAATGATTAGCGTAGCTGCTGTTCATTAACTATGCATTAAGTGAAAGCTTGGCTGCAAAGATGTGTCTTTAATCTAGATTTAAATTGGGAGAGTGAGTCTGATCCTCGCATAGTATTAGGAAGGCCATTCCAGAGTTTCGGTGCTACGTATGAGAAAGCCCCTTTAGTGGATTTAGTTATCCTAGGTTTCATCAAAAGTCCTGAGTTTTGAGATCGTAGTGAGTGTGATGGGTTGTAATGTGATAAAAGCTCAGTTAAGTAAGTAGGGGCTAAACCATTTAAAGTTTTGTTAGTAATTAAAAGTATTTTAAAATCAATACGATACTCAATGGGTAGCCAGTGAAGCGATGATAAAACTGGGGTTATGTGATCGTATTTTCTTGACCTGGTAAGAACTCTGGCAGCTGCATTCTGAACTAACTGTAGTTTGTTTATTGATTATACAGGACAACCATTAAGTATAGCATTACAATAAGCTTTTCTGCGTCAGCAACACATAAAATATTTTGTAATTTGGCAACATTTCTAAGGTGGAAGAAGGCTGTTATTGTGATATTTGAGATGTGATTTTTAAAGTCTAATATAACGCCTAGGTCTTTAACAGTATTTGTTGCAGTTACAGTGCAGACTTCAATTTGCAGGCTGTTATCGGAGATCTGTTTACGTGTTTTTGGGGCTATAAGTAATATTTCCGTTTTGCTAGAGTTTAAAAGAAGGAAATTACTAGTCATCCAATGTTTTATGTCCTCGATGCACTCTGCCAGTTTTGATAGGTTTTAATATCAATAAAAAGCTTATTTCTTCAGCTTTCAAAATTGACCCTTAATACTGGTTTTGTCGTCCAGGGTCACATATGTCAAGGTAAGTTATGTTCAGTTAAGACAAGTCAAACATTAATTTGGGTCTACTCTTATGCCTTGTCTGTAAAACCGGGCATCTATGATTAAAGTTGACTTTAGCATGCTGGTATATTCCTGATATATCACTACACAACATGTTATATATTTAGCTGCCGAAAAACATGCAGTTTAGTAAGGCATACATAGAAAAGCTTCTAATTAATATAATAAAAAGGTCTACATAAAATTGAGCAATGTTAGACTTACCCAGCTTACACACATATTTAAAGAATTTGCGTCGGTTCTCACTAGGACAACAAGCTTCATCGGCACAATATCATCGGCTACAAACCACCCATGTTTGCTTGTTTCATTCAATTCACGTTTATTTGTATATCGCTTTTAACAGTTCAGTCTATTGCAAAGGACCTTAACACAAGGGCACAATATAATAAAACTGGGGCTGTCACACTAATGCATTAACGCATGCGTTTATTTTTTTCCAGATTTACGTATTAAAATATCCCTCGTCTAGCATTACATTATATAATCGCTCTCTTTTAAACTGTTGCATTGACGAGGCAAAACCCAACTGGCGTACAATTAATTTACAATTTAGCATTAAAGACTGCAGAGTTTTTGAGAACATCATTCAATTTCTGTATATTTCCTACCTGTTTGACATCTTAGCTCTGAATTTTACTTTTGAATTTCTATAATTATTGTCGAAATAAATATAAATAATTAATTTCATCAGTTGAAGTACTAATATCAGAATGTTGTCTTTCGTTCATAAAATGATGCCTTTAAAGAAACCTGTTGTTTTTATATTAATTTGAAGATTAAATGTGAAAATATTAGGATGTAACAGTATATTTTAAAACATGAATGTTATTTGCAATAAATAGTGATGCAATAAATATTGCAATGCAATAAACAGTCCTAATACCCTACTTTGGTGTTGAACTGCCACATCTCTTCATTCATTTCATTTCTTCATAGGGACTTGCGTGTTTTGTGATGTAAACCAAAGGTACTGTTTAGGGGGTTAACAAAATGTTTTTTATGCTCTCCTACTTATAAGTCGCTTTGGATAAAAGCATCTGCCAAAGGAATTAATGTAAAATGTAAATGTAAACACTGGGGTCATGGAAGTTGTAGTTTCATGGTGTCACATTGCAATTTATTGTTTCACAAGACTTTTAAGAATTATATTCAACCTGCCAGGATGCTCTTTATTGATCAATGATAGAAGTTCACCAGGATAGCCGGGGACAGCTGGTTCTTCTTCAGTGTCATCAAGAAGAAAAGGCATTGTTGAGCCTTCTAGACCAGGCTGGAGAAGTTGGTCGTCCAAGACTGGTCTGCCGAGATGTGGATCCCAAGGAACTAGAAGCTGGAGACATGCTCAAAAGCTGTCCCATTATTGTGGATGGGGTCATGTGTGCTTCTTGACTCTTTCCTGAAGTCCACAATGAGCTCCTTCATTTTGGTGGTGTTAAGGAGCAAGTTATTGTGCTGGATCTCCTCCCTGCAGGAAGTCTCATCGTTGTTGCTGATGAGACCGATCACCGTAGTATCGTCAGCAAACTTGATGATGGATTTATAACCGTTCACTGGCCTGCAGTTGGAGGTGAAGATGGAGTAGAGGAAGGGGCTTAGCACACAGCCCTGTGGTACACCAGTGTTGATGAGATGGTGGTGGAGCAGATGGAGCCTGATCAAACATGCTGGAGTCTGCTGGTCAGAAAGTCCATAATCTAGTTGCGTATGTTGTTAATGCCCAGGTCTCCAAGTTTAGCTATTAACATGGATGGGTTGACAGTATTGAATGCTGAGCTGAAGTCAACAAACAGCATTTGTGCATAAGTGTTCTTATTGTTCAAGTCTGTGAGTACAGAGTGCAATGCCATGGAAACTGCACCCTCTGTGCCCCTTTTGCCGCAGTAGGCAAACTGATATGAGTCCAGTGTGGATGGCAGAGAGTCCTTCAGGTGTGCTAGGACCAGCCTCTGAAAGCACTTCAAAACAATAGGTGTAAGTACTACAGGACGGTAGTCGTTTAGACACGTTTGGCTGGAGTGTTTTGTCACTGGTACAATAGATGGGGGATTTAAAGCATGTTGGAACACTTGCATGTGAAAAAGAGAGGTTGAAAATGTCTGTAAAAACAGAAAACTACATAGGACGGTTCGGACTGCTGAGAAGATCATTTGTGCTCCCCTGCCCACCCTCCAAGAACTATATACATCCAGAGAGAGGAAAAGGTCTCAGAAAATCACCCTGGACCTCTCATAACCAAGCCATCATATCTTCACAATGCTGCCATCTGGTCTGCGCTTCAGAGCACTGAGCGCCAAAACAACCAAAACAGCTTCTTCCCTCAGGCCACCTACCTCTTGAACAGTTCATTTTTTTTACCCACCGTGCAACTAATAACTCAAGTGCAACATCAATTATATCTTCCAGATAATACACTATCTATTTTTATAAAACTTTTTCTGTTAACTATATTCCATTCTGCTGTATATAGCACATACCTTGTACTACAATAGTCTATTCTTATTTTTTACGTGTACATATTTACATACAAACATAGCCTTACTGTCTATATCTTTATCTTATGTTTGTTGTATTGTATTTCTTAATTTTTCTTAATAAAAGTCATTAAGCTAGTTCAGGAAGAGAACATCAGTGGCTTCGGGGGTGTGGTGGCAGGGTTTGTAATCACTGATAACCTGGATTCCCTGCCACATATGTCAAGAGTAGGAGTTGGAAAAGTGCTCCTCTATCATTAGCTTGTAAAAGTGCCTGGCCTCTTTGATGCCCCTCTTCAGGTTCGCTCAGGATGTACTGTATGCTTGTGCATCACCTGATCTGAATGCAGTATTGCATGGCTTTAACAGGAGGCACAGCTACTAGTTCATCGATGGCTTCTGATTTGTGTACGTGATGATATGTCTCGGAGTTGTAAATCTAACATAAGTACATGTACAGGTAATGTTCGATAGCAAGTTTGTGAAGGTCGGACTGTATTAGGTGAAGGTGTGTATCTAGCCTTCCTCAATGGGGTGTCGATTAGAACACAATAAATCCGATCAGTTCCATGAAAAAGGGGGGTTTATTTGACAAACCGGGAGGTACACAACACAGCAGTACACATGCTAGTTGTATAAATCTCTGTGTGTGGTCTACAAAGGAAGAATAAAGGTATATATTAACACATGTATTTCGCATTATTACACAAGATTATTATAATAACAAGCCGCAAATAAAGAAACTCTCATGTTATAATTGAGAGTAAAATAAAGAAACCGAAATACAAGCATTAACATACTTGTATTATTCTTCCACCCAGTGGTATAATCGGAAAATACGCTTCAAACCGACCCAATAATCAAATGATTTAGTCGTGCTGTACGTTACATGAAACATTGCATACATGAGATAAATTAGCAAGCATATCAGCGACTAATGCTATGTTTATAGACGTACTAAGCAGTAGTTGCAAGTTACAAACTACAGATGGCAAGTAATACTGATCATAATCAACACATTCACGTGGGCTGAGAAGCACGCCTAAATGGTATAACCGTCTGTTAGAAACCGGATGGCATTCTATATATGCTCAACAAACAACATGAATTATATTTATCTTCCTTTGATTAAACAAGAAACTTACATTTGTTTATTAACGCACACTTAGCGGACACAGTCCCACTAGCAACCTAAGCTGAGTCACTCTCACCGCCAAAGAAGACTGACGTAATCAGCTTATGTGCACAGGACTCTTTTCTTACCTTTCTAACAGGTAAAGTCAGTATTAACTTGGTTTACAAGTACTTTTTTTACATTTCCAGACCATTTTAATGAAAATAATAATATTGTGGAATGTACACACCGTTAAATCTCTACCTGAGACACTTCATCCTCTTATTCATCGTGGCTATCTGAAATTCTTTGGAGTGCTGAGATGAACAATGGCCACTTGTTAGAGGCAACGTATAAAGAAACACCACAGGAAACATGCTGGGATTCACAACAGACAGAGGAAAAGAGCACAGAGCCCTAATCTGCCGAGAATTCTACTCGCCAATATCCAATCCTTACAGAATAAGATGGACAATCTTGGAGCCAGGATACATTTCCAACAGGAAATTAGGGACTGTATCATCCTTTTTTTTACGAAACATGAATCGAGACCTTGATCCTGGACACTGCTGTGACGCTGTTTGACAACTTCTTTTGAGATTACGCCAGCTACAACTAAAATTCCGTGCCATCCTCCTGTGAGAGCCTGTGGACTGACCGACCAGCCCAGCCCCATCTCAGGCAATTCCATCACCACCCAAGAGAAAGGTGAACATCTGACCATCCCAGCTCAGGAAATTCCATCCCCAACCAAGAGCAAAGAGGGACTACTTGTCACATTAATGCAAAAGTTAAAATACTTGGTATTTAATGCAACTTAAATTTACATCACATGACAGCAGTTTGAGGTTATAGCTGCATTAGTGTCCCTGATTGCAAGTTGGTGCTTTGTGGGTCTGGTTTGTCTTGTTTTTTGTGGTCGATGTCGATCAACAGAGGAATAAAATTACATTATGCCATTACTATTTTTCCCTGGTTGTCCCTTTGTTTTCTTGAGTCGGCTCTCAGAGCCGGTCCCGTCAGGCCTTCCCGAGCCTTTCCAGCCGGTCCCTTCCGGCCTTCCCGAGCCTCTCCAGCCGGTCCCGTCCGGCCTTCCCGAGCCTCTCCAGCCGGTCCCGTCCGGCCTTCCCGAGCCTCACCAGCCGGTCCCGTCTGGGCTTCCCGAGACTCTCCAGCCGCCTGAGCCCACTGCCCACCGTCCCAGCCGCCAGAGCCCGCTGCCCAGCCGCCAGAGCCCGCAGCCCACACTGCGTGCTCTGGCTGAGTCCGGCCCATGTAGAGGAGGCTCTCTTTGAGTCTAACTGCCCGCACTACGAAGACCATCCGGTGTGGGTGCTTATGGTTCGGAGACTTGCCGCCCTCAGAGATTTTGCTAGGCAGGGTCCTGCCCCTCCCCCCGGGGAGATAAAGAGCTGGACCGCTTTTTAATCCCGCTCCCGGTGAATTTCTGACCAATCCCGTCCGCTCCGCTTCACTCCCCGCCGCAACCGCAATTTGTGCGCTCGCTCCCGCCTGCATCCGCTAACAATAAAGCTTAAAGGATTTAAACAATGTTGATGTATGCTAAAGTTCATAACAACAGACACAGCACATTTGCGCTAAAATAAACGCTCATTTTACGGTCGATAAATATGTTCATGTAAGGTAGACACACCACGCCTGACAAATAACTTAACATATGACGACATGTGACAAATGACATTGTTTATTAGACCAATACAATTTTCGCTTCTGAAAGGCTATACAAACAACACCTGAACTCATAGCCTTCAGCTGTGCCTATAACACCCTATATATAGCCAAGGGCACGATATTATATGAATTACTTTCATTTAAAACGTAAATAAGTTTCCATACGTTTCAATGATGGGCTTTATCTCCCTTGCAACAGACGCATGGAGTTCTTGCACTCTCCCCTCGACATGCCGAGATACAGTGGTAGGGTGAGGTAGAACATCTTTAACATCAAATCTGCCATATTTAGCAGTTCCATTAATGAAATGTTGAACTATGTCAACAATTTCCTGGCAACGAAGTCACAAGGCTGAATGTCTTAACAACAAGTTCAACCTATTTATTTGTAGAGTCTTGCTTAACACATGCGGAGAGAAGTTGTCATGGTTCTGCCATTTCTGTTTAGGCTTTTCCAGTCTTGGGGTAGAACCATGATAGTATCACGTGTTTAGTGTGAGAAAGACATGGCTGTGTTTATATATTATATGTTTATATACATGGCATGTGCTTTCTCGTGTCTCGTCAGTGTTTCCCGCCATCTCGTTTCCTTGTTACCTTCCCATTAGTGTTTCATTACCCACATCTGCCTCTTGTTAATCATCCTGTGTTTGTTACCCTTTAAATCATCCTCATGTTCTTTCTCTTGTCCTCGTGGATTGTACTGTACCACGTTCCTTGTACTCTGTCGATGTTGCTAAGGTTGTACTCTGCTACTGGAATCCTGTCTTGTGAGTCACCCTTGTCATTTGTTCTCAGAAGTCGATGTTCCCTGTTAATATTACCTCGTGTCCTGTAAGTTTAGTTTAGTGTTATTCAAAGTGTTTGTTTAGTCTAGTGAGTCCTTGTCCTTGTTTCAGTTTATTAGTATCCGGTCCTGTTTTCCACCTCGTGGGTGGCGTCTTGCCTTTATGTCTTGTTTTGTATTTAATAAATATTCTGTTTAACCCTGTCCGTGTGTCTGCCTGCACTTGGGTTCTACTTCCCGTTCAAACCGTGACAGAAGTGCTTTATCTTTGAAGCAGAAGTTACTTTGACCAGGTGTAATCGAGCAGGTATGCCGCCTAGACCCAGAGGTGCCAGATTTTTGTCCGTTGTATACCAAGACTTTTGTACATTTATTGCAACTCAGGAATTCTATTAGTTTATTCATTTGTCTGTAACAATTCAGAATTTTTGAGAGCCAGCCTCTGTGTTTCCACCAGTGAAGATTTTACCATTAGTGCTACCCAAAATCTGAACAGAGAAAGCTGCCGTGACGCTGATCGCCCCGAGATGGACGAATCAGCCGTGGTTCCCCGACATCAGATCAGAGCAACCTGGGCTCCCATAACACCCGAGTAGTGCCACAGACTGATCGACTCCATGCCACGCCGCATTGCTGCAGTAATTCAGGCAAAAGGAGCCCCAACTAAGTATTGAGTGCTGTACATGCTCATACTTTTCATGTTCATACTTTTCAGTTGGCCAAGATTTCTAAAAATACTTTCTTTGTATTGGTCTTAAGTAATATTCTAATTTTCTGAGATACTGAATTTGGGGTTTTCATTAGTTGTCAGTTATAATGATCAAAATTGAAAGAAATAAACACTTGAAATATATCAGTCTGTGTGGAATGAATGTATACATTATACAAGTTTCACTTTTTGATTGGAATTGATGATATTCTAATTATATGACCAGCACCTGTATAAAACATATAATAGGCAGATTTTTAGTCACATTACTTAGTTTATAAGCTTCATAGCCTGTATACATGCATAAGTCTTACATTCCTTCAGGTAAGAGGTGCCAATTTCCATTTCTGTGTCTATGTTAACATATGAAAATGTTGGACTGCTGGAACCAAACTTTGAACACATACATAGACAAGTGATCATCACTTAAAATTTATTTATATTTACAATTGATTTTCCTTAATATATGTATAAAAGGTCAAAAAAAATGTTATGTTATCATGTTTTATTATGTTAGTTTTCTGGATAATTATGGCTTAAATCAAAACAAACCAACTGCAGTTTGATTCATATAAATTGGAATGCACAGTAAAAAACATTTTTCCAAACTCTTCATATGTTCTTCATCTAGGAATCTGCATTTGACCACAACTTCTTCTTTGTGTCTTGTAAAACGTCTTTGTTACAGATGTATCCTCGATTCCCTGATGTAGGGAACGAGACGTTGTGTCGAGACTGACAGAATGGGGTTTGACTTGAGAACCTATCATTTCTGATTATACTTTGAAAAGGCCAATGAACTTGGCGAATGGGACGCAAAGCCCGTACACACGGGTATAAGAGGGAAGATGACGTGCTCATTCATTCACCCTTTTGGGCTGAGGAAACTGAGAGGCACTCTCGACTGTGGCATGATGGACACAACGTCTTGTTCCCTCCATCAGGGAACCGAAGTTAGAACCGTAACCAAGACGTTCCCTTTCTGTTGGTCTCTCAACATTGTGTAACATATACTGGACTTTAATACAAGCTGCTCCACTGGACTTGTAAACCTGAAGTGCTTAGTGATGGATGGAATGCCTGAACTTTGTCTAGTGGAGGAAATAGGGAGGCTGAAATAGTGTGGTTTCTAGCCTGAAGAGGGGAGCAGACGCTTCGCAGACGTGCCTACCCCATCCCACAAACAGCTGGGCCCCTCCGGGCAGTTAAGTCAGCAAAGCTGCTCTCCTCCCCGGGGGCCCCCATGGGATCGTTTAAGCAGATCGAACCCCTAGTCCCCCTGTCTCAGTCCCTGGGAGCCTGATTGGCACTTCCCAGACCGTCACCGTGGCTTTGGAACAAAACCGTCTCAGCTATGTAATTCAATTCGCCATACGTTCCCCCAAGTTTCGGGGCTTGTGGCGAATGGTGCGATCGATTCTTGGTAACCCACCTTGGGAATGCATGATCTTCCCTAACTGGACCTCCACCACGTGGTACTTCGATTTAGTCCGCACACCCTGACGGGGAGACCATTTTGGGTTTCTCGACTTAACTCCTCCCCATGGTAGGAAGTGGTCTCTGTAGCGCGTTTATTCACTGAGGAAATAGCGCTTCCCCAGTGGCCCTAATGGTTTTGAAAGGCTTCTCGCTGTTAGAGAAACAAATCCTCCGCCTATGACGGTCTATGGCAGGGGCTTCTCACCTTTCCAAAGCTCTGGGACCCCCTACCTCTCCATTAGATGGTCACAATTTCGCGCTAGCAATCCCAGGCCACTCAGCGTCGCTTTGCTAGAGATTGTGAAGCGGCACAGCACTGTGGCCACGTTAAATTCTAAAACATCATGGTAAACTTTGTAACACCTCGTCTCTTGTCTCTGTAGCACGTTTATTCACTGAGGAAATAGCGCTTCCCCAGTGGCCCTAATGGTTTTGAAAGGCTTCTCGATGTTAGAGAAACAAATCCTCCACCTATGAAGGTCTATGGCAGGGGCTTCTCACCTTTCCAAAGCTCTGGGACCCCCTACCTCTCCACTAGATGGTCACAATTTCGCGCTAGCAATCCCAGGCCAGTCAGCGTCGCTTTGCTAGAGATTGTGAAGTGGCACAGCACTGTGGCCACGTTAAATTCTCAAACATCATGGTAAACTTTGTAACACCTCGTCTCTTTAAAGCTGTTACTCTGAGGGGTTGAACAGATTTCTGACATGTAACGGACTAAACGTTAATTTGTTTTGATTTCTATTTTATTCCTCCCCCCAAGTTTACATACAGTTGTGCTCAAAAGTTTACATACCCCTTGCAGAATCTGGAAAAAGCTGAAACATTTGAAAAAATAAGAGGATTTTTGAAAATTGAGGTTTTTTTTTATTTAGTCCTTCCCTAAGCAAGTTATTTCAGTAAAGAAAGGTTAACATAAAGTTTATTCTAAAGATTAATAACAGTTAACATACCCCTGATTATTAATACTGTATGATGATACCTAAACAATCAATGACCGTTTTTATGTTTAGTCATAGTTGTTTAAGGGTAACTTGTTTATCATGACTCATTAGACTGTCCACTGATCTTCAAAACAATCAGCCAGGTCCTCCACAATCTTTGCTTTTTCAGCATTTCTGGATAATTGACTCATGTCCAGCAGTAACTGTATGATGTTGAGATTACTCTCTTTACATTGAGGACAATCAAAAGACTCATACACAACTATTACAATAGATAGAAACATTCAGTTCTGCCCCCAAAGTCAACACGATTCATTTAAAGTCAGGTGGATAACTCTGCCTTTATGTGTTAATTTTGTGCTATAAATTTTGAAATTTGTTATAATTGTTTTCATAATGTGACAAAAATACTTTTGGCGGGAGTTTCTTGCCATGTGTGTTAATGTCAAGCTCTGTTCATGCTTAAATCTAAATTTAAATCTATATTTTTGGCTTTCTATGTCTGTTAACTTAAAGGCAATATGATATTATTCTACTAAGTTGACCTCAATTCACTTTAAGCGAATATACACATTCAAAGCAACATGAGCCGTATTGGTGTATGGTTCCCCCATGTGGTTGATAGACGCAATTTTCTGTTATATTTGTTGTAAATATTGCAGCTGTATAAGAATTTCATGTGGGCAACGCAATACATGTGAAATTATTGACTAGGCAGAAAACGCTGTCACATCATGTCACTTCATAAACTCTGCATGTTCTAAAACTCTCTTTGACTCCCGCGGGTTATACCATTGGTCTATACTAATAGTTCAAACTAGATTCTGAGGTAGCTACATGGCAGCTAACTTGCTAACGTTAGCTTCATAACACATTTGCAGTCACCCAAAACACAACGCATGTACGTGAATGTGTTTAGTAACCAAAGCAAATCATTTTCTGTAGTTATATTTTCGGAAACACACTCGGGACCAGGCATTGTGCTTTGTGTAATGGGTGCAATCAAAAACTTTCACTCAACTCGCTATGGGAATAGTGCCTAGCACAGTAACTATAGATACCAATAACATTAGTCTACGTGCATGAACTAAGGAATCAGCAACTTTCTACCATACAACATTTATTGTGGTTTGGTAGTCATCATTTACAAGCATAACACTAAATTCGTGATGAGACAGAATCAAACCACACTGCGGTGTTGGAAATCACAAACAAATGACTCTTACCAGCTGATGCTTTAAATGAATCAAAACTGCTGTACAGATGTATACCTAAGTAGCATTGTAGCCAATAGCGGACATGCACGTGACACCACCGAGTGACTGTGGTTTCGCCCATTAGTATACAGTGAAAACACGAGGACAAGTTGTTGTGCGATCGACTGTGCTAACAGATTCAACACTTAAAGTAGAAGTGAGTGGATCGTTTGACTAAACTGGAATCCAGGCACTGACCGAAACGTAAAAATGCAGTAGTAGCCACTTTTTCAGGTATGTTGAATTTTGGGAAAAAAGAACACTAACCAATGAAATATACTTAAGAGAATACTACTTAATAATTTTACCATCTCATATGCTCTGGAATTGCTCAGTTTAATTAGTCGGCACCCATTATTATGATTCTTGTGTTCTATAAAGGCGGGATTTGTAGTGTTAGCAAGTTTTTCTTACAAACAGTTTTTCTTACACCGTGTCTACACGCAGCACAATAGGACGCGACGCACAGCTTGTTCTTTTGGGATTTTCGCATCAGTTTAAAAAAACAAGAAAAAAGACCCTGGAGGCGTGCAGGGGGTGTGGGGGCGGAACCACAGTATACATCATTGCATTATTCCTGCATAAGTGATGATTCACTATAAATTTGTGTTGTTTACATTGTTTACATACGTCTGTGTTTTGTTGGCAAGTACACGATTGCCAACAAAACACAGACATATGACTTAGTTTGACTTACTGCTTACGGTTCATATCCGGCATCTTTTAGAGCCATCTATCAGTTTCAAACTGTCTCCAAATCCTGCATTATATTCACCGTTTATATAACATTCATCACTGAATTGTAGTGAGCAAACAAACAGCTAAACCTCCGTCAGCTGAGTAATGCAGCGTTGATGGATGTGCTCTTTCTCACGCTGGCTGGTTGATGAGTGGGCGTGCTGTTTCGCTTGCTGGAAAAGGTATGGGGTTCCCAAGTGGGGGTCGCAAGATCGTTTCCATAAATATTTTATTTTTCAGAAATAGTCTATGTAATCAATAATTGTAACAAAATATAAAAATATTAATTAAGTTAAAAATAAAACTGTGCATGTGCACAATATTTGTATACTTGAACAACCTTGGAGGATAGTGGGGTTCTCGAGTCACTGGGACTGTTATTTTGGGGGTCGCGGGCTAAAAGGATTGGGAAACCCTGCAATAAGGAACTAAGAAACGGGAATCCAAATTAAAAAAACTTAAATGAACCGTGGCGGAGTGAATTGAGCAAAGAAATCAGTCATAAGTTCAACTCGTTTTTTGACAAGTTGACCATGTTAAGCTTATGAATCCAGCACGTTTAACAGTGTAAACAAGTCAGAATGCATGAAATAGCATGTTACCCCCGCTCCAACCAGAAAGTTGGGCTGGACAGCTGACAAAATTAAATTGTACTCCGAATAAAGTTAGAAATATTCAGATGCGGTCTTGATGTATAAACCTTAGAGGGAAAAGACGAATTGTATCTATGTATGTGTCCATTTATAAGGAACAATACAAACAATGTCATTTACTCTTCATTTGGAGGAATGTTTTGAATGGTGTCCCCTTCCTGATAAACCCTTTAGAGGGCGATATATCCAGTTAAGAATGCACCTTGCACCAACAAACCTGCAGGCAAACACCCTTTCCTGTGTCACGTCAACATTACAGTCCAGTTAACTTGAACACGTTTAACCACTAAACTATGTTGTAACACAGATACATTTTACTACACTATTCCTCTTGACCTTTTTTATTATCCAACCACTGAGAATATTATTTAATTTAGTAAATTGAAGTAAATGTCCTTATTCTAAAAAAATACATTAATAGTACTAAATCTAAGAAAACAAAATAAAATGTTCTGGCAAGATACAGGTTTATTAACTGGTTTATTAGGTGTACATTATACCATTGATTTCATATTTTCCCTGTATACGGTTTAAAGTATTTACTGTAGATTTTTTATATAGTTTTTAAGTGAATACTATGGTGTATACAGATAATTTGTTTCATGTGGATCAATATACTATTGCAAGTGCTCACTTACTTTTGCACAGGCTCGGCCGACATAAAATGTAACCCCTGCCATTGCATAATACATAGGACTGTGGTTGAGGCTACATCAAAAAAGCTTTATGGTTCTGCCAAAATCAATCGCAGAGCAGTCCTTGCGCTTGCTTCAGTGTTTCAGTGTTTCAGTTCTTATGCCACTCCCTTGCCCCTCCATAAGTAATTTTCTAGATCTACCCTTCCTGTGACGGCCCGAGTGGTGGCCGCACAAGAGCGGTAATGTGGATGTATCAATAACGCACACACACATGCATTTACATGAAGGACATACATTTAAGAATAAGCTTTATTTAAACTTTTATTCATTTTCATTTGTTTCAATATGATAGCTCACAGTAACCGCATGAAACACATCATATTCATTCATTCTTTATTGTCAGGTTTGGTTACATTTACAACACATTTTTATATGCATAGTTACTGATTTGAAGTGCACACAAATTAGTTACTGTGTATATGTCACTTATATTTGTTTCTATTTTTGGAGTTAAGTTTACCGTGATGAACTTCAGATATGGTCCGCTGCAGCCGCATCTTGGTGCAATGAGGATTAGAGTCCGGGCGGGAACCGAACCTAAGCCTCATTGATTCTGCATTATTGGTTCCGGACATACTTTTTGCTGGAATTGGCCGGGGGAGGAAGGAACGTTAATGTATTTAGTAATTGATTTAGTTAGTTGTACATTTATGATATTTGATTACATTTGGCTTTCCTTATCTTTATTTATAAGATGTCTTTGTTTCATTTTGATCTTGATGTATGTAAGGTTATATGTGGTATGTAAAGTTAAATTGTTTCCCCTCTTAATTTGTAATGGGCCCATCCTTTCCTTTAAGAGCTGTTGCTTTGTTCATTTGAGGAGGTCAGTTATTAATTTGTTTGGTTGGTTTTTGTCTAACTGTTTGATCTCATTTCCTGTTTGATTATTTTATTTTTGTTGTAAGAAATTTCTGAGTATGTAAAGTTACTTTTTTTCTTGGGTACAAATAAAGACCTGTTTTCTTTTGTGCAAAGCTTGTGTTCCTTGTTCTTGGCCTCTTTGTCCCTCACATATGGTGGCAACGGTGGGATGTAACCAAATCCCCAAGCTCTTTGAGAACTACAAATGTGGAGATAAATGGTGAAAAATTGACTGCTTTGATTGACACCAGCAATGATCAGACTCTGGTAAGAAGAAAGTTCATATCACCCTCTTTGATCAGTACAGTCGACAAATTGCCTATTTTTTGTGTACATGGAGATGAGAGATTGTTACCAACCGCCAATGTGTATGTCAAAATAGAAGAACAGACTTACCTGATGAAAGTGGGGGTTGCTGATAACTTGTCTTTTCCTGTGATTCTGGGTCGAGATATACCAGTGCTGCTGGAGTTGTTGCACCCGGCTCAACAGTGTAACGTGGTAGTGACCAGAGCAAAGGCGAATCAGTCTGAGGAGATTGAACACCCACTAAGTACCTTACCTTTCTTCAATGCAGAGATTGAATCCGGGGTGTCGAAGAGGAGTAGGACTAGAAGAGCAAAAAGACAAGAAAAGGTCAAATATGCCGCTCGTATGGAGAGTGAAGATTTATCCTGGGACTTACCTGTGAACTTCCAGACGCCCACCAATATCGTTCAGATGCAGCAGGAAGATGATAGTCTCACGGAGTGCTTTGCTAGAACTGCAGAGGTAAGAGAGAAGCCTCTAGATGACAGTACAGCCAGATATGTAGTAATGAAGGGGATACTCTGTCGGGAGATCGGGGTCCAGAAACCACTTGTGGTTCCACAGTGTGTTCGAGATATGGTGTTACATCTGAGTCACTCGATTCCTTGGGCTGGCCACCTGGGGAAAAACCAAGACTGTTGCAAGAATCAAGAAATGTTTTTTCTGGTCCGGTTTGAAAGTAGATGTGGCCCAATTTTGTAAAAGCTGTCCTGTTTGTCAGAAGATTTTTCTCAGACGTCCGTCACAAGCACCACTACAACCACTTCCTATTATTGGTACTCCCGTTTGAGAGGCTTGGGATGGATGTCGTTGGACCTGTGGAGAGGAGTCGCTCAGGGAACCGTTTTATGCTGGTGATAACTGACTACTCCACCAGATACCCAGAGGTATTTCCGTTAAGATCTGTGAAGGCGAAACCTGTAGCTACTTCCTTGGTCCAGTTATTTTCCAGGGTTGGATTTCCTGCAGAAATTCTAACCGATCAGGTTACTAATTTCATGTCTACCTTGTTGAAGCAGGTTTACCAGCTCTTAGGAATTAAGAGTCTGCGTACTACTCCTTATCATCCCCAAACGGATGGGTTGACTGAGCGATTTAACCAGACTTTGAAGCAGATGTTAAGGAAGTTTGTCAGTGAGACTGGTCAAGACTGGGATCAATGGTTGCCCTATCTTCTATTCGCTTATCGGGAAGTCCCTCAGGCTTCCACAGGTTTTTCTCCTTTCGAGCTGTTGTATGGCCGTGATGTCAGAGGCCCATTGGCTCTGCTCCGGGAGATGTGGGAAGGGAGTCCTGAAAAAGAGCCCACCTGTGTTGCTTCCTATGTTTTACAGATGAGGGAACGTTTGCAGAAGATGACCGGTTTGGCTCAGAATCATTTGGCAGAAGCCAGGGAAAGGCAGAAGACTTGGTATGACCCTCTGGCTCGAGAAAGAGATCTGGAGGTCGGTACAAAGGTACTTGTCATGTTGCCCAGTCGAGAGAGTAAACTACTAGCAAAGTGGCAGGGTCCTTACGAAATCAAGAAACGCCTGGGTCCTACGACTTCTGAAATCAGTATGCCGGGTCAAGATCGATCTAGTCGGGTTTTGCATGTCAACCTGTTGAAAGAGTGGGTTCCTCGTCCTGAGAAGTCAGTCACTGATGATTCGCTGTGTTGGAGAGGAAGAATCTGATGAGCAGTATCTGCCACAGCCAGTTCCTGGGGGCATCGGGCTAGATCATCTGACAGCTTCCCAGTGGTCTCAAGTACAAGTTCTCTTCACTTCGAAGGTATTTTCTGAATATCCCGGGTTTACCAACTTGATTGAGCATGGTGTAATACTGAAACCTGATGCTGTCGTGAAACGCCAGAGCTATGGGATACCTGAAAGATTGCAGGTGACCTTGCAGGAAGAAGTAGACCTTATGCTCCGCTTGGGTATTATTGAGCCTTCGAATAGTGAGTGGTGTCACCCCATAGTCCTTGTGCCAAAAAAAGACGGGAGTAAAAGGTTCTGTATAGATTTCCGATATCTCAACTCAGTATCACAGTTTGATTCCTACCCTTCCCTCGCGCATAAGTGACTTAATTGATCGTTTGGGCCAATCCAAATATCTCACAACAATGGACCTTTCTAAAGCCTATTGGCAAATTCCACTGACTCCATCCTCTCAGCCTTTGACTGCATTCAGAACACCAAGGGGCCTTTTCCATTTTAAGGTGTTACCTTTTGGCCTTCATGGGGCCGTGGCGACGTTTCAGAGGTTAATTGACCAAGTATTACGTGGCTTACCTTTTGCTACTGCATACCTTGACGATGTTATCATTTACAGTAACACCTGGGAGGAACATGTGCTACATCTCACAGAAGTTGTGCGGCGTCTTCAGAATGCCGGTCTAACTGTCAACCCCACCAAGTGTGCTGTAGCTAAACAAGAGACTGAATACCTGGGTTACGTCATTGGCCAGGGTGTTGTGCGACCACAGGTGAAGAAAGTTCAAGCTTGAGAGAAGTGTGCGGTACCCCAGACACGTAAGGACCTGCGATCATTTTTGGGGGTGGCTGGATTTTACCATCGCTTTGTCCCTAACTTTTCCAGCAGGGCTGCGCCGTTAACGGACATGGTGGGGGCACGTTGCCCTAACCAATTGCAGTGGACTGAGGAGAGATTGAAAGCCTTCGGGGACATCCAGGGAGCTTTGACAACTAGTGCTGTGCTACACAACCCTGATTTTAGTCGTCCTTTCGTTGTACAGACTGATGCCTCTGAGAGAGGAGTAGGAGCCATTCTATTGCAAGGACCACCAGAGAGTCGACAGCCAGTGGCTTACATTAGTCATAAACTGTTTCCGAGAGAAGTACGTTATTCAACGGAGGAAAAAGAGTGTTTGGCCATAAAGTGGGCGTTGGATTCCCTACGATACTATCTACTAGGCCGTGAGTTTACTTTAGAGACTGATCATAAAGCATTGCAGTGGTTGGAGAAAATGAAGGATTCTAATGGAAGGATTACAAGATGGTATCTCGCCATGCAGCCCTTCAGATTCAAGATACAACACGTTTCTGGTAAAGTCAACGTTACTGCTGACTATCTCTCCCGCTCTACTGGCGAGATTCCTGAAGTGGGGGGAAATGTGACGGCCCGAGTGGTGGCCGCACAAGAGTGGTAATGTGGATGTATCAATAACGCACACACAAATATATTTACATGAAGGACATACATTTAAGAATAAGCTTTATTTAAACTTTTATTCATTTTCATTTGTTTCAGTATGATAGCTCACAGTAACCACATGAAACGCATCATATTCATTTATTCTTTATTGTCAGGTTTGGTTACATTTACAACACATTTTATATGCATAGTTACTGATTTGAAGTGCACACAAATTAGTTACCGTGTATATGTCACTTATATTTGTTTCTATTTTTGGAGTTAAGTTTACCGTGATGAACTTCAGACATGGTCCGCTGCAGCCGCATCTTGGTGCAATGAGGATTAGAGTCCGGGCGGGAACCGAACCTAAGCCTCATTGATTCCGCATTATTGGTTCCGGACATACTTTTTGCTGGAATTGGCCGGGGGAGGAAGGAACGTTAATGTATTTAGTAATTGATTTAGTTAGTTGTACATTTATGATATTTGATTACATTTGGCTTTCCTTATCTTTATTTATAAGATGTCTTTGTTTCATTTTGATCTTGATGTATGTAAGGTTATATGTGGTATGTAAAGTTAAATTGTTTCCCCATTTTAATTTGTAATGGGCCCATCCTTTCCTTTAAGAGCTGTTGCTTTGTTCATTTGAGGAGGTCAGTTATTAATTTGTTTGGTTGGTTTTTGTCTAACTGTTTGATCTCATTTACTGTTTGATTATTTTATTTTTGTTGTAAGAAATTTCTGAGTATGTAAAGTTACTTTTTTTCTTGGGTTCAAATAAAGACCCGTTTTCTTTCGTGCAAAGCTTGTGTTCCTTGTTCTTGGCCTCTCGGTCCCTCACACTTCCTAATTGCTCTAAACATATGTTATTGAATCATCTAATATACTGTACTACTAGATTATATTAATAAATTCCATTTTTATTGTGCTGTCCGGCCAAGAAATCGCACATGTGACATTAATGTGTTTCATTTGCATTTCATGCCAGTTAAATCCTTACAGGTTTACTCATAATGATTAAATGTAAATATGTTAACAGCTATATCTATCTGGTGTGGTCTGTTTGGGTTCTTGCAGTGTTCCCGAAGATGCTTGTTAAGCTTCTGCTGAGTCCGCTCTTCATGCTGCTAGTTCTGACCCAGTGCTGTTTCTCCTCTGTGATCGCGGGACTTGCTACCTTTCTCAACAAGTTCCTGGAATGCCAGTACAGTGCCTCTGCAGCCTATAGCAGCCTTCTTATTGGTCAGCTACCGTTTTATAATTAAACACAATTTAGCTTGGGAAGTTTGAGGTAATCTATAAATTGCACTTTAGCTCTGGATATTGCTGTGTATTATTTTTGGTTTTCAGTGTTGGGGAGTTCCTGTTTAACTTCTTATTAAAGGATTAGTTCACTCAAAAATCAAGTTCACTGAAAATATGCTGTTAAATGTGGGTGATACTGTATGTACAATAGACCATTAAAGATAAAATGTTTGTCCTTGGTGAATTACCTTAGTTCTCTGTTCTGTGGTAGTCCCCTTACAGCTTTGTTTTGGAATCATCATGGTGGCAGACTGATGCCCTGTCCACGTGAACACTGGTATTTTAAAATCTGCAGCTTTTACAAAGCACACGCAGTATCCAGTCACTGATCCAAACTTTTTTTGAAAACTCCTGCTATAGTGAAGACTCTTAGAAGATTTCCAGTGTTGTCGTTTAGACGGTGAAACCAGAGTTTTGGTGAATGACGTTGGAATGCACGCCAATATCTCATTATAGGTAATAACTGACCTTGAAAAATTTAACTGGCCTATCAAAATCAAGAATTTTATGAGTATGTGTGATAAAAGGTGGTAATGCATCAGGTGCCAAATGATGCTGATGAAAAGAAAGAGTTTTGTGAGTTTGTCTGAAGTCATGAATTACAGGTTATAGGTAGTTAAAATTTCTTTATGAAACCTGCAATGTAAGGGGTTGCAGCTATTTTACAAAGTATGCAATGTTTTAGTTTTTTAATTTTATATGATGTTTTTTAATGATCTGTTCGAATGTAAAATAATTTGTTTACAGTTTGTGGTGCAGCTATTTTAGTTTAAAAAAATCGCTTAACTGTATTTAAGCCACTTAAAATTACGAGAAGATTGTATCTTTACAAACTTTTCAAAGCAGCTTCCCCAACACTGAAGAATACAATGTGGGATAAAACTAATAAATGATTCCCTGTATTTTCATAGAGAGAAACATCAATTTTAAAATGTAAAAACTGTTCTTTGTTTTCTCTCAGGTGCTCTTAATCTGCCTTCTGTTTCTGTGGGAATGGTGCTCGGGGGACTTGTTATGAAGCGCTGGGGCTTGTCATTCAGAACCATTCCACGTTTCTCTGTTGCAATGCTCACCATCTCCCTCATTTTCTGTGTGCCTCTCTTCTTCATGGGGTGTTCCACGCAAGATGTTGCTGGTGTTTATCCTAAAACATATAATGGCAATAATGGGTGAGTTGTGAGGGTGAATCGTGACAACAAACTTATTTTTGTTGTCACGATTTGTTGGCTTCCAGAAAAAAAAAACACAAGTTCACATTTTCAGATAGTTCTTGAATCAGACAAAGGTGAACATTTGTCTTACTGGTCCTTCAGCTGTACCAGCACCAACCAACAGAAACCAGTGTGGAAACCATACTAGTCTTATTAGAAGGGAGAGGTTTAGCCATCTCTGACCTTTGTATGTGAGGAACCAGTAAGCACTTTGTAGCTTCATTGATTAATTTTAACATCAGGTTTAAAAAACAACAAGCTTTAAAATCAACAAGTAAGGTGAAAACATTTGCTAACAAAGCCTAGGCAAGGAATTACATATGCAAAAGTTTATCCTCCACAAAACAGATAATGGTCCTCTTACATTTGATTGCTTGCACATTTCTGGAATTGTCTCTGTTCAAACAAATTCCTTTCAGAAGTTACATCCAACCCCACCGATATTAACTGCAGTCTTAAAAGGCAAAGTTATGATAGAGGTTCTCAATAGATTTACAATTCATGAGCTGCTCCTAGCTGAGATGAAATCTTTAACCTTCCTCTTTTATTAAAATATTTTTTGTGGTTGATTATTGAGTGATATCGGATACATTTCAATTGTAATCATCTGACAGAAGCTTGGAGGTAATGAAAAAGTTATAATTCTAATATAAAATTAAAATATTTTTACAAGCGAGTCCTGTCAGACCTGTTAAAGACAGAAATGTCTTGCAAAGTAAATGCACACAAATCGGCTGGCCCTGAAGGCACAAACAGGTGAGAACTCGTGCTCTGAGCGTCTGAACGATTTCCACCTGGTGGCACTTACACCCATCATTATGATGTGCTTTGAGTAACTGGTTCTGAGTCACCTCCTAGAAGGCCTTCCACACTGGACCCATACTAGTTTGCCAAGATAAGTATTCCACAAAAAGGTAAGTATTCCATAAACATGTATGTTAACCACAAACAGGCAAGTATAACATTAACAGGTAAGTATTTTTAAATCCATTAAAAAAAATAATTGGTAAAAAAACAGATAAGTATAGACCCCTTTTGCGCTGACGTCATGTGTACGTCACAGCATTAGCTGGATGCAAAACAAAGGGAAAACTGAAGGCGGCCAATGCAAACCAGAACAGTTTCGACTACATAAGGAGATCATCTATTTGTGTTGTTTTGTGCCACAATCGACAGAATAGAGTGTCTAATTTGATAATTAAACGCATACCTGCTGCATTTGCCAAACAAAAACACTGACGACAGCTGTTGTTAAACACAATAAAACAGGCAGACTGAACAGTGACAAATGCTCCTGTTTTACTTCATAACGCTTAACTTTTTAAAAATTAACCATTCTCTGCTGAAGACGAGTTATTATGGCAATCTGTGATTGTACTGTTGAACAGAATGTGTCACTGTTAAACACCATTGGAAAAAGTGTGTATCTCTGAACCTAGAACGTATAAATAAAATCTATTTTTAATCATTGTTCTAATCTGATTTAGTCCAATCTGGGCGAAGTGTTTGACAAAAAAATGCAATTATATCAAGTAATGCATTTGTGTAGAATCCTACCCACATCTAAGAGGTGATCAAAAAGAACAAATGAAGATAGAACAATATGGTTGCCTTTCTGTCGGTCTTTCAATGTTGTGTCGAAGCGACAGAATGTGGTTTGAACTTGAGCACGTCTTGGTTACGTATGTAACCTCAGTTCCCTGATGGAGGGAACGAGACGTTGTGTCGAGAACGACAGATGGGGTTCGCCCTTGAGAACCAATCAACTCTGACTACTATAGAAAAGGCCAATGAAATTTGGCGAATGAAATTTGCATGCCGGGCTCCGCCCCCGGATATCTGGTATAAAAGGAAGCCGGCGTGCAGCATTCATTTACCTCTTGTTCTGAAGAGCCTGAGAGCCTCTCACGACTGCAGCAGAATACGATATGTGTTCGTGGCATAAGGGACACAACGTCTCGTTCCCTCCATCAGGGAACTGAGGTTACATACGTAACCAAGATGTTCCCTTTCTGTCGGTCTCTCAACGTTGTGTTGAGAACGACAGATGGGGTTGCCTATGGAAAACGCCACAACACTGTATCGCGTCACAATCTCAGCGAAGCGACGTAACAAGCCTGGGCGTGTCAGCTCAAAGCTTTCGGGAAACTTGTAATCTTCCAGTGTGGTGGTCGGGGGGTTCCAGAGCTTTCTTGGAGAAAGATGGGAACAGCCCTGACCGGTAACCTTTCACGGACGGGGCCTTAGCTCTCTACAGGCGAGAGGCCGTCCGGCTCGGGTTTACACCGGGTGAGCGCAACTCTTAATCAGAGAAGCGCTGCAGAGGCCACCTCCTACCCGTGGGGAGGAATATGGTGGATGTAAGTATGGTTGCACACTGCACCCCACCCCTGCAGTGAGGCGTCCGTCGTCAGTTACGGGCCACGACGTGCCCCGTAACTGCCCGAGGGGAACCCCTGCCCGGAGGAAGGTCATGGAAGACCAAGGTGTTAGGGTGCGTCGGCAGCAGGGCGTCATCACCATGCGCCTGCTGCCGGTGTGCCACGCTATCCTCGGAACTCGACTCTGTAGCCAGTGTTGAAGCGGTCTCATGTGCATCAATCCGAGGGGTATTATCCCCGCGGAGGACGCCATGTGTCCCAGGAGCCTCTGAAATTGTTTCAGGGGGACCGCCGACTGCCTGAAGTGTTCCAGGTAGTTCAACACTGACTGGGCGCGTGCTGCGGACAGCTGCTTCATCATTCCCACAGGGGTGGTTCGTCGGCTGGCGGAGCTAACCATCTGTCGCGGGGGGTCCCCGGAGGGAAGGTTGATTCCGCCTTTTTACCTGCCTGGCGGGACAACGGCATGCACTGTCGATTTGAGAGTGGTGACACCTCGCCAGGGTGTGAGGTCGGTTCGCCGAGCACAGTCTAGTGGAGTGTGCAATCTGCTGTAAGTACACCCGGGGAGAACGGAAAAACTCTGCGAGTAAGTGGGCGCCAGGCGAGAAGGTTGCTAACGGGGTGGAGGTTTCCCCCTCGGCCTCTGCTACCGGGGTGCAGCCTGTGGGGACACAGGAACCGGAGCCGATGTCGAAAGGGTCCTGGGTTGAAGGGAAATAGACGTCACGCGGGATCTCGGAGGCCTCTAGGCGGCCGAGTCGCGGCTTGAAAAAATGTGGCTAATTGCCACTGTCTGGTTCACTGTCAAAAACTGCTGAGCACAGTCCTCGACGGTGTTACCAACAACCCACCCTGCGAGATGGGTGCATCAAGAAAGCGGACTTCCTTGGTGTCACTCCTCTGCACAAGGTATAACCGGGGGTGTCTCTCCTGGACCACTACCGTGGACATCGTCCTACCCAGGGCCCGTGCTACCGACTTGGTCACCCGTAGAGCGCTGCCAGCGGTGGCACGGAGATCCTGCATTATACCCAGGTCGGCCTTACCCTCGTTGTTCTCTCTCAACGCCTAGGCCTGGCGGACCTGCAGGATGGCCATGGCGTAGAGAGAGGAGGCAGCCTGGCCCGCGGCATCGTAAGCTTTCGACACCAGTGATGCCGAAGTCTTACGTGCTTTGGACGGTAGGTGTGGCCGATTCCCCCCAGGTGGTAGCCGCCCGCGGCACAGGTGCACCGCGGGCGGACGTTCCATCCGGGGGATCTCGACGTAGTCCTTGGCTGCCCCACCATCGAGGGAAGTAAGGGAGCCGGAGCTGGTTTCATTGGAACGGTCCGTGAGTGGAGCGTTCCAAGTTTTACACAGCTCCTCATGCACTTCCGGGAAAAACATGGCACCCGGGGTAGGCGTGGTTTGCACCGCGCTCCGACCTCAGGAACCACGCATCCCCGGGTTAGCACGGATGACATCACTTCTGCCTCCTCCTGAACTCGACCGCTGGGGGTGGAGCTCGGATTCGTCAGAGTCGGATGCCAGTCTCCCTTCGATGCTGCGAGCGACATTTCATCTACGTGACACATCATTTCTAAATGTGTGCTTAAGGATCCGGACGGTATGCCACCGCCGGTTGGGGAACATTTAGAAGAGCGAATCGGGGTGCGATTGGCCCGTGAGTACTTGGCTGGCGGTACTTGGCTGGCGGGTTTACGTTCGCAGAGTTCCCCATATCACTAACGCTGCTAACGTGGGTGCGGGCAGATGTGTCAACAAACGCTGCTTCAGCGTGCTGGACGCCCAGACGCCTAACGCAGCGATCGTGTCCGATGCTGCGCTGGAGAATGCTCAGTCAGTCCTGAAAAGGACTTTAAGAAAAATCTCTAACACCTCCGGAAACGGCGAGAGGCCCAGGGGAAGGTCGCTGCAGGTAGGGACGATCCACTGCTCTGCGTCGTAGATCCGGCAATGTAGAAGAAGAAGAAGAATTAATTGAATTCGTTCTGTTTGTAGTCATGAGCGAAGGCTCTGAAGAACAAAAGGTAAATGAATGCTGCACGCCGGCTTCCTTTTATACCTGATATCCGGGGCTGAGCCCGGCATGCAAATTTCATTCGCCAAATTTCATTGGCATTTTCTATAGTAGTCAGAGTTGACTGGTTCTCAAGGGCGAACCCCATCTGTCGTTCTCGACACAACGTCGAGAGACCGACAGAAAGGGAACCTATCATCTCCGATTGTACTTTTTAAATGCCAATGAAGATGGCGAATGGCGTGGCATGCCAGTCTTTGCCAGTATATACTGGTTGAAAAGGAAGATGGCGTGCCCGTTCATTCAACTTTTTGTTCTTGAACCTGCTGAGCTTATGCTGAGTGCATCTTCTCTGATTGAAGTGAAAGAAACTACTAGATTCGACGACGCAGAGCAGCGGATTTGTCCTGGTGTGTGCAAATTACCCTGGGCATTTCAGTAGCGAGCCGAGGAAGTCTACTAGAGCAAATTTCCTTAAAAGAGCAAATTTCTCACAGTGTGCACTTGCCGACAGGCAAGTCTCGCCGCTGTGATCTTGGATGTGGCCGGCTCATCTTCGAGCCTGACAAGCACGATACCTGCATCCCATGTCTGGGTCTCCAACGGCACTGATGCCTTTGCGCACAGCTGGCCCCGGGACAAGCCGTAGTACGCCTTTCCCCCAGTGACCCTCCTTGCACAGGTCCTGTGAGAAAGAAAAGAGGAGCATCAAGTTATGTTGGTTGTTCTCCACTGCCCCAGCCAGACTTGGTTCTCAGACCTGACGCTTCTGACGAAAACTCCTCCCTGGCCGATTCCCCTGATCAAGGAAATTCTTTCTCAGGGGATGGGCACGGTCTGGGACCCGAGATCAGACCTCTGAAACATCCACATCTGAATGAATATTCCCCGAACTCGCTCCGTACCCATTTGGGACATTGATGTGATCCTTGTGGACCTCGGAATGGCCCCATTTGAGCCCCTAGGAGAAGCCGCTCTACCCCATCTTACGATGAAGACAGTTCTCCTAGTTGCGCTTGCTTCCATCAAGAGGGTAGGGGATCCGGATGCACATGTACCAATCCCAAGATCTCCCGTGCCCACTGGCAGTGAGGGCTCACTCCACCCGGGGTGTAGGAACTGTTTCAGGGCGCCTTTCTGGCAGACATCTGCAGTTGAAGGTTGGGCTACACCTAGTACTTTCGCAAGGTTCTACAACCTTCCTGTAGAGCCGGTGTCTGTCCACGTCTTAGACACTAGGTAAGACAGACGGCAAGCTAGGCATAAGCCTGCAAAGCGCCTTCTCCCTTTCATCAGGTGAGTCAGTGCGCTGTTCCAGCTTCCCTACTTCCTCCACTGGACGAAGTATAGGCATTCCATCCATCACTAAGCACTTCAAGCTTACGAGCCGGGCGGAGCGGCTTGTATTCCAGGCCAAGTATAGGTGAGTCTTCTCACGAGGCAAACCTTTATACTTGAACTAGTGCTCCACACGTAGTGACTCCCCTCCTTGGGTAGTCCCTTCAGATGTTCCTCACTCTTGGTTCCCCTATCAGTGAACCTGTGACCTCCCCTCGTTGGAGTCCACCGCTTCTGTGCGCCCTTGTTGGGACCCCGCGCAACTACTCCCATGATTTCTCCCCACTGGTGAGACCATGTAGGTATTCCACGTTTATTCTCACTACGGTAGATGTGTTATCTGTAGTGTTCTCCCTCCATACGTGGGGTAGCTTCCCAGTGTCCCTTACGTTGTTGGTCGGCTATCTCGCCCTTAGGGTAGCAAAGGTCACCGCCACTACGACCATTAGTGGGTGCCTCTAGTCGTGATCCACGCATTGATGTCTTACTACACCACTGGAAGGTTATGATTCACTGTTGCGCTCAATTGTGACTCGCCCAGGCCCAGTCAGTGTTGCTCCGCTGGAACTTGTGACGTGTCACAGTGCCGTGGCATTTTGTTTGGGAATCCCACTATGCAGCAACCGGGAATCCCTCTCAGGTTCCTCCATCCAAAAGGTGAATGAATGGGCACGGGTTCTTCCTTTTTAAACCCGTACGTAAAGGGCAGAGAGCGTTATGCCAGGCCATTTGCCAACTACATTGGACTACATTGGATGATAGGTTCTCAAGATCAAACCCTATTCTTTCGGTTCGACACAACGTCTCGTTACCTCCATCAGGGAACTGAGGTTACATAACCGATACGTTTCTTATGTTTAAAAGCAGAGACTCTGTTCTTCTAGTGAAAATGGTTTAAAAAGGCTGGCGCTAGCTGACAACTTAAAAAATAAAGTCTGGGGGGGAAAGAAAAACGACTGTCTTTTGTTAGGGGATTAGGATTTGGCTATGTATGAAGATAAATCAGTAGCAAAACTTTAATTTGGGAACTTGTAAAGTAAGTTCTTGTACCTATACACTAAAATGTCCACTCACAGCCCCATTTTTTAAATTTGTTATATAAAAAACTAAAGTTGAATGTTGAATGTTTGTACCCGTGGACAAAATCTTACAAATCTTTCTTCTAAATTTGTAGTTGCAGAAGATGCTGAGTGGCTCAGATGCATGACCTCATCAAATGCCACTCTTTCAGCTTTCAAGTTTGAGTAACAATGTTCAAAGTAAGGAAGGAAGGAGGCACCGCGATCATCCTCCGCAGCGAGGGGTCTCCGACAGAATGCATTTGTATCTTCCAAGTATTTTGGAAATGACAGTTTACACAAAATTTATATGATAAATGAGGTTTGTCTACCAGTGTAAATCTCAAAATTCAACTATTGAATTATTGACTAATTTAAAATGTAACGACAAGCTGACTACATTGTTGTCACAAGTGCATTACTCAACTCAACTTTATTTATACAGCACTTTATACAATTTTCATTTTAACAAAGCAGCTGTACCGGAGACATATTGACTATAAGCGAATCAATTAAAGTTATATACCTGTAAAAACATGAAAAAAAGGTGAAAACACAGAAGACAGACATACCCACATACAAACGCATCACACACACACAGAAAGCTTGTCCTAATGAATTCAATTGCGTGATTAAACGGGTATATAAGAGCATTTAACCACCGCGTGCAGCCCTCTTTGCGTGAAGACCAAAGATTGTAAAGACAATCGACTCTACCTGCGCGACTCCCCTGAGCAAGGACACCGGCATGACTCTTGTGCATTGCAATTTTATATAAAATATTTTGCACTCCTATTTATTTTCTTCTTGTCACTTGTTATTCCTTACTCCCTGTTTTGACTACAACATGTAAATCACCGGGATCACTTAGAAGGCCACGCTATGTTAATGCTTATAATCTTCAGACTGTTTTATCACTCAAAACTACCTCTATTAAATGGAACTGCCAATCTGCTGTAAACAAAGCAGATTTCCTCACACCTATTGCTTAACATTCAGGTCTTTCTCTTTTGGCACTTACTGAAACCTGGATCAAACCAGAGGACACTGCCACACCGGCTGCCCTCTCCAATAACTACACTTTCTCCCACAGCCCACGCATATCAGGGAGGTGTGAGGGAACCAGTCTACTCATTCCTGATGACTGGAAATTCAAACTGCTGGCACCCTCATGCAACAATGTTGCCTTCGAGTCTCATGCTATTACTGTCATCTACCCTGTTATAGCTCATGTTGTAGCTTCCTATCGACCCCCAGGTTAGCTTGGACATTTCGTGGAGGAGTTGGATACGCTTCTGGCATCCTTCCCCAAGGATGGTACTCCTCTGGTGGTACTTGGAGACTTAGAAAATCCACAGGCTGCTGACCTCAACTACCTGACAGCATCGTTTGACCTCAAGCGAGTCCCCTCATCAGCAACTCATAAGTCTGGTAATCTACTAGATCTTATCTACACACGCTACTGCTCCACTCATGACTCACAGGTCACCCCGCTGCACACGTCGAATAATTGCCTAATCACTCTTGATCTCGACCTAACTCCCCCAGACACTACACATGCCTCCCGACTGGTCACATTCCGACGCAACCTATGTACACTCCAGTGGCGGCTGCTGATCTTTTAAAGAGGGGAAGCTCATTTTCGGCCTAAATCATAAAAATTGTCCATTTATTTCCTCCTCTGGAAATGCTTGTCTCATGTCATCAAATTTCCCGGGATTGAGTAATTCTAAGAAAAGCATACTTTCCAAATTTGAAAAACGTCGAGGAATCTGCTCCAAGATGTTATCAAGGATGGCCATGTACTGATTTCTGTAGCGCTCTTGGGGATCCTGCAATTGGGTCAGACGGCGCTTTCTCATGGGCTCATCTCTTGAGTCTGATGTGAGATCTGCTGCTTTGGCATAAAAAGCTTGGAAAGCCCCCTCTGACCTCTTCTCTTTGACAAATGCAAGAAGAGACTCAATTCTTTTCTTGCAGTAAAGAACATCCATCGCTCTCTGCTGGACAATATCAAAGACCACATCAGTCTCAGAGAAGATTTGTTCATATGTGTACAACATGAACACAAACTCAAAATCCTCCAGTTTCCTCACGAAGCCTTTGGCACAATCCAGTGTATCATCATCCATTGTCGTATCTGCAATGATGTTATCAAATGTCTGCAGGAGGCCATCATAATTGTTTACCACAGTGCTCACTATCCGTGATGTGAAATTCTATCGAGTAGGAGCGTTTCTGGGCAACCTTGAGCAGCCTGCAGACTCCAGAAAAGACCTCCTCTTTGTGGATTTTGAGAAAAATGTGGCAAACCCAGAGAGTGATGGAAAAAAAATTCTACACTCAGGCAAGCATTTGGCCCCCTGTGACAGCACCAGATTCAGTCTGTGTGCATAGCAATGCACAAACATTGCACTGGGGGCTATTGCTTTCACTTTGGCCTGCAGACCATTGAGAGCTGAAGCCATGACAGCAGCCCCATCATAGGTCTGTGCCACAAGCTTATCCTTAAAATTGTAGCCCTCCATGTTCTCATTTAAAACATCAAAAACAGACTGAGCATCTCACCCCCCAGAAACATCAAAAAATCCAATGAAGCGCTCCTGAATTTTACCTGCACTATCCACATAGCGAACAATGACAGAGAGTTGGGCACGGCAGGATATATCAGTGGTTTCATCCACCTGCCATCCAAAAAAGGGAGCATCCTGAATTTCATCTCTGATCTGATCAGAAATGGTGGCTGCAAGAGCAGAGATCAAGTCATTTTGAATAGTGTGTGACATACCAGAAAACACAGTTGAGGACTCGAACTGTGTGGACAGGACAGAGTCATATTTAGCTAATGTTTCTGTGAACTCTGTGTAATTCCCCTTGTTGGATGATTCACTACTCTCATCATGTCCCCTAAATGACAGCTCCTGCCGGCCAAGCAAGGATATCACATCAATAAGGCGGTTTAGGAAGGCCCTGTTTTGTTTAACAGTTTCATTATGTTTAGCCACTTGAATGAGAGCACCTTCATTGATTGCATGCTCAACCCTGATTCTGCCCATGCAACTTAATCTTGCACATGCACTCACATGTTCATTGCTATTTTCATGCCTTTTATATGCCCTGTCAAAGTTTGACAGATCTCCACACCCCAATTTTGACCAAACAACACATCCATGATATGGTTTCATCAAGAGACATGGCCAGCAGTACATTTTCTTTTTCACAGCACTTCCAGTCAGCCAGCTAACTTTGTCATACCAGGAGAGCTGAAAAGACCTGTTACTTTTCCCTATCTTTTGCACTAAATCAATCTTAGGTGTTGATCTGCCCTGCTGTTTAATTCTAAGTTTCTCCTCGTAAGGAAGACTTTCTAATGGGTTTGCCAAAATCAGGTCGACAATATTAGCACTGTCTGCCATCGTGTGCAGTTTGCTAGCTGACTAGTTCAGACTATATGAATTAATGAACAAACGATGTAATATATATATATTTAACTCAACGGGAGGAAATGTGGGAATTATGTTAAATTGGAACAATGAATGTGGTGTGAAATTGTGTGAAATATACGATGAAGGTTGCAGCAGTTTGTCTTTCGACTACACATGCAAAATCCGCGATGGGACTGAGTTGGAAATTGAGACACAGAGTGATACGCGTCATAATCTGAAGACCATTTATAACAAAAAAAAACAATGTCTCCGCGGTCTCTGCCACATTCCCTCTGAACAGCTCTCTCTCTTGGACACTAACACCCCCACTGACACTCTCTGCTCCACACTTACCTCCTGCTTTGACAGCTTATGCCCCCTTACATCTAGGCCAACTCGTGCATCCCCTTCTACCCCCTGGTTATCTAATGTTCTCTGCGAGCATCACGCCACGCTCAGGTCTGCTGAGAAAGTGGCGCAAATCTAAAGAATCCACTGACCTCAGTCTCTATCAGTCTCTTCTCTTCCTTCTCTTCTGATGTCTCCTTTTAAAGACTCAATACTACCATGCTAAAATCAACAACTCTCCTAACTTTCATACTCTCCTTAAAACCTTCTCTGCTCTTATTTGCATGCCTGCCGCCTCACCTCCATCGGACTTAACAGCTGATGAGTTTGCATCGATCTTCGTAAAGAAAACGACCACTATCAGCAGTCAGTTATCTGTGCTGCCGTCTCTTGATCACTCCCTAACCCCAGACACATGCTCGCTCCCCTCTTTCTCCCTCCTACCTGAAGATGATGTTTCCAAGGTTATATCTTCGAACCACCCAACAACCTGCCTGCTAGAACCCATCCCCACTCATCTCCTCCAGGCCATCTCTCCATCGGTTGATTCCTCTCTGACCCACATTATCAACTTGTCTCTCATCACTGGTACATTTCCCGCAGTCTTCGAAGAAGCCTGTATCACCCCACTACTGAAGAAACCCACTCTTAATCCTTCATTTTCAGATAACTGCAGACCGGTATCATCCCATTGCTAAATCTTTTGAGCATGTTGTATGTAACCAGCTCTCCTCCTTCTCACGCAGATCAAATTGCTGGACAGCAACCAGTCAGGTTTCAAGAGCGGTCATTCCACTGAGCTGCGTAGTGCGCTGCTCTCTGTCATTGAAGCCCCGAGACTGGCAAGAGCTGCTTCGAACTCATCTATACTCATCCTACTGGATATTTCTGCTAACTCTGACACCGTTAACCACCATATCCTCCTGCACACCCTAATCTTCATTCACTTATGCAGACTTATGTACCCCCCAGATCCTTAAGCTCTGCAAACGGACGACGTCTTGTGGTGCCATCCAGAAATGTGTAAAAAAAAATCGCTCTCACGAACCTTCTCGGGATCAGTTTCACATTTGTGGAATGATCTGCCTGCTGCTACAAGATCAGGATATTCTGTCGGCATCTTTAAGAATCGACTAAAAACACATCTCTTACGTCAGCATCTGACCGATCATTTCTGATTTCTATATCTTTTCTACAATATAAAAAAAACGAAACAGAATGCAAACAGTATTCAAACGGTGGCAAGGAACACAAAACTCCAGTTGAGAAAAAAAAAATGGCAACCTGGAACCTAGGCCCAACCAGTGGATTCCAGTTCCTCTCTGTCAAAAGATGCGTATTTAGTCTAGATTTAAACTGACAGAGTGTGTCTGCCTCCCGGACAGTGTCGGGAAGACTATTCTAAAGTTTAGGCGCTAAATAGGAAAAGGATCTAGTACCAGCACTTGATTTTGAAATTCTAGGTATTACCAGCTGACCGGACGCCTGAGAACGTAATGAACGTGAAGGACTTTAACACATTAGAGGTTCGCTCAAATACCATGTAGGGCTAAACCATGTAGGGCTTTATAGGTAATAAGCAATATCTTAATGTTAATGCGATGCTCTATAGATTACCACTGCAAGGTTGACAGAACCGGGCTAATATGCTGACACTTTCTAGTGCGTGTAAGAACTGGATCTGCCGCGTTTTTGACCTGTTGGAGTTGTTGTAATAAGCCTGCAGGGTAACCACATAAAAGTGTATTATGTTAATCAAGTCTTTATGTCATGAAGGCATGAATTAACTTCTCTGCATCTGACAGTGACGGCATTTGACGTAGTTGAGATATATTCTTAAAATGGAATAATGCAATTTTACAGGTGTTGGTGACATGGCTCTCAAATGACAGATTACTATTGAGTAGAACGTCTAGATTCTTAGCTGACGACGAGGGTTTTATGGAGCATCCGTCAATAGTGAAATAGTGTTCTTGGTTGTTACATATGGCTGTTTACGGTCCAAAATGTAGCACTTCTGTATTGTTAATTCCGAGTTCAGTAATAAAAGTTGTTACTCATCCAGTTTTTTTATATCGACTATGCATTCTATTATTCGATGAAACCACTGGGTTTCATGAGGCTTTGAGGAAATAAAAAGTTGAGTATCATCTGCATAACAGTGAAAGCTTACTCTGTGTCACTTTATCAAATCTCCTAGAGGTAGCATTTATAATGCAAAGAGCAGAGGCCCTAAGACTGAGCCCTTTGAAGTTGCTGACGATTTATTCTTTGTTAATTTAGTGAATGGGTTAAATAAAAACCTTGGGTTGTGCTGGTTCTTTTTCTGTCGGTCTCTCGACGTCGTGTAGAACCAACAGATGGGGTTCGCCCCTTAAGAACCTATCACTTCGACTGGTTTTGAAACGGGCCAAAGAAATTGCCCAATTAAATTTGCATGCAGGACTCCAACCCCGGATATCCGCGTATATCCGGGCATGCTGCATTCATTCACCTTTTGTTCTTCGGAGCCTTCACAAATGATCGACTTCGAGACTTGCTGGATTCTCACGATGTGATGCAGCGGACTGTCCCTTCCTGTGGCGACTTCCCCTGGGCGTCTCGGCAGTTCCAGAATTGTTCGAGTTTTTTCTCTAAAAGAGCAAATTTCTCCATCGTGGCATGTCCCGCTGTTCTCATGGGAGCTATACAATCAGTGTGGAGTGGGGACGGACACGATGGCTGCCTCAAGTGTAGGGTTTCCAGCACGCTGGGGCATCCGTTGTGGATAAGTTCTGCCCGCACTGCTGGCATTTCACGATTCAGACGTTGCGTGTTCCCACGGGACTCAGACACCACCTCGTCTGCTTCCCGTTCCGTGCAAGCTATGGCCCTGCCGTCCGCTACAGCGAGCAGCGAGGGTGATGTTAGGGTTACTCTGAGCGTCAAATCCGTCAGCCACTGGCTCGCGGACCGTTCGCACCTCATCTCGTCCGAGGCGCGTCCAACCATCTCGTTCCTCAACCACGTATCGGAAACGGTGCGTGATGATGAGATGTCTCTTTCAGCATCGGGGGATGACTTACTGTCATCTGACTCCAACGATTCCTTACATCTCCCTCCTCCGGGAACGAGCTCAGGAGGAAGCGGATGTCCTGCACTGCCTCTCCCAGTGCTCGCGGCCGGATACAGGGTCCATCGAGGTTGAGTTTGGCTCCAAGCCGCGCCCGCCCCCGGTGCCTTGTTTCCCGGAATTGCATGAGGAACTAAGTGGGACCTGGAAACGGCCCCCTTTTTGCCGGGTGCACGTCAAACTAGTTCCGCCACCCCTTCTTTCCTCGATGGTGGGGCAGCAAGAGGATACGTCGATGGCTACAGACGGGTGCCACCTGGGGGGCTCAATTATGACTCGCTTTGATGGTATTTTCACTGCTCTTCATTCTGCCCTTACACACCTAGATAGCAACACATATTAAAGGATGCTGTTCATTGATTTCAATTCCTCATTTAACACAGTCACGCACTTAACTAGTCACTATGCTTATTATATACTGTAAGCTTGATTCTGGACTTTCTGTCTAACACACCTCAGTCTGTAAGGTTGGGCAATCGCGTCTTAAACTCTAATCCTAAATGCCGGTGTCCCAAAGGGGTGCATGCTAAGATCACTGTTATCTCTGTTCACCCATGACTTTGTTCCTTCGCATAACACCAACAACTTCATCAAGTATGCAGATGACATCACTGTGATTGGCCAGATCAGTAACAACGATGAATCGTCCTACAGGGAGAAGATCCAAAACCTATACCCTCAATCCCCTGAAGACCAACGAGCTCAATCCCCTGAGCACCAAAGACCTCAAAGGGACTTGAGGACATCTAAAAGCAGCGTCCGCTTCCCTCTCTTCTATAACAGGACTGAAGTAAAATGTGTCACAAGCATTAAGTTCCTGGGCCTCCACATCTCTGAGGATTTGTCCCGGAATTCAAACACCTTCTCTCTGATTAGGAATCCACAACAATGCTTATACGCCCTGAAAGCTCATATGTCTTCTCTGATCATAATCAGTTTCTACAAAGAGCATCCTGACCAACAACCATCATAGTGTGGCATGGCGGCTCCACAGGGAGTGAGAAGAAAGCACTGCAAAGTCTGGTGAAAATTGCCCAGTGCATAATAGCCACCCATCCAGCTGCCATTGAGCCTCTTCACCACAGTAGGCCCTCAAATGTTTTTTTGGGGACTTCTTCACAGGTAAACAGTTCTAATGTTAATGACTGGGGTGTTTCAGACTGGAATTCTACGAAGTCCATAAAGCACTGGATCAGCTCATCCTCAGCGGAAATTGTGTGGATGGAGTCCTCACTAGCACCCTTTGATCGAAGACACATAGCCCCGACGTGACCCGGATCACGACACATCTATGCTGCCATAAAAATCTATCAGATATGGGTCTCTCAGGAGATGTGGAGTAAAGCAAACTATGTATTCTGACGTGCCTTTCTGACTTGGAATGCAGCCCCTAAGGCAGCAGTTAGCTGTCGGACGCAGTTTGACTGTGTTTGACTGTCAGGAAACGCCTCGGTGATGTGATAGGTCATATTCAGTGATGACAAAACGCGCTTGTGACACAGTTCAGAGAAATCAACCTACATATCGATTTTTACCAATGCAAATACGTTTGAAACAATGCATCGCAATCCAAATGGCAACTTGTATCCGATGCACAACTTTTTAAATTGATGCATCGCTACCTTATGTCGATGCACTGATGCAAATTGGTTAATCTTCCCATTCCTATATTTCATTCAGTTTGACTTCTTTACATTGTTAAACGTACTTTTCAAAAAATGCCCCTACTTACTTAACTAAGCTTTTATCACATTACAACCCATCACGCTATCTAAGATCTCAAAACTAAGGACTTTTGATAACACCTAGAATAACTAAATCCACCAAAGGGGGTTGAGATTTCTCATACGTATCACCTAAACTCTGGAATAGCCTTCCTGATACTATTCGGGGGTCAGACACACTCTCCCAATTTAAATCTAGACTAAAGACACATCTTTTCAGCCAAGCTTTCACTAAATGCATAGTTAATGAACAGCAGCTATGCTAATCATTCTCTTTCTGCCTCCGCCTCGTGATGCCCATCCCGAGGTAGGAAGAAATTCCGTCGGGTCCAGATGATCGGCATATGCCCATCCCCAACTAGAGATTACGTCAGCTACAGCTGCAGACTGACTGACCATCCCAGCTCCATCTAAGGCAATTCAACCACCACACAAGAGAAATACGACCATCGGACAATCCCAGCTTAGACCACTACATCCCCAACCAAGAGCAAAGACGGACTATTTCTCACATTAATGCTGAAATTGCAATACTTGGTATTTAATGCTAAACTTACATGTCACATGTCAGCAGTTTGAAGTTATAGCTGCATTCAATGGCCCTGATTGGAGGTTCCTGAATGGGTGTTTGTGGGGAGTGAGGGGGCTCATAGGTTGTGGTTGGGGGGATTCATTTGCTGGGGCTGTGTGGGTCCGGTTTGGCCTTGTTTTGTGGTCGATGTCGGACAACACAGGAATAAAGTTCCAACATGCCATTACTATTTACCCTGGTTGTTCCTCTGTTTTCTGGTGTCGATCATAGAGTGGGACTGGGTTAAACCTTTACAGTTTTCGGCAAGTAGGACTTTCTGGGTTGCGGATGGTGGGCTCTCCCTCTTCTTCGTGGATATTTGCTCGGTGGCTTTTGGTCGGCATCACTGAGTGCAGCTATGACACGTCAGAGGGAATCTGGCCCTCCCGGCTGAGCCTGGTTTCTCCCAAGGTTTTTTTCTCCATTTATCAATCATTGGAGTTTGGGTTACAGACATAGAGTGAATCGTCTTGGTTACGGATGTAACTTCAGTTCCCTGATGGAGGGAACGAGATGTTGTACCGGCTGCCAGTCCTACATTTTGCCATGCCACACGCGGGCTGACACCGGTTCAATGCGGGGGTTGTAAAACCTTGCGAAGGTGTTTGGCGTTGCCCAACCCGCAGATCTGCAGATGTCTGCCAGAGAGGCGCCCTGCGCCAGTGCCCACGAGGAGGCTATACCTCGGATGGACTGAGCTCTCACTGATAGTTGGCACGGGCGATTCTGAGATTGGTACGCCGTCGTGACGGCATCCACAATCCAGTGCGCTACTCTCTGTTTGTAGACAGCTCTCCCCTTCTGCTGACCTCTAAAACAGACAAAAAGGTGATCAGAGCTCCTGAAGCTCTGCGTGCTGTCCAAGTAGAAGTGCAGTGCGCCTACTGGACACAACACGGATGGGGTTGGGTCTTCCTTCCCAGTGGGGAGTTCACCACCTGGTCCCGTAAAGGAGCGGTGGGAACTTTGGGCACGTAGCCAGGCCGGGGACTCAGGATCACATGAGAGTCGCTGGGCCCAAATTCTAGGCAATCAGGGGACATAGAGAATGCCTGTAACTCCCCTACCCTCTTGATGGAAGCAAGCGCTATCAAGAGAACGGTCTTCATCGTGAGCTGAGGAAGAGCTGCGTCTCTGAGGGACTCGAAGGGGGGCCTCTTAAGGCCCGCCAGGACCACGTCAAGGTCCCAATAGGGTAATGAGCGCGGGCGAGGCGGATTCCACCTTCTTGCGTCCCTTAGGAACCTGATGATCAGGTCGTGCTGTCCCAGAGACTTTCCAGCAACTTAGTCGTGATGAGCGGGTATATCGGCTACATACACTTTCAGTGTGGAAGGGGAGAGGTTAGTGTCAAGTCTCTCTTGTAGAAAGGACAACACATTCCCGATCGAGAAGAACACCAGGACATGAAGAGGCGCCACTTAAAGGTATATAGCTGCCTAGTGGCCTGGGCCCTAGCCTGAATAATGGTCTCAACCACCGCTGGGGATAGGTCACTCAGGATCTCCTCGTCCCGTCCAGGGGCTAGACATGGAGGTTCCAGAAGTCTGGCCTGGGATGCCACAACGTTCCCTTCTCATGAGAAAGCAAGTCTTTCGTCAGGGGAATCGGCCAGGGGGGAGTTGTTGTCAGAAGCATTAGCTCTGAGAATCAAGTATGGTTGGGCCAGTGTGGCGCAACTAGTAACATTTGATGCTCCTTATACCCTGACCTTGCACAGAGTCTGCGCGATGAGGTTCACTGGGGGTAAGGCATACTTCCGCTTGTCCCATGTCCAGCTGTGCGGTAGAGAATCCGTGCCAAGGGGGGCCTCGGACAGGGAGTACCATTGGGGGCAATGAGTGGTGTCCGGGGAGGCAAATGAGCTGGACTGCGTGGGAATGGAGTCTCCGCTCTGTCCCAGGTGTCGACTGACGAGAGAGTGCGCCGGGTCTCTGGTTCAGTTCACCTGGAATGTATGTGGCTCTCAGGGAACGGATCACCAGGTGACTCCACGGGAGGAGGCGTTGTGCAAGTCTTGTTGACTGCTGTGTATGCCACCCTGGTGATTGATGTAAGCTACAGCAGTTGTGCTATCCGACCGGACCAGCACGTGCTTGTCCTGCACGAGAGGTTGTAACCTCTAACCTTGTAACAGCTAACAACTCTAGGCAAGCCGTAGAAAGGTCATTGAAGACCAGGGGGTTAGGGTGCGTCGGCAGAGAGGCATAATGACCATACGCTGTCTGCCGGTGTGCCACGCTCTCCAGGGAACTGGACTCTGTAGCCAGTGTTGGAGCGGTCTCATGTGCATCAACCCAAGGGAAATCACTCCCATTGAGGATTCCATTTGTCCCAGAAGCCTCTGAAATTGTTTCAGGCAGTTCAACACTGACTGAGCGCGTGCTGTGCTAAGGCGCGCTCTCATGAGTTCCATACCTAGAAAGAGGATGCTTTGCACGGGGGAAAGTATGCTCTTTTCTCGGTTGACCTGTAGTCCCAATCGATCTAGGTGCCGGAGCACAAGGTCCCTGTGTGTACACAACAGATCTCGAGAGTGTGCCAAGATAAGCCAGGCGTCGAGATAGTTTAGTACTCGCACGCCTCTGTCCCTGAGGGGATCTACTGATAAAATTGGGTACTTCTTCTCTTTTTTTCATGAGCCCAACAAGCCTCTTCGCCTTACATTGCATGCTCCGAATCTTTAGTTCCCTCTTTTGTCACCGTCACATTAATTTGTTGCTTTCCACTTGGTGCATGACGCTGTTTGATAAGAAATCGATCCATTTGTAGTCTGTGTGAAACACAAGCTAACTAGCATGAAATGTTGGAAATATCAGTAGCTAACGTCAAGTCTTATGTGCTAAAATGAGCGCCAACAGCCGACACCTGCACAGTCAGTCATCGTTACGTTAATAGACGCAAAGGGAGAGTATCTTTTCTACTCTATATTTCCATATCGTAATGCCACTGTTTTAGGTATTTTTACATAAATTATTTGTTATACAACACAGAATTTTCTTATGGGTTATGTTTCTGTTATTTTTTTATAAAATATCTATTTTGACCTGAGTGACATGCGAGCCATGAATTAAAGCTTGGTGAGCCGCAGGAGGCTCGCGGGCAGCGTAATGAGTAACAATGATGTATTGTGTGGTCGTGTTGTAGTTCCGCCCCCTTGAATAATAATCAGGTCACTCTTTTTCTTATACTATAAGTAGAAAAGCACTGGAGATGCAAGCTATGTACTTTTTCTAAAATTATGCTTCAGCTTTACCTGAGGACTTAAATTGAAATCACTACTTTTATTTAATGCAACATATTGTTGTGGTTTTTATGTCAAACTCACCTGTAATGTTATATGGAATAGCAATTAATAAGTAACATATTTGTATCATACTTTTTCTTTAAAGAGTACAAAACTAGGGATTATTAAAGTCCTACTTTGTTTCATGTAGGATCCAACGACGTATATTTGCATATAAGGTGTAAAAACACAATTATTTCATTAGAATAGGCAGTTATTTTTACCTTACTTCTTGACTGACTCTCAAATGATTTGTTCCGCAATTCATCTGTCTAATCCCCTCTTTCCGCTAGCCTAGTCTGATGTGATTGGTCAGATTGTCTAGTATGCTGTGATATGTCGTCCGTGAATGGGGCTCACAAGCTATAGTGTTTTTGGTAGAAGAGTGAAGTTTTCGCGGGCAGTCCTAGCAAAACCTAGGCAGGGACTATATGTAGTGATTTATATCCGTGGCGGTTCACAAATCATACTAGGGATGACTCGTTTGCGTGATTCAAAGTCGACTCCCTTTTTTCCCAAGCAATAGCTTTGTTATTCATTCACCTTAAGATCTACAACTTGACAGACTGCTTACTTTCAAATACGGCAACATTGCATACTGCATGAAATGTCAATTTCATGATCTCATGTTATGTACTCTCTAAATCTTTAAATAGTACAGATCCTGTACCTTGACCCATCTTCGCAGAAAGCTTAACTCTACTCTGGATGTTTTGATTGGTGATTCATTATTTGTGTGTGTGTGTGTTCTGCAAGTACAGAGACTAAATCATGTCAATTTGCTCTGCAGGCTGCTGCTATCCTGTACTGCCAACTGCTCCTGCCCCAGGAGTGCCTTTAACCCAGTGTGTGGAGAAAACCATATTGAATACGTCTCTCCCTGCCATGCTGGCTGTACAAACTTCACCATGGATGCTAAGAACCCATACAGAGTCCATGTAAGATGCTGCCCAGGACTGCTTCATAGCTCTGTTAATTCATCCTTTATTTGGTTCATTGCCAGAGCCAAATAGCAGTTTTGTCAGTCTTCAATGAGCAATTATCGATAGATGTTTTAGTAATCATTTAAAATGTTAAAGCTCACTGGAATGTTACAACTCAAAGAAGGTGCAGTGAGGCATTTGAACAAAGAAATGAGGAATAGACCAATTTGAATAGTGAAGTCATTAGTAATTTGAATGATGACAAAATAATTATAATTGATCAAACTTCTCTAAATTGTAACAAGTGTAAATTTTTTAGGAAAACAAAATTGTTCGATCTACAAAATCATATTGTAATTTGGTTCTATAAGATTCTATCCATGAGCCAATCAGCACTTTGAAAACACACAAAGGGAGCTTTCTTTGACATGTTGCTGGGCTCCTCAGTAACAGTGAGAAATATCTGAGCAATCAGTTCAAGGTAAAACAATGTTTAAAAGAAGAAGAAAGGTTATTTATTAATATTCTTGTCAAGGAGAGCAGTTTAAATTACACTATTTTTGTTTTGTTTCAGGTGTTGTTGAATATATTAGTTGTTATATTTATAGACACAACACTAGCCAGCAGTGCTAGCTTCCTAATTCCTGCGTTTACATACACTCTCATAATGCATAAATATAACCATATTAAGCCCTAAAGGCCAAATTCTCAACAAAGACAAAAGTCTTAATTACAATAATAAACATTATCATGTTAGTTCAGCCATTATCAAAATCTAGAACCTAATTTTACCTTTCCAACCTTCTGTGGATAAAACATATAGATACAACAATTAGCACTGCATTCCATGCTTGACTTGAACAAGAAAAAAGCATCCTAAAATATGAAATAAGTGTCATTAGAAAACATTATTACAACACTAATTTCATGTTTTAACAAAAATTATAAGTACATTGTTTGTGTTGCTTGAAAATGTTTTGCTTTAATTCATGTTTTGCATATCGAACCTTATAATTCTAAACTGAAAGTGTTATTTCGGAATCAGTAGGTTCTATCTGCATTTAACCTGTTCCAAAAAAAAACATTTAAAAATTTCAGATAATCTTGATATTGTACATTTAGAATACATATGGGTCTCTGTCTTTTTCACGTATGAAAGAGATGTGTTCCTCATATCATTTTTGCAATATGAAATGCAAAAACTTTGAAAATAAATATCTCAAAACCACTCCGAACACAGATAGAACCTTACAGAATCCTTATTCCAAATACGTGTAATGCATAATATTGTTCACCATCTCTCCACAAACAGGTTTTCAGTAACTGCCAGTGTGTTCCTAACATGGGCACTGCCAAGCCTGGCCCTTGTGCCAATACCTGCCCTCACTATCTCCTTCCAACAATGTTCCTCATCTCTCTGGCTGGCCTCATTGCTAGCCTAACACACAATCCTATCTACATGATGGTGTTGAGGTGAATTAATGTCTGAATACAAACAAACACAATTTCACTCACTGCATTATTCATAGTCAACATGGGAAAAATAAAATGTGCGAAATTTCAACATACAGTTAAAGTTTTATTCTTGAGTTTTGTGAATATTTTTACACTAAGTCTCTACATATGGTCTGTCTAAACCTATAGAGCTGTTCCTGCTGAAAATAAGTCTTTTGCCATAGGTGTTCAATTTCTACTTCTGAGGGTTCTAAGTAAGTAAAATACCATAATATCCACTTTGATTCTGTATATGGTGAATTTAAGTGTTAAAAGTTATATTTTAATTTTGGTTCAAATAAGGATGATAAAGGTTGAAATAAATGTATTTGTTGTTGTCTTTTGCCTCAAAACAATGAAATTGTTGATCAACACACAGAGGATGTGCTGGGGTCAATGTAAAGATCTTGACTACAAAATAAAGTGTCTAAGCGTATTTTGAAGTATTATAGGGCCCCCACATGGTGAAACAAAAACCTTACTGTAAAGGATAACAGGTATAATGCATTGAACCAGAAATCCATGTATAATGTGAACTGCAATAAATCTGTATCAATTCAGTAATTTTGCACAAACGGATATACATTCAAATAATGACATACAGTAAAATAGTACCAAATGCATTACGTTTTCTTTCTCTGCTCAGCTTGGTTGCCAGCTCCAACCCTGTTTGGGATGACCATAGACTCCACATGTATCTGGTGGAAAACTGCTTGCGGTAAAAATCAAGGCTGTGGTTACTATGACAACAATCTCCTTAGGAACAGGTAAGGATATGTTCAAATGCAGGTAAATTTAGGAAAGAAAACTTGGTACATTTTGATTATGTAATGAGTGCAGACAAGATTATAAAGCCAAGCCAAGAAAGAAGAAATGATTATAATTAGTGTTGAGTTAAGTTAATCTATGTAATGGTGATAATGACTTCTTGCAGGTATCTAGGACTTCAGGTGAGCTATAAGACATTAGGCATTCTTCTATTGGCATTTATTGGCTGGAAAATGCACCGGACCAGAGAGTACAGCTTAGAGAAAAGGCATGATGGACCACTGTGATGCCTAAAACATAAAAAGTATGGTGAAATGCTTTTTTTATGACAACTCTATTACAAATGTTATAATTAAGGTTATAAAACTGCAATTATGAATATAAATATATATATATTATATAACTATACATGAAGAGTTTGGTTCCTAAATGAGATAACTTTTTATTTTTCATAAATCATCTTTTTTTATCATGTTATCATGTTTTAATGTATTTTATTGTTTTAGTAACCTGTATTTTTTTATTATTATGGCTTAAATCAAAACAAACCAACTGCAGTTTTATTGATATTAATTGGAATGCAGGATACATAAACATGATTTTTTAGATGTTTAAAAACGGAGTTATCTCATTCTGGAACCAAACTCTTCATATATATATATATATATATATATACATATATATATATGAAGTTCTGCTTAGTTCCTTTGAATTAAGGACCTAAATAAAATGTCTGTTTACTATTCTTTGGTTTGTATTTAAACAGATATTTCACCCAAAAATGCAAATTCTGTCATAAATTACTCACTCTCTAGTTGTTTCAAACCTAAACAAATTTTTGTTTGGTTAAACACACAGAAATATATTTGGACAAATCTTTTTAACCAAATAGTTCTTAAACCCCATTAACTACCAAAGTAGGAAATTAAAATGGCCCAAATGTTCAAAAGTGCACTAGAACTGTTTGCTGTCCAACATTCCTTAAACTATCTTCTTTTGTGCTCAACAGAACAAAAACAAATATTAAGTAATTTTCCCTACTATGGTAGTCAATGGGGTCCAAGAATTTTTTTGTTGTAAGCATTCTTCAAAAGATTTTTCTCTCTGTTCATCAGAACAGAGAAATGTATACAGCTTTGGAACAACTTGAAGGTGAGTAAATGATGACAGAATTTTCGGGTTAACTATTCCTTTAATACTTGGTTAATATACTTTTTTTGAGACCATGCATAGGATGTGGGATTATTTGTATTCAAAAACACACAAATGGTGTGTAATCAATTGTAGCCTGTGTATAAGGGACCAAATGTTTCTTAAATGTTTTTTTTAATCTAATTTTGACATTTAAATAAACCATTTATATATAATTTTTATCATGGTTTTTAATCACATTGATAAAATAATCTTGTTATCACTGCTTAGCATAACAAATATTGTCTTATTGTGCAATAACTTTTGTATAACAATGTATTAGGGATGTAACAATATTACTGATATCATGTTATCCCAATAGCAACCTTATCTCAATATTATCATGGTCACATGACTGTATGAAACGATAGGTCTTACGGGCCTAAAATAGAGAGTGTTAGAAAAAATTATAGATGCTACCATTGACAAGGTCCATTTGGTGAAATTATTTTATTTGTCACATTTTAAACTATGACTCAACATTTATGATTAGAAGATAAAGAAAAGAGGATGCTAATGGCACATTTGCAATTCATCATTTGTCATTTTAAATATTGCCATAATTATCATACAGTGGACATTATACCGAGGTATTATCATCCAGTGAGATTTTGATATTGTCACATTGCTACAATCTATGCAAGTTATTTCAGATATAAATTTTATTCACAACAACAACTTTATAAATTTGTCTTTTTTACCTAATTCTGCACATTTTACCGTACATTTTACATACTTCAAGCATTTGATTAACTTACATATATACAGATGCAATCCACGTGACAGAACAGGAGTGGAATGTAAATAACAAAGACAGCTCCGCCATAGCTCTGACCACTGCATTCTACACCTTGTACCAGGACTTGTGTAGCATGCTGTGATAGGAAAGGTCTAATTTTCCTAATGTTGTACAGTACAAATCTACATGATCGGGTCATGCTAGAAACATAATCTGTGAATCTTAGCTGATCATGAATCACACTCCAAGGTTGGATGTAGGGTTAGGACAATAGACGATGACATCGTACATCAGCGATGGCTAACAGCTCGACAGCAACTCGTACAGCTGGACAAATGTTGACAGCCGAGTCCATAGTATGACATTCTGCACATGTGGTCGCCCATTCACGCTTTTCCGCAGTTGAGTATGATTTGGAAGCTGCGAAACATGTGTTTTTTTGTCCGAGACTTAACAGACGTAGAAAGTGAAAGTCAACAGTCAATTGTAGTAACGCGCTCACGTTGTGTGTGTAAACTTCACAATGACAACCTGAACTGTGCGTGTCTGCGATGGTGGTTTCAAGATCTACTCGTCTTTCCATGTGAAATAACAACTGGAAGAAATTAAAAATCTGCAGGTCGTACATGTGCAAATACTTGTTGAAAAGTACGCTGTTTTGAAAAAATATAACCTTGCCACCTGATGTCATCGTCTATCACGGTGTTTCATTGTAAGCATCGTCCATGGCAATTTGGTAGACATCACTCAACCCTAGTTGGAAGATGTAATAGTTAAGGAACCTAGTTGAATGGTGAGGTTATGATGAATCTTTGGATGTGCCAATATTACAAGCAGTTCTGTCTTTGCAAGGTTCAGTTGCAAGTGATGGTCCTTCATATAGAGTGAAATTTCACTCAGGCTACTTCAGTAGTGGGGTTACACAGGCATTCTTAGAAAATGGTGGGAAATGTAATGGTGTCGAGAGAGGAGTTGATAGTGTGGGTGAGAGTAGGGATTTTTACTCTATGCTACACATATATTAGACCAGGCATCTTCAACTACTTTGCTTTGAGAGCAAGATTCCAAAAGTATAAATAGGATGCAGGCAAGTCTTTTTTATAATATCCTTATTTCTTCCGTTTTGAATTTCAGTTATTTACTGCATTTTGTTTCTGTTATGCAGTTTTATTTTTGTTGGTGTACTTATAGAGGGATGGACTCGATCGACCTCGGCCCATAGTACGGGAGCATCCCTGCCTCTGATCGAGGTTGAGAGGATGCCTCGAAACTTTGGCGGAGGTCTGGCGAATTTGATCGAGTAGTCGAGACGGATAGTTTGCCATAGCCACCTTGATGGATCGGGAAGCTCGAGCCAAGCGGCCAGGGAACTTGAAAGGGGGAGGATCTGCTCCAATGGCTGGCAGTTTAGATCTCTCGCCGTGGGGAGGCCCCCGGGGAGGAGATTGGCTCTTCTGACTTAGCTGCCTGGTGATAAAGCTCTATGCACCGTTGATTTGAGAGTGCTGAGGGTTGCTGAGTATACTCGTCATTGCATCTCGGCATGACGCAATGTCGGGTTGGCGAAAATCATCGTGAAGAGGGTGAGAGCGGCTGAAACACCCAGCGGGAGAGGAAGACTCCATGAAGTGGGCTGTTGGGAGCAGGACCCATCCAGGATCGACCAACCCAGGATCGACCAACCAGCGATAGAATGGCTGGGGTTGGGTCCAAAAGTATTCTCGATCTTCTTGGGGTCTTCCCCTGAGGGCCGCTACTGCTTCCGCCATGAGGGCTGATGGGGTGGTGGTTTCCTCTTCGACTTCTTCTTCCAGGGAGCCGCCTGAGTAGGCGTTAAAGAGGACCAGGGCTGCTGGGAAGCACACGATGCAAGGGATCTCGACGGCCGGAGGGCGGCCGAGTCGCGGCGGGGAGGGAATGCTTGATAACCTCTCTCTGCTTCTTTACTGTCTCGAACAGCTTGTGGACATTATCACCAAACAGCCCCCCCTCGCGAGATGTGACCTTCTCGTCGTCACTCATCTGTGCAAGGTTTGGCCAGAGGTGTCTCTCCTGGACCATAAGTGTGGACATCGTCTCCTTGGTCGCCCATGAGTGAGTTCGGTGGCGGTGCGGAGTTCCTGCATAAATGTTGGGTCGGTCTTACCCTCGTGGAGCTCTCTCAAGGCCTTGGCCTGGACCTGCAGGATGGCCATAGCGTTGAGAGAGCGTTTGTCCCTCAACTCTTGACACCAGAGATGCCGAAAACCTAGACGCTTTGGATGGCATGCACCGAGACGGCACGTTCCACTTAGACGGACGTATCCTCTAGCTGCCCCTCCATTGAGGAAAGAAAGTTTGACTGAATTAGTTTGACCTGCACGCGCCGAAAAAGGGGGTGTTTCCAAGTCTTACCAGGTTCCACATGCACCTCCTGGAAATACGGCACTGGGGGCCGGCGCGGCTTGGAGCCGCGCTCAATCCCGAGGCACCATGTATCCAGCCGCGAACACTAGGAGAGGCAGTGCGGGACACTGCGACCTAATGTTCACGGCTGCCCGGGAAAATATGGCTGACATTCCGACATCCGCTTCTTCCTGAGCTCGTTCCCTGAGAAGGGAGCTGCAAGAAATTGTCGGAGTCAGATGCCAGTAAGTCACCAACCGATGCTGCAAGGGACATTTCATCATCACGCGCTGTTTCCGATATGTGGTTGATATGTGCTCCTCGATGAGTCTATTGCACCCATGAGAACAGCGGTACATGCCACACTGGGGAAATTTGCTCTTTTAGAGAAAAATACTTCTCGAACAGCCGAGACGCCCAGGGAAAGTCGCAGCAGGAAGGGTCCGTCCGCTGCATAACTTCGTGAGAATCCAGCAGTAATTCGACATAGTGTTTGAAGAATCAAAGTCGATCATGTGTGAAGGCTCCGAAGAACAAAAGGTGAATGAATGGAGCATGCAAATTTCATTCGCCAATGTTATTGTCCTTTTCCAAGCTAGTCGAAGTCAATAGGTTCTCAAGGGCGAACCCTATCCGTCGGTTCGACACAACTTCAAGAGACCGACAGAAAGGGAACCAAATCTTTTTGGGTGAAACGATTAATTTAGTCGTCCCATTCAGCTGCTTTTATCAGCTCAAATATCAATGTCATGATATTACTGATACTGTTAATATTTTTTTTTCGCATATGGAAGCATTCATATTAACCCCAGGAGCAGAAGTCGGATGAGGGCACTCTCTCCATTTTTGAAAACTGTTCACTTCAATCCGCTATTGCTGCACTCGAGCTTGAGATATAGCTTGGCAGCACGTGCACAATTTTCTCAATGTCTATGCTATTCAATGAGCAGCAGTGAGCCAACCGGAAACTTATTGGAAAATATTAAATATAAACAGCGCTTTCAAGAGTTACCGCTTGTAAACTAAAACCTGTCTTTACCATGCATTCAGCGTGCATACATTTTTCTAAATGGTGCTTCCAAGAGTATTCTGCTGGTTAACTACGATCTGTCTGTATCATGTACTCAGCGTGAATAAGTTCTTTAAAAGGCACTTTCAAGAGTGACCGCTGGTTAACTAAAACCTGTCTTTACCATGCATTCAGCTTGCATACTTTTTTTCTAAATGGTGCTTCCAAGAGTATTCCGCTGGTTAACTACGACCTGTCAGTATCATGCACTCAGCGTGCATAAGTTTTCTAAATGGCGCTTTCAAGAGTGGCCACTAGTTTACTACAACCTGTCTGTAGCATGTACTCAGCGTGCATAAGTTTTAAATGACACTTCCAAGAGTGACCGCTGGTTAATTACAACCTGTCTGTATCATGCAATCAGTGTGCATGCATATTTTTAATGGTGCTTTCAAGAGTAACCGCTGGTTAACTAAAACCTCTCTGTACCATGCATTCCACGTGCATAAGTTTTCTAAATGGCGCTTTCAAGAGTGACCGCTGGTTAACTATAATCTGTCTGTATCATGCACCCGGCGTGCATATGTTTTCGGAATGCCGCTTCCGAGAGTGATCGCTGGTTAACTTAAACTTCGGGGAGTTAAGATTAACACCCATCCCCCAATAATTCCTGTTCTGAACCGGGAAGTCAGTCAGCGTCTTGGTCTCGAGGAGTCTCATGTCCGCCTCACTTTTCAAAATCCAATTTGTTTACCCCTTCACTTTCAAAATTTTTGTAATGATTTTTAACCACATGCCGTCTTCGCCATGTGGAAGTATCCATGGAGATGGTGGTCTAGTGGGTTAAACCACTGAACTGTAAATCGAAAGGTTGCTGGTTCGATCCCAGCAGCCACCACCAGTGTGTCATTGAGCAAGACACTTTACTCCATGTTGCTCTAGGGGGATTGTCCCTGTAATAAGTGCACTGTAAGTCGCTTTGGATAAAAGCGTCTGCCAAATGACTAAATGAAATGTAAATGTATCCCAGCAAATATTGGTCCGACGGCAACGTTGTGTCCCCGGCTGAAAATAGTCGCGGTAGGAATGCAAAAATCGATAAAAAAATTGTGTGACAGACTTTTAGACATTTCCTAAAAAGCATTTATTTATCACGTGTACATGTTACCAGTTCTCTGGGGTTGCATGTACAATTATTACTTTGACTTTAAGCTACGTGTAATTCGGTGATAAATACCCTGTTGACAGGGCCTGACTGGGAAACAAATTCAGGCGGGGTTATCCCACTTTCATCCAGGCCATAAACCACAAATCTATTCTTTATAAATGTAGAATGCTTTGGTTTTATAATAAAACAACAAATACACATTGTATGTGTAGTTTATTTCGGGAAAACTATGGGTTTAACCACAGCAAAATACATACAATTAATGGAGATTAACCATACCTATTTTATACACTTATACTTGATGCAGCAGAATTAATAATGGCAACAAACTAAATGCATATATCAACTAAGAAATATTACTTTCCTGGGCTTGGAAAGACAATACTCTTACTGTACTACAGAACTGCTTCAGAAATCAAGCAGTTTATGTGACGTTGATATGTGATAAGTAAACACAGAAACAATTAGAGCGTGGATACAAATGTGGGTTTATTGACCACACTAAAGGAAAAACAAAACAACTAACTAACAAATAACAAGCAACACATGAAACGTAAAAGCAGTAAAGAAATAGACAAAGCAAAGAGTGGCAGTGTCACGTTTGTTCCTTGCCTGTTTTCACTTGTTTCATTGTTTTCACATGTCCCTCATCTTTGTTAATCTCCCGTTGCCAATCTCATTATTAGTTAATTCGTTTTCACTTGTGTTTCGTCATTGTTAATTAGTTCCACACCTGTTTCTGTTTTCCATGAGTGTCTTCCTTTTGTATTTAAGCCCTGTGTCTCCCTCTGTTCTTTGTCGGTTATTATTTATGTCAATGAATTGAATACCTGGTTTTGTCTTCCCTGTTCTCCTGCTCCCGTGCTTGTTTTGGACTTCTGTTATCAGTAAACCCCATTGGATTATACCTTTTTGTTTCTCCATTCATCCTCCTCCGTGTCAGCCATGACAGACCGTGTCAGCCCATGACAGAATAACCGACCTGAAAAATGGATTGCTGTACCTTTTCTCCAGAGGCTGTCCTCAGGGACTTGAGACAGGACGGAAGGCCTCTGGAGAACTACGTGGAGGAGTTTGTTGGCGTGTGCTATCGGGTGAGTTGGAGCGATCAAGCTCTAAACCTGGCCTTTTTGGCCGGTCTGGACGACATTCTGCTCGTCCTCGTCATGCTTCCCGATGCAGATGAGTACCGGCTGGAGGACTTCGTAAATCGAGTCCTCCAAGCAACCGGCTCCGAGTTCTGCGTCGGGGTGACTGATGAGGACTTGAGCGGGGGTCGCCCAGTATCGGTCACAGGCCAGGGGTTCGTTCCGGCTCATCCCGGATCCACGCCTCACTCCTCCACCACCCAGCAACGGGAGCAGGTTAAAGGGGACCTGTTCTCGGAGCCGGTCCCGTCCGGCGGTCCCGAGCCTCTCCGTCCGGTCCCGTCCGGCCTTCCCGGGCCTCTCCAGCCGGTCCCGTCCGGCGTTCCCGGGCCTCTCCAGCCGGTCCCGTCCGGCGTTCCCGAGCCTCTCCAGCCGGTCCCGTCCGGCGTTCCCGAGCCTCTCCAGCCGGTCCCGTCCGGCATTCCCGGGCCTCTCCAGCCGGTCCCGTCCGGCGTTCCAGAGCCTCTCCAGCCGTTCCCGCACGGCCTTCCAGAGCCCGCTGCCCAGCCGCCAGAGCCCGCTGCCCAGCCGCCAGAGCCCGCTGCCCAGCCGCCAGAGCCCGCTGCCCAGCCGGTCCAGGCCAACCTCCATATGAGCTCCCGGACTAAACCCAAATATTTTTTGGGGGGGAGCCATATGGCAGGGATAGCCCTCAAGGCTAGACCGGTCGTCTGGCATCCGGTACGGCCGACGCCTTCCAGGTCTCCCGAACGGCCGGCGCCCTCCAGGCCTCCAGAATGGCCGCCGCCCTCAAGGCCTCCAGAATGGCGGCCGCCCTCAAGGCCTCCAGAATGGCCGCCGCCCTCAAGGCCTCCAGAATGGCCGCCGCCCTCAAGGCCTCCGGAATGGCCGCCGCCGTCAAGGCCTCCAGAATGGCCGCCGCCCTCAAGGCCTCCAGAATGGTCGCCGCCCTCCAGGCCTCCAGAATGGCCGCCGCCCTCCAGAGTCCCAGAGCTGGACGTATCGTCCTGGAGGTCTCCCATCCCACCAGGTCTGGTCTTCCCTGCACCGGCCTCCAGGACGCCCACCCCCCCTTCCCCCTTTGGTACTGTTTTGGCGCGATGACGCGCCTTGTGGAGGGGGGGGTAATGTCACGTTTGTTCCTTGCCTGTTTTCACTTGTTTCATTGTTTTCACCTGTCCCTCATCTTTGTTAATCTCCCGTTGCCAATCTCATTATTAGTTAATTCGTTTTCACTTGTGTTTCGTCATTGTTAATTAGTTCCACACCTGTTTTTGTTTTCCATGAGTGTCTTCCTTTTGTATTTAAGCCCTGTGTCTCCCTCTGTTCTTTGTCGGTTATTATTTATGTCAATGAATTGAATACCTGGTTTTGTCTTCCCTGTTCTCCTGCTCCCGTGCTTGTTTTGGACTTCTGTTATCATTAAACCCCATTGGATTATACCTTTTTGTTTCTCCATTCATCCTCCTCCGTGTCAGCCATGACAGACCGTGTCAGCCCATGACAGGCAGCATTACATCAGCTATTCACATCTGCATAAACCATCAAGGACAATCTCCTTATTTAAAAGGGGGAAAAGGTTTAAAACTAGTGGTGGGCATAGATAATTTTTTTTGATCTAGATTAATCTAGATTAATCTTGGAATTAATCTAGATTAATCTTGGAATTAATCTAGATTAATCTTGGAATTAATCTAGATTAAAATTGCTCATTTGAATTCTGCCGAAGGCATTCAGAATACGTGTCTTATGCAAATAATGACTAAAAGTAAGTCTTTGAGAACGGGTTTCTCAAGCCAGGTGGCGCATTAGACCAGTGGCTCATCTCCTGTTTCCAAAATGCATCACAAACTGCTTGAGAAAGCTGTTCTACTATGATAATTGGTGATGAAAATTAAATTATGTTCAATAAGATGTACTTGTGTTTACTTCCGCATTAGCTAAGGGATACTTTGCGTTTAGGTGGTACTTGAGACTGGAAGAGCTCCTACAGTACATATACATTTACATTTAGTCATTTAGCAGACGCTCTTATCCAAAGCGACTTACAAAGATTTAGGGAGCAACAAGCGATATGTCATACAGGAGCCATAATACATTAGGTGCCAATACAAAGTTACTGCTTTCAACTAAAGCAAGACCACTACCTGTTGAGAGAATTTTTTTTTTTAAACCAACTGTATTTAAACCAATTCCGTACAGTAAACCAATTCCACATTGAACAAGGTGCAAACAACCTTAGTCTCGTCGAGGTTTCCACTGAGAAGCTTCTTAAAAACAAATTTTCCCTGAAGCAAACCCGGCGGCTTCATAGCTGCATCCATGCTAGCACGTCACGTTTGATGTGGTAATTTTATAGTAACGTTGTGTTGTCAAGCGCGAGTGATTTACATGTTAAATCAATGCAAAGAGGCAATAGACCTTCTTGCGGCGCGAAACGCACGAATGAAGACCTGGTTATGAGATGATGAGGCGGCGCGAATGACGCGAATCACGCGAGTTGAAAAATCGCGTTCTCGCCCCCACAATGCAATTAAGCTAGGTATACATCCGCGCTAAAATATCAAGGTGAAAGTCATCATAGCTTGCGTAGTATAGACCCAGCTCCCAACCCAACTTTGAGAATAGATTAACGCCGACATTTTTTTATCGCGCGATAAGAGTCTCACGTTAAAACAGCACGTTAACGCCGATAACGGCCCACCACTATTTAAAATGCAACAATTTAGGAAATAGCTAAGATACTTGCATTGGCGTCTTGGGTGTGTTAGGACAAGTTCTAAGTGCGCGTGAAAAAGGTTTCAGAGTCACGATGATTTCAAACCAAGCGGATGAGTCCGTCGGATTCTATCTCAGAACCAGATTGGTTGACGAAGGTAGAACTTCGCCGTACATTGACCTGTAGTTTGTTCTAGAATGTAAATATAAACAGAGTACAACTAAGAACACATGCCTTTGAGGGTATAGGTCAGGCCGAATAACATGGGGACAAGCATACATTTAGTCATTAAGCAGACGCTCTTATCCAAAGCGACTTACAAAGATTTAGGGAGCAACAAGCGATATGTCATACAGGAGCCATAATACATTAGGTGCCAATACAAAGTTACTGCTTTCAACTAAAGCAAGACCACTACCTGTTGAGAGAATTTTTTTTTTTAAACCAACTGTATTTAAACCAATTCCGTACAGTAAACCAATTCCACATTGAACAAGGTGCAAACAACCTTAGTCTCGTCGAGGTTTCCACTGAGAAGCTTCTTAAAAACAAATTTTCCCTGAAGCAAACCCGGCGGCTTCATAGCTGCATCCATGCTAGCACGTCACGTTTGATGTGGTAATTTTATAGTAACGTTGTGTTGTCAAGCGCGAGTGATTTACATGTTAAATCAATGCAAAGAGGCAATAGACCTTCTTGCGGCGCGAAACGCACGAATGAAGACCTGGTTATGAGATGATGAGGCGGCGCGAATGACGCGAATCACGCGAGTTGAAAAATCGCGTTCTCGCCCCCACAATGCAATTAAGCTAGGTATACATCCGCGCTAAAATATCAAGGTGAAAGTCATCATAGCTTGCGTAGTATAGACCCAGCTCCCAACCCAACTTTGAGAATAGATTAACGCCGACATTTTTTTATCGCGCGATAAGAGTCTCACGTTAAAACAGCACGTTAACGCCGATAACGGCCCACCACTATTTAAAATGCAACAATTTAGGAAATAGCTAAGATACTTGCATTGGCGTCTTGGGTGTGTTAGGACAAGTTCTAAGTGCGCGTGAAAAAGGTTTCAGAGTCACGATGATTTCAAACCAAGCGGATGAGTCCGTCGGATTCTATCTCAGAACCAGATTGGTTGACGAAGGTAGAACTTCGCCGTACATTGACCTGTAGTTTGTTCTAGAATGTAAATATAAACAGAGTACAACTAAGAACACATGCCTTTGAGGTTATAGGTCAGGCCGAATAACATGGGGACAAGCATACATTTAGTCATTAAGCAGACGATTTTTATCCAAAGAATACAATGTGGGAATGAATGTATATACATTTTAAACCATTCTTTCGTGCCAAAGGAGTGCCAAAGGAGATGGTGGTCTAGTGGGTTAAACCACTGAACTGGTAATCAGAAGGTTGCTGGTTCGATCCCAGTAGCCACCACCGGTGTGTCCTTGAGCAAGACACTTTACTCCATGTTGCTCCAGGGGGATTGTCCCTGTAATAAGTGTATGGAAGCCCCAATGTAAGTCGCTTTGGATAAAAGCGTCGGCCAAATGACTAAATGTAAATGTAAATGTAAAAAGAGGAATTCTTTAGAAAGAATGTGAGGTTCTCAGTCTCTAGGGCCCACATGTTTTTTCTCACTTTGGTGAACGTCCTTTCTCCCCCCCTTGAAACTCCTTTGAAGTCCAGGGTAGGGTATTTGAAACTATCCTGGTCAAATGATGGATGCTCTAAGAAAGGGCAGTTGGATCAGACTCGTTGCTGCCTGGTACAGGCACTGGTGAGAGCCTGTGGGGTTCTATGATCCCAAATGGTAACCTTTGATCCGACCAGACCCTTCATATGCTTAAATTGTATGTGTGAAGAGAAACAATTGCATTGCGTGTCAATAATCTTCTCCTTCAGAGCTTTATGACTGTTTTCCCTTTAAATGCTAATGACGTTAGAAACGTGAATGTCACTTTGTTGACGGCCCATAAATTCACAAATATTGAATGCCCAACGTCAAGCTAACTTTATGTCAGTCTAATGTGGTGTGCTTTTACCTACAAATGTCAAGAGCACATTATTTTAGTTGAAAGTACGTCGATATTTCTTTCGCACCTGGATTTCTTTTGCTCTTGCACAAAATTGGACCCGTGCCGTTTGATTCCCTGAGCATAAGCAGCAATCGTCCACTTTTGAGCGAGAGCCACAGAAATCTGTATGCGAGCGACGTACGTTTGTGCTACAATAATAATTATTTGAATAATACAGATTAATTTGAGTGCCCCAATTAGTTAAAAATAGTCCACTGACGTCCTTTACACGTCACGCAACACCCATTGTAAAAACTAGGAAAACGTTTTTTAACACACGATCATTTGTATTCATCTAAGTTAGTTTAAAGACAAATTATATTTGCAAGTGCCCTTTGTGGCCAAGGGATTACAAAGCTACTGCATTAGTCATTATTCGAAACTTTTTCTGTAGGGCTACATTACAATTTATGTTAAGTTATGCATATCTCCTTTCACAATTTGGATGATTGCCCAAACAGATTTTTTAACATTTTTAGATATATAACGAATCTCGCGGTTTTACAAATTCCTGCGATCTCGCGAGAGAGCGAAGACGCATTTTCGCTTCAGTATGGCTATGGGGGAGGAGCACATGAGAATGGCGATTTGGTTTTTTCGAAAAGTGAACGAGTAATACAATACTACTGTTGTGTAAGTAAGCTACATTATGTTTTGTTTTACTAATGTGGTTGAGTTTTACTTGTTTGACACATAAGAACCGAAAGAGATAATGCGCACATTGTCAATTGCCATGTAGTTTGCGTTTGGCTAATTATCTAGGAGCCTAAAAGGTAATAGGGTTAAAGTTTACCCTAAAAGGTTGTTTCTACACTTGAGTAGTGCTATTTTATGCTTCTTGCTGGGAAATTGATACCAAAATCATCAAGCCCCCAAACTGTACGCGGGCTGAGTTTAATTGTGTCACTGCCTAAAAAAAGTTACAATTAACATTAAGTAGAGCAATTTCATGCAACCACAGGAACAATGTGTAAATAGTAGTGATGGGCCGTTCGTGAATCTTAAATGTGACTCGGGAAGAGGGAGTCGTCTTGGGAAGTGATTGCTCTGGATGCTTAAATGTAATCAAAGCCAGAAAGATAATTGATTAGTTCACCTCTTGAGTCTTCAGGTTCGAGTCGTTCGTTCATCACGTGACAGCCCTGTACGCTTAACAAAAGCAATCAGAGCCCGAAAGAGAATTGATTAGTTCACCTCTCGAGTCTTCGGGTTCGAGTCGTTCGTTCATCACGTGACAGCCCTGTGCGCTAAACAAAAGCAATCAGAGCCGGAAAGAGAATTGATTAGTTAATAATAATGATAATAATAATGCATTTTATTTTTACCTTTCAGAACACCCAAGGCCACCTCACAAGCAATTTACAGGTCACTACATAGAACGAAACACAACAAGCAAACAGCATATACATATAAAATGCAATAAAGTCTCAATAGATCATTTTAAAAGGTTAAGAAAAAGCCTGTTGAAAAAGATATGTCTTAAGATGCATTTTAAAAGTCAATAAGCATTCGCTATTGCGGACATCAAGAGGAAGAGAGTTCCATAGGCGGGGAGCAGCATAACTAAAAGATCTGGCACCCATAGTAGTAAGTCGAATCCGAGGTACCACAAGAGAAATTGAGGATGAAGATCTGAGTGCACGTAAAGGAGTGTAAACATGAAGAAGTTGAGTAAGATATTGTGGTGCGAGATTATGAAGTGCCTTATAAGTGAGTAGCAAGATTTTGAATTCAACTCTATATTTAACCGGAAGCCAGTGCAGTTGCTGGAGAACTGGAGAAATGTGCTCACTATAAGGTGTTCTAGAGAGAACACGAGCTGCAGAATTCTGAACCAATTGAAGCTTATGTAGCAATTTGGAGGGAATACCTGTGAGAAGAGCATTGCAGTAGTCGATGCGTGAAGTGACCAGTGCATGGATAAGAACTGCAGTATTACTATTTGAAAGAAAGGGATGGAGACGGTTAATATTGCGCAGATGGAAATATGCAGTCCGCGTGATATTGTTAATTTGAGCTTTAAAAGATAAAGTGCCATCCATGATGACACCCAAACTTTTAACCTGAGAGGACGGACAGATTGCAGTATTGTCAGCTTATAGAGAAAAGCAATTAGATTTAGACACAACAGATCTATTGCCAACAAGTAGAGCCTCAGTTTTATTGCCATTTACCTTCAAGAAGTTTGCTGAGAGCCAATCTTTAATCTCAGCTAAACAGCTTGACAAGGATGGCGGAGGAAAAGAACCAGTAGGTTTAGCAGACTGGTAAAGTTGGGTGTCATCCGCATAACAGTGAAAATGAATGTTATATTTCCTTATAATGTAGCCAAGAGGGAGCATATAAATAATGAAAAGAAGCGGGCCCAACACAGAACCCTGGGGAACACCAGTGGTGACTGTCGATCTTCTTGAATAAAAACCTTTTAATTGAATACGCTGGCTGCGTCCAGATAGATATGACCTAAACCAAGACAGAGCAGTGCCAGTAATACCAATGGAAGCTAACCTGTCAAACAGTATCTTATGTGAGACAGTATCAAAGTTCACCTCTCGAGTCTTCGGGTTCGATTCGTTCGTTCGTCACGTGACATCCCTGTACACTAAACAAATGCAGTCAGAGCCGGAAAGAGAATGGATTAGTTCACCTCCGAGTATTCGGGTTCGAGTCGCTCGGTCTTCTGTAATGTGATGTGACAGCTTTGGACAGAGAAATTAGCTAATTTACAACCTTCCTAACAAACGGGTGCATAGCCTAGCCCTAGTGTTTGTTTATTGATAGACAAAGACAGTGAAATGACAAATTAATCATTATTGTATTGTTTTATTTATTATAAAATAACATAGAATCTTTAAGAAAACCATAACAAAAAAATGACAAAAATGAAAAGACCATGTTTGTTACACATATTTTGATAATTTTATGATAATTCTTAAATTTGATCCAACATAAAAAAAAACAGTTTTACTACGTTGTAGTGGAGTAGGCGGGGCGTATCACGAAGGGGATCGGGAGCATTAAGAGAACGAGCGACCGGATCATCGATGAGAGAGGACCAGCATGAACATGTTTTACGTTTGTATTTGTATTTATATTATTTCGCCAGCAGTCGTCCGTGAGGGGCTGCCAGCATTTTACTTCCGTGTTTTTGGTTTGTTCATTTTATTAAAATTTACACAGCTGGCGCTCATTAACAATTACTCACCGGTCTCGAACCACGGTCCCGCCCCACCTACTCCACTAAAATCATGTTTTATACTGATCCGGCAAGTGGTCACGTGACAAAAGACCGAACGACTCGAACCCAAAGACTCGAGAGGTGAACAAATCAATTCTCTTTCCCGCTCTGACTGCATTTGTTAAACGTACATGGCTGTCACGTGATGAACGAAAGAGTCAAATCCGAAGACTTGTCAGATAAGAGGTGAGGTGAGCTAATAATAGACTAAATACCCAGGTTATCAAGTAATTCATCTTTTCTGTTTATTATAGCATTATAGTTTTGTATTGGTTGTAATGTGATCAACATTTGCATAAGTAGTAGATTTGTTAGGAAAGTGACATGTAACATTCTAAAAATGATATGACTTGAAAAAAGATTTGTTCATTTTGCTGAAGGAGACTCAAAGGTCCGAGTCAATAAAATGAACCGAACTTCCCATCACTATTAAATAGATCAGGAGTTCCAAACCTTCATCCTTAATGACATCCGGCCTAATGGTTTGTAAACAAAAAATGTGACAGCAAGTGTCACCTTCAGGCTAGAAGTAGTCATGTGTCAAGGTGTGTGAACATATTAACTGGGTCAAATGACAGGGCCAAATATTACCGTTTGTTTTAGATGTAATGTAATGTGTGTACACGGTTTAAGGTTAAAAAACGCTGTATTTTCCACATACCGTAAATTGTATCTCCTCTTTGCCCAGCCTCTATGAAATGAGTTGATTTTTTACAAAGCTCATCACTCTGAAATGCGAGGTGTGCTATGATTGGCCAGTTAACCAGTGTGTAGGGATTGGTCGAATACTGCAAGAGTGTTTGGGAAATGAAACGCCTCTTCCCATATTCGGAACATAATGATCCCAAGCCATTGTACTGACAGGTGATAAAATGTCATCCGGTACTTCCTTATAAGAATACGAGCTGAAGATGAAGATGATCAAGTCAATACATCAATTTTGCCAGCGCGACTTGAGCAGGATTTTAAGGATTGGTAATGTTTTATTAAAATAATATGTTAAATAGTTAAAAATTATGGCTAACTGTTTTACCTTTTATATACCACGTTATAAAGACTGTAAACAAACAACCATATACATCATACAGAGTTTGTGTGAGATAGAAACAAGCTCGCACTACAGCAGGAAATGGTAACATAATAAACAAAGCGAGTGGTTTTGCCCCTCCTGATAATTTTTATTGTTTATTAGAACTTATTTTGTCTTTTTTCACTTCAAACATCAATTGTTCTGAGGAAAAGTAATTCTGAGTAATTTATTTTACAGAATCATGTTAAATGCATTAATGGTGAAATTCAGTATGAGGGGTGGTGGTCAACTTTCGAAAGAAGCCATTCAAAGCTATACTGTGTAATTCAAGGTAATTTTGGCCTTATGACATTGCAAAAATCTCTTGATCCTTGTCTATTATTTATTTATTTATGTATTTATTTTATTTTTTCTATTTAGTGGACTTCTCTGTAAGAACATCAGGTTTTACCAGTAATGCCACTTTCACAAAGTTAACAGGGTCTTTCTCAAGGGCACCACAGTGGCATTGAAGATGGAAGGGGAAAATGCAGTTTTTTTCACTAATCTAACATCTATTCTTTGTTACAATCTCTTAATATAAGATTTAGACTTGCCATGATCCAGAATGCCAGGTATTTGCTGAAGTTTTTGGACTGGAATGCTGTACTCTTCAGGTATTCTTGCTACCCTTAAAAAAGTGTATTAGTAACTTTTATTGACATAAGATTATTCTAGAGAGAAATTACTTGTAATACATGTTGATTACAATATTGGATGTATTTTAAATTTAGTTGTAGGATAATCGGACATTTTCAAAATAAATTCATGTCATTTACCAGAAATTTTGTCTTAGATTTTTTCCAGTTTTTTAATATTCATATGATCTTCTCTCACACCGATGCTTTAAAAGATGTAGCCCAAATGCAACATTTCCAGCAATGGCAGAACACAGGAAGCATGCTGGGGGTGGTGGATATAAAAATGAGCCAACTTTTAAAGACTCTTTTACACACATTTACACACGTGTTAACCATAATCCAGTATTTTGTTGTTTATGTGTTTATGGCTGTTTAACAGTAACACAAGACTATTAGGAAATAATAGGCAGTGTCATAGCTCTGACTTCCATGAATCAATGGTTGAACACATGAATCACACTCTTGAACATGACAATGAGTTCACTGTACTAAAATGGCCCCCACAGTCACCAGATCTCAACCCAATAGAGCATCTTTGGGATGTGGTGGAACGGGAGCTTCGTGCATCCCACAAATCTCCATCAACTGCAAGATGCTATCCTATCAATATGGGCAAACATTTCTAAAGAATGCTTTCAGCACCTTGTTGAATCAATGCCAAGTAGAATTGAGGCAGTTCTGAAAGCGAAAGGGGGTCAAACACAGTATATTACTATGTTGTTCCTAATAATCCTTTAGGTGAGTGTAAAACTACATTGCAATTGATATTGTACTATTTTGATTTTCTTGTTTGAACAGTAGCTATAATGTGGACTATAAAATATGCTTTGATAAATAAAACACTACTTTGTGCTTGAGTCCACCAATAACGTGTTACTGTTTGTGATGTATACGTGATTAAAATGTTGCATAGACGGTCAGGTCAGACTGGACCGATTTTGGACCTTTTTAGAACCTTTGTCAATTTAAGACATATAAAACTTTTGTTCCCTTTTTGTCGGTCTCTCGACGTTGTGTCGAGCTGACAGATGGGGCTCGCCCTTGAGAATCAATCAACTCTGACTACTATAGAAGAGGCCAATGAAATTTGGCTAATGAAATTTGCATGCCAGTCTCCGCCCCCGGATAACCGTTATAAAAGGAAGACAGCGTCCAGCATTCATTTACCTTTTGTACTTCAGACCCATCGCTCATGATTACCAACAAACTTAATACTTTAAAAACTACATTGCCGGATCTACGACGTAGAGCTGCGGATCGTCCCAACCTGCAGCGACCTTCCCCTGGGCGTCTTGGCGGTTCCAGAGGTGTTAGAGATTTTTTCTAAAAAGTCATTTTCAGGACTGAGCATTCTCCAGCACGGCATGTCCCGCTGTTCTCTTGGGTGTGGCACCCTCATCGAGGAGGGGGACGGACACGATAGCTGCATCAGGTGTCTGGGCGTCCAGCACGCTGAAGCAGCTTTCGTTGACACGTTTTGCCCGCACTGCGGGCAGATGGTCATCCAGAAGTTGCGGTCATGGGTAGCTGTCTTCCTCCGGGGACCAGCCACCATTTCGTCTGCTACCTGGGCTGTCATGTCGGTGGCTAAGGCCCCGATGTCCGCCAGTGCTAGCAGCGTTAGTGATATGGGGACCTCTGCGAGCGTAAACCCGGCAGCCAAGAGCTCATGGGGCGGTCGCACCCCGACTCGCTCTTCTGACCGTTCCCCAACCGGCGGTGGCAAACCGTCCGGATCCTCAAAGACGCATTCGGAGCTGCCAGACAACATCAAATTATGTAAAGGGTACACCTTCTGCCACACAAGGTTTACAAGCCATGTATTCCCCCATTATGAACATCAACTTCTATACACAATAAAAACACCTTTTGGTTTCATGGTTTAATCAATTTATACAATCGAAATCAACGTCAATTTGTGATAGGATTTAATTCAACAACATTTTCCCTCATTTTGTGTCCCCCCAAACCTCAAACCCAAGGTTGCACCCTTGGGAGTAATAAGGTAAGTCAGTTAGTTTGAGTATTTTGGTGTCTATGAATATATAATGAACTTGATTTAATATGTGTAAATGAGTTATATGATAAGAATGTAGAACGTTATAGGTTTGTTGTTCATCATCAGCTAAGTTAACCTCACCTAAAATTAGTTAGATCTGTTACCTTGTGACGATGCCATTGTTTCAATATAATTGAGTATCAGGTTTATGCTGAGAATATTGGCTTTATACGTTAATAAACCTATTAATACAGATAGTTTTAGGTAGATATGTGCTTTTTTGCAATTGGGATGGGGTAAACATTAAATCAGAATTGTAAGGCTGGTGCCAAGGTGTGTGCACCAAAAGGGCACCATATCCCGGGAAACACAGGACTTCATCCAATACAATGAACTCCCCACAGAGTTTGCATCTCCATCTCAGACAGCATACAACAATGAATGATGATAACACTTTTACATCTGTTCTCTTCTCCCCCTCTCATCTCTCTCCATCTGAACTCGGACCAATTCAAAGCTCACCCATGAACTGGATTTGACAAATACCATATCTTATTTGAACAAAGAATCTTCATATGCATATTTGGTATCATTTGAAATGTCTCAGTGTGATTGGAACAATGGTCTCATATCCACAGCAGTAGAGCAGATCATAACATAGGTTTGAGGGTTTAAAGATATTCTTCGCACTGTTGAAGTTGTCTCTTCATGCAAATGCCTATTTGTGGCCTGATCAGATCAAGGGCAGAGTCCTTTACATTGTAAATTGTTGTTGTGTGGAGGAAGGGTATTTTGGTCTGAGTATTTAAGGGAAGCTGGTAAAGTGTTCTGGGGAATTCTTTCTGTGATGAACAGTAACTGATGAACTGTGCCTTCAGACACACAGCACTGTATTTTTTCTGATCGCATTTTTTTCTACTGTCAGGTATGCGTCTTAGACTCGTAGACTAATCTTTGAGGATTTCATGTTTTGTTTTCGTACTCTTTGATTTGAATTGAATTGTAATTGGCAAGAAACAATTACCTGACAAAAAAATTGTCATGTTTGAATTGTTCCGCATTATTCTGAGTTTATGAACTTTAGTAGATCACGCTATATCCTTTTGTTAAACTTCAGGTTCCTTTCGAACACTAACTTTCTTTCTGAGTTTTGGATTACCCTTAGATCGAATCAGAAATAGGTTGGATGTTGTGAGAGAATTCTTCTGCAGATCTGGGAGCACAAGAACTAGACACAAAGGCATCCAGCTTTTGAACTCATTTATTTCAGGGAAGACAAATAACAAGACACCTGTTATACCAAATATGGTATAGAAACTATATGGAAGAAACATCTTTATATAGTGTGCCATAGGACACTAGTTATACCAAATAAGGTATAGAAAACATAGCATGTCAGACAAAGAATGTTTAGCTTTAAGTAGATCCTCTTCCTCCACGTTAAGACAGCTGTTTGCTCAGCCAGCAGCTATCCTCTCTGTGAGCCTTAAAACCACACATAGGCTACACTTATTCGTGTATATATGTGGGTTTATTTATCTATGGGGAAAATGATATCTAACAATAATCTAATCCCTTCTGAACATAAAAGCTGTCTTGTTCTCTTAAACAAATTGCTGATGCTTCAGTACATTAATGCAATTTACTGTGTACAAAGGAATTTGTTATGGTACTACAAGCTATTACAGCACAACAGACTGACCGTGACAGACAGGACATGAAACAAAAAAATAGGGTGAGTAAACGGGAAGAAAAGTAATACTTTAAGGAATAATAATAGAAAAAAGATACACAAAATATGGTTCTTTTATACAGCTGTGCTATGTCAGTTGTGGTCTACAGGGTCAGTTGTGGTCTAGTGGTAAGAGAGTTGGACTCGTTATCAGAAGGTTGCTGGTTCAATTCCCAGTGCCACCTGGAAATAACTGGAGTGCTCTTGAGCCTTACCCCTGTTTGCTCTGCAGTGATAGCTGCCCACTGCTCCCTACTTGTAAGTTGCTTTGGATAAGAGCGTCTGCCAAATGAATAAATGTAAAATCTATGTATGAATGCAAGGAAATGTAATAATGTTAGTTAAATTAATAATCTTTAAAGTGTTTGTTGCTGCTTAAACGATTCATGAGATGGATAAAAGCTGTTTTTGTGCCTGGCCATTCTGGTGCTTAGTGCTCTGTAGCGATGTTCAGTGAACAGTTCAAAGATGATGTGTGCTGGGTGAAAGGTGTCCTGAATGACTTTACCATCCCCTTTTCTCAATCTGGATGTGTGCAGATCATGGAGAGTAGGGAGGGTTGTGTCAATGATTCGCTCACTATCCCAAACACTCTCCTGTATTCTCATGAGGACTAATTTGGTTGCAGAGCGGAACTAGACATTAACAGAAGTGCAGAAGTCAACATCTTATCTGGTTATTCCATTATCAATAATCAAATCTTTCCGTGAATCCTTACAGAAGGAGAATGGTCATACATAGAGGCATAGATGGATAATGTATCTTCAAGCCAATACAAACAACAGGGTACAAACTGTGCTGCAGTTTTTCCTTACTGCTTTCAGTCAGCATGGTTTGCCTCAACGTGTGCGTAGTGACAAGGGAGGAGAAAATGTCGAGTTGGCTAGATACATGCTCGAACATCAAGAACGGGGGCCTGGTAAGATAGTTGTCATGTTCTAGTTAATGTATCCTTGAGGTGTAGCTACATATCCTTCATAATATGTAATATATTTCCTTAGAAAACTGCTTCCATGTAATGGTGGACATATCCCCAAAATATTTCGCATAAGATCACAACTACAATAGCATTTGTTATTGTTTTATTGTAGAAGTGTTAGTTTCAATCCTTGATTCTGATTGTTCAAAAGCTTAGATTTTATTGTGAGAAAGCACAGCTATGACCACTTAACCTAATGATTCTTTTTATCACTGCACAGCCCCTATAGCAAAGTTAACAAAACATTCTGTTGCGGGTCGCTGTCGATAAGTCGGTTTATTATTATTTATTTTATTTTTTTCCAGAGGAAGGAAGACTTCAATTAATTTGGTGGCTATACAAATTTAATGATGTTGTAACCAGGGCTGTAAATGGGAACATGCACCGGGGTCCGAGTCCGGGGAGTTCATTTCGAGGGGGAACGAAGATTAAAGAATTTAATTTATAAAAACTTAATAGCATTTAAAAATGACTCAACTCAACTCAACTTTATTTATATAGCGCTTTTCACAATTTTCATTGTTACAAAGCAGCTGTACATGAGACACATTGAATTTACAGCTAAAGGCATATAGCTGTAAAATTCTCAACACACACAATATGCATACATACTTACACACATTGACATAGACGCACACACACAAACACACACACTCACACACACACACTCGCACACACACACACAGTGAAAGCACATATTGGCAATAAAGGAGAGAGAACAACAGGTCAAATATTAAACGGACTATAAATTCTTATATGCAATATTAATTGTCTCATTTCTGAATTTTACAGCAGCCTCCCGGCCAGGCAGATAGTGCAAAACAATATGCAAATGGGGGTGAGGAACCCAAAACTCCCATCGAGAAAAAAAAACTCAGGAGAACCCAGGCCCAGCCAGGGGATTCCAGTTCCCCTCTGGCAAAAGCTGCTGCCTCTGCACAAGCTCAACAGTGCTTGCACAACGAGGCTAAATAAAAATAAAAAATAAACTTCGTGAGGTAAATGATAGATTTAAGATTATCATTAACAATCTAATAGCATTTGAATTTTGTAGGAAAAAAATCTAAGTTGCCGCGTCCTTTATCCAGCTCTATCCTCTTAGCTCTTGTCAGGTCACCGCTTCCCATTCTCAGCTCTGCCATCAGGTCTGGGCGTGAACTGCATCCTGCGGTAACCTTGGAACAAAGAGACAAGACTGGCTGAGAGTAGAGTACTGTTCTGCACTCTTTGATGCAACAAGTACATCATTTGTTGTATGTGTTCCTGGTTCCGGTTGATCTAAATAATGCAGCCTAAATCCTCTGAGGATTAATATTATGAAAGTGTAGTGTATGCAAGATTAAAAAGATGAACCTTAAGTCTAGACTTAAACTGACAGAGTGTGTCTGCCTCCCGGACAGTGCAGGGAAGAATATTACAAAGTTTAGGCGTTACGTATAGCGTTTTTTGGTCCAGTAAGTAACACTTCTGTTTTGTCCGAGATTAGTAGTAAAAAATTGTTACTCATCCAGTTTTTTAAGTCAACTATGCAATCCTTTATTCGATGGAACTGCTGGGTTTCATGAGGCTTCGAGGAAATATAAAGTTGAGTATCATCAGCATAACAGTGAAGGCTAATTCCGTGTCGCTTTATTATGTCTCCTAGAGGTAGCATCTATAATGCGAAGAGCAGAGGCCCCAAGACTGAGCCCTGTGGTGCACCGTACTGGACTTGCGATTTGCGGGACACCTCATTGTTTATTGCTACAAATTGAAAACGGTCGGATAAATAAGACTTAAACCATTTCAATGCTATTCCGTTAATTCCGACGTAATTTTCGAGTCTATGTAGAAGTATGCTGTGGTCAATGGTGTCAAATGCAGCACTGAGGTCTAGCAGCACCAATAACGAAATACAGCCACGGTCAGACGCTAAAAGCAGATCATTTGTAACTCTGATCAAAGCAGTCTCTGTACTGTGACATGCTCGAAATCCAGACTGGAATTCATCATTAATGTCATTCCTTTGGAGGAAGGAGCATAATTGAGTTGAAACTACTTTTTCCAGAACTTTAGATATAAATGGTAAAATCGATGTAGGCCTGTAATTCCCTAGTTCTTTAGGGTCGAGTTTGGTTTTTTTTTTAAATAGGCCTTATAACAGCCACCTTAAATGCTTTAGGCACATGTCCTAATGTCAGAGATGAGTTAATAATACTAAGAAGAGGATCTATAATTTCTGGGAGCATTTATTTCAGTAGTTTTGTAGGTATAGGGTCTAGCATGCATGTTGTTGATTTAAATGATCTAATGATTTCAGACAGTTCATCGTGATCTACTGTAGAAAATAATTGCAATTTCTCCTTAGGGGTGCTGTAGTTAGTTTGTTCAGCGGGTTTCACTACAGGGTTGCATTGTAATAATTTTTTCTCTTATATCTTGGATTTTACTAGTGAAGTAGTTCATAAATTCATCACTGTTATGCTCATAATCAGAATCTGACGTCGCTGACGACTTATTTTTTGTTAATTTAGCCACGGTGTTAAATAAAAACCTAGGGTTGTGATGGTTTTCCTCTATTAGTGATGAAAAGTAGGCGGATCTAGACATTTTTATGGCATTCCTGTATTTTCGAGTACTATCCTTCCATGCTATACGAAAGACTTCTAAATTAGTTTTCTTAAAGTTGCGCTCCATTTTCCGGGACGCTTTCTTTAGAGTCTGAGTGTGTTCATTATACCACGCTATTCCTTCTATGTAGTGGCTTTGCAAGCTGCCTCCAAAACACAGCCGAAGAAGAAAAACATAGTCCAATGCATCCTTCGTTTTATGAAACGCGCTCAGTTTGTATGTGTTGTGCTACTATAGAAACATGGCTTTGCAATTTGTAATATAAACATTTCGGTTCTTTTTGTAAGGTATTTATTCGCCACTCACAACATAGTTTTGTAATAGAAACTCACTGGAAGTACTGGAGAAACTCACCAGAAGTACAAAGCATGAAAAGAACATGCAGAAAAGCTGAGCGTATGTGGCGAAAAACCAAACTTGAAGTTCACTATAACATCTATAAAGACAGCCTGCATGCCTTCAATGTTGACTTAGGCAAAGCCAGACAGAATTTTTTCTCTAACATTATAAACAGCAAAATAAATAACACTCGCACCCTTTTTGCAACTGTAGAGAGACTAACAAATCCCCCTAGTCAAGTTCCGAGGGAAATGCTGTCTGATGACAAATGCAATGAGTTTGCAACTTTTTTCCTTCAAAAGATCAGTAATATCAGAATTGAAATCAGCAAAGCTCCATGCAGCAGTCAGGTCAGTCTGACTTCAGTACATCAGAAATTAGTTACTTTGTCTGAATTTCAGACAATTGATCTCAAAACCCTGGAGGAAACGGTCCAGCATCTTAAGGCGTCAACTTGCAGCCTTGACACACTTCCCACATCCTTTTTCAAAAGAGTGTTTAACTGTTTGGAAGCAGATCTCCTAAAAATAGTTAATACCTCACTGCTCTCAGGAACTTTCCCCGAGTCCCTAAAAAATGCAGTTGTCAAACCTCTTCTAAAAAAGGCCAATCTAGACAAAACCTTACTGTCTAACTACAGACCAATATCAAATCTTCCTTTTATAGGCAAGATCATTGAAAAGGTTGTCTTCAATCAGCTGACCAAATTTTTGAACTCAAATGGCTACCTGGACAATTATCAGTCTGGTTTCCGTCAGCATCATAGCACAGAGACAGTGCTCATAAAAATAATTAATGATATTCGATTGAATTCTGATTCAGGCAAAATATCAGTTCTGATTTTACTAGATCTCAGTGCTGCTTTTGACACAGTGGATCACACCATACTCCTAAATAGGCTGGAAAACTGGGTAGGGCTTTCTGGATTGGTACTTAAATGGTTTGGGTCATACCTTAAAGGGAGAGGTTACTATGTGAACATAGGCAACCATAAATCTGACTGGACACCCATGACTTGTGGTGTTCCACAGGGCTCAATTCTAGCTCCGCTCCTCTTCAACCTGTATATGCTCCCACTTGGCCAAATAATGAAAAAGTACCAAATTGCCTACCACAGCTATGCAGACGACACTCAGATCTACCTAGCCCTCGCACCCAATGACTACAGGCCTATTGACTCTCTTTGCCAATGCATTGATGAAATTAACAGCTGGATGTGTCAAAACTTCCTTCAGTTAAATAAAAACAAAACTGAAGTCATTGTTTTTGGTAACAAGGATGAAACTAACAAGGTAAACACATACCTTGACTTAAGAGGTCTAAAGACACAAAGCAAGGTAAAAAATCTTGGGGTCATTTTGGAGTCTGATCTTAGTTTCAGCAGTCATGTCAAAGCAATAAGCAAATCAGCGTACTAGCATCTCAGAAACATAGCCAGAATCAGATGTTTTGTCTCAAGCCAAGATTTAGAGAAACTAGTTCATGCTTTCATCACCAGCAGGGTGGATTACTGTAATGGACTCCTTACAGGTCTTCCCAAAAAGACCATCAGACAGCTGCAGCTCATACAGAACTCTGCTGCCAGGATTCTGACCAGAACCAAAAAATCTGAGCATATCACTCCAATCCTCAGGTCCTTACACTGGTTACCAGTTACTTTTAGAATCAACTTCAAAGTATTATTAATTGTCTATAAATCACTCAATGGTCTAGGACCTAAATACATCTCAGATATGCTCATTGAATATAAACCAATCAGACTTCTCAGATCATCAGGATCAAGTCAGTTAGAGATAACAAGGGTTCACTCAAAACAGGGCGAGTCAGCGTTTAGCCATTACGCCACCCATAGCTGGAATCTGCTTCCAGAAGACATCAGACGTTCACCAACAGTAGATACTTTTAAGTCCAGATTAAAAACACACTTGTTTAGCTGTGCATTCACAACCTGAGCACTGTGCTACTTTACATCAACTGCACTTCTATTTCTAATTTATTTTTATTTTGCTCTTATTCTTTTTATATATACACTCACATTTTTAATCAATTTTATTGCTGTTTTATTGTTTTAAATAATTTGCATTTTAAAGATACGTTTTATTCTTCCTGTCAATCATTTTATGTAAAGCACTTTGAATTGCACTTGTGTATGAAATGTGCTATATAAATAAACTTGCCTTGCCTTGCCTTGCCTAATATACATTACATTTTGGTAAATAAATCATTCAAAATGCTGCACACTGTACCTTTAAATTAGAACTGTAACTGATGTCTCTATTAAATCAAAAGACATGTCCTGATTGAGGAGTGTCCGGTTCCTGGTTCCTGATTGCATCGCTGCCGGCGGCTAGTTTGTATCCTCTGACACTTGCTTCACCTCACATTTGTTCTTGGTCTTAATACTAGTGTATTTTACTATCGTTACCTATCACTGTCGTTGCCAAATTATTTATAACTTAATATTCTAAACCTATGTAAATTGGAAGATAACGCCGCTAGCATATTAGCGTGTTAGCTTGCCTTCTGTTTACACTGTGGAATATCATCTCCCCCTATTTGTCTTGTGTGCTAACTGTTTCTCTTTTTAAGCGTATATACTAAGACTCATCAAGCAACCTTGGTAAGTTAGGATTGCACTTCATACCCGGTGAGTCATGGCTTCTATTCCTTTTGTTGTTACTTGCACCTCATGTCATATGTTTAGCTTACCATTCTCTGTCAGCGGCGAGGGTTTTACATGTGATAAATGCAGGGAAGTAGTTAGACGGACGGAGAAGATCTTAGAATTAGAGTCTCGCATCCAATCTTTATTTGAGGATAGTAAGAGTTTTAGGACCGTAGAAAACATTTTGGATGCGAGCAATGTTAGCGCACACAGCTCGGTTCCAGTTGAAAATCCCCTACAGCTGGGAAACTTTGTGATGGTGAGTTGGCATAGTCACAAGACAAAACATCAATCAACCGTTCCGATTAAAGTCTCGAACAGGTTTGCCCCGCTCAGTGACGCATCGACTGAGAAACCTGCTGAAAGTGCCCTAGTGATCGGTGATTTTATTGTCCGGAACGTTAACATAGAGGCACCAGCCACCATAGTCAAATGTTTACCGGGAGCCAGAGCGCCTGACATCAAGTCAAATTTAAATGTGCTGGCTAAGGCTAATCGTAAATTTAGTAAGATTGTTATTCACGTCGGCAGAAATGATGTTAGACTCCGACAATCGGAGATCACTAAAGATAATATTGAAGAGGTGTGTGAGCTCGCAAGCACGATGTCAGACACTGTAATATTTTCTGGCCCCCTCACTGCTTACCGTGGTGATGAGATTTATAGCAGATTATCATCACTAAATGGCTGGTTGTCTGAGTGGTGCCTGCAGAATAATATAGATTTTATAAATAACTGGAAGAGTTTTGAGGGCAGACCTGACCTGTTAAAACGAGATGGTCTCCATCCCTCCTCTCTAGAAATTTGGCACACAATCTTAATAATGCTAAAGTCTAACTACCTAGGGCCCAGGTCAGGAAGGTGACAGAATGGCTTAACCAACTGTCTGCTTGCTGTCTCACGTTACAGAAAACACAAAATATACAACATGTAATAATCCCTTCTTACAAACAACATAAAATAGAGACTGTGTCTGTCCCCCGGATTAGCAAACATAAGATATTGCGTAATCCTCTTGAAAGTAATTTAATAAACGTTAGACAAATCAAACATGTACAAAATACAGATAATCAACTGTTACGACTCGGATTGCTTAATATTAGATCACTCTCAAATAAAGCACTTTTAGTTAACGACATGATAACCGATCATAAAATAGACCTGCTCTGTTTGACAGAAACATGGCTAAAGCCAGATGATTATATTACTCTAAATGAATCCGTTCCCCAAGATTATTACTATAAACACGAGCCTCGTCTAAAAGGTAGAGGGGGAGGTGTCGCTGCACTTTACAATAATTCTTTTATCATCTCTCAGAAGTCTAATTTTAAATGCAATTCTTTTGAAGTCATGGTTTTTCACGTATCGAGACCTAACACTAAGGACAAAACATTTTTCAAATTTATTCTAGCTATTGTATATAGGCCTCCAGGGCACCACACAGATTTTATTAAAGATTTTGGTGGGTTCTTATCAGAACTAGTACTGGCCGCAGATAGAGTCATTGTAGTTGGTGACTTTAATATCCATGTAGACAATGATACAGATGCCTTGGGAATGGCTTTCAAAGCAGAGGCGGAGCCAGAGGGGTGTCCTGGGTGGCACTGGACCCCTCAGACATCTGATTGGCCACCCATATTGCCACCTCAAATTTTACTGGGCAGTTTAATGATGATTGACATCTAATTTCACCACTTGCTGAAAAATCGTCAGGTGCGCGCGCAGCTTTCAAGTTAATCAAGGACGAAAGTGATGCGAGTAACAGAAGAATAAGGAAATGAGGCATATAAGGTTAGTTTTAACACTAGGCATCGGGATTTTGTTTGCAGAAATCATTTTGAAAGTGAAGTCGCTGTATGAGTAAACATGAATGTTGGTGATAGACGGGTTAATCAGATAAGAGAGATCGGTTCCCGATTTAGCCTAAACATTATGTTTAACGTTACATTTGTGCAAGTTATATACACATAAACAGTGCAGTGCAGTGCCAATACATTACACTATTTACCTGTTAACTTAATGTAGGCTAACGTCAGCTACAGCCACCACCAGTGTTTAAATGTTAAGATAACTTTGAAACCCTTATGTTGTGTTCAGACCAAACGCGAATGGCGCGTCAAGCTTGAGTGATATACATGTTAAGTCAATACAAAGACGCGATAGACCTACTTGCGGTCCGAATGACGAGAGTTGAAAATTCTAAATTTTAAAGAAAATTCGCGCCGCGTTAACCAATCAGGATCTTGCTCAGTGAGGTGATAAGGAATAGCAGAAGAAGAGGAAGAACAATAACAAAATTTACTTGTCGTGTTTTTTTATTAGATAAAGAAACGGTTCTGTGTTGCAGTAAGAAGTGAAATTTGCGCTAATGGCGGACCACACATACTCTGCACAAGAGCCGACGGAGCGTTTTCCCAAATTGAGGGCACTGAAGGGCACTGAAGCAGGAAAAGGGTTTGCTAAGCGACGCAGAAGTTTCCAGCTTTCTGCCAGACCTGTAAGTTTGTCTAATTTCTGCAATATTAGTGAATTGTTTCTTTGATAGCTTTAGCTTATAGATGAGATGATCATCAAGAGAAGTAGCGTTTTTTATTGTACATTTGTAGCACTTTATAGCTCTACTCTAATTCCCTGTTGCATGGTTTTTCAATCTCTAAGCCTGATTTGCAAAAATCGAGTGGGCGGTTCCAACAAAACTGGAAGAGAGGGTTCTCGCATAAACATGAAAGTATTCTGATTGTTACAAACTAATCTATTGAATGTTTTAGTTAATGTGTAAATATTCTAGCGAGTTGTAAAAACTCCAATCTACTTCCACTCAATCTATCGTTAACTAAGACATGCCAACACGTGATATTCTCTTTGATTAGTCTTGTTTGTGACTTTAGCCATTAAACCTTAGTCATTTAACCAGTATAGATAGTAGGCACGAAGCACGAAATCCAAGAACAGAAAGGACAGGATCGTCACAGTACCCCCGCTCCAAGAGCCGATCACTGAGCGGGACAAGGGTGAAAAAAAAATCTGCGGGACAAGATAGACAAGAACGAAGACAGACACCACACAGACAAAACTCTACAGACTAGGGGCATGGCTGACAAAACTACGAAGGGGTTGGGGTTAGACAATAAGAAAAACATCAATGGGAAAGGAGGGGGGGGATAAGCAGACCAAAACTGGGAACGCCAGACATAGGTGGGACAAGATAAGGGAATTTAGGAGGACAGGACGAGAACGGTGGGGAAGTGGGAGAGCTGGGGTGAGGGGAATGTCCAAACAAAAAATGCATAGAACAATGTGCCGGCTGGAATGCTGGCTGCGTCACCGGCTGAGTCTTCGGCAGGGAGGCCTGCTGATTCTGCGACGAGAGGTCCGGCAGAGTCATCGGCGGGAAGGCCTGCTGAGAACATGGCTGGAAGGCCGACTGAGAACACGGCTGGAAGGCCGGCTGAGAACACGGCTGGAAGGCCGGCTGAGAATCCGGCTGTACGGAAGGCTGAGAATCCGGCTGGACGGCAGATTGAGAATCCTGCTGGACAGCCAGCTGAGAATCCGGCTGGACGGCCGGCTGAGAATCCGGCTGGACGGCCGGCAGAGTATCCGGCTAATACACCGGCTGCTGGGCCGGCTGGGATGCCGGATACGGGAATACCGGATGGTGCGCAGTACTGGACTGCGTTCCCCTCCTCGGCTTCTTCTTCTTTGACCGACCCACTAAGCATGGGGTCGGCTGCGGGGAAGAGATGGGGATGCTGAACAGTTCAGATCCGGAGGAGTCGGACGGGGAGTCCCATGACCGTCTCCGTGGGCGTCTCCCCTGGATGCAGACGGGAGGTGAATGGGATGGGCTGGCGGAACTAGAAGAAGGTGGTGCTAAGGTTCCCAGGGTGATCTTGCCCAGGGAAAACCACTCCGGGATTGCCGCCAGCAGAGATGGGTGGGTGGATTGGACTGAAACGCTGGATATTGTTAGGCTCGAGGCATGCTGCCACAGGATGTCAAAGTCCAGTGGTTTCAGCCTTCTCATCTCCGCCGGCGACATGAGAAGGCTGACATGAGAAGGCTTGTTTTGTTTATTTTATAAAATAAACAAAACAAAACCCACGATAGGGCAAAACAGAGATTTGTACTCAAAAACAGAAAACTTTCCACGAGGAGAACAAAACGAAACAAGAAAGCTAATAATTAAATAAGTCCAAATCACGAAATCCATAAACAAAGCTCACAGGTAGGAAACATACTCAGGGTAATCCAAAACCGTCAGGAAGAGTATCGCTGTGAGCATACAATGTACAATACACATAAGCATACAAGTATACAGAAAGACACAATGAAAACACAATGAACCGACCAGGTGTCGGCGGAAACAGAGATCCTAAATAGGGAAATAATAACGAGGGGAGATTGCACAGGGACGGAGAAGGGCAGGTGAGAAGACTAAACACTAATGGGAAAACTGGTGAGAAGGAGAAGGAACAGGTGAGGGACATAAAACACTAATGACTTAGATAAAACACTTAGTCTATAGTTCTGCTTCCGGCTTTGCTACTGATCGGACGCATTTACTAGCGCCCCCTGCTTTGCGCTTCTGCTTCATGCTTTATCTTATTAAAACACCAGCAGTTCAGTACAGTGCTCAGACTAAACAATTAGGCACTAAAACCAAAGACTGGGAAATACTTCAAAACTTTCGAATGCTAAGCAACCAGGATTTCTTTTAGGATAGTGGTTTACCAGCTTACTGCTGACAATTGAAACTCTTCAGGATAACTCCGCTGCCCACTCTCAAACTGGTGTGAAAATGCCTTCTTTTGGATCAACAACCACCTGCTTCTCACACTGCCACAAACTTCTAAAAAAGATTGCAGTTCTCGATACAAAGCTAATCACAATATTGCCGTCCCTGCAAGAACACACAGCTGATACTCGCCGGGGACCCCCTCAGCATATAGCCAGTGAGTTCCGTGAACCCAGCACTTCTCATCAGATTATAGTGAGCTCAGACAAACCTGTACAGATGCAAACAAAGGTAGCTGAGGACACAAACCGTTGGCAAAAAAAAGGGCGCAAGACCTAATGATGCTCGTAATATCAGACTGTCAAGAGTTTCACAAATTGCCGCATTAGCTTCATCTACCCCAGGTATGGCTAAGACTCGACAAGACAGTGTTGGTACTCTGCCACCCCCTATACATCTTGAAAATAGATTTGAGGCACTAATGAATATGGGTGAAGAATCCCCAAAATGCGGTCAAAATGTGCTCTATTATCAGAAACCTTCGTAGCAGGGCTATACGTACATTCTATTTCCCTCAAGCAATGATTGCTGATGTAAGCAAGGAACTGTCAAACATCCTAAATCAAAATAAGTCTGTAAATCGGATTGTCATACATGTGGGGAAAAATGATACTCGAAAAGAGCAGTCAGAGCTCCTAAAAAGGGATTTTAATGAACTCTTTGAAATTCTTGGAAAGCTAAAAGTTCAGTCATTCATCAGTGGACCTCTCCCAGCTCGGGGAACGAATATGTCCTTCGGCTTCTCAGTCTGAACATATGGCTGCAAAAAACTTGCAACAAGAGAGGACTGAACTTCATTGACAACTTTAATCTATTCTGGAGTCAAAGACAGCTTTTTACAACAGATGGCCTCCACTCAAACAAACTTGGTTAAAGAATGCTAAAGGACAATATCCTCTTCACCCTCCTTCACCCATCAGTAGAGTGTGCCACTCCACTCCTAAATGGCACAAATACACCTGGCCATAGTGAACCACCTCAGCAGTTGGATGGACATTTGCATAACACCACTCAGGCTGTACCCTGCCCAGTGACATCACATCAGTTGGACGATGACGAGGACTCGACACCCAAGGACGTTTCTGTGGATAACAACCGGGAGAGCCAAAACAACATACTTCAGTCTTCAGAAACACTCGCAGCCCCTCTCGCTACACACTTTCTCCCTCTCTACTACATCATCTCTTTTGAGCTTCTCAAAGAAAATGGAGGAACTAGTATTTGCTGGAACAAAACTCTCCCGCTCTATTATCGCGAGTCCACAGGTTTCAACTAAAAAGCGACGGGCCCCACAACCACCAAAGCCTCTGGGTCAACCTGGCCAACCTGTTCCCTCTGAAAGAGCTCTCCGGTCACTGCCACAACGCCAGGGATCACACAAACCCCCATATGCTGGAGATGGACTAAACAAGACTGCAAAGAGCACTGGTAACTGATATGAATTGGGTCCCTGCTATGATAACAGCAACAATCTTAAATATTTACAGAACAATTGGGAACCCAGTGTTCCTTTAGTTTTCCCTATATCTGTCCTGATAAGTGATCGCAAAACTAAGGTCTGCTCGGTCTTAATACCTCACTGCTCTCAGGAACTTTCCTAGAGTCCCTAAAAAATGCAGTTGTCAAACTTCTTCTAAAAAAGGGCAATCTAGACGAAACCTTACTGTCTAACTATAGACCAATATCAAATCTTCCTTTTATAGGCCAGATCATAGAAAAGGTTGTCTTCAATCAGCTGACCAAATTCTTGAACTCAAATGGCTACCTGGACAATCATCATTCTGGTTTCCGTCAGCATCATAGCACAGAGACAGTGCTCATAAAGATAATTAATGATATTCGATTGAATTCTGATTCAGGCAAAATATCAGTTCTGGTTTTACTAGATCTCAGTGCTGCTTTTGACACGGTAGATCACACCATACTCCTACATAGGCTGGAAAACTGGGTAGGGCTTTCTGGATTGGTACTTAAATGGTTTGGGTCATACCTTAAAGGGAGAGGTTACTATGTGAACATAGGCAACCATAAATCTGACTGGACACCCATGAATTGTGGTGTTCCACAGGGCTGAATTCTTGCTCCGCTCCTCTTCAATTTGTATATGCTGCCACTTGGCCAAATAATGAAATAGTACCAAATTGCCTACCACAGCTATGCAGACGACACTCAGATCTACCTAGCCCTTTCACCCAATGACTACAGGCCTATTGACTCTCTTTTCCAATGCATTGATGAAATTAACAGCTGGATGTGTCAAAACTTCCTTCAGTTAAATAAAAACAAATCAGAAGTCATTGTTTTTGGTAACAAGGATGAAACTTACAAGGTAAACACATACCTTGACTTAAGAGGTCTAAAGACACAAAGCAAAGTAAAAATCTTGGGGTCATTTTGGAGTCTGACCTTAGTTTCAGCAGTCATGTCAAAGCAATAAGCAAATCAGCGTACTACCATCTCAGAAACATAGCCAGAATCAGATGTTTTGTCTCAAGCCAAGATTTAGAGAAACTAGTCCATGCTTTCATCACCAGCAGGGTGGATTACTGTAATGGACTCCTTACAGGTCTTCCCAAAAAGACCATCAGACAGCTGCAGCTCATAGAGAACGCTGCTGCCAGGATTCTGACCAGAACCAAAAAGTCTGAGCATATCACTCCAATCCTCAGGTCCTTACACTGGTTACCAGTTACTTTTAGAATCAATTTCAAAGTATTATTAATCGTCTATAAATCACTTAATGGTCTAGGACCCAAATACATCTCAGATATGCTCATTGAATATAAACCAATCAGACTTCTCAGATCATCAGGATCAAGTCAGTTAGAGATAACAAGGGTTCACTCAAAACAGGTCGAGTCAGCGTTTTGCCATTATGCCACCCGTAGCTGGAATCTGCTTCCAGAAGACATCAGACGTTCACAAACAGTAGCTACTTTTAAATCCAGATTAAAAACACACTTGTTTAGCTGTGCATTCACAACCTGAGCACTGTGCTGCTTTACATCAACTGCACTTCTATTTCTAATTTATTTTTATTTTCCTCTTATTTTTTTTATATATACACTAAAATTTTTAATCAATTTTATTTCTGTTTTATTGTTTCTTAAATCTAAAGTCTTTGTGATCTTAAATCATTTGCATTTTAAAGATACGTTTTATTTATTTCTGTCAATCATTTTAACTAAAGCACTTTGAAATGCACTTGTGTATGAAATGTGCTATATAAATAAACTTGCCTTGCCTAATGGGACACTTACAGAGAACAGGGGGCAGTGCTACACGGAAGACAGGAGGACACGCGGCGAAAATCAAAATATACCGCCACGTGTCTCCACATAAAACAAAAACATACACACAAGACATGGTACTGTAACAACCCTGTCCCAAGGCAAGAAATCCAAGAACAGAAAGGATGCTGCTAAAGATCTTGAGATTTGCTGCGTAAAAACATCTGCTAAACATCTTAGAAAGAGCAGATTTACATCCATTCTAAATCATAAACATCTTACAGACGTCTTCAAGATTTCTATATAACGTCTGACAGCAGACATCTCCGAGACGTATTGCAGATGAGCAAACTATGTATTGTAGATGTCTGTAAGATGTAAATGCAGACGTCAAATAGACGTATGGGTGCTATCAGAGAGGGTGACTAAAGGAGAGGTAACTTATACTCTAAGTCAGCAACCATAGTAATTTACTCTACCTATCCTGGTAGGGAGCAGGACTTCTTTGGTAAACCCAGAGTTTATTTTGAACTCTTCCCCCTTTTAAAGCGCAAGTTGTGTACTTCATTCCTTCTTTCATTAATACAGTCATTCATGGCACACATTATGATCACACAGACACCATCTAAGTGACTTATGTCATATGTGCTTTTATAGAGGATTCATGAAAAGGCGTTTATTGATTGAGATGTACTTTTATTTCAGGAGAGCAATTTAGGACCCGAGTGGAATTTTGTCATTTCCCTGTGCATTTTATTAAAACTGTATCGTTTATTAAAATATATCTCATCCATCTTTCCATCAATAACAGTAGCCACCGTATGTGTATTACATCAGACTATAATTTTCTATGGACGATGAGAAATTACTTACTAAAAGTGTATAAATAAAGTGCATAAATGAAGAAATTAATAAATACAGACATGCATGCAGAAATGAAGCGGTAATAAACAAGTGAATTGGACTTGAAGCCTTTTCCATCTCAAATCTGCTCAGAACAGGGTTCGAACCTGCGATCAGCCTAAATTTGAGTCTGACGCCCTACAGGTGTCTTAGACACCATGACATCTCATTCGTGTAACTAGGGCACTCATGGTGAGTGAGAATTTTTTCCCCTTATTTCTGTTGTTTCATTTATTGAATGATTAATTAAATGTGTTAATTTGTACATTTTTCGATTTATTAATTTAAACCTAAGTCATTTTCAGGACATCAGTAAATCCACTGTATGCAGAGTGGAAAGTATGCCTCACGTTCAAGTGCTTTCTGCTGCCATGTTGCTTTTTTTTTGGTGCTGTTGCCATGGGGAATCGTAATATCGGAGCACCATTGATGATGGCTTTTTATACTCGTGGTGCACGCGCTTAACCCAGGGTAACGCCTGGGCCACACATACTCCTTTAGCAGTGCGTGTGCGGTCCATATTTTTTTACGTGCTCATGTTAATGGATTTTAGATCATTCACACAGCGCGCGTATGCAGTGCAGCACCGTTGCAGATGCGTCAGTGCAGCGATCATTTACGCATCGAGTCTATTTTTGCTGTACAGCACGGACATGATAGCAAGCATATAATGCCCAAAATGAACACGAATTGACATAGAAATGCAATAATTTAACCAAAGATGCATATAAATTAAGTTTACTACCTTTTTTATTTTACCTTTTTAAGCAATAGAAACAAAACAAGAGTTGTAAAAACAGTAAATCGGATTAAAATGTTGTGTCGTACAGATATCCTACAGTGTTTACATTTTATGGGGAAGGTGCAAGCAGATAGTGACATTCACATGACAAGCAGGTGGAAATATGATCCATGTAGACTTCTGCACTGGTTCATTGAGTGAAGTAACCCAAAGTCTGCACCTCGTTCTTCTCCGCAACCTTCTTAGCAACAGATAAACGCAATAGCCTTTCTTGTATCAACAACTCGCACTTAACAAAAGAAAAAATCACAATGATAAAGTTTCATAAACCTTTTACTATTAGAATAATCTTCCAAACAATGGGAAGTTACTTAACCATTGTTGGCTGAATCACACTGAAGACGCTGACCGCTTGCATGCAAACGTAACGTAGTATGTGTGGATAAACAATGGCGCATGACGGATCTGTACTGCATTCGTGTTGCTCAATGTACCGCATACGTACTGCACACAGCCTTAGCTGTGTGCAGTGCAAGGCCTTAGCCTACCCAGAGCAAACTAACTCAAATCAGCTCAACTCAACTTAACTTTATTTATATAGCGCTTTTTACAATTTTCATTGTTACAAAGCAGCTGTACCAGAGACACATTGAATACAAGTAAAACAACTAAAGGTATATACCTGTAAAAACAAGAAAAAGGTGAAAACAACAAAAGACAGACATACAAATGCTCCACACACACAATATGCATACATACTTACACACATTGACCTAGACGTACACACACACAAACACACTCTCACTCTCACACACACACACAAACACATTAGCGATAAAGGAGAGAGAACCACAGGTATAAATTATTATATGCAATATTAATTATGTTTAATTAATGAATTCTAAAGCAGCCCCCCCGGCCAGGAAGAGAGTGCAAAACAATATGCAAACGTTGGTGAGGAACCCAAAACTCCAATCGAGATATAATAATTTATAATAATTTAATAAAATATTAAATTAAATATAATATAATAATTTATACCTGTGGTTCTCTCTCCTTTATCGCTAATGTGTTTGTGTGTGTGTGAGAGTGTGTTTGTGCGTCTATGTCAATGTGTGTAAGTATGTATGCATATTGTGTGTGTGGAGCAAGCTCAACAGTGCTTGCACAACAAGGCTAAATAAAAATTAAAAAAAATAATCTTAAATCTATCATTTACTTTTTTAAGTTTATCATTAACAATCTAATAGCATTTGAAATGTTGTAGGAAAATCAAAGTTGCCGCGTCCTTTATCCAGCTCTATCCTCTTAGCTCTTGTCAGGTCACCGATTCCCATTCTCAGCTCTGCCATCAGGTCTGGGCATGAACTGCATCCTGCGGTAACCTTGGAACAAAGAGACAAGACTGGCTGAGGCAAGAGTACTGTTCTGCACTCTTTGATGCAACAAGTACATCATTTGTTGTTCGATGTGTTCCTGGTACCGGTTGATCTAAATAATGCAGCCTAAATCCTCTGAGGATTAATATTATGGAAGTGTAGTGTATGCAAGATTAAAAAGATGCGTCTTTAGTCTAGATTTAAACTCACAGAGTGTGTCTGCCTCCCGGACATTGCAGGGAAGAATATTCCAAAGTTTAGGCGCTAGATAAGAAAAGGATCTACCACCTGCACTTGATTTTGAAATTCTAGGTATTACCAACTGACAGGATGCCTGAGAGCGTAATGTACGTGGAGGTCTGTAATACAGAAGTTCATTCAAATACTGCGGCGCAAGACCATGTAGGGCTTTATAGGTAATAAGCAAGATCTTAAAGTTAATGCGATGCTTTATAGGTAACCAGTGCAAGGTTGACAGAACCGGGGTTATATGCTCATACTTTTTTGTACGTGTAAGAACTCGAGCTGCCGCATTTTGAACCAGTTGCAGTTTTTGTAATAGGCCTGCGGGCAACCACCTAGAAGTGCATGACAGTAATCTATTCTTGATGTCATGAATGCATGAATTAATTTCTCTGCATCTGACAGTGACAGCATATGACGTAGTTTAGATATATTCTTAAGATTGAAAAATGCAGTTTTGGAGGTGTTGGCGACATGGCTTTCAAATGACAGAGTACTATCGAATACAACGCCAGGATTCTTAGCTGACGACAAGGATTTTATGGAGCATCCGTCAATCGCTAAGCAGTATTCTTGGTTGTTACGTATAGTGGTTTTCGGTCCAGTAAGTAACACTTCTGTTTTGTCCGAATTTAGTAGTAAAAAATTGTTAATCATCCAGTTTTTTAAGTCAACTATGCAATCCTTTATTCGATTGAACTGCTGGGTTTCATGAGGCTTCGAGGAAATATAAAGTTGAGTATCATCAGCATAACAGTGAAAGCTAATTCAGTGTAGCTTTATTATATCTCCTAGAGTTAGCATGTAAAATGCGAAGAGCAGAGGCCCCAAGACTGAGCCATGTGGTACACCGTACTGGACTTGCGATTTGCGGGACACCTCATTGTTTATTGCTACAAATTGAAAACGGTCGGATAAATAAGACTTAAACCATTTCAATGCTATTCCGTTAATGCCGACGTAATTTTCGAGTCTATGTAGAAATATGCTGTGGTCAATGGTGTCAAATGCAGCACTAAGCTCTAGCAGCACCAATAAGGAAATACAGCCACGGTCAGACGCTAAAAGCAGATCATTTGTAACTCTGATCAAAGCAGTCTCTGTACTGTGACATGCTCAAAATCCAGACTGGAATTCTTCATTAATGTCATTCCTTTAGAGGAAGGAGCATAATTGAGTTGAAACTACTCTTTCCAGAACTTTAGATATAAAAGGTAAATTCGATATAGGCCTGTTATTCCCTAGTTCTTTAGGGTCGAGTTTGGTCTTTTAACAAGGGGCCTTATAACAGCCACGTTAAATGCTTTAGGCACATGTCTCATGTCAGAGATGAGTTAATAATACTCAACTCAACTCAACTCAACTTTATTTATATAGCGCTTTTTACAATTTTCATTGTTACAAAGCAGCTGTTCATGAGACACATTGAATACAAGTAAAAAAACTAAAGGCATATACCTGTAAAAACAAGACAAAGGTGAAAACAACAAAGACAGACATACAAATGCTCCACACACACAATATGCAAACATACATACACACACACACATTGACATAGACGCACACACACACAGTGAAAGCACACATTGGCGATAAAGGAGAAAGAACCACAGGTCAAATATTAAACGGACTATAAATTCTTATATGCAATATTAATTATGTCTAATTTCTGAATTCTAAAGCAGCCCCCCCGGCCAGGCAGATAGTGCAAAACAATATGCAAACGGTGGTGAGGAACCCAAAACTCCCATCGAGAAAAAAAACCTCAGGAGAACCCAGGCCCAACCAGGGGATTCCAGTTCCCCTCTGGCAAAAGCTGCTGCCTCTGCACAAGCTCAACAGTGCTTGCACAACAAGGCTAAATAAAAATAAAAAATAAACTTAATAAGGTAAATGATAGATTTAAGATTATCATTCACAATCTAATAACATTTGAAAGTTTGTAGGAAAATCAAAGTTGTGGCGTCCTTTATCCAGCTCTATCCTCTTAGCTCTTGTCAGGTCACCGCTTCGCATTCTCAGCTCTGCCATCGGGTCTGGGCATGAACTGCATCCTGCGGTAACCTTGGAACAAAGAGACAAGACTGGCTGAGAGTAGAGTACTGTTCTGCACTCTTTGATGCAACAAGTACATCATTTGTTGTTGGATGTGTTCCTGGTACCGGTTGATCTAAATAATGCAGCCTAAATCCTCTGAGGATTAATATTATGGAAGTGTAGTGTATGCAAGATTAAAAAGATGCGTCTTTAGTCTAGATTTAAACTGACAGAGTGTGTCTGCCTCCCGGACCGTGCAGGGAAGAATATTCCAAAGTTTAGGCGCTAGATACGAAAAGGATCTACCACCTGCACTTGATTTTGAAATTCTAGGTATTACCAGCTGACAGGACGCCTGAGAGCGTAATGTACGTTGAGGTCTGTAATACAATAGAAGTTCATTCAAATACTGCGGCGCTAGACCATACAGGGCTTTATAGGTAATAAGCAAGATCTTAAAGTTAATGCGATGCTTTATAGGTAACCAGTGCAAGGTTGACAGAACCTGGGTTATATGCTCATACTTTTTTGTACGTGTAAGAACTCGAGCTGCCGCGTTTTGAACAAGTTGCAGTTTTTGTAATAGGCCTGCAGGGCATCCACCTAGAAGTGCATTACAATAATCTAGTCTTGATGTCATGAATGCATGAATTAATTTCTCTGCATCTGACAGTGACAGCATATGACGTAGTTTAGATATATTCTTAAGATGGAAAAATGCAATTTTACAGGTGTTGGCGACATGGCTTTCAAATGACAGAGTACTATCGAATACAACGCCAAGATTCTTAGCTGATGACGAGGATTTTATGGAGCATCCATCAATCGTTAAGCGGTATTCTTGGTTGTAACGTATAGCGGTTTTCGGTCCAGTAAGTAACACTTCTGTTTTGTCCAAGTTTAGTAGTAAAAAATTGTTACTCATCCACATTTTTAAGTCAACTATGCAATCCTTTATTCGATGAAACTGCTGGGTTTCATGAGGCTTCGAGGAAATATAAAGTTGAGTATCATCAGCATAACAGTGAAAGCTAATTCCGTGTCGCTTTATTATATCTCCTAGAGGTAGCATGTATAATGCGAAGAGCAGAGGCCCCAAAACTGAGCCCTGTGGTACACCGTACTGGACTTGTGATTTGCGGGACACCTCATTGTTTATTGCTACAAATTGAAAACGGTCAGATAAATAAGACTTAATCCATTTCAATGCTTTTCCGTTAATGCCGACGTAATTTTCGAGTCTATGTAGAAGTATGCTGTGGTCAATGGTGTCAAATGCAGCACTGAGGTCTAGCAGCACCAATAACGAAATACAGCCACGATCAGACGCTAAAAGCAGATCATTTGTAACTCTGATCAAAGCAGTCTCTGTACTGTGACATGCTCGAAATCCAGACTGGAATTCATCATTAATGTCATTCCTTTGGAGGAAGGAGCATAATTGAGTTGAAACTACTTTTTCAGAACTTTAGATATAAATGGTAAATTCGATATAGGCCTGTAATTCCCTAGTTCTTTAGGGTCGAGTTTGGGTTTTTTTAAAAGAGGCCTTATAACAGCCACCTTAAATGCTTTAGGCACATGTCCTAATGTCAGAGATGAGTTAATAATACTAAGAAGAGGATCTATAATTTCTGGGAGCATTTCTTTCAGTAGTTTTGTAGGTATGGGGTCTAGCATGCATGTTGTTGATTTACATGATCTAATGATTTTAGACAGTTCATCGTGATCAACTGTAGAAAATAATTGCAATTTCTCCTTAGGGGTGCTGTAGTTAGTTTGTTCAGCGGGTTTAACTTCAGGATGCATTGTTATAATTTTTCTCTTATATCTTGGATTTTACTAGTGAAGTAGTTCATAAATTCATAACTTTTAGCTGATGATCAGAATCTGACGTCGCTGACGACTTATTTTTTGTTAATTTAGCCAGGGTGTTAAATAAAAATCTAGGGTTGTGATGGTTTTCCTCTATTAGTGATGAAAAGTAGGCGGATCTAGACGTTTTTATGGCATTCCTGTATTTTCAAGTACTATCCTTCCATGCTATACGAAATACCTCTAAAATTAGTTTTCTTAAAGTTGCGCACCATTTTCCGGGATGCTTTCTTTAGAGCCTGAGTGTGTTCATTATACCACTGTGTTGGCTGCTATTTTTAATTTTCTTTAAACGCAGAGAAGCAACTGTGTCTAATATTTCCGATAAGGTAGAGTTAAACTTTTCAATAGTAATGTCAAAATCGTCAACGTTTTTACTCATGCTAGATATTTTAGACAATTCAGGCAGATTATCGAGAAACGCATCTTTGGTAGTTGAAGTAATCGTTCTACCATATTTGTAACAAGGAGTTTGATTTGCAGCCGTAGGCCAGTAAAGCAAATATAATATCAGATAATGATCCCAAATGTATTCACTCTGCTGAACGATTTTAACATCGTCCACATTTATACCGTAAGAAAGTATTAAATCTAAAGTATGATTACGAAGGTGAGTGAGTCCTGACACATGTTGACTAACGCCCATTGAGTTAAGAGTGTCTTTGAAAGCCATTCCCAAGGCATCTGTATCATTGTCTACATGGATATTAAAGTCACCAACGACAAGGACTCTATCTGCGGCCAGTACTAGTTCTGATAAGAACCCACCAAAATCTTTAATAAAATCTGTGTGGTGCCCTGGAGGCCTATATACAATAGCTAGAATAAATTTTAAAAATGTTTTGTCCTTAGTATTAGGTGTTGATACGTGGTGACGTAAATTAAAAGGGGCTTGAATATACCCTGGTTATGAAGAAGTATTCATAGGAATGTTGAATGTTTGTAACATAGTTGTGTAGAATACTCTGAATCACACAACTCAGATGAGTATAAACAAATAATGATAGCAATGATTGTTTACCGATAATGATAGAATCCTTCATGCAATGATTGTTTTCATAATAATATTAATCATTTTCATCAAGTATAGTTCAGATTTCATCAGTACAAAATCCAGTGATGTTTTAAAGGCCTGACCTAGATAGAGCTAAATGAATGATGTCATATGTCACACTTATGATACTTTACAGGGCAGTTTATTTAAAAAAAACTGAGTAAAGGTTAAAATTCCACCATTAGATACATATCTTTTTGCCTAGAAATAATGGTGGCGGACGAGAACAATTGGATAACAAAAAATAAGAGATAGCGGGAATTTACCTGATTGGTTTCGAAAGGAATCACCTCTGAGAAGTTTCACTATAACTAGAGGTTGGAAAACACCAAGTTTTCAGATGTTTTCGGAGACTTGGGACATCTCACTTTGTTTGACTTGAACAAATAAAGTTAAATCTTTGACACCTGGACTTTCCTTGTCTGAGCAATTTTTTGAGCTTCAATATCAACATTTTCCTCATCAGTACCCCCTGACAAACACTGAAATATTTTAATACAAAAAATGAAGCCATTTTCTTTAACCCAATACTGTTTTGTATTCAAAATATGTATTTTAAATACACGCATCATAAATACTGCCCAGGCCAGGGGCCCGTTCTTCGTACGTCGCTAACCAATTTAGCTGGATTTGATTGTTGACGATTTGGCATGATCTTGGATTGTTTGGTTCTTCGAAGTTCATCATAGACTTGCTGTCATAGCAACAGGTGCGTAATCTTAAACCTGCTCGCGAGCAGGCTTATTTCATGTTAACAGGATTAGATCCCGGCTTTATAAGCGGAGGTGATATGGGAAGTCTTTCGCAGCTATGTCTTGTCCGTTTTTACATCAGGAATCCGTTGCTGAAGGTGCCAGAATAATTCGAAGAGCTTTTCAAAATTAATCGCGTTTTGCGAGATCGACAGGATCCTTTTGCGCAGCGCGATAATCTACTGATTGAGAGATATCGTTTTTCTCGGGAGGCTGTAATCTACATTATCAATTTAGCTTTGCGATTCTTTGCGAGTGGCACTTTCCTTTACACTATTGGAGATGCAGAAAACGTGGGTAAAAGTGCTGTATGTCGTGCCATTAGCAACGTTTATCTGTCCAGGGATTATACCTGCAGGCAGTACTACATGACGCCATTCCCCGACCCAAACCCTGGACCACAAACCTGTTGCAATGCAGCTCGAGCCAGGACAAGGGCACGCATTGAAATGACCTTGGGCCAACTAAAGGGAAGATTTTAGTGTCTTAAGGGTCTGAGGGTTGCACCTGACAGGGCCTGTGACATTATTGTTGCATGTGCCATTCTCCACAATATTGCCACCATCAGAAAGCAGAGGACCTGCGGTGGAGGTGCAGCCTGATGATGACCTCCAGCCAGTGCACTTGGACCAACCTAGTGGCAGAGCTGCAAGGGACAGAATTGTGGAACACCATTTTTGAATTCTTTTTTTTTACACAAAAACCTTCATTAAATGAATAATAGAAGACAAGACAACATGCTTAGTTCATGGAGTTTTATTTCAATTTTTGGGCATGAACTGCATCCTGCGGTAACCTTGGAACAAAGAGACAAGACTGGCTGAGAGTAGAGTACTGTTCTGCACTCTTTGATGCAACAAGTACATCATTTGTTGTTGGATGTGTTTCTGGTTCCGGTTGATCTAAATAATGCAGCCTAAATCCTCTGAGGATTAATATTATGGAGGAGTATTGTATGCAAGATTAAAAAGATGAGTCTTTAGTCTAGATTTAAACTGACAGAGTGTGTCTGCCTCCCGGACCGTGCAGGGACGAATATTCCAAAGTTTAGGCGCTAGATACGAAAAGGATCTACCACCTGCACTTGATTTTGAAATTCTAGGTATTACCAGCTGACAGGACGCCTGAGAGCGTAATGTACGTTGAGGTCTGTAATACAATAGAAGTTCATTCAAATACTGCGGCGCTAGACCATGTAGGGCTTTATAGGTAATAAGCAAGATCTTAAAGTTAATGCGATGCTTTATAGGTAACCAGTGCAAGGTTGACAGAACCGGGGTTATATGCTCATACTTTTTTGTACGTGTAAGAACTCGAGCTGCCGCGTTTTGAACAAGTTGCAGTTTTTGTAATAGGCCTGCAGGGCATCCACCTAGAAGTGCATTACAATAATCTAGTCTTGATGTCATGAATGCATGAATTAATTTCTCTGCATCTGACAGTGACAGCATATGACGTAGTTTAGATATATTCTTAAGATGGAAAAATGCAATTTTACAGGTGTTGGCGACATGGCTTTCAAATGACAGAGTACTATCGAATACAACGCCAAGATTCTTAGCTGATGACGAGGATTTTATGGAGCATCCATCAATCGTTAAGCGGTATTCTTGGTTGTTACGTATAGCGGTTTTCGGTCCAGTAAGTAACACTTCTGTTTTGTCCGAGTTTAGTAGTAAAAAATTGTTACTCATCCACATTTTTAAGTCAACTATGCAATCCTTTATTCGATGAAACTAATGGGTTTCATGAGGCTTCGAGGAAATATAAAGTTGAGTATCATCAGCATAACAGTGAAAGCTAATTCCGAGTGGCACTTTCCTTTACACTATTGGAGATGCAGAAAACGTGGGTAAAAGTGCTGTATGTCGTGCCATTAGCAACGTTTATCTGTCCAGGGATTATACCTGCAGGCAGTACTACATGACGCCATTCCCCGACCCAAACCCTGGACCACAAACCTGTTGCAATGCAGCTCGAGCCAGGACAAGGGCACGCATTGAAATGACCTTGGGCCAACTAAAGGGAAGATTTTAGTGTCTTAAGGGTCTGAGGGTTGCACCTGACAGGGCCTGTGACATTATTGTTGCATGTGCCATTCTCCACAATATTGCCACCATCAGAAAGCAGAGGACCTGCGGTGGAGGTGCAGCCTGATGATGACCTCCAGCCAGTGCACTTGGACCAACCTAGTGGCAGAGCTGCACGGGACAGAATTGTGGAACACCATTTTTGAATTCTTTTTTTTTACACAAAAACCTTCATTAAATGAATAATAGAAGACAAGACAACATGCTTAGTTCATGGAGTTTTATTTCAATTTTTGTTTCTTAAGAAATTTCAGTGATGGTCATCTTTTGCCTGCAATAAGATATATAGTTATCCAAGGGCAGCAATAGTGCTCTTTGTGAAAAATAGTGTTTTAGCACTTACTCTGAAGTTCCTTTTGAAGCAACTCAATCTCTAGTGCCAGTTTTTTCTTCTTTAAGGTGTCAAGTTCAATTTCTCCCCTTAATTTTTGTTTTTTTAAGAGCAAAATACTCAGTTTTATGTAGAAGATTCCGTTTAAATAGGGTACAGATATCCCCCTGTGCCTTTAAAAAAAAGAAATTCAACACAAGCCTCATGCAACAGAAAAAGGAAAAGTAGACGGCCCACCTCTGTATCACTTTGTGCTGTAGGCGTTTCCTCCTGCAACTCATATTGCAGTCAGAAATAATATGTACACACCTATAAATTAAATAAAGTTATTTGTGCACTTACAAGTAGCCTACTTCCTCCAAAGGACAGTCATCTGAGAGGGTTTCTTCACTGTCCTGTGCAAAAGAAAAATGGGCATTACAAAGTGTTGCACTTTCTTTCCATTTGATGTAAAGTTAGAAATGTCCACTTACTGCACATATTTCAGCCACCACTTTCTTGGGAACAGGTAAAAGTGTTGCTGTATTATGTAAAACTACACAAAAGAGAGGAACTCAATGGGATTACAATACACTAGGAAAAAATAGGATCAATAACATATTGCAAAATATTTTTACATTTGTTATGCAGTTTTCACCTTCACAAGTCAAAGCAATTGACTCAATATTTATCTGTTGAAATGACTGTACAAGCCATTTGGATTATAGACATAATTTAACGCAGCAACAAATTATTTACAGTGTAGCAAGATGATTTGAAACTCATTTACCTGTAATTAAGGTGTTGCCGTTACTGGTCCCTGGATTTAGGTCTATGGAAGAGCTGCCCCCAGGGATGCCCTTTACAATGGGTCGGTTCTCATTTAGCCCCAAGGGCCAGCTCTTCTGACGCGGTATAATGTGGGGGTGCAGGACCACCACCTGTTTTTTTCTGCTCCGCCTTTTTCTTGATTGCTGATTATAAACAGACAAACACATAATTAAAATGTTTTTGGTAACAGATACTAAACAACAGTAGAAGTAGAAAGGATTACCAGTTTGAAGAATATTCTTGTACTTCACTTTTACTTGTTCCCATGCTCTGGTGGGTCCTGAGCTGGCTCTGACATTAAGCAATTATGAAATTATTAAAATAAGACTATATACTGTAATAATAAGTGATATAACCATAACATGGAACACTTACGCATTTAATTTGTCTGCTACTTTTTGCCAGCCCTCTCTCCTTTTGCAAACTTTGAAGTGTTCCCTGGCGTTTTAATTATTTTTTCAAACTCAGCATACCCTCCCAGAAATAATTCTTGCTCTGCTGCGTTGAAAAACTGAGCGCGCTCTTTTGCCATGGTGAGCAGCCAATAGCAGCTTTGCTGATCAATGTTTCTACTATCGATACATATCCCCTTTTAAACAAGCGCATGAACATGCAATTATGTCACTAACTCAATCCAGCTTTACTTATCATATCCGGCAGGTGTGTTCAAAGAACCTAAATAGCTAGATCATGATTAGCACGATTATATCATCTTGGATGTCTCAATTGATCCAGGATGTTTTAAGCAACGTATGAAGAACGGGCCCCTGGTTATATGCCCCTTAAAGCCTTGTTTATATTTGTTTACAATGCAATTTGAAGCACAGAGCAGCAAGAGTCATGTGATGAAAGTGAAAGGGACAGTTTATTAAACCTGGGACAATATCAAGCAGAGTTTGCTTAGCGTACTGATTTAAGGGGAAAATTCTGAATATATTGCCATTAGAACCCCTGCCGCAAGCGGTATGAAGTGATCTAATCTAGGGCTCGGCGGTATGACCAAAAAATTATATTACAGTGTTTTCCAGATTTATACCGGTTTCCCAGTACATGTCGGTATATTTTAACCACATTTTCTACTGATTGAGAGAGGAAAACAGTGCTGTTGATTGACTTAAAGAGCTCTTTAATACTGTTATGGTGACAGTATCCCCTATAATACCTGCAAAATTTAGACTTCTTTAACAACGGCATGCGAATGTAACATGTATATATAATATGCAATATTAATACTCGGCTTTGCCGAAAACCGCATCAAGGGTGCAAAGGGGGCGCTGATGAGCACACTCTAGAGCGTACAAAAGACAGATGGGACACCCTACAGACTTGTGCACTAAGCGAGTATGCGCAATTTGAGGCCATGAGCACGCATGTCCACATGAAGTGCGCCATTTGGGACAGGGCCATTGATGCATTTTGTGTGAACGGTCGGTCAGAGTGCAACAGTGAAGAGGGACCTCACTGAAACAGTGTCACACTGCGCCGCATTCCGCAAGAGACATACACCTGTAGAGCGGTATATAAACGATTACGTCATAGCAAAAATAAGCCACGGTATTCGGTATGAACCGGTATATCGCCCAGCACTAATCTTATCAACTTCTTCCATTTCGCGCCTGACAGTGGTGATCTGTTTTTTGGTTGAGCTAGTGGCATGAGCCGGTTCAACGAAACAGCCAATCAGAGCAGAGCTGAACATTAATATTCATGACCCTTCCAAATAGGCTAATAACAGACCTTTAATTCTAGAGACAAATCCCAGGGTTGTAAATTGACATGTTAAATCGTAATTTTGTCACTTAATAAAGCCACATAACTTATATGTAGATATCAGAGAACAATTTAAGATATTGTATCAATTAATTCTTTGGCACCTTAAATACTATTAGGAACATTTTATATACACAAATGCAAAATGTCAGAAAGGATGCCCAATATCTCCCACTTATAATAAAGTGTATTTTGACACCATACAATGACTTTCAAGCCTGAAAGCAATGAGAACTTCGGACCAGCTCAAAAATCTAAATTCCTAAAAAAAAATTGCTTGGGTCAGAGGTTTTTTTTCTACTATGTGAATGAATTATTTACTGTATACAAATTTATAAGGGACATGTTATTGTTTAATAAAAAAGGGCGTTAGAATAAGCCGATTTTGACTGTTTTTTTTCGTTGATGGTTATTTACTTTTACTTTGTTTTTTCAAGGTATGAAACATGATTACAGGGGGGACAACGGAGATAGCAACTACTCTGTAAAGCCATCAAAATCAATAAAACATATCAACATAGGTTTTAAAAAAGAGGGAAATAAATTAAAATAGAGTTAAATATAATCTTTAAAAAAATCTTACAGACTCAAGAATGTTACATGTTTTTGAATTGAAAGGTTTTGACATAGCCTTATATGAATTGAAGAGACATCATATCAGGGGAGAAATTCTAAAATTGTGATTACAATGTATGGTTCTGGCTTTGAGTAGATTAATCTTTCCAAGCCAAAGCAAAAAAATAGTGTGTTCAAATTCAATCCGGAAACCGATGAGAACTTTGGACTTTCAGTCGATTGCATGATGTAGGCTATAGCCCTCTTGTTATTCTTGTTATTATTTTCATTTTTTAGTTTGTTTGTGTTTTAGTTTTTTTCCTTGTTATAGGTGAATGTATTGTTTATACAAATATATAATGGACATGTTAATGTTTGATAAAAAAGGGCCTTAGCATTAGCCGTTGCTGTTTGATTCGATACCTCATGACACAGGCTTTGTTCCAATTCGGGGGCTGCGTGCTTTGAAGGCTGCATTTTAAGACCGATTGCGACACAGCAGCGCAACTGAAGGCTGGTAGGCTGTCCCGATTCAAATGTTGCTTCAAAATCAGCCCCCAATTGCGACCTTATTTCGGCAGGTTACCCGCCTGTAACGGCGTGAAAATTTTAAATAATCTGTAAAAACTTTAGTTAATAAAAAAGTATGTAATTCACAAAGACAATGTCAATTTCAGTGTTTTAATATTATATATGATATTGTTAATTAACATTATTGGTACTGTGTTTTTTTAAGTTGTAAGGTTGGTTAATTGAATATACTGTTGGGCTGTTTTTGTTGAAAACGTATTTATAAACCACATGTTAATACAGAAAAGCTGCCCAAAGTGATGAACACAAGGATGATAAAACAGCGAAATAAATAGCATTGACAACATAAAAATAAGACTTAAAAGGCTGTGTGAAAGTATTCTTAAAAGAAAACAAGAATTTAACATGAATACAAATGAAATTTTAAATAAGTAAGTATCCGGACAAACTTGACTTTAAAACTAGCTTTATCTAATCTGCACCTATACTGGACGTTGATGGTTTCACACCAAACAATCCTTTTTTGGGAACGAAATGTAGATTGTACTATGATAAAACTTTACTTTTTAAGAGAAGGCAGAGTTGTTAATGTGGTGAAAGGAGGGACTCACTTAGATTATAATAGCATTAAAACATATTAAATAAAACTGCCCCAGAACGGTTTGCTGTCCTACATTCTTCAAAATGTCTTCTTTTGTTTTCAACAGAACAAAAAAAGATACAGTATTTTGTCCTAGTCAATGGGTGGCAAGATCTGTTTGGTTATAAGCAGTCTTTCAAATATATTTCTCTGTGTTAATCAGATCAATTTGTACAAATTTGGAACGATCTCGATGGTGAGTAAATGATGAAAGAATTTTCATTTTTGGGTGAAATATCCCTTTCAGCCCACGTTTTAAAAACGCCCATCACTACTCGTCACTAGTCCTCTAATCCAATAGGTGGCGTTGTCACTAAAAACCTTGGGTCCAACGAATGCGTCCTGGGACTGCTGTCCTGAAAACGCTGCCTTCGTTGGTTTGCTAGGGAACTGATTGTTGCTGCAGCATCGTGTCGCTGGATGATGGCTGCGTCGAAGCCTATAGAACCTCAGTCATGCAGTGGACTTTCCCGATGGCAGCTGGCACTTATGGTAGGGACTCCATTACTCGTTGGCGCTGGAGCTGTTTACCTCTGGAGGCGAAGCCGCGGCAGAGACAAGCAAGCGAAAACAAACGGAGAAAGGAAAACTCCCGAAGGCAGCGCTAGCCCTGTTCATGGTCAGCATGGCACGAGCAGTGTAGGACTGGAGAGCATGGTAATGCGCCAAAATGTAAAGATGTATTCACTTTTTCCTTAATTCAGCACATTACGTTATTTTGATCTGTTATTAAGTCTCGTAAATGTTTATTTTAAATTTTAAATCCATCGCAAACCCCTTTCAAGGACAAGGGTGCAGACTAGCATGGGTAGCAAGTTAGCTAATGAGCTTCAAAATTAAAGTCTTGAAACCTGTCTTGTCAAACATAAATGTCTGATATTCTTACTTTGATAACGCGACATAATGATAATTTATTCATCGTCCATGTATAATGCTGCCGAATTGTTGAACATCTAATCATATATTTAAAAAACAAGAATATTTCTAAAGACACTCTAGTATTATGCAGGTCGAAGCAGCAATCGGGCTAGGTTCATTCCATACATTCACTTCGTATTGCTTGTGTTGACAGTGTCCTGTCTATATAATGAGTGTATATCCACATTAACATTAATTGGGTAATGATTGCAGAAATGATATGTGGTGTAACCGTAAACAATTGATTACAAAAAATCATCTTGTTAAAAAGGTGAAATTCTCACTCTAACACACTATTTGAGATAACTTGGCATAATCGTACATAAGTACTATTTAAAAGTGGAACACCATTGTTCTAAATAGTATAATTAATTTTGGGAATCATGTCAGTCAAGTCAAATTTATGAAATATCAAGGTGGTGTTACCAACATTTTTTATGGAGTTTTTTGTTTAATGTTGTGCAAGAAGACTTGACGTTAAATGAGATCACAGAGAGTACCCCCTGGGTTGGGTTCAGCCAGGACAAAACGTTGCAAAACATTTTTTAAACTAAAATGGTTAGTTCCATTAATGCTGCATAATTCCAAGCCGTTCTTTTTGAAGAATTTTCGGAGCCTGGCTAGATCGGTATTAGGGATGCTCGTTTCGGATAATTTCCCTAACCGAAAACCGACACTCGTTATACGATCGTTAATGATCGTTAATGAACCGATAAGATTTTAATAATAAATTGAATTAACAAAATACATTTTGCATCTCATTTCAATGGCTCTTGTCCACCACATGCGACATCCGGAGGACGCAGAATTCGAAATCAGAACACAGCTACAGTTGACGAGGGTCCGTGACATGTTAAAAATACAAACATTTATTTCACAGATTTATTTTAACTTGCAAACATCAGCATAACAAAAACATCAACTACAGCACCTGCATTCACATATTATCACATTTTCACAAACCTGTGGCATTTTATACAATGGAGAAAACTTAATTATATAAATCCAAACCATAAAATAAAATGAAATAATTAACAAATTATGAAAAACCGAAAACACAGAAGAACCGGGAAAGTGTATTTCCTTCAGAAAGTTTATTTAATCAAATCAAAATAGAAGGCCTATGGAGGACCAGAAGACAGTCTTGTGTAAAGCAATAAAGCATTTCATTGTTTAATAACTAATTCTACAATAAAAATAGGCATACATCCATTTGTTTATAACTTCATTTATTTATTCCAATATAAATAGGCACAATGATAAAGTAATTTATTATTTATTGTTTTAATGGGAAATAAAATAAAAAATAAGTAAAAATAATTAATAAATGAAATATTAATCCATCAATAAATACTTTAAATTAAAAAGGGATTTAAAAAACACAAGATAAATATATAATTTTAATGTGCATTAATTAATTCCTCTATAAATAGTGGAATTTCAAAATGTATTTAAAAAGAGGTATAAATAATTGGATTTACAAATTAAGACTAAGAATACGAGTTCTACGATTTTAGATACACATAGATATACAAGTACAGTGTAACGAAATGTAGTTTAGGTCTAACCAGAAGTGCAATTAGCAAGTGCAGGATATACAGTGTGAATAAATACAGAATACAATATTAGGAAAATACTATACAATGGGCATGTACTATGAAAATACTTTACAGAAGGAATGTTCTATTATAAAAATGATAGTCGGTATGTACTATGAACAATATATACAGAAGGCTATATGCTGTGAACATTAATGTACAGGTGGTTATGAACAGATAACAATTTAGACTATACACTAGTGCAAGTGACTTAAGTGTGCATTAATTATAGACATTAGCTATTAAAGTTGCAGTGCAATAGATGAGTTAATGCGGTTATTAAAGGTACGGTGCAGTATATGAGTTAATGTGGTTATTAAGGTTACAGTGCAGTAAATGAGTTAATGCAGTTATTAAGGTTACAGTGCCGCAGATGAGTTAATGCGGTTATTAAGATTACAGTGCAGTTGATGAGTTAATGCAGTTATTGAAGTGACAGTGCTATAGATGAGTAGATGCAGTTAAAAGAGTTACAGTGCAGTAGACAAGTTAGTGCAGTTATTGAAGTTGCAGTGCAGTAGATGAGTTAATGCGGTTATTAAGGTTACAGTGCAGTGGATAAGTTAGTGCAGTTATTGAAGTTACAGTGCAGTAGATGAGTTAATGCAGTTATTGAAGTTACAGTGCAGTAGAAGAGGTTATGCAGTTATGAAATTAGTGCAAATGAGCATTCAGTATAATATTCCTGGTGTGCAAGTGAGCAGTATAGAGTGCAAATGACGCTGTGTGTGTGTAAACAGTCCGGTAGAGCAGATAACATGAAGTACTGGTGTGTACAGTTCAGTCATGCAGGGCAGCCCTGTAGTGCAATGTAAACAATGTAATAGCAGCATTAAAGTTAAAGTTATGAGGGGTAATGGAATCAGTGGGGAGAAGAGTTCAATAATGAAACAGCTCTGGGAAAAAAGCTGTTTCCTAGTCTGCTGGTTCTTGTCCGGAGGCTCCTGAAGGCAGGAGAGTAAACAGTCTATGAGCGGGGTGAGAGGAGTCCTTGAGAATGCTGCGAGCTCGACTCAGACAGCGTTTCTTCTGGATGTCCTCAATGGAAGAGAGTGTAGTCCCTGTGATGCGCTGGGCTGTTTTCACCACCCGCTGCAGTGCCTTGTGCTCAGCAACAGAACAGTTCCCGTACCAGACTGTGACACAGTTGGTCAGGATGCTCTCTATCGTGCAGCGATAGAAGTTCACCAGGATAGTTGAAGACAGTTTGAGATTAGGGATGCACCAAATATTCGGCCACCGAAAGACTTTTATCACAGAAACAATACGGCCGAAATGTTGTGATAACACAAACAGATACACATTGACAATTTTTTTTACCAGTGACGGAAAAATCTGACGGGCGCCCGTCATTCTGGCAGATTACAATGAGGGCAATTTGTAAACCCCCGTTTCCCTTCAGCGTGATATGCTCGTGAAGCGACCTACGTGTCGTTGTCATTTGTACTGACTAGACATGTGTTGCGATTTGGTTAAACCCGTCGGATGTCGCGCTGGGACGCGGGAAAGACAGTTGACCTATCAAAGTAAACCACATAACATGAAGAATAAAGAAGTATTAATAAACATTTCCCGCCAGTCCTTTGTAAACTATTGCATGCAAAGTTTTTTTATACAATGTTTTCGTGAGTTGAAAGAGCTCCCCGTCTACAGCACCAGGAGTTATGCCCGCTCCACTGCTCACGCGAGCCGGACCGCGATCGCAAAACATACAAGTGATGATCAAAAGTCCAGACACTATTCACTTGATAAACAAGGTAAAACTTGCTTCACTGCTTATTAGTTGTTGTCCAGAATGTTTCCTTGTGTAGTGATAATGGCAGAGCTCTCGTTCTTTAAATGTGCGCTGCACCATTTTCCTTACTTTCGATTTATTCCAACGGTTTTGTACAGTATTTTTATAGACTTCAACACTAAGAAATGTTTTTTTTTACTAAATTGTTATTAGAGTAAGTCTCTTACCTCTGTTAATTTTTTTTTACTTGTGATACTGGACTGTTGTGCTTTTATTTTCATAACTGAACTTTAAACACGTTTTTCTCCAAATTCCGTTCCTGAACATCATAGCGCTTCAGACGACCTCAGACATAACTTTAGTTACATACAAAATATATAAAATTGCACCATGTGTTGGGTTTTCCCAGATCGAATCACAAATGAACATAAACATTAAAAGATTAAATATGTAAATGATAATAAATAACAACGGCTTTATTGGGGATTCGGTTGTATTAAAATACAACAAGTTCCGGGACGCAAGTACAGCGTGATGACGTTCGAACATACTTTTTACCAAATAACGCCACCTTGCACCATAGTGACGGGTAATAATAGATTATTATGGTGAAGGCCTACAGAGAAAATATTGTTGTATCTTTAAGCAGTTGCACTTGTTCTGAATGCACTTTCTTGTAGTAGTCCTACAGAGAAAACATTAAAATGCACTCTGTTTTCACGAGAAAACATTTAATTGTACAACTTTTCAGCAGGCCACTAGGCCTGTACATTATTATTTAATATGCACATGAATGGGGTCAAGTTAAACATTTTAGTTGAAGTTAATTTTTCTCTGTGCATTGTTGCAATGTGCTAAATAAATATTTGCATAATTTGTAATTGATTTAAAATATTTATGCAATTGCAATGCCTTGATTTTAGTAAAGTTAGTACACAGTCATAGCCATAAGTGCAAGGGTATTAATAATTGGCATAATTTCTTTCGGTGTTTCGGTTTTCGGCCTTGGTTTCCTCTTTTTCGGTTTCGGCCAAGAATTTTCCTTTCGGTGCATCCCTAGTTGAGATGTTACAAGTTTTCTGATTGGCTAGTTCCTTGTACGTCATGTTCAGAGGTATGTCAGATGAGCAATGGAGAAGAGAGGATAGTCTGTTGTTCACTGCATGTGTAACCAGCATGTACGCATTCACAGTATTATACACACACATAAACGGAGAGAGAGACCATTTACGATTTAAATCCGTGTCCACACACTGCTTTATTTATTATGGAATAGGCAATCTGACATCAAGCTATACATTAAGATAACGCGCTGAAACATTTATATATTAACAACCGAATGACGGCACTTATTAACAGTACATCAATCAGCATAATCCTTGGACATTTCCTTGTAAAATATGAGCATGCACATTTTGTACAAACTAAAAAACAGCAGTTTGATTGATAAAGGAAAATATAACAAAGCCATAAAGATTTACACCAGACTTAAAATGCGTCAAAACATATTAACCGAATGACGGCATTTAATAGCAGTCCGGAACAATTTCATGAATTGACAGCTAACAAGGCTTCGATTTCTATTGTCATGAAAAAGTTTCTCCAGTCTGGCAGCGATCGTTTTTCTAGATTAACAGTAGACTCCGGCTGTACAAACTCCATAAGATTTTTAGAACCCTCTCCTTCGACAAAACCGATCGGAAGCATATCATTAGCGATCATCTTAGTAATTAAAGCTGTTATTTTCTCCGCCCGAATGGCATCCAAATTGGTTGGTCTGACCATAAAACTAGCAACTGATTGCTGACATGTGGATGGACCTGCTGGGTGCTTCGCCCTCAAATGATTGTGCATCGTAGTTGTTGATCCATGATGAGCCAGCTTTGCATTGCAGAGTTTGCACTGCACTTTATTCTCATTAATTTTATTAAAGGAACCCCACACAGAACTCATTTTTGACACCGTCTCAATTTATCGTATCAGTTATGCCACGCGTGTGCCTAACTTCGTTAACAATTGTTGTGAGAAAATGATTCCCTCCACTGTCTCTTCATTGACAGACTTAAGGTGTAAGGTGCGTCGTTATTGGCAGCGCCACCCTTTGGTTACATTAACATGTTACACGTGAGAACACGGCAATTTTTTTTTAAGATCGCACACACTATTCGAAATTCCATAATTAAAAAACTATTCGAAATTCGCGACTCATCCCTACTATGCTCATCTGACATACATCAGCACACGACATACAGTACGTTACATGGACATGCTAGTAAAACACATGATAATGAAGACCGAAGACAAGGATTTGCTCAGCAGAAGAAAATTCTTGATATACACATCGCACGTGTGTATATTTCCGTTTTATTTGTTTCTCTGAATTGAGACGGAGAGTTCGCTTGGAGTTGTTTTCCCCTCACTCATAGTGTATGTCTCATACAATAACATAAATACAATAACATAAGCAGTAATAATGATGTAGTGTTGTCTTTCATTGTAATATTCTAAAAACAAAGGATTTGCTTAGTTTCGATTGACAGCATGATACAGTTGCTTCCCACAGCAACTGTGGGTTCATGAGCAGCACGGGGAAACCAGAATGCGAGGCTGTGTGTGCTGCGCTGCTCTTGGAGATAATGTCCCTCATAGACAGTAAAGAATAGCATCTACTGTATGGCGTGTGCTTGCGGTTTCATGAAAAAAATATTATTTTATGAAGTCATAATAGCGGTTTTAAAACACAACAGAAATCAGTTACATGCTTTAATGGTAAAACTGTTGCATTTCCTGTGAATTCACAAGCATTTTGGCCATAAGCACTGTAACTTATGTCACATAAACTGCGCGTAAGCATCGCAGCATAAATAGACTCGGCGCAAAAATGCATCCATGTGCAGTATGAATGTTCTAACTTGTTCTAACAATACGTTTTCTATGATTTCGGTTAGAGAATAAGCAGGCGCTGATAACGGGCTGGTTACACATGCAGTGAACAACAGACTATCCTCTCTTCCCCATTGCTCATCTGACATACCTCTGAACATGACGTACACGGAACTAGCCAATCAGAGAGCTTGTTACATCTGTCTCACCGTAGCTAATTTGCATTGTTTAACCTCATTTTAGCAATTCAAGGCCCAAAGTGTCAGGGAAATGGTAAATAGATAGGCTAAAATGAAAACCTTAATGACTAAGCTAATCAAATAGCAAATCGGAAAAGGAAAGGTAGCGGGAACATGGAAATGCAAATGGTAAAAGAAATAGTCTTTTAAATGACTGATTGTATTCCTAGTTTAATTTGTAAATCCAATTATTTATTCCTCTTTTTAAATTGCATTTTCAAAAAGATTTTGAAATTCCGCTTTTAATAAAGGGATTCGTTAATGCGCTGTAAAATGATGTATTTATTTTGTTTTATGTTTTTTTTTTAAAAGTCCCTTTTTAATTTGAAGTATTTATTGAGGGATTAATATTTCATTTATTAATTATTTTTACAATAATGCTTTTTAATTGCCCATTAAAACAATAAATAATAAATGACTTTATCATTTCGCCTATTTATATTTGAATAAAAAAAATATTTAAAAACAAATGGATTAATGCCTATTTTTATTGTAGAATTAGTTATTAAACAATGAAATGCTTTATTACTTTACACAAGAGTCTTGTGGTCCTCCAAAAGGCTTACCTCTATCCAAAGTTTGTTGTTTTTATTTAATAAAGTTACATGTTTACATGTTGTGGTGACCGTCTGGAGCTTGTTGACAATTAGACCCATGGCAGAAAACACCCTTTCAGGGGTCACCGATGTTGGGGAATGTAGAAATGACGCCTCGGGATGCGGGTCACATTTGCTTTCCACCAGCCAGTCTTAGCTGAACATATATAAATCCGATCTGCTATTCCACCCAAGATACAAACATTATTTTTTACTTTTTCAAATTTCACATTCGATGCCAAGCATACATGATGATACATTGATGGCTAGCACCGAAATTCCATGTCAGTAGCTCCACTATTAGCTTTGCTGAGCCGTAGACACACCGGGATAACAGAGAATGTCACAACTTGCGTAATCGGATTTTAATCTCAAAAAGTTTCGGAGGGCATTTACACCTAGTCGCATGCATCTGTACGCTCTTTGAGTTAATGCTTAACATGTTTTTCTTTCACCATACAGAAAACTAAAAACATGTACGATTTAATAGTCATCTAAAAACGTATTATTACATAATTTTATTATTAGAAAGATTATTAATATTATTAAACTTAAAATAAATATACCTTTTAAATCGTAAATTCGGTCAATGTGAGTACATACATGTTTGATACTTCTAATATCTTCAATTGTTGCATATCAGGGCTCTAGACTCATCTTCACGACCCACTCTCTCAATTGGTCGCACCAACCTAAAATATGGTCGCACCCATTTTTATAGTAATCATAAAGACCTTACATAATGACCTCAGTTGATGAATCTTTCTGTTCATTTGTCACTGTCTTTTAAAATAGTCGGCTATAGACCACTTCTTCATATTCTTCACACTTTTGAGCCAAAAAAATCTAAATAAAAGCAAAGAAACTTTGTATTCGTTAGTTTAAACCGTTGTTATTATTTAGTTTTATATTCAAGTTATATATTGGCTTTGCAATTATCTGATACAATTATAACCTGTCACTCTTCACAATTCTCCTTTATTGCCCTTTTTGCAAAAAGCTGCAATTTTACCACTTGCGTTCGCTATTGTTACCACATACAATTAAATCAAATTAGCTGGCTCAAAACCCTAAAGTAACTCAAAACTAAATTATTATACATGTAGTTGTGTTGTGACGATACTACTTTTTTTACTTTGATACAATACCTTGATACAGGTGTCAAACTCAGTTCCTGGAGGGCCGCAGCTCTGCACAGTTAAGCTCCAACCCTAATCACACACCTGATTCAGCTAATCAACATCTACAGGATTACTAGAAACTTCCAAGCAGGTGTGGTTTAGAGCTGGATGGAGCTAAACTGTGCAGAGCTGCGGCCATCCAGGAACTGAGTTTGACACCCCTGCCTTAGATAAGTATTTCGATACCAATAATAAATCGATACCATGCAAGAAGAACATACAGAAAGTAATTGAATGAAAAAAGATGAATAACAAGCTGTTATTTTATTTTTTACTCTTACACTGTTCCTGCCTTGCTTTTTGAGCACGTCTTCCCCCTTATTTAAAAATAATATGTCACCAAACAGACCTACATATGAGTGTCAGATATCAATCTATGATAGAGTCCTAAACGTTTACCTCTCTAAGCGTTTGATGTCTTTCAAGGTGAAACCATAACATAAAACTTTAATGAATCTACATAAATACTAGCTAAGACCTTTAAGCATGGTTAAATGAATTCCCTTTAATACATTACAATTCATTAAAAGCATGACATGATGCATTCTGACTTGAACTAACAATACATCTCTTTTTAAAGCATTTATTAATTTCTTTATGTAACTTTAATACGAATCTAGTTTTTTATTCATATTAGTTCACTGATAAATGTTAACAAATACAACTGTAAATATTTAAAATTGATTACCAATTATAAGTTCATGTTAGCTAACTCATTTTTAGATATTGAACCTAGCTGTAAAGCATTATCAATGCTGGTAATGTTGGCCTGTCACAAAATAAATCACAAAGCATTATTTAGGCTATTGTTAACATACACATACACTACCTGTCACTTTTTTAGTTCTTTAAACGGGTCGAGATGTCTGTTCTTGAAGTGGTTTGCCAAGCTGTGTGGACACAAACGGCTGCCGCAAATGGACACATTTCAGGATGCGTTTTCTCTGAAAACACGCAAGTCATTAAAGTAATTGGTACTGTTTTAACAAAAGGGTATCACACTACTTTTCTAGTACCGCTGTATCGTGCAACACTTACATATAATTTACTACACATTGTCATAAATAAACTTTAAATACTTAGCCCATTTAACAAGAGTGGTTAGTAGGATTAAGCACGCTTGTGTTGTGATTAGGGATGCTCATATTGACCGTTTAACCATTAACTGATAGTAAATAATATGGTTAATTCTAAAACTATTTGAATAATAAATTTAAGTTTATTATTATTAATAATATATTTAAATAAATAAAAGTTTTTAAATAACTATTAAATCATACTTGTTTTTTGTTTTCTGTATGGTGAAAGAAAAGCGTGCTAAGCATTAACTCACGGAGGGTGCAGATGCGTGTGACAAGTAGGGCTGCAACAAACAATTATTTTGATAGTCGATTAATCTAACGATTATAAGACCGTTTTATCGACTGACCGTTTATTATTTCAATGACTAATCGGTATGTTTTTAATGATTATTCAGCTTTTGCAACTAGTTAAAACATTGAGTTATACATAATTTACATAATGAATAAAATCAATTCTGCTTTTGTAAGTTGTCATTAATATGGAACAAAATAAAGGCAAGATATAAGACTCCTATCACTTAACGTCCCTCTCTTATAATCATTTTTCTCTCATGTAATACCTAATAGTGTTATAATCAAAACAGACTTGACTCCTAAGCTCGATCAAAGCTTTTTACTTTGCAAAACAAGTATTAAAATTACTGTAATTATATGATTATTGTTGTTATTATCATTACCATTATTATTGCATTCTCTCATACAAATACTTACCGCTAAATTAGTTAGTTAGCTTTAGATAGAGAACTCTCCTATCTCCTGCTCCGGGATGTTTCCTTTTTAAATGCTCCAACATGCAGTTTGTGCTCCCAATAGCATTTTTTTTTCAATTTGGTTAAGCTTAAAAAAACTTTACTTGTTCCAATTCGTTTGTACTCCGCCATAATTCTCGCTGTGTGTCCTTCTATTGCGATACCATTCGGGAAGGCTGCATTGAACACAGTGCCGTAGCGGTCAAATTGTGATATTGCAGGCCCTTAAATTAAGTCACTTAATCAAACGACTACTCGACAACAAGAATTTTTGTCAACAATTTTTTTTGCCGACTTATCGTTTTAGCCCTAGGAACAAGGTGTAAATGCCCTCCGAAACGTTTTCAAGACGGATTAAAATCCGATCAGACAAGTCACTTGACGAAACTGGACACGTGTAATTTATCTGATTGTTGAGGCCACATTTGTCAGGGCTTTACTCATCCAAACGCAGTGCCACTGGCAGAGTTGCTCAAGTTCTTTGTTTTAAATCATAACAATCGCGCCCACCATGAGCTGTGATATTCTCTGTCTTCCCGGCATGTCTACGGCTCAGCAAAGCTAATAGCGGAGCTACTGCAAGGGAATCTCGGTGCACTGCTAACCATCAATTTATCCTCCACATAAACTTATCTCATGGATGCCTAACATCATCTGCTCATGCGCTTTGGAAATAAGAAAATGGCATGACGGGTGATCTCCTTGCCTTCTTTTAGACATGACGTAAAAATCTGAATGTGAAATATGAATAAGTAAAAATGTATGTTAGTTTTTATTGGTGCTATATCAGATCGGATTTATACAGTGCTGTGAAAAAGTATTTGCCCCTTCCTGATTTTTAGTTTTTTATGCATATTTGTCATGCTTAAATGATTCAGTTTATCAAACAAACTTTTATGTTACACAAAGAAAACCAGAGGAAATACAAAATGCAGTTTTTAAATGATGGCTGTATTTATTAAGGGAAATGACAAACCAAACATTTCTTCCCTATGTGAAAAAGTAATTGCTCCTTAACCTAATAACTTGTTGTTTTACCCTTGGCGGCAACAACTGCAATCAAGAGTTTGTGATTGTTCACAATGAGTCTTTTACATCGATGTGGAGGAATTTTGGCACACCTTTTTTTTGCAAAATTGTTTTAATTCAGCCACATTGGAGGGTCTTCGAGCATGAACACCATTTTAAGGTCATGCCTTTGCAGCTTCTGGACCTTCATACTACCTCCACTATGTTGAACTGTTGATGTCGGTATGATGTTCTTTTTATGAAATGCTGTGTTAGTTTTACTCCAAATATAACAGGACGCACGCCTTCCAAAAAGTTCAACCTTTCTCATCAGTCCACAGAATATTTGCCCAAAAGTTTTGTGGATCATCAAGATGTTTTTTAACAAATGTGAGACGAGCCTTTGCGTTCTTTTTGGTCTGCAGTGACTTTAGCCTTGGAACTCTCCACACATGGTCTCTTTCTTATTGGAGAATCAGGAGCAATGACCTCAACTGAAGCAAGAGAGGCCTGCAGTTCTTTAGATGTTGTACTGGGATCTTTATTACCTCCTGGACGAGTCGTCGTTGTGCCCTGGACACATTTTGGTAGGCCGGCCAGTCCTTGGACAGTTTACCACTGTTCCATGCTTTCTCCATTTGTGGATAATGGCTCTCCCTGTGGTTTGCTGGAGTCCCAAAGCCTTAGAAATGGCTTTGTATCCCTTTCTAGACTGATACATTTTATTTACTTTTTTTTTCATCTGTTCTCAAGGTTCTACTTGAGTGATTTCTTGATTCAACAGGTCTGGCTGTAATTAGGCATGAGTTTGGCTAGTGAAATTAACACAGTTAATTAATGTTTTACCAAGGGGGAGGTTACTTTTGCACATAGGGTCAGAAATGTTTGCATTCTTTTTTCCCTTAATAAATAAAATCATTATTTAAAAACTGCATTTTGTATTTACTCTGTTTTTCTTTGAGTAATATTAAAATTAGTTTTATGATCTGAATCATTTATGGATGACATATATGCAAAAATAAAAAATACGGAAGAGGGCAAAAACTGTTTCACAGCACTTTATATGTTTAACTAAGACTGGCTGGTGGAAAGCCAATCTGACGCTTTTCCCAATGCGTTATCTCTACATTCCCAGGACATCCTCTCCATCTGAAAGGATGTTTTCTGCTGCTGGTCTAATTGTCAACAGGCTCCCGACTGTCATCACGACACGTAAACATGTCACTTTATTAAATAAAAACTCTAAGCTTTGAATTAAGGTAGGCCTGCTCTTTTATTTGATGAAAAAACATTCTGACGGAACTAAACTTTGCCGGTTCTTTAATGTTTTCGTTTTGTCATAATTTGTTTATTTCAGTTTTTTTCTTGCCTGTTTGTTTTATGCTTTGGATTTATATAATTTTAGTTTATCTCCATTGTCCAAAATGCCGTAGGTTTGTTAAAATGTGAAATGTGATTGCAGGTGCTGTTGTTCGTGTATTCGTTATGCTGCTGGTTGCATGTTAAAATAGATCTGTGAATTTTTAACTTGTCACAGACCCTCGTCAACTGTAGCTGTGTCTCATTTCGAAGACTGCGTCCTTCGTATGTCGTATGCGGTGGAAAAATGCAACCTTTGGTGGACGCAGGCTACGTTATGAGATGCAGCATCTATTTTTATTAAAATCTCATTTATTAGTACAATCTTATAGGGTTAAAGGTCTGATGAACTGCGCTTGTTTATTAATTTATACTGTTATATGAGGTCTACTTATGACGTGTGCGTTGTTTTTACATCCAAAAAAATCAGTAAGTAGTAGCCATTTTCTACCCAGGTTTTGAAAGCAGCTCCGTAAACGCACGGTCTAAATGTGCGTGCTGCATTGAAGACACTTTGAAGTAAACGCCCACGCCTTTGATTGGATAGCAGTTTGCGCCTTGTATGAATTTGAATAGATACATAATGTTAGGTTACACATTACAACCATTTCGCACGGCATTGGTATTATCTGGAGATCTCCTGTGATTTATAAATGACCTCCCAACATCAGTTTTTCATGTGACCCATTCACACTGGATGATTTTACTCACATTTTCTTTCCCGGATGTGATGGCTTTGCTTGTAGTTTGTATAGCCAATAGTTTTATTGCGTTTAATGATATATGACCGTATCTGTCAGCATTTGAGACCAATAATCCCGCACGCAACAAAAGATCACAGCGATTGCTGATCTCAAATGTTATGAGAGTTTCCATGATAAATAAACAAACGGGAGACTCCCAGTAAATTATGGATATCACCCACCAAAACAATTCAAATCAGCCTCCATTATTCGCAAACGGTGGATAAAACCTTGAAAAATTATATATGAGCCCACCAAATCACAGAGATATTTAAGCACGGGCTTAAGATCACAGACAACCTCTGCAATTAATACAAATGACTAGAGGTCCCCAGGTAATACTTATCTCATGCGATAGTGCTCGGGGCACATCAAGCGATCTCTAACATGGCAATAGTGACACATACTACAAAAATGTTTTGCTGGCATAAGATTACTGCGTCTTTCCTATCGGAAACAATATTGAAGGCACAATACTGCTTTTTAATATTAAACTCTCCACAAATTCAGTGTCGACCTGTGCCTTGTTCACAAAAGAATCCTCGGACAATTGAAACAAACAAATGCTCATGTTTTTCTCACATGAGCTGGAACATCTTTGAAAATAAACTAACCCCGCATTCTTATATTGGAATCTAAAGGAAGGCTTCATTTAAATATGTTTAACGGCATGTTTGTTTATTGCTTGCTCGCTCCATCTGGTTCCGCGCCACTTGTGTTACCTGGTTCTGTCATGCTTGAACCAGTGGGCGGGGCTTGAGAAGTAGTCGCTGATATTTACTGTGGAGGGGGTGATAGGTGCCTTCTAGAACCTGGCGTTCGCTGGGCCTGGTGTCAATAACAGATGTGATCTCAGTAACAAGGGCGTTTTCAGTTCGGACACTTGCATGATGTTCTCGTCAATACAATTCCCTCGAATATAATAAAAGCTTGTGTTTAACTTGTGATTTTAATTCATGCCTCCTTTAATGTTTTAATAACGAGCGTCCGTTCTCGGGTAATGACAGATCCTTTGTAATATTTTACAATATAATGTTTGATCAGGGGTGAAATGAACCTACTAATAAAATGCTATAAGTCATAGAAAAACTTCTAGTCTGTGTTTTTCTCTCTTGGAAGACTACAATAACATTTGTCTTCTATGTTAATGAAATTTTGGTAAGCTGGTTTTTCAAATTGGGATTCAAATTGAGAAACAACAGGTTTTTATGGTATATGCTTAAAAGTTTTTGGGTATGGGTAGCGTTAAGATTTTATGGATATTGATACCTATATCTAAACTGTTATCGATACTACGATAAACTTTCTTTATTCTAGCTGAGCTTTTGGTGCAATCATGGCCTAATGGTTAGAGAGTCTGACTCGTGACCAGAAGGTTGCCGGTTCGATCCTCAGGGCCGGCGGGTAAAGTTTGCGGTGCCCTTGAACAAGGCACCTAACCCATACTTGCTCCCCGGGCGCTGCAGTGAAAGCTGCCCACTGCTCTGGGTGCCCGTGTGTTCACCACTTGCTGTGCGTGCATGGGTTAAAAGCAGAGGTCACATTTCGGGTATGGGTCACCATACCTGAAGAATCGGTCACTTTCACTTCTTTAGAACTGCAGTTTACAAATGCTTCTTAGCAAAGAGGAAATGCCACAAAACAAGACGTGTATGTGCGTGTTCCTTAGGATACCAGTTACGGCACTTACCATATAATATAATTCAACATATTTACTTAACATCACTATGGTATTTGGCTGGTAGACCGCATTTATTTTTTCCTTTCTGGTTTTAGATCTACATAAATTGAAGTACTTTATTTGATTTAAATGATTAAAAATACTATATATTATTTTAATTATATGTAGTACTTTTATTTAGACGGGTTGCTGCAAAGGGGTGTTTGACGGAAGCTTCCTAGTTGTGAAATGCGGACGCTGAAAGCTCCAGAAGCACAGCCATGCCACTCTTTCACTCATAGAGACGTAAAACAAGCAGATTACTAATACATCGCCAAAATCATATATAGTCACACATATGTCAAGCAAACTTCGTCTATTTGGACATCATTCAGGGATGGAAAATGACAGGCAGCAGCAGTAGCCTCTTATTCGCCTTTTAACACCCGAATACAACGAGATAAAACAACGCAAGTGTTGATAGCAGTATCGTTTGTCATGAAGCTTATTGATTGTTTGGTATCGACCCAATTAAGTACCGGCCAAAAAGAGTAACGGTTCTCTGTACCTGTCCCTATTGTTGGTACATTTTATCAGTATTATCATACTTTACAGGGTTTTCCCTGGCCAAAATAGGGCGGAGGTGGAGCCATCCTGATCTTGTACACGCACACACAAAGGCCTATCGTACCTTTAAGTGGCTTAAACAAAGTGATAAAAAAAATTAGATGAAAATTACAATTATTAAGTTATTTAAAACTTTACTTTTATTCAACCAAACAATGTATTTTTATATCAAGATTTTCAACTTACAAAAAAGCCACCTGAATTAGCCAGTCTTACTAAATGAGCAAAGCTTATTCACATATTGCATTCTCTGTGGTTCACTTTAAATTATTTGATGATCTCTTATATTCGCTAGTGACTGAAAAGTTTAATAGTTTAAAGAGTACGTAGCATATGGATTTTAGGGTCCTACTTTGGTTATGGAGTGTTCCACAACAACTTTATGTAAATACAATGTGTAAAAACGCTATAATGTCGTAATAATGGGCAGTTATTTGTACCTTACTTCTTGACTGACTCTCAAATGATTCGTTCCGTGATTCATCCGTTTAGGCCCCTCCTACCGGCTAACCTTGTGTCATGTGATTGGTCCGATGGTGTAGTCTGTGTGATTGGTCAAATGCGTTCATCATTTGTCGCAAATGGAACGGCTACCATCATTACAGGATTACGGTTTACATGTGGTTGGATGTCATTTATATTATATGTGTAGCTAAAGATGGCGGCGATTTTACCGTACCAATTTGAGCCCGAGTCTGACGAGGAAGCATCAGAAGACGCTAATCCACAACAAACTCAACCACGACTGTAGCAGGATGTTTGTCACTGGCAAGTGAAAACTCTTGTCATAAAAACTCCCAGTGTGACAACATGCATGTTGTGCTTTTGCTCATCAATGAAATAAAATATATTTTTTTCTTAAAATACTGTTAATACGGTAGTTATACTATTATTTCGTCTTAACTGTGCATTGTCATGGTACATAGAGCATTTCAGAAAGTCCACTTTATGAAAAATTACTGTTGTTTCACTCAAATATATCTATATAGGTGCACGTGTGGCAAATGTGTCAAAATGCGAAGTTAATTGCAAGATATACAAACTGTTTAGAACCCAGAAATAACGGTACATGTTTATGTTAGCGTTATATGGATTAGCGAAACACAGACATAAGGTACGAAAATATTTCTTGAAGTTAAGACAATAATCAAAAGACACACTAAAAGGTTGTGATTCGGTGGAGCTAACAGGTCCAAATAGAGTTGGTATTGCCCTCTCTTTCAAGAATAGTCGTTTCTCAAATCCTGCAGTAAATGCGGCAAGATTATTTAACAAATCTTCGGTGAAATGACGCGCACTCACTGAGTCGGTCTAGTCAACGTGGCTCTTAGTTTTTATCTGTCACAGATATTCTTCCATACTGTATTCTCTCTTTAGGGCCAAATTACATTGCATTTTACTTTGTTTTGTTTGGGTTTCCTAGTGAGTGATATAGTTCCCTTTCTGTTGGTTTCTCGACGTTGTCGAACTGACAGATGGGGTTCGCTCTTGAGAACCTATCACTTTGACTGGTTATGAAAAAGGCCAATGAAATTGTTAAATTATATTTGCATGCTGGACTCCGCCTCTGCCCCCCTCTGCCTCTCTACAAACCTATACGAACCATGGTTACATGTCAACATCATTATTGTTTGCTAGATATATAATAATAGGAAAGCATTTTTTCTTAGTTGTATTTGAATGTCGCAAAATAACAATTGTGTGTTTAATATTTGCACATGAGCTTCACCTTTGTCATACGTCATCTGATAAGCTGCTGCCACAGTAGATGTCATTTGGTGCACTTGAAAAACTGATGCAGGCCAATACATTTTGACCAACAAATTGTGGTTGGTGTTTCAGTTGAGGCAAATATTGTCCTTTTTCTTATCAGTGTGTGCCAGAATGCATAAATTGAATGTAAAAACATTCTGTTGAATGGGTCACCTTTTTCACCTCTTCTGAGTTTGTAGGTCTTAACTGTACAGCTTGAAATTGCCCTTTGTGTCTGTCCATCCAGAGCCCTCTTGACCAAGCACAGTCCGCTAAGAATAAGGGGAACAAGTATTTCAAGGCAGGCAAATACGAGCAGGCTATCCAGTGCTACACAGAAGCTATCAGCCTATGTCCCAAAGAACATAAGGCAGATCTGTCTACCTTCTACCAAAACAGAGCTGCTGCCTATGAACAACAGGTCTGTCCACCTTACAAAATTCATAATATCACATACAAACGTTACCCATTAAAACAGTTTGTTACACTATAAATAAAGGTACACAAAGTCATCATTAACTACCTTCTTATTAACATGCATATACAGTATCTCACAGAAGTGAGTACACCCCTTACATACCTTTTCATGTGACAACACTGTTATACAAGGTGTACACTCGCTTCTTTACATTGTTGCAAAGTGTCATTTCTTCAGAGTAAATTTGCTGTCCCCTCAAATAAAAAGAAATAATTACTAAAATATTTACTAAAATGTGGGGATGTACTCACTTCTCTGAGATACTGTATTTAAAGGTACACAAATTCATCATTGCATTTATGCATTTTGCAGATGCTTTTATCCGAAGCGACTTGGAATGCATTATACTAAACATTTGTTTTTGTGTATGTTTATTAACATGCATATTGGTTGTATGTTAGGATGTATAAGCACATATTAATGCCTTATTCTGCATAAACTTATTCTATATCCCTTAATCATGCCCAATTCCTAAACCTAAAAACTTATTTTATAATCTGTAATTAGGAGTTATTGATGCAAAAGTCGTAGTTAATAGTTATGAGTGAGACTTTGTCCATAATATAAAGTGTGACCAAACTGTTTATTTTTTGTTTTAGATGAAATGGACCGAGGTCATACAGGACTGCACTTGGGCAGTGGAGCTGAATCCTCGTTATGTTAAAGCACTTTTTAGACGTGCCAAAGCACTTGAAAAACTGGATAACAAGAAAGAGTGCCTCGAAGGTAAAAGTTATTGCTGAATTGACTTCTCTCTGCTTGGACTTAAAGGAATAGTTCACCCAAAGATGAAAATTCTGTCTTCATTTGCTTGCCCTCAAGTTGTTCCAAAGCTGTATACATTTGTTTGTTTCTTTTCACCAAAAAGAAATATATTAGGAAGATTTTGTAGCAATTTTGAAGAATTTGTGAAAATGATCAGTTCTGGGGCACCTTTGACTATGGTTGTCAATGATGTCCCAGAAGTGAAAATTGCTTATATTCTTCCAAATATCTTTCTCTCGGTTCATCAGAATAAAGTAGTTTATAAAGGTATGAAATTACATGAGGGCGAGTAAATGATGACAGAATATTCATTTTTGGGTGAACAATCTCTTTAATTTATATAATTTCAGTTGTTTTTCTTCCTCTATATTTGCTTATACTAAAGTCATATAAAAGCCTGTGTATTTCATATATCCAATATAGCATGTTGTACTATCACAGTGGCTGTTATCAAAGTGTTAGTATTGCAATTCTTTTTAAATTGAAGACCATGTTAAGCTGAGTTGGCCTGGTACTACTGGTTTTAGTTAAAAGTTTGCTTTTTGCAGATGTGACTGCAGTCTGTATTTTGGAAGCTTTCCAGAACCAGCAGAGCATGCTTCTGGCAGATAAGGTGTTAAAACAGCTGGGAAAAGAGAAGGCAAAAGATAAATACAAGGTGAGAACGTGGCAGCAATCTCAAGCTTTAGTCATTTAAAATCAACCTGCTATAGTATCGTTCACTTAAATGTTCTCTAGGGATGCCACAATTCTTCTATAAAAAAAAAGTAGTTCTGTACGACCTCCACGATTCAATATGGGTATGGGAATTGCAGTTTTGCGTTTAAATAATTGGCATCCTTTTTATAACTCTTTTTTATTACGGACTAGCTCTGTCTGTGTTTATCTGTATGCATGTTTGCACACCGAGAAGGGACGCTTGCGATGCTGGTGACAGATTTCACATGAGCTGAATGGTGAAAAGAGGCTGCAGCATAACCTATTTGCGGTTATATGTTGACGATCAGACTTGGGCTGGCCATCGGAAGCACCGGAACCTAATGGCTTTATTGTTTGCCGATTGTACCAAAGTAATATTGGCCGAATTTTCAAATCAAGAATGTATTTCATCTGTTTTTTACTGCTTACGAAAGCAGCGCGTTTGCGTTTCTCACCGAGCACGTGCAGAGAGAGCATCTACTGCTCTGTGCCAAAGTTCTTTTAATGAAAGTCTTGCCACCTAGCGGACTTTCAGGCAGCTATTTGCATCATAACGAGACGAAAGGCAGATATTTCTAAAATCGCTGACAAAAATCTGAATTAAATAGCACATTTCTGATTAGTAATTTAATCTGACAATTAACTAATTTTGGTTTTGTTAAGTTAAAATTGCGCATAGATCATTTTTTCATGATGGCCCCATTGCGCATTGGGTGTTTACTGACAACTTTTGTGAGCTGCCAATGTAAATCTTGAATATATCTTTATATATTATTCAATACACCAGGAATTGTAAACTTGATTTTTTCTTAAAGAGAATCATTAACAAGTCAAGTAAAATAAAGAGAACTACAATTAAATATCTACTTAACTTCTTATTGTTCCTGTCACATAACCATAGAATAAGGAATAAAAACACTTTTTCAAGCCATCAGAACAGAACCAAAAACCACGGGTATAAACCAAAGTACGTATTGAACTGTGGGTTAACTTTATTGTTGCCTCACTATTGTTCTCTTGTGTTTGCTTACTTTTTTCTTAGAACCGGGAGCCTCTTATGCCGTCTCCTCAGTTCATCAAGTCCTATTTTAGCTCATTTACTGATGATATAATCTCACAGCCCTATCAGAAGGGGGAGAAGAAGGATGAGGATAAAGACAAAGAGGGTGAAGCTGCAGAGGTCACAGAAAGGTGACAAGACATGAATATTGTTCTCATAAATTTGGATTCATAAAGTGCAATAACAAAAATCCAGTTCTATCTTATGTTCTAGTGCGTACTTGAAAATTTGTATGAAAACATTGTTTATCATTGTTGGTCTTTGGTTTTGTATTCATTGTTCCATATTAATACGTTTTGATGATTTTGATCAAAATGATGTCCTACCTAGACAATGGAAATTACTATTTAAACTATTGTTTTCTCAGCTCGGGTTATCTAAAGGCCAAACAGTATATGGATGAGGAGAACTATGATAAGATCATCAGTGAGTGCACAAAGGAGGTAGAGTCTGGAGGCAGGTACACAGCTGAAGCTCTTTTGTTAAGAGCCACCTTCTACCTACTGATTGGCAATGCATCTGCTGCACAGCCTGACCTTGACCGTGTCATCAACATGGATGATGCCTTTGTCAAGGTAACCAGACTACTGTCAATGAAATGCATATGCTCTGTTGTTTACAATGTTTCAATGTAGCTTGTGGTAGATTGCTACTCACTTTGTGTAGTCTACATAATAACTACATTTATGGTTTGTTTTTACAGTTTTAACTGATGCTGTCATTCCAGAAAAAAAGAATCAAGTTTCTGAACTTTTTTTTTGTGTTTTCAGCTGCGTGCCAATGCACTAATTAAACGTGGAAGCATGTACATGCAGCAGCAGCAACCCCAACTCTCAACGCAGGATTTCAATATGGCTGCAGTGATGGACCCTCGTAATGCAGATGTCTTCCACCACAGAGGACAGGTCTCTACAAGGCTTCAGATACGCGATTGCCGTTCTGCCTAAAATGTCCATGATTTTAAGCTTGGTGTATACCCTTCATATCCAAGTTACACAAGCTTTTGCATAATGTTGTTCCCATTTGTAATTAGTCATCAATTTTCAAAACAAAAATGTGTAATGCCTTACCTAAAGCGCATTTACAGTATTATTGTGTGTATTTTGTGTAATGTAGTGCGTTTATGGCCTACTGCACTTAGATTTGTCCTCTTTTCAATCATTTTGAAAACAAAACATTGAAAGTTAGCAGTCTTTCATGTTAATTTTCGTATAAAAGAACAATTAAAGTATTAGCAGGAACACTAAAATTAAGGGATGCACCAGATGTTCGGAAGCTGAAAATAGCAAAAAAGCATGTTCGGTATTTGGCCAAATAAGTGAAATGGGCAAATACATTTTTCCGAACATGACACGTGATGCGATCAAGCAGCAACCAACTGAGAGAGAGACGGCAAACATGTAATTTATACCCCATAAAAGTAATTTCTGTAGTGCACTGTAAACAGGGCTCTGTACAAGTGTTTTATGTGCACTATTACTCCTGACTAACTTGAAAATCATGTAGTTTGAAAACCGCTGGTAAATAAAAAAGTGTGTTTATTATAAATAATACATTAGAATTGGATGATAATGTGTAAAGAAAAGTTTCACTGTTCTACTATTAATTTGATTGTTTATTCATATGTTACTCTATGGAGGTAATTAGGTGGTACTTGATCTAAAAAGTTTGAGAACCACTGGTTTAGATTATTAAAAACCTGCTGACAAAATGCTGTTTGCCTTTGCATTTAATCTGAACAATAATCAAACTGCGATTACTTCTATTGTTTACCTCCTTTTAAGTCACTTTGGATAAAACCGTCTTCTAAATTACTAAATGTGACTGGCTTGGGCTCTCATAGGTGCTTGTAGCTTTATGTCTTCTTATTCTTCAAACATTTGGGCATTTTTGGGGTATTTTTATTTTCTTACAATGTGATGTCTGTAGAAACGTTCTGCATTGTGAGTATCTTGTTAACAAACTCTGACTGTTTTTATTGTTCAGCTGAAGATTTTGCTGGATCAGGTAGAGGAGGCTGTGGGAGATTTTGATGAATGTATAAAACTTCGACCAGACTCTGCACTTGCCCAAGCTCAGAAGTGCTTTGCATTGGTGAGCACTACTAGATCAAAACCTTGCTCTGGCTCGGTTTCAGTCCTATTCATATAATGTTGTTTTGCTTTTCACTATCACTAATTAAGATATTTACACATTTTATATGTGGGTATAATTTTCCAACTTGTTTTCTTATAGTACAGACAGGCCTACACTGGAAACATCTCATCCCAAGTTCAAAAAGCCATGGATGGGTTTGAGGATGTTATTAGGAGGTTTCCAAAGTGTGCTGAGGGTTATGCTCTGTATGCACAGGTATTGCCAACTCCAATATAATTTTAGATTAAAAATTATCTATTGACATTTAATGTGTCGCATCCTTTTTTGTTGTGGTTTGGTAGGCACTCACTGACCAGCAACAGTTTGGTAAAGCAGATGATATGTATGACAAGTGTATTGAACTAGAGCCTGACAATGCTACAACATATGTCCACAAAGGGTTAGTTTTTGCCTCTTGTATTTTTAGAAGTGTGTTTAACTGAAGTTATCCAAATCATATGTTTTTGAGCATCTTCATGTTTTTCTACATCTGTTTGTTTTTCTACACGCAGTCTGCTGCAGCTCCAGTGGAAACAGGATCTTGAAATGGGCCTAGAACTTATAAGCAAAGCCATTGAAATTGACAACAAATGCGATTTTGCTTACGAAACTATGGGAACCATTGAAGTTCAGAGGTTTGTGAAGGCCAATATTTACTTCCTTGGGCCCTATAATTTCTGCAATGTGAATAATTCAGACCGAATCGAGGGATCAAAATTGAATTTGCTGTATAAAGCTAAATGGTATGCAATCTGTCAAATAGTACGTCATCAATTTTTCAACTGTAGTATGTAATGTCCTTCCTCTGCCGAGTGAATAAGTGCAGCAGTTTCATCTACAGTATGTTTAACAGTTAAATTAACTGTAATACATTATTTTGATCTTCAAAATAGCTGTGAGAGCAGCTTAGTTTCATTCGAGCTACTAAATGAAAATGTCTTTGCAATGACCCTTTAAGATAAGTCACAGATCATGAAAATTCCTAGTTAAAAAAACAAATTATGACAAACCCACATGAATATGCTATATAGTTTACTTAAGTTGTAGTAAATAAAGTAGTAAATCCCTAAAAGTAAATCAGTAAACATTAGTAGTTAAAAATACTACAATAGTTAAAATTTAAAATGGAAAAGACTTTGGGGAAAAAGTGGGTTTTAGAAGGCCCTGGGTTTCCTGAGAATTGAATAATAACTTGTAATGCTATTCCTGCTCAGTTATTGATTATTATATTATGTATACTATGTTTTACGCTTGGAAAGAAATTGCTGGGAGTGTACCTTTAAAAGAAACACTTAACTTGTCTTCACAGAGGCAATCTGGACAAGGCTATAGATATGTTCAACAAGGCCATCAACTTGGCTAAGTCCGAGATGGAGATGGCCCATCTCTACTCCCTCTGTGATGCTGCTTATGCCCAGACAGAAGTTGCCAAAAAGTATGGTCTCAAGCCTCCCACACTTTAACTCACATTTCATCAATCTCTATTGCTGGGCCAGAGTACACATCCCATATGCCAGCTTTGATTTCTTAACTAAAATGATCGTCAATGAAAAGGTAGAAGGTTCTTCTACAATATGATTACACCAGTGTTTTGGAAACGTTTTGGAATGATGTGGTTTATGTGAAGCAATGAAATTAAAGATTGCAAAAGACTGATAGAGACTGACTGCTGCTTTGTTAGATCATCAGTTACATCATCAGTGGTTTAGTTTGTGCTCTACAAGTATGGCTTAGAATGTGTTGTGACTTAAAATGTTATTCATTTTAATTTAATTCACTCTCAGCAATGGACTAGACCAGGGGCTTGCTCATTGGTTGTACAGAGCTGAAGTCCCTTCAGAGTTTAACTCCACTTTGGAAAATTCTCAACTGCCTGTAGCCTTGTTCAGTTGTGTTTGATTAGGGCTGGAGCTGAACTTTGCAGCACTCTCTAGGACTGACTTTCCAGAACCATGGACTCAACCTCTTTTTTTTTTTTTGCACATTTGGTTTGTCTCCCTCATGTAACATGTTTAACTCCGATATTAAACTCATTAGGTCAGAGCTCCATGAACTTAACTGTCAGTGTGTCTTATAAGAGAGACATACAAAACGTGCAGCGCGGTAGGTCCCCAGGACATGGATTGAAAACCACTGATCTAAAGCAAGTTGTCTGGACCCCGTTCCTTGAGGCCAGTGTCCTACAGATTTCAGCTCCAACCCTAATCAAACACACCTAAACCAGCTAATCATAGTCCTCAGGATTACTTGGCAGTTGTTTTTAATGAGCGTTGGAGCTAAAGGGCTTGTTTGACTTCGTGCAGTGCCACTCAAACCGATTGGCACATGACATCAAAGTACGGTGAGAGCGATTCAAAGTTAACAAAGCTCTTGGCTCTCTTGTGTTGAATGGTCTCAGTGTCGCTGCATGAAATCGAACAAGCCCAAACTTAGCAGGGCACAGGTTTGGACATCCTGAACTGTAGTCGAATATTAGTAATTTATACTTGATTATTTCTCCCTTTTAGATACCAGGTTAGTAAGTTAAGTGAATGTACATCATCAGAAGGTCTGCATTATAGGTTCATGGATTAATGCTGTAAAGTGCAGAAGCTTTGTCCTATCAGTGTAACATAAAAGTAACCTGGTTTTGTTTGTAAATGCAGGATTACACTTTTTGTCTGTCTTTGTTAAACCTGCCCGTTTTTTGGTGTGTCATGAAAAGGGCCATACAGGTTTGTTGCTTCGGGATTGTGTGGGAATTTTGTCTTTTAATATTCTATGAAGCATCAGTGAATTTTTGCATTGTCTATTTAAATTGACAGTTACAATACTATACAGATGTCACTTGCTCTCCTGGAAGCATAATTATTGCAGCATATTTGTCATAAGGGAAAATGTAAGGAAGTAAAGAAGTGTTACCCAACTTTTCAAACTGAAGTGCGAAAATTTTCATAAGAAGCTTAGCTTGAACAATTTAATGTTGCCGTATTGTGCAAAAGAATATATAAACAATGTAAATCACCAAAATTACATTCCTTATGTTTTACTCTTAAAATGCATTGATTTTGTTTAGATGTTCTGTGAAATAAAAATTATATGGAGGGGTAATTTTTGAAGAATGGATTCATTTTTTACATCTACAAAAGCAACATGCAGTTACATATTTCTTCCAGTCATAAAATAACTCATAATTTTTCATGTTGCATGGGGGTTTTAACATAAAATAACTAAATAACTAAAACCTAGCTTTATTTATTTATATTTACATTTTATGCATTAAGCAGAGGCTTTTATCCAAAGCGACTTACATTGTATTATCATATACATTTAAACATAGATATTTGCATTCCCCTAGGATCGAACCCACAACCCTGCATCGTTAACGCAATGCTCTTACCACTGAGCTACAGGAAAGTCTGAATATTTATACAAATTTATTTATATAGTGCTTTTTATAATGTTTCATGATTTAAAACAGGTTTACAAGAAAATTGAGAAATATTAGCTATAGCATTTTGTTTGTTTATACGTGGTATAATTATACATTTTTCTCTCCCATAGAAAGGGTGTAATCCACTAAAATTATATTTATTTTGTGATATGGGCCAATTATTAATTCATCTGATAAACAATATACTGTATATCCCGTTGAAACATACATGCCTTTCCCCCTCGCTAAAAAAAAGAGAAATTTGCTTAAGAACCGGAGTGTTATGTACAGAATTAGGAATAATTCCGTTCCCAGGAGTGTAGCATGCACTACTGATGCGCGGGTACCTGCGGTCAGGCCAGCCTCCACTTTGAAAACGACGGTCAAGTCAGCCCTCTCGTGGTTTTGCTGTGCCCGCCAATACTAGGCATTACGGTAAAGACGTGACAGAGGAGCGTCTGAGCCTGGTCTAAGCATTGTGATTTCAAAAAAATGAAAAAAAAAAAATTGTGATTTCAAATAAAAGCGTTCTTCCGGCGAACGCGGTTTCTCTTTCAATCACCTATTTGTGTTTTAAGGTGTTTGCTAAATTATTTGTACCTGTTGCTTTGGAGTTATGGGAGATTTATAAATTGTTGCTAACTGTTCTGGGGGTTGCTAAAGTCTTTTTAAAATATCTCTTATATGCTGTGTGTCTATAAATTCTATTAGACATATGTTAAAACAAATCCCTCTTTCCACAGACCCATTCTACTTCAGGGTGATAAAGCATCACCTCATAATGTCCCACATGCAATATCGGGACAAAATAAAGTGGAGTTTTAATTTATAAGCCCCTGAAATGTCTCTTACACTCTACATTTTTTACAAGTTAAGACAGATCTTAAAAGAAAAGACTGTTTCCACAGACTCATTCTACATAAGGGCGATACAGCCCCCGATAATTTCCCACACGCAATATCAGGACAACAGAAAGCAGAGTTTTATTTATAAGCCCATGAAATGTAGTAATAATAATACTTTTTATTTGTTGGCGCCTTTCAAGACACCCAAGAACACCTTATAAAACAGACTTAAAAACCATAAATGAATTCATAGTGTCATGAAGTGGAGGCGGCAGAACACAGGAACAGAGGACCCAAGTGCAGACATCGCGATTGCACGATTGAACCGCAACATTCACAACCCCAAACACAGTATTTGTTATCATGGTCGTCTCCAGAATACAATCAAGATAGGGGAATTCGCGTTCGCTCTCAGAATCCCCGCCCGGACGGAGGGATAAATCCAGGGAATGTGATCTCAAACGCAGGGTTAATCAACGTGCTCCGCCTTACGAGGGTGTTTATTTACTAATGAGCTGCTGTTGACGAAAGAGTTCAAAACCAATGCCTTCATTCTGCCACAAGGAAATTTTGATGCCATTGAAGAATTTTTTTTTAAATGTATTACTACCTATCAGACGCGATTTCTTTAAGACTGCAAGGGAAGCTGAGCTTCCCCTATAATTGTCAAAAAATGAATGGTCAAATATATGTACTATTATGTTAACATTTTATTGACTAAAAATGCGTTAAACACGTTCATCTCGAACGAAAACAATTTCGTTCAGAATCAGCTACTTAGGTCGGCTGACTCGATTTCCTTCTCATTCATTCCCGTAGCGTACAGTGCATTACTCTGTTGTTGAAGCGCAGCGTCCATTGACTTCAATGGGGCTGCTTTAAACCGTTTTTTTCAGTGCTTAGAAACAAGACGGTCATTGGATAATGCTGCGATTATGTCCCGCCCACGGACGCTCAGCGTCTCTGGGATGAATGGAGGAGTGGGCTGGCCCGGACTCCGAGCGTCTGCGTGATGATTGGAGGTTCTGTCATCTCTTTTTAATCCACTTTTATGTCCTAAAACGCTTGTTTTTTGGGGTCGACAGCTTATATAAACGTATTTCTTGTTTTTTTTAGCTTGTTTGCTATACACATTGTCACATATCAGCTTTTAGACATTTTTTTTTTTGTTATAAATAAATGACAAGGAGGCGGCAGCTTCTCGCAATGCAAAGAGACGGTTGGTGTGGGCGTGGGCGTGGTCTTCAGATTATGACGCGTATCACTCTGTGTCTCCATTTCCAACTCAGTCCCATCGGATCTGACTATGCAGAGCACTGCTGCACGATGTGCGTGCTGCTGAGAGCACATGGAGGACAGAGCACGAGCACTTAGCAGCTTTGCTAATGGAGCCTTACTCGAATATAAAGAAACCAAGTGCGTTTACATCTAGAAAGTGGACGGATTTGTTTGAGGCGTCCAGAATGGTGTAAAGAAAGCTGGTGAGGATGTTTGCAAGGAAGTCAGCGACGTCATCCTAATGGAGCTTGTGAGAAAGCACGAGTGCATCAGTCACTCACCCTGCCAATGAGGAATGAGATGAAGAGGTTGTGATAAGAGCGTGCCGCGGGACGGCCTGACCTTCAGAGTATTGGACAGCAGTGACACGGAATGAGCCGGGGAACACGGGGCACTTAACCTGGGAGACGTTGTCCTGCCGAACATCGTGAGTCACACTGTCAGTGATGACATCAAAGTATGATGTCACCTGGACTGTTAATGGGTCAGAAGCACCTAATCGTGGACCAGACTGATCTTAATGGAGATTGTATCCATGTTGTGTGAAAATTAAAAATTCTTACGTCAATGGTATTTAGAGGGGCCTACCAGTTATTGTCTGATATATTTCTGAATAAAAATTGTTTATTAAACAAAAATGCAAAAATGCAAAAAAAAAAAAAAAAAAAAGTCCCATCGCGGATTTTGCATGTGTAGTCGAAAGACAAACTGCTGCAACCTTCATCGTATATTTCACACAATTTCACACCACATTCATTGTTTCAGTTTAACATAATTCCCACATTTCCTCCCGTTGAGTTAAATATATATATATATATATATTAGATCGTTTGTTCATGAATTCATATAGTTTGAACTAGCCAGCTAGCAAACTGCTCATGATGGCAGACAGTGCTAATATTGTCGACCTGATTTTGGCAAAGCCATTAGAAAGTCTGTGATACGGAAATGGATGATGTTACACTGGATTGTGCCAAAGGCTTCGTGAGGAAACTGGAGGATTTTGAGTTTGTGTTCATGTTGTACACATATGAACAAATCTTCTCTGAGACTGATGTGGTCTTTGATATTGTCCAGCAGAGAGCGATTGATGTTCTTTACTGCAAGAAAAGAATTGAGTCTCTTCTTGCATTTGTCAAAGAGAAGAGGTCAGAGGGGGCTTTCCAAGCTGTTTATGCCGAAGCAGCAGATCTCACATCAGACCCAAGAGATGAGCCCATGAGAAAGCGCCGTCTGACCCAATTGCAGGATCCCCATGAGCGCTACAGAAATCTGTAGATGGCCATCCTTGATAACATCTTGGAGCAGATTCCTCGATGTGTTTCAAATTTGGAAAGTATGCTTTTCTTAGAATTAGTCAATCCAGGGAAATTTGATGACATGAGACAAGCATTTCCAGAGGAGGCCTTCCAAAGTGTCCTGAAAAGTTATGGCCATCACTTTGATTCAGGGAGACTGAGGTCTGAACTTCAAGTCGTGTATTCAGATCAGGACTTGCAGAGTAACAGGGGAAAGCTGTGTGATTACTTGGTGTTCCTTAAAGACATGGAGTTGGACAGTGCAATGCCTCAGCTTTACAAACTGTTCTCATTAGTGGCAACAATTGGAGCTACATCTGCAGGAGTAGAAAGGAGCTTCTCCTGTTTAAAGCGGCTCAAGTCCTACACCCGTAACACAATGGGCCAAGGCCGTTTAAGCAGCCTAGCTCTGCTAGCCATTGAGAGGACACTGGTCAAGTCACTGGAAAGACGCCTAGTTGGTACGACAGGGTTACAGAGTATTTTCTTGAAAAGGAACGTAGGGCAGAATTTACATTATAAATAAATGGACAATTTTTATGATTTAGGCCGAAAATGAGCTTCCCCTCTTTAAAAGATCAGCAGCCGCCACTGCTACCTATATATTTAAGATCATCTTAAAAACTAGGGCTGTCAAACGATTAAAACTTTTAATCTAATTAATCACAAGGTTTCTTGAATTAATTTTGATTAATCACAATACTAAATATGATTGAAAAATTCACGTTTTCTGTGTTTCTTCTCAGAACAGTAAGATAAATGACAAGAAGGGGATATTACATTTGTCTCTTCTTTTTTATTATTGTCAAATCCAAAAAACTATTTTAATTCTAAACAACTTTGGCAATTTAGCCATTGCTGTTAGCAAATAGGTGAATGTAACGTTTTTTCTTTTCAAGAAAATCTATTTTTTTCTTCAATTTTTCACTTGTGTGCCACGATTTGAAACTGTTGAGCACATACCTCTACAAAGTGACGCTCTTCTGTTTTCATTAAGGTTAAAGCAAACGACATTACTTTCCAGGTTTTAGTGATGTGATGTGCTGTCACACCCAGATAATTGTTGTTAGTAACGGAGGTCCAGTGGTCTCCTGTCAAAGCAACATATTCCGCGGAAGCCAAATCCTCTTCCTTCGTTTTCTTTTTAGCGTCAGTTGATTTTAGTCATCACTGTGCCTCTCGACGGTAGCTTGTAGAATGCGTCTAAAGTTGCCGCTTTCAAAACTTCTGCGAGGCCCGTGTCCTCGACAATATTAATCAGTTTACAGTTCTTGTTCATCCAGAGGGCCAACAGGTTCTTCCGACACCTCCATGTTGCTCGTGTCAGCCATGCTGTTTACGCGACGAGGAATGAACGTGGCGGGGGTTGAATTGTGGGTAAAACATGGCGGGAATGCGTTAATGTCGACACCTAATACTAAGGACAAAACATTTTTAAATTTTATTCTAGCTATTGTATATAGGCCTCCAGGGCACCACACAGATTTTATTAAAGATTTTGGTGGGTTCTTATCAGAACTAGTACTGGCCGCAGATAGAGTCCTTGTCGTCGGTGACTTTAATATCCATGTAGACAATGATACAGATGCCTTGGGCATGGCTTTCAAAGACACTCTTAACTCCATGGGCGTTAGTCAACATGTGTCAGGACCCACTCACCTTCGTAATCATACTTTAGATTTAATACTTTCTTATGGTATAAATGTGGACGATGTTAAAATCGTTCAGCAGAGTGAAGACATTTCGGATCATTGTCTGATATTATGTTTGCTTCAATGGCCTACGGCTGCAAATCAAACTCCTTGCTACAAATATGGTAGAACGATTACTTCAACTACCAAAGATGCGTTTCTCGATAATCTGCCTGAATTGTCTAAAATATCTAGCATGTGTAAAAATGTTGACGATTTTGACACTTCTATTGAAAATTTTAACTCTTCCTTCTCGGAAATATTAGACATAGTTGCTCCTCTGCGTTTAAAGAAAATTAAAAATAGCAGCCCAACACCGTGGTATAATGAACACACTCAGACTCTAAAGAAAGCGTCCCGGAAAATGGAGCGCGACTTTAAGAAAACTAATTTAGAGGTATTTCGTATAGCATGGAAGGATAGTACTCGAAAATACAGGAATGCCATAAAAACGTCTAGATCCGCCTACTTTTCATCACTAATAGAGGAAAACCATCACAACCCTAGGTTTTTATTTAACACCGTGGCTAAATTAACAAAAGATAAGTCGTCAGCGACGTCAGATTCTGATTATCAGCATAACAGTGATGAATTTGTGAACTACTTCACTAGTAAAATCCAAGATATAAGAGAAAAAATTATAACAATGCAACCTGTAGTGAAACCCGCTGAACAAACTAACTACAGCACCCCTAAGGAGAAATTGCAATTATTTTCTACAGTAGATCACGATGAACTGTCTAAAATCATTAGATCATCTAAATCAACAACATGCATGCTAGACCCTATACCTACAAAACTAATGAAAGAAATGCTCCCAGAAATTATAGATCCTCTTCTTAGTATTATTAACTCATCTCTGACATTAGGACATGTGCCTAAAGCATTTAAGGTGGCTGTTATAAGGCCTCTTTTAAAAAAACCCAAACTCGACCCTAAAGAACTAGGGAATTACAGGCCTATATCGAATTTACCATTTATATCTAAAGTTCTGGAAAAAGTAGTTTCAACTCAATTATGCTCCTTCCTCCAAAGGAATGACATTAATGATGAATTCCAGTCTGGATTTCGAGCATGTCACAGTACAGAGACTGCTTTGATCAGAGTTACAAATGATCTGCTTTTAGCGTCTGACCGTGGCTGTATTTCGTTATTGGTGCTGCTAGACCTCAGTGCTGCATTTGACACCATTGACCACAGCATACTTCTACATAGACTCGAAAATTACGTCGGCATTAACGGAATAGCATTGAAATGGATTAAGTCTTATTTATCTGACCGTTTTCAATTTGTAGCAATAAACAATGAGGTGTCCCGCAAATCACAAGTCCAGTACGGTGTACCACAGGGCTCAGTTTTGGGGCCTCTGCTCTTCGCATTATACATGCTACCTCTAGGAGATATAATAAAGCGACACGGAATTAGCTTTCACTGTTATGCTGATGATACTCAAATTTATATTTCCTCGAAGCCTCATGAAACCCAGCAGTTTCATCGAATAAAGGATTGCATAGTTGACTTAAAAATGTGGATGAGTAACAATTTTTTCTACTAAACTCGGACAAAACAGAAGTGTTACTTACTGGACCGAAAACCGCTATACGTAACAACCAAGAATACCGCTTAACGATTGATGGATGCTCCATAAAATCCTCGTCATCAGCTAAGAATCTTGGCGTTGTATTCGATAGTACTCTGTCATTTGAAAGCCATGTCGCCAACACCTGTAAAATTGCATTTTTCCATCTTAAGAATATATCTAAACTACGTCATATGCTGTCACTGTCAGATGCAGAGAAATTAATTCATGCATTCATGACATCAAGACTAGATTATTGTAATGCACTTCTAGGTGGATGCCCTGCAGGCCTATTACAAAAACTGCAACTTGTTCAAAACGCGGCAGCTCGAGTTCTTACACGTACAAAAAAGTATGAGCATATAACCCCGGTTCTGTCAACCTTGCACTGGTTACCTATAAAGCATCGCATTAACTTTAAGATCTTGCTTATTACCTATAAAGCCCTACATGGTCTAGCGCCGCAGTATTTGAATGAACTTCTATTGTATTACAGACCTCAACGTACATTACGCTCTCAGGCGTCCTGTCAGCTGGTAATACCTAGAATTTCAAAATCAAGTGCAGGTGGTAGATCCTTTTCGTATCTAGCGCCTAAACTTTGGAATATTCTTCCCTGCACGGTCCGGGAGGCAGACACACTCTGTCAGTTTAAATCTAGACTAAAGACTCATCTTTTTAATCTTGCATACAATACTCCTCCATAATATTAATCCTCAGAGGATTTAGGCTGCATTATTTAGATCAACCGGAACCAGAAGCACATCCAACAAAAAATGATGTACTTGTTGCATCAAAGAGTGCAGAACAGTACTCTACTCTCAGCCAGTCTTGTCTCTTTGTTCCAAGGTTACCGCAGGATGCAGGTCATGCCCAGACCCGATGGCAGAGCTGAGAATGGGAAGCGGTGACCTGACAAGAGCTAAGAGGATAGAGCTGGATAAAGGACGCCACAACTTTGATTTTCCTACAACATTTCAAATGTTATTAGATTGTGAATGATAATCTTAAATCTATCATTTACCTTATTAAGTTTATTTTTTATTTTTATTTAGCCTTGTTGTGCAAGCACTGTTGAGCTTGTGCAGAGGCAGCAGCTTTTGCCAGAGGGGAACTGGAATCCCCTGGTTGGGCCTGGGTTCTCCTGAGGTTTTTTTTCTCGATGGGAGTTTTGGGTTCCTCACCACCGTTTGCATATTGTTTTGCACTATCTGCCTGGCCGGGGGGGCTGCTTTAGAATTCAGAAATTAGACATAATTAATATTGCATATAGGAATTTATAGTCCGTTTAATATTTGACCTGTGGTTCTTTCTCCTTTATCGCCAATGTGTGCTTTCACTGTGTGTGTGTGCGTCTATGTCAATGTGTGTGTGTGTATGTATGTTTGCATATTGTGTGTGTGGAGCATTTGTATGTCTGTCTTTGTTGTTTTCACCTTTGTCTTGTTTTTACAGGTATATGCCTTTAGTTTTTTTTTTACTTGTATTCAATGTGTCTCATGTACAGCTGCTTTGTAACAATGAAAATTGTAAAAAGCGCTATATAAATAAAGTTGAGTTGAGTTGAGTTAATGCGTTAATAAAATTATCGCCGTTAATTCCAGAAATTAATCATCTCGCATTAACGCGTTAATTTTGACAGCCCTATTAAAAACATAAGTGAACTCAGCTAATCTTAAATCTTGCCTAGGGCACCAACACGTGCTGGGCCGGTGTTGTACCGAAATCCGACTCCCCGGACAAATCATACTCCCCTCGCGTACGCGCATTATTCACATTTGATAGCGGAGTTAAGAGTTCTGTTTGCTGCGGTTCTATTTCACACTTCTAACCCCAGGAATGAATGTGTAAATTAGTCGTTGTCAAAGTCCTAAAATCTACGATCACCAAAACATGTTAAGCGATTAAAGATGGGTCAAGTAAATAAACACACAACAGCATGGTTGATCGATTTAGCTCGCTCGTGGAAACAATATCTTCAAGATCACCCGGACAATTTTACATGGATTATCACAGTAAAGGGATAGTAATGCTTTGTATGCAGACTAATTTGGATGCCAGATGTAATTTATCTGTGCACAACTTTGTTCCAAAAAGTAATGTCACGATATCTTTGGATTCGTGGATGACGTTTTGCTGTTGCCATGTTACTAATTCACACCGTCTTTCAAATAACTTGTAGGCTGATCTTTTTACTTTGATACTTGCATATGAATGTCATTTAAAATACAAATATTCAATCATTGAAGTATAGAGAAATACATTTATTCAAGGTTATAATGTGCTCTTATAGAAGACGGTGTTAAAAATGCTTGTCAACGTTATACTGCCAAAATTCTCATTCTCATTTAATTTATCTCTTTTTTAAGGATTTTTTCCCTCTGTTACATTTTTTTACACACGATTAAGAGACAAAACAAACAGTTTTCAATTGTCTTCCATTTTGATAACATTGAAAATTATGAGTTATAAAAATACAAAATTTGAGTTATTTTGTATAAGGCTATTTAACAGACCATTCTAGATTCCTCCATTTCTTTTCAGGTCTAAATATTCTATTCAATGTATGTTTTTCTAACCTTTGTGTAGTGTTAAAAAGCTGGAACAAGAAGCACTTCATTTGTTTAATATATCTTTGGTTGGTGGCCTCATGACCATTAAGCTTTAGTTTTACTAGAACGAGTTTAATGGGGGAGTAAAATTTCCAAAATTTTAAACTTACACCTGCCAAAAATGTACTTCCCTCTTAATCTCACCTTAATATTATCACAGGCACATCACATAAACTCAGCAAAAAAGAAACGTCCTCTGACTTTCAACTGTTTTTACTTTCAGTAAACTTAATATGTGTAAATATTTGTATGAACACTAAAAGAGTCAACACCATAAGACATAAACTAAAAATGTTTCACAGACATGTGACTAACAGAAATAGAATAATGTGTCCCTGAATGAAGGTAGGCTCAAAATCAAAAGTACCAGTCAGTATCTGGTGTGGCCACCAGCTGCTTGAAGTACTGCAGTGCATCTCCTCCTCATGGACTGGACCAGATTTGTCAGTTCTTGCTGTGAGATGTTACCCCACTCTTCCACCAAGGCACTTGCAAGTTCCTGGACATTTCTGGGGGGAATGGCCCTAGCCCTCACCCTGCGATCCAACAGGTCCCAGATGTGCTCAATGGGATTGAGATCCGGGCTCTTCGCTGGCCATGGCAGAACACTGACATTGCTGTCATGCAGAAACTCACGCACAGAACGAGCAGGATGAGCATGCATAAAGGGTACCACATGAGGGAGGAGGATAACCAATATACCCGTTAATAATGTACTCCCCCTTTATCTCACTTTAATATTATCACAGGCACGTCACATATAAGATACTGACACATCTTTATTTACAGGTTGAGTCTTTAAAAGAATTTGACTGTAGCTTCAACGCACTGGGTTTATTATAGGGGGTATAATTTCCACAACAATAACCAATATACCCGTTAATAATGTACTCCCCCTTTATCTCACTTTAATATTATCACAGGCACGTCACATATAAGATACTGACACATCTTTATATAGAGGTTGAGTCTTTAAAAGAATTTGACTGTAGCTTCAACGCACTGGGTTTATTATAGGGGGTATAATTTCCACAACAATAACCAATATACCCGTTAATCTCACTTTAATATTATCACAGGCACATCACATATAAGATACTGAGACATCTTTATTTAGAGGTTGTGTCTTTAGAAGCATTTGAAAGTAGCTTCAATACAGTGGGTTTATTATAGGGGGTATAATTTCCACAACAATAACCAATATACCCGTTAATAATGTACTCCCCTCTTAATCTCACTTTAATATTATCACAGGCACGTCACATATAAGATACTGACACATCTTTATATAGAGGTTGTGTCTTTAAAAGCATTTGACTGTAGCTTCAATACAGTGGGTTTATTATAGGGGGTATAATTTCCACAACAATAACCAATATACCCGTTAAAAATGTACTCCCCCCTAAATCTCACTTTAATATTATCACAGGCACGTCACATATAAGATACTGACACATCTTTATATAGAGGTTTTGCTTCAGATTAATATAATCACAGTTACGTCCTAGACGTCAGGTGGCCCTATGTAAACCTTTGTGATGGGCCCTTGTCATAATGCTTTAAATTAGATAATAATGAATGACAGAGTAAGTTCTGGTATGAAACTCTAAATTGTGCAGTCCTTATAGTCTTTACCAATCTGACATACTTTACTACACGGCGCTGCAGCAGCATAGAAAAATAATTCCGCAGAGAACAAATACATTTAAATGTCATGCACACCACCATGTTAAACCCACAGAGAGTTGTCATGACATAACGTAAAATTAAAGAAAATAAAATAATAAATCAATGCAAATACTTAAATGAAATAAAACTTAAAGACAAAAACATTACAGTAATTAAGTATAAAATTTAATTCACATTTTGATTCACATGTAAATAATCCTTTACCTATAGTAGCATGTGACTATGGAACCATCTAGTTTTTACTATCAAATCCCACTGAAATATTGTGTCTTCCTCCTGGACGTGTTTAATACTCCCCTCAATGATCCATTTGATGGTGAAGAGGTCTCTAAAATCACATCGTGATGGAGGTTCCGGGTTGTGAGTGAATAGTGGCATGAAAGCACTCCAGTCTTTTGCAGCCATCTCCCAAAACTGTCCACAGGAATGCATGCCAGCTTGAAATTGTCGGACCATGCTGGCCACCCTGACATGCACATGAATTTATATGAAAAAACTAATTTATCAGTACTATAGATGTGGAATGGCATTAAAAGTAAAACCTCACAAAAGTGACAGAATTGTCTAAAACTCCAAAAACGTTATGCATGATTGAATGCCCAGCCAAATGTGGACCTACTATTATATATAACTAGTCATATTAGATTTTAAACTTTTACCTTAGGCAGTTTATCCCAAACTTCTGGGTCAGGAATTGCCTCGGTAAATTTTGACAAGTCTGGTATCTGACCACACATAAGCATGAATAGTTTGGCATTGAAACATCTAAGTCCAGGACCATTGTGCATGATTGACCATGCAACAAGCTTGCCTCCAGTGTAGTATTTGTTTTGGCTATAAGTAGGGATGGGAACCGAGAACCGGTTCTTCTTTAGAACCGGTGCCCAGTGAATCAATTCCTTGGAACCGTTAGCGTACCTGCTTTACGATTCCGCTTATCGGTTCCGCTCGTTGCAAATGTGTCATCATCATGACGTCACACACGCACTGCGTTGTTTTGGTTAAGCAGCAAACGTGTCATCGAGGCAGAAGCATTCTAAAGCGCTGTTATATTTCACTTGAAAAGACGCCAATGCGGTCATTTGCAACAACTGTAAAAGTTTAATTTCGACAAAGGGAGGAACTACCTCCAATATGCAGAAACATTTGGCCACACAGCACGCAATTCATTTGCATGACTGTCACGTGTTTGATACACTACTACTTAGCGACACAGCAACAACAAGTGAGTCAAGCAGTGGAGCTAACGAGACGTCATCCGCTATTAATGCCGAAGGTAACTTCTCTATTTAGTTAATGTGAGCGCCATTTCATTGTGTAAACTTTTACTATATGAATAATAATCTCCACTGTCATTGTCAATCAAATTTAGATGATGATGATGACGGCCTTCAGAGTCTGGCTGGCTCAGAGGCTGCAGCAAGTATCTCCTGCGTGCACCTCTAGCTACTCCGTTTACAGAGGCAGGGAATAATAAAATGACAGAGGCGAGGATAAACGAATGTCACAGAGCAGAGACTAGGTTTGTGGTAAAGGGTTTGCATCCGTTTGCCACAGTAGATGCGTCTGCATTTCGGTAGGTTAATTTGCTTTATTGTGTCCAGCATCATGTCTTTTCAAATGAAAATAAATGCATGACCAAAAGTTACATGTTTTATGTCAGTATAGTTCTGTTTTATTAATTCCTAGTCCTACCATATATTTTCTGCAGTGAGATGATAAAGACTCTCAACCCAAAATACAATGCCCCAAACAGAGACATTTTATGGCACTTAAATGGAATTTTTATTTTATTTTTTTGTCTGGACCAATGATGAATGTGAAAAACTCTAGGTCCCTAGACTTTACTTTGAAGCCTACTTTTAGGTTTGTTCTGAGGTTGCTACACATAATTTGTGTATACTCTGAGTATGTGCTGTGTTCTTATCAGATATTAAAGCAATTTAATACAAACAAACAAATTTGTACTTATTCCCTCACCCAATGAGAATCGATAAGAGAATAGATAAGGAATCGGATCGATAAGCAATATCGATAATGGAATCGGAATCGTTAAATTCTTATCAATTCCCATCCCTAGCTATAAGCACTCTGATCGTAAGTAAAAAACATGTTGTCCTGTTGGCCTTCAAATACTCCAAGAGATTGTGGGATTTCACCCATGAGTAGTCTGTATTAAAAGTACAAATATGAATAGTTAAATGAGTCATTATAATTATGTCATAATTAATCATAATTATTTATGTAATTTTAAACTGATTGAACCTAAAAAAGGGAATTAGGCTCTCAGTTGATAACACTTTTTATTATTTAATTGTGATAAAGTTTTACATTCGTTATAAATGATGTTTCAAATTTATTAACTATTTTAGTGAATTTTTTTAAAGAATACTGTAGTGGAGTAGGCGGGGTGAGACCGTGGTTCGAGGCCGGTGAGTAATTGTTAATTAGCGGCAGTTGTGCGCGCACCGGCCTCGTATCACGTTGGAGATTGAGAGCGGATAAAGAAACGAGCGACCGGACCATCGATGAGAGAGGACCGGGCCCGAACATGTTTGAGTTTGTATTTATGTTTATGTTATTTCGCCGGCAGTCGGTCGTGAGGGGCCGCCGGCTGTTATTATTTAATTAAATGTTTTAAATGTTTGCCGGTTCCCGCCTCCTTCCTTCCTTTTATTGAACCTCGTTACACTGGTGCCGAAACCCGGGAGGAAGGAGAGACATGCTGTCAGAGAGCCCTCGCTGCTGAGGGGCATCGCGGTGCTGAGGAGTTGCTGAGCAGCGCGGACGAGCAACGTCCGCCAGTGGCTGCCCGAGGCGGTGGTTCTGGAGCGAGGATTCGGCTGGGACGGAGAGCTCGCTGCCGTGCTCCTGGGCCGAGGTGAAGTGGCGGCCGTCCATGAGGGAGCGGAGGAGTCAGCGCCGTTGGCCGTGAGCCGTAATCCTGCTGCCAACAGCCATGAAGGTGAGGAGCAGGAAACGGCGGACTGACTCGCTGCCGCTGCCCTCACACGGAGGAGCCATCGCCAACCGCCAGGAGGCGGAGGAGGATCGGGCCGTCCTTCAGACGTCCAGCACCACCGCATAGCACCGCGAGGAAGAACCTCTCGGCTGGGCTGAGGACCGAGCGACAGCATCTCGGGGAACCGGACTATCATTTTTTTTTTCCCCTCTCTCTTTCCGGTCGCTCCAAAGGCTCCCGTCTCCGTTGTCTCGTCTCGTCGCTGCTTGCCCCCAGGGGAAAGGTACTCCGAGACTGGGAGACCGCCCCGTGGGAGGGGGGGAAGTAAGCACAGTCTCGGGGGTACCCCCGGCCTGTGAGGGGCGATGGGGGTATGTAGTGGAGTAGGCGGGGCGAGACCGTGTTTGAGGCCGGTGAGTAATTGTTAATTAGCGCCATATCATGTAGGAGATTGGGAGCAGATAAAGAAACGAGCGACCGGACCGTCGATGAGCGAGGACCGGGCCCGAACATGTTTGTATTTGTATTCATGTTTATGTTATTTCGCCGGCGGTCGGCCGCGAGGGGCCCTCGGCTGTTATTATTTGATTAAATGTTTTAAATGTTTGCCGGTTCCCGCCTCCTTCCTTCCTTTTATTGAACCTCGTTACAAATACTATATGTGATAATTTAACAGAAAGAGCAAGGTCACCAAGGGTGACACATCGCATTTGTAAGCATGAAAAAAAATTGTGCCTGTAGAAATAAAATAACCACACAACAACAAACTCACACTTAAAAAGTTATTACAAAAACGTACCTGAAAAACTCCCTCCTTGGACCACTCAGCCATCTCACCAATGAATTCTATGTTCGGAATTACATGCCACATAAAGTAATTTCTTTCAATAGGTCGACATGCACTTAGTGCTTTTTTTACGTTGTGCGACATCCGTGGTGTTGCAATGTAAATTTAAAGTGGCTGATCTGAAATCATTTATTAATAGAGCAAGGTCCTGCTGTTCCTGGAAAAAATGTTTAACAAAATAAAGATGCAAGATCAGTAAAGAAAATATATTATGATTTTGATAACTTTGTACTGACATTTCTGCGGAATTCTCTGACTGGCGAAGCTTATTGAATGTTCTCATCATTCAATTCAAGTTTATTCATATAGCGCTTTTCACAATGTGCATTGTTCCAAAGCAGCTTTACAGGAGCAGACAGGAAAAAAAGAAAAGGTAAAACACAGCACAGTTCATGTTGTTTATAGAATAGGCAAGATCATTCTAATAAATAATATCTAATAAATTAATTAATGCAGTCTCCCGGTGAGCAAGCCGACATTGCCCTGCTGTGGCGAGGAATACAAACTCCAATGATTGATTAATGGAGAAAATAAAACCTCGGGAGAAGCCAGGCTCAGCTGGGAGTCAATCTCTAAAAGAATTCATTTTTGAAGAATGGAAAAAGATAGGTCTGGCAACTTGTTCTTTCCATGCCTAGAAGACTTGGTGCTGTCTTTAAAAATCATGGAGGCCAAACAAAGTAAAAGATTTGTAGATTTTGTTGTGGGGTGTACTCATTTTTGCATCACCCTAATTTGAGTAAAACTGAAAAATGTTATAAAAAGGATATTAAACCTACTTTCATGTTATAATATTATAAAGTATATAATATTGTTTAAAATTTTACTTTCAAAGGGGGTGTACTCATTTACGCTAAGCACTGTTTATTTAAGCAACCAAACACAACATAGGTTGTCATCCAAGTTCTGCCTAATGCACAAATCCTAATGCCATAGCATATAATAACATTTTTGAGAACTAAATCCTTCCAATTTTACAACAACAGCTTAGGATGAACACCTTTTTAACTCTAACATGACAATGTCCCTATGTACAAAGCAAGGTAAAAATGTATTGATTCAGTATGGTGTGGAAGAACTTCACTGGTCTGCATATTGCATAGAACTGAACCCAGCTGAACACCTTTGGTATGATTTGCAGGGCATTGCGGCTTACACTCATCACCCGAACCCATCAATTTGTAAACAGGGGCAAAAACTGTTTTTTTACAAAACCGATGCAACAAAGATTGAAACAAAATGATTTAAAACGGTATTGAATTAATTGTATCAATCAATTTCTGGAAATGATGATAATTATTTACACCGTTTCAGCATCTATGGCTATATTAACGGTGAGAGTGATTGAATGTCATTTTTAATAATAAGAGCCATACTGTACAGCCTCTGCACACAATCGCGGTCTTCGTGCAGTATTTGGTGGAGGATGGCATACCAGCGTCTGGTGCGTTTACTGCCACCTGCAGAAAGGCAGTGCTGAGGGTGCACAGTATAGCTAATATTTTATTATATTTAAAAATGACGTTCAGTTTTATGAAAATATCAAATGATTTGCTTCACAAGACGTCAACATGTCACCAGAAGCCACTTTTTTTAATGTTTTTTTAACCTTTATGAACTCCTAGACCCCAATACTCTCATTATATGAAGCAAGAGGTCTGTGAATTTAACAAACAATCTTCTTTATGTTTCTACTCAAGAAAAAATGTCACCTAAATTTTCGATGGCCTAAGGGTTAGTAAATAAACAGCAAATTGGAGTTCATGGGTGAACTAACACATTAATAATACTTGAGTAATTTACTCACACTGGAAGTACTGTAGGCTCACAGCAGCACTAGTCCTCAACACTTACAGTAGGAGACAATATAAATAGTTGATTCGTAAGAGAGCAATCGCATCAAACTGAAGACCTCAAAATTGCAACAAATCAAGGTGAACACCAATGTCATGAAACTCGGGGTGGAAGAACCCAAATGCAGGCAGGCACAGTGGCAAAGGGGTTAAACAGGATATGTATTAATACAAAACAAGACAAAAGGGCAGAACAAAAACCCACAAGTGGGAAAACAAGACAGGATAATTAACAAACTGAAACAGGGACACAGACTCACTAGATTAACAAATACGTAGAACTACACTAAACTAAATTTACAAGACACGAGGTAATATGAACAAGGAACATCGATTTCTTCGAACAGTGACAAGGATGACTCACAAGACAAGATTCCTGAAACACAGTACAATCCATGAGCAAAGGACAATAGACAAGAGCATGTTTTAAAGGGTAACAAACACAGGATGATTAACAAGAGGCAGGTGTGGGTGATGAAACACTAATGGGAAGGTTAACGAGTCAAAAGGGCGAAACACCTACGAGACACGGGGAGAGAGAGAGGATCTCTCTCTCCACAAAGAACCTTAGACTATGTCATGGCTCCGCCCCAGGACCAAGAATAAACAAGACAAGTTGGGGGAACCATGACACAAGTCCCCCCTTCAATGAACACCTCCAGGTGTTCATCAAGGGGTAGACAAACAAGACAAGGAAGACTGGAAGACAGACAAGAACAAACAAGTCATGGAAAACAAGACTAGGGGCAGACAAGCAAGAATAATAAACGAGTTGGGGAGAGACAATAAAAATAATAAACAAGGGAGGGGGGTGGGGGCAAACAAGAGTACATAGAGGGAAAACCAGAAGGGTTGGGACAGAGTGGGACAGTCTTCATTCCCGGGGACTCTCGCGAGCACGGAGTTCCAGGGGGCTTGGTGGAGGAAGTGTTATCGTCTGGGTGAAACAAGATTTAGATCTTGGTGTCGTCAGAATAACAGTGATATGAGAAGCCAAGTGTCCGTATGATGGGTTCCAAGGATGTCGTGTAGATGGGAAAAGCAGCAGTCCAAGCACCGATCTGCCGGAGAGGTAGGATTTGATCCAATGGAGAAGAAAGCCTGAGGATCCTAGAGATGAAAGGGTTGCTAGCAGTATCTGGTGAGTGACAGCGTCAAACAGAATCTGCAGTTGCAGTCTCGGTGGAATGGTTTGATTTAAAGGGGTCATTTCATGAAAAAAATACTTTTTCCATGTTTGAATGCTAAAATCGGGTCTCTAGTGCTCCTGCCAACTCAGAAAACGTGAAAAAAAGTCAAATCATTAACTTTTTTTATGTGACCCTATCTCTGCAAGCCTTTGAGAAAACGAGCGCTTCAGAAATCGCGCTCTTACTGACGAAATTAGCCGTTCTTATATTTCCGCCCCTTGTTCTGAATGTGTCCACCCATTGCGCCACCGCCATTGTTGTTTTCACATGTGTGAGGTTCCAACACCATGGCAAAAGTAGCAAAGCTTACGAACTGTTGTGTGGTTGCCTGCACAGAACAATGTTCCCAGCCTTACGGGAGACAAGAGAGCGATTTATTTAGTGGATTTATTAAGTTTTCAGTGGAAATCATCCACACTGAACGAGGCAAAGCTGCAAATAAATACATTGTAAGTACCGGTATTTTTTATGTAAAACTCCAGGGACCTGCGGTAATTCAAAAGTAGATAAAATGTCACTGAGACGTGTTTGACCGCTCACTATTAGAAAGCAATGCGTGGCTTGTAAACATGCGACAGGATTGTTCTGTGTAACCTTAATATGATTTAGAGAAATAGCGATGCGCTTGTCTTGAGTATCTTCACTTCAGAAAACTGTGTGTGCGGTTTGTAAACACGCGACACGGTTCTCTCTCCCAACAGGGAAGGGCTTCGAGAATGGCCCCGGGGGAAACAGGTGTGCTTATCGAAAACAATGTGTATGATGTTCAAAGACGAGAACTTGTTTCTCGTTCACTTTATGTGACCATATTTTATTGTTTTGTCGCTGGAAGCAAAGGCTCACACATCACGTTTTCTGCTGAAAAGGGGGCGGAGACTAGCAGCTCTCTTGCATTTAAAGAGACACACACACCAAAACAGCACATTTCTCCTCACATGCAAAAGTGGACATGTAGCGCATAGTGTATTAAAATATCTGTGGTGTTTTTTTAGCTAAAACTTCACAAACACACTCTGGGGACACCAGAGACTTATTTAACATCTAGTGAAACCATTCGAACAACCTCTCCTTTAAAGCCAGAATGTTTGTCATCCAGTGTTTTTTTCTGGGATATTTAGAAAGACACCTGGTTAAAAGCTGCCCTTGCAAGTGTTTTTGCAATAAATGGAAGGAGAGGGACAGGGTTGATAACTGTCTGTAGTAGAGGGGTCCAATGTGGGTTTCTTCAGTAGGGGCATGACATGGGCCTTTCTGAATGTGGATTTAAAGTGACGGTGAGCAGAGAGATGTTGATGATGCGTGTGAGTTTGTTGGATATGGCCTGAAGGAGTTGGGAGTGGATTGGGTCTAGTGACATGTGGTGGGGTGGCTAGAGAGAACTCTGGTGACTTCCAATGTTTGAAGTGAGATTAGTGTGTACCAAGGTCTGATGTGCTGAGAACTGTTTGCTGATGGATGATGTTTTCTCAGTGAAAAAAACAGCAAAGTCCTCCGCTGTTAAGAAGTTGGCAGTGGACAAAGAAGAGAGTTACATTTACATTTAGTCATTTAGCAGACACTTTTATCCAAAACAACTTACAAGTTGGGTAAACAATGGAAGCAATCCTTGGGAAAGGATGACGGAAGCGTATCCAACTCCTCCACGAAATGTCCAAACTAACCTTGGGGACGATAGATTACTACAACATGAGTTTTAACAGGGCGGATGACAATAACAGCATGAGACTCGAAGGCGACGTTGTCACATGAGAGTGCCAGCTGTTTGATTCCCAGTCATAAGGAATGAGAAGACCGGTTCCTCCACCCCTCCCTGATATGCGTGGGCTGTGGGAGAAAGTGTAGTTATTGGAGAGGGCAGTCGGTGTGGCAATGTCCTCTGGTTTGATCCAGATTTCAGTAAATGCGAGAAAGACTAGAATGTTTAGCAATAGCTGTGATGAAATCTGCTGTGTTTACAGCAGATTAGCAGTTCCATAGAACAATTGGAGATATAATATAGGTAGTTTTAAATGCTAAAAGAGTGTGCAGATTATTAGCAATAAACTAGCGTGGCCTTCTACATAATCCCTGTGATTTACGAGTTGTAGTGATAGTGGGGATTTGAAAACACATAATCACATGGGGGAAAAAGGCATAACAAATGACAATAAAAGAATAAATAGAAGTGCAAAAATGTTATATAAAAGTGCAATACTCAAGTGTCTAGCCAGTGTCCTTGCTCTTTGGAGTCGCGCAGGTAGAGTCAATTGCCTTTACACTCTTCGGTATTCACGCTGTGAGGGCTGCACACGGTGGTTAAACACACTTATATACCCGTTTATCACACTATTGAATTCAGCCCTCACATTCTCACAATAAAAAGCGAAACCAGCTCGCGAACAAGACGACTTCACACGTGACACGGCGGTCAAAAAAAAAAGCAATGACACTTCGGTTAAAGTCAATAAGACAATATTAACAATATTAATTAATAACACTTACGCACTTTTGTTGCCTAGTGCTGCACGATGCTTGAATGTCTTGAAAAGCTGCCGAGTGTTAGGAGCATTGCTCACCTTGGTGGTTTAGAAAGACGTTTTAGCTGTGGTTACACTAGCAGTGAAAGGGGAGAAGAGTTGACTGGTAGTCCCATAGATCAGGAGGATTCTTAGTCTTGAACCATTTCCTTTCAGCAGCCCTGAGTGTACTCCGTTCTTCACGGAGGATGTCAGGCAGCCAGGGGCAGGAGGGGGTGGCATGAGCTGATCTGGTGGACAGAGGATAAAGGTTATCTAGACAGGATGTAAGTGTTAAGCGGCAGGTGTCAGCATCTAGAGATGGAAGGAAGAGAGGATGTCATTTTAGCAGAGAGGGTGCTATGGGAGAGAGAGTGCAGGTTCCGTCTAAAATATATGGGTGTGAGTGTTGGTGTTGGTGTAGTCCAGGTGGAAGGAGCATGTTGAAAGTGATGAAGAACTGGTCAGAAATGTGAAGAGGTCTGACTTTAATGTAATCTGTGGTGCAGATACGGGTGTAGATGAGATCAAGCTGGTTTCCGGATCTATTAGTACAGGAAGTAGCGAGGCATGTGAGGTCGAACGAGGCGGTGAGGGTGTGGAAGTCAGAATCATATGGTTTCTCCAGGTGGATGTTGAAGTCCCCAAAGACTATAAGAGGGCCCCCATCCTCCGGGAATGATGAGAACAGCACATCTAACTCTTCAATGAAGTTCAAAGTCTTGTTCAAAGCTGACTGGCAGTTCCAGAGAGAGACAGAGGTGTAGAAGGGGAGGTGTGAATGGGACACTTGTGAGAATGAGTGTGTCGTGCCTTGCGTCTTGGGTGAGAACGCTGTCTGCGGTGGAGTACATGAATAAACATTAATAAATAACAATGTACGTTAAATATGCTGATGTGCCTTGCCTGTGTCTTTTCTCGTTGGAGTCGCGCAGATACAATCACAAGTCTTTACACTCGTTGGTCTGGTCACACAGGTAGAGTCGCAGGTTTTTACTCTCGTCAGTCTTCACACGAGGAGGGCAGCACAAAAGGGCTGACGCTACCGCTTACAGTGGCAGCGCAGAGCAACCCTTAAGTATGTGTTGAGATTAGCGCGAACAGAATACAGCTGGAACATGCCTTCTCGATTAGCAAATGAGCCATGGATCAAACAGCTATCAACTAGCTCCATGCTTTTAAGTGCAAAATTATAATGTCAAGCCATAACGTGCGGCTAACGGCAACTTTGTGAAAGTTCAAATAATGTTAACTAACAACAGGCAACAGCTCAGTTCAACCATTAAAACAAGGTAACAAGGTAAATAGCAGACTTACGCACTACCGAAGACTTGTGATGACTTCGCTTCTCCTTGGGTATACTTTCACTACCGAGCACGTAATAACGCATGCAGGGCCTTGCAGTTTACATGGAACGAAAAAGGCAGCATTTTTTTTAAAAGGTGGACTTTGAGACTTGTCTTCAAAAGTTTTAGTTTTCAGTCGCCAAACCGCTGTTTAGGCTACGTCTAAACGAACAGCCAAGACGCATCATTTTTTTGTGTTTTCAGTTGAAAACGGTCTCGTGTAAATGGCCCCTAAACTATTAATAAATAAGATTTAATCATTTATTAACAGTAGATAGAACTATTACATGGGCTTATAACCTTTACATCATTGAACAATATAAAAAAACTAGTTTCTGTGAAAAAACTAGTTTCACAATAGAAAAAGCATTCTCATATAAACCAAGTGGTCATGACCTAAATGAAAGGGGAAATATATATGAAACTACTATACATAAAAATAAAACCACCAGTAGGTGGCATCAAAGCACTGTTCTTTTGAGATTTCATGATGGGCTAATTTTCAACCTTTTGTTTCAAAACCACAACAATATATTTAATGCTCACACAACTGCTCTACTTAGAATTGTTTTGGTAATCTACATACATTAGCAGACATTGATCTATCTAAAGCCCAAAACATAAATGGCACATAAATCTAAGCACTGTCCTACGTCAATTACACAACATCCTCTGTTTTAAGTGTGAATGGCTTCTACACTAATAACAGCTTTTTGTCTTTCCATGAGGCCCACAGACCAACTCCAACCAAGCCTGATGATCTTTCATGTACCCCTGGGATATTGGAGACCAATAGACCCAGCTTGTCCAGCCTGAGTTTCATCTTTGCACTGCCATGGACAAATGGTGCCCCGAGAGACCCTGTTCAATCTACTTAATATTTACTTTATCTACCTTATATGCAAATGTTAATGTAAATTTTATATTTGTGTGAATGTATACTACTCTGAAAAATGAAGTGACACGAGGACTATGTTGATTGACATTAATAGCCTAAATACTTTTGAGACTAAGGTTTTTTAGCAAGTTCCCGTTTCCAGGTAATCCATTATGTTGGGCTGTTTGTATACATTGAGAAGTTAATTTACTATATTGCAAATAACTGAAAATATCAAAGTGACTGGAAAAAACAGCCTATAGACTTGTTTTGAGTGAGCCTACATAGCTTCAAGCAGACATTAGTATTATATCACACAAATTAAAGTATAGCCATTGAATATTTTTCATGCATAAATGAATGCATGCAAGTATACATTTTATTGTCAAAACATAAAATAATTTCACATTTATTTACGTATAACTTGTTCAGATTGGCAGTCGAAGCATTCAGAATTATGTTAACACATTTTATTTTATAATCCAATAAGTTCTAAAATGGCACTGAATCATTATTTAAGGCTTGATGCAGCATCTATGAACTAAAAGCATGCGGGCCACTTGAGTTTCAGCTGCAGAGGATTAACAAATGAACAAACAAATGACTTTTTCTGAATTTGATTACCCCATATTTTTGTCTATGAGCAGATCGCAGAATCATGGAAGCACATTTCCGCAGATCATAGAATTGTGGAAGCCCATTTCCGCCACGTGATAAACCAAATCTGTCTCTAAAAAGTCTTAATTATGGGATTGAAAATCGAAATTATGATATGGAAAATCATAATTTGAGATGAAATGTCAAAATTATGAGATGAGATTTAACTGAAGACTAGGCAAAGCACCCAAGTAGGGTTGAAGAAACGATTAGTCGACATTGTCGACAACGTTGACAATAAAAAATTGTCGACAAATATTCTTGTTGTCGAGTAGTCGTTTGATTACGTGACTTAATTTAATGGCCAGCAACATCACAGTTTTACCGCTACATCACTGTAGCGCTAGAGTGTAATGCAGCCTTACCGAATGCTATCGCACTAGAAGGACACACAGCGAGAATTATGGCAGGTTTAGAAACGAATGCGAACACGTAAAGTCTGGGAAAGCTTTGCCAAGTTGAAAACGAAAAATGCGGTCGTGTGCAATGCATTGAGCCTTTCACACCAGCACAACCTACATGCTGGAGCATTTAAAAATGAAACATCCCGGAGCAGGAGAGATGTTTCCCTTTCCATTTAGTCATTTGGCAGACGCTTTTATCCAAAGCGACTTACAGAGACAATCCCCCTGGAGCAACATGGAGTAAAGTGTCTTGCTCAAGGACACACTGGTGGTGACTGCTGGGATCGAACCAGCAACCTTTTGATTACCAGTTCAATGGTTTAACCCACTAGACCACCATCTCCATATAGATGTGACTGTTCTCCGTCTAGAGCTAACTAACTAATTTAGCGGTGAATCTTTTTATGAGAGAATGCAATAATAGCAGTAATGATAATAACAACAATAATCATATAATTACAGTTATGTTATTATTTGTTTTGCAAAGTATAAAGCTTTGATCGAGCTTAGGAGTCAGGCCTGTTTTGATAATTATAACACTATTAGGTATTACATGACAGGAAAATGATTATAAGAGCGGGACGTTAATAGATAGGAGTCTTATATCTTGCCTTTATTTTTTTAATATTTTCTTCTGCTACTTGCATTTTCATTAAACTGAACTGTTGTCATAGAAATGCTACTAAATGCTTCTGTCAAGAGATTTGAATACATTTAATAATAACGTTTTGGTCTGTAATGTACCTGATTATTTTTTTATTTTTATTTAAAAGTTTTTAGTATTTGTGTGATTCGAGTTGGACAGAATCAGCAAACTTAAAGAGAGTAAGCAGTTGGATCAAGTTCAATAAAAAAAATTCAAAAGCTGAATTGATTTTATTCATTACATAAATTATGTATAACTCAATGTTTTAACTAGTTGCAAAAGCTGAATGATCAATATAAACTTAATGATTAGCCATTGAAATAATAGACTATTAGTCGATTAATCGGTCTAATAATCTTTAGATTAATTGACTATCAAAATAATCGTTTGTTGCAGCCCTACACCCAAGTAAGTGATAATGTTTCCGTGGACACCATACAGCGAACACAACAGGATATTTATTTGAATTGTTTAGATTTATAAAGATTCAACACACATAGTCCCTCAGAAATAAGGCCTACGATTGCCCCTTCCATGTAAAATGTAAGCCCTGGTGATAAAAAGAGTAGTTTTAGTAGATAACAACACCTTTCTACTATCGCAAAATATTTGTTGGATAAAACTTGTGGAGGGGTTGAGTAGGAGGGGTGGGATTGGGGGCAAAAGCCACTTATGATTGAAAAACATTTCACTTAACAAATAAATACATTTATATTATTATTCTCAACTCAACTTTATTTATATAGCGCTTTTTACAATTTTCATTGTTACAAAGCAGCTGTACATGAGACACATTGAATCCAAGTAAAAAAAACTAAAGGCATATACCTGTAAAAACAAGAAAAAGGTGAAAACAACAAAGACAGACATACAAATGCTCCACACACACAATATGCAAACATACATACACACACACATTGACATAGACGCACACACACACAGTGAAAGCACACATTGGCGATAAAGGAGAAAGAACCACAGGTCAAATATTAAACGGACTATAAATTCTTATATGCAATATTAATTATGTCTAATTTCTGAATCCTAAAGCAGCCCCCCCCCGGCCAGGCAGATAGTGCAAAACAATATGCAAAAGGTGGTGAGGAACCCAAAACTCCCATCGAGAAAAAAAACTTCAGGAGAACCCAGGCCCAACCAGGGGATTCCAGTTCCCCTCTGGCAAAAGCTGCTGCCTCTGCACAAGCTCAACGGTGCTTGCACAACAAGGCTAAATAAAAATAAAAAATGATAGATTTAAGATTCTCATTAACAATCTAATAACATTTGAAATGTTGTAGGAAAATCAAAGTTGTGGCGTCCTTTATCCAGCTCTATCCTCTTAGCTCTTGTCAGGTCACCGCTTCCCATTCTCAGCTCTGCCATCAGGTCTGGGCATGAATTGCATCCTGCGGTAACCTTGGAACAAAGAGACAAGACTGGCTGAGAGTAGAGTATTGTTCTGCACTCTTTGATGCAACAAGTACATCATTTGTTGTTGGATGTGTTCCTGGTTCCGGTTGATCTAAATAATGCAGCTAAATCCTCTGAGGATTAATATTATGGAGGTGTAGTGTATGCAAGATTAAAAAGATGAGTCTTTAGTCTAGATTTAAACTGACAGAGTGTGTCTGCCTCCCGGACCGTGCAGGGAAGAATATTCCAAAGTTTAGGCGCTAGATAAGAAAAGGATCTACCACCTGCACTTGATATAAAATTCTAGGTATTACCAACTGACAGGACGCCTGAGAGCGTAATGTACGTTGAGGTCTGTAATACAATAGAAGTTCATTCAAATACTGCGGCGCTAGACCATGTAGGGCTTTATAGGTAATAAGCAAGATCTTAAAGTTAATGCGATGCTTTATAGGTAACCAGTGCAAGGTTGACAGAACCGGGGTTATATGCTCATACTTTTTTGTACGTGTAAGAACTCGAGCTGCCGCGTTTTGAACAAGTTGCAGTTTTTGTAATAGGCCTGCAGGGCATCCACCTAGAAGTGCATTACAATAATCTAGTCTTGATGTCATGAATGCATGAATTAATTTCTCTGCATCTGACAGTGACAGCATATGACGTAGTTTAGATATATTCTTAAGATGGAAAAATGCAATTTTACAGGTGTTGGCGACATGGCTTTCAAATGACAGAGTACTATCGAATTCAACGCCAAAATTCATAGCTGATGACGAGGATTTTATGGAGCATCCGTCAATCGTTAAGCAGTATTCTTGGGTGTTTCGTATAGCAGTTTTCGGTCCAGTAAGTAACACTTCTGTTTTGTCCGAGTTTAGTAGTAAAAAATTGTTACTCATCCGCATTTTTAATGACTTCTAAAATGTTTTTGTGACGCGGGTTGTGGTAGGTTAGCGTTATTTTACACAATTAATTGCAGTTCTGAAGCGCTTCTTGTGTCGCGCTGTTAAACAGTACCTGATCCAGCCAGCATGTCACGGATCTCGTGGCAAGAACCCAATTGCAAGGCAGACAGGAGGTGAAGGGGTTAACAAGGGTATTTATTAAACAAACAAGACTATACAAACAGGCAAAACAAAACCCACGAGGGGGAAAACAAGACTGGAAAACTAAATGACAAATAATAAGAACACGGACTGACTAGACTAAGAAATAAAACACTTTATGCAAACACTAAACTAACACTTACTAAGACAGGGAACAGGGAACAGGAACCAGGAACAAGGAACATCTCAACATTAGACAAGGTAAGGTATATACAGAGCAAGGAATGATACATAAAACGAACCAGCACAGGACAATGAAACAAGAGGATGTTTTATAGGGAGACAAACACAGGATAATTAAATAGGGAGCAGGTGACACAGATCAAACACTAAGGGGAAGCTTATTAACACAAACTGGGAAACAGGAGGGTAGGAACGATGACGCGACTCGGGGAGAGTGTGGAAGGCCACAAGGTCAAAAACATCTCTCCCCACATGAAACAAAGGATTCTGTATGATTCCACCTCTAAACCAAGAAATACCTGACAAGGAGAGGTGAAACCATGACACAGCAGGCATCACTGTTTTAACAAACGTCATTCAGAATCAGAAAGAGCTTTATTGCCAAGTTTGTTTGTACCTACAAGGAATTTGTTTTGGGGTAGTAAACAGAAACAACAACAACAGTAAACGGAGACCATAACACAATAGAATACAGTACACAGATGATTTAAATAAGATTTTCAGAAATACAAACAATAAACATAAGATTAAGATATAGAGCAGGGGTGTCCAAAGTCAGTCCTGGAGGGCCTGTGTCCTGCAAAGTTTAGCTTCAATCCTAATCAAACACACCTGAACAGCTAATCAAGGTCTTACAAAGCAGACTGGAAACTTCCAAACAGGTGTGTTGAGCCAAGTTGGAGCTAAACTCTGCAGGACTGTGGCCCTCCAGGACCAACTTTGGACACCCCTGATATAGAGGGTAAAGCTATGTTTGTATGTACATTTATACAAGATAAAAATAAGAAGAGACTATTGAACAAGGTTTAAGCTATATACAGCAGAATGAATGAAATATAATTTACAGAAAAAGTTGTATAAAAAAAATGTGTATTATCTGGAGGATATAATTAATATTGCACTTAATTATTATTGCTCACAAAGTCTGCTGAACCAGAGTGACGTCAGCCACCGATAAGAGCATTTATGGATGACCTCACAGTCACCACAGAGTCAGTCCATGGCTGCCGGTGGATTCTAAAGGGCCTTGAAAAGCTAATGGAGTGGGCACGGATGCGTTTTAAACCAGCCAAATCGAGATCATTGGTGCGGAGACGAGGAAAAGTAGATGACAAGTCCCTGTTCAGTGTCGCAGGGGTTAACAATCCCAACCGTCACTGAGAAGCCTGTTAAGAGCTTAGGCAAGGTGTTTGACAGCACCCTGGGGGAAGCAGGATCCATCCAGTCAACCTGCACTGAGCTGGATGGATGGCTGAAGTCAGTGGACCGGTCTGGATTGCCAGAGAAGTTCAAAGCTTGGCTATACTAGCATGGAATTCTTCCCAGGATCCTCTGGCCACTCCTTGTCTACGAAGTGGCAATCTTGACTGTGGAAAACTTAGAGAGAAAGGTCAGCAGGCACCTCAGAAAAAGTCTGGGGCTTCCAAAAAGACTAAGTAGCATCGCACTGTATGGATACCGCAACAAACTACAACTGCCACTCAAGTCCTTGGAAGAAGAGTTCAAGATAACAAGAGCCATGGAAGTGATACAGTATAGAGACTCAAGCGATCCAAAGGTGGCAAAGGCTGGAATTGAAGTGGGGACTGGTCGGAAATGGAAAGCTGGGGGGCTGTTCAACAAGCAGAGGCGAGATTAGATCACAGCAGGCTGGTAGGAGTGGTAGCAAGAGGCAGGGCTGGACTGGGATCCTTTTAAACTTCCAAAAAGTTTTCCCTGCACGACCGGAGCAGGAGCTTGGTTCGCATTGCCGGCAGTAAGTCAGATTTGTTTCCGGTGCATTTTGGACTCCGGCAGGGCTGCCTTTTGCCGCCGGTTCTGTTCATAATTTTTATGGACAGAATTTCTAGGTGCGGCCAGGGGCAAGAGGGCGTCGGGTTTGGGGACCACACGATTTCATCTCTGCTCTTTGCGGATGATGTCGTCGTGCTGGCCCCATCAGACCAGGACCTTCAGCATGCACTGGGACGGTTTGAAGCAGAGTGTGAAGCAGCTGGGATGAGAATCAGCATCTCCAAATCTGAGGCCATGGTTCTCAGTCAGAAAAGGGTGGCTTGCCCACTTCAGGTAGGTGGAGAGTTCCTGCCTCAAGTGGAGGAGTTCAAGTATCTGGGGGTCTTGTTCACGAGTGAGGGAAGGATGGAACGGGAGATTGACAGACGGATCGGTGCAGCTTCTGCAGTAATGCGGCCGCTGTACCGATCTGTCATGGTGAAGAAGGAGCTGAGCCGCAAGGCGAAGCTCTCGATTTACCGGTCAATCTACGTTCCTACTCTCACCTATGGTCATGAGCTGTGGGACATGACCGAAAGGACAAGATCCCGGATACAGGCGGCAGAAATGTGCTTTCTCCACAGGGTGGCTGAGCGATCACTTAGAGATAGGGTGAGAAGCTCGGTCACTCGGGAGGAGCTCAGAGTAGATCCGCTGCTCCTCCACATCGAGAGGGGCCAGCTGAGGTGGCTTGGGCATCTTTTCCGGATGCCCCCTGGACGCCTTCCCGGGAAGGTGTTCCGGGCATGTCCCACCGGGAGGAGACCCCGGGGAAGACCTAGGACACGGTGGAGGGACTATGTCTCCTGGCTGGCCTGGGAACGCCTCGGTATCCCCCTGAAAGAGCTGGAGGAAGTGTCTAGGGAGAGGGAAGTCTGGGCATCCCTGCTTAGACTGCTGCCCCCGCGACCCGGCCCAGGATAAGCGGAAGAAGATGGATGGATGGATAGTTCTGGCTGCCAATAGCTACTGAATACATACATTTAAAATACTAGGTAAAATATGATGTGCAATACAATTATAAAGTGTTGACATGAAATTTTGGACAAAAAAGGATGGGGACCTGAATGCTTATATTTTTTTCTGCGAGTGTACACTTTTAACCCAGCCTTAAAAAGGCTGGGTTAAAACAACCCAATTTGGGTTATTTTGGTAACCCAACGTTGGGTGAAATCTTTGACCAAACATGCTGGGTTGCTTTATTTACATCAACTATTACATTGGTGGTTTAAATCAAACCCAAAATGTTTGAAAATAATAATAAAATCACAGAATAACTGGAGGCACTAGTAAGAATCGAAAGTTGAAGTTTTATTAAGGATCGAAAAGCAAGAGAAAAGGAATTCATAAAAACTTGCAATATTTTAATGCTCAATGAACAATAAAACGGTATATAAAACACTTTGATGCATTTTATGTTTATACATATTAAGAAAATTAAACATGAATAAATTACATAAGTTTAGATTTTAACATATACATAAAGTCGCACAAGAAAATATAAATAGTTTGACAACTTTCCACTTCGATGTAACGAGGTCCGTGCAGGGAAGACTCAAGATGACAGAATACACAAAAAGGGATTACTTAATTGACCTGGAGCACAGGAGATACACGACATCACGAAACACTAACAATACTGGACGAAGAACTAAGGAACACACAGGGCTTAAATACAAGTGGAAAACACTCAGGGAAAACAGAATCAGGTGCGGGACTAATTAACAATGATGAGGGACAGGTGAAAACAATGAATTAGGCAAAACACATGGGGAACACAGGGTGAAGTGTTACATTCAAATATAAACATAACTGTTTACAAAATACAATTAACAAAGTTGCACAAGTAAAATGCTTTAGGGCAATTCCAACATTATGGATGTGACAAAAACACTCAGAGAATGTATTTGTTACCAATAAACTGAACCATTTATTTTTATTTTACTAAACCCTTGTTGATAGAACTGCACTAATATGATAAAATTTCAGTCTATGCAAAAGTTTTCTATTTTAAAAAATGAAATAATCAAGCGTTATGGATGTGAAAAAGGGATACCGTATTCGGGAGGCAACAAACTTTGTAGGATTTCTGTGAACTAAAATGTACAAACCTGAAGCAATAATACCTTAACTTGAAGAGAGACCTCACACAGGTAATTGAACCACCAAATGTAGATAAGGTGCAGTTAGTACAGTAAAACCTTTGGTAAAAAAAATGTCATGGTATTGGTTGACATTTGCAAGGAATGTATTAGTCCGAGAACTTTTCACTTCATATAAACTCACAATTTGTTAGCTTTAGTTCTTTCGGTTCCAGTACTGCTTAACCTGAGCAGTCTTACTGAAGAGGATTCTTTTCCTAAGAGTTTGTAGACAACAGTGTGGTGTGCACTTTTGGAAGTGGATGTCTAACAGGAGGGTTTCTTTATCAATTTGTTCATCTATAAAGAGAAAAAGAGACAAGAAAAGAGACAAGAGAAGAATGTAAGGAAAATGGCTTACCTAGAGCACAATGGATTATAATAAACATGTTATTATAATAGGAGGGGGGGAGAAGAAGAGTGGAATCTAGTACAGAAAGTAAAATACAGTCTTAAAAAAATAATATTATACACGTTAACACAACTCTTAACTAATTCGACACAGGAATACGTAGAAGAATAAAAAGACCAACAATTGTTCGTCTCATATAACCAAAATTAATTATATATCGCACGGTTAACCACTAACGTTATAAGAGCCAGCGGCTCTTAACAACTACATTCTCGTCTAAATGACTCTTAAAACTACGTTCCGTCACATTAGTGGTATTTTAAAAGCAATTTAGCTGGATGTTTGCTTTTTGACTTGACGCTCTCTTGTCTCGAACTTAAACTAATATCAAGATGCGTAAGTAACTGAACTAAATGACTCGCATGAGTCAGAAATTTCAAAGGGAAATGTTGACCAAAAAGGAAGTTTAAATTATTCAAAAGCTGTAAGTTAGAACTACGTGGGCATAACGTTACAGACTAGTTATCGACAGCTTACGAAGCTAGATTGTAACGTTACTTTTCAAACCTAATGCGAACAGCCGAATTTTGCATTTATTTTTGATGTACAGTAATAGTTTTATACATTAAAACTCGTAAAACATACTGTAGATAGGTTCAAGAGAATGGAAGCAAGGAGGCGGGGTCGGCGTGGACTGGGAGGTAATAATCTTTTATTCTCAATCACAACAAGACGTTGCATCAAATCACTCCAGTTTATAACTCAAATAATAACAAAGACTTTCGTCGGTTCCTCCCGGAATATAGTCCGTACGATTCAGGTTTCAGGTTTCAGCTTTCCGAACCAGCTATTGAAGGGTTTTAAAGTTATGTTTTGTATTACAATGTTCATTCAATTACAATCTACGTTTTTATTACATTTTATTTCTTTCTATGGATCACGTATAATCAATAAGTAAAACTGTGTGCATTAAGTGGATATCAGTATGAATAATGTGTGTATGTTTAAAAGGGTGAAGACTAAGGGTGAATATTAGGGTGCAAGATGATGTTCTCAACAGGATATGGGGGTTGGGAGTATGTGTGTGTGTTGCATTCCATGCCCAAAGGGAGGACAGGAGAGCATCCTGCACATACAACGCACATACCCATATAGCGAGGGTTTTAAGAAACAAACCAGATGTGAAGACTGTGTGGGGGATGTGTGATATTTTTCAGAATGTGTGTTGGGATATGTCTTATGTTATGTCTTATGCTATGTCTTATGTTATGTCTTATGCTATGTCTTATGTTATGTCTTATGCTATGTGTATGCTATGTCTCATGATATGTTGCAGAAAACGAGGAGAATAGAGTGTGTGTGCGCGGCTATGGTTGCCCAACATTCCATAGCCATTGGGGCCTCAGGTCAGGGGTTAACAGATGTGATCAAGTTGGGGGAATGCGTTGTTTTCACAGAAGCCAAGTGGAGGAGAAGAAAACGTCAGCTGAGAACTGGTCCAACGATTGGCCACGGTCCGGAGCAAGCTGGAAGATACACCCACAAATACAAATATAAAAATGTAACACACTGTTTAGGCGGGGCTGATCTCTGGTAATACTCTGTGCGTAGAGTGAGTGTGTGAGACAGCCCAGCGCTGAGCCTCAAATCAATAAACTTCAACTTTTGTTCATCCGAAGTCCAGTAAGTCCAATTTTTGAACACGCAGGACAGCTGCAGACCAACACTATCAGGTCTCCCAGTCCGTCTCTCTCAGTCTCCTCTGAATCTGCGAGCCTTTTAAACTGTCTCCTCACCAATCACTGTAATGAGACGTAGTTGTTTTCAATCTGTAATCGACCTACTTGCTTACCGTCTTTCCTGTGTCTCTCTCAGGTCCGGTGCAGACGTCACTAAACCACGCCCCCCTTGCCACATACCCCCACCGCCCGACTCAGGCCGAGGACCCATCCGGCCTGCAGCCTCCCCCCTCCTCCTGGAGAGAAAGTCGGCCACAACCATCTGAGACCCCGGCCTGTGGATCACCTGAAATTTAAAGGGTTGTAACGCCAGATACCACCAGGTGATCCGCGCGTTGGTATCTTTCATGCGGTGGAGCCACTGGAGGGGAGCATGGTCCGAATGGAGCGTGAATTCGCACCCCAGGAGATAGTAGCGGAGGGTGAGTATGGCCCACCTGATGGCCAGGCACTCCTTTTCAATGGTGCTGTACTTCGTCTCTCTCCTAGAGAGCTTTCGACTGAGGTACAGCACCGGCCGTTCTTCACCCCCCGTCTCCTGGGACAAAACCGCCCCCACGCCCCGATCCGACGCGTCCGTCTGCAACGAAAAAGGAAGAGAAAAATCAGGGGAGTGCAATAACACAATAATTAGGTACAAACCTTCTATAATATCCCGCCAGCCCCAGGAACTGCCTCACCTCCTTTTTGGTCTTGGGTCTCGGTGCGGTTGCAACTGCTGCAGTCTTATCAATTTGGGGACGCACCTGATCATGACCCAAGTGGAAGCCCAGATACCTTACCTCCACCCGCCCAATTGCACACTTCTTAGGGTTAGCCGTCAGCCCGGCCCCTCTCAATGTACTCAGGACCGCTCTCAGATGGTGTATGTGTCGCTCCCAGTCATTGCTGTATATGACTATGTTGTCTAGGTATGCCGCCGCATACCCAGCATGTGGTCGCAACAGGCGGTCCATGAGCCGCTGAAAGGTAGCCGGAGCTCCGAATAAGCCGAATGGAAGTGTAACGAATTGGTGTAATCCAAACGGCGTGGTGAAGGCGTTTTTTTCTTTGGATAGGGGAGTTAAGGGGATCTGCCAGTATCCTTTAGTTAAATCCAGTGTCGAAAAAAAACGAGCCGAGCCAAGTCGATCCAGCAACTCGTCAATCCGTGGCATCGGATATGCATCGAACTTCGACACAGCATTCACCCTTCTGTAGTCCAAACAGAAACGGACTGAGCCGTCGGTTTTAGGGCCAAAACTATCGGGCTCGCCCAATCGCTATGGGACTCTTCTATTACCCCCATCTCAAGCATCGCCTTTAATTCTTCCTGAACTACCTTTTTCTTGTGTTTGGTCTCAATATGATGCTCGATGAGATTAGTGCGACCGGGTAGGGGCGAGAACACATCTGCAAAAGCTGCCTGCAACTTGGCCACATCGGTGAGCTGGGAGGGTGAGAGGTGATCTCCCCCAGGGGCCAGAGCGAGGGATTGACCTGGGTGGCTCGTTTCTGGTCCGAGATCATCCTCTCTACTCACTACCTTCGCCAGCATCACCGGGTTCACCTCATTCCATTTTTTTAGGAGGTGATGTACTTGATGTGCTCCGCTCCTATCCGACCGCACTGCCTCATAATTGAGATCGCTTATTCGCCGTGTGACCTCAAAGGGCCCTTGCCACTTTGCGAGTAACTTAGAACTCAAGGTGGGGAGTAATACAAGCACTTTATCTCCCAGTGCAAATTTTCGCAACTTAGTACCCCTATTATACTGTCGGCTCTTTCTGTCCTGGGCCTGTAGCAAATTCTCCATGGAGAGCCGCCCCAGTGTATCGAGTTTTGCTCTCAGGTCCAGGACATACTGAATTTGGTTTTTGCTATCCGAGGGTCCGTCCTCCCAAGCTTCCCTTAGGACGTCCAACACCCCACGGGGCTGACGTCCATAGAGTAACTCGAAGGGGGAAAACCCCGTGGAGGCTTGGGGGACCTCTCTTACCGCAAGTAACAGGGATTCTAGCCATCGATCCCAATTTTTGGCGTCTTCGTGCACAAACTTACGGATCATTGTCTTCAACGTACGATTAAAGCGTTCGACCAGTCCGTCTCTCTGTGGGTGGTAGACGCTGGTGCGAACTGTTTTAATGCCCAATAACCCGTATAGTTCGCGGAGGGTCCGTGACATAAACGCCGTGCCTTGATCTGTGAGAACCTCTTTAGGGGTTTCCCACACGGGAGATGATTCAAAACAGGGCGTCCGCAACACTCTTAGCGGAAATGCTGCGGAGAGCCACTGCTTCTGGATATCGTGTCGCATAGTCTACTACGACCAATGCGAAACGATGTCCTCGTGCCGACCGCTCTAATGGCCCGATCAGGTCCATCCTAATTCTCTCGAAGGGGACCTGAATCAACGGAAGAGGGCACAACGGTGCTTTTGGAGTGGCCGGTGGGTTTACCAACTGACATTCAGGACAAGACGCGCACCATCTGCGCACGTTCTCATGAATGCCCGGCCAAAAGAAGCGGGCCATTAGGCGGTTTAACGTTGTCGTTTGCCCTAAGTGACCAGCCATTGGATTACAGTGAGCCGTCTGAAAAAGCATTTCACGACGGCTCTTTGGGACGACTAACTGTGTTGTATCCTTTGATTGAGTGTCTCGGGTCACTCGATACAACCTGTCTTTTAAAATGGCAAAATACGGATGGACGAGCGGCTGTGCAGGGTGGAGACGCTGTCCGTCGATGGTACGAACCTGGTCAAACGCGTGTTTGAGCGAATCATCGTGAGACTGCTCCAGGGCAAAATCATCGCACCGAGAGAGATGATGCCTCTCTACAGCACTCCGTTCCCCTGAGCCAGTCGCCTGAGGTTCCGGCTCAACTTCCCCTGCCTGCACGACCGCTCTCTTCCGTCGCCTTTGATTCCCAGAGGAAACAATAATACAGAAAACATCGGCCAATTCGTCCCCAAAATTAGCGGATGTTTGAGATGTGGATTAACCGCCACCTCGACTCTATGTTTTTGACCCCGAAATTGTATGGGCATCGCCACTATGGGATAGTTCACCACGTCCCCGTGTACACACCGTACCTTAACCATGCGGCTCTTATCTTTTTCCACGGACCGAATCAGGCGTTGGTGGATGGAGGTTTGGTTACAACCTGAATCCACCAAAGCCTGATATGTATTCCCCTTCATACTCACGGGTTTTTGATATAGGCCGGCTGGATCGAGGGCAACCTGTGGGTCGTCGGGGATCCCGATCATCGTACCGACCTCCATTACTGGGCAGCGGTTGATTGCGTGACCCGACTCCCCGCTGCGCCAACAGGTCGGCCCAGACCTTTCCGCCGCCCTAGCAGCAGGAAGTAGGCCGATGGATTGGTGAGGAGAGGCTTGTGGTGGAGGAGGGCCCGCGGTCTGGCTGAACCGGCCGGATCCACGGTAAAACGGACGTCCATTTCCAGCTGTCTCCCTGGCCCTTGGAGCGGGCCTGGGGCCGAAGGACGCCGGGGACCTGGGAAAGGGTATAGGTCGGGGAGAGAGAGGGGAATGCACATTAGAAGGGAGAGAGAGAGATGGTCGAGGTACGCCGACCCTGGGCACGCCACCATCTGGTCCTCAGCCAGTTGGATGGCCTCCGTCAGCGACGCCGACCGGTGGCACTGGACCCACTGGGCGGTCTTCAGCGGAAGCCGCGCCACGAACTGCTCCAGTGTCACTCGATCGAGGATCTTCTGGACGTCACCTCCGTCGGCCATCAGCCACTTGCGGCAGGCATCCCGGAGCTGCTGAGCCAGGGCGGAGGGTTGACCAACGTCATCTAGCTCTGAGGACCGGAACCGCTGTCGCTGCTGCTCGGGGCTCAGGCCGACCCGCTGAAGGATGGCTTTCTTGAGGTCTGGGTAGTTTAGAAGATTCGGGACTGGCAACTGTTGGGCGGCTAGCTGTGCTTCCCCCGTCAGCAGGGGGATCAGACGTGCCGCCCACACGTCCAGTGGCCAACCCGAAATCTCCGCAGACCTCTCAAATAGCTCCAAAAAAGCCTCCGGGTCGTCCTGGGGACCCATTTTGTGCAGCGGCAGTCCTACCGCTGGGGAGCCGGCCGATGATCCCCTCTTGGCAGCCTCCTGGTCCAACCAGCCCCGGAACGTCTCGTGGTCGTCCTGTTGGGCCTGGACCAGAGCCTGGAAGCACTGTTCCTGGTCTTCACGGAGACCCAGCAGCGCTTGGTGGTGCTCGCGGTGGAGACCGGCCAGTGACTGGATCGCGTCCGCAAATGGCGAACCTGGCTGGGACATGGCGGCACTGATCCTCCTTCCCGGGTTTCGGCACCAATGTAGATAGGTTCAAGAGAATGGAAGCAAGGAGGCGGGGTCGGCGTGGACTGGGAGCTAAGAATCTTTTATTCTCAATCACAACAAGACGTTGCGTCAAATCACTCCAGTTTACAACTCAAATAATAACAAAGACTTTCGTAGGTTCCTCCCGGAATATAGTCCGTACGATTCAGGTTTCAGCTTTCCGATCCAGCTATCAGGTCTCCCAGTCCGTCTCTCTCAGTCTCCTCTGAATCTGCGAGCCTTTTAAACTGTCTCCTCATAGGTTTTTTCAATCTGTAATCGACCTACTTGCTTTCCGTCTTTCCCGTGTCTCTCTCAGGTCCGGTGCAGACGTCACTAAACCACGCCCCCCTTGCCACACATACCTTTTATTCTCCAAAGCAGCTTTCCGAGATGAGGTGGATCTAAATGCCTGTGAAGGTAAACTTTGAATGAGATGTCGAGGAGTGGGAGGGGTTCACCCACATCAACTGTCACTCAATTGGACCCAACTGGTAACCCAACGTTTGGGTTACTCAAAAAATGACCCAACACTTAGAATATAACCCAACAAAATGACCCAACAGGCTCAACCCAGCTGTTAGGTTAAAAAAATAACCCAGCATTTTTTAGAGTGTAATATTTTAATTATTTAGGGCATTTGATTACAAATGACATGTATGATAACAAGGACATATGGAAACTATCATATGTTATATGCTCAAGCTAAATTGAAAGGACATTGCAAGGACACTGCTCTTGTGGACCAGGTTTAAATGGGTGAGTTTATACAAGCTTCAGGTCATCTCTGAGAATCTTACTCAAACATACTGTAGTTGGAGCAATGTAAGTGTTAATTTTTTATGGATCTTTTAAGTAATCTGAAGTACACATCTATTTGTCAGGTGTAGGATTGCCATTGTCAGTTATCAGGCATAGTGATACCAGTCACTTATATGATATAACCGAATATCTATTATATTGGTATAGCTTTTACATAATGTTTTTTTTATTTAAGTAGTAAACAGGACGTTGGGGGTGAATCATTCATTCTCTCCATATTCCTTTAGTTCAATTGGTAGAGCATTGCGCTAGCAACTGAAAAACATGGGTTCCAAGCGAACATGCATAATGACAAAAGACATGTACTGTATAGACAAAATGCACTGTAAGTCGCTCTTGATGAAAACCTCTGGCAAACGCTTAAATTAAAATGTTCTCAGTGGGCTGAGCCCCCTATCCCCTCCAACCCTAGCAACGCCCCGGAGTAGGAGCCGTAGGTTCTTTAAGGGGCTATACTGCACCGTGTCTCTACAGATCTGTTGAGATAATATGAACGTTATGGCCAATCAGAGAAATATGCACTCCGGTCCAGGTGTTAGTCCGCGATTATTACGGAGGTCATCATAAACAACGGTGTTATATTGAGGTAGTCATCTAAAGTCATTGACTGTTTTAGTGAAAGGGAACGCTATTTTCACTATATCTGTATACAGTTTAATGCAAATTAACAAATGCTGTGTAGCTTCTGCAGTGTGATGATGTTTTTGTTGATGTGAGTAACATGAACAGTCTGTTTTTTTTTCAAGTTGGAAAATCAGTTCCAGTTGCCTTTTATGTAAAATTTATTTTTGAAATCTTTTTAATGCTGTTAAGTTGTATGTTTTGGGGAAAATGCGAAATTAAACAAAAACTCGCTAACAATGCATTAAATATATTTGATTTCATGATAGTCAGCACTTCCGTCTAGTATACAGCCATAAAACAAACAAAATGAAACTCAAATTACCCTCTTGATTGATCTACCAATTTTTATTTTATATTTTCATATAGTATTTAAATCACCCTATTTTGGTTTGATTTAATAAATCATTAATGCACATTTATACACCCAATAAATACATGTATTAATGTATGTTACAGTAATAGTACTTTAAGAACCTTTAAGTGCCCTTTTTGGTCACCAGAGGTTTGTTCATGTCACTGATGTATAGATAGAGTGTATAGAAAGACATCTGCTGTCATGCTCTAAATCAGTGGTTATTAAAGCGTAATTCAAATTGTAAGACAATTCTACTTTTTTTATACTCAATATTTGTTAACTGGCCATTAAACAACCAGCCATTTGTTATCTCAACTTCCACTGGGGTTATAACAAACATTTGACTGTACATTATTCATTTATGTACATTTATTTAGTGATCATTTTCATCAGATGAATGCTATTCTCACATTTAAAGTGTTATAAAAATATACTTTTTTGCAGATTAATTGCAGTGTTATACAGCTTATGACAGATGACCAGCTGAAGGAATATCTGCCTACCTATGGTAACCGACTGGCTGTTCATGGATATTGCAGGTGAAAAGAAAAACATCCCTGTGGCAGAAAAACAAAACTGTTTGATCTGTTGAAAAAAAGGCTAGCAAGAAGCACAGGTGACAATGACAACATATGTGAAAAGAGGATGCCAAAAAATTCTCAAAGAACATGAGAAAAATGTAAGTGGGATGGATGCATTTTTGTGAAGAGACGTTTACACAAGTCTGAATCAAGAATTGTGGAGGTACACGAAACATTTCTGTGTCAAAAGACTGTAGAAAGATAAGACTTGCTGGAAAAGGCTGCAGAGTTGTTTTTTTCCTGGTGAAAAATGTTCAGAGGGAAGCTTTACAGATTTTGTGGCCGATGTAACAGATTTTCAAGAGCAAACAATAGACCAGATAACCTTTATGAACAGACCAAATTACCAGTCTTGCATTTCTACTTGACAACCAAACAGAAAATCATCTCGTGAAAATATGCAAGATTCCAGGGATCCCATACATACAGGTGAAAGCAGTCAATTGACTGAGAATGTAGAGTCAGACATTATACAGGTGCTGGTAATATAATTAGAATATCATCAAAAAGTTGATTTATTTCACTATACAAGTTTCACTTTTTGAATGGAATTAGTGTATACATTCATTCCACACAGACTGCAATATTTCAAGTGTTTATTTAATTTAATTTTGATGGGGTTAAGGTCAGGCGAGTTTGCTGGCCAATTAAGAACAGGGATACCATGGTCCTTAAACCAGGTACTGGTAGCTTTGGCACTGTGTGCAGGTGCAAAGACCTGTTGGAAAATGAAATCTGCATCTCCATAAAGTTGGTCAGCAGCTGGAAGCATGAAGCGCTCTAAAACTTCCTGGTATACGGCGGTGTTGACCTTGGACCTCAGAAAACACAGTGGACAAACACCAGCAGATGACACGGCACCCCAAACCATCACTGACTGTAGAAACTTTACACTGGACCTCAAGCAACGTGGATTCGGGGCCTCTCCTCTCTTCCTCCAGACTCTGGGACCCTGATATCCAAAGGTAATGCACATTTTACTTTCATCAGAGAACATAACTTTGGACCACTCACCAGCAATCCAGTCCCTTTTGTCTATAGCCCAGGCGACACGGTTCTGACGCATCTGTTGTTCATGATTGGCTTGACACAAGGAATGCGACTGCTGAAACTCATGTCTTGCATACATCTGTGTGTAGTGGTTCTTGAAGCACTGACTCCAGTTGCAGTCCACTCTTTGTGAATCTCCTCAACATTTTTGAATGTTTTCTCCAGGGTGCGGTTATCCCTATTGCTTGTACACTTTTCTCCCACATCTTTTCCTTCCCTTTGTCTCTCTATTAATGTGCTTGGACACAGAGCTCTGTGAACAGCCAGCCTCTTTTGCAATACCTTTTATGTCTTGCCCTCCTTGTGCAAGGTGTCAATGGTCATCTTTTGGACAATTGTCAAGTAAGCAGTCTTCCCCATGATTGTGTAGCCTACAGAACTAGACTGAGAGACCATTTAAAGCCCATTGCAGGTGTTTTGAGTTATTAGCTGATTAGAGTGTGGCACCAGGTGTCTTCAATATTGAACCTTTTCACAGTATTCTAAATTTCTGAGATACTGAATTTGGGGTTTTCATTAGAAGTTAGTTATAATCACCAAAATTAAAAGAAATAAAGACTTGAAATATAACAGTCTGTGTGGAATGAAGTTTCGAGTTTCATTTTTTTTAATGGAATTAGTGAAATAAATCAACTTTTTGAGTTCCTGCCTCGAGTGGAGGAGTTCAAGTATCTTGGGGGTCTTGTTCACGAGTGAGGGAAGGATGGAACGGGAGATTGACAGACGGATCGGTGCAGCTTCTGCAGTAATGCAGACGCTGTACCGGTCTGTCGTGGTGAAGAAGGACGATTTACCGATTTAGACGATTTACCGGTCAATCTACGTTCCTACTCTCACCTATGGTCATGAGCTGTGGGTCATGACCGAAAGGACAAGATCCCGGATACAGGCGGCCGAAATGAGCTTTCTCCGCAGGGTGGCCGGGCGATCCCTTAGCGATAGGGTGAGAAGCTCGGTCACTCGGGAGGAGCTCAGAGTAGATCCGCTGCTCCTCTACATCGAGAGGGGCCAGCTGAGGTGGCTCGGGCATCTTTTCCGGATGCCCCCTGGACGCCTTACCGGGAAGGTGTTCCGGGCATGTCCCACCGGAAGAAGACCCCGGGGAAGACCTAGGACACGTTGGAGGGACTATGTCTCCCGGCTGGCCAGGGAACACCTCGGTGTCCCCCCGGAAGAGCTGGATAAAGTGTCTTGGGAGAGGGAAGTCTGGGCATCCCTGCTTAGACTGCTGCCCCCGCGACCCGGCCCCGGATAAGCGGAAGAAAATGGATGGATGGAATCAACTTTTTGATGTTGTTCTAATTATGACTACTACCTGTATATGTTGGCAGTAGCACTGTTCTTGTAACAGGGTATGATGATGTTTATCTGTGCCTTCTCCAAATGATACCGCAACAGAGCCCTTTTTTCAGAACCAAAGGGCGAAGAACATTCTTGTTGTTCATCGAGGTCAGGTACTTCAAGAGCTTATTGCACATTTTTGTCATTAAAGTCTCTTGACGGATTACTTTTTTATGAGAGTTATTCTTCCTGATGGACGGTTGGAAAATGCTGTTGATGAAGGGGCCGTTTTGAGAGCTGTGCTTTCAGAGTTTTGGCATGACTTTTATGAGGAATGTACTTTGGGAAATAGTTTTTAGTCCGTTATCTATGGCATGACTTTTGTCAACAACAGTGGGAAAGCATTGGCAGAATCATTGCATGCACTGTAACATTTTTCCAGGATTTCACAAGATTTACAGGTGAAAATCGAATAATTAGAATATCGTGCAAAAGTTCATTTATTTCACTAATGCAACTTAAAAGGTGAAACTAATATATGAGATAGACTCATTACATGCAAAGCAAGATAGTTCAATTTGTGATTTGTCATAATTGTGATGATTATGGCTCAAACCTCATGGAAACCCCAAATCCCAAATCTCAGAAAATTGGACTATTGTGAAAAGGTGCAATATTCTAGGCTCAAAGTGTGCAACAGGTTCCTGAACCTTTAAATGGTCTCTCAGTCTGGTTCAGAAGGAATCACAATCATTGGAAAGACTGCTGACCTAACAGTTGTGCAAAAAAACATCATTGACACCCTCCATAAGGAGGGAAAACCTCAAAGGTAAGGAAGTTGGATGTTCCCAAAGTGCTGTATCAAAGCACATTAATAGAAAGTTATGTAGAAGGGAAAAGTGTTAAAGAAAAAGTTGCACAAGCACCAGGGATGAACGCAGCCTGGAGAGGATCGTCAGGAAAAGGCCATTCAAAAGTGTTGGGGACTTTCACAAGGAGAGTACTGAGGCTGGAGTCAGTGCATCAAGAGCCAACACATACAGACTAATCCTGGACATGGGCTTCAAATGTCGTATTCCTCTTGTCAAGCCACTCCTGAACAACTAACAACACAAGAAACGTCTTACCTGGGCTAAATAAAAACAGACCTGGTCTGTTGCTCAGTGGTCCAAAGTCCTCTTTTCTGATGAGAGCAAATTTTGCATCTCATTTGGAAACCAAGGACCCAGAGTATGGAGGAAGAATGAAGAGGCACACACTGCAAGATGCTTGAAATCCAGTGTGAGGTTTCCACAGTCTGTGTTGATTTGGGGAGCCATGTCATCTGCTGATGTTGGTCCACTGTGCTTCAAAACATCCTGGGTCAACGCAGCTTTCTACCAAAAGCACTAAAACCTGGTTCAATGACCGTGGGATTACTGTGCTTGATTGGCCAGCAAACTCACCTGACCTGAGTATTACCAAGAGAAATATGAGAGACATGAGACCGAAAAATGCAGAAGAGCTGAAGGCCGCTATTGAAGGATCCTGATCTTCCATAACACCTCAGTAGTGCCACAGGCTGATGGCTTCCTTGCCACGGCGCATTGAGGCAGTAATTGCTGCAAAAGGGGCCAGGTACTGAGGCATATGCATGCTTATACTTTTCAGAGGTCCGAAATTGTTCTATGTATAATCCTTGTTTTATTGATTGCATGTAATATTCAAATTTTCTGAGATTGTGGATTTGAGGTTTTCATGAGCTGTAAACCATAATCATCACAAGTATGACAAATCACGGGTTGAACTATCTTGCTTTGCATATAATATCATATATTAGTTTCACCTTTTAAGTTGCATTAGTTAAATAAATTAACTTTTGCATGAGAAGAAGATATGATATACCGTGTGTCAAGAAAAGTGATTTATTACTTTATTTTATGGCCCCTGCTGTGTTTTATGATTATGACCCCCTAATTTATGGCCCCCTGCTGTGTTTTATGATTATGACCCCCCTTTGATCGTGCACGTGTGTACATTTATGACCCTTTGTTGTTGATCATAAAAGATGTTTGTAATGTCCAGACCTCGCTGTCACACACCCCCACTTCACAGGTGGTCATTGACCATACATTGACCTCCTGTGAATGAGGGCAATAAAAAGTTAAAGAAAAACAAGAAGCACTGATGTTTAATAAAATAGATATATAGTGATCAAGTGAAATAAGCTAAAATAGTCAGGTTGAGATTTTTAAGCTTAAAAAGTAACTTTTTTAAAACATTATGAACTTTTTTGCAGGATGATTGGTCTTTGACCATAATCTCTATGGATGAAATGACATAAAATGAGTTAAAGAAAATAAGAAGCACTGATGATAGATAAATAGTGTTTAACTGAAATAAGATTAAATATTTTGAAGTCAGGTTTTAAGTTTAAAAAGAACTTGCCTGTGTTGAAGTGTGATGCATTAAAATGAAATGAACTACTGGCTAGTGTTGTGAGTTTCTTTGTTCCCTCGTTACCTGATAACCCCCTCCCATTCACAAAGCAAGACGATGCTTTCACACTAGATCTTTTAACAAGCAAATCATGGTGTGAAAACAGTCTGATGTGTGTGCATTGTATATTAGAGAGAGTGAGAGAGTTTAAATTGTGTTATGCGTGTGATGGTTCTTCTAAGACCAGTTTAAAACTTAAAAAGTTTTTTGTTCTGCTGCCATGTGTCATGTCCTGTCTATACGACACCTCACACCATCTAACAAAATGTTGGTTTCTTACAGCTATACTAACAGCGGGTGTCTGTCTCAGAACAGCATGAAGTCTAGGAATGTTTCTTCCTTATCAAGATGACCCAAAGAAAGTTTATAATTGTGTGTTTTTATGACTTGTTAATCAGATGATTGGTTTTTCTGTTTTTCCGGGGCTTATCTTCTAGGTTTTCTAACCCCCTACCAGTTTGGCCATGTGGCCCTGGCTCATAACACAGTAGGACACTATGGGTCTGTATTTCTTATCAACATGACCCGAACAAAGTTTATATTGGTGTGTTTTTATGACTTGGTAATCAAAGGTTTACTTGAGTATGAAAAATAACTTGCGTGTGTTGAAAGCTGTTGCAGTCAGCCAGTGTGCATTTATGACACCCTTTTTGTTGTTCAGGTTTTTTTGTGTGTGTAATTTCCAGACCTAGTTGTTTCCCACCCCCTTCTTTGTAGAAGAGATGAGGATGCAGTTTCAGAATGCTTGGTCTTTGTCCGTAATGTCTGTGAATGAAGCAATACAAGATGAGATAAAGAATTAAGAAGCAGTGATGATAGCTAAAATAGCTAAATAGTGTTTTAACTGAAATACGATTAAATATTTTGAAAATCAGGTTTTAAGTTTAAAAAGAACATACTTGTGTTTGCAGTCAGATGTTCAAATGGTAATGAACTACGGGCTAATGTTGGGAGTTTCTTTGTTCCCTCGTTACCTGAGCACCCCTCCCTCCCATTCACACTAGATCTTTTAACAAGCAAATCATGGTGTGAAAACAGTCTGATGTGTGTGCATTGTATATTAGAGAGAGAGAGAGTTTAAATTGTGTTATGCGTGTGTAACCGGAACGAACCACACCTACACCAGGCAGGCTTCGAACCGGGTCGGTTCTGCACGGGAGTCGGATGCTCTAGCGAGGAGGCTAAAGACGGCAGTCTCTAGTGTCTGTCGCTAGAGAGTCCTTGACGCCGAGGAGTGAGGTTTACACACTGCACAGCTCTACACTAGCTTGCCTCTGTTACATTCACCCCCTTAAACCTCACTCCTTATCCGGGTCACGGCACCACTGTAACCGGAACGAACCACACCTACACCAGGCGGGCTTTGAACCGGTTCTGCACGGGAGTCGGACGCTCTAGCGAGGAGGCTAAAGACCGCAGTCTCTAGCGTCTGTCGCTAGAGAGTCCTTGAGGCCGAGGAGTGAGGTTTACACAATGCACAGCTCTACACTAGCTTGCCTCTGTTACACGTATGATGGTTCTTCTAAGACCAGTTTAAAACTTAAAAAGTTTTTTTGTTCCGCTGCCATGTGTCATGTCCTGTCTATACGACACCTCACACCATCTAACAAAATGTTGGTTTCTTACAGCTAGACTAACAGCGGGTGTCTGTCTCAGAACAGCATGAAGTCTAGGAATGTTTCTTCCTTATCAAGATGACCCAAAGAAAGTTTATAATTGTGTGTTTTTATGACTTGTTAATCAGATGATTGGTTTTTCTGTTTTTTCCGGGGCTTATCTTCTAGGTTTTCTAACCCCCTACCAGTTTGGCCATGTGGCCCTGGCTCATAACACAGTAGGACACTATGGGTCTGTATTTCTTATCAACATGACTCGAACAAAGTTTATATTGGTGTGTTTTCTCTGACATGATGATCAAAGGAGGGTATTTTTCTGTTAGAGTTTAAAATAGTCAGCTTTTTTAAAGTTTTTTTTTAAAAAGAACATACCTGTGTCTGAGACTTAGTGTTGTTTAACAATTTGCCATAAACTATTATTAAAAAAAGGATATGCTTCGACATGATTTATTCCTGGTCATGGAGTGGGGGGGATCCGAATGTGAGATTTTGTTAGACTAAACAAGACAATATGTGCTCTGACATAGGTTTAGTGTACAAGGTTGAATCAAAGATTAATTAAACCAAACCAAGGACCCAGAGTATGGAGGAAGAATGAAGAGGCACACACTGCAAGATGCTTGAAATCCAGTGTGAGGTTTCCACAGTCTGTGTTGATTTGGGGAGCCATGTCATCTGCTGATGTTGGTCCACTGTGCTTCAAAACATCCTGGGTCAACGCAGCTTTCTACCAAAAGCACTAAAACCTGGTTCAATGACCGTGGGATTACTGTGCTTGATTGGCCAGCAAACTCACCTGACCTGAGTATTACCAAGAGAAATATGAGAGACATGAGACCGAAAAATGCAGAAGAGCTGAAGGCCGCTATTGAAGGATCCTGATCTTCCATAACACCTCAGTAGTGCCACAGGCTGATGGCTTCCTTGCCACGGCGCATTGAGGCAGTAATTGCTGCAAAAGGGGCCAGGTACTGAGGCATATGCATGCTTATACTTTTCAGAGGTCCGAAATTGTTCTATGTATAATCCTTGTTTTATTGATTGCATGTAATATTCAAATTTTCTGAGATTGTGGATTTGAGGTTTTCATGAGCTGTAAACCATAATCATCACAAGTATGACAAATCACGGGTTGAACTATCTTGCTTTGCATATAATATCATATATTAGTTTCACCTTTTAAGTTGCATTAGTTAAATAAATTAACTTTTGCATGAGAAGAAGATATGATATACCGTGTGTCAAGAAAAGTGATTTATTACTTTATTTTATGGCCCCTGCTGTGTTTTATGATTATGACCCCCTAATTTATGGCCCCCTGCTGTGTTTTATGATTATGACCCCCCTTTGATCGTGCACGTGTGTACATTTATGACCCTTTGTTGTTGATCATAAAAGATGTTTGTAATGTCCAGACCTCGCTGTCACACACCCCCACTTCACAGGTGGTCATTGACCATACATTGACCTCCTGTGAATGAGGGCAATAAAAAGTTAAAGAAAAACAAGAAGCACTGATGTTTAATAAAATAGATATATAGTGATCAAGTGAAATAAGCTAAAATAGTCAGGTTGAGATTTTTAAGCTTAAAAAGTAACTTTTTTAAAACATTATGAACTTTTTTGCAGGATGATTGGTCTTTGACCATAATCTCTATGGATGAAATGACATAAAATGAGTTAAAGAAAATAAGAAGCACTGATGATAGATAAATAGTGTTTAACTGAAATAAGATTAAATATTTTGAAGTCAGGTTTTAAGTTTAAAAAGAACTTGCCTGTGTTGAAGTGTGATGCATTAAAATGAAATGAACTACTGGCTAGTGTTGTGAGTTTCTTTGTTCCCTCGTTACCTGATAACCCCCTCCCATTCACAAAGCAAGACGATGCTTTCACACTAGATCTTTTAACAAGCAAATCATGGTGTGAAAACAGTCTGATGTGTGTGCATTGTATATTAGAGAGAGTGAGAGAGTTTAAATTGTGTTATGCGTGTGATGGTTCTTCTAAGACCAGTTTAAAACTTAAAAAGTTTTTTGTTCTGCTGCCATGTGTCATGTCCTGTCTATACGACACCTCACACCATCTAACAAAATGTTGGTTTCTTACAGCTATACTAACAGCGGGTGTCTGTCTCAGAACAGCATGAAGTCTAGGAATGTTTCTTCCTTATCAAGATGACCCAAAGAAAGTTTATAATTGTGTGTTTTTATGACTTGTTAATCAGATGATTGGTTTTTCTGTTTTTCCGGGGCTTATCTTCTAGGTTTTCTAACCCCCTACCAGTTTGGCCATGTGGCCCTGGCTCATAACACAGTAGGACACTATGGGTCTGTATTTCTTATCAACATGACCCGAACAAAGTTTATATTGGTGTGTTTTTATGACTTGGTAATCAAAGGTTTACTTGAGTATGAAAAATAACTTGCGTGTGTTGAAAGCTGTTGCAGTCAGCCAGTGTGCATTTATGACACCCTTTTTGTTGTTCAGGTTTTTTTGTGTGTGTAATTTCCAGACCTAGTTGTTTCCCACCCCCTTCTTTGTAGAAGAGATGAGGATGCAGTTTCAGAATGCTTGGTCTTTGTCCGTAATGTCTGTGAATGAAGCAATACAAGATGAGATAAAGAATTAAGAAGCAGTGATGATAGCTAAAATAGCTAAATAGTGTTTTAACTGAAATACGATTAAATATTTTGAAAATCAGGTTTTAAGTTTAAAAAGAACATACTTGTGTTTGCAGTCAGATGTTCAAATGGTAATGAACTACGGGCTAATGTTGGGAGTTTCTTTGTTCCCTCGTTACCTGAGCACCCCTCCCTCCCATTCACACTAGATCTTTTAACAAGCAAATCATGGTGTGAAAACAGTCTGATGTGTGTGCATTGTATATTAGAGAGAGAGAGAGTTTAAATTGTGTTATGCGTGTGTAACCGGAACGAACCACACCTACACCAGGCAGGCTTCGAACCGGGTCGGTTCTGCACGGGAGTCGGATGCTCTAGCGAGGAGGCTAAAGACGGCAGTCTCTAGTGTCTGTCGCTAGAGAGTCCTTGACGCCGAGGAGTGAGGTTTACACACTGCACAGCTCTACACTAGCTTGCCTCTGTTACATTCACCCCCTTAAACCTCACTCCTTATCCGGGTCACGGCACCACTGTAACCGGAACGAACCACACCTACACCAGGCGGGCTTTGAACCGGTTCTGCACGGGAGTCGGACGCTCTAGCGAGGAGGCTAAAGACCGCAGTCTCTAGCGTCTGTCGCTAGAGAGTCCTTGAGGCCGAGGAGTGAGGTTTACACAATGCACAGCTCTACACTAGCTTGCCTCTGTTACACGTATGATGGTTCTTCTAAGACCAGTTTAAAACTTAAAAAGTTTTTTTGTTCCGCTGCCATGTGTCATGTCCTGTCTATACGACACCTCACACCATCTAACAAAATGTTGGTTTCTTACAGCTAGACTAACAGCGGGTGTCTGTCTCAGAACAGCATGAAGTCTAGGAATGTTTCTTCCTTATCAAGATGACCCAAAGAAAGTTTATAATTGTGTGTTTTTATGACTTGTTAATCAGATGATTGGTTTTTCTGTTTTTTCCGGGGCTTATCTTCTAGGTTTTCTAACCCCCTACCAGTTTGGCCATGTGGCCCTGGCTCATAACACAGTAGGACACTATGGGTCTGTATTTCTTATCAACATGACTCGAACAAAGTTTATATTGGTGTGTTTTCTCTGACATGATGATCAAAGGAGGGTATTTTTCTGTTAGAGTTTAAAATAGTCAGCTTTTTTAAAGTTTTTTTTTAAAAAGAACATACCTGTGTCTGAGACTTAGTGTTGTTTAACAATTTGCCATAAACTATTATTAAAAAAAGGATATGCTTCGACATGATTTATTCCTGGTCATGGAGTGGGGGGGATCCGAATGTGAGATTTTGTTAGACTAAACAAGACAATATGTGCTCTGACATAGGTTTAGTGTACAAGGTTGAATCAAAGATTAATTAAACCAAATGTTTTTTCTATTCATCATGCATAATATTCTACTGCCCCCTTGTGGCCCCATGCATTTAGAGCAACGGTCGCCATTTTGTTTTTACGATTAAAAGTCATAAAGTAAATTAGGGAGGTTCTTGTTTTTCATGCAAATATACAAAGAACGTCAGGGGGCGGTACTGACCGCCTCCTTCGTTCATTAGGCCTTCGCGCGCTTTTAGAATACATTGTAACATCGGTCCGACGAAGACTCTACTCTTCACGCCTTTTTAAAACAATGGCTTCGAATCTACTTGGTAAGTAAAGTTACATTTATTAAGCTAGCATCGTTGTTAAATATACTTATTTGTTTAACTTTAACGTTTAACATGAATTAAATAATCTCTGTGTACGATGCAGGATATGCTGAAACAGCATTTGACCAAATTGATCTGCTTTGTGAGTATTATTTCATCTCGATTTACAATTATTTTCGAAATGGTAGATTTATAATTGTTTTATTTATATTTGGTTTCATTTTTAATTCTATATAGTAAATGCTGAATTGATTACTGCCGCCGGTCAAAGCGAGACGGCTAATAGCAATTTGCAAGGTACGCTGTGTTTTATTTTCAGAATAAAACGTATTTCTTTTTACGTTTGTACCTTTGGCGAGATTAAACTAGTTATATTTTTATTTCAATATAGTAAATGCTGATGTGATTTACGGACACACCTCAAACAAGTGCTGCATACGGCGATTTGCAAGGTAAACTTTATGTAACATCTCTTTTTTTCTGAATAAAAAAATGACATTGTCTAAAATCAGTTTTGAAAAAACATACTATCTTTGTTTTTATTTTCCCTGGGTTGATAATGTAGCATTTGTCACACAACCCGGATTTGCGACTCCAACAACACCCTCAATTTCTTCGAGGCCGGTTAACAGGCTAAGTTGTAAACGCAGACGTGTCGCTATAAATTCGACACCGGCGGAACCTCCAGTACGGAGACAAAACGTTCCCCTACAAGCTAGTCAACCGGTTGGTAAGTGTGAATCTGTAGCTATTTTTATTTCGGATTTGTAAATATGTTCATGGTGTGCTAATATGTTTCTATATTTTTTGTACTGCGTCTAAACAGATTTCTACACGGAAGATGTCCTGGGGGGTGATGCTACGGAAACTTGGAATAGTGTTTTGGCAGAGTTCTCGGAGGCCATTTTAACAAACAACCGCGAAGTGGTAACTTCGGTCAAGGGGCAACTGCTACGGAGTGTATAACTGTTCCGGCGAAATCATCTGTGGATTTACCATCCAACCAGCATCACTTTAACCATGAGCTGATGTTGGGGATAAGTGAAAAGTTGGGCCAACTACAAGAAAGCTTGAACATTCGCAATGAACTCGCGAGAAGGATGTATGGATGTGTTGACACTTTATTATCGAATTCAGCGGATCAAGGAGCGTTAAACAGGGTACTGGTGGATCGTACAGAAAATATTCAAGGGACATTACAGAGGATTGTACAGAGCCATGAAGATGAATGCAACCAAAGACACCTAACGGTAAGATTATTGTACAATCTTAATCGAGCTATTTCAAACACTGGTAGATTTTAATTAAGGCTTAAAACTGTATTCTCGAGTCGTTGTTGTTTGGAATTAATGTCTATTTAGTATACTTAAAAACAAAACGTTTTTTCTTGAGATTGTTTTGTTTGAATTAAGGTGTATTTTAACATTGTTTCTAGAGATGCTATTGGTGTGGGGTTTAATGTGTATTTTGTGCATTTGAGCAAACCGTTTTTATATTTTAGGATTTAAGGTCTATTTTAAATGCTTTTCTTGAGATACTGTTTTTATTTTGCAGGAATTAAGGTGTATTTTAACTGTGTATTTGAGCTACTATTTGTTGGATGAATTATTGTGTATTTAGTGCATTTGAGCAAACTGTTTTATTTTGCAGGAATTAAGGTGTATTTTGTGCATTTGAGCTTCCAGGTGTTGAATGAATTTTTGTGTATTTCAGGCATTTTAGCTACTGTGTTTATTTTACAGGATTTAAGGAGTATTTTAAATGCTTTTCTTGAGATGTTGTTTTTATTTGGCAGGAATTAAGGGTTATTATATATAATTTAATATTTTATATTATATAATTGTAATTTATTTTAGTGTGTAATCAGAGGATCTACCGGAAATAACATTTTTAGAAATGGCTGGTAAAAGAGGGCTGTCAGATGATGATTTAAATTACTGTCAACAGTTCTGTAAGAGGTAGAAATGAGCATTTGTCTATAACTGAACAGTTACAAGAAATTATCGATCAGCAAATCGAAGTTTTTGGGGATGACTATCGAAATTTTGATATGGATTTACAAAGTCTGGACCTCCAAGAGGTAATAGATGAACCTTCATCCCCTAACATATTTGAAACGCTTGAGGAAATTATTCAGATGCAAGATCTGAATTTTGAAAGACGATCTAACATACTACAAACCGGTGATGGCGAGATTGATAATCCCACAGAGCAGGTGTCAGATAACCCTCTGGATTTAAGTCAGAATGATTTAGACACACTTAGGTGTACTGGGGGTAATGTAGCTGATTATACCATAGTCCCAAGACCGTTTTTTAATGGTTTAGAGATACACAGAAATATGAATTTAAGAGAAATCACATCCACATGTTTGAGCAGACATTAGGTCTAAAGATAGTGGTGTTTCACAGGGCTAATGGTGGAAAGTTAGAGATGTACAAAACCCATGACGAGCCACATGACAAGACAGTGTTTCTATACCTGCATGATGGCCATTATCATATGATACAACATGTGGAGGCGTTTCTTGGCTCGCCTTATGTGTGCAGTTACTGTTACAAAGGTTATACAAACAGACTGAATCACGATTGTAAATATAATTGTTCTGTATGCAATGACATTCAGTGTTACAAACAGATTAAAAGGTCAATTCACTGTCCAGACTGTTTGCGCTTCTGTAAATCAGCGTATTGTTTTAATGCCCATAAAAGGGCTTCTGATGATGGATCTGGTAGATCAGCTTGTGATACAACCAAATACGGTAGCAAATGCGGTAGGCGTTATCATGTAGCCACAAGCAAGACCCAGCCGCATAAATGTCCGGCACTCTGTTGTTTCTATTGTGGAGTGGATGTAAGCCATGAGGGCTCTCATGAGTGTTTCATACAACCGGTTCCATTCAAAGTGCATAAAGGCAAATACATATTTTATGACTTTGAAACACGCTGTGATGCTGGTAAACACATTGCAAATTATGTTTGTGCAATGACATTTAGTGGCAAGGCATTTGAGTGGGGTGGTGAGAATTGTATCGAGCAGTTCATCCACCAGTTTAGAAGGCCAAAATATAAAAACTACACATTCGTGGCACACAATGGTGCGGGTTTTGATAACTTCTTAATCCTAGAATATTACTGCAAGGAGGGGCTCTTGCTTAATTTAGTCATGCAGGGTTGCAGATTAACCTTCATGTATGACGAGACTTTCAAACAGCGTTACATTGACAGTTTCTCATTTATGCCCATGGCACTAGCAAAGACACCTGCTGCCTTTAATTTGATAACCACAGAGAAGGGTTACTTTCCCCACTTCTTTAACCGGACAGAGAATCAACGCTATGTAGGGCCCTATCCCTCCAAACATTACTATGGCTACTCGACAATGTCAGACAGCGCCAGGGTTAAGTTTGACCAGTGGTATGATACACGCAAAGGAAAGATCTTTGACTTCAAGAAGGAGATTGCTATGTACTGCATGAACGATGTTGTTTTACTTCGTGAGGCTTGCATTACGTACAGGAAGGAGTTCATTGAATGTACACAGGTAGATCCATTCAGCTTTACAACTTTAGCATCCTGCTGTATGGGTGTGTTCAAATCACACTTTCTCACCCCTAACACAATAGCCCTGACACATAATAATGCATACATACACCAGCACAAGACATTCTCGAATGTTTCGATCGAGTGGCTTGAATATGTGAAAAAGACACGTGATGTGGACATTCACCACGCATTGACTCAGGGTGAAATGAAGTTTGGCAGTTTCTATGTTGATGGCTATTACGAACAATCTGGTGTAAGGAAAGCCCTTGATTTCGCAGGCTGCTATTTTCACGGCCATGCGGAATGTTTCAGATCTGAAACGGCAGAGGGAGAGAAGATTAGGTATGTTGATTTTACCAGTCTGTATCCATTTGTTCAGTCTCGAAGACCCTACCCAATTGGCCATCCTGAAATAATCTTCAAGGATTTTCAAAAAATTGAAAATGATTTTGGGTTAGTCAAAGCTAAGGTCCTTCCACCCCGTGGGTTACTCCATCCCGTGCTACCTTACCGATGTCAAGGAAAGCTCATGTTTCCCCTTTGTCGCACCTGTGCAGAAGAGCTAAGCAAAGTTATGCCTTGCACACACACTGATGAGGAAAGATCGATTTCTGGGACATGGGTTAGTCTTGAATTGTTGAAAGCTATTGAGAAAACGTATATTTACGATACTCACGATGTTAATGTGTTCATCGGTGCGTTTACTACAGCGCATGCTCGGCTGGAACTGTACAACCTCATGGATAGGTTGGGTGATAGGCTGCTCTATAGTGATACGGATAGTGTCATTTATGTGTCTAGAGATGGAGATTGGGAACCCCCCTCGGTCCTTATTATAATAGAACTTATAAACTTATAATAAAAAGAACTTTACATTGAGAAACAAATCAGTTGTTAAAAGGTTCAAGGTGGTTTATAACAAACGACAGCTTCTCCCTGATTACACAACTCTTCCCTATGGGTTATAATAATATTTTTGGGTATCGGGGTGTGCAAGAGACAGTGGGTTTTGATTTCAGATTTCAACACCCGTTTTCCTGTGTAATAAGTGGACCTTCCAACTCTGGGAAGACGTATTTTGTCAAAATGTTGCTACAAAATGCCAGGAGTCTGATTTCTGAAAACATTGAAAATATTGTGTATATATATGATTGTTGGCAACCTTTGTATGATGATTTGTTGAAAATGTATGACATTAAATTTATTGAAGGTATACCACAGAGTCTTAATGATGATCGTTTGTTTCCACCCAACAAAACAATTTTTTTAATTTTGGATGATGTTATGAAAGATGCTAGTGGTAATTCTGAATTCGTTTGCATATTGTTTTGCACTATCTGCCTGGCCGGGGGGGCTGCTTTAGAATTCAGAAATTAGACATAATTAATATTGCATATAAGAATTTATAGTCCGTTTAATATTTGACCTGTGGTTCTTTCTCCTTTATCGCCAATGTGTGCTTTCACTGTGTGTGTGTGCGTCTATGTCAATGTGTGTGTGTGTATGTATGTTTGCATATTGTGTGTGTGGAGTATTTGTATGTCTGTCTTTGTTGTTTTCACCTTTGTCTTGTTTTTACAGGTATATGCCTTTAGTTTTTTTTACTTGTATTCAATGTGTCTCATGTACAGCTGCTTTGTAACAATGAAAATTGTAAAAAGCGCTATATAAATAAAGTTGAGTTGAGTTGAGTTGAAGTTGACAGAGTGTTCACAAATTATGTTCACCACAAAAATCTGAGTGCATTGTATATTGTTCAAAACTTGTTCTGTCAGTTAGCTAGTAGGACAATCAGCTTGAACACAAATTATCTGGTATTGTTCAAGAACCCCCGAGACAATACCCAAATTAATGTGCTGGCCAGACAGATGTACCCCAGAAACACAGTTTTTTATGGATTGTTATCAAGATGCTACCCGCATACCTTTTGGTTACCTAATGATCGACTTTAAAGCGAAAACACCAGAGCCATATCGTCTCAGAACAGATCTGCTCTCACAAAACCCTGTTGTCTATATTCAGAAAAGACCACACTGACGTAATTAGAGATGTCTGCAAGACTTGTAAGAAACCTGGCTCTTTTAAAGCTGTTATTAAAAGCTACACCTAAACAAAGACGTGTTATTTTAGAGGATGCCACAGACGAGTTCATTTTAACTTTGTGCGAAGTGGCTCTAAACGTACTTCATGGTAATGTACCACTTACATCACAGCAATATCAGAAGCTGAAGAGAAGAAGAAGTGAAATCAAAATTGTTGCTGACAAACAGGTTGGATTTAGAAGGAAAAGAAAGTTAATCAATCAGCAAGGCGGATTTCTTCTACCTCTTCTAAGCGTCGCAATTCCGTTCATTACCAGTTTAATTACTTCTAAATAAGTATTGATGGAGTATGCTGAAAAGATGTTTCTAGTACCACAAAGTCAGTTGGATAAGATCAAGACTGGTACCCCACGTGAGACTATTCAACAGGTTGTAGAGAATGACTTGGACATGACTATAAGAAATATTTTAAACCGCCCTGATCTAGGTTCATATGAAAAGGCTAAGATGTACACCGGTGTTTTACAGAGATTTTTAACACTGTCTAAACAAATAACAGGGAATCCAGCACATTAACATTAACCATACCACAGGATGACCGCATTGAAAAAGAAAACGCTACTGTAACAGATAGTGTGAGTGGTGATGATACTATGGACAATGTTGTGGATGACATTTTAAAAAATGTTCCAAAGAGGAGTGTGAAAAATGTTCGATACATTTTAGATAAAATGTCCAAAAGTAAAGAGATCACATCCTGGGGGGGGTTCAGGAGAGTTTGTGTTTAAAGGTAGAACGATCCCTGGTTCACACATGTCAGTTTACTTAAAGGCGTGACGGCACCTCAAAAGATTGCTGATGAACGGAGACCGCATGGTTGGAACGAGTTTCTGGAGGCCATTGGCATTTTAAATATACCATACTCTATGGTTCCAAACCACTATGTCAGACATGCTGTAAACTCATTTAAACACAGATCGTTACAGACTGTAACCGTATCACCTGAGGGGGGTAGAAAAAGAATAGGAAAGCGTACGAATACCCCTTCAACACAATCAAATTATCCGGAAGGCAATGCATTTCAATCACCCACTCTTAACCCGGCTCGTTGGATAAGTTTTTAAGCTCTGAGATTTACATGATTGTTTTATTGTTAATATATGTATTGTTCAATGTTTTGCATATGAATAAAAGCTCAGAATCAACATATTTATGTTCTTTAGTATTTATTGAAAACATCATACATAAACATTTCGCCTGTTTGTACACACTGAATACAATTTAAAACACTTTCATTACATTGAACATGTTTTAGTTTTTTAACAAAAGCTGATACAATTTTATCATTTTTAACCAAATCATCACTATACATTCTCATAACATAATCATAATCTAACCCTTTAGCCATGTGGTAGAGAAAAAACACACAATGCTGTCCGCATGTGTCTGATGAATAATCTTGGACTTGAAAGTTCGAATGCTGTATCTCCTTAGAATTGCATTTTAAAAAGTTTTTAATATTTTGTGGAAATCCTTGGTAATCTGGTTTATTACCAAAACTGTCGAAAAAACATCCTACACCATCCTCATTTACGTAAATGGCTAACCAGTGTTGTCCCGGCATTCCAGATGGATGTATGTTCAATATAACCATCAAGGGGAATTTTTTTTATTGATTTTTGGGTAGATAGTCGTACGGTAGCACACCAAGAAAATTGATATTGCAGGAGACCTTATCCATCACTGCCGTAAGCTGTATAGTATTCATTTTGATTTCATAATAGTAATCAACCAGTATCTGACGACGATTTGAAACCTCAAGAACACTGTCAAATGTAGCATAAAGTAGCAGATTTATTGTGCGGGGTAGAGGCTGTCTAAAACGTGCTTCCAGTCTAATATTACCACTCTTGATTAGTGATATATGCTGCGAGCATTCAGAATCTGGTGTTAGGTTGAACATATAAATTGTGTATCCAAATAAGAATTCTTCTCGGTCAATAGATAGGGACTGATTTTTAAGGTGTCTTCCAGAAGCCAATGCTAACTGGTAAAATTCCCTCACTGCAGACCTATTTTCATATTCAGGCTGTAACGGTTTCGCAGGGTGTTGTTGCCCATCAACATAGATGGCTAAGAATTCTAAATCATAATTTTTAAACGCGAAGGGGTTTTTATCATATGAACCTACAAATGCATCATTATCAACCATAGCTAGTACAATAGATTTTGGTAGAGTTCCTAAGAACAGGTTTTCTTGAGTGCTCACCCTGGAACCAACTGGTATCGAAAAAAATTTCAGACATACTCTGTTCATAGGGTATTTAGCGGTGGTTGAGAGCAGGGCCTGCGCATGGCCCAGCCTTACAGCTGGTGATACTGACACTTTTTTCACAAATAGCGATGCTGTGAGTATGTTTAGTTTATAGGCTACATTGGCACTCCTCATCAAGCAAAATTCGTCTTTGCCCCTGGTCATCCTTATTTTAATGTCTACTCCATTAAGCATCAGTTTTTCTTGAAAGAATATATCACTATGTACGGGTGTAAGAAGCTGGACAACGTTGCTGCCGTTGGTAAAGGCCGCTCTCTTTGTCAGACCGTGATTACCCCCTGCAGGGTCAGGAGTATCCATATGCCCGGCCGTATCTTTGTAAAAGAGTCCCGCAGAGAAAAGTGTTTCCAGGGCACCCTTGCCATAATTTGTAAGTAGTTCTATTATTCAACGATAAGGATGTGTACTTGAACTCTGTGATATAAGACGATCCCCAAGCGACACATCAACTTGTGAAAATATTGTTGCTCCTGGATAGTTAATAAGACCCACGGGAGCTCCGTCTGCAATATCTGCGCCATCAGGATTTGTGATTTTGAGGCGTAAAAACAACATTGTGTTGTTCAGATCCACGTAGTCCTCCCCCGTTCCAGCAATACAAAATTCCAAAGGTGTTGAGTCCGATATGGCAGATAAAGGGGGCACTTCAATGTATTTTTTTCAATAGAGGTTTGAGTCAGCAGTACTGTAAACAGGTCCAGTTCGGTTTTTAAACACTCTTCTGACATGCTGTGTAGTAATGCCATGTTCTAAAATATTGTTTTAACAGTTTTCTTTGCTCTTTTTGCAGCAGCACCCCTTGTTGTAGTCTTGCGCTTACGTTTGACAACTGATGTTTTCTTCGGCTGTCGTTTTCTTTTCTTCTGCGTCTGACCACTCCTCCGGGTCCCTGGTGGTCTGGTCATTCTTTTGCGAGACATTACCATCAACCCCGAACCATCTTGGGTGTTGTTGTTGTGATTATTAAAAGAGTGCGATAACGTATTGCTAACAACATCGCTTAGTATGTTTTTTGCGGCTGATTTGAGATGCGGCTTTGCTATGTTAAATCCACGTTTTAGTAGGGGCACAGCCATGCGTAGTAGACCGCGAAAAAGACCACCCAGACCAGCTCCGTACATAACCCCTCCCCCAGCATAGCCGGGGATTCCATTGCCTGCCTGATTCTGGTAATATGCCACGTAACACATGGCGTCGACATTGTGGTTGTTGAAATACACCTATCTCCAAGTGTATTTTTCTAAAAAACGTAGTGTTTTACGGGTCTAAAGTGTAATTTAGCACAGACTTTTCCGTAACTGAAACGCACGTCTTGATTTTGATCGTCTTTTACTTGTATGCTTATCTCGGTGATGGTAGATTTATTAATCGACACGTATTGGGGTCGGTCGTATCTAACACAGTAAGCCTTGTTACTCTCGCCTTCTATGTGTACACACCTTAATAGAGGGACATGATAATCACCAACTGATTGATATTCTATTATATCGGTGTATATATACATTGTATAGAATCCACCATTTATGTCTGCTTGATGCGGTGCGTACGTAACAGTTTGGTCACCTGTTTCTATAGCGACCCCGTGGTTTAATCCTAAAATAATAGACAGCTTTCCGTAAAATGTCAATGAAGTATTTGGTGGACCTTTCAGAAACACCTTATTTTTAACATGGTCAAATCCAAAACTCACACCCGATGGCAGATTTGTATTGATCTCCCTGATCAAGAAAACAACGTCGTCATAATATCCATACTTTATTCTGCAAAGTTTGTTTGATATCTTTGGATCCCTGTTGATGAAAATCTCAATTTCTTTGTCATTAGAGGGTTTGTCACTATATATTGTCCTGGCCCCCCCATGGTCCAGAATGAAAGCAGCATCGTCCTCATTAAATGTGTACCACGACGTAGGATATTCAAATTCTATCAATCCTACTTCCCATTCTCCTTTCAGGTTTATAGTTCTCGCTAAGAGGGTTGTAAAATTAGATATTTTATTCTCCGGATAAACAGATGAAGATGCGTTGCAGGGGAGTGTAATATAAAAGCCAACCTCAGCCATGGTAGGTTTTACACAAATGTATACATTCTAGACAGGTTACTTTGTCTTATGGCTTCTGTACATCCCCCAATTCTATTTGATCAATCCACGAGGCAAATTTCGCAGGCCATCCGAGCCATTGTACCAGCAATAATGTTTTTTTACCTCCCTTCTTCTTGTCTAAAATTTTTTCAACTTTAAATTTCTTGTTTTTACCTACAAGAATTTTTTGTATTTCTTTTCGTGAAGGGGGGGGGGTGTGACAGCGAGGTCTGGACATTACAAACATCTTTTATGATCAACAACAAAGGGTCATAAATGTACACACGTGCACGATCAAAGGGGGGTCATAATCATAAAACACAGCAGGGGATCATAAATTAGGGGGTCATAGTCTCATAGCTCTTCAGGTAAACAAAGTTTAGATAACATCTACATATGTATATAGGTAACGTTGCATGCCAATAGTATAATGTTTTAATTATTACAATGCGACTTCAAGAGGGGATGAATGCAGGTAAAACAAGACAGACATCATGTTCATGAATACAATGTTTGAACTATTTTGAGTACAAGTCATATTTGTAACTATTTTCTGTAAGGGATTAATATGATTCATTATATACATTTGCTAATTATATACTTATAAATCAAGTAAAGGATTATGACGTGACATAATTGTCTATTTTAATAAGCAGGGAAATATAGCTTTTTTTGGCGATACGGTACTGTACATAAAGATGACAGTAAGTGTGACTGGTACAATGGTACCCAGACAGCAAGCTAACAGGTCCAAACCATTAAATCAATGTTAAAAATAGTTGATTTGTCAATGTTAATTGCATTGAATTAATTTCATTTTTGCACCTAATATTAATATGACATCAGCCATAACACTGATTAAATATCACACTAAAGTTCTCTCAGGAATTCTTTTTTCACTATCTTACTATCTGACATTTGCTCATATACAGTATTTGCCCCGATTTTCAGTCTGGAGTTGTTGCCGAAAGTCTGCGCCAGTCTGCAGATTCTATTACGTATTGTTTTCAATGAAAATGTTCATAAAGTTGGGCGGTGTATGAAGACTAGTTAAAAAATTAAAATGTCCACAGATTTTGATCCTTGTTTTGCTCTTTGGTACCATATGTTGTACCTTATGTCTTTCCGTGGTGTGGACAAATGGGAAGTCCATGGGCAGTACCCAATCTGAATCTTTTGCGTTACTTAAGGTAAACGTCTTGGTTACGTCTGTAACCTCAGTTCCCTGATGGTGGGAACGAGACGTTGTGTCGAGCCGACAGATGGGATTCGCCCTTGAGAACCAATCAACTCTGACTACTATAGAAAAGGCCAATGAAATTTGGCGAAAGACATTTGCATTCCGGTCTCCGCCCCCGGATATCCGGTATAAAAGGAAGACGGCGTGCAGCATTAATTTACCTTACGTTCTGAAGAGCCTGAGAGACTCTCACAACTACAGCAGAGGACGATACGTGTTGTGGCATATGGGACACAACGTCTAGTTCCCTCCATCAGGGAATTGAGGTTACAGATGTAACCTCCTATGGAGGATCCTATGGAAAACGCCACAACGCTGTATCGTGTCACAATCTCTAGCGAAGCGATGGTAGCAGGTGTGTGTGTGCAGCATGAGGCTTTCGCAAATCTGTAACCTAACAGTGTGATGGCCGGGGGGTCCCAGTGCTTTCTTGGAGAAAGATGGGTACAGCCCTGACCGGTAACTTTCACGGACGGAGGCCTTAGCTCTCTACTGGCGAGAGGCTGTCTGGATTGGGTTTACACCGTTACACATAACTGAACGTCGCCTTACTCCATGCTTCTGGAATAGAAGATGTCCGTTTTACATCATGGTTTACAGACACTAATTACATCACCCACGAGGCAGCGGGTCGACTCAATCTAAGAAGTGAAGGAATCACACTCGTGGTCCATGGTGCAGGAGGAATGAAAATCTTCGTCAAAACAAAGCGTTATCTCCTAAAAATCCACGTTAGCACCTCAAGAGGCACCTTCAGGTCTCACCAGTTGATTTGCTACGGGCTAGACAGCATCGCAGATGTCCTTAGCCATGTGGTAGCCGAGAAACTGCAAAAGTTCTTCCCAGACATTCCGCTCAGTGAACTGGTGAGACCAAGAGAGATCCATCTCCTTGTAAGTCACAAGGAATGTCAGCTGGCTCCCCAGAAAATCTGCACAGTAGGTAGGGGACATGGTGCTGTGGGATGGACCACTGAGAAAGACTGTTGCTGGCACACATCCTGAACTGTTTGAAGAGGTCGCAGTATCAGTCCATATGTCTAGGACGCATTTTGCAAGGTCAATGAGGACTGCTGCTTTGAAATATGAAGAACATACCGGTTTGGTCCCTATCCATCCTCCACAAATTGTCAGCATTCCAGTTCAGCAGCCACTGCCTCCAACTTCCTCGAGTGGTGGAAATGGGACAGTATTAGTGCCGGCTGTGTCCCAAGATGCGGAGGCTGTTGCTGTGGAAACGGTCAGCCAGGCGGCAAAGAAATGACCCACAGTGAGAGCCCACACTGGCATGCCAGTTACCCCTGGGTCGAAGCTGTGTTACCGAGCAACAGGAATGCAGTCGAGGCCGCCTTCCTGAGGACAGAGAGGCAGCTGGCGAAGGAACCAGAATGGAAGGCCACCTATGCTGGTCGAGTTCACGATATGGTTAACCGCCGGGCCGCAATGAAGATGTCAAAGGACGCCCTACATTCGTGGACCGGACCCGTATGGTACATCAGCCATCTCATCACACCCAACCCACACTGGGTCACGACTCCTGTAAGACTTGTCTGTAACAGCAGTCAGAAGGTTTGAGTCTTAATGATCTCCTGCTAAAAGGCCCAGATGTCCTGAATCCAATCCGTGCTGTACTTCTGAAGTTCCGGAGGGGAGCCTTTGCTGCTTTGGGAGACATTAAGAAAATGTACAATTTAGTATGGCTTGAAGACCGAGAAGTGCAAAGCACTGAGAAAGTATTGCAGGTGTTTTCTGCTTTTAAATTAAGATATTGTGAGATTATTTGCTACCTATTAACAAGGTTTATTTCTGGGTATTGAGAATTGAGAACTAAATTCTCATGTGTTTCATTGAATGTATTTATTTTGTTTCATTTTTTTAAAAAGGTATTTGTTCATGTTTAAAGGTTTTTCACCTGGCTATTCACATTGCATCAATCTTCTAAATAAAAGAAAGAAAAAGAAAGTAAAAGTGTAATGAGTGGAATCCTGTAAAGTCTTCCTAAAATTAGCTGCCTTATCAAGTGGGGAGTTTTGCACACTAAAACCTTGCAAAAGTGAGGGAACTTGACAGTGAAAGAGTTGAGTTCCATACCGAAAAAGAGGATGCCCTGGACAGGGAAGAGCTTGCTCTTTTCTCGGTTGACCTGTAGTCCCAATCGATCTAGGTGCCGGAGCACCAGGTCCCTTTGTGTACACAACAGATCTCGCGAGTGTGCCAAGATAAGCCAGTCGTCGAGATAGTTCAGTACCCGCACACCTTTCACCCACCTTTCTCATCTTCGTGAAGACAGGTAAAGACCGAAAAGGGAGGACTCTGTACTGATATGCCCGCCCCTCGAACGCGAACCGTAGGAACGGCCGGTGTCGAGGGAGGATCGAGACATGTAGGTAAGCGTCCTTCAGGTCGATTGCCACGAACCAATCCTGACACCTGATGGATCTCAGGATGCGCCTCTGCGTGAGCATCGTGAACAGCAGCTTCTGAAGGTGCTTGTTCAGGGGATGCAGATGTAAAATGGGGCGTGACCCGCCGTCTCTCTTGGGAACGATGAAGTGCGGGGCTGTAACCCGCTGAACATCTTGGCTTCAGGGAGGAACTCGATGCCTGTTTCGCCAGAAGGGTGGTGACCCCTACCCGAAGTACGGAGGCGTACCTGCCTCTGACAGAGGGAGAGAGGATGCCCCGAAACTTGGGAGGGTTTCTGGCGAACTGGACGGAAACGGACTTCCAATTCAATTAAATTTAAGTTAATTTATAAAGCGTTTTTCACAATGTGCATTGTTCCAAAGCAGCTTTACAGGGGCAAACAGGAAAAACAGAAAAGGTAAAACACAGCACAGTGCATGGTGTTTATACAACAAGCAAGATCATTCTAATAAATAATAACTAATTACTAAATACAAAAATAAATGCAGTTTCCCGGTGAGCAGGCCAACACTGCCCTGCTCTGGCGAGGAACCCAAACTCCAATGATTGAATAATGGAGAAAAAAAAAACTTGGGAGAAACCAGGCTCAGCCGGGAGGGCCAGAGCCCCTCTGACGTGTCATAGCTGCCCCCAGTGACCCTGACCAAAAGCCACAGAGCAAATGTCCACGTGGAAGAGGGATAGCTCACCATCCGCAACCCAGAAAGTCCCATTTGCCGAAAACCGTGCAGGTTCAACCTGGTCCCATCCCACGATCGACACCAGAAAACAGATGAACAGCCAGGGAAAACAGTAATGGCATGTTGTAACTTAATTCCTCTGTTGTCCGACACCGAGCACAGAACAAGGCCAAACCGCACCCACACAGTTCCAGCAATGAATCCCCCCAACCACAACCAACCAACTCCCCACAAACACCCACCTAGGAACCTCCAATCAGGGCCACTTAATGCAGCTAGTATTAGCCACCGTCCTCATTAGCCACCGAGACCGTGTGGGCAGCTCTTGCCAAGCTCCCAGGGACTGTGATAGGGGGAAAAAGGGGACGGTCTGCTTCACCATTCCCACGGGGGGTGGTTCGTCAGCTGGCGGAGCTAACCACATCTCGCGAGGGGGACCTCTGAGGGATGGTTGGTTCCGCCGACTTACTTGCCTGGCGGGACAGATGTACGCACTGTTGCTTCAAGAGTGGTGACAGCTGTCGTGTATGTACGGCCTCACGCCTCGCCAGGGCGTAAGGTCGGGTTGCTGAACACTGTCCAGTGGAGTGTGAGATCGACTGTGAGGGACACCCAGGGAAAAACGAATGCTCAGTCCTGAAAAAGGACTTTTAAGAAAAATCTCTAACACCTCTGGAACCGCCGAGACGCGAAGGGGAAGGTCGCTGCAGGTTGGGACGATCCGCTGCTCTACGTCGTAGATCCGGCAATGTAGAAGAGGAATTTGTTGAATTCGTAGTAGTATTCATGAGCGATGGCTCTGAAGAACAAAAGGTAAATTTAATTTGCCAAATTTCATTGGCCTTTTCTATAGTAGTCAGAGTTTATTGGTTCTCAGGGGCGAACCCCATCTGTCGGCTCGACACAACGTCGAGAGACCGCCAGAAAGGGAAGTTGTGTTTAGTCATGTAGAGACAACATTAACATTGCAACAATATAAACCAGTGGGTCAGTAAATGAATCAGTTGATAAATAACTAATTACTTGAATGATGAATACACGTTTTGTGTTACCATGTTGTCCCATTAAATAGATATGCTTTAAGAAATCAATTTGTGATGTAATCCTTATACTATACCCTCAAATACACATCAGACACGCAAGGTGGATGTCTCACTATATATCTACAATGTTGATCAAAACTTTCGACCTGTTTTACTACACAAGTTTGTATATTCACAATGTGAATGTTAAAAACATTTTTATATTTCTTAAATTGTTCTTCATTTTCAGCCTTTTGTATGGTTTCAACATTTGCATTTAGTCAGTACAATGTTGTCTGTCATGATTCCGCTATCATGCCATGTTTATTCTTGTTCTTGCAGCGGAGTCATGGCATAGCCTTAAGTTATGTGGAGGGAGAGATAGTTTCCTTAGGGGGCTTCTATACTCTCTCTCCGAGTCTCGTATGTGTTTCCCGCCCTTTTCGACTCGTTAGCTTTCCCTTAGTGTATATCTTTGTCACCTGGTCCCAATTAATTATGCTGTGTTTGTTCCCTTTAAATACTCCTCATGTTTCATTGTATTGTGTCGGTCATTGCTGTGTCTCCATGTGTTTTACTGTCTCTGCCCTTGTACAGTGTTAGTTTGGATTGTCTGTTACCCATGCTGTGTCCCTGTTAATGTTATCCTGTCTCGTCTAGTAAGTCTTTAGTTTAGTTTAATGTCAAGTGTTTATTAGTCTAGTGATTCAGTCTGTCTTCGTTCAGTACTTGTATATTATTTCTCGTTCCTGTTTTTACCCCATGGGTCTTTTGTTTTGTGTTTTATTGTTATAATAAATCTGTTTAAAACCCCTTCACCAGCGTGCTTGCCTGCAATTGGGTTCTTCCCCTGTATCTCATGACATTGTCAGGCATTTACACTAAAGAGCCACTGAGGGAAAGCTAACGAGACAAAAGGGCGGGAAACACTGACGAGACACGAGAAAGAGCATGCCAAGCCGAAATATAAACAAAGCGATGTCTTTCTCACACAAAACCCTAAGGCTATGCCATGACTCCGCTCCAAGAACAAGAATAAACATGACATGATCGCGGAATCATGACAACTTCTTAGTTATAATTAGTTGCATGTTTACTTCTTTGTGATTTTTAGTTTAATTGTTCAGATAGCCTTTATTATAAATTGTTATTTGACTTTGTACAAAAAGCTAATTCTTTCGCTTTGACCTGTTCATTGCTTTGAGTTCTTGTTCAATTGTCTGATTTTCCTCACTAATTTATTCAAAATATCTTTGGATCTACAATATCTTTTCAGATCAGCTGTTGTAAGTTTTCTCATTGTTCTTGCCGTGTTTTAGGGTTGATTTATGTTTGCTTTGATTTAATAAAAAACAAGTATTTGCATCCAAAACCTTCTTCATCTTAATGTCTCTATTTTATAACACATCTAGTATTTTAGTTATTGAGTGTGTATGTTTTATTTTATACATCTTCATCAATTTTTGGCACAAAATATGCCAAAATATAAGGACTATGATATAAATATAAGATTCCTAAGCTGTAGCTCAGTTGTATTTTACTAAAGAAAGCATCTTGATTTAGATTAGTTTTTCTTTGAAAGGAGGAAAGGAAAGTTGTTTAAAGTGTCAATCAGAAAACCTGTTTCCATGAAAAGTGCATACAAACTTTTTTGGTTACAAGATTTACGGCACAACCAGTGTTTGTGTGTGTCAAAACAACACTTTTAACATTATCCATGAAAGTCTGATTATTTATTGTTTTATAGTCTGTATGTAGTTTTTATGGCAATTATAATAGCAAATAAAGGAAATATAATTATTGGTCCTGAAGCCAGAAACTATTCAACTATCTTCCAATGCAATGTGCATTTTCATGCCGCTTTTCAGATTCAGGATTGGTTAACTGTAAATTAATTCCTGAAAAAGATCTAATTAGATCATAATATTGCTGTTTCATTAACCGAGCAAAAACTAATTTTGATTTTTACAGACCACATTGACCCCCACCTATCCAAAATCATACCATTTTAACTCAAGCTCATCCATATTAAAAAACTTCTCATAATAATGTTTAGTGTACCTTTGAACACCTACATATTGAAGAGTGACACTGTTTTGTGAAGTGTCAATAACGTCTGGCCGACGAAGGCCCGATTTACAAATTTCCATCAAAACGATGTAGCTCAGTGAGCGTTTTCTAATTGGGAATACTTGCTGAGACGTCGGCATTAAATAGCAAATGATTCCCGTTCGCTGTTTTGTGCTCTGCTTTTATTTGCACACACGTACGTACCCTTACGCAATCACCCACCACTGCCCCCACACATACACACCCACCCACCCCTGCCCCCACACACACACACCCACCCCTGCCCCCACACACACACACTCTCTCTCTTTCCCACACATTGCTCGCTCTACACACAAAGACCTCAAGGAACACAGAAACTTGTAGTCAACACTGCCAACGCTGCCGCCGTCTCGCGTCTTTTATTAACAAAGTACCTTCACTACATAATTAATACATAGTATTTCTTAAGATGAGGAGGTTAAATCGCAATTTTTAAGTAACAAAACTTACAGTTTCACTGTTTGTAGAGAGAGTGGCACAAATGCAGGTAATTAACAAAGGCAAAAGAGAAAAAAAAACTGTTACAACACCGTGTAAGACCAGCCTGAAATAAAACAAACATCTTGGCAACAATCCGAGCACTGCAATTTCAAATATTGGTGGAACACTTCGGCTATTTCTAATTATTCCGGGGGCTAGCCACCCATTCAAGTGCCTAAGGCAGAAGCCTTATAGTAGACAGAAATAAATGTATAGGCCAATACAATGCAATGTAATTGCCTTTGGATAAAAGTGTCCGCCAATGCATAAAAATGTAAGGCAGGGGTTCTTAAAGTCGGGTCCAGGTAACCCTTGTGGTCCGCAATCCATAGCCAGGGTGTCTGTAATATTATTTATAGATTATAAAATGAGGTTGAGTATTGTAATACCCATTTTATTGTAAAATATTCAGATAAAAAAGGAAACGCATTATTGCTGTAATGACACCGTTTGATATGAAAGCACATATTAACATGATTCAATCTAAAATGTTTTTTTTGTTTCACTATTAAACGTGTCTGAAGTATTAAGGTTAAAAGACTGTTGTTAATAACAATTAGTACTTATCAGGGGGTCCTAGAAAAATGATCTCCCCTGTAAAGTGTCACTGGCTCCAATGTGTTTGAGAACCCCTGTGGTGATTACAGCACTGGGATTACTTGACTATCCAACACAAAAAGTAAAGTACTGACATGGAAACATATCTTCATTTTGTGTGTGTAGCAGTGTGGTAAAATGAACTGACATGATTCAAGTCCATACACTTTAATGACACCGAAAAGAACTCCAGGATAAGCAGCAGTGTATTCCCAGAGTACAGATGGATTCTTTAAGGACCATTCCCATTTTGCCAAGGACGAGATGTGCGGTTAATTTCTTAAATCTACAAATCTTTCACAAGGTTAGATGGATATGAATGCTTTAGAACTACCAACTGAAAATCTTTCCCTTTGATTACAAACTGCCTTTACTCACTGGGTCTGTATGCTTTTGGACGTAAATGATCCTATTTGATCTAAATGACAAAATGTTGAAAATACAAACGATTCCCTTGTTTTTGAAAATGCATATTGTATTTGGAGTAGGACATATTAATGAATGAACTGTGAATGTCTGGGTACATGACAGGAAAATGTAAATGTGATAAGGTCGCAGTCTTTGATTGAAATAGATTACTACCTTTGAAATGTGAAATGAACTGAGCAGCATCATTGTGGCTTAGGGGTATTTACAGTAGAACTGCAAAGTAACAAATCCCTGTTTTTAAGTGTGGTCTCTGCCTCCACGGCATGCCAAGTCTATCTCGGCTCAGCCTGAAACAGTTTTGTTATGCCTTTGTACATCCTCGGTGATGTACACAGGGCACCATTCCAAAGAAAGGATTAAGAAACAATAAGTGTGGTGTGCCGGGGTATAAACAATACAAACACTCCAACCTGTTCTAAAAATAACACTCCTCAACATACCTTTAGCAATCACTGATACCCTCTTATTTCCAAACCCCTTAATGACTTTCCTCTTCTTTTTTCCTAATCTGAATATTTTCCTAAACTTATATTTAACCCATAAATCGCTAATGTTTTCACCTTCTATTCCAATCTTAATCTGACCTTTTTCATGATCTTAAAGCTCCCCAGAACTCATAAAATAATTATGTAACACATAAACACTTCTGCGTCAAGTTGTGCTTCAATAAAATGAGTTTAATATTGGTTAGATTTGGTATATTTAGCAATGTTGAACAGCCCTTGCTGGCACTAAAATTAACAAAATTTTCACAACCATTGCCGTTATCTAGCACTTTCTTATTACATAAAATCAGTGCCGGCCCTACCTAATAAGCGATATAGGCAGTTGCATGGGGCCTCCGTGGCCACCAGGGGGCCCCTGCCGTGCGTGAAAATTTAATTTACTTGCTAGTTGTGTCAGTGTCAATCATCATGTGCGTTAGCTTTAAACTGTGCAAAGATTAAAAATGAAAAGGCGGCAATATCAGTCTGCTGCAGTGAAGAGGAAAAAGATGAGAAAAGAAACGATCAAGAAAAGGGTTAGTGTGCAATCCCTGGGATCGAACCCATGATCTTGGTGATGCTAGAACTATGCTCTGACCACTGAGCTACAGGAAAGCTATAAAGAAATACTGTTGTGTTGTTAATTTGACATTGTCAGATATAATTAGATACATGTGATATAATCTGTATAAGGTGAGTTTATTGTGTACATTAGATGATGGAGGGCCTCATTTTGTAATCAGTTTAGGGCCCCCAAAATGCTAGGGCTGGCCCTGCATAAAATACTTCTTGGTGAACAAATCAAACACTTGAATAACAAGACAATGAATTACAAATAAGGGATTATAACCACACACAACACTGTGCAGCTGGAAACGCACTCAGCACAGAGAAATAGACAATAGATCCAATGAAAATCCCATTTATCCCATCCTGTCCAATCATAGTTTAGTGCAATATGTCATCGATACTGCTAATGGCAGATGCTAATGCTCAGCCATCCTCTTTGAAAGCATAAACAAAATGAGTACATTTGCTATTTATCTGCCGATTGTTCTAATATTCCACACTTAAAAACATGACAGCTAGTTCAAGTCAGCTTTAAAAGAACGTAAAAACAAATCGTAACTTAATTTGTGCTCATATTCTGGTAACATAAAGACGTTAACAATTAACGTAAAGTTAGTTTTGTACGTATGCCTGCTATCATGGTAGTTGCAACAGTTCGGATCCCATAGAAAAGTCCTCATTTTTCCAAAAGTTTGGTCAGTTGGTCCAATTTGGTGGGTTGATAGCGGAGAATCCAGAGGGATGCTTGGCAGCGCAGTTCTAAAGGCTAAATTGGATTAGAAACAGAAAGATGAGAACATATCTAGTGAAGTTTTCCCCTTGAAGTGTTCTTTTACCCTTTTCAAAAGGGTTGAAAAGGTGATCGGTTTACTTTCAATTGTAGATGTAATATCAAATACTTAATAAAAACTACCTGTAAAGTGAGCATGTTTATCTGTTTTTGTAAATCAAAAGTAGATAAACACCATATGCATTTAAATCATTCCCTGAACATATGAACAGGATTATACACACACACACATGCAATATTTTCCTGATAAAAGAAACTTTGGAAGTAAAAAGATTGTTATACTTTGTTTTATGGGCACAGTTGCACCAAAAAGATCTTATTTCATATTGTGGGACACGACATTTGGATATCTGTAACTGAGTAGAAGCTATCTTTAAATGAGCTTAAGATGTTTCAAGTTCAATGCAAAGATATCTTCAAACCAATTAATGATGCTAGCAGCTTAATTAATCAGTAAGATGCGCTTGTGGACCCATATCTTCTGGTGCTTTCCTTTTACACATCTGAAGACAGATACAATCTAAAAAGGAGAGAGAACGTGAGATATTGTGAATTAATTTACTTAACTTTGGTTCTTTACTCTCTTTTTTTGTGCTTAGTTTAGTTTTTTTGCCATTTGCGACGTGAGCTGGGGTTCAAGCTTGACACATAGAAAAGGCAGGGAAATATCAGTCATGCTGTTCACTCTTGAAGCTGCTTGCAGTGTCATCAAACCAGACTGAACTTTTTAGCAGTTCAAAATCAGATGAGACATCAAAGCTGAGCTGAATATGAGCTCCTTTTCTCAACAAAATTTTAATAACGGATAATTCTCTCATAAATTAATGAGATGTTTGTTCACATGTCAATGAATGCTAAGAAAATTAAAGAGGTTTCTTTACTCTGTAGGCAGCACTGTAACAGCCAATAACGGGCTCCTACTGTATAGAACATTTGACTGAACAAAAACGTTTAGTGCAAGATGAGTCAAATATATGTAAGTATATACACTTACCGGCCACTTTATTAGGTGTACATGTTAAATTAAAAATATTCAGTGAGCGACAGTTGTGTGGACAAAAATACCTTGTTGATGTCAGGTCAAATGAGAATGGGCAGACTGGATTGAAATTCTAGAAAGGCAACAGTAATTAAAAAAAAACACTCGGTTATGGCTCAACTAAGATGCCGAATACCATCTCTGGACACACAACACGTTGAACCTTGAAGGAAATAGGCTAAAGCTGCAGAAGACCATACCAGGTCATATCATGCAACTGCTGTCAACTAAGAATTTGAAACTAAGGCTACAATTTGCACATGCACACTAAAATTAGATAATAGAATATTGGAAAAACCTTGCCTAAGTATTGTTGCTGACCATGTCTAGTCCTTAACGACCACAGTGCCAGGAATGTATTCAGTGAGCTTAACAACTTCACAATTCATTAGTTTGCATTCTTATATTCATTTATGCTGAAATTAAATCTAACAAGGGGACATATAATTTTTGTGGTGTCTGAATTCATAGTGGACATTAATGAGTGCATTCATTCAATCCCATGATGCATCATAATAACGAGTGTACAACCGATGTTCACTCACGGCTAGCTACTAGCCATCTATCGTGAGGCCCGCGCTGAATGGATACCCACGTGCGTCTCGGCAGAAGATAGCGCCCGCAGAACTTCCAGTGCCAGTTCCAGTGCCCAAATTTTCTCCCGCTCCTTAAGGTGGACTATATTGATGAACTAATATAGGGAATAGTGAATGAGGGTGATCTCCATTTGGAATTTGTAGATGACAGCAACTTCTGTGTCCAGCCAGCTCACACTAAACTCCAGTTTGTGTGAGCTGGCTGTGTGAGCTTGTTTTTGTTTTACTATATTATGATGCACAAATAAAGATAGTTAGAATTTAAGTATTTTTTCTGATTCATTTATTATACTGTATTTGCTTATGAAATGTATATGTTTGTGTTTAACAGAACAAAGAAACGATAAAGTAATTGTTCCTACTATGGGAGTCAATGGGGAGCAAACTGTCTGATTATAATTATTCTTCCAAACAAAGAAATTTATAAAAAATTAAACAACTTAAAGATGTAACTGGCAGCTCGAGTTCTTACACGTACAAAAAAGTATGAGCATATAACCCCGGTTCTGTCAACCTTGCACTGGTTACCTATAAAGCATCGCATTAACTTTAAGATCTTGCTTATTACCTATAAAGCCCTACATGGTCTAGCGCCGCAGTATTTGAATGAACTTCTATTGTATTACAGACCTCAACGTACATTACGCTCTCAGGCGTCCTGTCAGTTGGTAATACCTAGAATTTCAAAATCAAGTGCAGGTGGTAGATCCTATTCATATCTAGCGCCTAAACTTTGGAATATTCTTCCCTGCACGGTCCGGGAGGCAGACACACTCTGTCAGTTTAAATCTAGACTAAAGACTCATCTTTTTAATCTTGCATACAATACTCCTCCATAATATTAATCCTCAGAGGATTTAGGCTGCATTATTTAGATCAACCGGAACCAGAAACACATCCAATAACAAATGATGTACTTGTTGCATCAAAGAGTGCAGAACAGTACTCTACTCTCAGCCAGTCTTGTCTCTTTGTTCCAAGGTTACCGCAGGATGCAGTTCATGCCCAGACCCGATGGCAGAGCTGAGAATGGGAAGCGGTGACCTGACAAGAGCTAAGAGGATAGAGCTGGATAAAGGACGCCACAACTTTGATTTTCCTACAACATTTCAAATGTTATTAGATTGTGAATGATAATCTTAAATCTATCATTTACCTTATTAAGTTTATTTTTTATTTTTATTTAGCCTTGTTGTGCAAGCACTGTTGAGCTTGTGCAGAGGCAGCAGCTTTTGCCAGAGGGGAACTGGAATCCCCTGGTTGGGCCTGGGTTCTCCTGAGGTTTTTTTTCTCGATGGGAGTTTTGGGTTCCTCACCACCGTTTGCATATTGTTTTGCACTATCTGCCTGGCCGGGGGGGCTGCTTTAGAATTCAGAAATTAGACATAATTAATATTGCATATAAGAATTTATAGTCCGTTTAATATTTGACCTGTGGTTCTTCCTCCTTTATCGCCAATGTGTGCTTTCACTGTGTGTGTGTGCGTCTATGTCAATGTGTGTGTGTGTATGTATGTTTGCATATTGTGTGTGTGGAGCATTTGTATGTCTGTCTTTGTTGTTTTCACCTTTGTCTTGTTTTTACAGGTATATGCCTTTAGTTTTTTTACTTGTATTCAATGTGTCTCATGTACAGCTGCTTTGTAACAATGAAAATTGTAAAAAGCGCTATATAAATAAAGTTGAGTTGAGTTGAGAGTAACTTGCTCCGTCCTCATCGACCACGCCCCCCGCAACAGAGTCATCTACCCGCTTCATCTGCTCACATTCACTGGACCCTAATCTGTAAATGTAAACTTAAAATGTAAAGGACTACATTTCCCATCATTCACTGCACCCCTCTGACATCATTGATCACCCCGCATCTGACTTACATTGCACTCCACCTGAAGTAACACATGCAGTTTCTGCCAATATCATATTAATCTTGTGTACGTATAGTATTACCCTACTTCATATCTTTGAAGAGTATTTAGTAAAAGACAAATACTTTATGATTGTTTCCGGAAACAGTTGAGCTACTGGATGCATGGAGTGGGTGGAACTAAAGAACGAGCATACAAATGCATTATCCAATGCATTTAAATCAGGTGAGTTAAACAAGAGAGAGAGAGAAAATATGCATATCATAATATCATCACTCCTGAAAGCTTTCTGGAGTGATTATATTATGTTTTGATCCTAACGAATGAATTGAATGAATGGTGCTAAGCTAAACGCAAACATAACGGCGCGCACGCTGGAGCGATTATCGGCACACACTGAAACGGGACAGATATGTATCACCTAGTCTAAGTTGAGGGAAGAACATAGTGACATACAAAAAACGGTGGTGTTTTCCTTTAACCAGCTCTCTGGCATGCTCAATTGTTGTATAGTGAGATTTACCTAGCAGTGTGTGGTAACCAGTGTTGGGAGTAATGCGTTACAAAAGTAATGAATTACAGTAACGTATAACTTTATCTGTAATGCAGTAGTGTAAGGCATTATTAATACATCTTCAGTAATATTTTACTCGGTACATGTTCAGTAACGCTTGCGTTACAATAATCTTTTGGCCAGCAAGTTAACAAACCTAAAATCACACAAGTAAATTATATTCCCTGTTCGTGAATAGACGCGTGTGATGTCATTCATCTCTCTTTGGCTGGTGGAACTTTGTTATCCCTAGCGCCAGTGTTGCCAGGGTCGCGGTTTTCCCGCTCACTTTTTTTGGTAACACTTTATAATAACTGCACGCTATGAATCATTAGTTAAGCGTCAGTAAATAGTTAATTAATAATTTATGAAGCATTGGCCCCACATTAATAGACATTAGGAAGCAGTTTATAAATACAGCTATAACTGTTATGATTTCTCATGGACGAACCCAAGTGCAGGCAAGCACAAGACGGTAGATAGGGGTAACAGGGATTTATTGAACATAAACACTAACAAAAAAGGCAAAACAAAACCCACAAGGGGGAAAACAGGACAGGGTAATATGTATAAATAAACAAGGACAAGGACTAACTAAACTACAAAACAAAGTACTAGAAATGAACAATAAACTAACACTTACAAGACTCGGGGAAACAGGAACAAGGCAAGACTGGGTAAGTTTACAAGCAAACAGATGCAATCATCTGAGCACAAGCACAAGCATCTACACGTAACGGACCAGCCCAAGACAATGAAACATGAGAGATATATATAGGGGAAACAAACACAGGATAATAGGATAGGGACAGGTGACACAGATCAAACACTAAGGGGAGCTAATTAACACAAACTAGGAAACAGGAGGGTAGGGAAACAATGACGCGACACAGGGAGAGTATGGAAGCCCATAACTGTCAGAACCATCTCTCCCCACATGAAACCATCAGGCAATGCCACGGCTCCACTAGAGACAGGAATAAAACATGACATGATAGTGGAACCATGACATAAGCCCCCCCTTTAATGAACACCTCCAGGTGTTCATCAAGTGGTCACTAACAAGACAAGACCGACTGGGAAACAGACAAAAACCAGACAGACAAGGTGAACATGATCAGAGGCATACAAGACAAAATTACCCACGGGTTGGGGTGGGACAACAAAAACAACAAACAAGGGAGGGGGGGTGGGGGCAAACAAGAAAACATTGGGGGAAGTCCAGAAGGGGCAGGGCTGGGAGGGGAAGTCCTAGCCCTGGGGGACGCGCCAGAGCGCGGAGCCCCAGGGGGCTTGACAGGGCTTGGCGCCGGTCGGAAGGCCGGCTGGACAGGGCTTGACGCCGGTCGGAAGGCCGGCTGGACAGGGCTAGACGCCGGTCGGAAGGCCGGCTGGACAGGGCTAGACGCCGGTCGGAAGGCCGGCTGGACAGGGCTTGACGCCGGTCGGAAGGCCGGCTGGACAGGGCTTGACGCCGGTCGGAAGGCCGGCTGCTGGGCCGGGCTGGGTGCCGGCTGCTGGGCCGGGCTCGGTGCTGGCTGGTCAGAGGAATCTACGGCCGTAGTGTCCTCTCGGACCGTCCCGCCCTCACGGCGCCCCCCCAAAAAATATCTTGGGCTGGTTCGTTCTGTTATGATTTCTCATGGACGAACCCAAGTGCAGGCAAGCACAAGACGGTAGATAGGGGTAACAGGGATTTATTGAACATAAACACTAACAAAAAAGGCAAAACAAAACCCACAAGGGGGAAAACAGGACAGGGTAATATGTATAAATAAACAAGGACAAGGACTAACTAAACTACAAAACAAAGTACTAGAAATGAACAATAAACTAACACTTACAAGACTCGGGGAAACAGGAACAAGGCAAGACTGGGTAAGTTTACAAGCAAACAGATGCAATCATCTGAGCACAAGCACAAGCATCTACACGTAACGGACCAGCCCAAGACAATGAAACATGAGAGATATATATAGGGGAAACAAACACAGGATAATAGGATAGGGACAGGTGACACAGATCAAACACTAAGGGGAGCTAATTAACACAAACTAGGAAACAGGAGGGTAGGGAAACAATGACGCGACACAGGGAGAGTATGGAAGCCCATAACTGTCAGAACCATCTCTCCCCACATGAAACCATCAGGCAATGCCACGGCTCCACTAGAGACAGGAATAAAACATGACATGATAGTGGAACCATGACAATAACTGCTTTGTTCTTGATTAATAAGCATGTATATAATATGCTTAATAATCAAATTTTCATACTTTATTAAGGATAAATTCATCATTTCTAAATTAAGGATTACATTACTTACAAACCAGTTAGTTAGGAGTTGTCAGTGGTTCATGAGATCATTTAGAAAGGTTAAGTAAATGAATAATAAACTCTTTGAATGCACATTCATACATCTTATTATTCTGACATATAGTAACGGCTACTCAATTTGTTAATAAATGCTTTATTAACACACATTTCCGCTGTAATTCATGATTAATTAAGGCAGTTACAAACATTTACTAGTTGTCAGTTAACTATTTTTGTGAGCTCATCTAAAGTGAGGACTATTTATGTCTTGTAAAGCCTTTACAAATGAGAGTTAAAGGCTCAGTTATCTTCTAAACAGAAAAAGGAAAAACACAACACAGAGGGATGCAGAACAATAAAATATTTATTTCAAGATGCAAAAGAAATTAAACTGTACATATTGAATACAAAACGATTTAATATAAAATAAAAAAATAAACCTCTGCGAAATTAAAATTGTACAACCGAACATATAAATTAACATTAAATGAATTGAAATAAAATGAAAATTCCCGCACACCTCCAGAAAAAAATATAACTGTGCAGTAAAATGCAACTAGGACTCTGGAATCGGACATAAAAATATTTTTTTTTAAAGTGCAAGCATTGCTTGAATACAAATTTACCAGTGCCAAGTTAACAATGGATTATAAAATATAACAAATATTTCTTTTTATAAAACAATACTATTATAAAATATTTCAAAACCTCAGTACTAACTTTCAAACATTACAGAACAGCAGTGCAGATTGTGGATGGATTCCCAGATCCTAGGTCAGTTTACTTTCGTTTTAAGGGCAGCAGATTACCGGAAGCCTTAAAGGCTTTGATAGTATCTTCTACAGCTGGATCCTCCTTAATTACGGCAGCACACTGTGCGGCCATTGCACTTAGTTTAATCTGACTGCTGTGGTTTTTAAGGAGATCCTTAAAGAAATACAGGTGCAGCTATGTAAAGCTCTGCGATTGGAACATTTACCACTACCGTGTTCCGGTCCACGCCAACATGCTTGAAAGCAGCTGACATGGTCCCTCCTCTACTGAAGTGCCGAAGAATTTTGTTGTATCGCGGCCTCAACCAACCTCTGACGCGAGTCCGGTGGTCCCGAGTCCGGAGGTCCCGAGTCCGGAGGTCCCGAGTCCGGAAGTGTCAAGCCCCAAATATTTTTTGGGGGGGCGCCGTTGGGAGATGACGGTCCGAGCGGCCAGCCTGGCCGCAGATCCTCCCAGGAGCCGGAACCGAGCCCGGTCCAGGAGCCGGAACCGAGCCCGGTCCAGCAGCCGGCATCGAGCCCGGTCCAGCAGCCGGCATCAAGCCCGGTCCAGCAACCGGCATCAAGCCCGGTCCAGCAACCGGCATCAAGTCCGGTCCAGCATCCGGCATCAAGTCCGGTCCAGCAACCGGCATCAAGCCCAGAGTTTCATGACACATATAGGCTGCATTCATTTGATTAAAATACAGAGAAACAGTAACATTGTGAAATATTATTACGATTTAAGATAATGGTTTTCTATTTTAATCTTTTTTAAAATATTATTTGTTCTTTTAACACAAAGCTGAATTTTCAGCATCATTAGTCTTTAGTGTCACATGATCCTTCAGAATCATTCAGGATTCTTTGATGAATAAGTTAAAATGAACGGCGTTTATTAAAAAAAATCAATATTTTCTAACAATATAAGTCACTTCTTATAAATTTAACACATACTTGATTAAACAAAGTATTATTTTTATGCTGTAGAAAGAATCTAAATGTTCATGTGTATTATTACAAAGGATTTCTATTTTGAATAAATTATTTGAAAATGCAGTTGCGGGAAAAATTTTGAAGCCGCGGCCAGCGGGTTTTAGGGCTACTTTTCAAATGTACTCCAGCCTTCAAAAATGTTTACTTGTATTCTAAGGATAAATGTTAAATGTTAATTGATGAGATTCTTCATGTGTATTCATACTCAGATGAATACCTGGCAACTCAAGGACCAGAGCCGTTTTCTAAAGTGTGGGGAACGAGCGTCTGACAGGCAGGCTACAGTACAGGGAGGGACGCGGGAGCTCAGCTCAACCAAAGAGAACATATAGATTAGATTAGATTAGATACAACTTTATTGTCATTACACATATACAAGTACAGTGTAACGAAATGTAGTTTAGGTCTAACCAGAAGTGCAATTAGCAAGTGCAAGATATACAGTGTGAATAAATACAGAATACAATATTAGGGGAATACTATACAAATGTTCTATGACAATATGACAGTCGGTATGTACTATGGACAATATATACAGAAGGATATACCTGAATACTGTGAACATTAATGTGCAGGTGGTTGTGAACAGATAACAATTTAGACTATACAATAGTGCAAGGGACTTAAGTGTGCATTAATTACAGACATTAGCTATAAAGGTTACAGTGCAGTAGATGAGTTAATACAGTTATTGAAGTTATGATGCAATAGATGAGTAGATGCAGTTAATAGAGTTACAGTGCAGTAGATGAGTTAATGCAGTTATTGAAGTTATGGTGCAATAGATGAGTAGATGCAGTTAATAGAGTTACTAATACAGTTATTGAAGTTATGGTGCAATAGATGAGTAGATGCAGTTAATAGAGTTACTAATACAGTTATTGAAGTTACAGTGCAGTAGATGAGGTAATGCAGTTATTGAAGTAGTCCATTAGTGCAAATGAGCATTCAGTATAATATTCCTGGTGTGCAAGTGAGTAGTATAGAGTGCAAATGATGCTGTGTGTGTGTAAATAGTCCGTTAGAGCAGATACATGAAGTACTGGTGTGTACAGTTCGGTCATGCATGGCAGCCCTGTAGTGCAATGTAAACAATGTAATAGCAGCATTAAAGTTAAAGTTGTGAGGGGTAATGGAATCAGTGGGGAGCAGAGTTCAATAATGAAACAGCTCTGGGAAAAAAGCTGTTTCCTAGTCTGCTGGTTCTTGTCCGGAGGCACCTGTTGCGCCTACCGGAAGGCAGTAGAGTAAACAGTCTATGAGCGGGGTGAGAGGAGTCCTTGAGAATGCTGCGAGCTCGACGCAGACAGCGTTTCTTCTGGATGTCCTCAATGGAAGAGAGTGTAGTCCCTGTGATGCGCTGGGCTGTTTTCACCACCCGCTGCAGTGCCTTGCGCTCAGCAACAGAACAGTTCCCGTACCAGACTGTGACACAGTTGGTCAGGATGCTCTCTATCGTGCAGCGATAGAAGTTCACCAGGATAGTTGAAGACAGTTGGTTCTTCTTCAGTGTCCTCAGAAAGAAGAGACGCTGGTGAGCCTTCTTGACCAGGCATGAGGTGTTGGTGGTAAAGGACAGGTCCTCCGAAATATGGGTCCCCAGGAACTTAAAACTGGAAACAAGTTCAACAGCCATCCCATTAATGTGGATGGGGTCGTGTGTGCCTCCTTTCGCCTTCCTGAAGTCCACGATGATCTCCTTTGTCTTGGAGGTGTTAAGGAGCAGGTTGTTCTTTGAGCACCATGTGGCCAGGTGCCGTACCTCCTCCCTGTAAGCAGTCTCATCGTTGTTGCTGATGAGACCAATCACTGTTGTATTGTCTGCAAACTTGATGAAGGAGTTCGATCCATTCACAGGCCTGCAGTCGAGTGTGAAAAGGGAGTAGAGAAAGGGGCTCAGTACGCAGCCCTGTGGTACACCAGTGTTGAGGGTGATTGTGGTGGAGCAGATGTTGCCAAACCTAACAAGCTGAGGCCTGTTCGTCAAGAAATCCATAATCCAGTTGCAGGTTGAGTTGTTAATGCCTAGGTTTCCAAGTTTGATGATTAGCTTGGAAAGGATGACAGTATTGAATGCAGATCTGAAATCTACAAACAGCATACGTGCATAAGTGTCCTTATTGTCCAGATGTGTGAGCACAGAGTGCAGCGCCATGGACACCGCATCATCTGTGCTCCTATTGCTACGGTAGGCCAATTGGTATGGGTCCAGTTTGGATGGTAGAGACTCTTTTAGGTGTGACAGGACCAGCCGCTCGAAGCACTTCATAACAATGGGTGTGAGTGCCACAGGGCGGTAGTCATTCAGGCATGTCGGGCTGGAATTTTTTGGAATGGGCACAATGGATGTGGATTTAAAACATGCTGGAACCACTGCTTGGTCGAGGGACAGGTTGAAGATGTCCGTGAAGACCCCAGCGAGCTGCTCCGCACATGCCCTGAGTACAAGACCAGGGATGCCATCTGGGCCAGCAGCTTTGCGCGTGTTTATAGCGGTATTAGACAATGCATCCAAATTATGTTTTTACCAATGTTTCGTACAGGTGCATGTCACAGTGCACAATGAAAGAAATCACCCCAGCAAACAATGACCTGGTGGTCCACCGGGCTACGGCAATCGCGAAGCCTGCGCCTCAACTTGCGCCTGCGTTGGAACCTCCACAAGTCTCCGGTGGAGTCAGAGCGCAGATCTTGGCCCCATGTCTACTCCTGTACCACCTCATTCGGAGTTGATCTTTCAGTGAATCACCCACTGCACAACCTTCTCGATGCCTCTCTCAATTCCATTACTCAGTTAGTTTCCCCCAGGACCCTGCAATCATACCTTACGGCGTGGAGAAGCTTCAAATAATTTCACAGGGCTTTCAGCATTTCCTTCCAGGATTTTTCACTCCTCACCATCATCTCCTTCATCTCATTTCTCAACAATGCCAAGCTCCATCAGAGGTTACCTAATCGGACTCCAGTTCTTCCACAAACTGATCTTCAACTCTACGTCGCCGGCCATAGCAAGCTCTCAAACATCAATGGTTATCCAGGGCATTCGAAGATCCCAACCCTCCCGTCAGGATGTTAGGAGACCCATCACCCTGGAGATTCTCACCAAATGTATCTCCACCCTTCGAAAGGGATACCACTCAAAGCATGTTGCCCGCACACTCGACGCCGTGTTCACATTGGCGTTCTTCGGTTTTCTACGATGCTCAGAGCTCTCCACAAAATCCAAATTTGACCCTGCGGTTCACCCCACAGTGAATGACCTTCAAGTGCTGGATTCAGAGATGATTTCTTACTCGATTAAGCAAGAAGACTGACCAGACCAGGAAAGGCCATTTCATCTATGTCTTCAACCTCCAGTAACCGATTCAGCCGTATGGAACACTCCTAGCCTATCTTCGCTACAGACAGCAGCCTTAATCGGATCCCCGCTTTATCGACTAATATAATCGCCCGGGTTCACGATTCTGGTTCAGAAGCACCTCAAAGCTGTCCTGCTCCAATCAGGAATCCCAGCAGAAAACTTTTCCGGTCACTCCATCCGTATAGGCGCAGCCACCACAGCCCTCCAAAAGGGTCTATCTCAGCCACAGATCCAAGCCCTAGGCCGGTGGTCTTCGGAGGCTTTTAGAAGCTACATTCGGACGGACTTGTCGCTCATCAGGCAAGCCCATCAAACCCTCCTTTCCCATATCGCCAGATAGTCGTGGCTGTCAGTGCAACCTCGGCCACGTTGACACATGACTCCCAAGAAAGTCGTAACACCTTATTACATACAGGCTCAATTTCTACAGTTTGCTTGTCCAGACTCATCATTCGGGAACGCCTTCGCAGGGGATGTCTAACATCGGAAGCTCTGCTGAGCCGGTATTCATTTCGGACGTCAGCACCGCCATATGAATCTCTCACGAGGCAACCAGCTCCTCCATATCATAACGTTGGTCTCACCATCTCAAAGATAGCCTCATCGCAGCGACCGTCCCCTCAGAGGCCTGTGCTTTCAACTATGGCCATGCTACAACATACACCAATCTCCAGGAAGCCAGTATCTCAGCAGCAACCGCCCCGCAAGGGCCCGAGCTTCCAACTTGTGATCTGCAGCGCAGTCACATCTCGTCATGAAGCCAGTGTCGCAGCGCGACCGCCCCACAAGGGCCCGAGCTTCCAACTCGTGATCTGCAGCGCAGTCACATCTCGTCACGAAGCCAGTGTCGCAGCGCGACCGCCCCACAAGGGCCCGAGCTTCCAACTCGTGATCTGCAGCGCAGTCACATCTCGTCATGAAGCCACTGTCGCAGCGCGACCGCCCCACAGGGCCCGAGCTTCCAACTCGTGATCTGCAGCGCAGTCACATCTCGTCATGAAGCCAGTGTCGCAGCGCGACCACCCCGCAAGGGCCCGAGCTTCCAACTCGTGATCTGCAGCGCAGTCACATCTCGTCATGAAGCCAGTGTCGCAGCGCGACCGCCCCACAAGGGCCCGAGCTTCCAACTCGTGATCTGCAGCGCAGTCACATCTCGTCACGAAGCCAGTGTCGCAGCGCGACCGCCCCACAAGGGCCCGAGCTTCCAACTCGTGATCTGCAGCGCAGTCACATCTCGTCATGAAGCCACTGTCGCAGCGCGACCGCCCCACAGGGCCCGAGCTTCCAACTCGTGATCTGCAGCGCAGTCACATCTCGTCATGAAGCCAGTGTCGCAGCGCGACCACCCCGCAAGGGCCCGAGCTTCCAACTCGTGATCTGCAGCGCAGTCACATCTCGTCATGAAGCCAGTGTCGCAGCGCGACCGCCCCGCAAGGGCCCGAGCTTCCAACTCGTGATCTGCAGCGCAGTCACATCTCGTCATGAAGCCAGTGTCGCAGCGCGACCGCCCCGCAGGGGCCCGAGCTTCCAACTCGTGATCTGCAGCGCAGTCACATCTCGTCATGAAGCCAGTATCGCAGCGCGACCGCCCCGCAAGGGCCCGAGCTTCCAACTCATGATCTGCAGCGCAGTCACATCTCATCATGAAGCCAGTATCGCAGCGCGACTGCCCCGCAAGGGCCCGAGCTTCCAACTCGTGATCTGCAGCGCAGTCACACCTAGCCATGAAGCGACTGCCCCCGAAGGGGCTCGAGATTCCAACTAGTGCTCCGCAGCACAGACTCCACCCGTCATGAAGCTAGTACCGCAGCAGCGAATGCTCCTCAGTGCCAAGAAATTCCATCCAGTAATCTGAATCAACAGACATCACTCATCACAGAGCCAGTATAGCAGCGCTCCGTGCCTTCAGCTAGTGCACCGCAGCAGCAGACACCAAACGACATGAAGCCTGCAGCATAGCAGCAACAGCCCCGCAGTAGCCCGAGCTTCCAACAAGTGTTTTGCAGCAACAGATACCAATCATCATGATGCACGCATCACAGCAGTAACCGCCACAGCGGGGCCCTCATCCCCTCGTAGTTACCTGCTTCCGGATTGCACCTCCGTAACGCCAAGCATGGTTTTTGGGGGGATGTATGCGTACTTCGGCGGATGTTCAGTTTATCAGCATTTGGGGTGTGTGTTCTGGGCTCGAGCCGGTTCCGAGCCCGGCGCACTTGCCCTGACCAGGGTAGAGTGAGCTCGGAGCCCACTCTCTGCACAACACGCCAATATGCATAACATGCATACCCATGCTTTACCAATCTATCCCTATAACGGAGCTGTTTATCTGCGAGGGCGAACTCGTGAAATGATATTTTATTAACAAAGTTCAGGGGCCCGTTCTTCGTACGTCGCTTATTACATCCGAGATCAAATGACACATCCAAGATGATATCATCCTGCTAATCATGATCCGGCTAATTGGGTTCTTCGAACACACCTGCGGCTTATGATTAGTATCGCTGGATTGAGTTATCTGAGATAATTGCGCGTTCTTGCACTGGTTTAAAAGGGGATATGAATCGATAGTAGAAACATTGATCAGCAGCGCTGCTATTGGCTGCACAAAATGGCAAAATGGTTTTTCAACGCAGCAGAGCAAGAATTATTACTGAGGGTATGCTTCCGGTAATAATTTGAAAAAATAATTAAAACCCCAGGGGAGAGGGCTGACAAAAAGTAGTAGACAAATTAAATGCGTAAAAGTTCCATGTTATGGTTATATCAAAAATCAAAATCCAGGGATGGTTTGAAGGCCAGACCCAAATAAATTGTAGCACTGTTCATTTTTAATTAAAAAAAATGAGTTAAGGTTGAAATTCCACCATTAGACCAGAAACCTTGTTGCCTAAAAATAATGGTGGCGGACAAGGATAGTTGGATAATAAAAATAAGAGATAACGGGAAATTACCTGATTGGTTTCGAAAGGAAACACCTTTGGGAAGTTTTACTATAACTAGAGGCTGGAAAACACCAAGTTTTCAGATGTTTTGGAGACTTGGGACATCTCACTTTGTTTGACTTGTACAAATAAAGTTGAAACTTTGACACCTGGACCTTCCTTGTCTGACCAATTTTTTGAGCGTGAAGATCAACATTTTCCCCATCATATTTGGCGCCCAACGTGGGGCTGGACAGAGGCTGAAGGCATTCGACGACACCCGAGGACGGACCATCTGGCTGACTGCACAGATCAGGTGAGCATACTTTTGCTTAAAGTGTAAATTTTTGGTATCCGTGTGGTCTGCCGGAGGTGAGTTCTGGGTAGAGTTGATGTCTATAAAAAGCTTCTCCAGTCTAAGAACTAATTGACACTAATATTGCAGGAGGGCCCCAGGTCTCAAAGTGAAGAATGAGTGTGGGTGAATGAATGATGTCTAGACATAATGTAAATAAGTGATACCCGTTCTGAGAGGGTATTTGCCCGTTCTGAGAGGGCAATGTAAATAAGTGTCACCTGTTCTGAGAGGGTGACGGCCTTTTGTGAGTGGGCCATGTAAATAAGTGTCGCCTGTTCTGAGAAGGTGACGGCCTTTTGTGAGTGTGCCATGTAAATAAGTCTTACCTGAAGGTAACTGCCTGCTTGGAGAAGGCACGTATTTATTACATAGAAGAAAACCACGTGGGGATGTAAAATAGTTCTGTTTGTCTGTGTTATTGTCTGTTATTGTCTGTGTCAGTGTCTAAAGAAATTGAGAGAGTAGGAAGGAGGGGCTGCTGGCCACAGTCCCAGAATGAGTAGTGACTATGTGTGTGTGAGCAATGTGTGTGTGAGAAGTCATGTGTGAAGGAGCAAGGAGCAAGGGAGAAGATAGAAAACTATAATAAGTAAAGCTCTTTATTTTAAAGAATGAGTTTAGGATATGAATAAGAGTTTTGAATGTATTTTGGAAATGATTTATTATAAATAATGTGATATTCTGAAAAGGAATAAGAAAATGTCATAGTATGCTGAAATATTGTGACCAAAGTAAAAAAGAACATGAGGTGTATATGAGACGATCAGGGCATTGCTTTGTGAGAGCTCATATAGAACGAACACCTAGACAAAAGAAGGTGATATATTAGGGACGATCACGGCTGAAAGGCTGTGTGAGAGCCAACATAGGAAAATCACCCATGGTCACGATACGATGCATGTACTGCATTTTTTTCCAAGTTTATTTAATAATAAAGGAAACGCTAGTAACAAACCATATAAAAATAGAAGTAGTTTGGGTCTCAATCTGGAAGTATTTGATTTATTAGACTCAACCAAATACATTATTGTTTGAACATTAAGAATATTCCCTCTTGGAAAGATTAAGTCTTGTAATTTTTTAGTATCAAGTTTTATGAATTACCCTTCCCCAACAGCAACTATTTTTTATTTTTACTTTTATTGTAGCATATTAAAGAAGTGAGGTTGAGGTTTTCTGATAATTGCTCCTCTCTATTGATATTGTTGAATGATATGAAACCCTCGTTGCCCATATTGAACATTGATCTTAAATTAATTGTTAAATTTCATGTCTTAAACTTTTTGCCCCATTGGTGATTTTTGCCTTATGTTGTTTTTTTATTTCAGTTTACTGCATTACAGTTGCATGGCTGAAGAGGGGCCAGGCCTTGATTATGAGAGAAGAAAGGCCTTTCATACTAAGATACTGACCCTAAGAAAAGTACTGTCTGAAACTAGGGGAATTGGAAATCACTTTTGGCAAGAAGATACATACATTGATGAGAAGGGGGTAGAACAAGTTCTGTTACAAGAAAGAAAAGACTGGTACCTGAATCAACTGACAGAGATTCGAAATTTAGAAATTGTCCAATCGGAGTGGCCTTACATAAATTGGGAAGAGATTGTAAAAACCTGTTGTAAAGTAGATGTGTTGAAACACTACCTGAATGAGGTCTGTGTATATCAGTATAACAGATCTAATTGTCCCTCAGGTCTGACAGCAAGAACATTATTGGTTCAAAGGATCCCCATTGGTGGCCTAACAGGAGATTACTATGAGATAGGAGAGCTGCAGGGGTTTTCCTTAGGGCGGGGACAAACTGGGCGGCTTATTGGTTTCCCCGAGCTGAGAGTCTATGCAGAAACTCGATATGTAAACTGGGCAAGTAAGATCTTATGTACTTGGAATGAATTTGGAGAAGTGGTTCCTCAACAGTTTGTGGCAGTAACTTTGAAAAAATTGGTGATGGAAATAGCCCAGAGAACCCTAGGTCCTGGTTTGCACCTTAATGCTTAAATAAACCAATGAAACACATCTAAAATCTCTGTACTTTTCTCTTTATAATAATACATTTAGGAATATTACTGATTTGTGCATTGTTTAAGTATGTCGTCCACCCCTGTAGATTTGTTGGAATCCAGATATCCGGTATGCAAAAATTCAATAGAAAGAATATCTAAGAAATGGGCCGTTAGAACCAAAAACTTGAGAACAATATGGCCAGAAAATGGTACCTTTGATGTAACAGTGTGTGAGGAAATGGAGGGACTAATTAAGAACCATAAACCAAAAGATAGAAGCAAAAAACGAGAAGAAAAGAGAAAATTAGAACAGGAAGTACTCAACCTGTTCAAAAATGAAGGAGTTAAGTTCCTGAAAAATATGAGGAAAATAAGAGAAGTGTTAAAAAAGGATGATGAAAAAAATGAAGAAAACTTTGAGAAAATGACTGAGCCACCTCCCTATGAACCTCCCAGCCAAAAGTTAGAAAAGATACAAACATCAACTCAAATGCCAATGGTAGCAATATCAGGAGAGGTCAAGATAGAAGGACAAGTAGAAATAGTAAGTAAGTAAGTAAGTAAGTAATTTTAATTTATAAAGCACATTTACACACAGCGCAAGCTGACCAAAGTGCTGTACAATCAGTGACCAGAAAAGCACAGTTAGAATAAAAACACATAGCACCAATAATCACAATTGTATAAAACATAAAATAAAAAGTGAAAAGCACACAACACAGAAAATACAGATAACAAACAGGAGTGCCAAATTTAAGAAGCAAAAAAGGCCAGGGAATAAAAATGAGTTTTTAACTTAGATTTGAATGCAACAATGGAGGTGGCAGATCTAATGTCCTGGGGGAGCTGGTTCCACAAACGCGGAGCAGCGACTGCAAAAGCTCTATCACCCTTCTGTTTAAGCCGTGAGCGCGGCGCAAACAGGAGCCCTTTATTTGACGATCGTAATGACCTTTGTAATGAATGTGGCTGTACAAGGTTAGTGACATAAATTGGTGCGAGCCCATTTAGTGCCTTAAAAACAAACAGTAAAACTTTAAACTGAATCCTAAAGTGAACTGGTAGCCAATGCAAGGAGGCCAGAACTGGGGTGATGTGCTCACGCTTCCTAGTGCCAGTTAAAAAGCGCGCTGCTGCATTTTGCACCAGCTGCAAGCGTCTAAGAGATGATTGTGGGAGGCCGAGGTAGAGAGAATTACAATAATCCAGCCGTGATGTTATAAAGGCATGGATAACTTTCTCAAGGTCATTATAAGATAGAAAAGACTTTATCCGTGAAATCATTCTAAGCTGATAAAAACAATTTTTGACCACTGAGCTAATCTGTTTGTTAAGGCAGAGTTCTGAGTCAAGGATGACACCCAAGTTTCTGACATAAGGTTTGATGAATGGAGTGAGGTGGCCTAAATTTTGCTCCACAGTACATCTTGCCTTGCGAGAACCAAAAATGATGACTTCTGTCTTATCATCATTTAGCTGAAGAAAATTGTTAGCCATCCAATTTTTAATGTCATCAAGACAGACTAGGAGAGAATGTATGGAATCCCGAGATTTTAAAGGCAGGTACAGCTGTGTGTCATCCGCATAGAGGTGAAAAGAGATGTTGTGCTTCCTTATGATATCACCCAGTGGTAGCATATACAGGTTAAAAAGCATAGGACCCAAGATGGACCCCTGAGGGACACCGTATGAAACGGAAGCAGAGGATGAGGAGAACTTGCCAATCGATACTGAGAAAGTCCTATCCTTGAGATAGGAACTGAACCAAAGTAATGCGGTCTCCCTAATGCCCACCTGCTGATCAAGGCGAGTAAGGAGGATGTTGTGATCAACGGTGTCGAAAGCAGCACTAAGATCCAGTAATATCAAGATGGCATTATCACCTGAATCTAGTGTGAGAAACAAATCATTAGTTACTTTGAGTAAAGCTGATTCAGTGCTATGAAATGATCTAAAACCTGACTGGAAAGGTTCTAGTATGTTGTGGGAGGTCAAAAAGGGAAGCAGCTGTGACAAAACAGCTTTTTCCAAAATTTTTGAAATAAAAGGAAGCTTAGAAATGGGACGGTAGTTATTCAGACATTTACCATCAAGATTGTGTTTTTTAAGCAGGGGTTGGACAATCGCATGCTTAAAACATGTAGGGACAGTGCCAGATGCAAGACATGAATTTAAAATGACCTGAATGGACGGGCCAACTACATCAAAAACATCCTTTATAATAAAAGATGGAATAGAATCACAAAATGAAGTAGTAAGTTTCATATGTGAAACTAAATTTCTCAATTCAGTGAGAGAGATTGGCTGAAATTGGTTAAAAATGGCTAATGCACCAGAGCAACCAGGCGGAGTAACAGATGAGGTGAGGGTAAACACTGATCTAAAGTTCTCAATTTTATTAGTAAAAAACTTAAGAAATTTCTCACAAGCATCAGTGGATGCATCAGCAACTGGGGAATTTGAGGGGCTGATCACAGAGTTTATAGTACTGAATAAAATCTTTGGTCTGTTTGTGTGTTTACTGATCAAATCAGAAAGATGCTTTGCTCTGGCTATTTTTGCAGCTGCCTGGAAAGAAGCTAATGCAGATGTAAAAATTTGAAAAGAAACATTAAGATGATCCTTTTTCCATTTCCGTTCAGCTATACGGCAAGCCCGCCTAAGAGAGCGCGTATCCTCATCTAACCAGTAATGAGATTTTAATTTGGGGCGAGTGTATATAAAAGGTGCTACAGAGTCAAGTATGGAAGAGCAAGATGAGTGAAAAAGGGTAACTAATTCATCCGTGCTAGAGGAGAACGATGCCGCTGTTGCAATAGTAGAAGCAACATTTTCACTCAAAAAACTATCAGAAAACTGAACTGCAGTGAGAGGATGTATCTGGCGAGAGTAAAAGTCCTGAACTCTGACAGTTTGCAAAGGACTAAAAAGGGTAATGTCAAATATAATGGGCTTATGATTAGAGAAAGTGGCCTCCTCAATCATAATATTATCAACAGTAAAACCATAAGATAAAATTAGATCAAGAGTATGTCCTAGCTTGTGAGTAGCTTTATCTATATGTTGCGTAAGGCCAAAGGCATCTATTAGATCACAGAATTCGCTAACCCTAGGTCTATCTGGACAGCAGACATGAATATTAAAGTCACCAAGTATAAGGAGACGATCATACAGTGACACAAAATGGGATAGAAAATCAGAGAATTCTGTAATAAACTCTTTGTCTGGCTTAGGGGGCCTATAGATCAGTGCACAGACCAATGATGACATAGTAGATTCTACAATTACACATTGCAGTTCAAAGGCGGAAAAACTCCCTACAGATAGTGTCTGTAATTTAAAAGTGTTCCTAAAAACAAGAGCCACACCACCTCCTCTTCCAACGCACCTCGGCGTGCTAATAAATGAACTAATAGATAGATAATAGATGAAATAGATACAGATACAACTGAGAGAGACAGAAAGAAAGCAGAAAAGGGTGAGGACGACAGGGCCAGTCAACACTCCCCAGATTATAGACACCTAGAGGATGAGGGAGGCAGAGGTGCATGCGGTCCTGATCCTTATAGAAAACTGACACAAGCACTGGACGACTTAGTAAAGAGGTGCGAGGAGACCTACGAAAGGGTGACAGAAGATTTAATACAGATACATACAGATTCTGAACAGGCTTTAAGTCAAGTTTCAGGCAACAGCTCACAAGGAGAAGATGAAGAAGAAGAAGATGCCCCTAACGTCAGAAGCCAAGAAAAAACACAACGTCCGAAAATCGACAAAAGAGCCCCTCGGGATCAGCCTCAAGAAGCCTTCCAAGAGGGGAGCGAAAGCTGGTCACAGGGAGCCTCTATCTCCAGGATGACCCTGAGCAGTGGCACCTACCCTGGACCCGAGCACCACAGGGGAGACTGACAAGATCTGCAAGTGTCACCCTCTTTCCTGAAGGCGCAATACCGAAGTCGCGTGACAACAAGGAAGGAAAGCAGTTCCCCATTTTGATAAAAGGGGATCAAGCACAGTACGTGCCATGGGCATCTCAGGACCTGGATGGACTGGTTGCGCGTCTACCAAACTTAGATGAAGGGGCAGGCAAGTGGATCAGACTGCTGGAGGAGGAGACAACAGGAAGGCTATTGGCATTGGGGGATATCAAAGCACTCCTTGCCAAATGCGTGGGAAGTTCCAAGCTGAATGAACTTTTAAGAGCAGCAGACATCCAAGCGATAGACACCCCAGATCTTGATGGACACCCATTTCATTTATATAGGAGGGGTATATGGCGTGGGTTAAGGGAAGAGTTTCCCAACCGCATAGATCCCCGAGCCCTCAAGGGAGAATAGATGGGAGAGGAAGAGAACCCTGCCACCTACATACAGAAACAACTGAGAAAGTGGAAGCAGGAACTTGAAAGAGATCCTGATGAAGACTTATTGATGACGGCATTGTTCAGAAATGCTGTTGTCGATGCAATGCCTCCACTAGTAAAGGCCAAACTGGAAGATGTAGTGGGTCTGAACTCCAAGTCACACAAAGAGTTCTGTGATCATGTGACCCATGCAGTCGAACAGTATAGAAGAAATGAACTAAAACTGAGAAATCAAGAAAAAGATCTTCAAAGAAAACTGGTGCAGCTACAGCTCGAAGCACTGGCAAGAAAGAAAAAGACGCAAGCCGTGGTCAAAGACAAAGATGAAGAAAAAGATCATGCAGCAATGATGGCTCCAGTAAATGTCCCAGTTCCTATGGCACCGCAACCGGGTGCAGCCACTGTACAACAAACACCTGGGAGTGGACCTCAGCAGCCAGCGCCTATCGTCATCTATGTGAAGCCTGAACAACAAAACAGATTTGGTCCAAGGCCCGGGCAAGGTGAGCAAGGAAGACAGAATAGAGGAAGGAACTCATGTTGGGGATGCGGACAACAGGGCCACAACAGAAGAGAATGTCCCACCAACCCTTGGAATGCAAACCAGCAACAAGGTTCCCGATGGCAAGCAGGCCAACAACAACAACCTCCATGGCAAGGTCAGAGGCAACAGCGACCCCAATGGCAGGAAGGGCAACAACAACCCCCATGGCAAGAGCAGAATCAACAGGGGCCCCGCTGGCAGGACCAACCAAATCAACCAGAACAAGGACATCAGCAACAGGGACCAGTCAACCCATGGCGAGGTCCAGATGTCGGATACTAGGGCTGCCAAGAAGATCCTACTGGGGAGGGGTCAGCACCCAATGATAACTGAAGATGCTGATGCAGAACCGATGCTGCAGGTCAATATTGAAGGCAAGAACACACCAATGATGATAGACACTGGAGCAACTTATACATGTATAAGCTCAAGTCATGCCTCACACCTCCCCATGTCTGGCAAGTTCACAAAGACAGTAGGATTTTCTGGACAAACGCAGCTAATTCCAATAACGGCTCCAGTGCGTCTAAGGACAAAGGACAAAGAAGTAACTCTGCCTATCCTAGTATCAGAGCAGACCCCTGTTAATCTGTTAGGGAGGGATGCCCTATGTAAACTAAAGCTACAAATATCATGTTCCCCTGAAGGTATTTACATTGGCAGCAAGGGGGTTAGGCAAATGGTAGTCACAGCCCCCCAGGCCAATGCCTACTGGATAGGAGATTTAGAGGAAGAGGTAGGGAAGACAGTGCGAAAATGGGAAAAGTTTGTTAAAGAACAACTCAAAGACCCCAAGTTACCTGAATTAGAATTTCACTGCACCATGATATATGACCCACTGAAGAGAGTAGACATAGAGAAAAAGCGGTTGCAAGAAACCAAAGATAAGAAAGTTCCCCTCATTTCACAGCATATAATAATAGGACCACAAGGAGCGGCATTACAAGTTGACAGTAATGAGTTTATTAAAGAATGGTTCCAGATCCCAAATTCAGTCCCCCATATTACATTGTATTTAGAGCAGGGAAGTGAGAACAAAGAAATAGGCCCAATGATGAGAAAAGCCAAAGGAATACAATGGAAAAGCACGGACAACCCCTTAATTTTTATTTCAGCAGATAAACATTTCATGAAAATTGCATGTGCAACAATTATGCAGGGAACTCCTAGAGAGGTGGAAGTCAGTAATCAAAGACACATGAATTTGGAAATCATCTTGGAAAAAGAGATGAAACAAACGGAGCTGATTGAAGAGATGGAGCAATTAGTTCCTGAAGAATTGTGGTCAAAACATGACACGGTGTTGGACTGATAAAATCTGCTAGCCCTATAGTAATTAAGACAAAACCAGGGGCTAAGTTACCACACAAGTACCAATATCCATTAAAACCTGAAGCAATAAAAGGCATCAGAGGAACAATTGAAGGACTAACCACAGCAGGAGTGCTGTTTGAGACATCCAGTCCTTGTAACACTCCTATATTGCCAGTTACCAAAGCAGATAAAGCCAAATGGCGCTTGGTACATGATTTAAGGGCAATCAATGAGATAGTAGAAGATTGGCCAGCAGAAGTTCCGAATCCTCACACCCTGCTTACAAATGTGCCACCTGATGCTAAGTATTTTACAGTGATTGATCTTTGCTCTGCCTTTTTCAGCATTCCATTGGCAGAAAGTAGCAGACATTTGTTTGCTTTTACTTATGAGGGGAATATCCTATACCAGGGTCCCTCAAGGGTTCCGCCATAGCCCTCACATATTTAATCAGCTGTTAAAGGCTGATCTGGAAGATCTGGTACTGGACAGTACACTTCTCCAGTATGTGGATGACTTGTTGATCTGTGCCCCTACACTTGAGCAATGCCACAGAGATTCCATTAAAGTCCTGACTAAATTAGCAGAAGGAGGACATAAAGCCTCAAAGACAAAGCTGCAGTATTGCCTTCCCCAAGTAGAGTACTTGGGAAGATTAATTGCATATAAAACCAAAGCAATATCACAAAGCCAATTGGAAGGAATTAGCAAAGTGCCGCTTCCACAGACTGTTGGTCATATGATGACATTCCTGGGCATGACTGGATTCAGCTCAGATTGGATAGAGGATTATGCAATCAAGACTGCCCCATTGAGAGCCTTAATGAAACAGGCAGGGCAGCAAAATTTAAGAACCACACTAACATGGAATAATGATGCGACAATAGCATTCGAATCCATTAAGAGAGAACTGCAAAGTGCTCCAGCTCTCACAAGTCCTGACTATACAAAACCCTTTCACCTCTATGTAGCTAACAGAAAAGAGGGATATGCCTCTGCAGTATTAATGCAGGAGACTTGTAAGGGGAGGGGAAAACAGCCCATTGCCTTTTATAGTACAAGGTTGGACAGTGTAGCACAGGGGTATCCTCCTTGTTATCAAGGACTCGCAGCTGTATATTATGCTTATGAGAAGGCTTCTACTTTGACTATGGGATACCCTGTGATAATATATGCACATCATAAGGTGGTGGAAATGTTGGAACAAGGTAGATTTGTTTTAACACAGGCCAGAAGCCTGGCATATTCAGCTCTTTTGACATATCCTGATGTAACATTAAAGCATTGTGCTACTGTAAACCCAGCAAACTACATACCTCTGGATAATGAAGGCACGCCACATGATTGTGTGTCTGAATCACTGGCGTTTACCCGTCTTAGACCAGATTTAGAGTCTACGCCCATACTAAATGCGGTGGCTGATTATTTTGTAGATGGCTCTTGCTTCAGAGACCATTTGGGAAATCATGCTGGTTTTGCTGTGGTTAAACGAGAAGGAAGTGAGTTTCTTCCTGTAGTTTCTCAACACTGTGAACAGCCTTGTTCAGCACAACTGGCTGAGTTGAAAGCCTTGACAACAGCTTGCCAGCTGGCAAAGGGGCAAGTTGTAAATATTTATACAGACTCTGCGTATGCGCATGGAGTTTGTCATCTTTATGGAGCAGTTTGGAAACAAAGAGGGTTCAGAAAAAGTGATGGTACCCCAATACAGCATGCCGAGCAGATTGTACAGTTAATTTCAGCTATGATGCAACCCAAACTCTTGGGTATTATTAAATGCCAAGCGCACAAAAAGGGAAATGACTTTGTAATACAAGGAAATAATGCTGCCGATGCAGAGGCTAGAAAAGCCTCAGGGTGTCAAGTTGCTGTAATGGCCCCCATGGTGTTAATACAGCCTGAGCCCCGAATTGCAGACCGTGCTCGCATACAAGAGCAGGCTAGTGCTGTCGAACAATCAGTATGGCAGCAAAGGGGGGCCACAAGAGATGTGAATGGAGTATGGCGATCTCATGAAGGACTAATCATTGTACCACATGCTCTATTGACTGTGTTAATTTCTGAGACACATGGATTTGATCATTGCGGTCGAAATGAGATACTGAGAAAAATCAAGCAACAAGGATATTGGTCACCTTATTTGCAAGCGACAGTGGATGATTTTCTAACAGGGTGTGATATTTGTGCTCAGAACAATGTGAGAAAAGGGACTTCAGCACCTATAGGGCACATCCCTGTACCCGAAGGACCTTTTAAACACTTGGTAATGGATTATGTCGACATGATCAAGCCAGTCAGAGGCAAAAGATACATGCTGGTGATAATAGATAGATTCAGCAGATGGGTGGAGGCTGTGCCATCATCAGACCAGGGCTCTGGGACTGTGATTAAGTTTTTGACAAGAGAAGTGATTGCCAGGTTTGGAATTCCATCTGAGATCAGTTCCGACAACGGCTCCTCATTTATTCAAAGAACGGTAAAGACTGTCTTGCAACAGTTGCGAATAAAACAGCGGCTAGGGTGTGTTTACCATCCCCAATCTCAAGGAATGGTGGAGAAAGCAAACGGAACCCTAAAGGCAAAGATTAGCAAAATCTGTGCAGACACCAAATTGAACTGGGTAGATGCCTTACCACTAGCGCTAATGAACTATCGCATGCAAACTAATAGGACTACAAATTTGACTCCACATGAGATGCTCACGGGTAGGCCTATGCCAGTGCCTTACTTAAGAGGCCCTTATGATGGACCGCCTTTGGAGCAATTGCAAGTTGAGTTAAGAACGTACATGAGGCAATTAACTGCTATACATGAGGCTATATCTTCACAGGAACAACGCCGAGGGCCTAGAGAGGACGAAGAAGCTCCGTGTGCAATCGTTCCAGGAGACAAAGTGTATCTAAGAGTCTTCAGAAGAAAATGGAATGAGCCAAGGCGGGAGGGACCCTACACAGTCACACGAGCAACACCAACAGCAGTACAAGTGGAGGGGAGCACTACCTGGTACCATCTGAATCACTGCACCAGAGTACCACAACTGCGACAGCGAGATCCTGAGCAAACTGACGAGGAAGCCGAGGACTTATCAGAAATTTCAGACGAAGGTCGGAGCCAAGATGATAGTCAGAGAACCCCTGAGGGGATTCCAGAGTCCGCACCGGAGACGTCTAGGGCAGCTGAGGGACAACCGGAGCAGCTCCCGCAGCACGAGCCAGAGCGGAGGACACAGCAGGAGGAGCCACACCAGGAGCCAGAGCCGGCACAGACAGAGCACGAATCACAGACAGAACAGGAGCCCGACGAGCCAAGACAGAGCACAGAACAGGGACACCCGGAGGAACATGCTATCAGGACTATATACGATCCTGACATACATGGGGAACATAGTGCAACAAGAGATAGCCGCTATAGACCAGAACCAGACACCACCCCAACCACAGCAGGTGCCGGTGAACCACGGCCGGGCCCAAGTCGGGAGGGAGATGCAGGACCTTATGGTCACGGTACTACTCTTGATGAGCTTGGTGCAGACCGTACCACAGACCGAGAGCTTGCCAGCCCAGAATTATCCGTCGAGCAACTACTGGCAGAAGAATTCCCAACAATTAACTTGTCAGCACTTGAATGGTCACCCGACGATTTCAACATGTGATGAAGTGTCCCAGTATGAGAGACTTTGGGACAGTGCTGTTCAAAATGAATGGTACAGGTGGCACATGGCACATTTCACAGTAGATCAATCATTCATGGACAGTTGTGTGTTTTGCACCCCATCACCAATGAGCAGGCTGATTGTTGTACCAAACCCATATGATTACAGACATTGTGCTGGACATTATTCAAAGCAGTGTGATGCAGAGAGAAACACTGTTCCTTTTTGCCATGCAGAATGTTTAGCCCTGGCAGGACGTGAAAACAGGGAACGCTACTATACTCATGCATTATGGGGAGAGGAGTGCATGGATATTGATGTAAGGATCCCAACGAATATGATTGAAGTTCCAGTAGTTTATGAAATAGATTATACATTGCAGTACGAATGTTATAATAGTACAAATGAAAAAGCGGGTCAAAATGTGGGAATCTTTGGAGGAAATTGTATAACTATTTGGCATTTAGATAAAAATATGCGAAGTCAGAAGGGAGTAAATAGACAATGGGATAAAAGGTTTGCTTCTGCTACACTCACAGATAACTTCACAGTAATAGGATGGGAAGATTGCCCAAACATGACAATTGGATGGCCCTTGATTGAATCTTATGAGATTCAGGTTAATGCTATAGCCGACTACTTTTGGGTGTGTGGGGAAAGCAAACTAAGACCGACACTACCAAAACATTGGAGAGGTTTATGTGCAAGAGTGAAACTAATACAAGATGCCACTATGATCACATGGGATCCGAATGAGAATGTTAAAAGTGAACCAAAACAGAAAATAGTGAAAAGGGCTTACCAAAGTGACCCAAATGTTTATATTGATGCCATTGGTCAACCTAGAAATATCCCACACCAGTTTAAAGCAAGAGATGAAGTTAAATCTGGATTTGAGTCTATTTTTGTATGGATTACACCAAATAAGAACACAGAATGGATTAATTATGTGTATTATAATCAACAGAGATTTATTAACTACACAAATGATGCACTTAAAGCTCTTGGGGAACAATTAGCCCCAACAAGTAAAATGGCCTGGCAAAACAGACAAGCTCTAAATTGGTTATTAGCTGAAAAAGGAGGAGTCTGTGTGTTCGGGGAAGATTGCTGTACTTACATTCCTAACAATACTGCCCCTGATGGTTCGTTTACTCGTGCTATGGAGAAATTGAAAAACCTTAGAGATGAAATAACAAGCTAATGCTGGAAGAGATAAGGCAGTTGGGACATGGTTTGAGTCAATGTTTGGGTTCTGGGGCGAATGGCTGACCAAAGTAGGAGTAACGATTGTTATTGTGTTGGTAGTCTCTGCAGTGTTGTTCTGTTGTGTTCTCCCCATACTAAGATCTTTGTTGGTTAAGGCCACAGCTAGACAAATGTTACTGCATACAGAGTTGAATGTACAGCATGACTCTGAGGCATTTATGTTAACCATGATTACAGCAATGGACAAATGTGAAGAATATGAGACCCCTTATCTTCTTAAACAACGAAACCAGAAAAAGGGTGCCACTTTTATTTTACTATTATGACGCTGTTTGTATATAAGAAAGGGAGAGAGTCTAGAATTGTATTTCCTTTTGGGGCGTGTAGTGTAGATATAGTCTTCTAGATATAAATAGGTAGGAAGATAGTTTTGTTTGTTGTTTTTGGCAAAAACCCTTTCCCCTTGTTTTTCTTTGCCCATGGTAGATCCCAAAATGTCAATAAGAGGGATATGCATTATGTATTTCTTTCTTTCTTTCTGCCACTATCATCACAATATACAGGCCAAAACTGGGGGTGCTCCAGAGGAGGTTGCAGGTGATCGTCAAACTGTCGTCCGCAGCGAAATTCAGAAAACGGCAGGAGGTTAAACTCAGATGGGAACGATGTCTTCCGCTGCAAGAAGACGAGTATTCCCGGGAAGGGTGCCCAACGTGGTATAGGAGAGTAGTGCTACATCCTGCACGACCGGGGTACCCAAGACGACACCTAGGACCAGTGGCAAGGCAAATATTGGAACAGGATCCAGCGGTTCTGGCAGTAGGACAGTCAGTTGTTGTCCCAGCTGACTACGACAACCAGGTCGGGATAACTTTTGTCTTTTTCTTCACAAAACCTGGACATCGACCAGTTATAGACCGAGGAGAGAGCACTTTGAAAACAACACGCCATAATTTACCAATCACGGAGTGGGAATACCAGTGTGCGCATTACCCAAGGAACTAGACCTGTGAGTAGGAGTACAAGGGCAAAAGTGCCAGTGGAAGAACCACTTCTTTTAGTGAAGGTGGGGGCCACCCACTGGACGAACATAGTTAGCTTAAAAATCATTAGTTACCCTTAAAAGAACTCCTTTAGTGACCTCACCCATTCACGACCACTATGGACGCAATTCTCGAATATAGAAAAGAGGAATAAATGATTGATGTAAGCTGCCTTTAAACAGTTTGCTGAGAAGTTCAGGCCTTATCATATAAACGACCAGAGCGGAAATGTTCCCATGTCTACCAACCTGTAAACGAATCGGTGAAACGGAGTTGTATGGCCTGTCTTCGTTATGCAGACGACCCAAGTCCCCCAGTTACGCCTGTTATCGTTACTCATGAAGCACCACAGCCAATTGTTGCATACCAATATATTTTTACCTCCAAAACAGGACGAGCAAAATGTCCATCATGTTCGACTGTACATGTTCCTGATCACGAGGGAACTGGAGTCGTTGAGGGATACTACTGGCTGTGTGGCTATCAAGTATATTTGTCGTTGCCAAAGAACTGGACAGGACTGTGTGCTTTAGTTCAGCTACATGGAGGGGCTATCATCCTGCCTCATCACGCAATGAACAGTCAACGGCGTGTGAGAAGAGGATTATTCAACTTCCTAACGGACAGCCCTGTGCCAAAAAATCATCACATATGGACAATTGCAGAAAAGATTGCGGTTGCATTTGCTCCAGCACTAGGAGTAGAAACACTAATGACTGGTTTAGAAATCACCAGATATGAGTTGTCTTCATTCATCAACACGACGAAACTCATGATGGAAGGAATCAAGGAAGAATTACAAGGATTACGTCTTACTGCTCTTCAGAATCGTTTGGTATTGGATCAACTTACTGCATCGCAAGGAGGTGTTTGTGCTATGATTGGAGAGACTTGTTGCACATACATACCAGACAACGACGCGGATGGACATCTCATTAAACAAGGAATAAAAAATATTTCAATGCTTTCTGCCATGATGGCGAAGGATGAAGTAGATTCAAATAATACAATGTGGAACTGGATTAACAACATATTTCCCAATTTGCATAACATATTGATGTTGATAATCTGCATTGTGGCGCCAATACTGATACTACTGTGCTTTTGGCCTTGCATAATGCAGGCGGTTAAGGGGATTGCTAGATCTGATCCCCACCATCAGATGGTAGTGTACTCAGTCAGGGATGATCAACTTTTTGCAATCTAATATAGAAGGCATTTCTATGGAAAAATGGTAACAAGCAGGAGTTGTCCGTGTTACGAGATAACCTAGACGGTCAGATGGATTTCAATTTCTATGGCTTATAAGCATACCCTTAGGGAAATAAGTATTATCATTAATGTTGATTATTCTTGCTCACGCACACATATATTGTTTTTAACGCACACATATATTGTTTTTAAAGCACACATATATTCTTTTTGAAGTAGAAATTCCTCCTGTGATAGTACTAATCAAGTGTGGGACTCTTATTGAGCCCCAAAGGGGGGAATATATTGTGTATAAATTCTGATCATATTCAGTATGCTATGGGACTTTTATTCACCCTGGTTATGAAAGAATGTTTTTAAACATTAACTTGATGTTTTGAAGAAGTATTCATAGGAATTTTGTAAACATTAACTTAGTGTGTTAGTAAATCAAAAATCACATTACTAGTGGGTCAGAAATCGCATTAACTTAGAGTCACGATAAGATTGTTTGCATGAGAGAATCAATCACTACATATTCTAATCAAAATCCAGGGATGGTTTGAAGGCCAGACCCAAATAAATTGTAGCACTGTTCATTTTTAATTAAAAAAAATGAGTTAATGTTGAAATTCCACAATTAGACCAGAAACCTTGTTGCCTAAAAATAATGGTGGCGGACAAGGATAGTTGGATAATAAAAATAAGAGATAACGGGAAATTACCTGATTGGTTTCGAAAGGAAACACCTTTGGGAAGTTTTACTATAACTAGAGGCTGGAAAACACCAAGTTTTCAGATGTTTTGGAGACTTGGGACATCTCACTTTGTTTGACTTGTACAAATAAAGTTGAAACTTTGACACCTGGACCTTCCTTGTCTGAGCAATTTTTTGAGCGTGAAGATCAACATTTTCCCCATCAATATAAACGTGGAAATAGGGGTCTCACTTCACAGAGAATAAATCAGTTCGACAGCATGTCTCGTTATCTCTGCTTCTGTTTATTTAAAACAGTACTCTTTCTTTTAAATGAATTTTAGCGTTTTGATCGTATATTGAGTACAATATTGCAGATTAACAATACATTTTCAGTCAATTAATCACAGATCAACTCAATGAAAAACAGAACAATTCAATTAAGTTCAATATAAAGGGAAACATCCCCACCAAGCGGTGATCATGTACCATTCTACATGAATAAAGTAATTCATCCATAAAACACATTATAACTATATATTTAATACACATTACCTGCACAATAGAAATATAAACGTGGAAATAGGGGTTTCACTTCACAAAGAATAAATCAGTTCTACATAAAAAACACAAGACTATGCACAAATTAATTTCGATTGTTCCTAGTAATACAAAGTCAAAATAACTTGATATAAAATAACACACTCGACGCCAAACACACATCAGAAGATACCTTTCAAGTTAATTGCAGGATAAATCCACAATAAAGGGATTATTTATGTGTTTTGTACACTTTTAACTGTTAATTGCTCAGAACATACTACTTACTCACAGCATGTCTTGTTATCTCTGCTGTGGGCGGTCCCTATTCCATACACTAAATGCCATCACGCATCAGACAGATGGCGCTGTCCCCATTTATGCAGTAATTTAACATTTTACACTCCGTTACAGTAGCGCTTGTTTATTAAAGTTTGGGCTTCTAATAACATCTTTATTTTCTAGATGAGAGGTTTTGATAGCTTTGTAAATGTTGTCAATGGATTATTGGATGTATTTATGTGCGATGTAACCTTCTGTAACATGGAGCACAGAAATGTTAACTAATTAAAGCATGTTATGATGTTTTATCGTAAACAGATATGGTAAAAAGTTGTTTTCTAATTTCATGAGATTTAAACATTTCTGCAAGGAGTTACACAGAGAGGTAGAATTTAGGTGAGTTGAGAAAGCTAAAATCATTAAATCACCTCATGTACTTTTTTTCAATATATAACCATGCATCTATTTACCACACGTTTTTTTTCATTTCAAATTTTTTACAGTTATTTTAAGGGTTTGACATCCAAAGATGACATTGAATAAGCAATATTAAATGAATAAGTAAACCTTTTTAGTGGTTTCTTTTAACGAATCTGGCACTGCATACTACGTTTTCTTGACTCTATGTTATGTTTGTAGATTTTTCCTCACTTATTGCCGAGCAGCAGAGGTGGAGCAGACCTCCTGTCAGAAAACATCTCCAAAGCGCTGTAAACCATATTACTAGTAATTAAAACCACAAACATAAACACTGCTGTTTAAATGTTTTATGTCATGATTTTAGTTTTGTTTAGTTGGACAAAAAAAAGTATAAACTGTTTAAATGAGATGTTTTTGATGTGAATATATAGTAAAGTGTTTTTTATTTCTGTGGTTGTAAGGCTGAATGTTGAGCATCAGTAGTCAATTATTCAGCGTATTAGAATGATAAATAAGCTAAGTAAGGTCACAAAACTCTGCTGGTATTGGTAGTCCATCACACTGAAAGCATTTTACTCCTAGACTCTCCAAGTTTGAATCTAGATTAAAACATATCTTTTTAGTCAAGCATTCACATAACACATCATGTAACCTTGTTCTCCAGAATTGAATTAAAAATTGCACATGGTCATCGTTTGCTTGAAATAATACAAACGGCAGTTATGCTAATCCTTCTCCTTTTGCTTTCCTGTTTCTCCCTCCGAGGGATGCACATCCTACAGTAACTAGAGATTATAGTAGCTCCAGTTTGGATCCAAGCTCATTGTGAAGACTTCCGTTGACACCAACACTCATGAAGACTTCAGATGTAGATGAACAAACAAAACTGCCAAATATGATATATTGTAATCACTGCGTAAATTTGCAGATTTTCAACCCACTTTGTATTGTAACAATATTGGCAATATACTTATATTGAGATATTCCCATTTATTTGTCCACAAAACTCTGCAGGATAATGTGTTTTGCATCAATCACATATTGTTAATTTACATATATTATAGACATTTTACAAAGTGGGTTGAAAATCTGCAAACTTACCCTATAATAATATGTTATTTTTAATAGAACATGACCTTAAATACATGACTTGTATTATCTTAGAGCTATTGCGATATGAACTTTATTTGTTGCCAGAAGATGTTTCTAAGTGAGTCTTAGCCCCCTCTGGCTGATTGACTTCTGATTGATTGTAACATTGAAACATCCATTTTCTGTAGAGCTTCTTTAAATTGTTTTCATTTAAAAATGGCTAAACCCTTAAGACAGTTAACCTGGGATTTCCTGTGGTAAAACAATCATGTCATGTTTCCAATCAAATCATATTTTTTTTTCAAACTAAGATTTTGATATAAAGGTTCTTCTATAGTAATACTAAATGAATGCAGGATTGTTGTGGTAGCCTATTGTTTTTGAAAACCATGGGAACAGTTTATAATATGGATTACTACTATGCAAGGAAGACCATGGTTATTTTTGGATTTACCGTGGTTTTACTACAATCAAAGTTATTATTGGTGTCAAGGCAGCAATACAAGGGTAAAAAAAACACTTTAATAAACAAAACAAACACAAAAACTAAACTAAGAATGTCTACAAAACAAAAGACTACCCACAGGGGGGGGGGTAAAACATAAGGACAGGGGAAAATAAGAATAATTATAAACAGTAACACAACGTCTCACAAAAAAAGGAAGGATAATTAGACAAGGCAAGGGAAGGTAAGGTAATACACGATATACATACAATTCCAAGGCAAGGCCGGGGAAACACGAGCGTGCACAAAGACTCTATACACATGTACAAAGTACATTCAACGAACGAGCACATTACAATAGACATGAGGATGTTTTATAAGGGAGACGGACAAAGGATAATTAACAAGGAACAGGGGACAGGGATTAAACACTGAGGGAAAGCTAACGAGGAAACAAGATGGCGGGAACAAAGACGCAGACCGGAGAGAGAATAGCAAGCCGATAGGATCACTATCTCTCCCTCCACTCACAACCTAAGGCTATGCCATGACTACGCCCCAAGACCAAGAATAGACAAGACATGATGGAAGAGTCATGACATAAGCCCCCCCTCCTTAAATTAACACCTCCTGGTGTTCATCAAGGGGAAGACTAACAAGAAAGGACTGACTGGGTAACAGACAAGACCAGACAAAACATGCTGATCAAGACTAGGGGCAGACAAGAAAACAAGATGACAGGGTTGGGGTGACATAATAAAAATAACAAACATGGGAGGGGGCTGGGGGAACAACAGAGTTCATGGGGGGGTGTCTAGAGGGGTTGGGACAGGGTGGGGCAGTCTTAGGAGGAGTCTTGGCACACGGACTGGATTGGCGGCTGACACACGGACTGGATTAGCGCTGGAAAACTGACTGGATTGCCGGCTGGCACATAGACTGGATTGGCGTCTGGCACATGGACTGGATTGGGGTCTGGGCAGCACTCTCTGGTGGCTGGGCCGGACTGGGTACCTGATTTGGGAGCACCCGACTCGGGACCATCGGAACTGGGACCACCGGACTCGGGACCACCGGAATCGGGACCACCAGATTGGGTAGTGCCCCTCTCCTCGGCTTCTTCTTCTTCGACCTGAATGCTTCTATGTGTGTAACGTTGGTTAAAAGCATTTGATAAATGTAATGCATTTGTGTATTTGATCTGTTAAAATAATAAATTTGCCATTGCTTTTGAAAATGTTTGATCCATCATTGTGTTCAAGGACATTTTGGTTTGCGTTATTTAACAATCAAGAAACGGCGGGGCTGACCGTGCAGCGCCAGCAAACATTATTGATGAACCAGCAGCGGACCGCCATCAGAAATATGCCGGCTGCCGCTTGTGGACCGCTGGAAAAACCATGAGCAAAAAGCCGGTGGACCACCGGCGAATCGTCTGGACTGCCGGCGAGAGAGGACGAGGATGATTAAAGTGGTCTAAATGTTCGCCGGTTCCCGCCTCCTTCCTTCCTTTTAATGAACCGTATTACAGTTAAGTTCTACTTCTGTCGTTATTTTGGTAAAAGTAAAAAACACTTTTAAATAACAGTAACAAATAGTCTGTAATGTAATGTATTACAGTTTGGAAGTAACTTGCACCACACTGGTGGCAACGCATTGCGTATGGGTTGGGGCACTATCAACAGATTGTGAATAAGCACATTGGGAGCGCACTAACGCCACGCTGGTGTGTACGTCTTAACGCTGACATGTGTCTCAAATAAAGTGACCATCAAGAACTTTTGACTAATCTGAGTTTTCTTTTGATAGCATCTCAAGATACTACACTTGCATTTAGCCCTGTTGTTTTCAACCCTAATAGCACACATACATCTGGCGGACATCTATTTAATGTCTGTATTTTCATCTGTAAGACATCTGGTAGATGCTGTTTGCTCATCTGCCCTAAATCTCTGAGATGTCTGCTTTGAGATGTCATATAGACCTATAGAATATGTCTGTAAACTGTGTATGATTTAGAATGGATATACAACAGCTCTTTCTACAATGTTTAGCAGATGTTTTTACACAGCAGATGTTTTCCAGATCTCCAGATCTTTAGCAGACATCTTACTGATGTACCTGTGATATCTGGGAACCGTAACCGAGTGCGATTGTCCCTACAATCGCAGGTCATTTATCAATGACCTGCGCTCATATTGCTCTATAACATCCACACCCGGGCATGCTTTCACAACTGCTTCCAAGCAAACGTAAACAAAGCGATCGCTCTCAGCACAACGGAATCCATTGCAATATTCAGTTTGGGGCTTATAAGAGGTGCTGGACTTCATGTGTGCACTGCACAGTACGATCTGCTTAAATCAGGGGTGTCCAAAGCAAGTCCTGAAGGGCCTGTGTCCTGCAAAGTTTAGCTTCAACCCTAATCAATGATTATCATCAATAATGTAATAGCATTTGAAATTTTGTAGTGAAGTCGTGTCATGAATGCATGAATTAACCTCCTACACATCTGACAATGACAGCAAATGACGTATTTTAGATATATTCTTAAGATGGAAAAACACAATTTTACAGGTGTTGGCGTCATGGCTCTCAAATGGCATAATACTATCGAATAGAACGCCAAGATTCTCACCTGACGACGAGGGTTTTATGGAGCATCTGTCAATAGTCAAGCAGTATTCTTGGTTGTTATGTACGGTGGTGTTCGGTCCAATAAGTAACACTTCTGTTTTGTCCGAGTTAAGTAATTAGAAATTGTTACTCATCCAGTTTTTTATATCGACTATGCATTCCATTATTAGATGGAACAGCTGTGTTTCATGAGGCTTCGAGGAAATACAAAGTTGAGTATCATCAGCATAACAGTGAAAGCTAATTCCGTGTCGCTTTATTACATCACCTAGTGGTAGCATGTATAATGCGAAGAGCAGAGCCCCTAAGCCTGAACCATGTGGTAAACATTACTGGACATGCAATTTGCGTGACACTTTGTTTGTTTTTTCTTACAAATTGAAAGCGGTCGGATAAATAAGACTTAAACCATTTCAATGCTTTTACTTTAATGCCGACATAATTTTCGAGTTTATGTAGGAGTATGCCATGGTCAATGGTGTCAAATGCAGATCTAAGGTCTAGCCGCACCAATAACGAAATACAACCTCGGTCAGATGCAAAAAGTAGATCATTCGTAACTCTGATCAAAGCAGTCTCTGTACTGTGACAAGCTCTAAACCAAGACTGTTTTTCTTCATTAATGTCATTCCTTTGGAGGAAGTTACATAAATGAGCTGAAACTACTTTTTCCAGAACTTTGGATATGAAAGGTAAATTCGATATAAGGTAAGATCGAGGTAAGATCGTCAACGTTTTTACTCATGCTAGATATTTGAAATAATTAAGGTAGATTATTGAGAAACGCATCTTTGGTAGTTGAAGTAATTTTTCTACCATATTTGTAACAAAGAGTTTGATTTGCAGCCGTAGGCCAGTGAAGCAAACATAATATCAGATAATGATCCGTAATGTCTGCACTCTGCTGAACGATTTTAACATCGCCCACATTTATACCGTAAAATAGTATTAAATCTAAATTATGATTACGAAGATGAGTGGGTCCTGACACATGTTGACTAACGCCCATGGAGTTAAGAGTGTCTCTGAAAGCCATTCCCAAGGCATCTGTATCATTGTCTACATGGTATTAAAGTCACCAACGACAATGACTCTATCTGCGGCCAGTACTAGTTCTGATAAGAACCCACCAAAATCTTTAATAAATTCTGTGTGGTCCCCTGGAGGCCTATATACAATAGCTAGAATAAATTAAAAAAATGTTTACTTCTAAGAGATGATGAAATAATTATTGTAAAGTGCATCATCACCACCCCCTCTACCTTTTAGACGAGGCTCGTGTTTATAGTAAAAATCTTGGGGAACGGATTCATTTAGAGTAATATAATCATCTAGCTTTAGCCATGTTTCTGTCAAACATAGCATGTCTATTTTATGATCGGTTGTCATATCGTTAACAAAAAGTGCTTTATTTGAGAGAGATCTAATATTAAGCAATCCGAGTCGTAACAGTTGATTATCTGTATTTTTTCATGTTTGATTTGTTTAACGTTTATTAAATTATTTTCAAGAGGTTTACGCATTATCTATGTTTGCTAATCCGGGGGACAGACACCGTCTCTATTTTATGTTGTTTGTGAGAAGGTATTATTACATGTTGTATATTTTGTGTATTCTGTAACGTGAGTCGGCAAGAAGACAGTTGGTTAAGCCAGTCTGTCTCCTTCTTGACCTGGGCCCCAGGTAGTCAGCCTTTAGCATTATTAAGACTGTGTGCCAAATTTCTAGAGAGGAGGAAAACCCCATCCCAGGAGGGATGGAGACCATCTCGTTGCAACAGGTCAGGTCTGCCCTCAAAGCTCTTCCTGTTGTTTATAAAATCTATATTATTCTACAGCCAACTCTCACACAACCAGCCATTTAGTGATGATAATCTTCTATAAATCTCATCACCACGGTAAGCAGTGAGGGGAGTAGACAAATATTACAGTGTCTGACATCGTGCCTGCGAGCTCACACACCTCTTTAATATTATCTTTAATGATCTCCGATTGACTAACATCATTTGTGCCGACATGAATAACAATCTTACTGAATTTACGATTAGCCTTAGCCAGCACATTTAAATTTGACTTGACGTCAGGCGCTCTGGCTCCCGTTAAACATTTGACTATGTTGGCTGGTGCCTCTATGTTAACGTTCCGGACATTAGAATCACCGATCACTAGGGCACTTTCTGCAGGTTTCTCAGTAGGTGTGTCACTGAGCTGTGCAAACCTGTTCGAGACTTTAATCGGAACGGTTGAGTGATGTTTTGTCTTGCGACTATGCCGTCTCACCATTACAAAGTTTCCCAGCTGCAGGGAATTTTCAACCGGAACCCAGCTGTGTTCGCTAACATTGCTCGCAACCGAAGTGTTTTCTACGGTCCTAACACTCTTACTATCCTCAAATAAAGATTGGATGCGAGACTCTAATTCTAAGATCTTCTCCTTCAGCCTAACTACTTCGCTGCATTTATGGCATGTAAAACCCTAGCGGCGTTACGTTTCAATTAATATAGTTTTAGAATATAAAGTTATAAATAATTTGGCAACGACAGTGATAGGTAACGATAGTAAAATACACTAATATTAAAACCAAGAACAAATGTGAGGTGAAGCAAGTGTCCGAGGATACAAACTAGCCGCCGGCAGCGATGCAATCAGGAACCGGAACAGGAATACGTGCCAAGAACACAAGAGCAAGACTAGGCACACACTAATCTAACATACATAAACATACAGTTTAATATTTGAAGAAGGTTAAAGTTAAAGCAGAGAGAGGAACAGAGCATGGATTATGGCAGTATATGATATTCTGGGCCCAGTTTTTCAAAAGTAATCCAGTGGGATTTCGGATCACGGATTGGATCAAATCTTGGAAATGTGTTTTTCAAAAGCATAAGAGGGATTCCGAATTAAGATCAGAGGGTGTAATCCGATTTTACATTTTATCTGGATCAAACCTGCCCCTTGGGTTTTTCAAGACTTTGAACTCGGTTTGGGATCTATTTGATCCAAAAAACAGGATTATCCTGATCCCAACAGAGGGGTGGATTCAGTTGTGATTTTTCGAACCAAATAAAAGTTTTTTACATGAATGATCACAAAATCAATGTTTACTGATGATATATACTTTTCTTCATATTTGAAGCATATATGAACCATGTCACATCTAATGAGATATGGTAAACAACAAAAACAAAAAAGCTATCAGCTATCAGCTGTCAAATAAACGTCAGTGTTGCTCACAGCTCTATAATTCCAGAGTATATTAATGGCAATGACAACAACAATTATATACTCAGTAATTCAGTAGACTAGTTAAAAGTAATTTCTCACAATTGCATGTCCAGGGTGTCCTTCATTAGGTAAGAACATTAGCGGCTGTTCTGGTTCTACATCAGGCTCAGGTCCATCAAAATTGTCATCAAAAGGGACATGACGCCTGATGGCGATGTTATGCAAAACAATACAAGCAAGGATTATGTTGCATGCCACCTTGGGTTGTACTCGCAAGTAGTTAAGACACGCAAACCGTCTCTTCAGGACTCCATTTATGCATTCAATGGCACATCTTGTTTTGCAATGTGAGGATTTAAAGCGTGCCTGCTCAGGTGTTTGCAACTAGAAAAGGTGTCATTTGCCATGGTAGGAGTGGATACGCGCCGTCTTCCAATACTATACCATTTGGTCGGTGGGATGAAGCTCTCTGTATAGTGCACTTTCTTTTAGAATACGTGCATCATGAACAGACCCTGGCCATTTCACAACACAGTTGGTTATTTTGAGGTCGGCGTTGCCCACAAGCTGGATGTTGATGCTGTGCCTCCCCTTTCGATTGACATACTCACACTCCCTTTCACAAGGTGCTTGGATATGCATCTGAGTACAATCAATAGCACCAATAGTGCTAGTCATGTTCCCCATTTGAAAAAAAACTTGTGCTTAGCCTGAGTTGTCTGGTCATCCTTGGGAAAGGAAACAAATTGATTGATCAGACTGCCCAGTTCTACTGACATAGCCTTCACCACATTACTCACTGTTGCTTTTCTCACTCCCATATTGTGATCAATAACTTGGTAGAAAGTCCCGGATGCGTGAAAGCCCAGAGCGATTACGCACTGTTCCTCCAGGGTTAAAGCATGACTCCTTTGGGTTTGGTTTTGGAGTGTTGCCCTGACAAGATCCGCAATGTTCCTAATGTCATCTCTCCCAAAGCGAAAACGTGCATACAGTTCTTATGATTTGTATTGCTCGAGTGGTTTGGCAAGCTCAGTATGCACCCTTTGACGGAACCTTCTCCTACGGTAATGATGAACAACACCCGCCATGTGGATGCCTCTTTAGGCTAAGAGAAATGGGTGCAAAGACATTATGTTTTTAAATGGTGTCACCCATTAACCAGCAATGAACTGATTGGTGTGAGCCTAATTGAGCACAAACCAAAGCAATGATGCTCAAGGCTTTTAAGGTCAGTGTTGGCTACACCAAAGAGTTGGAACCATGCACTCAAAAGGGGCTAATTTCACTGTGGCAGAAACCTTTGCACTGCTGCAGGGTGTTCGGGCCAATTTTTTCAGTTCTGCAAAGGGTGGAGAAGTGACCAAAAAAGGAAAACACAATATTTGGGAGGTCATAACTAATCATGTCAATGCCATGGGGTCTGGCCAAAAGAGGACCATAAAACAAGATTATGTTGCGATGGAAGAACCTTAGGGCCGAGGCAACGAAAGACCTTACTGAAGCCAAGAACCCCCAAACAGGTAACAAGCCATATAAGGGGGATGATTTCACTGATATGGTCCTTGATATGGTAGGAGGAGAAAAATCTGAGGCTCTGCATGGCATTGAAGTCATAGAAGCAGATGGAGAGGCCACAATAACAGAGACTAGGACTTCAAGGGAATGCGAGCAAAATTCTCCTGCAGAGGAAATGTTTGTCCTGGACTTAACTACAGTGACTGAGGAGGAAGATAGATCCCCAGTGGATGTAATGAAGACAGTCCAAGACGTTCCTCAGCTACAAACCAGGATGGTGACAGCTATAAGTTGCTTCTGAAACGGGAAACCGAAAGAGCAGAAGTAAAATTTGCAGAGTATCTCTATGGTGTTGGGCGTCCAAATTTTGTCAATTTCATATTTCTTCACAAATCGATGCTATTGGTCAGTCCGCATCTGCCCTGTTATTTTTTACAAATTATATACCAATCTAAAGTGTGGAAAATAGCTTAAGAGGTAGATTTGTGAGCAGATTAGGCTAATTTCTGCCTATTAGACAGCCTAGTCAGATCATCGTTATTGTATTGCATCACATCACGTATAGTTCTTAAACCTTTAAAATAGAGTTTAGGAAGATGTATGTTACCACATTCGTAAACTTTGGTTAACTTTTGAAGCCTTTTCTCTTGTCAAGAGTCTCAACGCGACCGCCGACTTTATTTGCGTTCAGATTAATTTCCGCCTATATTAGACAGCATAGTCAGTTTATCATTTATTTTGATTTTGCATCACTCATAGCTCTAACGTTTAAAATAGAGTTTAGATGGATGTATGTAACCATGATCAATAGCTTTCATTAGCTCTTAAAGCCTCGTTGTCTCTTGTAAAAGGCTTAACGCGACCGCAGACTTTGATGAACACTGTTGGCAGCAGCAACATTTGTGTCCGTACCATTCTTATCAATGACAGCGTGATCTCGTATCTCCCTGCTCCCAAGTAATAAACCTTGTATCTCCGATTAAACATGTTTTTTGGGAAATGTTTTGTTGATGTTAGCAATATAAGGTATAATAGCAACTTTACTATACAATGTTTAATAATAAAAAAATGCAGTTTTTTTATTTCCTGAAAAATAATGGTTTTGGAGATGCAAGGATTTCGCCCGGCAGCGACGATCTGTATCATGAAAGACAAGGCCGTCACAAACTTCAAAGGTGAAGTCTTCTTCTAGTCCATCCTTTAGAAATGCAAAACACAAGAAGACAGAGGAGAGAAAGAACGAAGCCCTCAACCGAGAAACCCTGAAAATCCGAAAAACTCTTCTGGTAGTCTCTATTTAATTTTAAGGATGTCACATCCTACAGACGTGACTGATCCAATCAGGAGATGGCAACTTTGGGGGGAATGTTAATTGTCTTCGTTTTCCACATGGTGTTTTGCATGTGGAGGCTGATTGGATATTCACAAAGAAAACTTCTAAGAGTTTGATAAAACTAATATAAAAAGAGTTACAAAGACACAACAAACATTAACATTGAGGACATCACAAATGCGCCTCTTAAACACCAAACATAATATACATATCATCTTGGTTAATTGATTTACTTAAAAACTAATAATTCTAGTAGTTATAAAAAAATTCATGGATACTTTTGATTAATGTTTAAAACAGACATAACAACAAGAAGAACCATTACAGGGAATGGTTATAAATGAATATATGTACATTTCCATATACATGTATTTACTATTGTATGTCTGTCCCTAAAGTGAGTAAAGAGAGTTAATCTCCCTAAATTCCATTTGGTCTTAAAATACATTTATATTGATGGTTTGGTGTGGGTTGCTATGGTCACCAGAGATCTGGTCCTGCCTAGGTGTTGATTGCAGATTGGGGGTAGACCCCTGGTGATTAGCTTACTGGTTGGGTGAGGGGTGTTGTTGCTATATTTAAGAAATATAACTAGTTATTGCGTGTCTGATTGGTCTCAGGCACTACATTTTAAAACCACATAACGCGCAGCGTTTGATTGTCAGACAAAATGGCAAATAGCCTAGTGAGTCTATGACGGGTTGAGTTTCTCTTCCTGCGGATCCGTTCCCCCCCGTGGGTCAAGTTCACTCCGAGTGGTTCATAGACCAGTCAGAAGTCTCCCCCTAGGGACACCTCAGATCTCCCCGGGCCGCTCCAGTCCTTTACCCAGAGACCTTGCCTCGTCAGCTCTCTCCAGCCTGTGCCCCTGTACTGGAATTTTTGTATTTCGTTGTGCCTTTTTGTTCCATTTGTTTCTTTAATAACTTGTTTGTTACCCTCGCACCTGAATCCAGACTCCCATTTCCTGACCTCCTGTCCCTCAAACGTCTATTTGTCATAACAATTTGTTATAAGTTAAAATATCAATATCAAAATATCAATTTCCTTCTGCCTCGTTTTTAAACTATGTAAATTTTATTAGCCAATGATATTATTTTCAGAAAAAAATATTTTTTACAGTACTCATTCCTCATGTTTTATTACAATTTGTTTTTGTCAAAAGTCCAGCTGGGGTGACCCACAGATATCATAAAGTCCTTAAAACCTTCACATGTGTTTGCACAGTTACTGAATCCTTCAGGATCAATGGTGTTGATAGGGGAACCATCAAGATGGCAGCTCCAATTGCAGAGCTCCAGATTGTGGACCCGGAAACCTATACGTGAAGCTTGATCCTGCAGCTGAGACCCTTCTATCTTTTGCTAAAAAATCTGCAAGCCACTACCCCTTTGAAAAAAAACATTAGAGGACATGAAGTCCAGGGGCCCGTTTCAATAAGGAAGTTCAAACAACACCGAGTTAAAATCTGAACTCTGAGTTGATTTACTCAGAGAATCGGTACTCTGAGTTTTCAGTTTCAGACCAGCTGATTTGAGTTAGTTCAATCCACTCTGAGTAAGTTCACTCTAGGTTATGCGCGTGCAGCATGGCGATGAAAAGCCATCATCAATTGAGTGAAGATAGCACGATTCACCATGGCAACGGCACGTGACAAAAGCACGTGTTCATTTGTGGCCAATCGAATTGAAGGTACTGTTACAAGCGTACGGTGAATATGAGCACATGTTTAGAAAAAAAATATTCACTTATTAATGCGCAAGTTTATATGTCAATCACTTTTATATCTTTTTTGTTGAAACTGTGAAAATGGGAATTATTTTTAACGCTCCCGCTCTCTCTCCCTCTCTCTCTCTCTCGCTCTCTCTCTCTCTCTCGCACGCGCTCTCGCTCTCTCTCTCTCTCGCTCTCATGTAGGTGCAATCCTTCTGCAATAAAAAGATCTCGGCAGAAGCTGAATATGAAATACAAGAACATCTTTCAGGAAAGTTTAAAGAAATAAAATGCTCTTGCTAGTAGGATGCCTGTTTGGGAAATGTTAAATATACGACTTAAAGTGAACTTTAAAGTTAAGATAAAACGTCCAAACGGGGCCTCACAATTCTCTCCCGACATAAATGTAACTCTCTGCGAATTAATGCAGCTTCCTCATCTATGGGCTCCTGAATAAACGGACATGACATTTTAATGTCTGTGTGACTAAATTGAGCGCGATTAGCAAGATGAATCAATAAACAAATGGCGTATGCAATTTCAACACCGCTCGCACTTCGAAAAGGGGGCGGAGATTGTAACAAACCCTGGGTTTGTGGAATAAAACCTGCTCCCGACCAGCTTAGGTTCACGAAGTGTGTTACTCTGGTAACTCACTCGGAGTATAAGATACCTCGATTTCTGAAATGGGCTTGACTTACCCCGCGGTCGCGGGTTTGACATACCTCGCTTTCTGAAACCAAAAACCCTGAGTATTCCGTTTTCTGGGGTTGACTTACTCTGAGTTTGCACTTACCCTGCTTTTTGAAACGGGCCCCAGAGGCCAACTTCTCTGTTGTTGATAAAGTTTTGAATTCTTGTGCTCTACTTGGTTCAGTTTAACTAATTATGCTAAAAGACCAAGGCAAGGTTATTATCTATTTTATAGATTAAAGCTGGTAAGATTCAATCAAGTAGCTACTAAAGTAAACGTTTATCTGTGTAGTTGTTATCTTTAATTGTATTTGCTGCGATGTTTGTGCACATAATATTTTATCCATTTGTTCTTCTCCTGGAATATTTTTGTTAATGCTTTGAACATGTATGAAGTTGTGCTATATTAAACAATTTACTTAAATTTGTGTAGAATTAGTTTTTCTACTGAATGGGAATAGAATCTCAATGGAATTCGACTTCACTTCCGAAGACAATTACGTCGACACTGCAGACAGCTAATATCTTTTCCCCACATCTCAGGCAACCAAGGTTACATACGTAACCAGGGGTTAACTATCACTTAAAAATAAGTTTTTTTAATCATAGTAGTCTGCTTTAATGCATTTACTAAGTATGAGGAGGTAGATACTTCTTCTGATGCTAACAAGAATCAGGCATGGGTTAGTAAGTGAAAATTATCTTTTGCGTTTTTGTGCAAGATAGAAAGTCATACAGGTTTAAAATGACAAGTGGGTGAGTAAATTATATGTTTTATAAAATATACCTTTAAATGGACATTTTAACTGCTTTAAATAATTGATTTCTAATGTTTTTGAGGTGGCAGGCAGATGCCGTTGTTTGGAGATGGTTTTGAGCAGCAGGCTTGCTTAGATTTCCTGTGCATCTCCATCTCGCCACGCTTGTTTTATCATGCTGCTATACAGAGGGGCACATGAAAGATGGCAGGAGTACGAAAAACTATTTTGATCTTGTGTTGCTGGAAATCAAAGATTATGCGTGTAGAAGGAATGCAAAGAACTTTTTTTGTGAAAGGCCAAACTTTTTTGCTCTATGAGAAATAAAGGTATGATTCAAGAGGAAAACAATACTGGAAGACAAAGCGTGCTGTTACAATAATATGCATGTAAACAAATAAACAGTGCATAACAACAACACAATCTAATATTTTGCGGTGCAAAACAACAGAGCACCCGAGTGTGTTATACGGAAATAGAAGCAATAATTCAACATAGTGGGAGCCCTATGCACACAGTATACTCGGTCACACAGAGCGGAGGGCTGTCGTGGAGGCTAAACTCAAATAAATGCAGTTTACCCATTTCTGAGATGTATTTGCTTTTAGTTAATCCGCCTCTCCGATCGTGGATAATGTTACCTGTAACAGTTTGCTCTGGTCCATTTCTCACAATGATCAAAGTTATTACGAAGCACGTTGTTAAATCTCGTTAGAGAAAGCTCCATCCATCACTATCCCATATGACAATTACTTTGAACTTTCACAAACTTATAAAGAAAACGTCTTGGTTACGTCTGTAACCTCAGTTCCCTGATGGAGGGAACGAGACGTTGTGTCGAGAACGACAGATGGGGTTCGTCCTTGAGAACCAATCAACTCTGACTACTAAGAAAAGGCCAATGAAATTTGGCGAATGAAATTTGCATGCCGGACTCCGCCCCCGGATATCCGGTATAAAAGGAAGCCGGCGTGCAGCATTCATTTACCTCTTGTTCTGAAGAGCCTGAGAGCCTCTCAAACTGCAACAGAAACGATACAGGTTTGTGGCATAAGGGACACAACGTCTCGTTCCCTCCATCAGGGAACTGAGGTTACAGACGTAACCAAGACGTTCCCTTTCTGTCGGTCTCTCGACGTTGTGTCGAGAACGACAGATGGGGTTATGTATGGAAAACGCCACAAACGCTGTATCGCGTCACAATCTCAGCGAAGCGACGGTAACAAGCCTGGGCGTGTCAGCTCGAAGCTTCGCGAAACTTGTAACCTTCCAGTGTGGTGGTCGGGGGGTTCCAGAGCTTTCGAGAAAGATGGATACAGCCCTGACCGGTAACTTTCACGAACGGGGCCTTAGCTCTCTACAGGCGAGAGGCCGTCCGGATCGGTTTACACCGGGAAAGCGCACTCTTAAGCAGAGAAGCGCTGCAGAGGCCACCTCCTACCCGTGGGGAGGAAATTGGTGGATAAGTATGGTCTCGTCCTAGGAGGAGAACGCATGGAACGTGCGGACTGGGTAGTTAACCGCGAGGTGGAGGTCCACCTGGGGAAGCTCATGGGTTACCGAGTGTGGGAACCAGTGTCATGAGGGTATAGCAGACGGAACAGCCCACGGAGGGGGTGTTACTGCGTCTGAAAGCACAGGTCCGGTTAGAACTAAGTGGTAGGTCAAGAATGTCCCGGCCTAAGGGGGAAGGCTGCTCTGCTCAGCCAACCCCGAGGAAGTGCTTAGTGATGGATGGAATGCCTGTTCTTAACCAAGGAGTGGGTAAGAAGGGAGGCTGGTGAGGTACCAATTCTCTTAGCCAAGGTTGGGTAAGAGGAAAAGGGTAGATAGCACACTGACCCAACCTCTGGGAGGGTGGGATGGTGCTTTCGCAGGCATACGCCCCCCCGGATGCCAGTCCTACATGTCGCCACGCAGGACGTGGGCTGACACCGGGTTTACGCGAAGGTTGTTAAACCTTTGCGAAGGTGTTTGGGCATAGCCCAACCCGCAGCTCTACAGATGTCTGCTAGAGAGGCGCTTCTGCCAGTGCCCAGGAGGTGGCTGAACTCCGTGTGGAGTGAGCCCTCACTGCCAATGGGCATGGGAGATTCTGAGATCGGAATGTCGTCGTAACGGCGTCCACGACCCAGTGCGCCAGCCTCTGTTTGGAGACAGCCTTCCCCTTCTGCTGTCCTCCAACAGACACGGAGCTGGTCAGAGCTTAGAGCTCTGCGTGCGGTCCAGCATGTACTGGACACAACACTGATCGGGTTGGGTCTTCCTCCCCTATGGGGAGCGCCTGCAAGTTCACCACTTGGCCCCGGAGGGAGTAGTGGGAACTTCTTGGGCACGCATCCGGGCCTGGGTCTCAAGCTAGCGTGAGAGTATCCAGGGCCGAATTTAAGGCAATCCGGGGACACGGAGGATGCTCGGTGGTCCCCTACCCTCTTGAAGGAAGTGAGCGCCGTCAGGAGGGCCGTCTTACTCAGTGAGGAAGATCGGAACCTCCGAGGGGCTCTTGGGGGGCCCTGAGGCTCCCCAGGACCACTTAGGGTCCCAAGAGGGTATGGAGCGGAGGTGAGGCGGATTCCGCCCTCTCGCGCCCGTTAGGAACCTGATGACCAGGTCATGTTGCCCTAGACTCTTTCCACCGACTGAGTCGTGATGAGTGGCAAGAGCGACTACATACACATTCAGTGTGGAGGGGAGATGTTAGTCTCCAGTCTCGTAAGAAGGAAAACACAATCCTGATCGAGCACCTCAGTGGGTCTTTCTCATTGAGAGAGACACCAGGACGAGAAGAGGCGCCTTCTAGAGGCGTGTAACCGCCTAGTAGATGGGGCCCTAGCCTGGGTGATGGTCTCTGCCAAGGAGGGGGAGTAGCCATCTCAGGATCTTCTTGTCCCGTCTAGAGACCAGACATGGGTGTTTCCAGAGGTCTGATCCGGGATGCCAGAACGTGTCCCTCCCCTGAGAGAGCAGGTCCTCTGTCAGGGGAATGGTTCAGGGGGAGTCGCTGTCCAGAGCATTAGCTCTGAAGCCAAGTGCGGTTAGACCGGTGTGGTGTAACCAATAACACCTGGTGCTCCTGCTCCCTGACCTTGCACAGCGTCTGTGCAAGGAGGCTCCTGGGGGGGGAAGGTGTGCTTCCGCCCATCCCGCGGTCAGCTGTGCGCAAGGATATCCGTGCCGAGGGCAGGAATATCAAGCGGGCAAATGGTGGTGTTACGGGAGGTGAACAGGTTTACCTGGGCCTACCCGAACAGCCTCCAAATGAGCTGGTGCGCGGGGGTGAAGTCGCCACTCTCCACGAGGCATAAACTGGCGAGAGAGCACGTAGGCTGTCTAGTTCAGTTTGCTCGGGGTGTGTGTGGCCCGCAGGGAGCGGGTCACATGTTGACTCCACCGGAGGAGGCGTCGAGCAAGTTGTGTTAGCTGCTGTGAGCGAACGCCACCCTGACGATCTGTGTTCGCTACAGCTATAGTGCTGTCCTCGGACCAGCACGTGCATGTCTTGCACGAGAGGCCGTAGCCTGCTCAGTGCAATTAGCACAGCCCACAACTCTTGGCAATTGATATGCCAGCGCAGGCGGGGGTTCGTCCAACACCCCACCTGCGTGCTCGTTGCACACTGCACCGCACCCCTGCAGGGAGACGTCAGCCGTCACCACGACCTGCCTCATAACCTGCCCAGAGGGACCTGAGTCCGTCGAAAAAGTCCTAAGACTAGGGGTTATGGTGCGTTGGCAGCAGGGCGGCATCACCATGCGCCTGCTGCCAGTGTGCCACGCTCTCCTCGGAACTCGACTCTGAAACCAGTGTTGGAGCGGTCACATGTGCATCAACCCGAGGGGTATTAACCCGCGAGGACGCCATGTGTCCCAGGAGCCTCTGAATTGTTTCAGGGGGACCGCTGTCTGTCTAAAATGTTCATTTCAAACAGTTCAACACTGGTTGGGCGCAACTGCGGACAGTAGCGCCGCCGTGGTGACAGAGTTGAGTTCCATACCAAGAGAGAGGATGCTCTGCAAAGAGGAGAGCTTGCCCCTCTCTTGGTTGACCTGGAGTCCCAATCGATCTAGGTGCCGGAGCACCAGGTCCCTTACTGTACACAACAGATCTAGCGAGTGTGCCAGGGTAGGCCAGTCGCTGAGGTAGTTTAGTACCCGCTCACCTTCTTCCCCTAAGGGAGAAAGGGCGGTCAGGGACAGACCGAAAGGGAGGACTCTGTACTGATATGCCCGCCTCTCGCACGAGAACCGTGGGAACGGCTGGTGTCGAGGAGGACCGAGACATGAAAGTAAGCGCCCTTCAGGTCGATTGCCGCGAACCAATCCTGACACCTGATAGATGTCTGGACGCGCCTCTGTGTGAGCACCCTGAACGGCAGCTTGTGAAGGTGCTCTGTTCCGGGTACGCAGACATTTGGGCGCAACCCACTGTCTTTCTTGGGAACGATGAAGTGCGGGTCGTGACCCACTGAACATCTTGGTTTAGAGGGACGAGCTCGATGCCTGTTTGCCAGAAGGGTGGTGACCTCTACCCGAAGTACGGAGGCGTCCCTGCCTCTGAGAGAGGGAGAGATGATGCCCTGAAACTTGGGAGAGTCTCTGGCGAACTGGATCGAGTAACCAAGACGGACCGCCCGCAAGGCCAGCGAGACAGTGTGGGCAGCTCTCGAGCTCCCAGGGACTGTGACAGGGTGACCAAGGGGACGGTCTGCTTCATCATTCCCACAGGGGGTGGTTCGTCGGCTGGCGGAGGGTCCCCGGAGGGAAGGTTGGCTCCGCCTTTTTACCTGCCTGGCGGGACAACGGCACGCACTGTCGGTTGAGAGTGGTGACAGCTGTCGTATGTGTACGACCTCACACCTCGCCAGGGTGTGAGGTCGGTTCGCCGAGCACAGTCCAGTGGAGTGTGCGATCGGCTGTAAGTACACCCGGGGAGAACGGAAAACTCTGTGAGTAAGTGGGCGCCAGGCCCTGATAAGGGCCCGGCTTAGGTGACGAGGCAGGAGTCGTCCCGTACCGACCGATCAGAGCCGTGGCTGTGAAGGTTCGGGCCCGAAGTTGTCCTCCCTGGGGTCTTCCCGTCAGTGTCCCTTCTCGCGAGAAGGTAGCTGACGGGGTGGAGGTTTCCCCCTCGACCTCTGCTACCGGGGTGCCGCCAGTGGGGGCACAGGAACCGGAGCCGATGTCGAAGGGGTCCTGGGTTGAAGGGCAGCAGACGTCACGCGGGATCTCGGAGGCCTCTAGGCGGCCGAGTCGCGGCGTGAAAAAATGTGGCTTATTGCCACTGTCTGCTTCACCGTCAAAAACTGCTGAGCACAGTCCTCGACGGTGTTACCAACAACCCACCCTGCGAGATGGGTGCATCAAGAAAGCGGACTTCCTTGGTGTCACTCCTCTGCACAAGGTATAACCGGGGGTGTCTCTCCTGGACCACTACCGTGGACATCGTCCGACCCAGGGCCCGTGCCACCGCCTTGGTCGCCCGTAGAGCGCTGCCAGCGGTGGCACGGAGATCCTGCATTATATCCGGGTCGGCCTTACCCTCGTGGAGCTCTCTCAACACCTAGGCCTGGCGGACCTGCAGGATGGCCATGGCGTAGAGAGAGGAGGCAGCCTGGCCCGCGGCATCGCAAGCCTTCGACACCGTGATTCCGAAGTCTGCGTGCTTTGGGCGGTAGGTGTGGCCGATTCCCACCAGGTGGTAGCCGTCCGCGGCACAGGTGCACCGCGGGCGGACGTTCCACCCGGGGGATGTCGACGTAGACCTTGGCTGCCACACCATCGAGGGAAGTAAGGGAGCCGGAGCTGGTTTCACTGGAACGGTCCGTGGAGCGTTCCAAGTTTTACACAGCTCCTCATGCACTTCCGGGAAAAACATGGAACCCGGGGTGGGCGCGGTTTGCACCACGCTCCGACCCCAGGAACCACGCATCCCCGGGTTAGCACGGGTGGCATCACTTCTGCTTCCTCTAGAACTCGACCCGGGGGTGGAGCTCAGATTCGTCAGAGCCGGATGCCAGTCTCCCTCCGATGCTGCGAGCGACGTCTCATCTACGTCACACATCGTTTCCGAGTGTGTGCGTGAGGATCCGGACGGTATGCCACCGCCGGTTGGGGAACGTTTAGAAGAGCGAATCGGGGTGCGATCGGCCCGTGAGCACTTGGCTGGCGGGTTTACGTTCGCAGAGTTCCCCATATCACTAACGCTGCTAACGTGGGTGGTCATCAGGGCCGTAGCCACAGATGTCACAGCCCAGGTAGCGAACGAAATGGTGGCTGGTTCCCGTAGGAAGACAGCCACCCGTGACCGCAACTTCTGAAAGACAATCTGCCCGCAGTGCGGGCAGATGTGTCAACGAACGCTGCTTCAGTGTGCTGGACGCCCAGACACCTAACACAGCGATCGTGTCCATCCCCCTCCTCGATGAGGGTGCCGCACCCAAGAGAACAGCGGGACATGCCGCGCTGGAGAATGCTCAGTCAGTCCTGAAAAGGACTTTTTAGAAGATCTCTTACACCTCCGGAACCGCCGAGACGCCCAGGGGAAGGTCGCTGCAGGTAGGGACGATCCGCTGCAACACGTCGTAGCACCAGCAGTGTAGTTTGTAGAGGATTTTGAATCCTAAGTTGTACTCAAGAGTGAAGGCTCTGAAGAACAAAAGGTAAATGAATGCTGCACGCCGGCTTCCTTTTATACCGGATATCCGGGGGCGGAGTCCGGCATGCAAATTTCATTCGCCAAATTTCATTGGCCTTTTCTTAGTAGTCAGAGTTGATTGGTTCTCAAGGACGAACCCCATCTGTCGTTCTCGACACAACGTCGAGAGACCGACAGAAGGGGAACAAGAAAACCTCTAAAGCTGCTTACTCTCCTTTTCTCCGTCTGCTACTTTTCTCTCACACGCGTGAATACCCTGCACCCGCACTAGTTTTCCCATCATTCAGTACGGCCAGAACTACAAACCCCATGCTTCTTAAAGGGACAATGCACGTATTCCCGCAACAGTAACTAGTAACATGTCATGAACAACCAAAATTATGCGTTTTCCCCGTTCATTTCATTGAAGTTACAGTTTGCACATTTAATATTAAAACAATACATAAAAGGGATATTGTAGTCAGCTTGAATGAGTGTGGAAGAAAGGAAGCGGGGTCGGTGTGGACTGGGAGACAAGAATTCCTTTTATTCTTAATTCTCAAAACAACAAGACGTTGCGTCAATGCACTCTGGCATGTTATTCAAAATAAGACAGTAAAATTCTTCGGTTTTCTCCCGGAATACAGTCCGTATGGATCACAAGTGTGGCGGTTTAGCTCTCATGTCTCCCAGTCCGTCTCTCTCAAACTCTCCTCTGAATCTACGAGTATGAAGGCATTACAATGCCAAAAAGAAACGAGCGCACTGCTGATGCTGGCTGCGCGCGGAACATAACTTCCGCGAGAGGATAACGGATCTAGACGCGAGGAAACGGGATCCCGCGAGCTCGTTTGAAACATTCGCGCGCGCATGGCATCCAATGTGCGCGCAATACAAGCCCTCGCACGCGCATTACATCTTCTGTGCGCGCAATTACAACCCCTCGCGCGCGAAGGACGCGCATATATAGTCTCGCGCTCTCCCCTGCTGCTTTTGCTCGCGCGAACATTTTTATTTTTGTCAGTCGCGGGGCGGGACTTGCTGTTTGGTTGTAACCTCAAACATCATTGGTTACTTCCTGTTTTCCGGAAGTCACTTGCGATTGGAGCTCCTTGATCATCAATCTCAAGCTTGCAGACAGTCCCTTAAAATAATATTTTGTGATCTGATAAGATCGGCCATGATTATGGGAGTATGGTATATAGCTCTGTATGTAAAACACAACTTTTAAAAGTAAAGGCAATACAATCACAAGCAATGAAAATGTGTTGCGGAGCTTGTAGATCATCACCATTATCAGCAGTTCACGTAGAGATGAAAGAGATGCCTCAAGAAATCTGTAGGCTCAAGTTAAGGATCCAGTTAAAAATGGTTTTGAAGGGCTGTTGGTAATATGAGTATAAAAAGTTGTCAAGCTTTGTTATGAAAGGCCAATGAGGAAGCACAGAAAATGGGTTTAAGTGACATACATATTGCCTCTACAGTGGCTAGGTCAACCACTCCTTGGCTCTTCCCATTGCCTTTGGTTGATATCCAATTGCATAAAGAAAAACATAACAATGAAACAAGTGTATTAGAAAGTTAATTTGTACAGAAATATTTAGATCTTACTTATTATAGTGCAGTACAATTGTACACTGACGGTTCAAAGGATCCAGATTCTGGGAAAACTGCTATAGCAGTATATATTCCTCTATTCAAAATGAAAATGTCAAAAAGAAGAAATACAACCAACAAAGACAGTAATATGCACAGATTCTCTTTCAGCAATAAACAGTTTGTCAAGTGGAAAATCATTAGCAAGACAAGATATGATAAATTAAGAAATACAAAGTCTTTTGTAGAATAAGACAGTATGGACTTCTAGTAAATTTTGTGTGGGTACCATCACATATGAGTTTGAAAGGAAACGAGGAGGCTGATCATCCGGCTGAAAAGGCTTTAAATCATTCTCAAATAGACATTGAAGGGACATTATGTAAAACAGAAATAAAAGTGATAATAGCGAAAGAAGTACAAGAAATATGGCAGAAGGATGGGAAGAAGGAACAAAAGGTAGACATTTATATGGCATACAAGAGAAAGTTGGTTCAAGTAGACGACGATTAGGAAACAGTAAAGAGGACGTATTAATAACAAGAATGCGTATTGGACATTGTTTATTAAATCAATGCTTGCATGGAATAGGAAAACATATCTTGTCTTGCTAATGATTTTCCACTTGACAAACTGTTTATTGCTGAAAGAGAATCTGTGCATATTACTGTCTTTGTTGGTTGTATTTCTTCTTTTTGACATTTTCATTTTGAATAGAGGAATATATACTGCTATAGCAGTTTTCCCAGAATCTGGATCCTTTGAACCGTCAGTGTACAATTGTTCTGCACTATAATAAGTAAGATCTAAATATTTCTGTACTAATTAACTTTCTAATACACTTGTTTCATTGTTATGTTTTTCTTTATGCAATTGGATATCAACCAAAGGCAATGGGAAGAGCCAAGGAGTGGTTGACCTAGCCACTGTAGAGGCAATATGTATGTCACTTAAACCCATTTTCTGTGCTTCCTCATTGGCCTTTCACACAAAGCTTGACAACTTTCTATACTCATATTACCAACAGCCCTTCAAAACCATTTTTAACTGGATCCTTAACTTGAGCCTACAGATTTCTTGAGGCATCTCTCTCATCTCTACGTGAACTCCTGATAATGGTGATGATCTACAAGCTCGCAACACATTTTCATTGCTTGTGATTGTATTGCCTTTACTTTTAAAAGTTGTGTTTTACATACAGAGCTATATACCATACTCCCATAATCATGGCCGATCTTATCAGATCACAAAATATTATTTTAAGGGACTGTCTGCAAGCTTGAGATTGATGATCAAGGAGCTCCAGTCGCAAGTGACTTCCGGAAAACAGCAAGTAACCAATGATGTTTGAGGTTACAACCAAACAGCAAGTCCCGCCCCGCCCCGCGACTGACAAAAATAAAAATGTTCGCGCGAGCAAAAGCAGCAGGGGAGAGCGCGAGACTATATATGCGCGTCCTTCGCGCGCGAGGGGTTGTAAATTGCGCGCACAGAAGATGTAATGCGCGCACCTTGGATGCCATGCGCGCGCGAATGTTTCAAACGAGCTCGCGGGATCCCGTTTCCTCGCGTGTAGGCGTAGCCAGCATCAGCAGTGCGCTCGTTTCTTTTTGGCATTGTAATGCCTTCATATACGAGCCTTTAAGCTGTCTCCTCACCAATCACTGTAATGAGACGCAGGTGATCTTAATCTGCAATCAACCTACTTGCTTACCTTCCTCCCCGGTACCAACGTCACTAAACCACGCCCCCCTTGCCACAGATATTTTTGGGGGCCACGCCAAGGCCAGTGGTAGGAGGGGCATCATGATCGTTTCAAAGTCGATCATGTGTGAAGCCTCCGAAGAACAAAAGGTGAATGAATGCAGCGCGCCGTTTCCCTTTCATAGAGTCCGGAATGCAAATTTCATTCGCCAATTTCATTGGACTTTTCTAAACTAGTCGAAGTTGATAGGTTGGCAAGGGCGAACCCAATCGGTCAGTTCGACACATGTTGAGAGACCGACAGAAAGGGAACTGCCTAGTCTAATACTGCAGCAAGGAAAATGGAGGTTTTAAGACAACTTTCATGTCATGAGGTAAAAAGTACTGATTGTAATTATTTTCAAATTCTCATATGCACATCAGATTGCATTAAGAGGTATGCCACAAGTTAAAAGCTCTCACGTAATAGAGAAGCAGATGCTAACGAACAGATTGTTTATTTTTGTCTCAGTCGTTTCACTCAATATCATGAACACGCAGCACTAGACGAAATACGTGACTGTTATGTAATGTTAACACAATTGTATGACCAAATTAACGTTGTGGCGACCAGAAAAGTGAAATTCCTGGATTCGTCGCCTTTGAAGACGCATTGTGATGTAATCTGCCGGTACACTCGAAAAATGGCTGGGTTAAAAACAACCCAATTGGCAACCCAGCGCTGGGTAAATATTGGACAGAACACATGCTGGGTTAACACATGATAACCCAGCATGCTGGGTTATTGAAAAAACCCAAAATGTAGTCATTTTAACTATTCATGTGTTTAATTCTGGGTTATTCTTGCTGGGTTATTCTTAATCTATTCTGTACTTCATTGTCAATCAAGACAATTGACATTTATTTTTAAAAAAAAAAAAATTATTTGACTGTAAAAATAATTGTTAATAAAAATGTTAACTTTTACACCCAGTAACAGCAATATTTTTAGATTTGCATAATTAAAAGAAAACAGTTTAATTATAATAAATAAAAATGTTTCATATCAAACATTAACAAGCATTATAAATAACATTATAAATGACTAATAAACATACTCCACAATATGTAGCAACAAATGTCAATTAATAAAAATAACTAAAGACATAAAAATTATGTATATTACATTATGAATTACACCAATTAATACTCTAAGAAACCACACGTGCAGCAAATCAACTCATTAAATACAGGCTACCACACTCGTCTTTCTTTAATATATGCACAAACCTTGAAATGTTTGGTTTAAAACAGAGGGAGCAACATAATTGACTGGCCGCTTAATATCCAGAGTGGACACCGAGAGAATTGTTCCTGAACCGGGAATGCTTGCCCGCGCTTGCGGGGCACTCGCCGGTTTGACTCAAATTTTGTTAAATTCTCACTAAAGTTCATAAACTTAGCTTACATGTGATGGGGTTCACTATAATTGTATTAATTCGCATTTTCGCGCATCTTCACAGGACTATGCGAGGTCAATTTATGTAATGGTGATCTGAGGTAACAGTTGCTGGTCGTCTAAATTACATCACTAATGTTAGTTAAGACACTGTTGCCTTGCAAAACATCACAAATTATGCTTATTTCAATAAATATTCACTTAAAACGTAAAAAACTTAGCTTTAAATTGCTCCAGTCAGTGACTTTGCCCCTTTGTTCTTTATAAAAATGAAAGTTGCGAAGTACACTCAAAGTCTTCAGGGCGGTAAGCGCGCGAGACTCTTCAAACAACCCAGCACATTAACCCAGCGGGTTTAACCCAACACCTTGAAAACTAAAACTACCCAAAAAGTGTTTAACATGTGGAAAAATAACCCAACAAAACAACCCAACGGACTCAACCCAGCGGTATGGGTTAAAAAATAACCCAGCCATTTTTAGAGTGTAGTGGTCGCGTTGTGACAATGTATAATGGATTAAAAAAATTGTGTTGTAACCAGTTTGTAATTTAAATATTTGATTTAATATTCTTTGGTGGACATGCAGTACAACTAATTTACCTTTTTCTTATTTGCCCATAACTATTTTAGAGACTTTTAAAATAAAATAATGACACAGACTCTGGAAGCTGGAATACTTTTAAATTATATAGTTAATATCAACATATTGACAGCAACACATCAAATTGCGTTTAAAACAGTATACAAAAATGTTTAAAACATATTTGAACATCAAAGTGTTTGTTCAGACACATATAATAACAGTTATAACTGTTACAGTTATTTCAAACATAGCATGATTCAGTACGGATAAATAATAACAGAAGAACAAATATTACAAAAAACACTTCAAATATAAGATATGTTACTTAATGTTATTGTTGGTATTTTATACCAATTATATGTCCTCTTCAGGGCAGGTGCTGTGTTATGTCTCATAGCCATGGTTAAAGTTACTCTTAACCACCGCCCGACCTAATTTTGTCAAGTATTTGATGTCTTCAGGACACATTTTTATAAATAAAACCTAAACTCACACCAAACCCCAACCCTAACCATAACTTACCTCTAAAATCAGAGGGATGTGATATGTGAAGAACAAGGGTCAAGAACAGCGGTCGGGAACCTATGGCTCGCGAGACATATGGCTTTTCCGGTGACGGCATATGGCTCCCAGACAATTCTGAGTTGAAAAAAAAATCAGTTTGGAACTGATTTGAAAATACTTGTAACATTTCTTCGTTTTAAAGTAAACAGAAATTAGTTTTGAAGATACATTTCACGGGTCAGAACCGGGAACCAATGGCTCGCGAGCATGTAGTTTATCCACTTCTACCCTTGTAACAGAAAAGATGGCGAAAAGAAAAAAAGCGGGGGGGGAAATAACCAGAGGGGGACAGCAGGAAAAGGGCATGCGAGGAGCTACAACGGAGAGTGCAGACGAGTCAGCAGCAACTACGTGTGTGGACCAGGCAAGGTGACGGAAATTCCGCTAGCTTTGCAGGTGCTTTGGCAATAGTAAGGAACGGAAAGCCATTCACAGTATGCCAAAATATTTATGCTTGATGTGGCCAATGAACTGTTTGATGACTTCCCAAATAAAGACAAGATAATCAAACGAATAAAACACATGCCCCTGTCAGCAAGAACTGTGCACGATCGTAGCATCATGATGGCAAATCAAGTCGGGGAAACACAAATTAAGGACATAAACGCCGGGACATAATTTTCTCTCGCGTTAGATGAGTCAACAGACATTAGCCATCTATCTCAGTGCAGTATAATTGCCAGGTATGCTGCAGGTGACACACTGCGTGAGGAAAACTTAGCTGTTTTGCCAATGAAAGGGACAACAAGAGGAGAGGATTTATTCACTTCTTTCATGGAGTTTACTAAAGAAAAAAATCTACCGATGGATAAACTTATTTCTGTCTGTACTGATGGTGCACCCTGTATGTTGGGCAAGAACTAAGGATTTGTAGCGCTTCTCTGTGTACATGAAAAGAGAGCCATCCTAAGTTTTCATTGCATCCTTCACCAGGAGGCGCTTTGCGGTCAGACGTGTGGACAGGAGCTTGGTGAGGTGATGTCACTGGTCATTCGAGTGGTCATCTTTATTGTTGCCCGAGCTTTAAATGATCGCCAGTTTAAAGCTCTGTTAGAAGAAGTTGGGAATCATTATCCCAGTCTGCTTTTATACAGCAACGTGCGTTGATTGTCAAGGGGGAAGGTGCTCAGTCGTTTCGCAGCTTGCCTTAGTGAAATCCGGACTTTTCTTGAAATTAAAGGCGTCAAGCATCCATAGGCGGTTCTAGGGGGGGGGCAGGGGGGGCCAGTGCCCCTGTGACAACAAGCTTGGACTCCCTTGTGGCCCCCCTAAATGTAGAGTGTGAAATTATTTTTACAAAACTTTTTTTGTCGCGATCGTTTTTTACATCCGTTATTAGACCTATTTGACGGTGGCAAGGCGGAACAGAATTGTCACCCACACATTTTCTAGAGGGGCTGTTTAAAGCGGAACACAACGTGCATCTGCACGTTTTTTTCTACTCAAACATTGGTGGAAGTTTTGCGCGGATATTATAGTTGAAGACTTCAAGCAAAGAAGGAAATATAGAGGTGAGTAAAGTTGTTAATATGTTGTATTATGTATATGTTAATGCATAGCTTTAGATCAGCTAATTTTAACCTGGCCGTTTGTTATTTTGTAACTTTGAAAAGGGATAAAATATATGATTAACAAACTCATGGTTCTGAGTGTTTTTCCTCAGTAAAGGAGTTGTAACATTAAACGTTTAGACATAGTTAGTTTCCTAGCAAGTCAGTTATTTTCAGTAAATTAATACATAAGCTTCTTGGTCACCATTGCTTTTGCTCGTTAGTTCCCAGCTTCTGACCAAAATGAAGAGAAAGAAGGACATCATGTCGTTCTTCCAAAGAAAAGATAAGGTAGACAGTGAGACAGAGCCAAATGGTTCAGGTGTGGAGAGAGCCAGAGAGAGCAGAGAGCCTGCAGAGAGAGAGCAGGAAGAGTTGTCCATTGGAGAGACGGAGAGTGAAGGAATATTAGAGGAGGAAAGTGAGACAGATGGAGAGACTGAGGCTGAGAGTAATACACCTACAGAGGAGCCACGTGTGTCCACTAGCAGTGGACCATCAGGTTTGTGCTGTTGAATACATATGTAAAGCAGTGCAATAAGTCAGGTTAAATGGTGTATAGAAATTAATACATTTGTGATTTAAATTAATTCTTATTTAACATGCTATGAGCTTATGATATCAGGTGGATTTCAGAAGTTGCCTGATACCAATTGTATATCTAAAATTAGCCAAATATTTTTTATGATTTTTTTACATTATACATTCAGGTTAAGAAGAAAAAAAACGGTAAAAAAGTAAATAAACAGGCATAAGAAATCATAACAGTAGTAATAACAACAAAAAGACATGACAGAGTAAAAATGAAGGTGGTAAAATAAATATATAAATACATTCTCATCAGCAAATAATGAAAACCTGAAAAATACTAAGTTAGACAAACAAGTAATAAGTTCACTTAATTCTCAATATTTATGTAAAAGAAAACTATTTGCTGAAAAGGGGATGCATACTTTTAATACATATATTTTTTCTTTGGCAGATATCAGCAAATCCCGGGAAGAACCACCGGTGCAGCCAATGATGAATCTATACCCAAGAACTCTGATGGGGGACCGGAGGAGGAGCTTCAAGGCAGCCTGGTACCATATCCACCCCTGGCTTGAATATTCCAAACAATCAGACTCTGTGTTTTGTTATGCCTGCAGGCATTTTAGCCCTCCCAAAGTCTCAGAGACGGTATTTGATTCGAAATTGGGGTTTAACAATTGGAAGAAGGCAACTTACAAACAGGGGGGATTTGCAATTCATGCAAGGTCTGAGCGGCACAAACAAGCAATGATTACATGGAGAGACTATCAGAAAGCTGTAAAAAGTAATGCAACACTGGTAAATGCCCTAAACAAGGAACACAACAAACAGGTTCAAGAAAATCGGGACTATATTAAAACAATAGGAGAAATACTACTACTTACAGCAACACAAAACATTGCACAAAGAGGACACAATGAGTCTGCAGAGTCAGATAATAAAGGGAACTTCATGGCAATCTTAGAAACAATAGCTAAGCATGATAAAACTGTGCAAAAAAGGTTGACTTCCATTCATAATGCAAAATACACCAGCAAAGGGATTCAGAATGAGGTTCTGAGTTGTTTGGCAGACATGGTTCGAACCAAAATTATAGAAGAAGTGAAAGACAGTGAGGTCTATAGCATAATGGCAGATGAAACAAAAGATGTAAAAAAAAAGGAGCAGATATCTCTAGTACTCAGGTACTATTTCAGTGGAGCTGTCCATGAGAGCTTTCTCCACTTTGAATCGGCTGATCGACTAGATGCAGCAGGGCTTACTGACAAAATCATACACATATTAGAAAGTCATGGTCTTGAATATAAAAATAACCTAGTAGGCCAAGCATATGACGGTGCTTCAGTTATGAGTGGGAAGCATTCAGGTGTCCAGGCACGCATTAAAGAACAAGCAAAGCATGCTTTTTACATCCACTGTAATGCACACTGTCTGAATTTAGTTTTAGTGGATACAGTCAAAGCTATCCCTGAGGTAGGAGAGTTCTTCTCCTTACTAGAAAGACTGTATGTCTTCACATCTGGGTCATATGTGCATCAAAAATGGCTTGGCATACAGAAAGAAATGTACCCAGGTGCACCGGCTAGAGAGCTTCAGAGGCTAAGTGACACTCGCTGGGCATGTCGATATATGGCTCTACATACTATTATGGATAGATTGCCTGCCATTAAGCGAGTCTTGCAAGACATAGTCCAAGAACACAGTGGTGACAGATCTGTTGAGGCTAGAGGTCTGCTTGCACAGATAGATTTACAGTTCATTGTGTGCCTTGTTACCCTCCATAAAGTGTTTGGAGAAGCAAAATTTCTATCAGATATGCTACAGTCTTCATCACTTGACCTATCAAAGGCTGTTGATTTAGTTGAAGCCTTAGTTCAGACTTTGAATGACTACAGGGATGAGTCATTTTTTGATGACCTATGGAATGAAGTGTTGAACACAGCTGAGCAATGTGATACTGCAATACAGCCCCCTGCAAAACGACCAAAAAAGCTGAGCTCTCAATTTAATGCAGACTGGGTACTCAGTACAGTGGGTCAGAGGTCAGATTCAGAACGAGTAAAAGATAGTTTTCGTACAACCCTTTTCTACCCTGTTTTAGATCAGATGCTTAATGAGCTTAACAGAAGGTTTTCTAGCAAAAACTGTGAAATAATGACTGGCATCCAAACTCTAAACCCTACAAGTGATGTGTTTCTCAAAGAAAAGTCCCTGTTTCCATTTGCTAGAATGTATGAATCAAATATTGAGGACTTGGGGCATGAACTACATCAGTTCAGAAGAATTTTAGAAAGGAAAATACAGAGTGGCATGCAGAAGCCCTCCAGTGTAGTAGAGCTGGCATTATTCATTGAACCTTATAAAGAAGTTTTCTTTGAGCTCTTTAAACTATGCAAGATAGCTGTTTCAATCCCTGTTAGTACTGCATCTTGTGAACGGAGCTTTTCTGCACTAAAGCTGGTGAAAACCTATCTCAGGTCCACAATGTCAGATGATAGATTAAGCAATTTAGGTGTTCTAAGTATTGAGTCAAGGAGGGCAAAGGCCTTAAATCTAGATGAATTTGCTGATCTTTTTGCAAAAAAACACAAAAATCGTAGAATACAGTTAATGTGATTGATATTGAATATGTAATGCAAATGTAAAAATAATTAAAATGCAAGTTACTGTGACTGATACTGAATGTGTAATGCAAATGTAAAATATAATGGAAATGCAATTACAGTTACTGTGACTAATACTGATTATGTAATGCAAATGAAAAAAATAAAATGCAAATGCAAATTCATTGTTGAATGATTATATCCATGGTATTTTGCCTGTTAATGCCTGCAGTGCAGAAAATGATATGACAACAATAAGATCTAAATGTAAATGGCCCCTCTAACAGTACACCTGGACCCAGCCTGGCCCCCCCAGTTAAAATGGTCTAGAACCGCCACTGCAAGCATCCTGAACTAGACAACACTGACTGGCTTCTGCAGTTTCACTATCTCGTGGACATAACTGTCCATCTGAACAAGCTCAAAGTGAAAATGAAAGGTATTGGAAATACAATATCATCCCTTCACCAAGCAGTGTTTGCATTTGAAAGCAAGCTGGAAGTCTTTCTCAGGGACATTAAAACGGGTCGTCTTCTGCACTTTGAAAGACTACATCTATTTAGAGATGCATGCTTAGCAAGTGACTCCACTCAACATCTGGATCTCACACAGCTAGCTGGCGTCACGTCCAATCTCCTGCAGTATTTCAAAGCACGTTTTGGAGAAATTTGTGCGCGCACTGGTCTTTTCAAGTTCATCACTCATCCACATGAGTGTGCAGTGGACAAAATCGACCTGAAATGCATCCCCGGGGTCTCTATCAGAGACTTTGAGCTGGAAGTTACTGACCTGAAGGCATCAGACATGTGGATGAGTAAGTTCAAGTCACTTAATGGAGAGTTGGAAAGTCTTGCGCGACAGCGAGCAGAGCTGGCGAGGGAACACAAATGGACAGAAATGAAAAATCTTCAACCTGAAGACCAGCTGATTCTTAAAACTTGGAACGAGCTTCCTGTGACATATCACACAATGCAGCGTGTGAGTATTGCCGTATCGACCATGTTTGGCTCTACATATGCATGTGAGCAGTCATTCTCGCATATGAGGAACATTAAGACCCACCTACCTCCACGTTTAACTGATGGAAGCCTCAACGCCTGCATGAAGCTCAACCTCACCACGTATGTACCAGAATACAAGGCCATCAGCAAAACCATGCAGCACCAGAGGTCGCATTAAAAGTAAGACGTATTTAATTAGTTATACGTTAAAGTTGTGGTCAGTGGTTAGAGAGTTGGACTCGTACTCAGTAGGTCGCTGGTTCAAGTCTCAGTGCCACCAGGAAATGACTGAAGTGCCCTTGAGCAAGGCACCTTACCCCTGTTTGCCCTGCAGTGATAGCTACCCACTGCACCCTACTTGTAAGTCGCTTTGGATAAAAGCGTCTGCCAAATGAATAAATGTAAATGTAAAATACTATATGGCTCTCAATAAAATATATTTAGAAATATTTGGCCTATTGGCTCTCCCAGTCAAAAAGGTTCCCGACCCCTGGTCTAGAAGCACCTAATCCTGACTGTAAACTTATTTCTGAAACCTGATTGGTTGATTTAAATGTTGTCCCAGGGTCAACATGATGCTGTCCTAAGGATATCAACCACTTTGCAACATCTGGAGAGCCCTTAACCACCACCGGTGCAGTAAACAATAAATATAATTAAATAAAGCAACGTTTTCTTTCCACTTACTCTGCTTTATTTTGTTGAGCTGTTTATTTGTTGAGCTGTAACGAGTCTTACCTGATAAAACGAAATATCCTCTTAGATTCCTGTCAGTAAAGAAGCCCGTTGGCACTGATATTAGACGACATCCTTTCATAATATAAGTTAAAACGTCATTTTAAATTCGTTTTTCATAAGTATTAAACGACAATTGTTAAATTAAAACATGTCTTACCTAAGAGAAACTGTCGGTCCTCCTGTTAACAGCTCAGCTGTGCACGCGATGTTCTGAACTTGAGGATGAGGGAGGTGCGCTCTGTTACGTTCCCATAACAGAGCGCTGCCTGCATGTGGCTTATTGCAAACTGGTCGCACCTATTGGGTATAAATAACACGCTGTTGCATTATCGTCTAATACGAATTGTGCGAATGGGGTGCGTATTAAATATCTCTTGGCTTATTTAATCAACAGATTTACAATGTCCTGACTAAAAACTTTTAAACGCGCTTATTTAAATAGTAAACGCCATGTAAATGTTACATGTCAATGTTAATAATTGTTCTTTTATTGGCAATGACATTATGTGCCCGCAACGTTATCCGTAGGTCCGTAGGTAATGTTATTACCAAAATAATAAGAATATAGTAAGTAGCTGGACTGTCCTTGGTTATCTTGTAACGTCATGAGTTCGTGCAGGCGACGTCATGAATTGGTCATTTAATGGTAATAAAATTACGTGCATGGGACGTTCCAGTCATGAAATTACCAAAATTGACCTATAAATTACGTAACCGCACTGTTAAATATTTCACCGTAAGTAACTGACAGCACAGTTGCCAGCAAGATACTGTAAAGTAACAGTCATAGCTGTTGCTGAAATTAACAGGTGGTTACCGATTTTTCAAAAACGGCATAAAACTGTTATTTTCTACATTAACAGTAAAAAACTGTCAAAACCATTAATAGTTGATTAATATTTATTATCAAGTTGTTCTTAAAAGACTACAAATGATTTATTTTTACTTTTGATACTAGGCTATCTATAATCCCTTTAGCAGTCTTGCTGTTTTGTACCGCAATGCTCCTACCACTGAGCTACAGGAAAGGTTTAACACAAATAATGCATCGTCACTTCAAAACATGCATGTTCTTTATTATTAAAAAAATTCTTAGAAGCTTGAAACACATTTAAAGCAAAAGTAACTGAAAAATTCAGCCATTTAAATAAAATTAAATATTTAAAGTGCAGTTATTGTAAACAGCAAACAAAAATGACAAAATATTCTCAAAATTAGGGGCTGTGGAAAAATAAGTGAATGGTTAAATAAATGTACCTTTCTTAAAAGGCTACAAATTATTTACTTTTACTTTTGATACTATCTATAATCCCTTTAGCAGTCTTGCTGTTTTGTACAGTATATACATTTGTCCATTAAAACGTTAAAGGTTTACCACAAATAATGCATCGTCACTTCAAAACATGCATCTTCTTTATTATTTAAATATTTCTTAGAAGCTTGAAACACATTTAAAACCCAAGTAACAGAAAAATGCGGCCATTTAAATAAAATTAAATATTTAAAGTGCAGTTATTGTAAACAGCAAACACAAATGACAAATTATTCTCAAAATTTGGGGCTGTGGAAAAATAAGTGTATGGTTAAATAAATGTTCCTTTATAAAATACTGAGTCACCTTTCATCAACACCTGAACATCGGTGAACACAAAGAACCACAAAATATTCTCCAAATTATTAGAACATGTAAAAAAACTAAACAAAGGACTTAAAGTGACTAAAAGTTAAAGGTTTACAATTTATGGTCTTCAAAACTGAAAACCTGTAAAAATTGTGAAACTAACACACATCATGTTTGTGTTTGTTGTGTATGGAATTTGTGTAGTATAAAGGACAAGGTTCACTTATATAAAGTCCCACTTAAAGTCCATCAGTTTCTTCAGTAAAGAAGGGTCTCTCCGCTTCGAGATGACTCGTCCACCCTTGGTGCCTTTTTTGGGATTAATCCCATATAAAAAAATGTGCACATTAAGCTTTAGTATGAGTAAAAAAGGATATTCACTCAGATTATGTAAATACAGAAGTCAATTCTTAAATTAGCAACACTGCCCTTTTATCTTAGGTGTAGAAAATGTTGCATTTTAACATCTTTTTAGGAGTTTATCACATGTAAATCCCAGAAAAGATAACTCTGATTGATCAAAATCATGTTTTTATTGTGCATTCCAAGTAATATCACCTGCAGTTGGGATGTTTTGATTGATAGTAACAAAAAATTCAGCAAACTAACACAATAAAACATGACACATTAAAAAAATATATTTTTTACATTCAAAACAGAGTTAACTGTTTATGCAAATAGACTCTTTGTTTTATAAAAATGGTTTAGAGAAAGTGGTAGGTTAAAATGTTTAATTGAACTGAATTCCAGCGTGTATGTCGCTTCAGCTTGATACTCCAAGTTGAAAGTGTAGAAAATAGCAAAAACAGCAGCAAGCCCGGAAAGAAAACTTGGCTGGATGCCCGCACAAATTATTTGCCCCTCAAAACGGATCATCCATTGTTGAATGCAGATACTTGGTTTTTCACCTAACTCACGAAAAAACAGTTCAGCATTTACATAATTTTATATATACATATATAATATATAAACTGTGTATTGTTAAATTGTTGCTGTAATCTGTATATTTTATTTAACTCAATGTAAATTTTTCTCAATATTGTTGAAGGGTTAGTGCACTCAAATGAAAATGTACTGATCAATAAGTCACCTTCATAGCCATAAAAACTGTTAATTTTCAAATCCATGGTAAATAGGCCTTCAAACCAGCTAGCCTGACAGACAAGTATATATCTCATTGGTTTTCACATGTTAAACATGAAAATGAAATGTCCCTTAGCCTTATGGATTGGTCAAAATAAAAATACAATGCAAACCAACAACACAAAAAGTTAAAATGCTAATCATTCATAAGTATCGCAAGTTATTCTTACAGTTTTTTTCTGAATGCTTAAACCCTAACTGTGATTCTCATAGCACAATTTCTAAAACTATTAATACTTATAGCAAAACCACTCACTGAGTTTGCAAAACTATAAGCACAAACACTGCTTTGCACTGAGTTTGCAATTTTGTAACACACAATTTTCATAACTATAGGTACAATCCACTGCACAGCACTCTTTTTGCGGAACTGTAAACACAAATCACTGCTTAACACTCAATTTCCAAATGATCAACACACTCCTAGCAAAACTATACACATTTATGGCTATTATTTACACTATTTTGCCAACTGTCTGGCACACTTTCACATGTGAAAACTATTTTAGATAATTAGTTCACTTTGCGATCAGCCTAAGCACTATAAATAAGCTACAGGTAAGCTGTCCTTGTGGAGTACAATGGAGGGAGCAGGAAGAGTGAGAATTAGAGGAGGCTGAGGAAGAGGACGTGGAGGTGAAGAAGTAGGAGGAAGAGGACGACAAGGATAAGGAGGTGAAGTTAGAGGAAGAGAACAAGGAGGAGCAAGAGGAGGACGAGGAGGGGGAAGAGGAAGGGTAAGAAATAGAATTACTGATGACATCAGAGCTTCAATAGTGGACCATGTAAATCAACCGTGACCCTGAGGGAAGCTGGCCAACCGGTTCAGCCTAACTTGAGCCGCTACACTGTATCAAGCATCATAAGGACATTTCGAAATGAGAATCGGTTAGTACAGTCACTTTGCACTAAGATTTGTAGCACTGACATATTCTAATGAGAAACACAACAATACCATAGATGTAAAAATACTGAAATTGTTACTCAACAGAATTGCTAGACAAACAGATGCTGGGGCAGAGGAAGAATGTTCACTGCAGAACAAGAAACCCAAATAGTCAATATGTTGATTGCAAATAATTCCATAAGGCTACGCGAAATTCAGCAGCGCATAATTGAGGATTACACCACCTTCCAAAACATACACAATGTGAGCATTTCTGTAATAGGTCGTGTACTGTCGTGGCGAATCGGCCTTCCATCGCAGAAAGAAATCTTAGAGACAAGGGTTCCAGGTGCCAAGAGTTTAAACTTTATTTGCCCGGGCAAGCAAAGTGGGATATTCAGAGTTCATCTGAAGTGATCCAACGAATACACATCTGACTCCATCTTTTATACATTGTTTTCAAGTTGTTATCACAGTTTACAGTTTTTTTCAATTGCTAACATCCTTTTGTCCAATCTGTAATCACATTTTCAAAACTCTAAACACAATTAACACAACATCATTCTGTTGTGGCCATACCATTAACAAAATTCATGTTGGTTTCACACAAAATGCAATCAATTAACACGATTCTAGAATGCCTACATTTTCTTTACATATAAGCATACCCAATACCAAAATCATGGATCTTTAAAGTGTTTTTTACAAATGCTTAAACGCAGCATGCCAGAAATGAAGACCTATTGTTCCAAACCATAGATACAGTATAAAATCTCTACTTCTGCAAAAATATCAGCTCCAAAGTATTGAAACAAATATTTTAAAAATATATTCATACAGCTGATAAGCATTTTAACGGTAAATTACTGATAATTAGAGTTAGCAATAACTGATTCCAATCTCAATCAGAGACATAGCCAGGTGTTGAAGACTTTCCATTACATGGACATACACAATAAAAAGGCAGTCTTTGGATTGGTTTTGTTCAAAGCAACACATAACAAAACAGAGAAGCAGAAAAAGAAAGAAAATGTCTGCACGAGGGAGAGGACTTGTTAGACGAAGGAGAGGACTAGATGGTCGAGGGAGAGGACAAGATGGACCAGGGAGAGGACAAGATGGACCAGGGGAGGACAAGATGGACCAGGGAGAGGACAAGATGGACCAGGGAGAGGAAGAGATGGACCAGGGAGAGGAAGAGATGGACCAGGGAGAGGAAGAGATGGACCAGGGAGAGGAAGAGATGGACCAGGGAGAGGAAGAGATGGACCAGGGAGAGGAAGAGATGGACCAGGGAGAAGGAGAGGTAGGGGAAGAGGAGTAAGAATGCGTGGTGCTGTTCAAAGGAGAGTACGAGCTGTTGTCACAGATGAAATCAGAGCCACCATCATAGACCATGTGATAAACCATGGTCTATCATTGAGAGTGGCTGGTGAAAGAGTCCAGCCTGATCTCAGACGGTCAACCGTTGCTTCCATTATCCGGATTTTTCAACAAACCAACAGGTAAGTCATGCGTTTGATTAGAGCTATCAATGCAGTTGCTATTTACTGTATTACAGTAAAATATCATAATCTGTGCTGGCCACCAGAAGTTACAAATACAAATATGTTGCATTTTTGTTCTTCTAAAGGACACAGCGACTTCCTCGCTCTGGGGGAAGAAGAAAGCTTCTCAGTGAAGACCAAGAACATGTCATTGTAGGATGGGTCATTGCTGACAATGCAATAAAACTGAGAGAAATTCAGACCAGAATTGTAGAGGAAAACCTGGTATTCCAAAACGTGGAAAGCATCAGTCTGGCTACCATTGCTCGCACTCTGACCAAACACAGAATTCGAATGAAACAGTTGTACACGGTTCCATTTGAGAGAAACAGTGATCGGGTCAAGGAACTCCGGCACCAATACGTCCAGGTATGATGTCTATACAACGTGTCTGATTGTACAGTGACTACAGTAAACACTTCTATTTTTCACTATTCTCTATTGCTACTCTAAAACATTTATGTAAAAATTGTGTTTTGATTTTTCTTTCAGAGAATTATGGAGTTGGAGGCTAATCAGACACTACATGAATTCATTTATGTAGACGAGGCAGGGTTTAACCTGGCAAAAACTCGTAGACGAGGAAGAAATGTTATTGGGAAAAGGGTCACCGTTGATGTGCCGGGTCAGAGAGGAGCAAATATCACAATGTGTGCTGCAATGTCAAGTGCTGGTTTGGTCCTGCAGAAAAGCCTGATTGGTCCCTAAAACACAGAGCAACTTCTTTTGTTTTTAGATGACCTCCACCAACAACTGGTGCCAAAAGCAGAAGAGGTGGGAGGAAACATGAGGACATTTGTGATTACATGGGACAATGTAGCATTCCACCATTCACATGCAATCACAAACTGGTTTGCAGAACATCCAAGAGTGATTTCCCTTTTTCTTCCTCCGTACTCTCCTTTCCTCAACCCCATTGAGGAATTTTTTTCTGCTTAGAGGTGGATAGTTTATGATCATCGGCCTCAAGACCAAATGTCCCTCCTGGATGCCATGGATGCTGGCTGCAGAGACATCTCAGTTGTGGACTGTCAGGGATGGATAAGGCATGCCAAGCGTTTCTATCCAAGGTGTATAGCGAGAGACAACATAAGATGTGATGTAGATGAGAACATGTGGCCAAATGCTGAAGATCGTATAGATTAGAACAGGACTTTTTTTTCTGGGCCTTTTTTTCTGTAATTTTGTTCTATTTTTGCACACTTTACTGTAAATCAAAGGCCATGTATGTTTGTCCTTGTTTCGTTTTGGTCACTGACAGCAATTTCATGTTGCTAATAAAGTCTTCACTGCAGCAATTCTGTCGCTTACTGTTTTTTTTTCCAGTTGTACATTCTATAAAGTATTGATGACTCCTTCACATTTAGATGTTATGTTGTACACATCTAATGCACCATGAATTCTCTCTCTGTCTCTCTCTCTCTCTCTCTCTCTCTCTCACACACACACACACACACACAGCTGAATGAATGAAAAAAAAAAGATTTCATACTGTATGTTCTATACAGAAAGAACTGAAACATGACAAGTAATGCAGTTTTTGTAATGCCACCAACTGTTAGTATTTTGTTAGTCATTGCTGTATGATTGACAATGTGTTCATGTTGGATAGAAAACGAGTGCTAAAGTTTTGCCCGAATTATTCGATTTTGAAACGGGTTTGCAGTGTTTTGATAGATTTAGTGTATATTGAAAAAGTTTTTAAGGGTTTTGAAATGTAGAGTTTGCATTTATTTAACAAACTGTGGTTTTGGTCAGAAAATTAACTATTTGGCTAATTGTGTGATGTAGGTGTGTTGCTGTGTTAAGAGTTTAGAAAAAGTATTTTAAGAATTGGCAAATGCTTCTTAGCAATTGAAAAAAACTGTAAACCAATCATGTCTGCATGACATCGTCTTCTTCCAATCAGGTTTTATATGACATCACTTTTTCATTAGCCCGTCCCTCTGCGCTCATAGTTCCGGCCTACCATATTAAGATTTAATGGTTGCGTGCACCCCTCAAAAACAGGTGCCTCTTTATCTTGACGCTTTCCTGGGGGTTTCGGACGATACATGATTTAACCATGTTTCTATCAAAGATGAGCTCATGGTTTAGCGAAAATGAGCTACCCAGTGTCCTTGGTTGTATGGGATTTAATTAGACTTCCCTACAAAATTGTGTGGGTTGCACGTCTTAGTTCTAAAAGATATTTGGTGTGTGTGCAGATTTTCAAGTTCTCAGACTCATAACATTAACTTTGTTAAAATGAGCTCACTGTTTAGAGATACCAGCGTCCTTGACTCTATGCAACAACCCAAACTTCCTTATTAAAAATGATGTGTTGTGTCCGTGCAGCTAAGATAAGATGCTTGTTGTTCACGCAGGTGTTCATTAGCTCATACTTATACATGAGGCCCGATATTATTTCATAAGAATACATGAAACCTTATAACTAACTAAATGTATTATTTTATATAAGAAAACTCAACACTATAATAGAAAAACCACCATATAACCCCCCCCTTTGAGGCTGACAAGCCTCACACTCCAACAAAATGTTATCTGTAAAAAGGAAATTATAGACTAATATAAATTGTAAGTTTAAAATATAAAAAAATTCAATAGTGCTCAAATTGATTAATAATTTGTGCATTCAGTTAATTATAAAATACTTAAGATAACGTACTACGTAAGTTGACATGATACGTAGGTTCAAATACTTCGGTTACGAGCAAGCAATAAAAAATAAATAAAAAATTCCTTCCACCCTTCTGTAAATATTTCATAACATGAGTATTTCTGTTTTTAACCCTGTGATATGCATCAGTTTCTTAATAGTTTTTTGTCAATATTGGCATATGTGTGATCATTATTCATGCTATGTTGTGATACAACATAAACAATCATCTGACTGGGAACAGTGGATGCAGCTGTTCGTTGAAATGACTTAATGCATAACGTTGATATAATGCATGCAAGAAAGCAAGCCACAATCAACATCAAATTTTTCATGTTAGTAAACACACTTGTCATCCAGTCCCAATTAAATTCTTCTGAGTCAACCTCAGATTTGGTGAAAGTCTCAATCATTAAAGAGATGATCTTCCTTCCTTGCCGATGAGATGTTCATGCTTCTCTGTAATGTAGGTGCCACAGGTTTCTCCAATTACTGCACAAAGTCCTCCTTTCACAGCGGTAAACTGGTCCAAGAACAGGCGATTTTGCAAAACTGTCCGTCGTAGTCAAGGTAGCTCCTCCTTGATGGCTTTCAAAAAAATTTCGTTCATAAATGACGTAAACTCAAATCTGGTGATCTCAACTTCATTCATTAAAGAGCTGACTCTTAACATTGGACTAAAAGCAGCTGAGACTTTCTCCGCCACAGTCCAGATGTGATGATTCTTTGGCACAGAGCTATCAGATAGGAATTCAAACAGTCCTCTTCGTGTCCTCTGTTGTCGTGTCATCATGTCATCTGTTATGATGATCGCTCATTGATGTACCTGTACCAAAGAACACAGTCCTGTCCAGTTCCTCTGTATAAGTACACTCAGTACCCACACAGCCAGTAGTTGTCTTCTATGATTCCAGCACCTCTTTCGTGTGGAACATTTAGAGCAATTTGCTGCTCATCGCTCCTGTTCTGCTTGGTTGTAACCAGATACTGGTACGAAATCACTGATTTAGTCAGGTCTTCGAACCACTGGTCCATGTTAAGTTGACAATGATCTTTAACCTACACTTTTCTCAGGTATTTCAGACACGCCTCTCTGGTAGTTCATTTGGTTGTTGTCTCCTCATAGATATGTTAACACTTTTGTCTCAGGGTTCTTCCCAAGTGATGACGTCTTGTAGACCTTGCGTAACATATCAGATTCTCCGAGAGTCATTTCAATTTCTTCGTCACAGATCTGATTATCCCACCAGTCCCCTCAAGTGGTATTTTTGGGAAACATGGCACAAACATACTTGTTCCTGTAGATTCTTGCCGTCGGTTTGTTAGTCTCTACCACATATTCATTGCATGATGTTTTGAGGACCAGGGTGGTCCATCAATGTGTTTAAGGTAGCGCTCAATCCATCGTTGATCTATCGTTTGCTGCTAATTGTTGATCCTTTGCTCATAACAGAAGTGTAGTGTCACTCAGTTTGTCAAAGTTCTTTCTCTCGTCAATCGTTGCATCAAGCTTCACAGTGTCATTTGTTGCAGTTCAATTCAGGGTAATATGACCAGGTGTTTGCTAGTCGTGTCAGTAAATCTGGTTCTCTCTAAGATAGTAGTTATTTTCTGTTGTCGGGATCGACATTCGATGTGGTCCTGTAGACTTGTCAAGATGCTTTGATCCATCGCCATGCGTCGCCTTATGCATGCCCTGGGACCCACACTCGAACTGGTCCAGATGAAAACCGTCTGGACGATGCTGTCTTCAGATTTAACAGTCACTGGTCCTGTACCGTTGGCACCACCACTTGCTGCTATTTAGATCAGGTTCTTTAGCTCACTTGGTGGGCAGCTTCTCATAATTCAGGAAGATACAATGACAAATACACATATGTGCACCAGATGCACTTACATAACAGTTTTGGTTATATCAATAAAATAATAAATGAAAATGACATGTTATATTTTTTAATGCAAAAACAATAAACAAAACAAAATAAAATTCACACATGTGCACCAAGTGCACTCGCATAATAGTGATTGATTATAGAGCACTAATGATTAACTGAAACATCAAACATTGAAACGTGTTGATGTCAAAATAATGAAAAGTAAAAAAAATCAATCTAACTACCTGCCTAACAAAGTCTAAGGTAATATCTAAACTATTCCCACGCATGATTATACAATTGTAAGCTCTTCTCCCTTGCTGTCCAAAAAACAATTAGAAATTCATTGGACACTAGTCTTTCTCATCGTATTCCTCATATTTGCTTATAACAGCTAACATATTCAGCATATTTTCTTAAGTGTTGTAATACGCACTTAATTCCGTTCTCAACATCTTCTGTTTATCTGCAGCTTTCAGCCCAATAGCTCTTATAACTGGTAAAAGACTTCAAAATACTACAGAAAATATAGTAAATCCTATTGCTACAAAAACTCCTATCTTAATCAGCTACGACGTTCATGATCCAAAGATCGATTCTAGCCATGTTCCAATTTCTTTGTCTGAGCCAGCACTAGCTGTCATGTCATCTCTTAAGTTATACATTTTTCCATTGCTTTTGTTAACGACCCATCAGGGGCAGTTTTGTTTGCAATGTATGTACGTATGTATGTAAGTCCTCTCCAAACATTATGCATACGCCTCCTTTTTCTGCTAAAGCCAATTCAGTGCTTTTTTATTTTGCCAGGCCATTTTACTTGTTGGTGTCAAGCTTTATTGGTCTTAAGTTCTCATCCCCACATGCCCAAAAATAATCTGCTATGGGCACACCTTGCTTTTCATATGGTAAGATTAATGGTGTGCTAATGTTTGATTCTCACAATTTTCCATACCTTTTTTTCCATACCAAATTTTAAATTGTCAGTTATTGTGTCTGAGGCAAACCTGTTATTCAAATATCTTGCTGTTCCATTTTCAGCAAACATTTCTCTATTAAGATGCCACATCGTTACACAATTTCCTGGGAACATGCCCATCTGTGCCTCATTAGATTTACTTATTACTTAATTTATTCAACATTTATTTATCCAGAAATCATTTAATTGAAATTAAAAATCTTTTACAATCTCATATGGTACACAAATGGTTAAGTTTCATTTTCTGCAATTTGACACCAATATGATTGGTTTTGTCTTTTCACTTAAACGTAAGTTGTTTACATCTATAAGGAAAACTAATTATAGTTCGTTTGTTAGAAACCGATTGTTTCATATTCATTTATTTTACACATATTTTATATGCATTTTTCCAAATTGATCTAAAAATATTGTTTCCGTCAACCGTTAGTGATTTAGTTCTGCTGTTTAGGGCAATATAAAATATATATCAGGAACATGATATCAATTTAAAACAAACTAAAGTAAGTCACTTAAACATTTTCTCAATTTCTTTTGTTTTGTGGCATTTGTAATGATTATAGTAAGCTATATCTAAGCCATAAATGTGCTCATATGGAATTTATCCATACTCTAGATGCCTTTAAACGTACAGTAATACTTTTTGGCTAATTTTATATTCTTTTTTATTTCTAAGAAAACTGATCTTGCTGTAGACAGCAATAGTCAGTTTTCTTCATTACTGTCACTGTTATCGACACAGTGTACAAAACTATTTAAAATAAAAATTATTTAAAGAAGTCAATCTGTGCTAAACTTTAATGACCCAGTCTATTGTGCAGGACTAAATTAAACACTCCCAACAACTCAGACTCAAAGCTGCCCAAAGATGATTTAATCAACAGTTGGACACTTTTGCCTGACTAGACAGTAAATTCAAAGACAGCAGGTCTTGGAGCTGTGAGGCAAAAGAATATCGGATAGCACTCCCTTTATCAACAAAAATGTAATAAATTTCTCACAGAGCTCAGCTGACAGCTCTCTAAAAAACTGGAACTTTAGATTAATTACTTAATGTATTGTTAAAAATACAATCCTAGGTCTATTAAAGGAATAAGATCAGGTCAGAAAAGTATTTTCTATTCGAAATTTGATAAAAATCTTGACGTGAAAAATGACGTCCCAATATTTAACAAAGCCTTTATCACATAATGAATTAGATCAAATTGACTCACTGTGAAATGTGTCCCTTTACTGTATGAGATTCATCATCAATTGCAATGGGCTACTGTCTTTCATACTCGGTCAGTTCCCCACAGCATGTGTCAGTTTAGTGGTGTCCACTTGACTGTAGTGAAGCTGGTTGTTAGTAAAGCTGACTCGAGAGAAATTGGTCATGTAACTGTTCAAAAAAATATCCTTCATAAGAGTCTCTTAAATAACATAATGACATTAGTCTCCCTGTTTAATACTGTGTCAACTTTTTAATTTTCTTCGTTTGCATATGATGGTTCATTAAAGAGAGATTTATAAGGTGCACCTCTCAGATACGTTAACATAATAGGTGTTTGATTATTATTTAGACCATAAGGATTACTACTCATAAGCTGTAGAAACTATTTATAAAATAAAACAAAATGTTCTCTTCCTTTGCCTGTATTTGTGTTCAAATCGAACCCATTATTATTTCAGGTACTCTTTAAATATCTAATTATATCCTAATATATATTAATTATAATTCAAAGATCATACACCTAGATCACCTAACTCAAAGCTCATTATCACACGTAAAGCCCATACCTCATTATAGGCTTCATATTAATCACATTAAGCATTATGCATTAATTCTATTATAATCTTATATCAATATATCTTAAGCAATATTTGAGTAATTATGATAATAAATGTAAACCTTCTTTCCTGTTGGCCACAGATAAATGAAAAGGTTTCGAATAATTTAGATTGGCTAGTACTAGAGCCCTCTGCAACTCTCTTTTTCTTTAGTTCAGCTTCATCTTGCTCTTCCTGTGTTGTAAAACACGATGTACAATATATTCTAAAAATTCTTTATGTGGTTTAGAGTTCAGTCCTGCAACAACTTCCAGTTTTGCTTTTACTGGCGGTGGCAGGGTGTCAACAATGGCATCTCTGAAGAGTGCTGCCATAACCGGGTCTTCTTCAGGGTTTTTCTCCAGCTCTTGTTTAATTGTCGTTGCATAAAGGTGGCTTGATTCTCTTTTTCTGTCATCTGATCTCCCTTCAGTTCTTTTTGATCAATTCTGTTTTGATATTCTCTTCTTAGGGCTCGCCACATGTCCTGTCTGTGTTTGTCAAAGAGCTCTGCATCTTATTCTGGGGAGTCAATTGCTCGATTCAGTCTAAAGTCCTTCAGCAGTTCATTTAGTTCAGATGCACCCAGGCATTTAGCTAGCAAAGCTTTAATGTTTCCCTAAGCTAGTAGTATCCTAATCGTCTCTTCTTCAAGGACCTGTATCCATCTTCAAGCTCCCTCATTTAGATCAGGTAATCGAGCGATCAATCCATCCAAGTCCAGTGTGGCCCAAGGCACATAATGTGGTTGTTGATTTTTTCTCAAGATCTCTTTGAATGGGTTGTTTATAGCGGAGGTTGCTGATGCTGATCTTCTCAGGCTGGCTGTGGCTGTTCCTCATCTATGTCTTCTAAACAAATCTTTCCAGACATCCATTTTTATTCTCTCCTTGGGCAATCTTTAAATATCTTGCTTCTTCCTGTTGTTCGGTCACCAGACATGTCCCTCTGCTGGTGTTATCTGGTATATATTTTCTTCTATGCCGTCATGACGTTTCATCAATGTAACTTGAGATATGTCTATTCTCCAGACTGTACAGGGTTGCATCATCTTCCATGGACCCCGCCTCCGACATGACATCTGGCACCTTGCTTTATCTTAGGTTTTTTCTTCTCAGTGCTGTGGATGTTTTGTCCGGCTCTCGAGCTGTTTGTTCATATCTCTGTCTTCTAGCCGCCTCTTACTCTGCAGATACCCCAGCATAAATTGATTTATAGACTGGTGTTGCATTCCACTCTGCTTTCCCTTTCTGGTGGTACTCTGACATGATGCAAGAGTACTCTTGCCTAATCTCAGCGAATGTGTCTCTTAGAAGTTCATCATCCCTCGACTCCTCTTTTTCTTCACATTGGAGGTCCAGCTGTCCTGTAAACTTAAATTCTTCTTTGAGCAAAGGCATTTGATTATTCAGCTCATCATCTTCCACAATCAATGACAGCTGGCTCCTGGATGATTCATATGGGGGTGGACTCCTTCCTCAATTTTTCACTGACTTTTTCTTCATCCTCTTTCAGGAGCTCCCTTGTTTTCTTCATGTTTTATAGAAAATGTATTCCTTACTTCTTCAACAAATTGAATACATCTTGTTTACTTTTTCTCTTAACTTCTCTTTTCATGCTTTTGTCCCTGGGTTTATGATTTCTTATCATCCCTTCCATTTCTTCACACACTGTCATATCAAATGTTCCACTTTCTGGTCATGAAGTTCTTAATGTTTTTGTTCTCTTTGCTCATTTCTTCAAAATGTCTCCAGTCAGTTCTCTGCTCACACGATATCTTGTTCCTAGTATCTCTATAGGTGTGGTGGACATTCTAACTTTATTATCCTCACTTATTCTGTTAAAGTGGGGCGCCCCTTTGTTTTATTGCGACCTATGACCCTAGGTTTTCTGGTGTTATCTGCATGATCAGCTTCTTCAGTGTAAAGGCCTGAAACTGCAGTGGCTCTATTTCTCTCTGCTCGTTGGTTGTTTCTCAATTTACATATCTTGTTTCTGCATAAACCTGTATTTCTGACTGACTGATTAATCTGTATCCTCTTCCTCTACCTCTTTGATAACCTTGTCTTACTCCTTGCAATAAATACAGTTCCACCAGGTTGTGGATTGGGATTTTATGATCAATGAGACACGCTGTAACGCGGTGTCTAGATTGTCAAATCTATTCATTTTATGGTAACAAACTCATTCGAAGTAATTTCTCAATATCCTTACTTTACAACACCTGCCTACTATATCTCTCTAATTCACATATGGCCAATCCTGCTCAATTTGTTCCAAATTCTGAACTTCTATCAATTCGCCCAAGAAATAATTTTTATTTTCTTCTGTCAGAGGCTTCTTAATGCCTGCTAAGTCCCTATAAAATGATTCTCTCCAGAAATGATCACTAATTCCTTTAGTCGCAGTCAATATTCTGGCTACTCTTACTCTCTCAAAATATGATTGTAAGCTTTCCTCATCCAGCAGTTCAATTCCATCGATACGTCTTTATAACATCAATAGAACATGAAAACAATTCACAATCTAGCAATGCTTTTCACTTTTTACTTCAATGTAAAACAGCTTCCACTCAATGTCAAACAGTTCTTCACAGCAGCACTCTGGTCTCATACGCTCACAGCACACAAAATACACACACACACACTCCAGAGGCCCTTCTGCTGTCTAATAAATCACTTCTCACAGATTCCAGCACACACACACTCAGGCCTTATGTTCTGAGATTTTGGTTTTTCCTGGGTATATTCTACCGACTTTATACCATAAAAGTAGCTCACAATTTTTAAAACATATTTGTAATCAACAAAATCTATCTTCTATTTTTTGTTTGACAATGCTCTTCGTGCTTTAATCAAAGCAGCTCTATTTTTCGGCTGCCGTTAAGTCTCATGCGCTCAAAGTGAGCCAAACTCACACATACTATATGTCCTTCAAATCTTTATCTGACTACATAAATGACCTCTTTATCTTCTACACACACTCTTGCTTCTCTCATGTGCTCAAATAGTTTTTCTATTAAACCCTAATGAAAACCTTATTCTGCTTTTAGCTTTTTTCAAATACTTTTATTACCACATGAAACTTTGGCACAGACACTCAGCAAAAACTTGCACCTAGTCTCGAAACGCATGCCTCTTTAAACATCAACAAAACCTAACACTCCTTCTTCTCATACATTTACTGGACAAACATTATACAGCAATTTTTTTTTGCTCCATCTCTCTCTCTCTTTCTCTCTCTCAATCACTTTGTCATACACACACACACTTACGGGGCCTTTTTGCCTCCCACTCTTGCACATACACCCTCTGTTTCACACACACACACACACACACACACACACACACACACACACACACACACAGACACGCACACACACACACACACAGTCTCACAGGCTGAGTTTTTTTCTCTCTCTCCCTCACTCCTGGATTTTTCTATCGTCACAATACAATATACAATAACATAAAAAATATATCACAACGCATTCATACCCTCCACGTGACCTGCACCTAACAGGATTTCTCACGCTCCCCAGAGCGTCTTCGCGACCTACGCGGCACGTCCCAAGACGTGACCTGTTTCTCTCAAACAGGAATTTCACATCCTCTCGATTTCTTGCAACAACTATTGCGCACACTCGCCCAGCAGTGTGACTCGCCACCTAGGCGAGATTTATGTCCTCTTGACATCTTGCACTCACCAGTGTGACACGTTTCATTCAACCATACTTACTTACACTCTTTCATGCACACAATCACGCAAACACATTTCTTGAGATCTGGATACCCTTAAGACTTGGCAAACTAGTGCAATTTCTAACATTAAATTTTGTTCAATTTAGGAGAGGCTTTTAGAGGACAAACGACATTCAGAGTTTACCTTTAGCTGACCGCACAAAACGTATACTATAAAGCAAATATGCTCACCTGTCTTAGGGCCCTTTTTTGTGCGATCAGCTTGTCTGGTTCACCCATCACAATCGTCAGCCTCCAGCCCTCTGACCTGGATCACGTCTCGGGGTCACCAAATATGTCGTGGCGAATCGGCCTTCCATCGCAGAAAGAAATCTCAGAGACAAGGGTTCCAGGTGCCAAGAGTTTAAACTTTATTTGCCCGGGCAAGCAAAGTGGGATATTCAGAGTTCATCTGAAGTGATCCAACGAATACACATCTGACTCCATCTTTTATACATTGTTTTCAAGTTGTTATCACAGTTTAAACCAATCATGTGTGCATGACATTGTCTTCTTCCAATCAGGTTCTATATGACATCACTTTTTCATTAGCCCGTCCCTCTGCGCTCATAGTTCCGGCCTACCATATTAAGATTTAATGGTTGCGTGCGCCCCTCAAAAACAGGTGCCTCTTTATCTTGACGCTTTCCTGGGGGTTTCGGACGATACATGATTTAACCATGTTTCTATCAAAGATGAGCTCATGGTTTAGCGAAAATGAGCTACCCAGTGTCCTTGGTTGTATGGGATTTAATTAGACTTCCCAAAATTGTGTGGGTTGTACGTCTTAGTTCTAAAAGATATTTGGTGACTGTGCAGATTTTCAAGTTCTCAGACTCATAACATTAACTTTGTTAATTAGCTCACTGTTTAGAGATACCAGCGTCCTTGGCTCTATGGAACAACCCAAACTTCCTTATTAAAAATGATGTGTTGTGTCCGTGCAGCTAAGATAATATGCTTGTTGTTCACGCAGGTGTTCATTAGCTCATACTTATACATGAGGCCCAATATTATTTCATAAGAATACATGAAACCTTATAACTAACTAAATGTATTATTTTATATAAGAAAACTCAACACTATAATAGAAAAACCACCATAGTACTTGCCCGCAACAGAATCCAAATGAAACAAATCTGCAGAGTACCTTTTGAAAGAAACAGTGAACGTGTAAAATAGCTGCGATATGACTATGTGCAGGTAAGCTGCAGTACACTGTAGTGCTGTGCATGGGTCTGCTGTGCTGAATTTGTTTTGTCTTGTCTAGAGAGTGATGGAGCTAGAGGCAGATGTCATGGGTTGTGACGAGTCACCCAGTGCACAATCAGCGTCGCCATGGAGACGGAGGAAATTAACGAGACACACCTATCGATCATTTAAGGACCCCCTCACACCGGACATAAAAGGAGGAAGAAGACAGAGGAGAATAAGCCAGTTCGCCTCAACCAAAGCCGACCCTAACTTACCTCATTTGTGTTTAAAGGCTCCGAGGAATAAGGAACCAGCGAACACGTGCACGTAGAAGAAAGACGCTGCCGACCAGATCCAGGCTGACCAGATCCAGGCTGACCAGCTACACACCGATCCACGAAGTGCATACCTGGAAGGAAGATCCACCAAGGCTCGACGGAACCCCTGCTACTTCCTGCTTTTCCTCCGTCACCCCATCGGGAGAATAATAAAAGTACCCTCTGGGGCCATTTGATTATTACTCTTGCGTATGTGTCGTTGCTCTACCTGTCACATTGGTCATTAGCAGTTTTTTGTGGACGAGGCTGGTTTTAACCTCACTAGGATAAGGAGACGTGGCAGGAACATTATTGGACACCGTGCCATAATCAATGTCCCAGCACAACGTGGTGGTAACATAACTATGTGTGCAGCTATAAGTCAAAATGGTGTTGTTCACCATCATGCAACCCTGGGTCCAAATAACACTGCAGACATTATTACTTTCCTGGACACCTTACATGACATGTTCACTAATGTTCAGGGACCAGAACAGACCAGGTACCAGAACAGACCAGGTACGTCATCATATGGGACAATGTTAGTTTCCATAGGGCTGCTTTGGTCCGCAATTGGTTTACAGATCACCGACTCTTCACTGTACTCAACCTCCCCCCATACTCTCTATTCTTGAATCCAATTGAAGAATTCTTCTCTGCCTGGCGCTGGAAGGTCTATGACCGTCATCCCCATCAATGCATAGCCCTTTTATAGGCAACGGAGGAGGCATGTGGGGATATTGACCAGGCATCATGTCAGGCCTGGATAAGCCATTCCAGAAGATATTTTCCCCGGTGCCTTGGACTAGAGGACATTGCATGTGAGGTAGACGTAATTTTGTGGCCAGACCCAGAGAGACAACACGATGTAGACTGATTTCTTTTTTTCCTCAGTGAAATTACTATTTGTTTTGACTTGGAAAAAAACACTTGTGTTTGTTTTGATGTGTGTAAATAAACACCAGTACTTGAAGTTTGGATCCATCTATGTTTACAGAACTATGACAAAAGTATGACCTCAAACTGACATAGCCTACCTTGTGCACAGAGAAAGCAAAAGCCAGATGTGTTTTTTATTCATACAATCCGTGTGTAGTTGGTGCATTGTGTGCTTATTAATATGATGGCTGTCGTTAACTGTTTGATACGAAAATACCATTTTTACCAAGGTTTGAAGAGTTAAGCAAGGTTTATTAGCTTTTGCAAGAAAAGTACAATGTTTTGCTAATTTGGTGAAGGGTTTTCCTATTTGTGTGTGTAGAGTTTTGCAAAAATAGCCAATAGTTGTATAGCCAAAAATAGCCAAAATGTGCTTAAGCCATCAGAAAAAACTGTTAGAACACGAATATTCTTTAGCATTCTATCACCAAACGTATCAACAACTTAGATCAATGCAATTGAAAACACAAGCAACTTTAAAGATCCACAACACTAGTAAAAGAAAAAAAACTTAACACGTAGCGACATTTGAAAGGGAAAACGACATCAAAATGCGCGGATGTATACATAGCTTAATTGCACTGTAGGGGGCGAGAACGAGATTTTTCAACTCGCGTGATACGTGTCATTCGCGCCGCCTCATCATCTCATAACCAGGGCTTAATTCGTGCGATTCGCGCAGCAAGTAGGTCTATCGCCTCTTTGCATTGACTTAACATGTAAATCACTCGCGCTTGAAGCGCCATTCGCGTTTGCCCTGAACACAACATAACATTACTGTGAAATTACCACATCAAACGTGACGTGCTAATATGGATGCAGCTATGAAGCCGCCGGGTTTGCTTCAGGGAAAATTTATTTTTAAGAAGCTTCCCAATGGAAACCTCGACAAGACTAAGGTTGTTTGCACCTTGTTCAATGTGGAATTGGTTTACTGTACGGAATTGGTTTACATACAGGTGGTTTAAAAAAAAGTCGCTTTGGAAAAAAGTGTCTGCTAAATGACTAAATATAAATGTACTGTAGGAGCTCTTCCAGTCTCAAGTACCACCTAAACGCAAAGCATCCCTTAGCTAATGCGGAAGTAAACACAATTACATCTTATTGAACATAATTTAATTTTCATCACAACTGATTTTTAGATTAGATTAGATTCAACTTTATTGTCATTACACATATACAAGTACAGTGTAACGAAATGTAGTTTAGGTCTAACCAGAAGTGCAATTAGCAAGTGCAGATATATAGTGTGAATAAATAAAGAATACAATTCTAGGGAAATACTATACAAATGTTGTATGAAAATATGACAGTCGGTATGGACTATGAACAATATATACAGAAGGCTATATACTGTGAACATTAATGTACAGGTGGTTATGAACAGATAACAATATAGACAATACAATAGTGCAAGTGACTTGAGTGTGCATTAATTACAGACATTAGCTATTAAAGTTACAGTGCAGTAGATGAGTTAATGCGGTTATTAAAGGTACAGTGCAGTACATGAGTTAATGCAGTTGTTGAAGTTATAGTGCAATACATGAGTAGATGCAGATAATACAGTTACAGTGTATTAGATGAGTTAGTGCAGTTATTGAAGTTACAGTGCAGTAGATGCGTTAATGCGGTTATTAAGGTTACAGTGCAGTAGATGAGTTGATGCAGTTATTGAAGTTACAGTGCAATAGATGAGTGGATGCAGTTAGTTATGCAATAAATGTAATAGATGAGTTACAGTGAGGTAGATGAGTTAATTCAGTTATGAAAGTAGTTTATTAGTGCAAATTAGCATTCAGTGTAATATTCCTGGTGTGCAAGTGAGCAGTATAGAGTGCAAATGATGCTATGTGTGTGTAAACAGTCCGGTAGAGCAGATAACATGAAGTACTGGTGTGTACAGTTCAGTCATGGATGCAGCCCTGTTATGCAATGTAAACAATGTAGTAGCAGCATTAAAGTTAAAGTTATGAGGGTTAGTGGAATCAGTGGGGAGCAGAGTTCAATAATGAAACAGCTCTGGGAAAAAAGCTGTTTCCTAGTCTGCTGGTAGGCACCTGAAGCGCCTACCGGAAGGCAGGAGAGTAAACAGTCTATGAGCGGGGTGAGAGGAGTCCTTGAGAATGCTGCGAGCTCGACGCAGACAGCGTTTCCTCTGGATGTCCTCAATGGAAGTGAGTGTAGTCCCTGTGATGCGCTGGGCTGTTTTCACCACCCGCTGCAGTGCCTTGCGCTCAGCAACAGAACAGTTCCCGTACCAGACTGTGACACAGTTGGTCAGGATGCTCTCTATCGTGCAGTGATAGAAGTTCACCAGGATAGTTGAAGAAAGTTGGTTCTTCTTCAGTGTCCTCAGAAAGAAGAGACGCTGGTGAGCCTTCTTGACCAGGCATGAGGTGTTGGTGGTCCAGGACAGGTCCTCCGAAATATGGGTCCCCAGGAACTTAAAACTGGAAACACGTTCAACAGCCATCCCGTTAATGTGGATGGGGTCGTGTGTGCCTCCTTTCGCCTTCCTGAAGTCCACGATGATCTCCTTTGTCTTTGAGGTGTTAAGGAGCAGGTTGTTGTCTGAGCACAATGTGGCCAGGTGCCGTACCTCCTCCCTGTAAGCAGTCTCATCGTTGCTGCTGATGAGACCAATCACTGTTGTATCGTCTGCGAACTTGATGAAGGAGTTAGATCCATTCACAGGTCTGCAGTCGAGTGTGAAAAGGGAGTAGAGAATGGGGCTCAGCACGCAGCCCTGTGGTACACCAGTGTTGAGGGTGATGGTGGTGGAGCAGATGTGGCCTAACTTAACAAGCTGAGGCCTGTTCGTCAGGAAATCCATAATCCAGTTGCAGGTTGAGTTGTTAATGCCTAGGTTTCCAAGTTTGATGATTAGCTTGGAAGGGATGACGGTATTGAATGCAGAGCTGAAGTCTACAAACAGCATGCGTGCATAAGTGTCCTTATTATCCAGATGTGTGAGCACGGAGTGCAGCGCCATGGACACTGCATCATCTACGCTCCTATTGCTGCGGTAGGCAAATTGGTATGGGTCCAGTGTGGATGGTAGAGAGTCTTTTAGGTGTGACAGGACCAGCCGCTCGAAGCACTTCATAACAATGGGTGTAAGTGCTACAGGGCGGTAGTCGTTCAGGCATGTCGGGCTGGAATGTTTTGGAATGGGAACAATGGAGGTGGATTTGAAACATGCGGGAACAACTGCTTGGGCGAGGGACAGGTTGAAGATATCCGCGAAGACCCCAGCGAGCTGCTCCGCACATGCCCGGAGTACGCGACCAGGGATGCCATCAGGGCCAGCAGCCTTGCGTGCGTTTATCCGGCTTAGTGCAGTGTAAACATCTGTGGAGTTTAGTGTGATGATTGGGTGGTCAGTAAAAGGTGTGAGCCTGGTGGCGGGTTCCTTATTGTCTCTCTCAAAGCGTGCATAAAAGTCATTAAGCTCGTTAAGAAAGGCAGCATTTGTGGCTATGGGGATGGAGTGGTTGGGTTTGTAGTCACTAATGGCGTGGATGCCCTGCCACATCCGTCGAGGGTCAGAATTGGTAAAATGCTCCTCTAGCTTCAACTTGTAGCAGTGCTTGCCTTTCTGATGCCCCTCTTCAGATTTGCCCTGGAAGTACTATAGGCCTGTTCATCACCTGATCTGAATGCGGTGTTGCGTGCTTTCAACAGGAGGCGCACTTCCTTGTTCATCCATGGCTTCTGATTAGGGTATATGGTGATCTGCTTCTGAGTTGTGACACTATCAATGGTGGTATTGATGTAGTCCAATACAGAGGAGGACTAACTGATCATAGTAGAACAGCTTTCTCAAGCAGTTTGTGATGCATTTTGGAAGCAGGAGATGAGCCCCTTGTCTAATGCGCCACCTGGCTTGAGAAACCCGTTCTCAAAGACTTAATTAAGACATAATTTGGTTAGCATACATATTCTGAATGCCTTCGGCAGAATTCAAATGAGCCATTTTAATCTAGATTAATCTAGATTAATTCCAAGATTAACCTAGATTAATCTAGATTAAAAAAAAATTATCTATGCCCACCACTAATGAAAAGTTTGACAAAACTCACCCTGTAATCGGAAAATATCTTTTTCGAAGTTAAATACCGCTTCACAATGTCGTCGGCACACGTTATCAGTGAAACAAGCGTATAAAGTTACAATCCACAGCATCCAAAAGTTGTATGTTTTTACAACGCTATTTGCACTGGCAGTTGCAAACTTATATTTAGTCCATAATGAGCAAAGCAAACTGGCACTCACCTACCTGATACAGGGACATTTCTGGGTGACATAGTCTTCAATTTCTTTAGGCATAAAAGGCCAGTAAAATCTTTCCTGTGCAAGCTGGAGCACTCTTTCTGTGCCTACATGACTCATTTCATTGTGTAAGTACTTCAGAGCTATCGGCCTGTGTTTCAGATGGAGGACTAACTGCTTTTGCTGGTTCGTCCTTCTGTAAAGGAGGCCATCTTCAAGTTGTAATTTACTCCACTCATGCAGCAGCTTTCGGGTGGCTCCACTTACAGTCTGATGCATGTCAACTGTCAGGTTTATGTTTGACTCCTTTAACTCAATAACTTTGCCTATTGCTCGATCCTCCGTTTGAGCTTTAACAAGATCATCATGACTGATAGCTGGCATGTGGCAATGAGGTTTTGGGGGGGATCCGGGGAACACATTTTAAGTGCTGCAACCCAAGCCACATCCTTCCATTCTGCTGCCTGACTCCCATCCCATGCAGCACGTACTGCCTCGTTCGAGAACTCCTCTGTACAAGCCACCTCGTATTCTCCCATGTCCAAGGGGAGGCGGGACAGTGTGTCTGCATCCACATTCGATTTTCCAGGCCTGTACCTGATGTTGAACCGGAAATCTGATAGTTCTCCCACCCACCAATGACCAACCGCATTGAGTTTTGCTGTACTCATGATGTAGGTCAGGAGGTTGTTGTCCGTGTACACAGTGAAATGGGGAGCTTAGTACGGGTAGTCCCGGAACTTTTCATACACAAACCATTTCAATGCGAGGAACTCCAGTTTTCCACTTTGCAGGTGATAGTAACGTTCAGCTGTTGTCAAAGTCCTCGAGCCATAGCCAATGACTCTCAGCTTTTCCATTCCCAGGCCCTGGCCTGAGGCATCTGTATGCAGCGTGAAAGGCAGGTCGAAATCAGGATATGCTAAAACAGGTGTAGCTGTAGCTGGTATATAACAGGTGTATACCAGCTGCCCTAAGGCTTCCTGATGCTGAGGGGTCCATTCAACAGGCTCTCGGGTAGGCAGCTGTGGGCGTTTGGTGGTTTTCCCACCTGTTGGAATCTGGGCTTTCCCTGACTTCGTTTGGAGAAGCCCATAGATTGGCTTTGCGATCCTGGAAAAATCCTGGATGTATGAGCGATAATATCCCAGGAAGCCGGTCAGTTTCCTTACCTCACCAACTGTCTGTGGTGTCTTGCTTGTCAAGGTTTTGACTGCTTCAAGGTCCCGTGGGTCCCTGACTTCCTGTCTGAAGAGCTCACATTTCTCAGGTCTCAGTTTTACTCCGTGCTGTTGAAGGGCCTGGAGCACTTTGCGCAGGGCCTCCACATGTTCATTGAATGTTCTTGCATAACAGAGCACGTCATCCAGATATGGGATGCAGCATTCATCCCTGAGTGTGCCTAGCACCTCCTCCATGCTCCGCTGGAATGCTGCTGGGGCATTCAAGACTCCAAACGGGATACGGACCCATTCATAGAGGCCCCACGGGGTGATGAAGGCAGTCAAGTGACGTGAACCCTCGGCAACGAAGCCCTCATTGTAAGCTTTTCCCTGGTCGAGAATGCTAAACCAGGTGTAGCCCCCCAGTGTGTCTCTCAGGTCTTGTATTCTGGGCAGCGGATGTCGATCAGACACAGTCTTTTTGTTCGGGAGGCGATAATCAATGCAGAGACGTAAACTGCCATCTTTCTTCCTCACACAGACAACTGGGGCAGCATGTAGGGACTTGGATTTAACAATCCAGCCTCTCTTCAGCAGCTCCAGCAAGTACTCCTTTACCTCTTTAAAAAGTGGCTTTGGGACTGCTGAGTATGCTCTCTGTACAGGGACTCCATCTGAGAGAGTGATCGACATTTGAAGGCTTGGTATGCATCCGATGTCATCACTGTCCCATGCGGAAGCCCCGGCTTCTTCACACAGCATTTTGTTGACTTTTTCCCTTTGGTTATCATCAAGGTGACTGAGGACGATGGGCGGTTGCCATGATGATGGATGGGCGTCGACAGGTGTTGATACAACACTGTTACCAGTCACTGTGGGCGTCGGTGCTTCATGAGAGTCTGTTGCGATCACTTTTTCAACACTGCCAAGAAAGACAGCGCTTGGCAGCATCCACAGAGTTACTGCATGTTTGGTGTTGTTTCCCACAGGTACAGCTACACAGGGTTTTCTCGGATTTTGTACCTCCAACAGACCTTCTCCCACGTCCAGTTCGGTCAACTGCACGTTGTTGTCATCCGGCTCAAATAGGAAGACTGCGTCAGATGTACTCATGTGAGGAGGGACTTGGCACTTGACCCAGGCTACCTGACCTGCTGGGATAACAATGTCCTGTCTGCCTATCCGTAGACGCCCACTCTGCCCAGAGGGTTTGCTGGCCTGTATGAAGCTCACCATTAGCTCTGGCTTCTCTGCTGGAATACACAGGGCATTACAGAGTAGGACGACAAGGGTTGACATCAGCTTTTCAGGTTGTTCTTGTATCATCTCTTCCAGCACGTTGAAACCCAGCAGTGGTCTTTCCAGAGCAAGACTGCTGATGAGAAAAGGCACAGTGATTGACAGATTAGGGTCCTCGTTCCCCATCAAATTGACTGCAAGGGCAACCCAGCCATCAAACGGAAGAACTTCACCGTTCACTGCATACACTTTTAACTCGTCTCCAATAATGTCACTAAGTAGCCTAACCGGAGTGTCAGGTAAGTATGTATACTTCCAGTCTCTATCAATCATTCTTACTTGAGCCCCAGTGTCTAGCAGAGCACTGACTGCTAATCCATTTAGGTTACAATGAGTGAGAGCTCTCCTTCCAATGAGTTTGGCTAGGCGTTCCCTTTTGCTGTGAGGTAAGTCATGAGGCAATTGAGTGAATTAAGTCTTGTTTGGTTGTTCCTGGGTCCTTCCAATTATTTTGTCTTTTGTCAGTCTTTCATTTCCAGGGTGGTAAGTATACAAAGTGTCGGGTGGGACGTTCGCTGAGACCCGGTCACTATTTGTCCCTTGGCAGTGACCGGCTCCAGTTTCCCTGAGGTGTTGGTCTCTTCAGACAGCCCACGGCTCGGTGGCCTTCTTCACCACAGTGAAAGCAGTGGGGACAGTCGGGAGGCTTTTGCTCCACACACTTGTCACAACCATATTTTTTTTCTCTTCTGCAGTCAACTCCGCCTTTCCCATTGTGGCTGAACTGTCCCGCTACCTGTGTCTGCATTGACTGTCTCATGAGCTCAACCATACTCGTAAGCTGTTCAAGTTTTTCCGTCAACTGCTGGATCACGTCCGTTTTTGGCACCTTCTCCTTTACACTCGGACACTGTGCAGCGTTGACTTCAGACTGAGCACTGTGTACATTTGTTAGTCATTGGCGGGTGGTGGGACCAAGCCTTCGCTGCCTTTCACTCTCATCACACATTATCTTCTTCATTTGTTTCAGAATTGCTTCATCCGATACTTTGGTGTCCACAAGCAATGGCTTCAGCTCTCTGCGGACATCATCATTTTTATGACCTAGGCCCTGATACACGGTGTGGAGAAACACCTCCTGAACTGTGCTTGCACTGTACTTGACATCTGTGTCAGCATGTTTGGAGGACAGCATGATCTTCTGCTTAAGTCCCATGACTCTGTATAGGAACTGTTGGGGTGTCTCATTGTCTTTTTGTTTGGTGCACATGAGCTCCTGGAACAACTCGGTGTTACTTTACTCACCCAGGTGGAAATGGAGGAAGGCTTTCAGCTCTTGTACAGTCAGACCATCCTTATTCATCAACATGTCTTTAAAAGTTCCTGGCTTGATGACTTTGAGTACGGCTCTTACAACCTCTTCATCACTGAACTGCTCTTTTAAGCCGTCTTCCATCTGCCGACAGACCCTGTTATAGCTGAGATCTGCCCCTGATCCCCAATCTGACTCCCCTGAATCTTCAGTTCCCTGCGATGAAGGTAAGGCAACTCTCTTAAATAGAGCAACTTGTCCTGTGTCAATGGGGTCGAGTTTTCACTTAAACCTTTGGTGCCTGCTACATTACTACTCTGTGATGTGTGTCCTATCTTTACGGAAGACTGAGGTACAGACTGTTGAGTGGGTGTGTATTTGTACTGCATGATTTTCTTACTCAGCTCCTCATAACTATTAAGTATTTTATGCAGCTCTGTGTCAGGTGTGTCACTTACTGTAGAGAGTGCTATGTGGGTTGCACTAGCACTCCCAAAATCTGTAGCATCACTATTTTCAGTTGGGTTTACATTTTCATTAACATGACTTACATCCCCTCTGACCGATACATCAATTTCTTCAGCAACTTGTGAACCACGACCCAGAATGACTGGGTTGATTACCTCCCTTAAGTTTAATAACTCCAGTAAAGGCTCGCTGGACATGAAACTGCAAATGTACTCAAAACAACCCTCCTCATCTGTCGACTTGACGCGAGACTCGTCCATTCCTGGCACTGAACCCACTGACTTGGCAATCTGGAACAGTTCATCTGGATAGAGAGTTAGCAGGGTCTTTTTGATGGCCCACACCAAACTTTTCCTCTCACTATCCGCCATAACTGCTTCCCAATTCCTCGTACTTGGTCACAGGAGTTCAGGATCACAATTCACGCTCTGTTCTGGAGATCTTTTTCACTGGCTGCAGCTCGCTGGTTACATCAGGTCACTTCTGGTCCAGGGTTGCAATATCACTGGATCAGCTTCCGACCACAAGGGGGGAGTGATCCCGGACGAGCCCCCAATAAATTGTTACAGGTACCGGCTGGCACCACGATTACAGCTTATATGCTCTCTCTGGAAACAGGAGAAAGAAGTGAGACAAGGCAAAACATGCGTCTGTTTTTCATCTCGCTCAGCAGAAAGAGGAGAAGAGGATTTATTTAGAGATTCACAATTTAAATCCTCCTCTGTTACAAACATGCACTGTCCTCTATGAAATAAACAAACTCTCAAGATGAAATACAATCAGTCCTTTTTTCAATCTTTCAGCAAATACTGAATTACAAGTTTTGTGTGGTTAATTAAATCAAAATTACAGTAACCACTGTTACCCTGTAAGTAGTCTCTTTTCAACTATAATAAAACATAGCTTATGTTACCACTTATATATGGTTCCCAAATTCATTTTCCATTTCCAACTAAAATCATTTTTTTACTCTTCCCAAAATGCATGAGCTGACAGATTTGTAACTTGTTTTTAACCACTTTTACAACATACAACATTTGTTCTCAACATTAGCTTTTACCTATTACATAAACTCCGGTTTTGTTAACATTAACTTTTCACATTTTACACAATATCATACATTTCAAAACGATCAAGACTTCACAAGAAATGTACAAGGAGCTCAAAATAAAACTCCGACTGACGTGACTTTGATAGCAACAGGTGACGTTACCATACGCGAAAATGCGGCTAATGCTATATGTTCACATCTTCACCAAACAACATTATTAGTAGACATTAAAACATTCAGTGACATATCAACATAATACACTTCAGGTACTTGGCTCTATTTACTATTTCGCCAACCTGGTCCGTTTTTCATCTTGCTCAGCAGAAAGAGGAAAACCACAAAGCAGACCAAACTGACGTAAAGCCCTAACGGAACACAATTATCGCCACACTGCCCCCTGCTGGCGACACCACAATTACTCCTGACATTTATATAAAATATTTGAGTGCAAGGATGGTGGCAACAGGTTGATTACCCTGGATTAAACATTCAAACACTAATTATAAAAATTACAAAACCTACCACAAATGTGATAACACTTTAGTGGGCATCACAGAAGCAATAATCCACCATATTTTATAACTTCTCACACCAATGATACAAATTTATATCTTAAACTATGAAATTACTTATTGAGTATTTGCCAAGCATAAGGGTGTCCATCAGTGCACATGGCACCAGGACACCCTTGGCCGGAGGTTGATGATCGACTTTGTGGTTGTTTCATCTGACCTCCGGCCGTATGTCTTGGATGAAGAGAAGGGCTGAGCTGTCAACTGATCACCACCTGGTGGTGAGTTGGATCCGATTGCGGGGGAGCAAGCTGGAAAGACTCAGCAGACCCAAATGTACAGTGAGGGTCTGTGGGGAACATTTGGCCGAATCCCCTGTCAGAGAGATCTTCAACTTCCACCTCCGGCAGAGCTTCGACCAGATCCCGAGGGAGTCTGGAGATATTGAGTCAGAGTGGACCATGTTCTCCACCTCCATTGTCAACTAGGCCACTCGGAGCTGTGGCCGTAAGGTCTCCGGTGCCTGTCGAGGCAACAATCCCCGAACCCGGTGGTGGACACCGGAAGTAAGGGATGCCATCAAGCTGAAAAACTCGGATCTGGGAGGAGTTCAGTGAGGCCATGGAGAAGGACTATCGGTCAGCCTCGAAGAGATTCTGGCAAACCGTCCGGCGCCTCAGAAGGGGGAAGCAGTGCCCTACCAACTCTGTTTACAGTGGAGGGGGGCAGGGGGACATCATCGGGCGGTGGAAGGAATACTTCGAGGATCTCCTCAATCCCGCCGTCACGTCTTCCATTGAGGAAGCAGAGGCTGAGGGCTCGGAGGCGGACTCGTCCATCACCCGGGCTGAAGTCACCGAGGTAGTCAAGAAACTCCTCGGTGGCAGGGCACCGGGGGTGGATGAGATCTGCCCTGAGTACCTCAAGTCTCTGGATGTTGTGGGGCTGTCTTGGCTGACACGCCTCTGCAGCACCGTGTGGCGGTCGGGGACAGGGCCCTTGGACTGGTAGACCAGGTTGGTGGTCCCTCTTTTTAAGAAGGGGGACCGGAGGGTGTCCTCCAACTATCGGGGATCACACTTCTCAGCCTCCCCAGGAATGTCTATGCCAGGGTACTGGAGAGGAGAATCCGGTCGATGGTAGAACCTCGGATTCAGGAGGAACAGTGTGGTTTTCGTCCCGGTCGTGGAACACTGGACCAGCTCTATACCCTCTCCAGGGTGCTGGAGGGTTCATGGGAGTTTGCCCAACCAATCCACATGTGTTTGTGGATTTGGAGAAGGCATTCGACTGTGTCCCTCGCGGCATCTTGTGGAGGGTGCTCTGGGAGTATGGGATTCGGGACCCTTTGCTGAGGGCCATCAAACCAGGACCTTCAGCATGCACTCGCACGGTTTGCTGCCGAGTGTGAAGCGGCTGGGATGAGAATCAGCACCTCCAAATCTGAGGCCATGGTTATCATTCGGAAAAGGGTGGCTTGCCCACTTCAGGTGAGTGGAGAGTTCCTGCCTCAAGTGGAGGAGTTCAAGTATCTGGGGGTCTTGTTCACGAGTGAGGGATGGATGGAACGGGAGATTGACAGACGGATCGGTGCAGCTTCTGCAGTAATGCGGTCGCTGAACCGGTCTGTCGTGGTGAAGAAGGAGCTGAGCCGCAAGGCGAAGCTCTCGATTTACCGGTCAATCTACGTTCCTACTCTCACCTATGACCCACAGCTCATGACCAAAAGGACAAGATCCCGGATACAGGCGACAGAAATGAGCTTTCTCCGCAGAGTGGCTGGGCGATCCCTTAGAGATAGGGTGAGAAGCTTGGTCACTCGGGAGGAGCTCAGAGTAGAGCCGCTGCTTCTCCACATCGAGAGGGGCCAGCTGAGGTGGCTCGGGCATCTTTTCCGGATGCCCCCTGGGCGCCTTCCCGGCAGGGTGTTCCGGGCATGTCCCACCGGGAGGAGACCCCGGGGAAGTCCTAGGACACGCTGGAGGGACTATGTCTCCCGGCTGGCCTGGGAACGCCTCGGTGTCCCCCCGGAAGAGCTGGAAGAAGTTTCTAGGGAGAGGGAAGTCTGGGCGTCCCTGCATAGACTGCTGCCCCCGCGACCCGGCCCCGGATAAGCGGAAAAAATGGATGGATGGTATTTGCCAATAAAGGACAAAGGGAAAAACACGGTGGCATATTTTGTGTAGTTTCACCATTCTACCACTAGATTGTCCATTGGATTTTGAAATTGTATTAATTGTCTACAAATCACTCAATGAGAATTGTATTAATTGTCTACAAATCACTCAAGAGATTTTTCAACGTAAAATGAAAAATAAGCTGAATTTTATAGATTTTTATGTATTTCTAAAATACAAGTTTGCATGAAACTGTGCTTATGCACTTAATACGCAAATATTTGTGTATACACACCGTTGATAAATGATGCCCCTGGTTACTTCAGCAATTAACAACTCCAAATCTTCGCTGTTCCTCACACAAAACTGCTCTTTTCCAACAAAGAGGACTGCGGCTGCAATGCATCGTCATTTTGACTTCTTTCATTGTGATTGGACGGATCCGTCTGTCATGTTTTTCCTCATACTGTGCATATTTTAAGAACAGTTATGGCTAGGCTTAGACATAGGAGTAGGATTTGGGTTTTAATGCTGTATTTCACCCTGCATATTTCATTCTATAACATTTAATATATTTTCATATTTGCTATGAAATGGGTAGGTTTTGGATTAAGGATTGGGGATAGATTAAATCTAAAAATATAAATTGATTATCGATGCAATTTTTGGAACGCACTGATACAAATATCTTAATGATATAGAAGCTTTTCGACAACATTTTAAATAAAAAAATAGGCAGCAATTTTTACGTATATGTAATATACCTTTAATAACCGCATTAACTCAACTACTGCACTGTAACTTTAATAGCTAATGTCTGTAATTAATGCACACTTAAGTCACTTGCACTATTGTATAGTCTAAATTGTTATCTGTTCATAACCACCTGTACATTAATGTTCACAGTATATAGCCTTCTGTATATATTGTCCATAGTACATACGGACTGTCATATTGTCATAGAACATTTGTATATTATTCCCCTAATATTGTATTCTGTATTTATTCACACTGTATATCCTGCACTTGCTAATTGCACTTCTGGTTAGACCTAAACTACATTTCCTTAAACTGTACTTGTATATGTGTAATGACAATAAAATCTAATCTAATCTAATCTAATATGTTGAATATTTAACATTTCAACATCAATTAATACATAAAAAACTGTTTGCACAAATACCTACTTATGAACAATGAGATCAGGCTGGATTAATGTAAGATGTCAAACCAGTTGATATGGTGTTTAATTGAGAATTTTTGCTTTTTTAACAAGATCAATTATTTGAAATCAATTATTTATTACACTCTCCGCTTGGGACGAGAGTTCACGCTCTGTTCGGACCACGCGCCCCTGAAGTGGCTACACTGCATGAAGGATACCAACGCACGGTTGGTACACAGGCCAAGGTCGCAGATGGTCGTGGCCGACTCTCTTTCCAGGAGGGTGGGAGGAGGCTGCAGGCCGGATGGGTCCCTGGCTTGAGTCAGGCGGTGGTGGTATGTGGCCGTTCAGCGTGAGGTCTGCGAAAGGAGTGGGAGGCAGGAGAGGAGCAGTGTGTAAGTAGGTCAAGTGCAGAGGTGGAAAGTAACAAATTACATTTACTCAGGTTACTGTATGGAGTATGTTTTTTGTGTACTTGTACCTTTTTAAGTAGCTTTTAAAATCTGTAATTTTACTTGTACTTAAGTTTGATTTGTGTGATGTATTGTACTTCGTTATATCGTTATACTGTGTAAAATAAAAAAGAATTCATTCCAAGGGAAAAAACGTGACCGGAAATTACTTTGCGTCGATACCAGAAGAGCGATGGAGACGGAGAAGGTAGACTTTGATATATTTCACCTGTCCTAAATTGAAACCCTATCGAACTCTAACTGCTGAAGACAATGAAGTAAACCCCTGGCCATATTTTAAGGGGTCATTTGACTCAGCTAAAACAAATATTATTGTTTGTTTTAGATAAAATACAATGTGTATACTCGATTTAAGCTTAACAAACGCTGTATTTTCCACATACCGTTCATAATTGTATCTCCTCTTTGAAACACGAGGTGTTCTTTGATTGGGCAGATTGGGCAGCATAGTGAGTGATTGGTCGAATATTGCACGAAAATGTAATGCCTCTTACCATAGTCGGAACTTCAGGCTGCTACAGTACAATGAGATTTACAAGACCGCCCACCTTTCTTGCATATACATTAGGGCAGTCTTAATCAAATCATACCACAAAGTGAAGTACATGCGTGGGGGTGTGGTTCCACGAGGCGTTTCAGGCATGTCTGGGTTCGCATTCGCTTTTAGATAGAATGCTTCTTTTGTCAACACTTAAATTTTTGCAATTGTAAGTGTTTTATACATGCATGGGAAACTTATAACACACCAAAGACACAGAAAAACACGTATTTCCGCCATATGACCCCATTAAGCAACCATTTCAGCTTCAAGACAGGATCATGGAAACTGTGCAAACTGGCATTTTATAAAAATCCTAATGTGCAGGAATGTAGAGGTAAGATAAACAATATTTGTTTAAATAATTCTCGTACCCTTGTTCCATTGGTAACTAATAAGAAGTTTGAACTGTATAGTAAGAGTCAAAACGACATAGGTGCATAATGCTTTATATTGTAAGTGTGAATGGAACCAAACAACTTCTGCTTTAATGATATATTTAAACTTGCATCATATGTTTCTCTCTTATTCGCGGTGTAAGAAAGTCAATGAAAATGTGCTTGCTATTTCATGCATTTTGAAAAGCCACGCAGCCCTACCGGGAAATGATCGTGTTGCCAGATCATACTGTTGAAAAGAACAGCAAACAATGACAAGGCCAAAATAAACCTACAAATCGACTAATTTAATAAGGCAAGAAAACTATACGTCCAACTGTTCACTTTACTAACCATATAATGTATCTGCAGCTTCATATGAAAAGATTAAACAACAAATGCAAACCTCTTAAAAATATGTAAAGATTGCAACACCGCGAGAGCGCGCTGTGAAGCTCTGAACATAAACAAAACTCAATGTCTCTGTCTGTGTTTTAGTTAAAACTGCCTCACTAAACCTATCTTTGGCCGAAAACAGCAGATACGTATCAAGCAGATAAAACTCTTGGGATTCATGTTTCTTCTTAACTGCATCAACGGCAAATATGTTGCCATGGTAAAGATCAGGTTACAACTGTCAATCATTACATTTACTCTGATTCCATATAAATGTGGAACCATTTATACGTGGTTTCACTGCTTAAACTTAGCAGTGTGTACCATTTGATTATTTATTAAGAAAATAAGGCGTACAATCTTTTCTAAGGCTTAATTTTGCTTTTGACGAAAATATTTATCGATTTAAGAATTGTTTCGTTAATATTTCTGTAGAAATACAAACAGAAATTAAGTGTTAAACCAACCAAAGAGCAGGCCTAATGCCATCTAAGAAAAGTTCTAATCACTCACTCCAAGAGCTTTGAAAAATACATTGTGATTTTGTTGGATGAACACATCTTGATTTATGAATTTATTTTATGCATCCTTAATTCAATTAAGCAACGTAATCTTTGCTACAAAAGTCCAACTAACAGAAATCCCACAGTGAAAGGCTTAAAACGGCCCTGCAATTGTGTCATGCATTCTGACTTCTATACAATGTTAAACGTTCTGTCTTCTCTTGCTTAACATTGTCTGTCATGGTTCCACTATCACGTCATGTTTTATTCCTGTCTCAAGTGGAGCCATGGCATTGCCTGATGGTTTTGTGTGAGAAAGAATGAATCTTTCTCGTGTCTCGTCTTTGGCCCCGCCCCTCTCACTCCTCGTCAGCTTTCCCTGAGTGCTTAATCCCCTGCACCTGTTTCTTGTTAATTATCCTGTGTTTGTTCCCTTTAAAGAGTCCTCATGTTTCATTGTCCTGTGCTCGTGCATTGTATCTGTACCTGTTGTCACACCTCGTTCCTTGTATCAAGTTGTATGCTGTTGTATCAAGTAAGTCTAGTTTAGTCAGTGTAAGTGTGTTGATATTCTAGTGTTTGTTTTCGTAGTTTAGTCTGTCAGTGTCCTTGTTTGTTGTTAAAGTTTATATATTATTCCTGTCCTGTTTTCCCCCTCGTGGGTTTTGTTTTGCCTGTTTGTTAGTGTTTATATGTTAAATAAACACCCTTGTTACCTCTACCGTCTGTGTCTGCTGCAATTGGGTTCCCATGCCATGTCTCCACCTGAGAATCTTGACATAGTCAACTTGTCAAAAAACGAGTTGGGGATAATTAAGTAGTAGTTCTGTGCTCGATACACTCCCCCAGGTTTCGGAAAGTTATTTTAGAACATATAACTTTTTATAACAACAATGCTACTGTTTGTGACAACTTTTCTTAGTCTCTTATTGGTAAATTGTCCTGGAAAAGCATGCAGCATGGCCAAAGGAGAGCAGGAGAAGGAGCATGCGCAGAGATTTTCACTTGTAAGCAGGAGAGAGAGACAAGAATATTAATAACAATGCACATAACTTTATACTATAGTATAGGGCTGGATTAAGACACTATTTCACTTTTGTCGTTATCTGTCTTTGAACCAATTAACGTCCAATGTCTGGGGTCTCGGCCCTGTAAAGTATCTATTCATACAATTTTAAACTCTTCCAAGATTCCTTATCAAGTTCTCATTGCAAGACATCTCATCAATTATGAGAACATCTCCAGCTGACATTATCCAGAGAGAAATGCGATTCCTGATCACAATACAAAGAAATTGTCTCTAGATGGTTAAAAAAGTCATGGACCTTTTAAAATCTTTGTTTCAATTGTTGAAGAAGTTTTTTACAAACTGTGACTATGATATTTTCTAAGCCAAGCTGTTCTAAGAGCTCCCCAATGAGTTACTCAAATTCTCTTTGAGAAGAAAATAGAAACGGGAGGATCTTTTGAAGAATACAGTGAGCTAGAAATATCAATTAATCAGAAATTCAGAAATTGGTGGCTCAATGTGCCATTTGTGCTGGCCAAAATTGGTCTTATATAATTTGCATTATTTTTATACACTACTAGGTTGCAGTATTCAGTCCGAGAGAACAGAACTTGAATCACATTTTTCTCTAGAGAAATAAAAGCTTTAACATAAGTTCTGCCCGGAAGACAGAACTTATGTTATCCCAGATAACGGACTACGGACATTGATTCAATGTTGATTTCTGGTTAGAATTGTCCGTATCGATCGTCAATCAAATGAAATGCTGAATCAACATTCTATATTTGGTTGGTACATTGGAACGTTTTAGGTTGAAAATAAAACATTGATTCAATATCGAGAGGAGGTTATCAACACAATGCATCTGGTCGGAATCATTTCCTTATTTCGAAGCCTGGTTCCCAGAACCAAAAAACTAACGTTAGGGAAACGTTGCGGTAACCAAAAGCTAACGTTAGGGGAATGTTCTGGGAACAAAAAATTGTTAGCTGGCATGTTAATTTGGCTAGTTGTGGTGCCGGTGGACATTAAGCAGACATAAGTTGTCCAATCGGAGACAATTATATTTTAATCTCTAGGTGATTGAAAGGCTTTACCCAGCAAACAATAGCCATCATTTCAACGCCTCGGTTAAGTAAAAACCGTATATAGAGCGGCTATGTGTGACCCAATTCTCCCAAATAAACATGAATTTGGCAACATGTCCCCAGCTAACATAAGGGCAGCGGCCCAGTGGCGGTCCACTGGCGGCACAAACTGTAGTCTACCTGCTTTTTGCTCATCGTTTTTCCAGCGATCCACCAGCGGATGCCACCATATTTCTGCCGGCGGTCCGCTGCCGGGCCGCTGGTTTATCAATAATGGTATACTGGTGGTCCACGGTCGGCCCGCCGTTCATAATTGTTAAATCACGCTAACCAAAATGTCCTTAAACATAATAACATGTTCAATAACAACGGCAAATGTAATATTTTAACAGATCAAATACACAAATGCATTACATTTATCAAATGCTTTTAACCAACATTACACAAAGAGAAGCATTCAGTTAACATTCATTTGTATCCATCCATCCTTATATAGTTATCCATGTTTCCAGTAAGACCATACCATAGTAAACACAAAATAAAGTAATATTAAGTTTGTTAATTATAGAAATACCACAGTAAATCCAAAAATAACCATGGTCTTATACTTTCACAGTAGAAATCCATATTATAAACTATTCCCATGGTTTTTAAAAGCTATAGGCTACCACAGCAATCCTGCATTCCTATAGTATTACTATAGTAGAACCTTTATATCAAAACCTTAGTTTGAAAAAAAAACATGATTTGATGGCAACATGACATGATTGTTTTACCACAGGAAATCCCAGGTTAACTGTCTTAAGGGTTTAGCCATTTTTAAAATGTAAAGAATTACAGAAAATGCATGTTTCAATGTTATAATCAATCAGAAGTTAATCAGCCAGAGGGGGCTATGACTCACTGAGAAACATCTTCTGGAAAAAATAAAGTTCATATTGCAATAGCTCTAAGATAATACAAGTCATGTATTTAAGGTCATGTTCTATTAAAAATAACATATTATTATAGGGTAAGTTTTAAGATTTTCAACCCACTTTGTACTGGTACAATGTCTATAATATATGTAAATTAACAACATGTGAATGATGCAAAACACATTATCCAGCAGGGTTTTGTGGACAAATAAATCGGAATATCTCAATACGAGTAACTCTGAAAAGAGTAAACATTGTCTGTTCACATATATTGCCAATATTGTAACAATACAAAGTGGGTTGAAAATCTGCAAATTTAAGAAGTGATTACAATATATCATATTTGGAAGATTTGTATGTCCATCTATATTTGCCATCATCTGAGGTCTTTGTGAGTGTTGGTGTCATCGGAAGTCTTCATAAGTGATCCTGGATCCAAACTGTAGTTACTATAATCTCTAGTTACTTTAGGGTGTGCATCCCTCGGAGGGAGAAACAGGTAAGCAAAAGGAGAAGAATTAGCATATCTGCTCTTTGTATCATTTCAGGAAAACGATGATCATGTGAACTTTTTTTTCATTACTGGAAAACAAGGTGACAAGATGTGTTATGTGAATGCTTGACTAAAAATATGTCATTTAATCTAGATTCAAACTGGGAGAGTCTATTTTTAGATTTTTATTAAATTAGCTTATTTATCATTCTAATACGCTGATTTGCTGCTCAAGAAAAAATAATGCAACATTGAATAATTGTCTAATGAAGCTAAATGTAAATGTAAACATTCAGCCTTACATGACAGAAATAAATAACACTTATACGACTATATGTTACTATATATTCACATTAAAACGTCTCATTTAAATAATCATAATATTTAACAATATTTCTGTTTATACTGTATTTTTGGTCCAACTAAACTAAACTAAAATCATTACCTAAAACGTTTAAACAGTAGTGTATATGTTTTTGGTTTTACTTATTTGTCATATGGTTTACAGCTCTGCAGAGATGTTTTCTGACAGGAGGTCTGCTCCACCTCTGCTGCTAGGCCATCAGCGAGGAAGAATCAACAAACATAACATAGAGTTTGTCACAGAGTCAAGGAAATGATGTATGCAGTGCCGGATTCATTAAAAGAAAACAAACAAGAGTAAAGGCAAAACACTGAAAACAAAGGTAATTTAATGATTTTAGCTTTCTCAACTCACCTAAATTCTACCTCTCTGTAACTTCCTTCAAAAATGTTGAAATCTAGACGTTCTCCTCAATTTGTTATTTTGTCACTCATGAAATCAAAGAACCACTTTTTGACCATATCTTTTTACGATAAAAAATAAAAAATCAAACACGCTTTAATTAGTTGCAAAACAGTTCTGTGCCCCATGTAAATTATATCGCACATAAATACATCTTATAATCCATTGACAACATTTACAAAGCTATCAAAACATCTAATCTACAAAATAAAGATGTTATCAGAAGCCATAGCGTTAATGAAAGCCTCTTCTGGTTGAGATGCTAACAGAATTTTTTTCTTGGAGACATAAAACCCTTTCTATGTATATAAATAAGTAAATATTCAAAAGATAAGTGTCAATTACAACTAATAAAAGTGTCAACAACAGTTGTGTATATTATTTGTGTGATTTGAGTGACAAAATTTAAGTGAAAACAATGAAGAAAACCGTCAGAAACAAAGCTTGCTGCTGGTCAGTTCCTGGTTCTGCCCCGTTTCCATCTGTATAATGCCTCGTTCTGAGTCACCATTCTGGTGATAACGGTGTATTTAAATTAACATTTCTTTTAACAGACCATTATATAGACTCTGGCTGTGCTGCAGAATTTGTCCTTGTAGGAGGCTGAACAGGTATTCCTCTTAGATCTGGATTATCATATCAGGGAAGACTAGAAAAGGAGTGATTACACAATGCCCAATCTACTCAAGTGTTTCCAGTATTTGGGTTAACTCCTTATGTTCTGTTTTTATCATTTCAGTAAATCACATGTATGTATCTTCAGCCATTCACCACTGTCCTATTGAACAGCGATGTGTCTCATCCATTGATCATATTTCATATTCAGTGACAATTGGATTATCGACTTTAAACCCTTTTATCAAAGACTTTGGAATTCAAATGCATTAATCACCCATTGAAAATACATATGACTGAAAGCTAGTGAGTCACATGATTTCAAGTTAGAAGTGCATCACAACAATTAGTACTATATGTCGATTACACTGCTGTTGAAAGTAAAAAGCCAACATATTTTGTCAGCAAAGTGAAGTTCTGTGTCTTTAACTATACATATTAATCTTTATGTTAACTATGTTGAAATTCTATAATGTGAAATTAATTGAATATAAATTAATTATATTTTATGTGGGTATGTGCGTGTTGCATTCAAAAACGGTCGGATAAATAAGACTTAAAACATTTCAATGCTATACCGTTAATGCCGACGTAATTTCCGAGTTTATGTAGAAGTATGCTGTGGTCAATGGTGTCAAATTCAGCACTAAGGTCTAGCAGCAACAATACGAAATACAGCCACGGTCAGACGCTAAAAGCAGATCATTTGCAGCTCTAATCAAAGCAGTCTCTGTACTGTGACATGCTCGAAATCCAGACTGGAATTCTTCATTAATTTCATTCCTTTGGAGGAAGGAGCATAGTTGAAACTACTTTTTCCAGAACTTTAGATATAACAGGTAAATTAGATATAGGCCTGTAATTCCCTAGTTCTTTAGGGTCGAGTTTTTTTTTTTTGACAAGGGGCCTTATAACAGCCACCTTAAATGCTTTAGGCACATGTCCTAATGTCAGAGATGAGTTAATAATACTAAGAAGAGGATCTATAATTTCTGGGAGCATTTCTTTCAGTAGTTTTTTAGGTATAGGGTCTAGCATGCTTATTGTTGATTTAGATGATCTAATGCTTTTAGACAGTTCATCGTGATCTACTGTAGAAAATAATTGCAATTTCTCCTTAGGGGTGCTGTAGTTAGTTTGTTCAGCGGGTTTCACTTCTGTTTGCATTGTTATAATTTTTTCTCTAATATCTTGGATTTTACTAGTGAAGTAGTTCATAAATTAATCAATGTTATGCTGATAATCAGAATCTGAAGTCACTGACGACTTATTTTTTGTTAATTTAGCCACTGTGTTAAATAAAAACCTAGGGTTGTGATGGTTTTCCTCTATTAGTGATGACGTTTTTATGGCATTCCTGTATTTTCGAGTACTATCCTTCCATGCTATACGAAATACCTCTAAATTAGTTTTCTTAAAGTTGCGCTCCATTTTCCGGGACGCTTTCTTTAGAGCCTGAGTGTGTTCATTAAACCACGGTGTTGGGCTGCCATTTTTGAATCTTCTTTAAACGCAGAGGAGCAACTGAGTCTAATGTTTCAATGTTTTCAATAGTAATGTCAAGATCGTCAACGTTTTTACTCATGCTAGATATTTTAGACAATTCAGGCAGATTATCGCATCTTTGGTATATTCGTAACAAGGAGTTTGATTTGCAGCCGTAGGCCATTGAAGCAAACATAATATCAGATAATGTTCCGAAATGTCTTCAGTCTGCTGAACGATTTTAACATCGTCCACATTTATACCGTAAGACAGTATTAAATCTAAAGTATGATTACGAAGGTGAGTGGGTCCTGACACATGTTGACTAACGCCCATGGAGTTAAGAGTGTCATTGAAAGCCATTCCTAAGGCATCTGTATCATTGTCTACATGGATGTTACAGTCACCAACGACAAGGACTCTATCTACGGCCAGTGCTAGTTCTGATAAGAACCCACCAAATTCTTTAATAAAATCTGTGTGGTGCCCTGGAGGCCTATACACAATAGCTAGAATAAATTTTTTAAATGTTTTGTCCATAGTATTAGGTGTCGATACGTGAAGTACCATGACTTCAAAATAATTGTATTTAAAATTAGACTTCTGAGAGATGATAAATTAATTATTTTAAAGTGCAGCGACACCTCCCCCTCTACCTTTTAGATGAGGCTCGTGTTTACAATAATCTTGGGGAACGGATTCATTTAGAGTAATAAAATCATATGGCTTTAGCCATGTTTCTGTCAAACCAAGCAGGTCTGTTTTATGATCGGTTATCATATCGTTAACAAAAATTGCTTTATTTGAGAGGGATTTAATATTAAGCAATCCGAGTCGTAACAGTTGATTATCTGTATTTTGTTCATGTTTGATTGTTTAACGTTTATTAAATTACTTTCAAGAGGTTTACGCATTATCTTATGTTTGCTAATCCGGGGGACAGACACAGTCTCTATTTTATGTTGTTTTTGAGAAGGGATTATTACATGTTGTATATTTTGTATATTCTGTAACGTGAGACGGCAAGCAGACAGTTGGTTAAGCCATTCTGTCTCCTTCCTGACCTGGGCTGTAGGTAGTCAGCCTTTAGCATTATTAAGACTATGTGTGGCAAATTGCTAGAGAGGAGGGATGGAGACCATCTCGTTTCAACAGGTCAGGTCTGCCCTCAAAACTCTTCCAGTTATTTATAACATTTATAATATTCTGCAGGCACCACTCAGACAACCAGCCATTTAGTGATGATAATCTGCTATAAATCTCATCACCACTGTAAGCATTGAGGGGGCCAGAGAATATTACAGTGTCTGACATCGTGCTTGCGAGCTCACACACCTCTTTAATATTATCTTTAGTGATCTCCGATTGACGGAGTCTTACATCATTTGTGCAGTGAATAACAATCTTACTGAATTTACAATTAGCCTTAGCCAGCCTATTTAAATTTGATTTGATGTCAGGCGCTCTGGCTCCCGGTAAACATTTGACAATGGTGGCTGGTGCCTCTATGTTAACGTTCCAGACCATAGAATCACCGATCACTAGGGCACTTTCAGCAGGTTTCTGAGTCGGTGCAACACTGAGGGGGGCAAACCTGTTCGAGCCTTTAATCGGTACGGTTGAGTGATGTTTTGTCTTGCGACTATGCCGTCTCACTGTAACAAAGTTTCCCAGCTGCAGGGGATTTTCAACCGGAACCGAGCTGTGTGCGCTAACATTGCTCGCATCCGAAGTGTTTTCTACGGTCCTAACACTCTTACTATCCTTAAATAAAGATTGGATGCGAGACTCTAATTCTAAGATCTTCTCCGTCAGCCTAACTACTTCTCTGCATTTATCGCATGTAAAACCCTCGCCGCTGACAGAGAAGGCTAAGCTAAACATATGACATGAGGTGCAAGTATCAAGAATAGGAATAGAAGCCATGACTCACCGGGTATGAAGTTCAATCCTAACTTTCCAAGATTGCTTGATGAGTGTTAGTACATACGCTTAAAAAGAGAAACAGTTAGCACACAAGACAAATTGGGGAGAAGATATTCCACAGTGTAAACAGAAGGCAAGCTAACACGCTAATACTATGCTAGCGGAGTTACGTTTCAATTAATATAGTTTTAGAATATAAAGTTATAAATAATTCGGTAACGACAATTAAACGATAGTAAAATACATTAGTATTAAGACCAAGAACAAATGTGAGTTGAAGCAAGAGTCAGAGGATACAAACTAGCCGCCGGTAGCGATGCAATCATGCAATACCACTGTAGCATCTGCAAACTTGATCATTGAAATTAATCTATGAGAGGACACACAGTCATGTGTGTGGAGAGACTAAAGCGGAGGACTCTGATCGCAACCCTGTGGCGCACTTTTGCTCAGGATGATGATAATCGTGATGGTCTAGCCCACTCTTGCAGAGGAAGACCAGAACCAATTCGCAGTGGGAGGTGTTAAGACCAATGTTCCTGAGTTTAGAGGCCAGTCTGTGGGGATATATAGTACACTTAAAAGGAAGGAGACGGGAACCGGCAAACATTTATACATTTAATAAAACAATTGAATAATATAGAGCCGGCAGCCCCTCACGGACAACTTCCGGCGACACACATAAATAGTAAATAGACAGCCGGCAGCCCCTCACGTACGACTGCTGGAGACACACACAAACCATAACCAAAAGCCAGGCCTGGTCCTCTCTCGTCAGCAGTCCTGTAACAGTCCTGTTACTCTTCCGTAAGATATGCAGGACCGGTGTGCGCACAGCTGATTCCAACTATCAATCACACCACCGGCCCCTCCTCATGGAATCCCCTCACGTCTTCCTGACCACAATGTTGTATCCGAGGTCCCTGAAGAATCCGTCTGTGATATCATTCTGAGTATCGCACACTTCCATTAGGGACCCGGACTATCTGGGACATCTTTCTGAATGTGGTGGACCCTGTTGTCATCGTGAGCGTCAGGAAAGATGTGGAGAGAATAGTTGCTGATGTTTTCTGTAGCATAGTCTTGAGACATTGTTGCGGGAGAGCTTTTGTCTATTGATTTTTATAATGGCTGTAGTAAATGGGTGGGGACGTTCCAAGGGCCCACTGGCTGCGCGTACTTCTGGAGATGTAACAGGTGCACTTTAACTCTGGAATAACCATTGCGCATATCACACCACCTGATCATTCTGTTGATGTTGGAAAAAATTCTCCAGGTCATCAAGCTTAGACCATTTGAACAAAATTTGCATATTGTACAGTTTGTGACGTTCGTCATGCATGTATAACAACATCCAGTACTTATCAGGGAACACCACACAGGGGTCTTGTCCGGGGAACATATTCGTCTTTTTGTAAGCGCTGTAGAGGGTTACAACTCGAGACTCTTTGTTAAATGAGTAACCTATTACTCGGTTTTAGTATGGGGTTTTCTAATAAAAAATAAAAAATTTAGTTAGTTATGGGTCTCATGTATTATTTTGATATAATATGGGCTACGGGCTTCATGTTTAAGTTTGAGCACATGAACACCTGCACGCAAACAAAATATTTTATCACATAAAGACCGGAACTGCACATTCACCACACACACTTTTGTAGATAAATCTAATTTATTGCATACAGTCAAGGACACTGGGTTGCTCATTATTACGCTAAATCATGAGCTCATTCATGTGCCAGAGAGCCGCTCCCCATGGCAAATGCTAATAAGGTAGGCCACAAAATCCTGATAAAGTAAGCAAGAAACGTAACTGTAGGTGAGCAGAAGATGGATGGGCCAGCTGGGCATGAGTTAAATATAAAAGTGGCAGATAAGAAGGAAACCTGATTGGAAGATGACGACATCATAAGAAACATGATGGGCTAACACAGTGAAAAAACACCTGAGATTTCTATATAAAGCATGGAGTCAGATGTGTATTGGTTAGATCACCTCAGATGATCTCTGAATATCTCACTTTGCTTGCCCGGGCAAATAAAGTTTAAACTCCTGGCATCTGGAACCCTTGTTCCCCTGCAGTGGGCAGGGTCCTGAGATGGGTAAGCCAAGTTAAGCTAAGCATACTGGGCATGACACGTTGAGGGCTGGGTCTTTCACCCAGGATGAGCGCCTGCAAGTTCCCCACCTGGTCCCTGAAGGGAGTGGTTGGGACTCTGGGCATGTGACCAGGCTGGGGTCTAGACCACGTGGGGGTGCCGACACCTAACCTACGGAGTAGAGGCTATGGTATAGGTTCTACGCACGGCTTTAACTTACGCTTTAGATTTAAGTTACAAAGTGGACGTTTTTATCAAATTTTTTGGTTTCTTCTGATATTAAGCAACACTCACATGCTACAGTTTTTCGTTTTTGAGAGAAAAATTTCAAGTGCCAACCCGGAGACAATCGTCGCAACCAGGGGTAGGGGACTCGAGTCACAATTTTCAGGACTTGCAACTTGCTTGATTGAAGTTAGAAAATGAATTGACTTGACTTTGACTTGAGAGCAAGTGACTTGAGATTTGACTTGACTTTAAATGGAAGACAATTACTTTCTAGATTAGATTCAACTTTATTGTCATTACACATATACAAGTACAGTGTAACGAAATGTAGTTTAGGTCTAACCAGAGGTGCAATTAGCAAGTGCGGGATATACAGTGTGAATAAATACAGAATACAATATTAGGAAAATACTATACAATGGGCATGTACTATGAAAATACTTAACAGAAGGAATGTTCTATGAACAATATGACAGTCGGTATGTACTATGAACAATATTTACAGAAGGCTATATATTGTGAACATTAATGTGCAGGTGGTTATGAACAAGGCAGGGCAAGGCGAGTTTATTTATATAGCACATTTCATACACAAGTGCAATTCAAAGTGCTTTGCATATAATCATTGACAGAAAGAAATAAAACGTATCTTTAAAATGCAAATGATCTAAGATTTTAAGAAACAATAAAACAGCAATAAAATTGAGTGTATATATAAAAGAATAGGAGCAAAATAAAAATAAATTAGAAATAGAAGTGCAGTTGATGTAAACTAGCACAGTGCTCAGGTTGTGAATGCACAGCTAAACAAGTGTGTTTTTAATCTGGATTTAAAAGTATCTACTGTTGGTGAATGTCTGATGTCATCTGGAAGCAGATTCCAGCTACGGGTGGCGTAATGGCTAAATGCTGACACGCCCTGTTTTGAATGAACTCTTGTTATCTCTAACTGACTTGATCCTGATGATCTGAGAAGTCTGATTGGTTTATATTCAATGAGCATATCTGAGATGTATTTGGGTCCTAGACCGTTAAGTGATTTATAGACAATCAATAATACTTTGAAGTTGATTCTAAAAGTAACTGTTAACCAGTGTAAGGACCTGAGGATTGGAGTGATATGGTCAGATTTTTTGGTTCTGGTCAGAATCCTGGCAGCAGCGTTCTGTATGAGCTGCAGCTGTCTGATTGTCTTTTTGGGAAGACCTGTAAGGAGTCCATTACAGTAATCCACCCTGCTGGTGATGAAAGCATGGACTAGTTTCTCTAAATCTTGGCTTGAGACAAAACATCTGATGAGGCTATGTTTCTGAGATGGTAGTACGCTGATTTGCTTATTGCTTTGACATGACTGCTGAAACTAAGGTCAGACGCCAAAATGACCCCAAGATTTTTTCCCTTGCTTTGTGTCTTTAGACCTCTTAAGTCAAGGTATGTGTTTACCTTGTTAGTTTCATCCTTGTTACCAAAAACAATGACTTCACTTTTGTTTTTATTTAACTGATGGAAGTTTTGACACATCCAGCTGTTAATTTCATCAATGCATTGGCAAAGAGAGTCAATAGGCCTGTAGTCATTGGGTGAGAGGGCTAGGTAGATCTGAGTGTCGTCTGCATAGCTGTGGTAGGCAGTTTTGTACTTTTTCATTATTTGGCCAAGTGGGAGCATATACAAATTGAAGAGGAGCGGGGCAAGAATTGAGAATTGTGGAACACCACAAGTCATGGGTGTCCAGTCAGATTTATGGTTGCCTATGTTCACATTGTAACCTCTCCCTTTAAGGTATGACCCAAACCATTTAAGTACCAATCCAGAAAGCCCTACCCAGTTTTCCAGCCTATTTAGGAGTATGGTGTGATCTACCGTGTCAAAAGCAGCACTGAGATCTAGTAAAACCAGAACTGATATTTTGCCTGAATCAGAATTTAATCGAATATAATTAATTATCTTTATGAGCACCGTCTCTGTGCTATGATGCTGACGGAAACCAGACTGATAATTGTCCAGGTAGCCATTTGAGTTCAAGAATTTGGTCAGCTGATTGAAGACAACCTTTTCAATGATCTTGCCTATAAAAGGAAGATTTGATATTGGTCTGTAGTTAGACAGTAAGGTTTTGTCTAGATTGCCCTTTTTTAGAAGAGGTTTAACAACTGCATTTTTTAGGGACTTTTAAGTTCCTGAGAGCAGTGAGGTATTAACTATTTTTAGGAGATCTGCTTCCAAACAGTTAAACACTCTTTTGAAAAAGGATGTGGGAAGTGTGTCAAGGCTGCATTAAGATGCTGCACAATTTCCTCCAGGGTTTTGAGATCAATTGTCTGAAATTCAGAGAAAGTAACTAATTTCTGATGTTCTGAAGTCAGGCTGACCTGACTGCCGCATGGAGCTTCGGCGATTTCCATTCAGATATTACTGATCTTTTGAAGAAAAAAAGTTGCAAACTCATTGCATTTGTCATCAGACAGCATTTCCCTCGGAACTTGACTAGAGGGATTTGTTAGTCTCTCTACAGTTGAAAAAAGGGTGCGAGTGTTATTTATTTTGCAGTTTGTAATGTTTGAGAAAAATTCTGTCTAGCTTTGCCTAAGTCAACATTGAAGGCATGCAGACTGTCTTTATAGATGTTATACTGAACTTCAAAGTTTGGTTTTTCGCCACATACGCTCAGCTTTTCTTCATGTTCTTTTCATGCTTTGTACTTCTGATGTGTTTCTCCAGGGTGCTTTACGCCTGCCAGTTATCGCCTTGAACTTTACTGGAGCAATGGCATCGATAGCATTTTTAACTTTTGCATTAAAGCTATCGAGGAGAACATCCATAGAGTCTGCAGATATATTCGGTGACAAAGACATATGTAACGGGGTTAAAATAACATTTGATTTAAAGAGTATCTTGTGAATTTCATAAAATAAGGCATTTTGGTCATATTTTTGATGTTAGAACCCAGATAGCACACGTACCTCGCGGAGACGTCTGCTTAAGATCGTTCCATCGTATGTAGATCGGCTTTGAACATTGATAAATAAGATGTCTGCCATATTTCTGCCAGATGTCTATACGAGGTCTCCAAACATTCGACATGTGCAGCATATCGCGCCGGCCGGGTAAGACGTCTGCCATATCTCTGCCAGAGGTCTCTGCGACGTCTCCATTCAAGTAAGGCATTTCGAGCCGGCCGGGTAAAAGACGTCTGCCATATCTCTGCCAGAGGTCTCAGCGACGTCTCCATTCAAGTGCAGTATATCGCGGCGGCCGGGGTGCCGTGCCAACTGCAGACGAAGAGCTTCGTGAACTCATTCGTTTACATTTCTTGCACAATTCTATTGAAAAAGTAATATATTCGCTGCATATGGTCATTCATTGCCACAGTATTACCTGTCCATTTTGAAGTATTATGTACGAGGGTCACCTGCACTTATTGTGTATTTACTTAAAGTAAAACTTTATATTTCCTCGAAGCCTCATGAAACCCAGCAGTTTCATCGAATAAAGGATTGCATAGTTGACTTAAAAATGTGGATGAGTAACAATTTTTTACTACTAAACTCGGACAAAACAGAAGTGTTACTTACTGGACCGAAAACTGCTATACGTAACAACCAAGAATACCGCTTAACGATTGATGGATGCTCCATAAAATCCTCGTCATCAGCTAAGAATCTTGGCGTTGTATTCGATAGTACTCTGTCATTTGAAAGCCATGTCGCCAACACCTGTAAAATTGCATTTTTCCATCTTAAGAATATATCTAAACTACGTCATATGCTGTCACTGTCAGATGCAGAGAAATTAATTCATGCATTCATGACATCAAGACTAGATTATTGTAATGCACTTCTAGGTGGATGCCCTGCAGGCCTATTACAAAAACTGCAACTTGTTCAAAACGCGGCAGCTCGAGTTCTTACACGTACAAAAAAGTATGAGCATATAACCCCGGTTCTGTCAACCTTGCACTGGTTACCTATAAAGCATCGCATTAACTTTAAGATCTTGCTTATTACCTATAAAGCCCTACATGGTCTAGCGCCGCAGTATTTGAATGAACTTCTATTGTATTACAGACCTCAACGTACATTAAGCTCTCAGGCGTCCTGTCAGTTGGTAATACCTAGAATTTCAAAATCAAGTGCAGGTGGTAGATCCTTTTCGTATCTAGCGCCTAAACTTTGGAATATTCTTCCCTGCACGGTCCGGGAGGCAGACACACTCTGTCAGTTTAAATCTAGACTAAAGACTCATCTTTTTAATCTTGCATACAATACTCCTCCATAATATTAATCCTCAGAGGATTTAGGCTGCATTATTTAGATCAACCGGAACCAGAAACACATCCAATAACAAATGATGTACTTGTTGCATCAAAGAGTGCAGAACAGTACTCTACTCTCAGCCAGTCTTGTCTCTTTGTTCCAAGGTTACCGCAGGATGCAGTTCATGCCCAGACCCGATGGCAGAGCTGAGAATGGGAAGCGGTGACCTGACAAGAGCTAAGAGGATAGAGCTGGATAAAGGACGCCACAACTTTGATTTTCCTACAACATTTCAAATGTTATTAGATTGTGAATGATAATCTTAAATCTATCATTTACCTTATTAAGTTTATTTTTTATTTTTATTTAGCCTTGTTGTTGCAAGCACTGTTGAGCTTGTGCTGAGGCAGCAGCTTTTGCCAGAGGGGAACTGGAATCCCCTGGTTGGGCCTGGGTTCTCCTGAGGTTTTTTTTCTCGATGGGAGTTTTGGGTTCCTCACCACCGTTTGCATATTGTTTTGCACTATCTGCCTGGCCGGGGGGGCTGCTTTAGAATTCAGAAATTAGACATAATTAATATTGCATATAAGAATTTATAGTCCGTTTAATATTTGACCTGTGGTTCTTTATCGCCAATGTGTGCTTTCACTGTGTGTGTGTGCGTCTATGTCAATGTGTGTGTGTGTATGTATGTTTGCATATTGTGTGTGTGGAGCATTTGTATGTCTGTCTTTGTTGTTTTCACCTTTGTCTTTTTTTAAAGGTATATGCCTTTAGTTTTTTTACTTGTATTCAATGTGTCTCATGTACAGCTGCTTTGTAACAATGAAAATTGTAAAAAGCGCTATATAAATAAAGTTGAGTTGAGTTGAGTTGAGTAAAAAAAACATTTCAAAAAGTACTAAAATTAAGATTTTAATAAAGGCATTCCCACAAGATGACCACATATTTGTTATTCTTATTGTACACATTGAAAACTCAAACAGTGTAAACCATTATAGTGCAGCCTCTGGTTCTTTGTCCCATCATGGAAAAGATTCATACAACTGCCAGCAGGTGCACTTGACAGAAAGAAAAATGCAATTTCTGAATTATTTTATGTAGTTTATATAAGTGTAGCTCATATCATCTCATATCCCTCATAATTCATAACTAATAACTAATACATTTACACCATGGTACTTAAGTGCAAGATTACAGCCTTGAGTGACGGACAATGTCCATTATTAAAATTACAACCATCACCTAGCCATTTTCACAACTCTGTAACAAACTTGACTAATTTGTTAAAATAGTTTTAACCTACAGTTTATGATTGCATATTAATGCATAAATTATAAAGATTAGACATGTATTGCTGAAACACTTTATAAAGACTGAACTATGTTGTACTCAATTCTAGAGTTGGACTGCTTAATAGTTCCTAAACATTTTTGTGTTCAGAATTTGCTGGGTGGTCCTGAAATCAGGTCTTGATGACGTATTGGAGCAACTGAGCACGCATGGCCTTCCACCTAACCATCAAGCACACTAGCTGACACACCCCCTGGTTTGAGAGCAGAGAGTACTGCTCAACTTATTTTATTTACTTTGCTAAATGTGATTAAAGAACCCGCTGAGTGGTCAACATCACAATATTTTATGGTGTGATATACTCAGAACACATTCAAAATTTGGTCTGGTTTACCCAGACTTTAATAGGAACCAGCCAATTAAACAAATGATTACCTGGGAGGAGGTTGGGAGGTGGATGTGTCCCACTTTCCACAGCTAAAACATCCAAGAAGTGTAGTGGGCTGGCTGTAGAATAAAGATCAGTAAAAATCTGCAAAATATTTTGGTTATTAGTTTTGGTTATTCATTTTGATTGGTTGTGCAGTGTTCCAAGTAGACAACACAAAATATTTGTAGTAAACATGTACAGTATGTCAGGTTAAATCAGTGGTTCCCAAACTTTTTGAAAGCATGGCACCCCTTTCTAGTAATTTGTTTACATGCATTTCTAATAATTAGATTTACATGCATGTATATATTTATTGATATTAATAATTTACATTTACAATTACAGTTAGTCATTTAGCAGCCGCTTTTATCCAAAGCGACTTAAGTAAGTAATGGAAGCAATTGGGACAGCATAAGTACAACAAAAGCATTAGTGCAATCAAAATAGAAAACTGGTCTCATATAACCTTACACAGTATACAGAGCTAAGTTAGAGTTTTTTAATTTTTTTTATAAAGAGTAGAGAATAAATAGAAGTCATAAATATTGCTATGCCAAACAATGTAGTTCCTGAAAAACAGAAAGAACAAAATGGTTGCAAGCAACGCAGACACACCAACATACAATGGCACGGTGATTTTTATGTAATGCGGTCAGTTGCATGCGTTTGGAAAATATGTAATGGCTTAGAACCCAGCACTACCAGAAACAAGGACCAGAACTAACCATTTTATAAAACAACAAATGTACCTGATAATTAGACAACTGGACCTGTTGCAAACTTGATGTATTCAAATGGCCACTGATGGTGTCCTCTATAGAGGGTATGCATAGACGTCACTTTACTGCGTGAACATGACGGCACGGGACACGCCCCCTTGAGGTCCAGGACATGTTCCCCTTAGTGGTAAAACACGCAGCAAAATGGCTGCGGAACAAGGAGAAACAAAGAAACCGGGACTAAAACACATAATTATCAGCTGAAATTGCAAGCAGCTGGACTCGACAGTGATCCTTACGGCTTCGCTATGACTTACAATTATTATTTATTATTTCAGTGTCCAGGAATACCCGATTCCTTTGCAAGCAGTCATTTTACTGAGTGTTTTGCCACCCATTGGGGCGCACTCCCCCGTGCTCAGGTGGTAAAGTGATGACACATGCATACCCTCTATTCATGGACTGGTTGCGGAGATGTCGGGATGGAGGCACCATAGCCATGGGTGGACCAAACATCAAGCCATAATTCTAAGGGTAACCAAAATAAAATACAATTTTAAATAAACACTAGTAATACAAATAAAAAAGTAAATTCACTAATACATAATTTCCTGTATATTATCATTTGGACAAATGAAACCCGGAAAAAATTCCAGGAGTTTTAACATCATTAATTACATACTTACTACAAAAAGCATTTCCGTAATTAAATATAAAAATATTGATCTGAAATAACAAGTTACAAGCACAACCTTTTAATTCCACTAACCTCAGCTCCAGATGTACCAGCGACTTTCAGCCAGATGAGCAAGAAAATACCTGGCTATTTAAAGTAAAAGCATTTATTAGCATTTGTTCAAATGTGTTGTAATGAAAAAAATAAAGCAAACCGTTATTAAGGATTGTGAAAAACGTTATTATGGATAATAAATTATATTTTTAAGGTGAATAGATTCAATCAATGAAAGACATACTATGACAATTTATGATTTACACATACAGTTGAGCTCAAAATGATTTATACTCTAGATAAATATGACATGCTTCTGTTGACAACAAAAAAGAATAAGCTTTTTAGCATCAAACACTCAAGATTTAGTGCACACAGGGATATAAATGTACAAATGTGTACAATGATGTACACTGCTGTGTCTTTAATGTTTTGAGCCTAATTCTCTGCTGGAGATCCTGGATTTCTTGTTCAGATAGGTGGCATCTTTTATTCTAGCAAATATCAACAGAGGTCACATAATGGGCCAAGTTTGGATCATCCAACAAGACAATAATCTAAAAACAAACATCACCCACCAAAATGGGTCACTGAGCACAAGACCTGAAGCCTATAGAAAATGAGTGGAGAGAACTAAAGAGGAAAGCTGGAAATCTGAAGGGTCTGGAGAAATTCTGTATAAAGGCATTGTCTCTTGTCAGGTGTTCTTCAAACTTATTAGGCATTAAAGAGCTGTTATTTTGGATTTTTTTTTGGAAAAAAGTATTAAATAAATGGGTATGAATAATTAATTATGCCCATTGTGGATTAGAGGCTTTGCATTCCGTAGCTCAGTGGTTAGAGCATGAAGCTAGCAATGCCAAGGTCATGGGTTTGATTCCAGGGGATTGTACATACTCAGAAACAAAAGTATAATGTAATGCAATGCAATGCAAATCGATTTGGATAAAAGCAACTGCCAAATGCATAAAGGTAAGTTTAAAATATATATTTCTTAATGAGATTCCCAACCCATTTAAATTTCTTATTCTCTAAAAGATTGACGAAAAATCTAACCTTTCATTTAAGTTCAAAATGCTTAATGATGCAGATTTATTTTCACAACCTTATAATAACTTATAATTTACTAAAATGAATACTCTGAAAGATTTTTGTTTATTGAAATCAAATAAAATATTGGCCTGAAACTTACGGGAAAAAATAAACTAACAAAAAATGCATATGTTGCTTCAGAAAAAAACGACAAGTTTGGAGCACTAAAGTTAATAAACAAAACTAAAACTAATAAATCTTTTATAGAAACATAAAAAATAAACAATACAATGACAAAATCATATAATAAAGTTGCTAAAAATGCAAGTTCGATTTTTAGTTTTTGTTCATTTTAAAATAAAAGCTTTAAAACATGAAAAAAATCGAATCAAATCTATAACTGCTCAATATGTGCCATTAGACTCCCTGCAACCAGCTCATGAGGGGCACACGTTTAGAGTGAGGTCACTCTTAAATCACGTGACCATTGGCAACTTGTGTCACATGACCACTGCCATTGTCTCCTGCAGCTTACTCTTTAAACTTTCTCTTTGAATTTAATTTATCTCATTAACAGTCTATAATTATTTGTATACATTGCATTTCATTTCGTTCATAGTTTCATCCAGTTTAAGTGTGTTTGGTTTACTATTTGTTCCGAGTTACTTTGTCCCAGTTTATTCGTCAAGTTGTTGGTAAGTTTTAGATTTGGCTTTGTCTTGATTTTTAATTGTTAAAATGTGTTGCATTTAAATATTCTATATATCTTAACCAAATAATATCCTATATATGTTAACCAAATAATCAAAGTACAGTTAATATTGAACTGAAATACAATTGTAGTTGAATCACCTCAATAAACCATTCACAGATTTTATTGGCGCGCTTTTTCTCCTCAGTGAGAAACCTGACTGAGAAAAAACAAAGCGCCGTTCTCATACTCCATATCCCCACTGTAAAGAAAGAGATTAAAAAAACGAAGGTGCTTGCGATAACAGGAACATTGAGAATAAATGTCATTTTCTAAACAAGCTCACCGGATAAGGGCTTACATTTATTGGGGATCAAATCGTGCATTTCCGCGAGTGCTCGGGTAAAGTCGGCTGCTATTTAAACAAAACCTATTGGTTTAACCCCTAGCGTTGAGAAGAGTAACATGTCTAGGAAGTCGCTTAGGTTGCCTAACGTTAAAAGTTATACAACAATCTGGCTCGTGAAATTCGTTTTCTATCAAGTTTAGTCACTAACCTGATAAAACACACACGAACAAGCTAACGTTAATGTTTTCAGGAAAAGAGCCGTTCGGCTACGTGACGGGATGCGCAGATTGCTTGGCGCACGTTCCAACGAGGGCGATTAATGCCAACTGCTCTGTTTGTCTATTTGGTATAATAAGCATTTATATAGCACCAGATTATCATTATATATAGGTCAACACGTTTATAAGCATACTTAACTTAAAATGGTTACATTAGCATCAATTAAATTCCTCCGAGCAGGCGTGGTCAACAACGTTTATAAATGCAGTACTTTATTTTACATACTTGCGTGAACAAAAAACATAAGTGCAGGCATGCGGAGATTGCGTGCGTACCTACGCACAGGAAACGTCAACACGCATCCCTGGACAATACGTCACACAAACATGCCTACACGAGAAGCAATTATGATGTAAGAGAGTCAACAGTGACATGCAGAGTTCCTTAAATGTTTATTGTAAGATATCTCTGCAAATAAAATATTTGAAATGAACGTTCGATGAGCCTTTATGTGACTCAAGTGTTTGAACCAGCTAGTGTCACATTTGATAGTTTCAGATCAAAAAGTAATTGTTGTTGACCATAAAGCGTGATGCCAGATAAAGCGTTCACCAACATGACAAATGTTTTAAATGCAGGCAAATACATCTGTAAATCTAAGACTATTTTTATCTCAAAAGAATGAAATGGGTGGTCAAAAATACTGGCCCAAAGACGGAGAAGACCCGGTAGTGAGGGGTAAACGGCAAATGTTTTTAACATCATTCCTTCCGTTTCTTTGCATTGAAACGGAAAACATAAAACAAATACACAACCAAAACCATAACGTGTACAAAGTTGTAAAAAAAGATCTCTCACGTGATCACAAATCTGGTCAACTAATATAATTTGCCATTCATTAACTTCTATTGATCGTCAATGAAAACAAACGGCATCGATAAACACCGACACAAAATGACAGTTTTTCCCCGTCCACTATCACCAATAAAGATCTGATGTACGAAAGATTAAAAAACAAGCTTACCTGCTCTTGGGCTTGTACTTGCGGACTAATAAGGTTTCTCTTCTGGGTCAATTTGGGCGGGTTTCTAAGCACGTTTCTGCGTGACTCCGTACGGAAATTCACAAGGTACGTCATTGTGTTTAGACTTCTTGATGCCTTCGGCAGATCGATCAGAATATGACATCATAGTATCGCGAGAGCGTTCCCAAAGCACCCTGCCAGAGCCTCTGAAATTGCTCTCGCGGTACACAAGCGGTTTGAGCTGCGCCACATGTCGAACAGACCATATGACAATGACGCCACTGCCCATTAGTTTTAGCAACTTAACCAATGAACATGCTAGAAACAGGTATTTAATGCATTTGTTCGTGTTAGCACAAGCACCTTGCTCAGTTATAATTTTCTTTCAATTTTAATAAAATGAAGTGACATTAATAAGAATCTTTGATTTACAATATATGTGCATGATTCTCTCTCTCTTACAAAAAAAAACTTTGTAAAATAAAAACCTAATTTAAAGTGATATACATTATACAAATGAATATACATTTCAGCACTGTCTGACTGCAGAAGGTTATCCACAGCCACCAATCCACCTACCAAAGGTATGATGATCATTTGTGTAAATTTACAATCATTGGTAGGTCAGTAATAAAACAAAAACAACAGCAATGTATTTGTGTTAATATCATAATAGTATGGCGTGCAATGAACCATCTTACTGGACACTAAGGAGAAGGGCAAAAGATAAAGTGGAAAAACAACTGCAGTCGATAGAAGCAATACCAAGGGCAGAAGAGTCTGTCAGCAGCACCTATCAAAATGACGATGATGTATTTATGGACTGTCTCTCTCAAATTGAAGAAACTGATTATATGGCAACTGTTCTTGATGACAGCGAATCGGACACCGATTCAGAATCTGAATCTGATTCAACTTCCCTGGAGGATGATTTGGCAACCTGGGCTACTGAACACAAAATCACACATGTGGCATTGAATTCTCTACTTCACATACTACGTGAACACAATTTAACTCTGCCAAAAGACTCTAGGACATTGTTAGGAACTGTGCGATCCACGGAACTACAAGACAAGGCTAGTGGCAAGTATTACCATTATGGTGTGCTGAAGTCAATCACAGAAGTGCTAAACCAGAACATCTACATGTTGAGCAACATCAACAAGTTGGAGCTTCAGGTCAACATTGATGGTTTGCCTCTCTTCAAAAGTTCAGCAAAACAGTTCTGGCCCATTCTAGGTACAGTTCAAAATCTACCTCACAAAGAACCTGTGACAATAGGTTTATTTTGTGGCACCTGTAAACCCACCTCATTGGATGAGTATCTTGAAGACTTCATCTCCGAAGTCAATGAACTTGCTAAGGGATTTGAATTTGAAGGTGTGAAGTTGTTTTTAGAGCTCTCTTGCATGGTTTGCGATGCACCTGCCCGTGCATTCCTTAAAAATGTTAAAGGACACACAGGCTATCACGGATGTGAAAAATGCACACAGGAAGGCATTTACCTGGAAAACAGAATGACATTTCCAAGTAATGACATGCCTTTAAGAACCAATGAGAGTTTTAGGAACAGGACAGATTCAGATCATCATCATGGTACCTCACCTCTAGAACAAACTTCTCTAGATATGGTCTCTGGGTTCCCCCTTGATTACATGCACCTCGTATGTCTTGGAATCATGAGGCGGCTTTTCCACTTGTGGTTAAGGTTAGGTCCTCTTAATTGTAGACTGTCAGGATTTCAAATTAACACCTTAACAGAAAGGTTGGTGAGTGCTCAGTGTAATGTACCCATTGAGTTTGCAAGGAAACCAAGGACACTGAGAGAAATTGATAGGTGGAAGGCAACAGAGTTCAGGCAGTTTTTACTGTATACCGGACCGGTCATGTTAAAAGATCTCCTCAGCACAGAAGTGTACAAAAACTTCATGTTGCTTTTTGTGGGAATTTTCATCCTGTGTAACAACAGTTTAATAGAACATTACTGTGATTATGCCAATGACATACTGGTTCTATTTGTCACCCACTTTGGTCAGTTGTATGGTCCAAAATTCCTGTCCTACAATGCACACTCCCTCGTACACCTTGCAGACGATGCAAAACAGCATGGCATCCTGGACAAATTCAGCGCTTTCAAATACGAGAATCATCTGTACAAACTGAAAAGACTTCTGAGGAAACCAACGTGCCCCCTGAGTCAAATAGTCAGAAGATTCTCTGAAATGCAAAGTTGCTGTACAAAAACTCACAAAACCAGACCATACGCGTTGAGAAAACTACATGCAACTGGTCCTATCCCTGCAAATTTTCATGAAGCAGCACAATACAAAGAATTAAGAACAAGCTCTTACACTTTCAAGCTGGATCAGGCAAACAGTCTCGTTTACATCAGTGGTAAAGCTGCTAAGCTGAAGAACATCATTTCATTCAGGGATGAAATTTATGTTGCCTACAGTACCTTCAACCACCAGGAATCCTTTTTTGACTATCCCCTACCATCCTCTACTCTTGGCATCTACGTAGTTGACAACCTCTCCACAGCAGTCAATTTCTGCAAACTTGAAGAAATAGAGAGCAAAATTTTCCTTGTTCCCCATCATAGTTGCTTCGTTTCAATTCCTCTTTTCCATAAAGAGTAAATCTATATCTGTGCTTGTTTTCTGTAGATAGAGTTTGATTTTTTCGTCAGTACAAATCGTAATGCAACAGAAAATTATGATATTCTAGGGAATTGTGTGCAACGAATTTAGCAACCGTTTGAGAAGGGCCCTTTTATATTCCAACATGACAATGCCCCTGTGCACAAAGCAAGAAATTCTGTCGATGGGGAAGAACATTCATGGTCTGCATAAAGCCAAGTCCTAAACCCAGCAGAACATCTTTTGTGTGACTTTAAATTTAGACTTAAATGCAAAAACTCATCACTCAATGACTTGTAAACAGGGGTACACCCATTTTGGAACAGAAAAGGGTTCTTCCAAAACGTTTGCAACAGAGATGGAAACAAAATTCTGTATTTGCAGCAATACAATTTTGAACAGTTTCGAAAGTGCCTTTTTCGGTCCCAAAATGACTACTTCAGTGCACAAGCCATTGATGTTGGGTTGAGTTTTGGCTCAAGTTTAGTTTATGCTTAAACTTTCTGTATAAAGTCACACCAAAGTTGTTCAGTTGAGTTTAGCTCTGGGCTTTATGCAGATAGTCCCCATCGACTGAATTTCTTTTAAAATCTTGCTTTGTGCACAGGGGCATTGTCAGGCTGGAACAGAAAAGTGTCCCTTCCACACGGTCGCTAATAAATTAGAAGCACACAATTTCCAATATCATGATATCCTGCAATATTAAGATTTGTACTCACGGAAATGACTGAAGTAGTTCATTAGAGGGGGTCATATAGTTTTGGCAATATAATATAGTTAAAGTTACTTAGTTTGAATTTGATAGACATAGTTAAACATTAATCAATAATAAATAAAATCGTAATAAAAATACAGGTTTCGTCCTTTCAACTTTACCAAAAAAAAAATGTACCTGATTGTGGAGTTTGAGGGAGAAGGGACGACTGGACCAGCTGCAAAGTCCTGGTATTCAGATGGCTACTCCTGGTGGCCACCATATAAGGACACTGACAAGTTGTTGAAGTGTGTTAAAGTAATGGAGGAACCACAGCCAGAGAAAGGATGGACCCGACACAAAGCAAGAATTCTTCATGAGTCTGGTAGGTGGAGAACATGTTCTACTTGAAATTAAACATGATTTTGCCAATTGTTAAACAACAAAGTGAAATCGTAATGTCTTCATGTTTTTTTGCATATAAAATAACCATATTACATCTCATGTATTAGCATCTTTTGACAATGTTGCCAAGAACTGGAAGAAGGCCAGCTACACATCTGACATCAATTCAGACCCTGAACTTCTTGGGAAAAGGGTTCATAAGTACGTACTCTCCAGAGAAACGGTTTAACATATGTAAACAGTCATCATTTACCTTCATATTTCAAATACAGCAGTTTGACTTTTGCAGGTCTCAAGGAGAAATAAATAGCTTACCATGAATTGTCCATTTATAAGAGTATTTGATACATCACAGAAGTCACAATGACGTGTATGTTGTTCTCTTTTCCTTGTTCTAGAAAAATCTGATATATACTGATAACATGTATTTATCAGATGAAGAAACCATAACCCTGAAAAAAAAAAAAACACACAAAGCCATCCTACCATCAGCACCAAAACCTCCAGAACCACCAAAACACAACAAGAAAAAAGGTAATAGATTTAATGGTGATAAGTAATAAATGATATAAATAAATGTAGGGTCATTCCATGGCAACCAGCTCTGTCAAAAAGATAACCTTTACTGGTGAAAAGTCTAAATTGAGCGGATAGCCAAAATATTAAATGTCACAGATGCAAATGACAGTTTAAATAACTTTCTTAAGAGAAGCGCATCATTATTTGTACACAGAGGTTGGTAGAACTATTAGTAAAATCGGTTGACTTCAGCAGCCTATGCTGTATATGTTAATGGTTAGAGTTCAAAAAAGTTCAACCATGACATTTCATACTATAGCTTACTGAGCCAGAGAAGTTTCTGAACTTTGGTTGATTTGACATGACATGACTAAGAATGAGATAAGAATAATAATGAACAACAACTGAGTATACACAAAACAAATGTCCCTTTTATTAGGTCCTGTTTTGCAGAGCAAAGATGTACATTCTTTCGGCAGCTGTAAATCTGAATTTGCTATCTTTTGTCATTTCAGTTTAAAATCCTAATCTACAATTCTTGCTTGCTCGCTTTGTTTTTTTTCTCATATATTTTTCAGATAACCGTTATCAATCTCAGACAACTTTGTTATATAGTTTGCCAGGTCATCTCAAGTAAATGAAAAACTTACTTAAAGAGGTCGTTTCAGCAAGTCATAGTTCTCATGCAATATTGTGAGGAAGAAAGATCTCTGTGAAGACGAAAAGCATGAAAGAATGCAAATACCTGGAAAAGGCATATAAACAATTAATATTTTTTCCAAAAAACTTTTGAAAAAAGGTGTCTGAGATGTGAGAAATAAAAAATCCTTGCCTAATTTCAGACACAGTGTAAAAGATCAAAATGCCTAAGTTAAATGAATGTCACTAATGATTCCTTGACTGCCAGCAGCATTTGTGCAACAGCATCTGTCAATCGGGGAAGAACAAGAGCACACCTGGTCTGACAGTCTCCACAGCTATCAAGGTTCATTATTAGTTGTATCTGGCTAGTGAGAAAAGTGAACTGTCAATTAATCACAGTCATGTGACTCTAAACACTATTTGTGGCCTGAAAATAAGATATGGGTTTGAAAGGCTTTCCTGTAGCTTTGTGGTAAGAGCATTGCGTTAATAACTCAAGGTTATGTGTTCGATCCCAGGGGATTGCAAATACCTATGTAAAATGTATAGGATAAAGCAATGTAAATCGCTTTTGATAAAAGCGTCTGTCAAATGCATATTTGAAATGTTAGGGATAGTTCACTGAAAAATAAAGATTCTCTCTTCATTTACTTACCTAGGAGTTGTTCCATATCTGTAATGTCTTTGTTCTAATGAACACATAGAAATATATTTAGAAAAATGTTTGTATCCCAAACGTTCTTGGAACCTTTTGACTACCATAGTAGGAAAAATAAGTTGATCATGTTTTGTTCTGCTGAACACAGAGATATTTTGAAGAATGTAGGAAAGCAAACAGCTCTTGGAAACTATTGACTACCATTGTCATTTTTCCTACTATGGCAGTTTATGGGGTCCAAGAACTGTTTAGTTACAAGCAGTCATCCTGTTCAATCAAATAAAGAAATGTATACAGGTTTGGAACATGTAGAGAGGGAGTAATTCATCACAGAAATTTCAATTTGGGATGAATTATCTGTTTTATTAACACATTAACATTTTTAGGCATTTGGCAGAAGCTTTTATCCAAAGCAACTTACATTGCTTTATCCTATACATTTTACATAAGTATTTGCATTCCCCTGGGATCGAACCCACAACCTTGCGTTGTTAACACAATGCTCTTACCACTGAGCTACAGGAAAGCTATTGTTTATTCATAAAGATATTGTAAATGTAATGGATATGAGTGGTTTAATTTATGTTTTTAAGTAGTGATTTGTAAAGCATTTGTAACCCTGGGCATGTTTGAATTATTAAATTTGTACATTGTGAACCCTATGACGTTTATTTAGTCAATAAACTCACACGCATGAGAAACACACACTAACGTGTGATTTAGGCGTAGAGAACAGTTCCACGATCTGAAAAACCTTGCGAGAGACCATTTATACTTCGCGAGCGTGCGCTCTCAAGGGTTTCTGCTTGTGATACAGTTCTGCGTGAATAAATCACACGTGTGTGTTTTGTTTTCATGCATGCGAGTTTAGGGACTAAATAAATGCCACAAAACTCGGATTTAAATAGCGGTTGTAAATCTGGTTCCTGGGTCTACTGTCCTGCATAGTTCATTTCCAACGTGCTCCAATACACCTGCCTGTCATTTTAAAGTAATCCTGAAGGCCTCAAGTAGATGATTGAGGTGTGTTCCATAACGGTTGGAGCTGAATTCTGTAATACAATTGATTTGCATTGTATATATATTGTGTATTGACCAATGCTTATATAATTTCTTCTCTTTAAATGGCTAGGATTAAACTGTTCAATTCATGTGCATTACTTTTATACTGTAATTCTTAATTAATGTTTTGAAGCATTTAAATTTTGACGAAATGGCCTGTTAGTGGAGGGACATAAATCTCACAAAAACATATTACAACTGCAACTTACCTTCTTCACCTTTCACCGCTCCAACGGACGTCTCTCAAGCAGGCCATCACGGGGTCAGCTGGAGCGCTGATCCACCTAATACACAAGGTACAAAACAGCATCATTAAAGTCATTGTTCATACGAAAATCAAAATGACCCAATATTTTACTCACCCTCAAGACTTCCTAGGTGTATATGAGTTTCTTCGTCAAAGTTATTATATCATTTGTCATGGCTCTTTCAATCCTTATAATGGGAATGGAAGAGGGGTGAGATTTTGAAGCTCCAAAAAGTGCATTTATTGATCAAAAAAAATAACCTGTTCCACACGACTCCATGGGGCAAATAAAGGCCTTCTGAAATGAATCGATGCATTTTAAAGAAATTTCCATTAACTTTTCAAACTATTATTTTTAACTTCTGTTATCTGTCGACCGCAAGTGCAAAGAAGTAAAACATTCCGGTTTAAAAAGTTGTAAATATGTAAGTTTCTCTTAAACAAACAATTGATTCACTTCAGAAGTTTATTATCAATCCTAGGGAGCCGTGTGGAGCACTTTTTGATCGATGTATGATTTTCCAAGCTCAAAATCTCATCCCCCATTCATTCCCATTATAAAGCTTGGAAGAGCCAGAATAAATGCTATTTGAACTCGGACTGTATTCGTCTGAAAGAGGAAAGTCATATTCACCTAAGATGCCTTGAGGTGTGGGGTAATTTTGAACTAAAAGGGAACTTTTCACAGCATGTAGATACAATGTAAAACTAAATGCATTTTGTATTCAATCCGTAGAGCACCCCTGTTCTGTCCTGAGAGCCTGTGGGGATCACCAAGGAAGAACACCAAGTTAGTTGACTGCACAAAAACATGTGAAGGATTTGACACCCTCACCTGTTACTGACACCCACACTGTTAGTTACAGATAAAAGGCTACACAAACTGTTTGTTCTGATTGTTGACCACACAGATGCCATTCCTGTTCAAATAAACATTGTGGACTGTGAACAACTAACTCAGAGGCAGATCAGACACCAGTGATGGGCAGTGGCTATCCCCATGTCAGGATGTCCAAACTCTGTCCTGTAGGGCCAGTGTTCTGAAGATGTTAGCTCCAACTCACCTCCAACAGACCTGCCTGCAAGTTCCTAGACAGGTTTAGGCATAATGAAGAGGTTCAGGCGTGTTTGAATGGGGTTGAAGCTAAACTCAGCAGGACAGTGACCCTTCAGGAACAGGATTAACTCTTTTCAGTTATTAAACATAACTTGACAATCTTTTGCATATTGACGACATTAACTGAACACCCCTATAGTTAAAACACAAATAAATATAAAAGTTCAGTTCATTTCTAAAAACTAATGATGTTTTTAAGTTATAGTGAAAATTGTGTCATCCTTTACTCATTGCAAAACTTTATAATTTTCCTCCACACACAGCAAAAAAGATATTTTGAAGAAAGTTGGTGACCGCACAGCAGTGGCACCCTTCTATTGTATGGACAAAAAAATCAATTGCAAGTGAATGGGTGCCAGTCTTCAAAATATCTTCTTTGTGTTCTGCAGAAGAAAGAAAGTCACACAGGTTTGTCATGACAAGAGGTTGAGTAAATGACAACAGAATTTTCTTTTTTGGGTGAACTATCACTTTAAGGACCTATAATATTAAAGCATTTTAGGTGAGTGTGTGCAATGAGCGTCAACCACAAAATTGGCTAAATTTGGCTAGATTCAAGCCACTGTATCAATAGTATCCCCATAGTTAATATTGATGCTAAAATGAATGTGTGCTGCAGACAATTTGAACCAGGCATTAGGCTAGTTTGCACCAGTAAGGATTAGGCTTGAATAAAGATTACATGAACTTTATTTAATCATTCTGTTGCAAAAAACTTGAAACCTTGTTTAAAAATAAGCAAGGTTACATTTGATCCGTAACTAGATCCATTTTTTAATTTTACATTAAACCTAAATTACATGTAACCCTGATGCCTACTTTAGTTCTTAATGAGAGTTAAAACCGATTATAAAACAGTCAGTTCTGGTCCTCGATTCTGATCTGCTAAGCCGAGTTCTAAGCCGTTATAAAATACTGACCGCATTACAGAGCCTAAATATCATTTTATTTACTTAACTTTATGAAACCTTGCTACGCATATGGAATAACCGTTTTACAAATCAATCAATAACCCCGCAAAGCAGTGGGTTACAGTGCATTTTATAACAGCTAAGGAGGCTTATTCCTTTAGTTTAATTTAAATTTATATCTGAGGAGGTTTAAAGAATAAAAACAATCCCTATAATTTAGCTTTACTGTAAAATTGAAACCCGACTCAAATGATATCCAAGAATGTAACCCTGCAGAATTATTAAACACTTTCATATAATCCAGAATAAAGCCTAATCATGGCTGTTGGAACCACCAATCAAGTGTTTTCATTTACAAATGAATTCATATTCACCTTAAACAACTTCACCTTTTGCAGCTCCAGTAGGCATCTCCCAGGCACACCTTCACGGCTGGCATGTTGATGCACCTAACACACAAGGTAAGAGCAATATTTTGAATAAAGAGGAAGAAACAAAAAACACTTGATTCACAACACTATTGCGCAATCGAAAATTTAAAAATATTAAATGATTTGTTCAATCCATAGAGAACACCTTTTCTGTACTGAGACCCTTGGGGGACCACCAAAGACAACCACGAAGTAAGGGGTATTCATTTTTACTCAACTTTGAGTTGTTCCAAATCTGTAAACATTTCTTTGTTCCGATGAATATATATATATGAATATAATATTTGGAAGAATGCTTGTAACAGTAACAGTTCTTGGGCCTCATTGACTACCATATTATAAATAATACTTGTTTTTCTTCTTCTTCTGTCGAACACAAAATCTGATATTTTGAAGAATGTAGGACGGTCAAAAGTTCTGGGGCACCTTTGACTGCCATTGCCATTTTCAGTACTATGGTAGTCAATTGGGTCTAAGAACTGTTTAGTAACAAGCATTCTTACAAATATTTTTGTGTGCAACCAAACATATAGGTTTGGAACAACTAGAAAGCGAGTAATTCACAACAGAATTTTCATTTTTTAAGCAATGCTTTATAAGGTTGTAACTACCAAACTATTGGTATAAGCACATTCATGCTTGGCATGCTATCGGCTATCGGCATGCTATTTTATCTTGCAACCAATGTTTCACTAAGGGTCCCTTAACCTTATAACATACGGTTTTCCTGGGCACATGAACATTCACACTAACACTTGGACTACAGCAAGCATCCACATTGCATCCCCTTTTGACACCACTTTGAATCCTTATGTTGTCAAAAGAACAATGAACTTACTGGAGATTGCTGGTAATGTCAATAGGCACTTTTCCACGGTCGAGCATGTGCAGACCAGGGCATTCAGGTGGATCCAGTAGCCTAGGACTTCTAACCAAGAGCACAAAACAGAGACACATCTTCAAAGTGGAAACGCAGCTAATATAAAAAATGTACTGCCCATAGTATGATAACTGTTATTTTACGTTTTTTTTTTATTTCACGGTTTTTACATGTCTTGGATACAAGCAAATCTTACCTAATCCATCTTTGCAGCTCAAGGAATCTCCCAGGCACACCATCAGAGCTGGTATCTCGATCCACCTAACACACAAGGTAAGAGCAATAATTTGAATAGGAAGGTGGAAAAAAGAAACACTATTCACAACAGGATCAAAACTAAATATAACCTTATATTTAACAGACCACGCCTTTTCTGTCCCAAGACCCTTGGCGGACCACCAAGAAAGACCACAAGGTAACTTATGTTATACAAATATATCAGTAATAGCTTTTCAACAACAATTTCCACTCCAGCGCATTTCTTACCAGAAAAATTGTTAAGGAAGTAATACGGTACAAGAGTCTGTAAAAGAAGTCACACCTGAAGTGCGTGGTTTATGCACAACACAAGTGTAGGCAATCCCTTTGGTAATAATTTATTTACAATAAAGCACTAGTCTCGAGTATCTTGTTGCTTTTATAAAACGGTTATCATAGAAATACTATTTACGCAAACATATGCATCAATGCAAGTTGCATGAAGTAAAAATACTTGGACTCCCTTCCGCAAGAAAAAACTTGATAGACTATGAACAGCAACAGAATGTTTTGTTTACATTTCTAATGGTGCTGCGCAGTGGTACAAAGAATCATTAGGTGCTGTAGTCATAGCTGTGCTTTACCATGAATACAACACAGCTATTGCCCAATCAGAATTAAGGACTGGACCTAACAGTTATATAACATATTAATATACATAGGTTGGATCATTTTATGAAAAGTTGTTAGATTTAATCCTGAATAACATGACACGTTCTTGGTAAAATCCACTAAGATGAATTGTAAAAATACATCTGAAATTTTAAACCTCACAGTAAATTTATATTTACAGATGCTGCAAAACAGGAAATTCCAGGTCTGGGTCCTTTACGAAATCAATGTACATGTAAGTATTTCTCAGTTTAAATGAGCTGTAAAATGCATCGTTATTCATGAAATCTATATCCCAAATTTAATTATTTTCCTTATTGCAGCTGTAGAAAGGGCAATTATGGAAAAGCTGGAGAAAATGGACATGAAGATCAACCACCTGACTTCACTTGTGCAGTCTATAACAGGAAACAGACGCGCTTTACCCCAGATGGAAATGGCCGAAGAGGAAGAGAGTGTTGTCTTTCCTCTAGCAAGCATTGCGGATCTAGATAGGCTAGAGGAAAAACTTGCAGAAAAAGGATTTATGCAGAGAATGGTACGAATCTTTGACATTTTCAAAACATAAACATATAGTGCTTGAGCATGTAGGCTACAGTGTTATGTAAAAGTTTGGGCACTCCTGGCAGAATCTGTTAAATTGTGAATAATTTCAACAAAATAAGAGAGATCATACCAAAAAGCATGCTATCAAAACCAGGTAACCACACACAGTATTAAGAGCCAAGGGTGCCCAAACTTGCACAACACTGTACATACAAAGATTTTAACTATTAAGACTTGCCATGTTTTAGAACAAGGTCTCTTATGCTTACAACTGGCGCTCTATTATTAATAATGATTCTTAATATCCATGTTAAAAACATGTTACGGTGGTTTCCCAGACAGAGATTAGACTAGTCCTAGACTAAAAGAAGTTTAAGAGCTGTCCTAACTGAAAAAAGCTTGGACTAACATGTATAATGCAATATGAACAATTTATGTAATCTATCTTTTATGTAAAATATCATATGTAATGATATCTTTAATTTCACTATGATTTTAAATAGAGATTTAAATCAATCCACAATAATGGTATTTTATTGCATACTATAATATTGTATATTATGCATGGTGAACATAATATACATTAAAAGCATTACAACTCAAATTTTACTTTAAATTTTACCTGTTGAAGGTTAACAGATTATCCCTCAGTGGTGGCCCCAATATGAAGAAGACTGTGTGGAGGATTTGCTTCAAAGTTTTCACGACTGTCGTCGCACGGCAACTCAACTGGTGTGGAAGGGGCGGGAAAAAAGGCCTTCGTAAAACAAACTTCGGAGCACTCTTAATAGGTAAGCTAAAATGCATTGAAATATTGAAATCCGGTCCTTGAAGGCCCGTGATCTGAATAGTTTATTTCCAGCCCTTATCACACACCTGACCACGCTAATTAAAGTACTCGATCGGGACTACTTCAAAATGCTGAACAGATGTTGGATTAGGGCTGTAAAGTGAACTAAACTATGTTAGTTCACTACTTCGGGCCTACAATACAATTATTAAATATAGTTGTTATGCACAGTCCTCAAGTAAATCTTCCCTCGCGTGTCTTTCGACATGAGCACATGGTTTGCGTATACGTATAGATTGAATCATGCAGGAAGGAAGCGCTTGACGCGTTTGAACTGCCATGCGTAATGCATCGATAATTCTTCCGGGTGACTTTATATTCCGGATGATTTAACCAGATGGAACATTTAAGGTTTATTTTAATGTAACTTGTAATATGTTTGTTCACTTTTTTCATTCAATTATTGAAAATGTTTATTTTAACATACAGCTTCCGCTATAAGGAACCCTGTTCTTCTGTCCCCCACCGAGGCAGAGGCGGAAAAGTTCGTGAAGGACTTCCTACGCTTGGCCCCAGGGAGGATATAATGGTGTAATTGTTTGTTTGCTGTGTTTATTTGATGTGTTTATATGTTATAAAAGTACGTTCTGTTAATAAACTTATGTTTGTCTATTAAATTTTTTCCTAAAATTAACGAGTATGTGTTCTATTTTCAACTATAGAATAGTGTGAAATTTATATTCGGTAATTGTAACATGCACGAGGGAATGTGTAGATCGTGTATTATGAAAATAATTAGAGAAACAAAACGATGTCTGGGCTACATATATCAGAGGTCTAGCAGACGTCTGAACATCTGCTACACATCTGTGAAAGAGCTGCTCACCGTCTTTATAAATAACAAAGCATCTGGAAGAGATCTGGTGGACAGCGTTTAAAGAGCTGGAGCGGACGTCTCGGCGAGGTCTTGCAGATGAGCAAACGCCCTAATATAGACATCTTACAGACGAAAACACCGACCTCGCGCAGACGTCTCCGCGAGGTACGTGTGCTATCTGGGAAGGCTTCCCTCCGGTGGCTATTAAAGGTACTGCAGATATTTAATTTTGTCGCTCTTCTCTTGCCGTACCGCAGCAGACTTAAGTGGCGATGCTGTAGGTATGTATAGTTTTTCATGCTCTGACGAATTAACTAATTAATTGTGAAAATTATTATCTTCGAGCGATTCTTTTCGACGCCTTACATTGCATACATGTATGTGAATATATAGACAATGCATTTAGCACTTTAACACGAGTGTTGAGAGTATTATAAGGTGTATTGAATTTCCATGTGCGTCACATGTGCGAGCATGGATTCATTTCTTGTGATGTTTGCGTCTGTTCTAACTATCTGACGATTATGTGTATTATGAGTCGAGTGAATGTGTAATTTCTATCTTTTTAGTTCATATCAATGTCTGCAGTATTTCATCAGCCAATATGTAAACTCTTTCTTCTTGTTGTTTACAAAAAAAGGTATGTTGCTTTTGTGTTTATTCTGTTATAAATGTTAATTGTCAATTAATGGAGTATAACTGATGTTGTCTGCCATTAACTATTATGTACATTTACATTAGTGTACTTGTCACTAGTATTGTGTTTTTCACATTGTATATCATTATTATGTGTTTAATATGGATAATACAAGTTTGTGGTAAGGGCAGCAGACTTAAGTGGCAATGCTGTAGTTCATATCAATGTCTGCAGTATTTCATCAGCCAATATGTAAACTCTTTCTTCTTGTTGTTTACACAAAAAGATAAGTTGAAGCTGAACCAACCCCATTTGTGAGTGTGTCCTTTCACATCCGTCACACATAGCATTCATAAATAGCTCGCTGGTGTTCTCATTTATGAATAGAGACGGTCTATCTTCACTGCAGGACTGATTGATATATCAAAGAAAATACAGAAATGATCAGACAGTGCAACATCTCTAATAATAGTGGATGAAATGTTTAGACCTTGGCTAATGAGCAGATCCAGAGTGTGTCCACGATTGTGTGTGGGACCGTGCACATGCTGGATCAGATCAAAAGTGTTTAAAACATTTAAAAGTTAATTTGCAGTGTTCTTTTTTGTCTTGTCTACATGAATATTAAAATCTCCAGCAATAACAAAGCAGTCAAATTCTGAGGAAATAGCTGATAGCAGTTCTGAAAAATCATCAACAAAGACTGATAACAATATAGACTATACGATAGTGCAAGTGACTTAAGTGTGCATTAATTACAGACATTAGCTATTAATGTTGCAGTGCAATAGATGAGTTAATGGGGTTATTAAAGGTACGGTGCAGTATATGAGTTAATGCAGTTATTAAGGTTACAGTGGAGTATATGAGTTAATGCAGTTATTGAAGTTATAGTGCAATAGATGAGTAGATGCAGTTAATACAGTTACAGTGCAGTAGATAAGTTATTGCAGTTATTGAAGTTACAGTGCAGTAGATGAGTTAATGTGGTTATTACGGTTACAGTGCAGTAGATGAGTAAATGCAGTTATTGAAGTTATAGTGCAATAGATGAGTAGATGCAGTCAGTTATGCAATAGATGCAGTAATCCAATAGATGAGTTACAGTGCAGTAGATGAGTTAATGCAATAGATGAGTTACAGTGCAGTAGAGAAGTTAGTGCAGTTATTGAAGTGACAGTGCAGTAGATGGGTTAATGCAGTTATGAAAGTAGTCCATTAGTGCTAATGAGCATTCAGTATAATATTCCTGGTGTGTAAGTGAGCAGTAGAGTGCAAATGATGCTATGGTGTGTAAACAGTCCGGTAGAGCAGATAACATGAAGTACTGGTGTGTACAGTTCAGTCATGCATGGCAGCCCTGTAGTGCAATGTAAACAATGTACTTGAACTTTTAATAAAGTAAAGTAAAGTTATAAAATTAGTTAAAATAATTATCGTGACTCAAGCAGCACTACAGCGCCTGTGCCTTCAACGCTGCTCAACTCAAACTGCGCCAAACAAGATGTAACGGCCAATTACTGTAGAGCAAGCCTGGCGGCTTGAAACAGTTGTGGCGGTTAAAATGGCAGACAACATTCGAGCTCTACAAATAGTCACATGGATTTTTATGTTCTTAAAATATTAAAATCATCTTAAAATAAAGAAGGGCTTCTCTGTATTGCATGTAGGCTCATGTCTATATCAAATGCGTGCTTGTTTAAGTATTCTTGTGGACTGTAGCTGAATAGCAGCTCGCTGATATTCTGCATGACCGACTTAAATGGACGCGCCGGTGCGATCACTTGCACTTGAAAAGCTCTTTAAAAACTTTTCGGTCATACTGACGAAATAATTTCAAAATTCGAATCTGTTAATTGTCTGCATTTTTGTATACTCACAATAACAACAAAAGTTTCTTTGCTGTAAATATTGAAACCAGTTTAAATAGAAAACAAATATTCTTAGATTTTATATATGAAATGTGCATATTGCGCATCCACTGCAGAGATCACGATTAAGCATCATAACTTCATCACTGGGCTATATTAACAAACATTTATTTATATTCTGCCGAAATCAAAAATATTCGTTCATTTTGATCAACAAGATTCAAAATCGAAGTCAATAAAAAGATCCGGGATTCCCATCACTAGATGCAAATTTCCTATAGGCCTACTGTGCACTTTAATGGACAGCACACGTATTACAACATCATAATCAGACTTCCCCTTATGAATTCTTGTTTGCCTCCACCCCCCCTCCCTTGTTATTTTTATTGTCTCACCCCAACCCGTTTATTGTTCTTGCGTGTCTGCCCCTAGTCATGTTTTCCATGTTTTGTTTGGTCTTGTCAGTGTCCCAATCTGTCTTGTCTTATTTGTGCCTTTGAGGAGCATCAGGATGCTGCTCCTTAAGGCGGGGGTTCTGTCATGATTCCACCTCACCTTGTCAGGTATTTCTTGGTCTAGAGGTGGAATCATACAGGATCCTGTGTTTCATGTGTGAGAGAGACGATTTCATCTCTCTCTGGTCTGCGTCATCGTCCCTACCCTCCTGTTTCCTAGTTTGTGTTAATTAGCTTTCCTTGAGTGTTAATCCCTTGCACCTGTTCCCTCTTGGTTTCTTTCCCTTTAAAACATCCTCGTGTTCATTGTCCTGCGCTGGTTCATTGTATGCGGTATGTCTTACCTCGTTTGTAAGCTGTGTTTGCCTTGTACCTTGTTCCTGGTCACTGTTTGAATGTTCCTTGTTCCTGTTCCCCTGTATATAGCAAGTGTCAGTTTAGTGTTCTTATCAAGTGTTTTGTTTTTGTAGTCTTAGTTTAGTCAGTCAGTGTCCTTGTTTGCCGTTATGTTATCCTGTCTTGTTTTCCCCCTCGTGGGTTTTGTTTTGTCATTTTATAGTGTTCTTTGTTATGTTTAATAAATTCTTGTTAACCCCTTCACTCAACTCAACTCAACTTTATTTATATAGCGCTTTTTACAATTTTCATTGTTACAAAGCAGCTGTACATGAGACGCATTGAATACAAGTAAAAAAACTAAAGGCATATACCTGTAAAAACAAGAAAAAGGTGAAAACAACAAAGACAGACATACAAATGCTCCACACACACAATATGCAAACATACATACACACACACATTGACATAGACGCACACACACACAGTGAAAGCACACATTGGCGATAAAGGAGAAAGAACCACAGGTCAAATATTAAACGGACTATAAATTCTTATATGCAATATTAATTATGTCTAATTTCTGAATTCTAAAGCACCCCCCCCCGGCCAGGCAGATAGTGCAAAACAATATGCAAACGGTGGTGAGGAACCCAAAACTCCCATCGAGAAAAAAAACCTCAGGAGAACGCAGGCCCAACCAGGGGATTCCAGTTCCCCTCTGGCAAAAGCTGCTGCCTCTGCACAAGCTCAACAGTGCTTGCACAACAAGGCTAAATAAAAATAAAAATGATAGATTTAAGATTCTCATTAACAATCTAATAACATTTGAAATGTTGTAGGAAAATCAAAGTTGTCGCGTCCTTTATCCAGCTCTATCCTCTTAGCTCTTGTCAGGTCACCGCTTCCCATTCTCAGCTCTGCCATCAGGTCTGGGCATGAACTGCATCCTGCGGTAACCTTGGAACAAAGAGACAAGACTGGCTGAGAGTAGAGTACTGTTCTTCACTCTTTGATGCAACAAGTACATCATTTGTTGTTGGATGTGTTCCTGGTTCCGGTTGATGTAAATAATGCAGCCTAAATCCTCTGAGGATTAATATTATGGAGGTGTAGTGTATGCAAGATTAAAAAGATGAGTCTTTAGTCTAGATTTAAACTGACAGAGTGTGTCTGCCTCCCGGACCGTGCAGGGAAGAATATTCCAAAGTTTAGGCGCTAGATAAGAAAAGGATCTACCACCTGCACTTGATTTTGAAATTCTAGGTATTACCAACTGACAGGACGCCTGAGAGCATAATGTACGTTTAGGTCTGTAATACAATAGAAGTTCATTCAAATACTGCGGCGCTAGACCATGTAGGGCTTTATAGGTAATAAGCAAGATCTTAAAGTTAATGCGATGCTTTATAGGTAACCAGTGCAAGGTGGACAGAACCGGGGTTATATGCTCATACTTTTTTGTAAGTGTAAGAACTCGAGCTGCCGCGTTTTGAACAAGTTGCAGTTTTTGAAATATGCCTGCAGGGCATCCACCTAGAAGTGCATTACAATAATCTAGTCTTGATGTCATGAATGCATGAATTAATTTCTCTGCATCTGACAGTGACAGCATATGACGTAGTTTAGATATATTCTTAAAATGGACAAATGCAATTTTACAGGTGTTGGCGACATGGCTTTCAAATGACAGAGTACTATCAAATACAACGCCAAGATTCTTAGCTGATGACGAGGATTTTATGGAGCATCCGTCAATCGTAAAGCAGTATTCTTGGTTGTTACGTATAGTGGTTTTCGGTCCAGTAAGTAACACTTCTGTTTTGTCCGAGTTTAGTAGTAAAGAATTGTTACTCATCCACATTTTTAAGTCAACTATGCAATCCTTTATTCGATGAAACTGCTGGGTTTCATGAGGCTTCGAGGAAATATGAAGTTGAGTATCATCAGCATAATAGTGAAAGCTAATTCCGTGTCGCTTTATTATATCTCCTAGAGATAGTGCGAAGAGCAGAGGCCCCAAAACTGAGCCCTGTGGTACACCGTACTGGACTTGTGATTTGCGGGACACCTCATTGTTTATTGCTACAAATTGAAAACGGTCAGATAAATAAGACTTAAACCATTTCAATGCTATTCCGTTAATGCCGACGTAATTTTCGAGTCTATGTAGAAGTATGCTGTGGTCAATGGTGTCAAATGCAGCACTGAGGTCTAGCAGCACCAATAACGAAATACAGCCACGGTCAGACGCTAAAAGCAGGTCATTTGTAACTCTGATCAAAGCAGTCTCTGTACTGTGACATGCTCGAAATCCAGACTGGAATTCATCATTAATGTCATTCCTTTGGAGGAAGGAGCATAATTGAGTTGAAACTACTTTTTCCAGAACTTTAGATATAAATGGTAAATTCGATATAGGCCTGTAATTCCCTGGTTCTTTACGGTCGAGTTTTTTTTTTTTTAAAAGAGGCCTTATAACAGCCACCTTAAATGCTTTAGGCACATGTCCTAATGTCAGAGATGAGTTAATAATACTAAGAAGAGGATCTATAATTTCTGGGAGCATTTCTTTCAGTAGTTTTGTAGGTATAGGGTCTAGCATGCATGTTGTTGATTTAGATGATCTAATGATTTTAGACAGTTCATCGTGATCTACTGTAGAAAATAATTGCAATTTCTCCTTAAGGGTGCTGTAGTTAGTTTGTTCAGCGGGTTTCACTATAGGTTGCATTGTTATAATTTTTTCTCTTATATCTTGGATTTTACTAGTGAAGTAGTTCATAAATTTATCACTGCTATGCTGATAATCAGAATCTAACGTCGCTGACGACTTATTTTTTGTTAATTTAGCCACGGTGTTAAATAAAAACCTAGGGTTGTGATGGTTTTCCTCTATTAGTGATGAAAAGTAGGCGGATCTAGACTTTTTTATGGCATTCCTGTATTTTCGAGTACTATCCTTCCATGCTATACGAAAGACCTCTAAATTAGTTTTCTTAAAGTTGCGCTCCATTTTCCGGGACGCTTTCTTTAGAGTCTGAGTGTGTTTCTTTATACCACGGTGTTGGGCTGCTATTTTTAATTTTCTTTAAACGCAGAGGAGCAACTATGTCTAATATTTCCGAGAAGGTAGAGTTAAAATTTTCAATAGTAGTGTCAAATTGTCAACGTTTTTACACATGCTAGATATTTTAGACAATTCAGGCAGATTATCGAGAAACGCATCTTTGGTAGTTGAAGTAATCGTTCTACCATATTTGTAACAAGGAGTTTGATTTGCAGCCGTAGGCCATTGAAGCAAACATAATATCAGACAATGATCCGAAATGTCTTCACTCTGCTGAACGATTTTAACATCGTCCACATTTATACCATAAGAAAGTATTAAATCTAAAGTATGATTACGAAGGTGAGTGGGTCCTGACACATGTTGACTAACGCCCATGGAGTTAAGAGTGTCTTTGAAAGCCATGCCCAAGGCATCTGTATCATTGTCTACATGGATATTAAAGTCACCGAAGACAAGGACTCTATCTGCGGCCAGTACTAGTTCTGATAAGAACCCACCAAAATCTTTAATAAAATCTGCGTGGTGCCCTGGAGGCCTATATACAATAGAATAAAATTTAAAAATGTTTTGTCCTTAGTATTAGGTGTCGATACGTGAAGTACCATGACTTCAAAAGAATTGTATTTAAAATTAGACTTCTGAGAGATGATAAAATAATTATTGTAAAGTGCAGCAACACCTCCCCCTCTACCTTTTAGGCGAGGCTCGTGTTTATAGTAATAATCTTGAGGAACGGATTCATTTAGAGTAATATAATCTGGCTTTAGCCATGTTTCTGTCAAACAAAGCATGTCTATTTTATGATCGGTTATCATATCGTTAACAAAAAGTGCTTTATTTGAGAGAGATCTAATATTAAGCAATCCGAGTCGTAACAGTTGATTATCTGTATTTTGTTCATGTTTAATTTGTTTAACGTTTATTAAATTACTTTCAAGAGGTTTACGCAATATCTTATGTTTGCTAATCCGGGGGACAGACACAGTCTCTATTTTATGTTGTTTGTAAGAAGGGATTATTACATGTTGCATATTTTGTGTATTCTGTAACGCGAGACGGCAAGCAGACAATTGGTTAAGCCATTCTGTCTCCTTCCTGACCTGGGCCCTTGGTGGTCAGACTTTAGCATTATTAAGACTGTGTGCCTATAAGTTTTACCGTTCAGCAGTCACAAGACTGGAACCTCAGGTTTAAGGCGGCACTCATGCCTCACAAAGGGGCAAACCAAACTGACATTTACTAAGTCTAGGCAGGTGCCAGAGCAGTTTAAAAAAGAGACCACCGAAAAATGTGTTGAATTTGTTTGCAATTGTTTTTTTGTGTTGACGTTTAAATGTTAAAAGCATCTTGACAAGACGAATACAAATAAATATTTTTTGGACAACCTACAGTTTTATTTTTTATCTCTCTCTTCAGTAGTGGAAATTTAAATGTGATATTGTGGAAGAGATATTTAAATTTAGAGGGAACAGTCGGGTCGGGAAGAGATGTATTCTAAGCGGACAGCGGGTAAACAAAGAGTAAATACATGGAGGGAGCGGGCGGGTACGGAATATAACCTTGCGGGAGCGGGACAAAAAAAACTGTCCCGAGCAGACCTCTAGCTGAATGTGACACTGACCTCCAAAAGTCAGCACAGACTACAGTGCTTTGCACACACACTACAATTTGTTTGTCGGTAATGGTCTTAAAGGGACCAGGGCTATCAGTGCGGCTCTGGCCAAAGCATCGCGGATCAGTTCTCTGCTCCACACAAGTACTTCTTGTAAAGAGTACAAGTACTTCTTGAATTTGAGAAAGAGTTTGGCCAACGTGGAGTTCCTGCTTCAGTTGTTACTCGATGGAATTCGACATTCCGACAGGTGAAGCAGCTGTGACTACCAAACTTTGTACAAAGTTTTGGATGTTAGAGGGCACATAGAGACTATTTTCACTCTAAGAGAGTGGGCTCAGATCAAAGATCTGGTCAACATTCCGAAGCCCTTTGCTGATGCCACTGATCTCACACGGGGAGACAAAGTTTTAACCATAAGTGCTGTGATTCCCTGTGTTCCCTCCCTCAACGACCACTTGGAAAACCAGATAGAAAGAACACAATACTTGGTCAACCTAGTCCACAGTCTTCAAAGATCACTGCAAAGAAGATTCAAAGGCATCTTTGTCAATGTAAAAATGTCACAGCACCACACCAATGAAGGAATCCTGCCATTCTCTGATCCTGTTTAAGTCAAAGCAGCTGTTCTTTATTCAGCTTTTGGGGTTATGTGGATAGAGCCTGATGTATTGGTTGATGACAAGCTGAAGGAGCAGTTGACCATAGAAGTAAAAAGTAAGTGACTAATTTTAGAATGAGACCCCATACTTGTATATATTTGCTTTTTTTATTTACATAAATTGGTATTCCTGCACAATAAATCACTGAAAGATTCCAATCTTGATTTAAACAAGCAACCTTATTCCTAAATAACAATTTTTAAAGTATGATCACAACAAACATTCAATTCTATGTTGGCACTGCTGCTGGCCCAGAGAGAAAAGTTATCATGTCTAAGTATGAAATAGAAATACAGATACTGTCCGTTTGAAAAACTGTTACAATCATTGAAATCATCACAGACAAACTGAGATATAAACACTAATGTCTGCAGTAGTGATAGACAGTGAAATAAGTCACTTTTGAAAGTAAATTGATGCTTCAAATAAAGTTTCTGTCAGGTGGCAACAAGTGATTGTTTGTCAGTGAATGATTCATTTAAGCGATTCTTCAAAAACACTGAATCATCCAGTGATGAAACAAGTGAAGCCTTTATGAGTGACACATTGATTCAATTATTCAGTTTCTGATAGCTTAAAACATTCATTCACATTAAATATTTTTCAAATAGACTGCAGCAATTAACATTTTGTCAGACATTATATTAAATTTAGTTCAATCGTCTATTTAGAATTGTGGGAGAATCAAGACAAAAACATCCTGATTCTCAATGTATCCAGATTTATGCAGCTATAGAATATTGTGTAGGTTTATTTGTCATTTTTCTTTTTTGTGTGTTTTAGATCTGATTCTCCAGGAGACAGACCATACCAATATGGAACAGACAGGTCATGGGGATGAAGAAGAGCAAATCAAAGGTGATGAAACTGGGCTGTTCGTTTACCAAAAAAAGCTGAAAAAATCCACACATTCCAGCCCTGCTGCCCAGCTCAACCATTACCTGGACAATTGCCATGGCCAGAACTGCCTTTTGTTTGGGGGAATGAACAAGGAGGCAATGGCTTCACTGTTCCAAATAGCAATGAGGGTATTAGCTGTGCCTGCCTCAAGCGTGCCTGTTGAGTGTGTGTTCAGCCATTGAGGGATTATTATGCGGCCCCATCGTTCACAACTTAGTGCCAACATCTTGTCAAACCTTGTTTTCTGTAAATGCAACACGTTTTAGACCGTTTCAATTCAATTGAATTAGATTGTTCTACACATTTCAGACTGATCTTTTTTGTAAGTAACCCTTTATTTTTAAATATTAATGTTACACAGATATGCTTATAATTCATATATAGCAATGTGAATAAGATACATAATGTATGTATATAAGTTCATCTTTTCTGTGCAAAAATAAACATGTATCGAAAAAATTGACCTGTTTATTTTAGTAAAGCAACTTGACTTGACTTGACTCTAAACTTATCAGGACTCGACTTGACTTGCTTAGGGTGAACCCTTGACTTGATAATACTTGCTTGATTTATCTAAACTGTGACTTGAGAATTGACTCAAGACTTGATGGTTAAGACTTGAGATTTGCTTGGACTTGACCATATGTGACTTGTCCCCATCTCTGGTCGCAACTTCCTTGTAGACAGCTTGGTGATATCAGAAGAAGATTTACCTTCCCTCCCTACTACTCCTGTGAAGCCTCCCTAGAAAAAGGCAGAGGTTAGTCTACTGATGACATTATTACAAAACTTTCTGAGCTGATCAGCGTGTAGTCTGATAAGCTGGAATCAATGATTAATGTCCATACCTCTCACATTCCTGGATTAAAAGAAAATTTGGATGACGTGAAAGTTAAGACCAATATTGCTCAAATTGAGTCATCATTGTCTAAGGAGACCAATCGAGTCAATGTATTGGAATCGCGTATCACTGATTTGGAACGATACTAAAGGCGTTTGAATTTAAAATTACACGACTTGCCAGAAAACATAGATGATAAAAATGTCAAGACAGAAACGATTTGCATTTGTCAGAAATTACTGCCAGAACATGCTGATTGTCTTCCAGATCTGATTGACACTTTGCCCCGTGTTGGTGTGAAGAAACAAATGTATACCCGCAATGTAATCATCCAGTTCTCTTCACGTGTAGACAAAGCAGTGGTGTAGGCGGTTGCCCAACTCTGGTTATCATCAATACAGGTCAATTGCATGCAGTACTATACAATACTAGCTAGTTTTTCTATATTCAATTTATATTACTGAACATGAACTGAATCCATTTAATTTTTTAAGAGAGGCACGACTGTAAATTTGCCTAAATGTAAATGTAAGTTAATATAAAAATACAATAAGACAACATGGCAATCTTCAAATGTTATTTTTGCTATCCAATACATATTTTATTAAAAACATTAACTCAAATTTGACTTAAGTGAAAGTGACTGATTCGTGAGGTATGGTGACACAAACCCGAAATGTGACCTCTGCTTCTAACCCATCCAGTGATTAGTGAGCACACACACAGCAAGTTGTGAACACACGTACACCCAGAGCAGTGGGCAGCTATCACTGCAGCGCCCGGGGAGCATGTAGGGGTTAGGTGCCTTGCTCAAGGGCACCGCAACCGTAACCCGCCGGCTCTGAGGATCGAACCGGCAACCTTCTGGTCACGAGTCCGACTCTCTAACCATTAGGCCACGATTGCCCATAAAATTTAATGGGACAAAAATGGGAAATTCAGGCATCAAACTCATTGCCTCCTTGCAGTTAATTAATAAAGGAGGGACCTATGAAATCCGTTAGATTTTTTCCCCAAATTCAATTTTTTCCATTTCAAATTTTTCTGGATTCTATGTTTTTTTTTGGTTGGAGAACTATGTTATTATGAACCAGTATTTTACCAGCATGCCTGTGTGTGCCTTATGTTCCGGGCCCATCAACACACAGACCATGCACACTCACTGTGTACTCTGCCCGGGTCTTGTCCATGCGTAGGCGGCTCTCTCCGATTCTACTGCCTGTACTGTGAGTCTCTTCCGATGCAGGTGTCGAAGGCTCGGAGAGTCGATGCCCTCAGAGATTTCTTTAGGCAGCATCCCACCAGTGCCGCCCCTCCCCCAGGGGAAATGGAGTGCCAGACTGCCATCTGTGGTCTGCTTTGTTGATTAGAGCTTCTGACAGGGTCCTGTCTGAGTCTGAGAGGGAGCGAGCGAAGCGGAGCTCTTCCTGTCCTCACCAGGCTGTGTGAGAAGCTGGCCATCTGTTTTCTGCAGGCCAAAGGAAATGGACGCCGTTTTCTCGACATTCACAAGGAGGTTGTGACGCGCTTCAGGATCGGCCATCTTCGCCTCGGTGGGTGGTGCGGAAGTCCGCTAATACACACGCATCCCTTCTGTTGAGCAGGCAGGCGTTCGCAACAAACCTCTGCCCTTCCTTGTCTTCTAATTGGGTCCTAGAATGGGGTGACTGCCCATATAGTGGAAAGGTGTATTCCACCTCTGGAGAGGCTGCCTCAGCTCTTTACTATTTCAGTAGTTCTCTCACAATGAGCAAACCCTGTCCCATAGGTTTTGCTTTGTGTATATACTGTATAATTCAGCCGTTTCTTACACTATGAGCAAACCCTCCCTTTGGTTTTGCCATCTATATATGCTGTGTAAATCAGCCGTTTACAATGGCCAAGGCCTTTTTAGTCTGCTAGTGCGAGCAGTAAAGGTGATATGGGGACTTCTGTGAACGTCAATCCCTTACCCAAGTGCTCGCGGACTGCTCACACCCCATCACGTTCATCTAAACGTTCCCCAGAAGGCAGCTCCCAGCCGTCTGGATCCTCAGTCACCTATCCGGAAATGGTGCGTGATGACGATGAAATGTCTATTGCAGCATCGGAGGGCGATCTGCTGGCATCCGATCCCGACGAATGCTTGAATCTAACTCCCACGGGAGGACGAGCTCAGGAGGAAGCGGATGTCGAGGTGTCAGCCATGCTATCTTGGGCCGCTGTGAGGATTGGGTTGGATACATGGTACCTGGGGCCCAGCCCCGGTTCAGTTTTTCCCCAAGGTGCATGATGAACTGAGTAAGATCTGGAACGTCCCTTTCTCGGCTCGTTTACGTCAAACCTGTTCGAGCGTCCTCTCTTCCGTTGATGGTGGGGCAGCTAGAGGCTAAGCTGACGTGCCCTATGTGAAACGTGCAGTCGCAGTCCACCTGTAACCGCAGATGGCGGCCACTTGCCACAGAGTCGTATCCTGACATCCATAAGGATTGGTTCGTGGCAATCAACCTGAAGGAATCTGACTTTCATGTCTCTATCCTCCCTCGATACCGGCCGTACCTAAGGTTCGCGTTCGAGGGGCGGGCATATCAGTACAGAGTCCTCCCTCTCGGTCTGTCCCTGTCCCCACGGGTCTTCACGAAGATCGTTGAAGCTGCCCTTTCTCCCCTCTGAAAAAAAAAAAATGGTGTACGGGTACGTAATTATCTCGATGACTGGCAGACTCGCCAGATCTGCTGTGTACACAAAAGTACCTTGTGCTCCGGCACATAGAAGTGAAAGTGAAGTGAAGTGAAAGTGACTTATTTGTCAGATATGGTGACCCATATCCGAAATATACCTCTGCTTTTAACCCATCCAGAGAGTAGTGAACACACGCACAGCAAGTGAGCAACAATCAAAACAAAACAAAATTAAGAACTTTAAGATTTTTAAATGGATTGAAATTATTCAAAATATTTAGAACATTGATGAAAAATGTAGACATGGCAATATGTTTTCATGAAAACAGCTTAAACACTTCAATCTAAAACATAGACAAAAAATAAAAAAAAAAAACATTTAAAGATGCAGAGAAATATTTAAAGATGCAGAGATATATTATACATGACAACTGTTTTTAAGGATGTCACTGTGACTCCATGTCAGCTTCAATCAACGGGACATCTGAGTGAGTGGACCTAAGCTTCAGAGAATGTCGGGAGATACTGGAACGACAAAAAGACAACAGTATTGTAAGTGGAAGTTCACCCACAAATACATTTTGTGTGATTTTTTACTCACCCAGATGACGTTAAACAGGTTTAGAGAACTTCCGAGCACAAATGTAGATATTTAGGTGACATCCCAGAGACTTCCAGGCCTCCTCATAGACATCATGGTGTCAGTTTTGGCCAAAGTCCAGCAAAGTACTAAATACATAGTTAAATTAGTCCACCCGCGCATAGTGGCTCAGTTGAATTTTTTTGAAGCGACAAGAATGCTTTATGTTTGAAAAACAAGCCAAACTACCGTTTTGTGTCAGTGTCTGATGAATGTCAGTGTATGCCACTCGTTCACAAGAGCACTTCTTCTGCATGAAGAAACACAGAGTTGCGCTTCCGAGTTAGGAGTAAGAATGCCCAATAGGGGGAATCCCCATGCGTTGTTCGGCACACAAACCTAATACGCATGCGTCAAAGTGCTCTCATCCAAGCAGAAGAAGATGAAGAAGTGCTCTTGTGAATACAGTGAAAAGACAGAGGAGAATGTATTGATTAAATCTGTATTTTGGTTTGTTGTTCGCACAAAGCATTCTCGTCGCTTCAAAAAAATTCAACTGAGCCACTATGAACGGGTGGACCAATTTATCGATGTCTGTAGTACTTTCCTGAACCTTAGCAAAACTGACACTATGATGTCTATGAGGTGGCCTGGAAATGTCTCGGATGTCACCTAAATATCTTTATTTGTGCTCCGAAGATGCCGGAAGTTGTATAAACATGTTTAACGTCATGTGGGTGAGTAAAAAAAAAAAAATCACATGAAGTATAATTTTTGGTGAACTTCCCCTTTAAGTGAGGTGAGATTTAGTATAAAATAACTGGAACGCTGTAGTTGCTCATGCAGAAGATCTTATAAAAAAAGGAGCGAATATTTTTTTTTAATGCTGAAGTATGAGGAACTAATGATTAGTCAGAGTTATGGACAGATGTTCCTTTAAGTTAGTATTTGAAGAGTATGTTCCAAAATGAGATAACAATAATTCCAAAATAAAGTTATGTTTAAAAAAATGTATTGTTCATTCCAATTGAGTGATATCAATCAAACTGCAGTTTGTTTGTTTTGATTTGAGACATACTAACTAAAAAAATACAGCTAACTAACACAATGAAACATAATAAAAAAACATGATTTTTGAAAATTGAAAACCGAGTTCTCTCATCTGGGAAACAAACTCTTCATTTGTATTTACTACTAATATTCAAACACTGAGCATTACTGCATCAAAATAGTATTGCTATTGTATCGTTAAAAATAGTATTTATACACAAGAGTTTCAAAAATGATTTATACCTTGCACAAAATAATATTTTTAAGATATTTTTAACATGGCAAATATTGAAAATAATCAAATTTAAATATAAAAAATAATTTAAATACAAACCAGCATGCTCTAAAAGGGGGAACAAAATGTACATACCCAGTCCCGGTCAGACTCCATGAGGGATATATTTTGTGAAATTACCACTCTCAAAGAAATGAGAAAGACACAGACAAATTAATTAATCTGAAAAAAAAACCTGATGCGTTATAGGGAATAATATTCTGAACATTTGACAGTTGATTTGAAACTTTATCTGAAACGGTGGCAGAGTTAAATGAATTTAAGTACAGTATATTAAACATAAAAATATGGATTCAGTACCGTAAATGAAAACATAACATGCGCAAATTCCTAATGAATATCAAACATCAAACTAACTTTAACGCTTTGGGAAAAAATTGCGCGGCTTGTTCATCCGGTCATATATCCTAACCCAGTGCAGGCAACGTCGGTAGTGAGAGCCGCGCTAGCAGAGTTTAACTCGATCCAACCCTTATCAAACACAAGTCTTGCTATCTGGGTTAATAACGTTAATCCCGAATACACTGATGAGCTTGTTAGGATGTGTTTTATTAAGGTTGGAGCTATAAACTCTAATGCGGCCCTCAAGGACCGACGTTGCTCTTAGCCGATTTGGTTTGAATATCAAGAAAGTGCTCCAACGAAAACATTTCGATAAATCGAAAGAGTGAACTAAGTGGTCGGGAAGAACATCGCCTTAGCAAAACATTTATCAACGACATTGGACTGTTTTCCTTAGTTGTAAATAACGTTAGCCTAGCTAACAGCTCTGAGTATAACGGCCGCAGTTTTCGAGAAATATAAATCCTACGGTTACCCCAATCATAACCTCATTAAAACAATAGTAACTGCTGCAAAACTAAGATGATCAACATTGTTATTAATGTATTTTTCATAGAATCAGCAAATGTCTCTATGCTTACCTGAATGTCGAAGTAGCTATGAAGTCGTCCGTCCGTTAGTCCCGCTGTTTGAAGACGCACGTGGTGTGCTCTCTTAAACCACGCCCATACTACCACGGTCATCAGCATCGTAAATCCTTGAAAGTTTTTCATATGTATTTATATATTTTTAAATTAATGTACATTTATAAGACTATTTTTTGTATTATCCTGCCTTTTTATCAAATTACAAGAAAAAAACTAGTTAATGCTAATGTGGGGGTGTTTCTAATGCAGCTTCTGTAAATTTGATTTCATTCTCTCTGCTGACTGGCATTCAGTTCTATATTTTTTCCTATTTTGTGGCTATTTTTGGCTATTTGAGCAAATGGGAATGGAAAAAAAATATTTATGGTACTCTCCCATTCACTACAACTTCCGCTGCTGAGAAATGTTGTGGAGTTTCAATAAGTAGTTTTGAGAATTGTATTTCGGATCTGAAATATGAGCAAGCGACTGAGCGAGAAAAATCTCCTGACAGATTCGCTTAATAGGACTAGTTGTTATTATCGCATTACAGCACAGTTGAATTGCCCAATAAGACATTTCCCATGCCTTATACAGAGGGAAGCAGTCAAGAATATGAATAGAGGAAAGGATGTCTGAGGTTGCACTGGTTCGTCGGGTAGGCATCTTCTGTGTCAGGACATAAATGATTATAATACATGGCATACTTACCTTTCCTTGCCATTATCAGAGAGACATCTCATGAGTTGTGTGTCCCAATTTCATCACAATACCATGCCTTTTGGTGAGGTGCTGCTTATAGTGCCCTTGTATGGTTCCCATCAATGCGACACATCGTCAGTTGTGCACCTCAGCCTCATTGGCTGTTTCGGCCCTTTATCACAAGACACCCTCAGCCAAGGTAGGCCCACCGCAGATTAATCAGACATGGGTGTGTGTCGCATTGTTACAAGGTTATCTGGCAGAAGCAGTGTGCACCTATCACAGCAGCTCAAAGGCACCACAGTCGTTACCGGGTGGCCCTGAGAAATCGAACCGGCAACCTTCTGGTCATAATTCCGACTCTCTAACCATTAGGCAAAGACTACCCAAACCGTTAATGCACGCTAAGTCCCCCCACAGTCCTGTATGACATACCATTACCACACATTACCAAAATCAACGCAACCATATGCACCAAACCATTGGCTAAGGCTGTTTTAGCCCCACTGGCTCCGGTAATGTTAGCTCAGAGCCCCTGGTCCCATATGGCATCACAAAACAACACTATTTAATTACGTGGTCACTTGGCAGCCCATATTCCGTCATTCTGTTTCAACCAGAGCCAGTGGCTTCAACTCTCAACGACAGTGGCAAGTTCTTTGACTAGTGTTTGTTTGGTATGTCCTCTAATCCCCACTTTCTTAAGCAGCCTTATAGTGGAATTGGAAACACAGCCCAAGTAGCCCACTTCCACCGGGGAACACTTTCGATGTACATCTCCAATCTTCAGCCTCCGCTGACAAGTTGGCATTACTGTAGATTCTTTCTTTCAAATGCTTTGTTAATGACCTCATCCCAAGGTACAGTCAACTCAACTATGAGGACTGTCCGACTGGCGCTGGACCAAAGAACCATGTCCGGCTGATTGATGGCACTCATTGCTAATGTTTTTTTAATGTCCCCCTAACAATACAATTATAGCTTTTGTAATGCTTAAACCACCCGGGAAAAAGTCGTTGGAAATACGTCTGTGGTGTTGGGTGTGAAGTTTTTAGAACATTACATTAACAACACAAAGGTAACGTTTTCAATGCTAATGTTTTTAGAACGTTTTGCTAACAATGCAACTATAACGTTTTTAATGCTTACGTTTTAAGAAAATTACATTAACAACGCAAAGGTAACGTTTTCAATGCAAATGTTTTTAGAACGTTTAGCTAACAATGCAACTATAACATTTTTAATGCTAACGTTTTAAGAACATTACATTAACAACGCAAAGGTAACGTTTTCAATGCTAGTGTTTTTAGAACGTTTTGCTAACAATGCAACTATATCGTTTTTAATGCTAACGTTTTAAGAACGCTATATTAACAACGCAATAGTAACGTTTTCAAAGCAAATGTTTTAAGAACGTTTTGCTAACAATGCAAATATAACGTTTTTATGCTAACGTTTTAAGAACGTTACATGAACAACGCAAAGGTAACGTTTTCAATGCTAATGTTTTTAGAACGTTTTGCTAACAATGCAACTATAACGTTTTTAATGCTAACGTTTTAAGAATGTTACATTAACAACGCAAAGGTAACGTTTTCAATGCTAATGTTTTTAGAACGTTTTGCTAACAATGCAACTATAACGTTTTTAATGCTAACGTTTTAAGAACGTTACATTAACCACGCAAAGGTAACGTTTTCAATGCTAATGTTTTTAGAACGTTTTGCTAACAATGCAACTATAACGTTTTTAATGCTAACGTTTTAAGAACGTTACATTAACAACGCAAAGGTAACGTTTTCAATGCTAATGTTTTAGGAACGTTTTGCTAACAATGCAACTATAACGTTTTTAATGCTAACGTTTTAAGAATGTTACATTAACAACGCAAAGGTAACGTTTTCAATGCAAATGTTTTTCGAACGTTTTGCTAACAATGCAACTATAACGTTTTTAATGCTAACGTTTTAAGAACGTTACATTAACAAGGCAATAGTAACGTTTTCAAAGCAAATGTTTTAAGAACGTTTTTCTAACAATGCAACTATAACGTTTTTAATGCTAACGTTTTAAGAACGTTACATTAACAACGCAAAGGTAACGTTTTCAAAGCAAATGTTTTTAGAACGTTTTGCTAACAATGCAAATATAACGTTTTTAATGCTAACGTTTTAAGAACATTACATTAAAAACGCAAAGGTAACGTTTTCAATGCAAATGTTTTTCGAACGTTTTGCTAACAATGCAACTATAATGTTTTTAATGCTAACGTTTTAAGAACGTTTATAAATTGCAGAGAACGTTAAGAAAACGTTCTACAAACGTTATTGCAAGAACGTTTTTGATAACTGAGAGAACCTTCAGAGAACGTTAGCCAAAGTTACGGGAATGTTCCCTGTATAGCCAGGAATGTCTTTAGTGAGCTTAACAACTTCACAATTCATTAGTTTGCATGTGTATATTCATTTATGCGGAAATTAAATCTAACAGTATGTAACCTCAGTTCCCTGATGGAGGGAACGAGACGTTGAGTCCCTTATGCCACAATCATGTATCGTATTCTGCAGTCGTGAGAGGCTCTCAGACTCTTCAGAACAAGAGGTAAATGAATGCTACACGCCGGCTTCGTTTTATACCGGACATTCAGGGGGTGGAGACCGGCATGCATATTTCATTCGCCAAATTTCATTGGCCTTTTCTATAGTAGTCAGAGTTGATTGGTTCTCAAGGGCGATCCCCATCTGTTGTTCTCGACACAACGTCTCGTTCCCCCCAATAGGAAACTGAGGTTACATAAGTAACCAAGATTTTAAATCCGTAACCAAGACGTTTTGATCGAGTTCAGTAAAAAAAAGTTGTTTCTCATCCAGTTTTATATATCGACTATGCATTCCATTATTCAATTGAACTGCTGTGTTTCATTAGGCTTTGAGTAAATATAATGTTGAGTATCATCAGCAGAACAGTGAAAGCTAACTCCATTTTGCTTTATTATATCTATTATATGTTTCTCCCAAGGACTTAATTTCCCTTCACGCTCTACGCTCCCGCATCTGTTCAGTGTTCGTAATCCTTACACCTGCCCGTCATCAGCCTCATCACTGGATTTATATTCAAAGAGTATTTATTAACTCTTTGTAATCCCCATCATTGTCGAGGCTAAAATGTAATGTACAATGTATTGCCATATGTTCAAATTAAAGTGTTTTGCTCCTGAATTCTTTGTTTGTGTTTCTAGAAGCATACCATTACAGTTCCACAGTACCTGAGGAAAGACTTAATTTAGCTGTTGTGGATACGTCTGATCGCAAAAAAAACAGAGATACATTTCTGTTCTATAATACTGAATGATTTCATTTGGTCTACAGAAAACTATGTCATAACTAACCAACTAAATAAAGACCAAAGAGACTCTAATTTTATGATGAAACATTCAGTAATAGTGTCTGTGATAACACATCATTGCCTCAAGCAGAATTGCACATCTATGAAGTAAATGTGCCTATAAAAATCTTGTAATCTTGTGGTGATGCCCATCCCTCCATTAATTCAGACAGGAAGTGTTTGGTTGTGCAGTGAAAGGCATTATTGCATCATACACTTTAGACGGGTTTAATGGTTAAGACAGCATGCTGTTAAAAGTGGGTCAGAAAGAGTTTTCAATTCAAACGATGTATGGACAAAACAGCATATGCACATAAAACGGCTTTACAGCACATGGTCTGAGTTTAAAGATGAACACACAGTATATTAAATTGATGATACAAACCTGAGAATTGGCTTTGCTCTCAGTTGAATGTTTATATTTAGCCAGAGGCCATCAATAATGATCAGAGAGACATAACATTGTGACAATTTACAAAAAGTAAAAACAAAGAGATATTCACTGGCTAATACCATAGTGTATAATGCCCTGAAAACAGATAATATTGCAAAAGTTATTTAGAGCAGAAGTAAACAGCTTATCCAGATGACTGTGTTCAATTGCATAATAAAATAGTATAATATCAAATAATGTATCAAATAGATCATTACTGGTAAATGCTCTTATGAAGTAACTACAAAGTAGCTGTCTTTAGCTTTTGTGTTTCCTTTTAGGTTAAGCATGACAATGTGAACTCAGTTACTGTTCCTTTGTCATGATGAAGAGAATGAAGCTCCATTCCAGAGGCAGAGGCTTTTTCTCAGAGCTCCTAGGTTTTGGATGACCAATTACACTAAGCAGTCTGTTTATTAACTTATCTGAGCAAATGAAGATCAGTATAGTGTCTCATGCTCTTTGGCACGTTCCATCATAACATTTAACCTCAAGACTTTCATTTTCATGGAACTACAGATTTAAAAAATAAAGGACAGACTGTATTCCATAATTTCAAAAATTATTAGCTTAGATTAGAAGGCATTAAAATGTGTTAGTTGTCCCCTGTTTTTAGCACCATTCTTTTTCCTTTTCCCTCTGTCTTGTTGTTTTTATTTGTTGTTGTTTTATTGCTAATTATTATTAACATCATTCTTTATAACTATTTAGTTATTATATTTTTTGCCACAATATTATTTTTTTCTTACACATTGTCACTTTCACTTTTGTATTTAATAAATAATTTGACTTTAATAGTTTTTTGCATTTGTCTTAGCCATCATATAGGCACAAACATGGGAATTCACTCTTTTAAATGTTGCTACCTAAAAAACCTTAGATCATGCCCGGGGTCGTAACATTTAATAAGGGCTCGTCCAGGATCTAAATGAACAGGTTCCTGGATATATTTAGAATTTATTCCCCTGGGAGTCAGATGAAACACAGCAAGTTTAGTAACAATGCGCCATTGTGTTCATGAAAAACTGCATTTTATGAAAACATTTGAAATGAGTGGCACCCCCAATGACCGACTGAGGTACATTTGGGATGGTTGAACTTGACATAACTCAAGGAATCAAATTGGCATGCTCGACCATCGAATTCACAGATGCCCTACATGAGAACGAATAAGAAAATCTACAATCTTTTAACCACTTGTTGTCAGCAGTGTCTCTAGATCAGGGGTCTCAAACTCAAATTGGCTGGGGGCCATTGCTGTGACTGACATCTCATAGGAGGGCCGTTTTAACATTGAAGCACAAAAAGATAGCACAAAAGTTCTGGAAATGTACTTTAATTGCTGAGATGTTAGCTCACATATCTTTTAAAACATTACCAACATATTTGTGTCATGCTTAACAAAAATACAAACAACAGTGTCTGTGCATTTTTATATAATTTTAAATTTTTACCAGTTACCTACTTTTATTTTAACTTAAGCAACTTATCAAAACTGTGCTGAACCTTACACTGAACAACTGCGATCTCAGAATACATTTGCAAATTATTCTATTTCTTGCCAGACACTTGGCAGCGCTTCTGCTCACAAAACTGAGCCACGTTTGCCCTGATGGAGTTCAGAGTTGAAACCCTGAGTACAGCTTCAAGATGAGCATCACTAAGCCTGGACCTGAATTTGCATTTATTAAAGTTCATAGTTGAGAAAAGTTTCTCACACAGGTATGTGCTTCCAAAAAGGCACATTAACCGACTGAACACTTTGGAAAGCTCTGGAAAGCGTGGAGGTAATTCTCTCAGAAACTGTGCAGTCTTGTCTGCATTACCTTGTGCCTCTCTGAACTGAGTTTTTAGCTCACTGTTGCACTGCAAGTCAATAAGTTCCAATTGCAACAAATTTGGGACACTCTCCACATCAGATGAGAAGGGGTCTGCAAACAGTTGGAAAGTGTCACGGTGTGCCTTGAAGTCAGCAAAACGCTGATCAAATTCCTGAAGTAGGTTTTCAACAGCAGAGGCATATTCATCACCATTGAATGCTATTCCCTCCTCCACAAGAGATCTGCATCATTTAGGATGATCAAATTCAGGAACATCCATTCTGCCATCTTCCATAAATCTCTTCACCTCTGTTCTTAACTCAAAAAATCTCTTCAAAACATTTCCCCTGCTGAGCCAGCGTACCTCAGTAAAGTAAAGTACATCACCATATGTTGCCTCAATTTCTTCCAAAAAGGCTTGAAACTGGCGGTGCTGTAAACTTCTTGACCTGATGTAATTGATGCATCTTAGGACAACAAACATGACGTGTTCATATTTTAAGCATTTGTTGCACAGTGCCTGCTGGTGTATAATACAGTGCAGAACAACTGCTGGATCTGCATTTTCCTCTTCCAACTTTCTTTGTACCAGTGCTACCAGTCCATCGGTGGTAATGCCTACTAGTCTGGTCCACGGCAAACCAGCGCGTTCAATCGCGTCGCACAGCTGCTGAAATATATCCTTGGCTGTTGTACGGCCGTGCATTGGACACAAACTCAGCAATTCTTCCGTCACCTCAAACTGGTCATTAATACCTCTGATGAAAATAGCTTGCTGAGCTGTGTCAGTTTTGTCTGTACTTTCGTCAATCGCCACAGAGTATGCAGTGAAAAACTCTAGCTTTCCCGCGTGGCTGATTATAAATGTCACTCGATAACTCGATAATCCGCTCTGCCACTGTATTTGCCGTTAAAGACAGATTTTTGAACATGTTCTTCTTTTCTGGATATAGAATATCAGCGACCTTCAACATGCAGTCCTTCATAAACTGGCCTTCGGTGAATGGCTTTCCTGCTTTAGCGATCATTTCACTCACCACATAACTCGCTTCAACGGCAGCATCAGCATCCTTTTTGGCTCTGTGGAAAAGGCTTTGCTGAGACTTTACCTCTCTCTGCGACTGTGTGGCTCGTTTTTTTCTCTCGTCTTCCTGGTACTTCTCATATTGGTCTCCGTGTTTAGTCGAATAATGACGCTTGAGATTGTATTCCTTCAGAACGGCAACATTTTCTTTGCATATCAGACAGGTTGCGTTCCCATTAAACTCCACAAAAAAATACTGCACTGTCCATCTTTCTTGAAACAGTCTGTGTTCATCATCCACTTTCCTTTTCGGTTTGGAATTAGACTTATTTTCGTTCACAGTCAAACAAAAAAAGTAACTGCTAAAGCCCAGAATCCAGCTAACGTCTTATCACGTTTTCCGGCAAGCGCAGATGCAATGATTTCAATAGGGGTCTCCCCCCCTTCAGGCCTTGACCCCTAATAACAGTGTCCTGGCAAATTTTACAGCCATTAGATTAGAGGAGAAGAAATCAATCCGATGTTTGAAGGAAAAACCAATTGGATTAGATTGAAATGAAATGCCTCATCTCTTTCTACAACCAAATCTAGAGAGTTTTCTTTACAGATAAATAGAACAGTTCTTGCTTTTTGCAATATGACATGTAACTTTGCTACCCTGAAGGCAGACGAGTTTTATTTTGGGAAACAAGCTCAATGTAAGCCTTCAATTATTAAAGTTCTGGTTTGACAGCAGGGTTTACTATTGACTTTTATTGTATAGAAAATAGCAGCTTGTACATTCTGCTGTAAAGCATTTTGCAAGATACTTCACTGTATTTTGTACAGGAAAGTGAAAATGGGGGGCAGCGTGATACAATTCCATAGCACATAATTTATCACATTCGTAACAAGCATTAAGATCAATGCATCCAACCATGTAAACGGGTACAGCAAGCATACCTGGACAGTTTTTTAAATAGTTTTTACAAAAAAAATGCTGTACTTGTTTGTCTGAATCATGAGACTTTACACACAAGTACAGTATTTTTTTTTAACTGAACTCAAAGGCACTTCGACACATTAGAATAGATTTGGAGAGAGAGTGCATGGGTCCATGGTCAAAGCAAATCAGGGAATTGTTTCTTCGTCATTTCAAAACACAAGGCCTGACAGAGAATTTATGGCACTGTGGTGAAACCCCATCCCTACAAGACAGGAGTTATTTTTTTCTGGTCTGTTTGCTGTGCGTCTAAGAAAATAGAGGAGGCAGCAGGATTGAAAGGTGAAATAGGGAGGTTTAGAGTTTGTTCGAAATTTCTTGTTGCAATTCCTTGTTGCGTTCAGTCGCCTTGGCGTATTCATGTTGAAATCAAATTCAGTGAGACCATCTCTTCAGGGGCACTGATTCACTTGCAAAATAAAAGACAATCCAGCACAGTTTAATGTGACTAACATCTTCTACTCACATTAAAAGCATTTTGAGATATGTTACGTTAAATAGTAATCAAGATATTTCACTGACAAACAGCTTTATGCTGTTTTGAACTTTTGGACATTTTAATTTAAAATACCTCTTTGTAGCAGTGGAAAGACTCATGTTATGCCAAGTTTGGCGATAGCATGCAATATTCCAACAATAATCCAACGTTAAGCTCTGCAAACAATGTGTTACAACATACAATACAACAGTTCTTCCTGGTTCTCGAATCTGATTGGTTCAGAGCCATCCAATATTCCACCAGTTTCACCACAAGAACCGCTTCACTGTCTGTATTACTCAGTCTCCACCACTTAGCTAACACCATGTCTACACCAGACGTGACCGACTCAACGCAACATGACAGAGGACATTAGAAACATATTAGAACCCATTGTAATTTTTTATTTTTTTCATACTGGATGCGACACAACACACGGCTAGTTCTGATCTGTTGTAGTAATTTATTGTACCCAGGGTTAGCTTGGACATTTCGTGGAGGAGTTGGATGCGCTTCTGTCATCCTTCCGGGAGGATGGAACTCCTCTATTGGTACTTGGAGACTTCAATATCCACCTTGAAAAACCACAGGCTGCCGACTTCAACAACCTGACTGCGTCGTTTCACCACAAATGAGTTCCCACTTCAGCAACCCATAAGTCTGGTAATCAACTAGATTTTCCGTTAGTTCCTAGGTTCTGTTATTCGGAAACATGGCTTTTCCTATCACTGCTTTGCGGATGATACACAACTCCTGTCCTTTGAACCTGACAATCTGACTGTTTCTGCATGGATTTCAGCATGCCTGAGTTACATTTCGCTCTGAATGAAGGACCATCACCTGCAGCTGAACCTTGCAAAAACAAACTACTAGTAATCCCTGCCGACCCAAAAGATTCATTACAACATCTCCATTCAACTAGGCTCATCAACCATCACACCTTCCAAAACGGCCAGAAACCTGGGAATGGTAATCAATGATCAGCTAAACTTCACGGATCATGTTCCCAGCACCACCCGGTCCTGTAGATTTACAATCAGACTATTTCTTTCTGAGCATGCACAACCAAACCTCTCTAGGTGATCCAGAATGCAGCAGCAAGAGTGGTCTGCAATAAACTGGAAAGAGCACACGTCACTCCTCTCTTTATTATGTTACATTAGTCTATAGTCTATAGCTCTATAGTCGCTTGCATCAAATTCAAAGCTTGAGCTCTGACCTGCACCTGTAAAATGTATATGAAATTATTAGTAAATAAAGCCCAAATGTGTAGTAAATGGTAGATGGTAGGCTTCCACTTAAGGTCAGAAGTTTCATCGTTTTGCTTTTGCAGAGTTGTGTTTGCGCAGACTTTATATTCAATATTAATTTTAAAAGAATCCCTGCCAAGTACTCTAGAGATCAGCCAATTAACGAATAGAGGCTGCTTGCCAAAACAGGGGCGACAGCACTCTCTACTAAGAGATTTGCCAATGTAAAAAGGCAAACTTTATCTGTGGTGCTGTTTTTCAACAGAAGGGACTAGGTTTTTCCAAGTGCAAGAGGATGGAATCAGAATGCACTGGCCTACATTCATTGTGTGTTGAACTAGTCTATTTAGTAAAGTGCCCTAGGGCTCAACTTGAGTGTCTGCTCTTAACTTCATTTGATATCTATTAATGATATGGGTCATTATAAATTTAGACTCATAATACTTTCTAAAAATGAGAAATGACTGGTACACTTACACATATCCATTTGTGTTTGTCTGTATGTGCAACCTAAATTGGAATTAGGCTTTTTGGTATTTATTTTCTGGCCTCAACAATAAGGTTGAACAATCAAATAAATTTGCGTTAATATTGCATCATATATGATGATTTTTATTATTTTCGACCAAAAAGGCTTTATTAAAAAGCGCTTGTTTAACTTAATGTAGCACCTTCAGACCTATCAGTGTAATAAATTAAAGTACTGAGAGAGCAATTAAAAAAGCATATGGAGTAGTCGGCTGTTGCCAAGCAACCATGAGCCAATCAATGTGCACTGAGCCGGTGGCGTGACGGCAAGCACCACTACAAAATACAACTCAGAAAATGCAAACATGGAGAAGCTAAGTGGGAGCGATTAACGGAAATAAAAAAAGCAGAAGGATATCAGCAACGCAGAAAATAATTAAAATATATACCAAAAATATGGAATTTCTTCACACTAGTAAACTTTAGCAACTGTTCAGCTAAGGCAGCATTCGTCAACGAGGACAGCTCTGCTAGCCAGGACATTTCTTCACTGCCGGCGCTAGCTAATGTTCACAGCCCCGTGAGCGAAGAGCCCCAAGGCGGCTGTCTTTCACGGCTCATTTACGCTCGTTACTGCGTGGTTCCACCAGACTGCGCGCGTGTCCGCGTGCGAGCATACACATCATGTAGTGCACAGGCACTTTTTGACTGTCTGGTAGTTCACCTTCGTTGCTCCGTCTACTTCGTGTATGTACTACAGGCTAACTGGGATGCTAAACTCATGTTGAAATCGTTCACTGTGTGTAAAACATCCAACCCGATTAATTGTCTTACATTAAAACGATGGTCATTTCACTGAGGTAAAATGAGATCCAACACGACTTGAAAAAAATCCAAACTATAAAAATAAATAAATCAATCAATTTTTGTGATATATATATCTGATTGAGTTCTTTAGTAACTCAAAAAAGGGCAAATACATATACATATTTAGAGTAGAATTAACTCATAAGATTCAACTAAAATCAACCCACTTCTTTTAGTACTACAGACCCAAGACAAAGACAAGTTATTTTACATTCAGAAAAAAATAAAAAAGCAACGATAGTTTCGTAAACAGAAACGGACTAGAATAAGGTTGAAGTATTTTATTGTTATCTTAGACTTTTGTGAGAGTACAAAAATGAAAAAGGTCGATTAAGGTATTAAGTTTAGTCACAAGTCTATGTTCAATAATTTACTTGAATATTGTTGCCCAGGGTACAGCGAAGTGTTAATCTGGCCCTGCCTTTGAGCATGCTTACGCAGAAAATGTAGTGGTGGAACAGTGGTACTAAAAAAAGAGAATTCATAGTCTCTGTAAATTCATAGTTCAAGCTAAACATCATAAGACCCTTAACAGAACAATATATGAAAAAAATTAAATTAAAAACATTCAAGCGAACTGAAATAGAACAAAAAAGTTTTTTCTTATTAATAAAAATGAAAAATGCTAACATCTTATAACTTTTCTATTACTACATCTCTTTACCAAATCATGATAAAATTGCAATTTCATAAAAAATAACTTCAAATTCGCTTTCTTTTCTGAACATTTTAATTTATGCCAATGAATTCTCCTATAAATAATTTTGAAATTAACAATAAAAACCACATTGAGCAAAACTGGCATGTTACCAATGATGCGTTATCAAAGAGCGCTAGGATCTATTTACTGAGAGTGGAGAGGACAGTCTCGACACAATATAGGGTTAATTGGGGGCGTTTCCAAATGCAAATGACCATGAACGTGAACGAGCAAGGCGCATATGGTATTTAAAACTCTAACAAAAAAAAGATCCCATCCTTTATCTCCGTAACGAAATAACAAATGGCCCCACATGAGATCACTAATTAAAAACTGTTATAATTATTAATAATCATATTAAAGCCAAATAAGTTCTCTTCAGCATTTAAATCATTACAGCAGTGGTCACCAACCCTGCTCCTGGAGATCGACCATCCTGAAGATTTCAGCTCTAACCCCAATCAAACACACCTGAACTATCTAATCAAGGTGTTCAGGTTTGCTTGATAATTACAGACAGGTGTGCTGAAGCAGGGTTGGAGCTACAGTCTGCAGGACTGCAGAATGTTCATTCCGGTTTTGTTAAGACTGATAACAGGGACAATAAGAGAAACGATTGTGTGAGAGCTTAATGACTGTATTTCCAGACATTGACATTTGATGATTATGCACAGTATTTAAGGAAAATATATTTAGTATTTATTTACTCCGTGTTCTGCAGTCATCGCATTTCCTGTAACTCATGCAGTCGGATCATCTCCTCCTCATGCGCTCATAGTGTGATGGTGAGACTGTCAGGTCTCGGGTCTGAACACTTGGTGGTTTGTTTATTATTGAGCACTTGGTGTGTCAAACTACCACCATATGGTCACAGTGTTTTCTTCTGTGACCCCGCCCCCTTGTTTCGCTGTCACTAATCGTTAGTGTTTCAACTCTGTTCACCTGGGGCCCGTTCTTCGTACGTCGCTAACTCGGTTAGCTGGATTTGATTGTTGACAATTTGGCATGATCTTGGATTGTTTGGTTCTTGGACGCTCATCCTGGACTTGCTGTCATAGCAACAGGTCCGTAAGCTTGAACCTGCTCGGGAGCAGGCTTACTTCATGTTAACAGGATTAGATTGCGGCTTTATAAGAGGAGGAGATAGGTAAGTCTGTCGCAGCCATGTCTTGTCCATTTGTACGACAGCAACCTGTTGCGGAAGGTGCAAGAATAATTTGCAGAGCTTTTCGAATTAATCGCGTAATGCAGGATAGACAGGATCCTTTAGCGCAGCGCGATAGCGTCATTGTGTTTTTCTCGTGAGGGTGTTATTTACATCATTCATTTGTTGGAACCAAACATTACGTGTTCAACACGGAGGAGCCGGGCTTTAACAACAGCACAGACTGTGAGCATTGGCCTGAGATTCTTTGCGAGTGGCACGTTCCTTTACACTATTGGAGATGCAGAGAACTTGGTGAAAAGTGCTGTCTGTCGAGCCATTCGCAAAGTTTACCTGGCGCTCAAGCAGTTTTTAGGGTTTTTTGTGGTATTTCCAGGCCACTTAAGACCACAGGTTGTAAAGCAGAATGTTTTTGCTATTGCAGGTAGATTTATAATTGTTAATGACATGCAATCATGACCATACCAATAAGTATGACTAACAGTATGTGTCCTTCAGGCTTCACTAACGTGATTGGTGCCATAGACTGCACACACGTCCCCATCAAGGCCCCACCAGGCCCCAATGAGGGGGATTTTGTGAACCGAAAGGGGGTTCACAGTATAAATGTGCAGGTAAATTACGATTACCATTTATAATATTCCTGATTAGTAATATATTACTTGAAAAAAAAGTAACGAAATCAAAAAGTATGCAGTTGACTGACTAAAATCTCTTACATGGTGTGTGACTCTATGTTCCATATCACCAATGTGGAAGCAAAATGGCCAGGATCAGTGCATGACTCAAGAATTTTCAGAGAGTCACATTTATGCACATTATTTGAACGTGGTAAGGGAACATACATTTCAAGCTCACAGTATTATACACAGTATTATGCTGAGCCTAACAGAACTGCATTATTCCATTATACAGGGGATTTTGACGGGATCCTGCTTGGAGACAGGGGCTATGCCTGCAGGCAGTATTTTATGACGCCCTTCCCTGAGCCAAACCCTGGACCTCAAACCCGTTACAAGCTCTAGCCAGGATAAGGGCACGCATTGAAATGAACTTTGGGCAAGTAAAGGGAAGATTTCAGTGTCTGAAAAGTCTGAGGGTTGCACCTGACAGGGCCTGTGACATAATTGTTGCATGTGCCATATTGCATAACCATCAGAAAGGAAAAGACCCCTGTGGTGGGGGTGCAGCCTGATGATGACCTCCAGCCAGGCTACCATTTTGTAGAATATTTTTGTACTTCACTTTTACTTGTTCCCATGTTCTAGTGGGTCCCGTGGTGGCTCTGACATAAAAGAACAAAGTTTATGAAATAAAAAAAAAATGCACAAATACATACAGTAGAAAGTGATAGAAACATCTAGCATGGACACCACTTACGCATTTCATTTGTCTGCAACTTTTTGCCAGCCCTCTCTCCTGGCTTTCGCAGACTTTAGGTGTTCCCTGGTGTTTTAATTAAACTTTCAAATTCGGCATAACCTTCCATTAAAAGCTCTTGTTCTGCTTGGGAGAAAAACTGGGCGCGTTCTTTAGCCATGCTGAACAGCCAATAACAGCGTTGCTGATCATTGTTTCTACTATCGATACATATCCCCTTTTAAACAAGCGCATGAACGCGCAGTTATCTCACTAACTCAATCCAGCTGTACTAATCATATCCGGCAGGTGTGTTCGAAGAACCTAATTAGCAAGATCATGATTAGCACGATTATATCAACTTGGATGTCTCATTTGATCTAGGATGTTTTAAGCAACGTACGAAGAACGGGCCCCTGGTGCCACTCTGGATCCTCTCCACCTGGAGAGGAAATCCAGGGGCATCTCCTTGTTTTGTTTTCCATGAAGACTCTGATTTTCTTACCCACTTTATCCTGGTTTGTTTTCAGTCCTCTGTCGGTTCGTTGACGTTGTTGAGTTAGTTTCTCCCTGGCTATCCGGTCTGGGGTATCTTTCTAAACCACTCTCTGAGTCCGGCTGTTTATGTGGTACACGGTCCCTCTTTTTGCAAACTCGCAGTTTCAAGATACCTATGCTGCTGAGATTGTCGTGATTGAGGTTGACCGCCTGGGAATGATAGCAGACAACCACTGGGGAGATTCTTTCAGCAACTCATCTCGCCTAGAGCTGCTGAGTATCCTGTCTGGCTGGAGTTACCTCTCTGGCTGGAGTTACCTCTCTGGCTGGAGTTACCTCTCTGGCTGGAGTTACCTCTATGGCTGGAGTTACCTCTCTGGCTGGAGTTACCTCTCTGGCTGGAGTTACCAAACTAACCTGCCAAGTGGAATTACGTCAAAGCGATTTACTCTGTTTAAGAACTACCAAGCGTTCTTCCTTGGAGGAGGGTCATCTGGTTGTCTCAAACTCGACGGACTTTATCGAGGCTCGGACCTCGGGGATCAGTGTACCTTCCCTTCACTTTGTCGGTGTTGTTGGAAATCAGTACGAACTCTCTTAGACTCTTTGCAAGGACGCTTACCTACCTTGGGATTCTTGATCGGAACAGACTTCTTCTGTTTTTGTCATAAGAGGAATCTGATTCATTATTACCTCCTGATCGTTTTCATTCCCCTGGTCTTTATGGCCGAGCACTCGAGCCCTTGCCCCTGTTTCATTGTTTTCCTTGTTTTGTCAGCTCCTCACTGAGGGCTTTTCTGTTGGGCTATTTTGGCCATTGGTTCCATTCTAATAAAGGCTCTGTTAAACCTGCACTTGACTCTGAGAATCCATGACAGAGACAACGGGATACAAATATTTAGATTGCTTTTTTATTTAAGGTTTGAGTTGGATTTTACAAGAAGTTACATGAAACAAGTATCACTCAATACAAGCGCAAATAATTCTGCAGATTTAATCTTCGTGATACTGTGGATCTTTAATGTTAAATTAAATGTTTGTGAGCATTAATGCTTATAATCGTTTTTATCACACTTACTTTCTGCAATCTAACTTGAGTTCACTCTGATGGGTCAGAGTTTGCGTGCAGTCGTGCAAATTGTTCCGTCAAGTTTGTTTATCTTTTGCGTGGGCAGTGGTGTAGCTTCATTCAGGGCATGTTTTGTGCGTCGAAACAATTATAAATGGGAATTATTTATCAACAGTGCGTAGAAAAGATTCTATATTATGTCCTAAGAATGAAATTTGGAATGTGTCTAAGTACAAAAAATTAGTTTTCAAACGTGCGCACACGGTGCATACGAAAACCAGTGAGTAATCATTGTTGATAAATCCCACGTGTTCTTAAACACCATGCTCGTTCACGTTCATGTTCATTTGCATTCGATACGCCCCTAGTGAACCATATTTGGTAATGAAACCATACTTTATAAATCACGTGGATGTACTCTGATCACAGCGGTCTTTGAAAACGCATTATTTTCGCAATGCATGTTTTGCTGAATTTGGTTTTCATTGATAATCTTATAATTATTTATAGGAGATTTATTTTGGATAAATTAAAATGTTCAGAACAGAAACCAGTTGAGTATTTGCAAATAAAGGAGAAAGGAAACACACGGTGGCACTTTCTTTCAGTAGTATCACTGTTCTACCACTAGATTTTCTGCGTAAGCAGGCTCAGAGGTTTGCATATATTTACACACGTTTCTAATTATACAGGTGCTGGTTATATAATTAGAATATCATCAAAACGTTGATTTATTTTACTAATTCCATTCAAAAAGTGAAACTTGTATAATGTATACATTCATTCCACACAGACTGCTATATTTCCAGTGTTTATTTCATTTAATTTTGATGATTATAACTGACAACTAATGAAAACCCCATATTTAGTATCTCAGAAAATTTGAATATTACTTAAGACCAACACAAAGAATGGAGATGCTGTGAAGGTGCCAAGTCCTGTTGGACAATGAAATTTGCATCTCCATAAAGTTGGTCAGCAGCAGGAAGCATGAAGTTCTCTAAAACTTCCTGGTATACGGCTGTGTTGACCTTGGACCTCAGAAAATACAGTGGACCATCACCAGCAGATGACATGGCACTCCAAACCACCACTGACTGTAGAAACTTTACACTGGACCTCAAGCAACGTGGATTCTGTGTCTCTCCACATGATTGTGTAGCCTACATAACTAGACTGAGAGACCATTTAAATGCCTTTGCAGGTGTTTTGAGATAATTTGCTGATTAGAGTGTAATTGGTAAATCCCACACTTAACGTGAAACAGTTCTCACGTACTTATTAGACACACATCTGAGCGTACGCACTGTTGATAAATGTGGCCCCATGAGTGTCCAGCAAATGATAAATTGATTTTCAGAAGAGAAATGCTAGATGAGTAAATTATCTGTTTAGTTCCGCAACTGCATTTAAATTAACAAATTCGAGTGGCAAATGACGCCAAAAGTAGAGGAAACATCCCAGCTACGTTCTGACAACGTCGCCAGTTCGTCTTCATTTGGTCACCGTGACATTACTTTGTCACCACGTTCTGAGGACGTCTTGGGAACGTTCCATTACTTAGAATTTTTGCTTTCGTTCCAGAATCGTCCCTGCCATGTCTTTGTAACCCCCATAAATGCTGCTTATGTAAAAGAAGGAAGCAATGCAAACTATTTGTAATCTAGAACCCTCTATATTACATCTGTAGAGTTGAAACAATCATGATTACGCAGTATATTTAGAAGATCTGCCTAGCAACAATTGAACATTTGAGAAAAGGATGTTGCAATTGGTTGAAAAATGTTAAGCTCCGCCTGTTTTTTTTAGAGGCGAAAGAGTGATTTGAGACACGAGGAGAAAACAGATATCGGAGAAGAAAACTCGTGTAAATCCAGCGAAATTTGCTGTTATTATTTTGAAGTTATTTTAAAGTAAAAGTGACGTATTCGAGGGTATTGAAGAAGTCATATAATTTTCTTTTGAGTACATTTTTAGATGCAAAGATGTTTATTGAATCTCGGTTAGTGATAATCTCCTTAATAACTATACGGAGGCCACGTGCAGTTAGCATGTGCTTCAATTTATATGTTATGGTTGTGTTACGTTATTAACAATATTGCAAAGGGTTCGATGATAAATTTGATAGAATTTAATGTAATATGTAGTACGTGATAACCAAGGAAGTAATGTGTCATTTTGAATGTTAAAAGTAGCGAGATATTACATGTTTCTTTAAAAGATGTGCGTAATAATATTGTGGTCATCTTCAAAGGGTGTTCACATGAACCGGAAATAATTTGTTGTTAAACGATGCAGGAATTGTAATTTTGACCCATATTAACTGAATTATGTGGGTCACTTGTTTAATATGTGGGATACACATATATGCATGTATGCATATCATTCTCAGTCATTGTTAAATTTCAATGTTGAGTTACTTGATGCTAATAATATGCATTAACACAGTGTTCATGACATACTGATGTATACTAAATTGAGAATAATATTATGTGCCTCTTTCAATGTAGGCCAGGTTTTTTGATCCTTTTGATCCCCCCTTGAATTCTCTTCCGGATGGAAGATGGCGAGCCTCCAGTTGGTTGTTGTGAATTGTTGATGTCAACTCCCTACCTTCAAGTGCTGTGGTAGGACTGTGCATAACATGTTTTTTGCAATCTGTGGATTATCTTTCCTTGCTGGAACTTCTATTGATATAGAGTTTTTTGTAATTCTTGAACTTTGGAAAAAACGAATCTGAGCTCAGCCACGTGGACTTCAATGGACAATGGTTGATAATTAATCACCAAGAAATACACTTAAACTGATAAAATAAGTACAATACACCTATATGTTCATCTGATTGTTGTTTAATTCATTGTTGAAGTTAATACAAGTTCTAATTGTAAACACGTTTCCATTGTTGTCTCTGATTTTGGGCATCTACTGTGAATGGTTAATTCTTGGGTGTTCTGAATTTCCTCATACACTGTAATTCAAACGAACCTAGTGTGAATTTACCCATAGCAGGGTTACATCTTCAGAAACCTTGTGAATTAATCCCATGAACGTTGTGGCGACATGATGTACTGGTATTCAGATAGCCTGGAGGCTGGTCATTTTTGCTTATGTTCCAGAAACGTCTGAGCCACGTCCTCAAATAGCGTCGTGAATTGATCCCGTTGAGAACGTTAGCTATCTGATCTACCCTTCTTCAGATGACCGGGACACTGTTCATTTGATTAATGAATCTGGTAATTTCTGTATATTATCTTATTGTGTGGAAAATGTATGACCAGAGTAAAATCTGTTATAATGTCAAGACAAATGCTATTAATCTGACTTCTGCCGGCTCTTAAACTTGAGCTTAATTCGATACCACAATTACAACTATTTATTTTGTCCGCAAACATCTGATGTGTGCCTGCTTGTCTCAAGCAATCACAAGCCTTCTTTGTTCTCCAAAGAGCCGAGCTCTCTCATCATTTAAACGTTAACGGTCATTTCTTATTACCTGTCTGATTTTACTTTAGCAATTTATTACAATTGTTTCTTCACTTTATACAGATGTGACACACATTTAATGATTTTCAATGCGTTTAAATGAACGGACCCTGATTTTTGTGAGTGTGACTAAAGAAGCTTAGAATAGAGAATTACTCCAATTATAGATAACGTTCGATCTTTAACGCAAAGATTAATTCACAAATTAATTTAATCCTCCATGTAACCTATCCTACCAAATCAGAGCGAGCTCTAAAAATAGTTTAATTGCCTTAACTCCTCCATTCAACATTTTCTCAGCATTCAGCAACATGTCTGAGAACAAGCTTTAACATAGCGACGACGACTCGGCTGCACGGCGTTCCTCAGAAAACCCAGCAGCTATCTAAAGCACCAGCGCTGGCCAAGCCGCCACGGCTAAGATTCGCAGAGACCCCACGAGGCTCTCCCGCACCATCCGTCGCACCCCGAAACGACGAAGCAATTTAACATCCTCTCCTCCACCATCCAGGGCTTCGGCAGCTTCCTCGGCTTCCTCCTACACCTCAGCTCATCGCTCGATTCCGGAGGTAAAAAAGTGGACAGTCCTTAGCTTAAGAATGCTGTTAGAAAATTCAGACATCCCATTTTCCCGGAAGGCAACCAAAGCGGAGTTGTACAACCTGTACACTTCCATTCCATCCAAAGCCAAAAGCTGGCGACAAGACCGGCAGCGCCTGTGGTTGACCATCCCAACCACTGCTAGGAAGAGGCGCCGTTCCCGAAGCCAAAGAGGAAGGCCCTCGGCCATTCTAGGAGATCCCTCACTCATTCCACCACAGCATGTCGTTCAATTAACCCCATTCATTCCTCCCTGTCCAGAGCCGCAGGAGAAAATTTCCTCCTGCTACGTCCCTCACACGAGCACCCATTCCACACCACCAGCCAACTAACACCACCACACCAATAACCAAGTTTGCTTAAATCTTAACCATAGCCCGTGCACCAGGCAGCGATGCCGCTTCATGCATATATGTGATTTTTGTGGCGGCTATCAAGGCCGCTTCGTATGCCCTGTCAAAAAATCTACAAAAAAAATTCTAGAAATTGCCCATAGACTCCAGTGAATGTTTCTTACCTTTCTCTCGAATTGTCACAACACCTTGACACCTATTTCACAGAGTTTTTACTGTCTGGCCTCAAACATGGCTTTAATCCTGGTGTCGAAAGCCTCCCATCCGAGAGCATCAACATAACTCTACATTTCCAAGCATCAGCAGCCTCATACCGCTCGACCAATTTTCTCTCCAATACACCGAAATCAACATTTTCGCAGCATCCCGCCTCCTCACCATTACCCTCTATTTTATCCGAAAATGGGGGAAGCATTTGGGGCTCCGGCAAACAGAGAGATTGGAGAACTAGCCTTGGACAAAGAGGGAGTACTCCGGGGTCGGGAGAGAATGCCAACCCCGGAGCCCTCTCCCCGGACTGCACGCCAAATATGCATACTATATTCTCTGCTTAACTAAACTGCCCCCCATTTGATTATTTGCTTAGCCAAACTTGTTAAATGATGTTTTATTAACAAAGCTCGGGAGGTGCATTGCAAATAATTATGCAGCTGCCCGGCATTAGCAATCACGCAGCTGCCCGGCATTAGCAATCAGGCCACCTATCCTACCAAATCAGAGCGAACTCTGTAAATAGTGAAATCGCCTTACCTCCTCCGCTCAACATTTTCTATATTCTATTTTACTATATTCTCTGCTTAACTAAACTGCAACCCATTTAATTATTAGCTAAGGCGGACTCGTGAAACGTTATTTGCTACATAGCTGGGACGAAATGGTTAGTTCCAGGAATGTATTCAGGAGGTAATCACCATCTCCCAACAATGTCCAATCTGACGTATTCAGGACGAATATGGGAATCAAAAAGTTACGTTGCTGGACACCTTTAAGTGATTTAGAATATTTAAATGCACAGTGTGTTACAGCAACAGTTTTTAGTTAATGTGATATGTTCATTAACATATCTTTCATATTCATGTTTACACACAGCTTATTTGTCAGTGGTTTATGTTGTCATGAAAATTATTTCATATTGGACGTTCAACTCATCAATATATTGCTGTGAATGAAGTAGTTAACTAAAAAATGTAATTCAAAATAATTCTTCCTAAATTACATCTTAAAATAAAGCCCTGGCCTAAAGAAAAGAACAAGGTCTCACAAAGCAGACTAGAAACTTCCAAACGGGTGTGTTGAGCCAAGTTGGAGCTAAATCATTCAGGACTGTGTCCCTCCAGGACCGACATTGAACACCCCTGGTTTAATCTGTCAAATCATTCAGATGCATTGTGCAGAAGATAAAGAGCTTACCAATAATAAATCAATGGAAATAAATGTAGGCCTTCTCTGCATGCATGCACTTATTTGGTCAAAACTCTCAGATAAAAAAAATCATCAGAGACATAATAAATAAGATATTTTAGGTTTTAATTCCCCTGTAGAACTGGCACTCTATATTTCTCTTAATTTATACATTAGATTAACAATTGTTCCACAGTGAAGTTATCTTTGGCATGACATAAATTCCATGTAAAATTTGACTGTTATATCTGGGTAGAGCAATTTTAAATGTGTTTTGAGTTTGTCACGCCATATAAAAATGTGTTATGAATCACCCGACTAAATTTTAATGATTAAAATACAAGGCAAGTAAATAAAATACTTGGCCGGTATCTTGAAATAAATAGTGCTGAAGTGTGTCCAATGATGGCATTGAAACCATGCCCACTTGTGCCTCTCAACCCAGTTTATGTGAAGAGTTTTACGAGTGGATTTAAATTCAAAGGCGTAAGTCAATTTGCGCAATATTCATCAACAGTTAATCACTAAAGCAATGATTCCCCTCCATCCGTTTACTATTTGCGATCTTCCCCTCCATCCATTCGCGACTACATCATTGTTTGCTCGTTATCTTGTGTGAGATTTTTTGGGGTTCACTGAGAGTGTGGGAAACGAGCCTGAAAGTGCGAACCACCGATGCTAATGTGCTCTACTGTTAGGGAAGGGGCCATGCATGCTCAGTGGCTCCAGTGCGTCATGAAGACATGAGTATAGGGCCGCCAAAAAATTCTTGAACAATAAAATGGTATATAAAAATCCACAATCAGTACTACGTAGTTCACAGTCTTTGTACAAAAAAAAAACGTAGAAAACCATTTAGAATGTGTTTAATGAGTGTGGAGTGCGTTTTTATGATAGTACCTGTGGCGTGCAAGGTTTGTATGGATAGCTGCTCTCTAGGTCAGTCAAGATGCTGGTCGGATAATCAATCTCAACATTTAGATTAGAATGCCTTTCTTTTAGTGTTTTCTCAGGCACCCTTATCTAAAACACAGACACATTAATCAGTGTAAGGACAGCATTTTGTGAAAGGGTTGTTCTAAATAAAATAACTGACTTAACCAAACTTGAATTGTGCATGCTGATGTGAAGTAAGACAAAAAAGTTACACTCAAAGAAACCCCATTGAAATATTCAAATACTGTACTTCAGCTGGAGGCAACAGTTAGACTACAATTTGACAATTAGAAGTGAGGATTGGCTTTCATGTAGCTCATCTAGAGCATAGTACCAATAACAAGGTCATGCATTTGATTCCCAGCGAATGAGCATATGGCCTAGATATAGCGTGAATGTGCTGTAACTTGCATTAATAGCATCTGCCAATTCATAAATGTAATTGTCTTCACTTGTTCATTAAAATTAATTCATGTCTCAAATTTGAGTATAGTAAATGATTACAACAATAAGCTCTTATTAATAACCCCCTGTTAGCTCTCCTCCTGCCTGCTCTATATTTGTTTACACACCCTTTTTTACTCCCTCCCAAAATTATAAAACACGTTCTGTTTGTTGTTATCTTTAAAGATGTTTAAATTAGGATGTTTCACATCCATAAATAAACGTATACAACGACAGTTCTGGTTTCTGATTCTGATTGGTTGAGCTCTGTTCTAAGCCATACCCTGATCTATAACTTCTGACCGCATTACTTAGCCTAAGTATCACCGTGCCACTGCTGTTGCATCTGTGTTGCCTGGCCTTGCTATGCATATAAAATAACCTTTTCTATAACCCACTGCTTATTAGCGCTTATTGCTTTAATCCCAGCTCAGTCTCAATATTGTGTCTCTCTTCATTCTTGTGTCAATCAAACTGTACCAAGTAAGACTCTAGGGAAGGGCACAACAGTCACATGCATAATAAATGTCTCAAAATTCAAAACACGTTGGAACTTCCAGGTCCAAAAGTGGCCACAATTTTCCAACAGCTCTGTACACTCTGGACGTTCTGTTATCCAACTTTAGGTAATCCTTTGGGATATTTTTTTTACCCATTAACTGTTGAAGCCCATTTTGAGCCTACACATGAAAACGCATGTTGGAACTAAAATGGCGGTAACACAGATTTATGGTTGGTCTCATTTGAAAAAAGAAAAGAAAGTTAACAGGCTACGCCACAGACACAAACAATAAGACTATTAAATCGAAAAGAAAACCCAAAATGGAGAAAAAAATGACTTAATTCTTAAAACATGAAAGTAACAGAGTCACAATTTACTCACCCTCGTTTTATTTCATACCTGTGTCAGTTACTTGTTTCTGATAAACACAGATGAAGATATTTGAGACATTTTAGCAATGTTTGCATCTGGGACATCATTGACTACCACAGTAGGAAAAAGGTCCCCCAGAACTGATTGTTTTCCTAAATTATTGGAAATATCTTCAAAATTCTTTCCCAGTGTTCAACAGAAATGAAATACAAGACTTTTTTCAACTAGGGCAGTGGATGATGTCCCGGAACTGAAAATAGCATATATTCTTTCAAAATATATACATTTCTGTGTTCATAAGAACAAAGAAATGTAGACAGGTTTGAAATAATTTAAGGGTGAGTAAATTATGAAAATTTTCCTTTTGGGTAAACTATTTATTTAAGGCTTATCTAAACATGGCACAGGAGACAAGACACATAATGACAGTAAACAACAATGACCCAACACAAAGGAGCAAACACAGCAGCAAAAAAAAGCATGGCATCGATGGCATGAACCAATAACTGGATGATCAACAAAGAAACAAGTGAATGCATCAAGACATTTACATTACATTTAGTCATTTAGCAGACGCTTTTATCCAAAACGACTTACAGGTGGGGTAGGCAATGGAAGCAATTTGGACAGCATAAGTACAACAAAAGCATAAGTGCAATCAAAAAAGAAGACTGGTCTCATATAACCTAACACAGTATACAGAACCATTCATTCATTCATTCTTTCATTCCTTTTTTTTTTTGAAAATAGAAAATAGAGTCAGAACAGATCAGTCAGATGTTGACGGAAGAGATGTGTTTTCAGACGTTTCTTAAAGATGGCTACAGAATCTGCAGATCTCGTAGCAGCGGGCAGATCATTCCACATGGGTGGAAAAGATCCGGAGAAGGTGCGCGAGAGAGATTTTTTACCTTTCTGGGATGGCACCACAAGACGCCGTTTCTTTGCAGAGCGTAGGGATCTGGCGGGTACACACAGTGAGGAAAATAAGTATTTGAACACCCTGCTATTTTGCATGTTCTCCCACTTAGAAATTATGGCGGGGTCTGAAATTGTCATCGTAGGTGCATGTCCACTGAGAGACATAATCTAAACAAAAAATCTAGAAATCACAATGTATGATTTTTTAACTATTTATTTGTATGATACAGCTGCAAATAAGTATTTGAACACCTGTCTATCAGCTAGAATTCTGACCCTCAAAGACCTGTTAGTCTGCCTTTAAAATGTCCACCTCCACTCCATTTATTATCCTAAATTAGATGCATCTGTTTGAGGTCGTTAGTTGCATAAAGACACCTGTCCACCCTATACAATCAGTAAGAATACAACTACTAACATGGCCAAGACCAAAGAGCTGTCCAAAGACACTAGAGACAAAATTGTACACCTCCACAAGGCTGGAAAGGGCTACGGGGAAATTGCCAAGCAGCTTGGTGAAAAAAGGTCCACTGTTGGAGCAATCATTAGAAAATGGATGAAGCTAAACATGACTGTCAATCTCCCTCGGACTGGGGCTCCATGCAAGATCTCACCTCGTGGGGTCTCAATGATCCTAAGAAAGGTTAGAAATCAGCCCAGAACTACACGGGAGGAGCTGGTCAATGACCTGAAAAGAGCTGGGACCACCGTTTCCAAGGTTACTGTTGGTAATACACTAAGACGTCATGGTTTGAAATCATGCATGGCACGGAAGGTTCCCCTGCTTAAACCAGTACATGTCCAGGCCCGTCTTAAGTTTGCCAATGACCATTTGGATGATCCAGAGGAGTCATGGGAGAAAGTCATGTGGTCAGATGAGACCAAAATAGAACTTTTTGGTTATAATTCCACTAAACGTGTTTGGAGGAAGAAGAATGATGAGTACCATCCCAAGAACGCCATCCCTACTGTGAAGCATGGGGGTGGTAGCATCATGCTTTGGGGGTGTTTCTCTGCACATGGGACAGGGCGACTGCACTGCATTAAGGAGAGGATGACCGGGGTCATGTATTGCGAGATTTTGGGGAACAACCTCCTTCCCTCAGTTAGAGCATTGAAGATGGGTCGAGGCTGGGTCTTCAACATGACAATGACCCGAAGCACCTAGCCAGGATAACCAAGGAGTGGCTCTGTAAGAAGCAAATCAAGGTTCTGGCATGGCCTAGCCAGTCTCCAGACCTAAACCCAATAGAGAATCTTTGGAGGGAGCTCAAACTCCGTTTTCTCAGTGACAGGCTAGAAACCTGACTGATCTAGAGAAGATCTGTGTGGAGGAGTGGGCCAAAATCCCTCTTGCAGTGTGTGTAAACCTGGTGAAAAACTACATGAAACGTTTGACCTCTGTAATTGCAAACAAACGCTACCGTACCAAATATTAACATTGATTTTCTCAGGTGTTCAAATACTTATTTGCAGCTGTATCATACAAATAAATAGTTAAAAAAATCATACATTGTGATTTCTGGATTTTTTTTTAGATTATGTCTCTCACAGTGGACATGCACCTACGATGACAATTTCAGACCCCTCCATGATTTCTAAGTGGGAGAACATGCAAAATAGCAGGGTGTTCAAATACTTATTTTCCTCACTGTATGTCTGCATTAGCAAGTAAAGATAAGGTGGTGCCGAACCAGTGGTGGTCTTATAGGCCAGGAGCAGAGTCTTGAACTTGATGCGAGCGACTATAGGGAGCCAATGTAGCTTAATGAATAGAGGAGTGACGTGTGCTCTCTTGGGTTCATTAAAGATAACTCTTGCCGCAGCATTCTGAATCATCTGTAGGGGTTTGGTTGTGCAAACTGGAAGTCCACCCAGTAGCGCATTGCAATAGTTCAGTCTGGACAGGACCAGAGCCTGTACTAGGACTTGTGTAGCATGCTCTGATAGGAAGGGTCTAATTTTCCTAATATTGTAGAGGATAAATCTACAGGACCGGGCAATGCTGGCAACTTGATCTGTGAAGTTGAGCTGATCATCGATCACCACTCCCAGGTTTCTTGCCTTTCTGGAAGATGTGATGGTTGATGAGCCCAGCTGAATGGAGAGGTTGTGATGAGTCTTTGTATTGGCCGGGATTACAAGCAGTTCTGTTTTTGAACACTTCATCTGCAGGTGATGGTCATTCATCCAGAGCGAGATGTCGGCTAGGCAAGCTGAGATGCGTGCAGAAACAGTCGGATCGTCTGTGCAAAAAGACAGGTAGAGTTGTGTATCATCCGCATAGCAACGGACCAAGCACTGAGACCTGAGGCACACCTGTGTCGAGATGTTGGGACTCAGACACCTCACCTCTCAACGATACTCTAAAGGACCTACCCGAGAGGTAAGACCCCATTGCCTTGAGGGTGGACAGGAGGATGTGATGGTTAACGGTGTCAAAGGCTGCAGATAGATCCAGTAGGATGAGAACAGATGAGTTGGAGGAAGCTCTTTCCAGTCTCAGGGCTTCAATGACAGAGAGCAGCGCAGTTTCAGTGGAATGACCGCTCTTGAAACCAGACTGGTTGCTGTCTAGGAGGTTGTTCTGGGTGAGGAAGGTTGAGAGCTGGTTACATACAACACGTTCTAGAGTTTTTGCAATGAAGGGGATGAGGGATACCGGTCAGTAGTTTTCTAACAGTGCAGGATTAAGAGTAGTTTTTTTAATAGTGGGGTAATACGGGCCTCTTTAAAGAGTGCAGGAAATGTACCAGTGGTGAGGGATGAGTTGATAATGTGGGTCAGAGAGGGAACAACCGATGGAGAAATGGCCTGGAGGAGATGAGAGGGGATGGGATCTAGGGGGCAGGTAGTCGGGTGGTTAGAAGAAATGACCTTGGAAACGTCCTCTTCAGAAAGGAGAGAGAACGAGGGGAGCAAGCATGTGTCTGGGGATTGGCCGTGGTCAAGAGACTGTGGCGCAGAGAATTGATTGCTGATGGTGGTCGTTTTCTTTACAACGAACAACGCAAAATCGTCAGCTGTTAAGTCCGATGGAGGTGAGGGGGTAGGCGGGCAAAGAAGAGCAGAAAAGGTTTTAAAGAGGGTACGAGGGTCAAGCGAGGAGTTGATTTTAGCGTGGTAGTAATGGGAATTGCAGAGGAGACATCCGCAGAGAAGGAAGAGAGAAAAGACGGATAGAGAGAGCGGTCGGTAGGCTCTTTAGATATGCGCCACTTTATCTCAGCAGACCTGAGCGAGGCGCAATGCTCACGGAGAACATCAGATAACCAGGGGGCAGAAGGAGATGCACGAGATGGCTGAGATCTAAGAGGGCATAAGATGTCTAAGCAGTAGGTTAGTGTGAAGCAAAGGGTGTGGGTGGCGGTGTTAGCATCAAGGAGAGAGAACTGTTGAGGGGGTGGGAGAGTAGCAGAGACTGCAGAGGATAAGCGGGAGGGAGAGAGTGATCGTAGGTTGCGTCGGAATGTGACCAGTGGGGAAGCATGTGTAGTGTCTGGAGAAGTGAAGTCGAGATCAAGAGTGATGAGGAAATAATCGGACGTGTGCAGCGGGGTGAGCTGGGAGTGATGGGTGACGCAATAGCGTGTGTAGATAAGATCAAGTTGATTACCAGATTTATGGGTTGCTGAAGTTGGTACTCGCTTGAGGTCAAACCTGTGGCCTGTGTTTTTTCCAGGTGGATGTTGAAGTCTCCAAGTACCACCAGAGGAGTACCATCCTCTGGGAAAGATGACAGAAGCGCATCCAACTCCTCCAAGAAAAGTCCAAGGTGCCCTGGGGGACGATAGATAACCTCAACATGCGTTTTAACAGGGTGGATGACAGTAACAGCATGAGACTCAAAGGCTGTGTTGTTGCAAGAGGGTGCCAGCTTTTTCTGAATTTCCAGTCATTAGGAATAAGTAGTCCGGTTCCTCCACCCATCCCTGATATGCGTAGGCTGTGGGAGAAACTGTAGTTATTGAAGAGGGCAGTGTCCTCCGGTTTGATCCAGGTTTCGGTAAGTGCTAAAAGAGAAAGACCAGAATGTTTGGCAATTGCTGTGATGAATTCTGCCTTGTTTACAGCAGATTGGCAGTTCCATAAACCAATAGGAAAGGTATTGGAGGTAGTTTGGGATGCTGAAAGATTGCGCAGATTGTTAGCATTAGCCATGCGTGGCCTTCTGCGTGTTACCGGTGATTTACGAGTTGTAATGACAGTGTGGATATGAAAACACATAGTGAAAAATGAAGGATAGTACAAGACAAATAAAGAAAAGAGAATAAATAAGGAGCAATAGTATACGTACAATACAGTAATACTCAAGTGCCTTGTCTGTGTTGTTGCTCGGTGGAGTCGCACAGGTAGAGTCGATGGTCTTTCCTCTCTTCGGTCTTCACGCAATGAGGGCTGCACGCGGTGGTTAATCGCACTTATATACCCGTTTAAATTGCCCGTTTAAACGCCTTCCAATATCTCCCAAATAACACGCGAAAACAACGCAACTATTAACATGTTACTCAGCAGCCGCACACAATGGAAACGAAACTGCGTTCGACTCATTAAGACAAATCTAATTACAGTTACGACTTTCAGTTGATTCTCAAGCTGCAACAAAACTGCTTCTCCCACGAACTGGGTATTAACAACTGTTTAAATAATTTAGCTGGCGTTGTACACGCCTTCCAATATATCCCAAATAACACGCGAAAACAACGCAACTATTAACACGTTACTCAGAGGGCGCACACAATGGAAAAGAAACTGCATTTGACTCAATAAGACACTTCTAAACAACTCTAATTACACTTACGACTTTCAGTTGATTCTCAAGCTGCAACAAAACTGCTTCGGTTAGAGCTATCTGTGATAGTTCATATGTTCTCCCGGCCTAAGGGGGGAAATTGCTCTGCCCAGCTGACCCCCAGAGGGTGCTTGGTTAGTGATGGATGGGATGCCTGTTCTTAACCATGTGATTTGGTAAGAAGGGAGGTGGATGGGATGCCTGTTTTTAACCATGTGGTTGGATAAGAAGTGAGGTAGATAGCACACTGACCCAACCTGCTGGAGGGTGGGGAGGTTCTTTCGCAGGCATACGCCCCGCCGGATAGCAGTCCTACATGTTGCCACGCAGGACGTGGGCTGAATCCGGGTTTAGGCGAAGGTTGTAAAACCTTGCGAAGGTGTTGGGCATAGCCCAACCCGCAGCTCTACAAAGAGGTGCCTCTGGCCAGTGCCCAGGAGGTGGCTATAGCCCGTGTTGAGTGAGCACGCGCTGCCAATGTGCTAGTGATCGGTATGCCGCCATGCGGCAGAGGGTTGTAACACCATGCGCCTGTTGCCGTGGTGCCATGCTCTCCTCGGAACTCGACTCTGTAGCCAGTGTTGGAGCGGTCTCATGTGCATCAACCCGAGGGGTATTTCCCCCACCGGGGAACGCCATGTGCCCCAGGAGCCTCTGCAACTGTTTCAGGTTAAATGAAGTGTTCCAGGCAGTTCAACACCGACTGGGCCCGAACTGCAGACAGTCGCACCGACATGGTGACAGAGTTGAGTTCCATACCGAGAAGGAGGATGCTCTGCACCGGGGAGAGCTTTCTCCTTTCTCGGTTGACCTGAAGTCCCAAACGATCTATGTGCAGGAGCACAAGGTCCCTTTGTGTACACAACAGATCTCTCAAGTGTGCCAGTCGTCTAAATAATTCAATATCCGCAAGACCCGTGGGGACAGGGACAGACCGAGAGGGAGGACTCTGAGCTGATATGCCCGCCCCTCGAACGTGAACCGTAGGATCGGCCGGTATCGAGGGAGGATCGAGACATGAAAGTAAGCCTCCTTCAGGTTGATTGCGACGAAACCAATCCTGACACCTGATGGATGTTAGAATGCGCCTCTGCGTGAGCATCCTGAACGGCAGCTTGTGAAGATGCTTGTTCGAGGTACGTAGATCTAGAATGGGGCGCGACCCGCAGTCCTTCTTGGGAACGGTGAAGAACGGGCTGTAAAATCTTGGCTTGAGGGACGAACTCCGTGGCCTGTTTCCTCAGAAGGGTGGCAACCTCTTCCCAGAAGTACAGAGGCATTCTTGCCCCTGACAGATGTGGAGAGGATGCCCCCAAACTTGGAAGGGTTTCTGGCAAACGTGATCGAGTAGCCAAGACGGACCATCCTCAGTAGCCACAGAGACAGTGTGGGCAGCTCTTGCCAAGCTCCCTGGGACTGAGACAGGGGGACCAAGGGGACGGTCTTCTTCACCATTCTCATGGGGGGTGGTTCGTCGGCTGGCAGAGCTAACCACATCTCACGGGGGGACTTACCTGCCTGGCGGAACAGCTGCACACACTGTCGGTTTGAGAGTGGTTGCGGCTGTAATGTGTGTTCGACTTTATGTCTCGCCAAGACGTGAGGTCGGGTTGCGGAACACAGTCTAGTGGTGTATAAGATAGGCTGCAAAGGACACCCAGGGAGAACGGAAACTATCTTTGAGAGTAAGTGGGTGCCAGGCCCTACCGACCGCTCAGAGGCGTGGCTGTGATGGTCGGACCCGATGGGGTTCTCCGTGGGGTCTTCTCGTCAGGGGCTCCTCTTGCGAGACGGTTGGGGACGGGGTGGGGTCGAATTCCTCTTCCGGGGTGCAGCCTGAGCTGGGAGCACAGGAACTGGAGCCGATGTCGAAGGGGGCCTAGGCTGCTGGGAACCAGACGTCGCACGAGATCTTGGAGGCCTCTGGGCGGCGAGTTAGAATGTGCCTATTAGCCTCTGTCTGCTTCTTCACCATTGAGAACTGCTGAGTGAGGTCCTCAACGGTGTCACCAAACAGCCCCCCCTGCGAGATGGGTGCGTTGAGAAAGCGGACTTTCTCGGTGTCACTTATCTGCCCAAGGTTTAGCCAGAGGTGTCTCTCTTGGACCACTAGCGTGGACATCGTCTGACCCAGGGCCCGTGCCGTCACCTTGGTCGCCCATTAGGTTGAGGTCAGTGGCGGCACAGAGATCCTGCATAATACCTAGGTCGGCCTTTCCCTCGTGGAGCTCTCTTAGCGCCTTGGCCTGGTGCACCGCGACCGCATGTTCCACCTGGGGGATATCGACGTAACCTTTGGCTGCCCCACCATCGAGGGAAGTAAGGGAGCTAGAACTTGTTTGACTGGAGCGAGCCATGAGTAGAGCTCTCCAAGTCTTGCACAGCTCTTCATCCACTTCTCGGAAGAATGGATGGGTGCGGTTTTGCACTGGCCGCCGACCCCAGGAACCACGTATCCACCCGCGAGCGCTGGGTAGGAGGCAGTGATGTGCACTGCAACCCAATGCCTGCAGCTGCCCGGGTAGGCATGGTTGACATCTCAACATCTGCTTCCCTCCTGAGCTCGACCCCCCTTGAGGGGGAGCTCTGAGTCCTCGGTGTCGGAAACCAACAAGTCTCCATCCGATGCTGCAAGTGACGTCTCATCATTATCACGCTTCGTTTCCGAATACGTGGCTGAGGATCTGGACGGTTTGCCACCGTCTGTTGGGGAACGATCAGAAGAGCGAGGCGGGGTGCGAACAGCCCGTGGGCGCTGGGCTGGCAGGTTTAGGTTCGCAGAGGTCCCCATATCACTAACGCTTCTAGAACTAGCGGACTTCGAGGCCTTAGCAACCGACATCACAGCCCGGGTAGCAAACTCAGTGGTGACAGGTTCCCAGAGGAAGAAGACCAGTGTCTATGAAAGTTGCCCCAGCGTGTTGGCTGCCAAGACACTTGATGCTACTATCCTGTCCGTCCCCCTCCTCGATGAGGGTGCTGCACCCAAGAGAACAGTAGGACATGCCGCGCAAAAGAAATGCTCAGTCTTTGAAAGGACTTTTTTTTTTAAATCTCTGAACACCTCTGGAACTACCGAGACGCCAAGGGGAAGGTCGCTGCAGGATTGGGACTATCCGCTGCTCCAAGTCGTAGATCCGGCAATTTGTCCTAAAGCTTTTAGTTTAAGTTCTTTAGTCATGAGCTAATTTCTTTTGCATCCAGAGACAACCCCTACCTCCACTGGAATAGTCGTTGTGCCATTAACCAGGGTCAGTCATCTCATTGAAGCCTTATTAAAAACTAATCTTCAAATAAATGTCCAATTGTCCATCTCACAGAGAAATTTAAATGTTTGATGCTGCAAATCCCTTAAACTAATCAAGCAATCTATATTAAAAACGAAAATAATACACAGAAAACGTTTTTAGCCTGTATCAACAATAACATAAAGGTGCTAATGTAATGTCTTAACATAATATTGCTGTGACAATAGGGTTGTTTCTATTTAAATAGCTCTGTTTACACATTACGTATAAGGTCCCTGCTCCATGCATCTCTCATCCAAGGGGTCCTTGACCAGAAAAACGTGGAAGACCCCTTGTTTTTACTATTTCCTTAAAGCCATTTTGTATTTTGTGTAGCTCAACAGAACTATATTGCACATAAGAAATATATTCTTTGGTTTTATCCATTGCAATAAATGATTAAGGGGGTTTGGGCTTTGTGATATTGATATTTATTCTATGTGTAAGAAGTAGTCATGATTGGACAACATCATGTTTCTAGTCACCTTGGTGTGCTAAGAAAATATAAAAATCAATGGGAATATACATGGGAGATATTTTAATCAAAGGCATTCCTTAGGGTGCCAATAATTGTGAACTGGTTTTATAAGATTATATAAAATGAATATGTTATATTACCCCCACTTTAAATTGTTTTACTTTAATGTTTTATTGTAATTATATTTTTTTAATAAAAGATCAAAAGGATAAACAATGCAGATTTATTTTTACAACAGTCTTTGCTGATTTTAACAAGGGTGCCAATAATAGTGTAGGGCACAGTAAAAAAAAAAGGAGGCTAAATATATATGAAACTACTAAACACAAAAATAAAACCACCAGTAGGTGGCGTTAAAGCACTGTTCTATTGTGATTAAATGATGGGCTATCTATTGTTTTAAAACCACAAACATATATTTAATATCCACACAACTGCTCTACTTTAAGTTGTTTTGCTGTGATGCTGTTTGGAACCATATTTTCATTGACTTTTTATTTAAAATGACTGTCTGTAACATATTTTTTCCGTTACAGGTATTCCGTTTTTCCCTCTGTTTTTCCCCCAATTTCTTTGTCTCCATTGGACATGTTTTCATGATATTTCTAAATTATTTTCCAAATTTGGCTACCTAGAAATAACGCATGTGAATTTCAAGTGGCTGTGTTATAGATCGAAAAATAGGAAAATGTATGTGCTATTGTTGGTTCCATTTTAATGACAAATAATTTCTTCACTATAAATGATCACAATCGTAACACAAAACTGTAGCATAATATAATAGTAGCATAATCATTTATTAAATGTGGTTGTGCACTTAAGTGCATCTGAGGTAGTTTTGGGTCCGTCATTCAGTTGTTCAGTCGGAAAATATAAACAAAATGAAACACAGCTCTGGAGTATTCAGTCAGCCGGTATTCAAGCAAAGAAGTGTAAAAACAGACCCGCTCTTATTTATAGCAGGTGATCCACAATAAAATTAGCAAAAAAGTAAATAGACATCATAACCTAGGAAGTTTGTCAGTACAATGGAATCGAGAATAGATTAATATGATAACCTGCAGACATTATGAGTAAAATAGCCTTGATAATAGATTAACATGGTAATTTACAGACATTTGAGGACATCTATCTATCTAAAGCGAAAAGCACAAATGGCACATAAACAAAAACTTAATTTGTAAAGTCCGAGGTGCTGGAATAATGGGGGCATGGCAGATAACGGAATGTGCAATATCTGAGGGTTTTTCTATCTAATTATTTAGATGTATTAAAAATGTGCACTAAAAAGGCTAAATGGCAGATAATTTCAGAATTATCAAAGATATTCAAAATTTTCTCTTGAGTTTACCTTAGTTCAAATGCACACTCAGAAACAATTTATTGTCATTATGATGATGTTGTGAACATAAATGTAAATATGTAAACAAATAAAGCACAGCCCTTAACATTTGTGTAGAATTCAGAAGTTTCACATTAAACTTAAGTCACACTTGCGGGTGCAGGTGGATGCTGCCCTGCATAATGTTAGGCATTGAAGCATTTAATCATCTGTTAACCATATTTCATCAGTTCTTTTCCATCTCTTCACAGCATTTGACCAACAATATCTCTGAAGTGTCCCTCAGGAAAAGTTCCCTTCAATATATAATGCAAAACATGCGACAGGAATAAATATAAATAAAATATTTGACAATTAGCAGATTAACAAATCAAAAGGGAAAAAATGGTGACAATATGCTGATGAGTTTGGGTCAGTTTTTGAGGTGCAGCACTCAAATAAATTCTAGGATGATGGAGATGACTTAGTGTATTCTGTTAGTTTTCTTTATTTTGCAAAAGCACAATGTAATGCTTTTCACGAGTTTGCCTGTGCTTATAATAACCACATCAGGGGTAGGTGAGGTATGCGTATTTGCCTTGCTGTCTGGGGAGCGGGCTCTGAGCTCGCTGGTTCCTTCTGAACCCTGAATCTGCCCCAACCCAGAGCTCACCCAAAGTGCTGGCAAACGCTGCACAGCAGTCGAGTAGCGCATACCCCTCAAACCGCGAGGCCTTCAGGATGGTGGCTTGTGTTCGCCGTGGGGGCTTGGGGTCGTACTAACCCTGACGGTGGGAGTGCTGCTGTGGCAGCCAGATTTGTGGGGCTCCTGCAGCTGGGGAGTCTGCTCCGATTGTGGATCGAGAACTAGCCCCATCTGAGAACTGGCCCCCCATGTTGAGGAAAGAGATTAATGAAGTGATGTAGATGGTATTTGCGGTGAAATGCTTTGAAGTTCCTCCATCCAGTCAGGTAAGAAAGTAGGGTCCTGGGGGTGACGGCTCCAATGATGGAGTTGAGGGAGGCATTTAGCAGAGCTTTTAGAATAGGGAGGGACAGGCGTTGGTAGTTGGTCTCCGTCCGTGGCAAGTAACCTGAATTTCTGAAATGAAAAACAGGAAAGGCATCAGCTATCTTTTTCCTGGACCCAGGAACGTGATTCGCCATCAGAATGAACTGGTTACTGAACTGATTAGGCATCTGAGAAAAACCACCATGGCGGGTGAGTGGGAGCGACCTTTATTGATGCAATGCACCGTTGCTTTGTTGTCGTAATGGACCATAATCCAGGTGGGGGACCATTCTTTTCCCCATAAACAGGCTGCCACGACTAGCGGGCACAGCTCAAAAAGTGCTGATCACGCGAGAGGCTGCGGTAAACTTGTCAGCTGGGGCAGCCTTTGTTAAATCACCCGAAACTGATGGAAAGAGCTGTATTGGTAAATAAGCGGATGTCGAGAAACCATGCCGTTGTAAAAAAAAGACATTACATTCCATGTTTGAGGAATTTGATCCATAAACTGTGCTTGTTGCGGCATGAGCTGATTTGATGAATTAAATCCTTAGTGCGTGAGCGGATGATGCGAGGAGATGCACAAAGAACGGGCGACCACAGGATAATGCACATTTCAAAGTTCAGGTGACCGACAATTGATATTAGCTTGCATTTGGAGCAGTGCAGGGTGTCCATGAGGGAGGAAGCGATCTAAATCGTCCTATCGATCTTTTCCTTGGGCAAGGAAGCCTGGAATTTAAGGAAATCTGGATTAATGCCCAGAATTTCGATGGACATGCTGGGTCCTGAAGTTTGTCCTTGTGCGACACAGGGTCCGAGATTCACGAATGCTTCTTGGACTTTAGAAAATGTGTGACAGGGACAGATTCGGCTGGCGAGATGATAAAAAAGTTGTATAATAGGCTGATGAGGTAAGGAATAGCGAAGTTGTTAGAGTGAATCCAACAGATTGCCTCTGACGACATATCGAAAATCTTTCTCCAACTAAAGAATTTCTCACTCCAACAGATTCAGAATATGTGGCAAAAGAGTGACCTTGGGACCCCTGAGCTGGAAAGCAACGGGCTGCTATACCAAGCCTAGGCTTCCACAGCCTGAGTCTCATCTTTGCACTTCCATAGACATATGGTACCCTGAGAGACCCAGCTCAATTTACTTTATCTACTTCATATGCGAAAAATCTATCAAAAGAAAAAAAAGAGAGAGAAGTCGAGACGAGGAATAAACTAGTCACCCAGTTTTTAAACAAATCAAGGTGATTTCATTCCTGGTTTTGTGTTATGGTCCTATAAGCTGTTTTAATTACCATAAACTATCAATTATATCAGTTACACACCCGAGTGATTTGAAACACAATACGCCAAGGAAGTATTTTTATGCATTCGAGAATCAGGTTGATTGTTATGAGCTTAAGAACAGACTAAACTTATCTATGTATGTATATTAATGCTGCTCACATGGCAACAGCTTTAAAAATTCAATAAAAATGTATGTTGAATTCTGCTAAAGTCATCCCCTCCGTTTCATTTTCGTTTTGTTTTTTTGTAGAGCGCATCGTGTTTTTATGACAGCCGCGTGTTCCCCACCCTCCTCGTTATCCTCGCATCATTTCACACCTTTTTCTATCTCACTGTCCTTTTCTTTTCTATTTAAACCTCTGTGTGTTTCTGTCCTGTGTCAGATTGTAAGCATTACTAGCACCCCGAGTACCCAGATTAATCTTGTCTTGTCTTGCTACAGTTTAGTTACGGAAGTCTTGTCTTGTTTAGTCCAGATCTACTCTGTACAGTGTTCTACTTCTCCTCTGCCCTCAGATCGCTGCCCCAATGGCCAAGACTCCCTTAAGTCTTCCCGGACTGGGAATCTCTCTAGTCATCTCTACAAAATCCTGGCGCTGCTGCTTATCACCTCCCTAAAACTGAAGGCATTGCTTCCTCAATGGAAGATGTGATGGCGGGATTGAGGAGATCCTCGGAGTATTCCTTCCAACTCCCGATGATATCCCCGGTCGAGGTCCACAGCTGCCCCCTCCACTGTAAACAGCGTTGGTAGGCCACTGCTTCCCCCTCCTGAGGCACCAGACAGTTTGCCAGAATCTCTTCGAGGCCGACCGATAGTCCTTTTCCATGGCCCAAGCTGTGCGTAGAGGTGATCCCTTCTACCTCTAGTCAGAATCTCTGAACCATACGCACAGATCAGACTAAGAGCGGTTCAGAAACCCTTATCGAAAGCCATTCTAGCTAATTATTTGCATGTCCTCCTCCCGAACCTTATTAATAAAACATAATTTAAAGGGATAGCACACTACTCAGATGCACAACCGTTGTGGTGCTCTCAGATGTCATAGACTGAATGGGAAGAGAAAAATCTAATGGACCATTTTAAAGATGTATTTAGAAATTTTGAATCTTGACAGAGAGGAATACCATTATATCTATGAGGAGGCATGTAGAGCTCTTGAATAGTATTTTTAAAAAATCATTATTTGTTTTTGAAAGATGCAGAGAGGTCTTAAAACGTGTAATTGTTATGTTGGTGAGTAAAAATTACAAAATGTCGATTTTGGGGTATACTATCCCTTTAAGAAAAAGCAGCAGCCGTACATAAAACATATTTAAATGTTTAAACTAGTGGTGGGCCGTTAACGGCGTTAACGCAGTGAGACTCTTATCGCGCGATAAAAAAAATGTCGCCGTTAATCTATTCTCAAAGTCGGGTTGGGAGCTGGGTCTATACTACACAAGCTATGATGACTTTCACTTTGATATTTTAGCGCGGATGTATACATAGATTAATGTCACTGTAGGGGAAGAGAACGAGATTTTTCAATTCGCGTGATTCGAGTCATTCGCGTCATTCTCGCCGCCTCATCATGTCATAACCAGGGCTTCATTCGCGCGATTCGCGCAGCAAGTAGGTCTATCGCCTCTTTGCATTGACTTTACATGTAAATCACTCGTGTTTGGTCTGAACACAACATAACGTTACTGTGAAATGACCAGATCAAACGTGACGTGCTAACATGGATGCAGCTATGAAGCCGCCAGGTTTGCTTCAGGGAACATTTATTTTTAAGACGCTTCCCAATGGAAACCTCGACAAGACTAAGCTTGTTTGCACCTTGTTCAATGTGGAATTGGTTTACTGTACGAAATTGGTTTACATACAGTTAGTTTAAAAAAAAAAACTTTCTCTCAACAGGTAGTGGTCTAGCTTTAGTTGAAACCAATAACTTTGTATTGGCACCTAATGTATTATGGCTCCTGTATGACATATCGATTGTTGCTCCCTAACTCTTTGTAAGTCGCTTTGGATAAAAGCGTCTGCTAAATGACTGAATTTAAATGTAAATGTACTGTAGGAGCTCTTCCAGTCTCAAGTACCACCTAAACACAAAGCATCCCTTAGCTAATGCGGAAGTAAACACAAGTACATCTTATTGAACATAATTTAATTTTCATCACAAATTATCATAGTAGAACAGCTTTCTCAAGTAGTTTGTGATGCATTTTGGAAACAGGAGATGAGCCCCTTCTCTAATGCGCCACCTGGCTTGAGAAACCCGTTCTCTAAGACTTACTTTTAGTCATTATTTGGGTAACACACATATTCTGAATGCATTCGGCAGAATTCAAATGAGCCATTTTAATCTAGATTAATCTAGATTAATTCCAAGATTAATCTAGATTAATCTAGATTAAAAAAATTAATCTATGCCCACCACTAGTTTAAACATATTTAAACAATCATGTCAGGGAGGGCGGTGCAATTAAAGGATACATTGAGTGAAAGTCCTTTTCCGAGCAGAGCATTTTGTTGGGATAGAAAATGTGACAGGACAGGTTTTTCCAGATTGAAATATTCATAAATAGTATTCCATCAATTAAAATGATCTTAAATGTTCTTGCTGCTTGTATGTAAACATTCAGATTACTGTTATACAATAATCCCCTTGACCCATTTCCCTAAAATGTTGAAGATTCTATAATAATTGCATTTTTTATCTTGTGAAACTTTCATAATGTGAAGGGCTCCTACATTTACATTCGGCACACACTTTTACCAGAAGAAGCTTGTATTGAATTCAGTGTTACAATGTATCAGTCTGTGTGTTCCCTGGGTATGGAACGGATGACCTTGGTATTGTTATGCTCTACCAGTTTAGCAATAGGTAACTGAGGGATCTGCATCTGCTTCTGTGCTGCCTGTAATTAATTGACAGCACCCTTTTAAACTGCATGTGCTTAAATCATTTTATAAATGATAATTTCTGTGAATTACCCACAGTATGCGAGCCCTCATCTAATAGGGTGTGAGGACTAATGAAGAGGCACCGATCGGTGATTATCCTCATCAACTGTATTTATTGTTGAGAAATGTATGAGAGGTAGAGTTTTGTTCAAAATGAGAATGCTCAATGTAATTGGCATGTCTCTTCCATTGGTGTAGTGTGTAAACAAAGCTCACTTGAAGCACTTGGTAGATTTGACGAATTGGAAGCTGTTTACAGCCTTGGGTTATATAGTATAACTAACTTATGATTGCTAATTTTCAACTTTTAATCATGTAAGCCTATATGTAATAAAATAAGTTTATTTGTATATTTTCTCATTAATGGGAATTTACTGTTGTTCTTTAAAACTGGATTCTTTTTATCATGCAATGTAGGCCTACATTGAAAAAAACTGATATTTCTTTTACATCTTGTATTTCTTCTTATCTGTGCTTTTATTTTTCAAAATTAATTTCTGTTATTGTAATAAGCCTCTAAAGCATTGCACATTTGCTTTTGCAATGCATGTAAGTTGTTGGTTTATGAACGTAAGGGTAAGTTGGATCCCTATGGCTGCACTCTGCTCTGAGGGAGGCTTTAAATCCATGTACTGTAGTAATCTTAATTAATCTGAAAACCATCATCTCTTTCTTTAAATTGTCATATGTCTATTTTCCCTCTTTAAAACAGGATCTGTCTCCAGCCTGTCATTAGAAAAATGTTGCATAAAAGAGTTTAGTTCCATGAGATTATTGTAGTGAGGCATCTGCAAAGTTTGTGACATGTCCTTTAAGTACAGTTAAGAGGATTTAAATCTAATTATTATAGAAAATTCTACTTATGTTTTATTTTACAGCGTTTCTTGTTATTAAGTGGCTTAAAGTTGTGGCCTACTTTCTCTGACATACCATGTCTACCCTCTGATTATCATAATGCAGGATTACAATATATGTTGTTGATGAAATACATCGAAACACTCTTCGAAAAAAAAAAAAGATGAGAACTTTGAATAGCCTTTGAGACACACAACTTGTAGATTTGCTTCCCATCATACCCTCTTCTGTTTTGTTTTGTTTTATTCATATTATCTTTTCGCCACACTTGGCCAGTCAAAAGATAACTGACTACCGGTTGTTATGTCAGACTCTCTACACAATTATGTATGTGCGAACCTGACAGGAAACCCACAAATGGCAGTCATAACCCCTCATGGAAACCACAGCCACACATGCTCCCTACTTGGACAAAAGGCTATGTAGACAGCTCATATACTTAACGATCTTATTGTTTTGCCTGTTGAAACTTCTTTCTTTATTTCCTCCTCTTAGCAGGATTTTTGGTCACACTTTATTTGAAGGTCCAATTCTCGCTTCATGATGACTTTTACATCAACAAACTCCAAATCTTTTGCTTAGCATTAGTTCGTAAAACAGGGTTAGGGATATAGAATATGTGTCATGATTCTGCCTGGCAGGATCATGCCAGACCCAGGTGTTTAGTGTGAGAGAGACATGGCATTGCTGTTTTGGCATGCCATGAGTTCTCTCCGTTCTCGAGTTTCTCCCCGCCCCCTCCTTTCCTCAGTATTGATTGTTAACGATGTCATGCCCCACACCTGTTCCCCTCTTGATTTCGTTCACTTTATTATAACCAGTGTCGTGCAAGTTACTTCCAAACTGTAAGACATTACAGATTACTTGTTACTGTTATTTAAAAGTGATCCCTTACCTTACAATATCACTGTCTCTGAATTGTAATATGTTACATGACTCCTGTGTTACTTTTGAGTTACTTTCACCGAAATAACTACAGAAGTAAAACTTAACATTAAAAAAATGTTTTTTCAAAATACAAAATTCTTATTGCCAAACAACCTCTTTATTAGAATGCTGATTTCTTGAATTAACTAGGCTATACAAAAATAAATACAAAAAAAATGCATTTAAATACATAATACAATACATTTTTTTCAAAGGTAATTAAATACAAAATAGTCCTATCTCATCACTGAACTTGATTATATAGAATTCTAGCTAGTCATAATGTAAACGTTAGCTTACCTTGCTGCTGGTCACATGGATCTTGCTTACTAGCTTCCTGGAAGCAGCCCAATGACCCCTCAAAACCCACCCAAAAGCAGGGCAGGGCAAAAATACATAAAAAATACAGTACTTTTAAGCGTATCAACATAAACTACTAAATACAGCAGCCAAATTGTATTTTTGTATTTTAAAATTAAAATTACTTTTCCAAGGGAGGGAGCATGACATTTCTTTACAAACCCTCCATCAATTGGCCTATTTGATCTACCATTCAAAGCTACTGATTCTGTGGATTAAGTAAACAATGTTGGATAGCAAAAGCTTTTCACTGCCAAAGTTATGCAATAAATCCGACATATGCAACTAGCAGATCAATATTCACATATGCCTGGCTGTGATCTCCCAGATGAAGGTTAGTTTAAAAGTTACATAAAGTTTAATGTTTTACAGTTTGCAAATTACTTGTATCCTATTTACTTGGTGTTTGGTAACAAAGGGCCTACTGTGTATCAGCAACACTGATTTAATGAAAAACATCATTCAAAGGAAGACAACTGATAGGACCTGTATTTGTTTTTTGCGTTGAATCAATCGTTATCACCATTGTTGAGGTTTGTATGAGGAGTGTTTCTATCTTATAGTGTCAGTGAGGCATTTGGTTTACTTTGTCACAATACTTTTTACAAACCTCACAGTTTTCAACAGTCACAAAAAGTTTATAACTTTATTTGAAGCAGATATTATTTGATTACAGTTAATATTAGAGAAGCAATAAACCTCAAAATTACATGTGTAAAACACCTCTTTCAATAGGCTATCTCAATGTATGAGTATTTTTATTAAACAAAATTTCAAGCACTGAAAGATAATTAAACTTAATGAAAGTCAATAACCCAACTAAATCGAACACTCTAAATGATTTGTTGAAATTAAAAAAAATCTAAACAATTATTGCGGATGCAAAAGGATTTTATTGATTCAATGTAATTAAAATTGACCGTGGCAAATGGGGCGTGGTGAAGCATGGTCTGCGCCTAGAGAGAGAAGTGGGAGAATGTTGAGTAAGCAGATCAACGGGACATTGAAAACACCTGTTTCTCATTTTAGTAATTTATGAGGAGACGGATTAAAAGCCTGACGGAGGAGACGGGTGAGAGATCGCTTGGGAAATGAGTTAGAGAGATCCACTGACATTTTGCGTCCAGGACTAACCAGTTAAAGGTACTTCTGGAGAAGTCGTAGAAGTTGTTTTATGCTACGGTGCACAAGCACCAAGAAAATTGTTGAAAAAAAAAAAATCTATGTTTCCCAGCCACGCCGACTCCGCCTCCTTTCACCCTTTCCAGTGAACCTTTTTACATTGACAAATCAACAATCAATTCCAAATCAATTCCTAAAAGGAGTTTATATTCAACATACTATTCACAATAAAGAGTTTAAATAAATATATCAATAATATAAAAATAAACATAATACATTATACATTATAATATCCATCCATCCATCTTCTTCCGCTTATCCTAGGCCGGGTCGCGAGGGCAGCAGTCTAAGTAGGGATGCCCAGACTTCCCATTTCTTAGACACTTCCTCCAGCTCTTCCGGGGGGGACACTGAGGCGTTCCCAGGCCAGCCGGGAGACATAGTCCCTCCAGCGTGTCCTAGGTCTTCCCCTGGGTCTCCTCCTGGTGGGACATGCCTGGAAGGCGTCCAGGGGGCATCCGGAAAAGATGAGCCCAGCTGGCCACTCTCGATGTGGAGGAGCAGCGGCTCTACTCTGAGCTCCTCCCGAGCTTCTCACCCTATCTCTAAGGCAGTGGTTCTCCACTCCAGTCCTCAGGCCCCACCTGACAGAATATTTTAGATGTCTTACTATTGAACACATGAACAAGTTTATGAGACAATGAAGTGATGATTGATCAATAATGATGAACAGGTGATGTTAAAAAACACAATCGCTGAAGAAAACATCATCAGTAAGAACAAAAAACATAATAATGTTTCCATTAGTGGGGCTCCTACCCTGGATTTATTTTTTATATCAGCTGTTATAGTGTGTTTCTGAACAGCCAGACAAAAGACAAAATTGTTGGAAGGAAACTTTCTTAAATTGTTATAAGACAGATACAAATAAGGGGGATTTAAGTCTGACAAATATCGTGACACACCAAAAATCAACCAACATTTGCACAGCTATTACCAACACCAGGACGAAATAATTTTGTCTTTTGTCTGGCTCTTATAAATTTGCTTCAGAAACAAACTATTTCAGCTAGCAAAAAATGTATAAAAAATGTAACATAATAAATCAAGGGTAAGAGCCACACTAAATGAAACACTCAACACTATTATGGTTTTTATTCTTATTGTTGATGTTTTCATTAGTGATTGTGTTTGTTAACATCATCTGTTCATCATAATTACTCAATCATCACTTCTTTATCTCGTTAACTTGTTCATGTGTTCAATAGGTAGACATCCACAGCATTCTGTCAGGGGGGGCCTGAGGACTGGAGTTGAGAACCAGTGCTCTAAGGGATCGCCCAGCCACCCTGCGGAGAAAGTTCATTTCGGCCGCCTGTATCCGGGATCTTGTCCTTTCGGTCATGACCCACAGCTGATGACCATAGGTGAGAGTAGGAACGTAGATTGACCGGTGCCAATCTTACATTATAATATAGTCATTGGAAATGGAAGACATTTTTCCCCATTTCTAAGTTAAACCGGAGGTGAAATTAGTTTGTATTTGCATTTTATTTTTGTTCTAATCTTCCCCTGCGTGTGAAATCAAAAACAAAACAAAGCAGCATAGCTATGCAAATTCATTGCGATAGAGCATGAAAAGATCGTCCAAAGCAATACAGCATGACTAGAACACACATCGGTCCTTATGATCCACAGAGCATAATATCTTGGTTACAGATGTAACCTCAGTTCCCCGATGGAGGGAACGAGACGTTGTACGGAACTGACAGATGGGGTTCGACCTTGAGAACCAATCAACTTCGACTAGTTTAGAAAAGGCCAATGAAATTTGCATGCCAGACTCTGCCCCCAGATGAAAGGAAGATAGCGTGCTGCATTCATTCACCTTTAGTGCAGAGGGGCCTGAGAGCCTCTCACGACTGTTGCAGCGGGGCGGCACGTGTTGTGGCAAGAAGGACACAACATCTCGTTCCCTCCATCAGGGAACTGAGGTTACATTCATACATTCGCCACAGTGCTGTGCCATATCACAATCTCTTACGAAGCGACGGCGACTGGCCTGGGCATGTCAGACGCGAGTGCTTCCGCAAAATTGTAACCATCCAGGTTTTTGAAAAGGTGGGAATCCCCAGCCTTTTGCCCTCACGGGCGGCGGCCTTGTTTCTCTAACAGCGACAAGCCAACCGGTTCTGTAAGGCCACTGGGTTAGCGATACTTCCTCAAATGGGAGATGCCATACAGAGACCCTTTCCTACTGTAGGGAGGAGTTTAGTGGAGACACCAACATGGTCTCCCAGTCATGGGAGAACTCATGACAAAATGTGCGGACTGAAATTTTTTACGGGAAGGTGGAAGTCCACCTAGGGAAGGTCTTGGGTTACCAAGGTGGGAATAACTCATTTGGTACCCGGCCTAAGGGGCAGGGCTGCTCTGCCCAACCTGCCCGCAGGACGTGCTTGCTTAGTGATGGATGTAATGTCTGTTCTTTACCTAGTGGGGGAAGAAGGGAGGCCAAAGAAGCACGCTGACCCACCTATGGGAAGGGGGAGGTGCTTTCACAGACATACACCCTACCGGCTACATGTTGCCATGCAGGACGCAGGCTGATATCTGTTCTACACGGAGGTTGTAGAACCTTGTGGGGAGGAGGCTATACCCCGGGTGGAGTGAGCTCTCACTGCCAGTGGGCACAGGCGATCTTGGGATATGTACGCCGTCGTGACCCTTCTGCTGACCTCCGAAACAGACAAAGAGAAGATCAGAGCTCCTGAAGCTCTGTGTGTGGTCCAAGTAGAGGCGCAGTGAGGGTGAGAATCACTGGGCCCGAATTCTAGGCAATTAAGGGACACGGAGCATGCTTGTAGGTTCCCTACCCTCTTGGTGTAGGCGTGCGCCATCATGAGAACGGCCTTTATTGTGGGATGAGGAAGAACACCGTCTCCGAGGGGCTCAAAGGGGGGACCATCAAGATCCCAACGTTCCCGATCAAGCAACTCCACGGATATTCTCTTTGAGAAGAGCACAAGGACAAGAAGAGGCACCACTTATAGATTTATTGCCACCTAGTGGCTGGGGCCCTACCCTCAGGATCACCACAGTAGCCACTGCTATCAAGGAACGGGAGGTAGTTGCTGAGTCCTGTGGGAACACAGCCACACGTATCCACAACGGCTGCCCCAGCGTGCTGGAATCCCAACACTTGAGGCAGCCATCATGTCATTCCCATTTCTCGATAAGTGTATTGCACCCACGAGAACAGCGGGACATGCCACCGACAGATGGGGTTTGCCCTTGAGAGTAGCACTGACTACTTTAGAAGAGGCCAATGAAGTTTGGTCTAAGAAATGTGCATGCTAGTCTCTACCCCCGGATATCCAGTATAAAAGGAAGACGGCGTGCAGCATTTATTTACCTTTTGTTCTGAAGAGCCTGAGAGCCTCTCTCGACTGCTGCAGAAGGGCGATACATGTTGTGGCATAAGGGACACAACGTCTGAGGTTACAGACATATCCGAGATGTTCCCTTCCTGTAGGTCTCTCGCCGCTGTGTCGAACGTTGTATCGCATCACAATCTCTAGCGAAGCAACGGCAACAGACCTTGGCGTGTCAGCACGAGGCTTTCGTGAAACTGCAATCTTCCAGTGTGATGGTCAGGGGTCCCAGTGTTTTCTTGGAGAAAGATGAGTAGGCCTTGACCACTAACCTTTCATGGACGGAGACCTTATCTCTCTTACTGGTGAGAGGCCGCCCGGTTCGGGTTTCACAGGGTGAGCGCAACTTCCTTAATTAGGGATGTGCTGCAGAGACCACTTCCTACCCGGGGGGAGGAAAATAGTGGATATAGACATGGTCCCGCCGTTAGGGGAGATTGCATGGGACATGTGTACTGAATAGTTATCAGTACGAGGTGGAGGTCCACCTGGGGAGATCTTGGGTTACCAGGGGTGGGAACCATTCATGAGGATACATCAGACGGAACAGCCCAGGGAGGGGGTGTTACAGACGTACGGTAGCACTAGGTCCGGTTGGAGCTATCTGTAATAGTTTGAATGTTCTCCTGGCCTAAGGGGAAGGCTTTTCAGGCTGATGCCTGTTTTTAGACACGTAGTGGGGAAGAAGGGAGGCAGAGAGCACCCTGACCCAACCTGCTGGAGGGTGGGAAAATGCTTTTGCAGGCATACGCCCAGCCGGATACTGGGTTTACGCGGAGGTTGAAAAACGTCGCGAAGGTTTTGGGCGTAGCCCAACCCGCAGCTCTGCAAATGTTTGCCAGAGGGCGCCTCTGGCCAGTGCCCAAAAGGTGGCTATACCCTGTGTGGAATGAGCCCTCTCTGCCAGTGGGCACGGGGGATCTTGTGATTGTTATGTCACCGGGACGGCATCCACAATCCAGTAAGCCAGTCTCCGTTTGGAGACAGGTCTTCCCTTCTGCTGTCCTCTGCGTGATGTCCAAGTAGAGGCGCAGTGCGCATACTCGACACAACTCGGATGGGATTGGGTCGTCCTCCCCAAGGGGGGCACTTGTAAATTTACCACTTTGTTCGAAAGGGAGAAGTGGGAACTTTGGGCACGTATACGGGCCTGGGTGTCAGGAAAACATGGAGTTTCCAGGCCCGAATTCGAGGCAATCCAGAGACAACGAGAATGCTTTTAGGTCCCCTACCCCCGTGAAGGAAGCGAGCGCCACCAAGATGCCCGTCTTACTCAAGAGGTGTGGAAGATCGAAACCTCCGAAGGACTCGAAGGGGGGCCCAGAGAGGCCCGCCAGGACCACATTAAGGTCTGGTTTAGGTTGCCCGGGATTTGTGTGGCCCGCAGGGAGTGGATCACCTGCTGATTCCACAGGAGGAGGCAACGGGTAAGTTGTGTTAGCTGTTGTGAGTGTAAGCCACCCTGAGGATTGATGTAATCCATGGCTGTTGTGCTGTCCACCTTGGTTGCACGTAGGGCCAAGTCAATGGCGGCACGGAGATCCAGCATAATCCTTGGGTCGGCCATACCCTCGTGGAGCGCTCTCAATGCGTTGGCCATGATGGACCTGCAGGATGACCATGGCGTGAAGAGAGGAGGCAGTCTGGCCCGCAGCATTGTAGGCCTTCAACACCAGAGATGCCGAAGTCATACACGCTTTGGATGGAAGGCGTGGTCGATAACTAGCGCCTGTGGAGTTGCTGGACCACAGCTTGGTTGGGGAAAATACAGGCTCTGTAGTTTTACTTGATTCGGATTTCATGTCTCATTTTATGTCAACATGTCTGCAACTCGACGTGTGTATGGGTGGGGTTAATGTACCATGTCTGGTGGACACTAGTTCCATATTATCCATAATTACGGAGAGTTATTTGTGATGAATTTTGGGTCAAGGGTTCGGGAACAGCTTAGGTCGTTTCAGTGGTTATAGTTTTGGGCTGCGAATGGCCTCTCTATTCCTTATATCGGCTATTTAGAACTGGATGCACAGCTTTGTGGGGGTGTAGTTCTTGGTTGCGGAGTGCTGGTGCTCCAAGATCCACTGGTTGGTTTGGGTGTTCAATTCCCTGGATTCCTGGTAATGAATGTCCTGAGCCGCTGTTATCAAGAGCTCTTCGGACAGCAAGGAACAAATCTTTTTGAGCTACCTGTCGTGTCACAGGCCCCGGCTTCTGTTTTCCGAGCATTTCAGTATTACCATCAGATTGATATTTAATCAGGGGTAGGACAGGGACTTTGAGTCAAGGTACGTGGACGCTGGGCGTGTCACATCCCAGGGGGCACCATGAAATTGCCCAGTTCTCAAATAGTACAGAAAATGTTTGAGAGACCCGATTCGAGTCTGCCAGCGAGTTTGTCGGCATCTCCTCCCCTAGTACAGGTGGATTACCTATGTACCTGTGGGTAATGGGGGTGTGGCAACGGGGTCGTGGTTCAGCACGGTCTGCGCGGAGGGCGAGTGTCGGGAGAAAGACTGTGAGGAAGCAGAAGTGATGTCAACCTTGCTAACCAAGGGATACGTGGTTCCTGAGGTCAGAGCGCGGTGCAAACGGTGCCATTTTTTTCCCGGAGATGCATGAGGAGCTGTGTAAAACTTGGAGCACTCCACTCACAGCCCGCTCCAGTCAATGACGGAGACCATCACCCAGGCTAGGGCCCCATCTACTAGAGGCGCCTCTTCTCGTCCTGGTGTCTCTCTCAACGAGAAGACCCAATGAGGAGCTCGATCGGGATCGTGATATCCTTCCAAAGAGACTGGAGACTAACATCTACCCTCCACACTGAATGTGTATGTATTCGCTATCGCCACTCATCACGACTCGGTTGATGGAAAGTTTCTAGGGCAGCACGACCTGGTCACCAGGTTCCTAAGGGGCGCGAGAGGGTGGAATCCACCTCATCTCCGCTACATACCCTCTTGGGACCCTAACGTGGGTCCAAGAGCCCCTCAGAGGTTCCGATCTTCCTCACCTTTAGAGTAAGACGGCCCTCCTGTTGGCGATCGCTTCCTTCAAGACGGTAGGGGACCTCCAAGAATTCTCTGTGTCCCCGGATTGCCTTAAATTCGGCCCTGGCAAACTCTCACGTTATCTTGAGACCCAGGCCCGGATATGTGCCCAAAGTTCCCACTTCTCCCTTCCGGGACCAAGTGGTGGACTTGCAGACGCTCCCCATCTGGGAGGAAGACCCAACCCCATTCTTGTGGTGTCCTGGACCCCACGCAGAGGTTCAGTTGCTCTGACCAGCTCCTTGTCTGTGTTGGAGGACAGCAACCAATCTTGGTAACCCATGTGCTTCCCCAGGTGGACCTACTTAGTCCACACGTTCTCCTCCAAGGACGAGACCATACCTATATCCACCATATTCACCCAGATCAAAGATCAAAAGATTTCTAATGGATGTGAAATTCGAGATAGCCAGGTGTAGTGTGTGCCCCCTAGAATGTGTGAGGACATCAACTTGCTGTTTAAGATTAAGACAGTCCAATAGTTGCAAGCACTCAGTTGCAAAGTGACATGTGGGGGTGTCAAGCATGGATATTAAAATACTTAAAATAAGTATTAAAATGCTAGCGGATTAAGCACAAAAAATGTTTCTGTTATGCACATGAAGTCTAATCCCTTGTCAGTAATGTGTCCTTGTATAAAAGATGATTTTTTGCGAGAGATTGTACATTAAAATGTTCAATTTAAAGCATTGATCAGTATCCTCAGCAAAAATCCATTCAAAAATTAAAATAAGCTTCGTCTTTGATGTTTAAAAACAGGAAAAGGTAAAAAGACAAATAGCTACAAAACTGTTAAAACATTAAAATATTAATCAGAAAGCATATTTTGGAACGACAAAGCGGCGAACAATAACCGCCAGCGTCCTCGTCGACTATATATGAAGGTGTGACATGGACAGTTGATTGCTGTTTGATCCGTCGCCACAGACAGTATTCTCACCAAAGACGCAAGGCACGACGCAATCACTCTCAGGCGCATTCCATTCACACCGCCCCTTATACACCTCTGTCTCTCTCTATGGTTCTCTGGAACTGCTTGTCAGCTGTGAACAAGACTGACTTCATCCATGCGTTTGCAGCCAGTCTAACGGATATATTGATTCGTCCTGAAGACTCAGCCACACTCGCTGCTCTCTCCTAAAACTACTCCTTCTCTCACTCTCCCCGCCAAACTGGAAAAGCAGGAGGCACTGGTTAACTTATCGACAGTAAATGGAAATATTCCAGACTATCTTCCCTCTGCAACAACTATTCATTTGTATACCAAGCTGATAATATCACTTCTGCCACTCAGCTCAGTGTTGTTGTAGTTGACCGCCCCCCAGGTCCTCTTCACAACTTCATTTAATAGATAGATGTGCTGCTCTCATCATAGCCAGAGGATGGCGGCCCTCTTGTAGTCTTTGGGGACTTCAATATCCACCTGGAGAAACCCTATGCTTCTGACTTCCACACCCTCACCGCCTCGTTCGACCTCACGTGCCCAGCCAAAGCCTTTACCCACAGATCAGGAAACCAGCTTGATCTCATCTACACCCGTAACTCCACCACAGATAACATTAAATTCACACCTCCTCACATTTCTGATCACTTCTTCATCACTTTCAACATGCTCCTCCACTACACCAACACCACCGCCCATTTATTTTAGATGGACCCTTCTCCCCAGCCCACTTCATCTTTGACTGTGGAGGATTTTTCGCTGAGAAAAAATCATCCATTCGCAAACAATTCTCAGCACCTCAGACCTTGGTACGCATTCCCTTTACTTGAAACATTAAACTCTCCTCTTTCACCCCATTGACCAACACTAAATTCACCAGACTTCTCTCCAGCCAAGCCACCACCTGTCCCATTGACCCAATCCCCTCCCATCTCCCTCGGGTAATATCCAGCACACATACACACATCAACACCTCCCTGCTCACCGACACTTTTCCATCCACATTCAAACAGGCCCAATCTCACTGATCTCATGCAACACGATCTCACCTTCCAAATTGTCAATACCACAATCACTCCTTCCAAAACTGCCAGGAACCTTGGAGTCATATTTGATGAACAGCTGTCCTTCAATGACTACACTGTAAAGACAACTTGGTCATGCCGATATGCCCTAATCAACATTAGAAAGGTTAGACTCTATCTTACTGAGTACTCGGCACAACTCCTTGTCCAGGCCCTGGTAATCTCAAGGTTGGACTACTGCTATGCTCTCCTTGTTGGTCTTCCTGCAAAGGCTATCAAACCGCTCCAGCTGGTTCAGAGCGCAGAAGCACGCCTCGTTTTCCAAAAGGGCTCATGTGAAACCCCTTTTAATCGCTCTCCACTGGTTACCGTTGATCTACACAGGCATACTTTCACACACTCCTACATTCCTACACCCCATCAAGATCCCCGTGTCAGCAAACCAGCGGCGTCTTGTATTGCCTTCCCACAAGAGCAGCAAATCGCTTTCCCGCTCATTCTCATTCACAACTCCTTCCAAGTGGAACATTCTTCCTATTTCAGTCTGGTCAACCACATCTCTCACAACATTAAAAAAAATACTTAAAACCCCTCTTTTCTGTGAATACTTGACTGACAAATGAGAAAAAAAGTCAGCGAGAACCAGAAAAAATATTGGTACTCTTACTCTGTCTTAAAAAAATTGTATCGGAGCATCCCTGATTTAAATGATCCTCCTTCAGTAAATAAAGACACCTATTTCAGGAAGATTTAAAACATCTCCAGTGGATTGGAACTTCTCTGTTTTTGCCCTGATGGGCACTTGCTATTTTGCGAAGCTGAACCATCTTTCGTGCACATCAGTAATCTTATTTAGGGAATTTGGGCTTTGTCTTATCTTTATATTTAATATTTATTCTCACACGAAACAAGTTAAGCCTTGATGGTTTTACAAAAAGTCTAGTGGTGCTTATATTTGTGGTATTAGAGAAAAATGTTTATTTGCAAATTTAATATTTCCCCACTTTCAATTGTCTAACTTCAATGAGATGTTAGATTTTTCTAGATTCCTACAGATTTATATGTAAAGCCTTCTTTCTTTGTAATAGAGAAAAATATAAAGTGATATTCCCCCCACTATAAACAATGCATATTAATATTGTTAGGATTCTTTGCTCATACTTACCAAGGCTGTCAATATTTCTCCCCATGACTGTATGTATATGGTGAGTCTTTCTTTGCCATAACCAGCTGCAAGTTGACAGTAATACTGAACCATATTATGCAATGCATTAATTTCCTGTGGCAAACATTGGATAATATTTCTGATACTTTTTGTCAAAACACATGGTTTAGATGGTGACACCCTGAAATTTGCAGAAGTTAACAATACTCATGAGAACTCTTCAAACTAAGCACATATCCTTCCTGAAGTTCTAAGTAAATATTGTGAACACCTGCTGCTTTGCGTTATGCGACCCGCTACAAAACATTTGACATAGTAGCGGGTGCTTTTTGTAAATGTTCCAAGTCACGTCTGAATTATGTGCAGTGTAATCCTGAAGAGACCAGAGGCAGAATTGGGCAACCCGGTGTCTCTCTGCCGGCTTTTTAGATATCGTTGTTGGATTAATGTTTTTTTTTTGTCTGCTGATGTTACAAAAATGTGTGACAACAGAAATAAAGATCCATGTGCAGGCTTTATTATATGTGTGCTCAAAACAGGCAGGGTCAAAAATACCAGCATATCCAAGGGAAAGACAAAAAACTCATCCAAAAGCAGAAAAAATGTCAGGGCAGGCAGCAAGCAATCATCAAATCCAGGTAATAGTGATGTGACATTTGAAACCTCGATTTGAAGCTTGTATTATTAACGTAGAAATCACTTTGTCGAGGTATTTGTTAATAAAAAAATAAATGTCCGTGCACCAGGGATTTAAAACCACCATAAATATATACTTATCAATTACAAAATTCAAGGAACCATTTGATTATTTGTTCTCAGTAAATTTAACAAGAGACAGCTATATTTTCTTTTCAACTGTCTATTCAAGCTTGAAACAGGTCATGGTATTTTCAGTTCGGTTAAAGTACATTATATTCACAAAAACACAGCATAATACAAAATTCCAGGCTTTTAAATACCGTACTACAAAAACAGAACAAAACCAGCAAGCAATTAATAGCACCCGATCAAAATTGTATATACACAAAACAAACACAACATAAACAACCAACAAAATTATGTCAAATAATATAATACGTGTGTGAAAGAAAGTCTTCAATTAAAGTATATATAACAACAGGATTTTAACAAAATCCCGCCAAAATTAACTTCAGTTCTTTTATAAAAAATCTTAATTCAATAAATTCCCAAGCAAAATTTTGTCTAATAGGCCTGGAAAAAGCCATCACTCTATTTTCTAAATTCGATTAAAAGAAAACATGTGAATAGTCAAATATTTTAAAAAGAATTCAACAAAGTAAACCAATGATAGAAAGGTGAAATGTTTACAAATTCAGAAACTCAACCCAAAATAAATGAAAACAAAACATCAAACTGTTCATAGTATAATGCACTAAACTAGAGTAAAAAACAAAACAATAAAAGGTACCTCACAATATGCTCTACATATATGACATCAACAACAACAAACTTGAAATTAACATTTAAACATTACCAGTTAAACTCTTTCTCCATCTTGACAAAGTAATAATAAAGCAATGTGTACAGGTCATTTACTCACATTCAAGCAAATTTTAACTAATTTCATTGAATCTACTGACGGTAGGATAGGCTACTGGTTGTTTTTAGTTTTGGATTTCATGCTGTATGCGTGGAAAGTAATTTTATTTCATATTAGAAAGCGTAATATGTTTTCCCCTTGGTGGAAGAGCCCAGGCTGTCCATTTCCCTGGCTGTCCATTTCCCTTGGCGTCAGGTGTTACGATGCTGTCAAAGAAATTGCTATGAATGGTAATTAGTGTTCGCTGCGGTACGTATTAATGGGTTCGTTTAAGTCCAATGGGGGTTTAAAACTATAATATCCTTTGCTTCGTGTCCGCTAGGTTCAATGAGGTGCAAAAGGACGTCAATGGCTTTTTGAGTAAATCCTTAGCAAATGCGACCACCTTGCCGTTTTGCCCTGAGAGCTCTGTTTTGCCCTTTGAGCCCTGAGTCGTCTCCTGAGAGCTTTGTTTTGGATCTTGTCCATTTCCTGCTGAGCAGCGCGTCGCTTGGCGGTCCGTGTCGCCGGTTTCTGTGTTTAATGAATTGCTGCCGATTGGCTATTTTGAATTCTGTTTATTTTCTTTCATGTTCTTGACTCACGCTGCTTGGTGTTAATTATTATGCCCCTCCTAAGCTAAGGTGTGTAGTTGTGCATTCTTCGTTTTGTCCCTTTGGTGCACTGATATCCATATTTTACGTTGCATCGAGAGGTTAGACGTTTGACTTAAAACTTTTTATTGATGTAAAGATTGAATTAAGATTTACTGTTATTTGTTTTGTCAATTGGTTTTGCTTTCCATTGTTTTGAATGTTTAACATTGTGTTTTATTTCTATCTTTTGGGGTTTTGTGTGTTTAGGTTTGAGAATCAAAATTTGAAGTTTATAAAGGATTGAAATGAAAGACAAAAGGAATTCTTTAAACATGCAATATTATAATGGTCGATGAACAATAAAACTGCAAGTAAAACACTTCGATGCAATTTATGTTTATACATATTAAAAAAATAAACATCAATAAATCAAATTAGTTTAGATTTTAACATACATTTAACAAGATTATTAAAGTGGCACAGGTAAATATGAATAGTTTGACAACTTTCAACTTCAAAAACTCATAACTTTTTACAAAATACAGTTAACAAAGTGGCACAAATAAAATGCTGTAGGGCAGGCGCAGCGTTATGGATGTGATATAAAAACACTCAAAGAATGTAATTGTTACCAATATACTGAACCATTTATTTATATTTTACTATTGGGAATTGTATGTCCAGGAGGAGGGTTTCCTTATCAATTTGTTCATCTATAAAGAGAAAAATGGAGAAGAAAAGACACATGAGAAGAATGTAAGGAAACCTACCCAGAGAACAATGGGTTATAATTAACATATAAAGTACATTAGCATTTTGCCTAAATAAAGTTTACCTTTAAGCTTGGTATCATGACATCCAAGTTCCAGTCTTCTTTCTCCTGAATAGAATGATCCATTAATATTAGCTGTTATTCTGCACCCTGTCAGTGAGGGAAAAAAGAAGAGTGGCAGAGGCTATAAGTTCTAGGGCTCTAGTACAGAAAGTGAAATACAATCTTAAAAAAGTAATATTATAAACGTTAACACAACTTTTAACTAATTCGACACACTCAGGGAAGAATAGAAAAGACCACGTAGAAGAATAAAAAGACCAACAATTGTTTCATATGCCCAAGATTAATTATATCGCACGGTTAACCACAAACTTTATAAGAGCGGCTGCTCCCGAAGCACTGGCCAAGGTAGAGCTGCTCTCAGCGGAGCCACGACCGCTGACAGCCTGATGCTCACACCTCCGATAGCGTCTTAACAAATTCTTTAAGTTCGTTTATATATAAACACGTATTTGAGGTCTAAAAAACTACATTCTCATCTAAACGACTCTTAAAACTACGTTCTGTCACCGAACATTCATGGTATTTATAAAAAAAGAATATCTGGATGTTTGCCTTTTGACACAACGCTCTCGCGTCAACCTTAAAATATATCAGGATGAGCACGTTTCCGAACTAAATGACTCGCACAAGTCACAAATTTCAGTGAAAATAATAACCAAAAAGGACTAGAAATTATTCAAAAGCTGTAACGTAAGGTTATAACAACATGGGCATAACATTACCGAATAGATATCCAAATATATCGAAGCTAGATTGTAAAGTTACTTTTCAAACCTAATGCGAACAGCCGAATTTTGCATACTTTTGCATTTTGTGATGAACAGTGATATAGTTTTATAGATTAAAAACTCTCAAACATTTTTTCTCCGGATAACAGCTGTCCCTGCTTGTTCCTGAGGTGGATCAAAATGCTCGCAAAGGTAGAGTTTGTCTGAGGCGTCGAGGAGTGGGAGGGGTTTACTCTCTCAACTGTCACTCAATTGGACCCGACAGGTAACCCAGCATTTGGGTCGTACCTCAAAAAACGACCTAGGAGGGCCCTCCCTCTTCCTCGTGGATATTTGCTCTGTAGCTTTTGGACAGGGTCACCACGTTAGAGGGGATCTGGCCCTCCCGGCTGAGCCTTGTTTCTCCCGAGGTTTTTTTCTCCATTAATCAATCATTGGAGTTTGGGTTCCTCGCCACAGCAGGGCAGCGTTGGCTTGCTCACCGGGAAACTGCATTTATTTATTAATTAGACATTATTTAATAGAATGATTTTGCTCGTTCTATAAACACCATGAGCTGTGCTGTATTTTCTTTTCTGTTTTTCCTGTTTGCCCCTGTAAAGCTGCTTTGGAACAATGCACATTGTGAAAAGGGCTATATATATTGGGCTATATATATTGAAAGTCACACAATGACCTCCTACGTAACACTTTTCATTAACATTATTCATAGTTTTTCCAGTGTTCACCCACATCAATTATCTGTCCCCGCCTTCACAGCTGGAATAATGTGCGTCTAGTTTGCGTCACTAACTGACCAATTCAGTTAAGCTTGGAACACATATTTAGGTCAGTAGATCTGTAAGGACTTGCATCTCACATTTTGTGCCTTTCTCTATTTGTGCCTTTGTCTCAATATGTCCAGACCATCCAGTCCTTTCACCGGCGAAGTGACCATGATTCAAACCAGAGCTACAAGAGCTAGTAAACCTGAGCCACTGACCCATTCCAGCACAACAGTCATCAAGGCATTCATTTTAACACCATGGATGACACCTGTCTAGAGAGCAAAACAGTGCAAGTAGATCTGAGCCAGCAGAGATCCTGAGGACATCAAAGGAGCTGATTCCACAAGATACATCAAGAGGAGGATGTAAAAATCTTTTTGACAACGAGTGGCATGAGAAACAAACAACTCTCTTAAATCCCCTGTGGCAAGCAGGCCACTGACCAATCAGCGTCGCCATGGCATTGTGCAATCAAGTCGCCACACCTGCCAGTCGTCAGCACCTGAACTCTATCAAGCTCACCCTACATAAGCGTCGGATAAAGAAGAGGCAGATGAGCTTGTTCTCCCGAATAACCAAGAAAGAGTAACTTTGTTATCTTTGTCTATGCAGATTCTAGCGGCTGACGACTGGCAGACACACGCACGGGATCAACACTATGCACCATCACACTCTTGGTATCGTCACCATCCACAAAAAAAAACTTGAACCGGCTGGGCTAATTCCCCCCCACTACGAGCACTTCCGGTTTCTCACCTGTTACTCACCTTCAACAAAAACCCCTCCGGGGCTTGTTATACTGCAGAACTGTGTCTGTAGGCTTTCTGCCCGTCACAGTTGGTGGAAAACACGGGCGTAGCACAGCACAGTTACTTACCGTGTCTGCATTTGTGTCCTCGGGGAAACGCTCTCTCTCTCTTTCGCCCCTGCCTCGACGTCCGTCTACAATGGAAGAACTGGTCCGCAACCTCACAGAGATCTCTGCCAGGCAGCTCCAGTTCTCAGAGCAGCTGACTCGTCGGCAGGAAAGGGCGGAACAGGTGCTCGAGGCCCTGATGACTGCCACTGCCCGAGTCCTGCTCCCGGAAGCCCGAGCCACAGCACGCCTCCATCTAGCCAAGCTGTCAGATCTCGATAGAGTGGTTGCCTATCTCCTCACGTTTGAACTGATCGCGATTCGAGAAGCTTGGGACAACGGGAGTGGGCGCTTATCTTGGCCCCCTTTCTGACCAGCGAGGCTCAGCAAGCTTACTTCGCACTCCAGCTGCTGCTCAATGACGACTACGATGGTCTGAAGGCCGAAATCCTCGCACGAATGGGATTGTCGCTGGTGGCAGCGGCACAACAATTTCATAAGTGGACATATTATGACGTCCACCTGTTCGAGGCCAGGCGTTCAAACCTCTGGATGCTGACAGAGGTGGTCATAGACCGCCTGTTATGGGCCCTTGCAGCCGGTTCCGGCGCCCGGTGAGCATGCAGAATCCAATGTCCCTCAGGGGGCTTGTGGAAGCCATGGAGCTGGCGGACGCGACATTTGCCCGAGACGGAGGAGAGAAAGTGGAGGCCTCGCCCCGGAGGGTAAACTGCCAGTTGACAGGAAAGCGGTGATTGCCACTCTCGACTCCGGCAGCTACTGGTGTTGTACGGCCGGGATTGGCCTGGGTTTGAACCGCTCCTGTCCATTGCGGTGCATTCCGGCCCCCGGAAACCCCGCTACCCACGACGAGACCGCAGCCTGTCCTACTGAGAAAAACGTTCAGATATCTGCAACCTGCTTGTGGACCACAGAGACAGTCATCCTAACACAAGATGAGCATGAAACTCAGACCGCATCTGAGCAGACGGCTGACTACCCAGAACAGCCTGAAACACACACTAGGCCAACAAATTAGATATGACTGAAAAAAGAAGTTTCCATACCTGACCAGCGGCTCCACGAGCATGTACACCCCATTTACGTATCACAGATGTATAGACACTCTCTCTTCACCAGCGAAGACCTGCTGAATTGTTTTGGAGCCTATAAGAGACTTAAAGCTTACAATAAAATTGGGCTCAAGTACGGGAACTTCCCTCCAACACGTCTGAAATGCATTGCCAGGTCACAAAAGTCAGCATGACATCTCAGCGGTCGCGAGAACTTAGTCTCAAGTCAAATCTACAGACGAACCAGTTTCTTGCTCTTACATCACAGACACCATACAGAAACAATAGGCAGATGACTGATTGGCAGTGTTCATTTCTCTCCACAAAAACACCAGCATCAGACATTTCCTCTTTTTTCAAATGAGTGTAGTTTCAATTAGACTCATCCCTGTCATCCATGGCAACGGCCCAGGAGTGAAGTGCTTTGAATTTGAAATGGAATAAACAATGCTGAACCTGCTTCTTCCTGATTTTCGCGAATCTCGAAGCCCCATGGGGTGAATAAATGAGACTGTAGCACCTGCATTCATCAAAACTGGTCACTGTGCAGCTCAACACACAGTGTGACCAAACTTTCAACCACACAAATTCAATGTAATACATGAAGCATTGCCTACTCTAGAAGCCACACCTCCTTTTTACTGAATAAGTCATCTTTTGCAGTGTGCATACTGTGAGTACATTTACCAAAAATTCTGAACAATGTCTTTATGAAGAGAATAACAGTGGATTGCCACTCCAAGGAGATGGACCATGTCCTGCACCTGTCATCAACTGCCAGTGCTTGACCTGCTCTTCACAAAAGACAATGATGCAGAACTAATGACAACTACATGGCCCCACTCACAGAACCACATGACATTACATCACAAACTAGCTGCATCCTGGGCTACACAGAACACCACCTACTAAACTCAACTTTAGTTATATAATGCTTTTTACAAGTTTCATTGTTACAAAGCAGCTCTACATGAGACATGTTGACTATAAGCAAAATCACTAAAGTCATATACCTGTTAAAACAGGGAAATGGGGGAGAACACAAAAGACAGACATACCCACATTCAAACGCTCCACACACACAACATGCACACATACTTACACACATCAACATAGACACACACAGACACACGGACGCACACACAGACAAGCACGTGCACATATACACAGACAGACATGCACACACACACACACAGTGAAAGCACACATTAAAGATAAAAGAGAGAGAAACACGGGTAAAATATTAAATAGTCTATAAATTATTATATATAATATTAATTATGTAAAACTTCTGAATTCTAAAGCAGCCCCCCCCGGAAAGGCTAATAGTGCAAAACAGTATGCACAAAATCTCAGGAGAACCAAGCCCCAACCAGGGGATTCCAGTTATCCTCTGGCAAAAGCAGCTGCCTCTGCACAAGCTCGACATTGCTTTCACATGTAATAAGGTTAATTTTAGATTTAAGATTATCATAAATAATCTAATAGCATTTGAAATGTTGTAGTGAAGTCGTGTCAAGTTGCAGCGTCCTTTATCCAGCTCTGTCATCTCAGATCTCGTCAGGTCATCGCGTCCCCCACCTGTAAGTCGCTTTGGATAACAGCACTAAATGACTAAATGTAAATGTAAATGCATTCTTCGCTCTGCCATCAGGTCTGGGCATGAACTGCATCCTGAGGTTAACTTGGAACAATGAGACAAGACTGGCTGAGAGTAGAGTACTGTTCTGCACTTTTTGAAGCAACAAGTACATCAGTTCTTGTTGGAAATGTATGCGTAAGATGGAAAAATGCAATTTAACAATTTTACCGACAAGGTTTATGAACTGTTAAAAAGAACTTCCCACTCTTGTAGATGAGCATTCAAGACGGTGCCATGTACTTACCAAATGGCACCTGCGCTTCACCACATGCCTGATTTACCCTTGTTATATTGAGTTCCATCTTAAAGCTGGACAGCCAAACACTGCCTTAACACTGGTTTACACTAATATTGTGACCAGAACGAAAGGGGGTTAGCCAAGTACCAGCAGAACACGGCTCTTACCACAGCCCTTAGCACCCAGATGATAAGAGCTACTCTGTGCTTCACAAGCCATCCAGCGATGTTCCATCCACATCAGTTGACGACACAATGATGAGGCATGGCATGCCCAGAGCAGGTGTTTTTGTGGAAAACGACCAGTCTGTCCCACTGCAACACTTCAAGCTGGGGCCCAAAACATCACAACAGAAGTAACAGCTATCCTTATTTATTATTCAAATCTCATCGGCTCACAAAAACTCCATCAGACAATTTCTTACCTGCATAGATTCTAAGCAGGCCAAGCAAAGTTTCACACGCTATCACTTGGCAAGAAAAATAGCGAAGTATAAGCTAATCGAGCATCAACACCTGTTCCAGACATCTAGTGACATAAATAAAGGAACACGAGATGCTCCTCTGCGGGAAAAGTTGAGCGGACATTCAAAGTCGACTAGTGAAAACTGAGGCTTTTTGTGGCAACTGGTGGTTACCAAGAACCCACCCACCTACACTGCCTACAATACAGCTTCACATAAGTGAAGTGAAAGTGACCTGTTTGTCTGGTATGGTGACCCATACCAAAAAATGTGACCTATGCCTTTAACCAATCCAGAGAGTAGTGAACACATGCACAGCAAGTTGTGAACACACATTCACATGGAGCTGTGGGCAGCTATCACTGCAGCACCCAGGGAGCAAGTAGGGGTAAGGTGAACCGGCAACCTTCTGGTCACGAGTCCGACTTTCTAACCTAAGCAGCCACCAACGCTCACAAACGATGCTAAACGACCTCTCAAAGCCCTCCACCTCCATTTCACTATGTCTAACCTTGCTGCATCTGATAAGCAAAATCCTCTTGTCTGTTCCTTTACCAACACAGCTCCACGGCTTGCAGCTTTCCAGGAACAAGGGAGGTCATGCTGATGTATGCCTACGACGGACCAGGGGCCAGACACCATGGCCACTAACACACAAAGAAGTGCCGCATTACCCTGGCATGCAGCGAAAGAGCACAGAAGATGTTTAGTTTTATTTCAGCTCCAACCAGAAATCTTCACAGCCTCCCTATGACGCAAAGCAGCCACAACCCCAGGGTAGGACATCAAGATAGATTTTGTGTGACCTGTGCCCATGTCAACAAGGGGCAACTATAACTTCATACCATCACATGGGAGTTCACAATGCGGGGAGAGTACCGCCCAGCATGTTCTCCAGGTTCAGACTCCCACTGATGCCCAGCTCAGACAGCAACATTCACTCCATGACTGAGAATCAGGCACAGAGGTTTTTACGGAGGTCAGACGGCACCACTACAACATCCATGGTGCCAGCCAAGAGATTCCAACCTTGTCAGATCCTACACAGCTCACGGTACTTCAATGAAAGATACCGGAGCATGACACTTGCTTTTGCCCAGCAATCACTGGAGAAATTGTGAAGGCCAGAGAGCATGCTGCACCCAGCAAGATTTACAAGAGGAACGTGATGTGTGACAAAATTTTATATCATAACTGTTCCCAGCTACGTGAGACAACTTTCCATCTGTTGTTCAAGAAATTTCTGCCACACTGGACGGACTTCCTGTGATTGTAGACCGGTGCTCCCCTATCACTCACATAGTCAAAATGAGCGGGGGCAGGAAGAACTAATCATTAGACGTGTCCATCGCGACTAGTTTTAAAGACACTTGATCTCTGCAAGAGTTGCAAGAACCAGCAAACAGGTGTAGGGCTGTTCTCCCTTGATGTCCTGTTCCACCTGTGTGGAATGATCTGCCTGCTGCTACAAGATCTGCAGATTCTGTAGCCATCTTTAAGAAACGCCTGAAAACCCATCTCTTCCGCCAACATCTGACTGATCTGTTCTGACTCAAATTTCTTCTCTACTCTTTTCTTCTCTACTCTTTTCTTCTCTACTCTTTTCTTCTCTACTCTAAAAAAAAAAAAAAATGTATGAATGAATGATTCTGTATACTGTGTTAGGCTATATGAGACCAGTCTTCTCTTTGATTGCACTTATGCTTTTGTTGTACTTATGCTGTTCTAATTGCTTCCATTACCTACCCCACTTGTAAGTCGCTTGGATAAAAGCGTCTGCTAAATGACTAAATGTAAATGTCCATGCAGGATGGAAAAGATGAAAGGTACTCAAGTTAGGACAATGCCCGACCACATTGGAAACATTCTCTGCTGGTATGTCAAGATGCTGGGGACAAATAGGAACCACCAGTCATCCCGCCATGATGATCCAACTATCCTTCGTGAGCTGAATTTTACATTCAAACATCTGTAGAGGATTTGGCATTAGCCAAATGGTGGGAATCATTAAAAGAAGAGCAATAAACCCCTTCCACTCCCTTTTTTCCTGGTTTCTTGATACCATCACCGGCTCTCTTTACCCAGCATTTTCCTTGCTAATGTACGATCATTAGTGAACAAAATGGATGAGATTCGACTCCGCATCATCAACAACAAAAGACTTTTGAACTGCAATGTCATAATCTTCACGGAAACATGGCTACACAGCGGCATACCGGACAACGCTATTGAGTTAGCGGGCTACAACACACACCGGGCGGATAGAACGGCAGAGGAATCCGGTAAGACAATAAAGCATGGTGCACGAACTCTGTTATTGTCGGGAGACACTGCTCGGCTAACCTTGAGTTTCTCATGGTTAAATGTAGACCGTTTTATCTGCCACGGGAATTCACTTCCACCATTATAACGGCAGCTTATATTCCACCGGATGCTGATGCCAAGCTTGCTGTGAAAGAACTTCATGCAGCCATCAGTAAACAACAGACTGCTCACCCGGAGGATGCAGTTATTGTTGCGGGAGATTTTAAATCACTCTAACTTAAAGACAGTGCTCCCTAAATTTCACCAGCATGTTTCCTGCCACACAAGAGGAAACAAAACTTTGGATCATGTCTATACAAACATGGCTGAAGCTTACGCCGCGACCCCCCTCCCCACCTGTGTCAATCTGATCACCTTTCTTTGTTCCTCACCCCCAAGTATTCACCTCTCATTAATCGTGTGAAGCCATCAGTGAAGAACATCAAGGTGTGGCCTGCGGGGGCAGACTTTACACTCCAGGAAAGGTTTCTACACACAGCCGGGAGTATATTTGCTTCTCAGGCCACCAGTGGCTCTCACACGGACATAGACAGCTACACCTCCTCTGTATTGGACTACATCAATACCACCATTGATAGTGTCACAGCTCAAAAGCGGATCACCATATACCCTAATCAGAAGCCATGGATGAACAAGCAAGTGCACCTCCTGTTGAAAGCACGCAACACCGCCTTCAGATCAGGTGATGCACTGGCCTATAGTTCTACCAGAAAGACTCAGGAAACATAGAACGATAAATAATATTTATTAAACATAATGTTAAAGATATTTGGGCATAGGCCCCGTCAAATAAATGAATCATTTATCCCCCGGACTGAGGACAGGACCCTGACCTGGTGGTGGTGGTGGGGAGGATGGAGGTTTCACTCATGCGTTAGTTTCTGCAAACGAAAGAGAGGGTGAGTACCATCCTTTTATACTACGTGCTGAGGGATGATAGGCTAACCGGTAATTGATTATGATGTGAAGAGTCTTCCTGATAGAACTTGCGTGGAAGCTTACATTTCTACCAGAAAGACTCAGGAAACATAGAACGATAAATAATATTTATTAAACATAATGTTAAAGATCTTTGGGCATAGGCCCCGTCCAATAAATGAATCATGGCAAAATGATTCCGATGTTCCTGCCTGAAGATAGCGCAGGGGCGGAGCCTACCCCAAAAGAGAAAGTAAACAAAATCAACCCACCGGATGATGTGTCTCCTTGCAGTTCCTAAAGGAGAAAGTAAGAGTCGGTCAGCCATGGTTGAAACATGAAGAAACATTAATACCTGCCTTCTATTGATGATGGCGTGAACAACATATCTTGAGGGTAAGTAGTTGCAAATCACTGTTTTATCAGAACCTCCGAAGTGATTATAGGCTTGACGAAGCCGAGTGAACAAGCCAGAGCCTGCACCGGCTAAAAGGGCTTCGAAAAGCCTTCAGATTCTCCAGAAGCCTGCACAGGCTAAATGGGTTTGCATGAGCGAACAGAATTTCCCCCAACAGAATTTTCCGGAGGCCTGCACAGGCTGAATGGGCTTGCACAAGCCAACAAAAATCCCCAACTTATTCCCAGAAGCCTGCTCGGGCTGAATGGGCTTGCACAGCCAAAAAAATAACCCCAACGTAGTTTCAGAAGCCTGCTCAGGCTGAATGGGCTTGCACAAGCCAACAAAAATCCCCAACGTATTTCCAGAAGCCTGCACAGGCTGGATGGGCTTGCAAAAGCACAAAAAGAAATCATAAAATAAACAACAAACATAAAAACGACAGAGCCTGCTCAGGCTGAATGGGCTTGCACAGCCAACAAAAATCCCCGACGTATTTCCAGAAGCCTGCACAGGCTGGATGGGCTTGCAAAAGCACAAAAATAAATCATAAAATAAACAACAAACATAAAAACGACAGAGCCTGCTCAGGCTGAATGGGCTTGCACAAGCCAACAAAAATCCCCAACGTATTTCCAGAAGCCTGCACAGGCTGGATGGGCTTGCAAAAGCACAAAAAGAAATCATAAAATTAACAACAAACATAAAAACGACAGAGCCTGCTCAGGCTGAATGGGCTTGCACAAGCCAACAAAAATCCCCAACGTATTTCCAGAAGCCTGCACAGGCTGGATGGGCTTGCAAAAGCACAAAAAGAAATCATAAAATAAACAACAAACATAAAAACGACAGAGCCTGCTCAGGCTGAATGGGCTTGCACAGCCAACAAAAATCCCCAACGTATTTCCAGAAGCCTGCACAGGCTGGATGGGCTTGCAAAAGCACAAAAAGAAATCATAAAATAAACAACAAACATAAAAACGACAGAGCCTGCTCAGGCTGAATGGGCTTGCACAAGCCAACAAAAAATCCCCAACTTATTTCCAGAAGCCTGCGCGGCTGAAGGGTTTGCATGAGCCAATGGTTTCCCCAAACGTAATTTCCAGGAGCCTGCACAGGCTGGATGGGCTTGCAAAAGCACAAAAAGAAATCATAAAATAAACAACAAACATAAAAACGACAGAGCCTGCTCAGGCTGAATGGGCTTGCACAGCCAACAAAAATCCCCAACGTATTTCCAGAAGCCTGCACAGGCTGGATGGGCTTGCAAAAGCACAAAAAGAAATCATAAAATAAACAACAAACATAAAAACGACAGAGCCTGCTCAGGCTGAATGGGCTTGCACAAGCAAACAAAAAATCCCCAACTTATTTCCAGAAGCCTGCGCGGCTGAAGGGTTTGCATGAGCCAATGGTTTCCCCAAACGTAATTTCCAGGAGCCTGCACAGGCTGGATGGGCTTGCAAAAGCACAAAAAGAAATCATAAAATAAACAACAAACATAAAAACGACAGAGCCTGCACGGGCTGAATGGGTTTACGCGAGCCACTGATTTCCGGGAGCCTGCACCGGCTGAATGGCTTTCATAGGCCGGAGAATTAACTCAAATCTTACAGAGGCTGATATGAGGCTTGCCCAAGCCGTGCAATAAGTAACCTATACTTATATCACCACCACCAGTAATTGCAAAGTAGTACCTTAAGGTTGTAGAGAACGCATGCTGAGCATCCAGGATGGTTTTAGAATCTTGTCGTATATAGGATTCGAATGCCATAGGTGACCATCTGCCCAGGACCTTGATAGAAGAAGTCGGAATCCCACGGGCGGCTGCAGAAGTAGCTGCTCCAATCCTAAATGATTACCCGGTGTAAAGTTGTGAAGACTTGCCACAACTCTCCAGAGCTGCTGCGAGAGGAGTCCTGAACCAATCTTTTGTTATGGGGAAGCCATTGGATAACATAAATAGGGGGGATAATTTGTGATGACCGGGCCGAGTTTGGAGGTCTCTTATCATGGAAGTGAAGTGGTAAATATCTCGTTAGAACGTGAAATGGTAATGTTGATGCCTGTGCGTAGTGTGTCGGTCTTCGAATGTTTAAGGAAAATAGTAAAGTGATTCGGTGAGAAAGTAATATCGGAAAAGGTTAAGTCTCAGGTGGGTCAAAACTTCGGGAGTCATTAGTAAGTTCACCTGGACGCATAAAGCCCTAGAAGGCAGTTAAACACGCCTTCTAGGAGAATATTAGTATATACGGGAATACCCCTTGCGCAGTGAGTAAACCAGTTCCTTTAGAATGGGAAAAGCAATAAGAAGGCGTTATCCATGATTTTTTTTTTTCGAATCTTTAGAAATACCTTTCAGTAGTAGCCGTATGGAGGCAGACGTATTTCGGGTGGGGCTCTTTGTAGAAACTACAAACATGCGAAAATATACATTTAGAATATGTGCATACGGACTCATTGAATTGTAACAAAGCCGAGAGTTGTCAAGGTTATGATTTGACCGCCCACTATTGTCATAGGCTGGGTTTACATGGTCATCACCATGGACAGCAACAGGACCTTGACCAGCGAGAGTGTCCGGGAGCGAGGCAAAGTGTCGGTGAGAGCTGCATACGACACAGGTCAAAGTTTCCTGACCGCCGGAGTAACGCACCAGTAACTCTGTGTCGATGATGGACCAGCCAGCCATGAGTTGAACAATGAGACGAATGAAGCAGATTTAATGGAAATTGATCTATGATATTCAGGTCCATCCCTAGCATTTGGGGCTCTAAACTGATTACAAAATGAGGTCCCCCATGATCTAATGTACACCACAAACTACAGTTATTTATTTATTTATTTAGAAATTAGATATTATTTGTTAGAATGATCTTACTCATTGTATAAACACCATGCACTGTGCTGTGTTTTACCTTTTCTGTTTTCCTGTTTGCCCCTGTAAAGCTGCTTTGAAACAATACACATTGTGAAAAGCGCTATATAAATAAAGTTGAATAGATTAAATTGAACATATTTTTACATATTCTTGTAGCTCAGTGGACAGAGCGTCGCTCCAGCAACTTCGACATCGTGGGTTCGAATCCATGGAATGCACACATACCCTATTCTTGATCCTTTCTTTTCTCATCTTCTTTCCTCTTCTTTCTCTTCTCTGCACCAGACTGATAGTGCCGGATTTCCATATTTTAAACTTAGCACAGTTTAAAGCTAACGCACATGATGATTGACACTGACATGACGAGCATGTAAATTCAATGCTCTAATGGCCAAGGAGGCCCCATGCAAATGGCTATATCGCTTATAAGGTAGGGCCGGCACTGATGATATTCATAGAAAAGGGTGCATCCGTATCTCTGATAAAAGTCCGCCATCACTGCAAGATAAGTGTCCAATTCTTCATGGCGCCCGGGGAAGTTGTGGCAGAGTATGTCTCTGTAAACTCCAAAAAGCGTTTACAAACTCAGAAAATTATCAATTGGGCTGTATCCTCGAATCTGGTGACGTGGCGGATTTCCTCAGAACTTCACAGTCCACCATTTGCCGTTCAGACGCAGGTAAAGGCGTCAGTAGGAAAGCTAAATTAACGTCCTTACCTTAAATGATGTTAGAGCATATTTGGTGCGAAACTGAAGCCGCAGCCGGTGGCCGAATCGTCCGCCGAAGTATTGGGCTTTGAGTGGCTGGTCCTATCACACCTAAAAGACTCTTTACCATCCACACTGGACCCATACCAATTTGCCTACCGTAGCAATAGGAGCACAGATGATGCAATGTCCATGGCGCTGCACTCCGTGCTCACACATATGGATAATAAGGACACTTATGCACGCATGCTGTTTGTAGACTTCAGCTCTGCATTCAATACCGTCATCCCTTCCAAGCTAATCATCAAACTTGGAAACCTAGGCATTAACAATTCAACCTGCAACTGGATTATGGATTTCCTGACGAACAGGCCTCAGCTTGTTAGGTTAGGCCACATCTGCTCCACCACCATCACCCTCAACACTGGTGTACCACAGGGCTGCGTACTGAGCCCCTTTCTCTTCTCCCTTTTCACACTCGACTGCAGACCTGTGAATGGACCTAACTCCTTCATTAAGTTCGCAGACGATACAACAGTGATTGGTCTCATCAGCAACAATGATGAGACTGCTTACAGGGAGAAGGTACGGCACCTGGCCACATGGTGCTCAAACAACAACCTGCTCCTTAACACCTCCAAGACAAAGGAGATCATCGTGGACTTCAGGAAGGCGAAAGGAGGCACACACGACCCCATCCACATTAACGGGACGGCTGTTAAATGTGTTTCCAGTTTTAAGTTCCTGGGGACCCAAATTTCGGAGGACCTGTCCTGGACCACCAACACCTCATGCCTGGTCAAGAAGGCTCACCAGCGTCTCTTCTTTCTGAGGACACTGAAGAAGAACCAACTGTCTTCAACTATCCTGGTGAACTTCTATCGTTGCACAATAGAGAGCATCCTGACCAACTGTGTCACAGTCTGGTACGGGAACTGTTCTGTTGCTGAGCGCAAGGCACTGCAACGGGTGGTGAAAACAGCCCAGTGCATCACAGGAACTACACTCCCTTCAATTGAGGACATCCAGAAGAAAAGCTGTCTGCGTCGAGCTCGCAGCATTCTCAAGGACTCCTCTCACCCTGCTCATAGTTTACTCTCCTGCCTTCCGGTAGGTGCTTCAGGTGCCTCCGGGCAAGAACCAGCAGACTAGGAAACAGCTTTTTTCCCAGAACTGTTTCATTATTTAACTCTGCTCCCCACTGATTCCATTACCCACTCTAACTTTAACTTTAATGCTGCTATTACATTGTTTACATTGCACTACAGGGCTGCCATGCATGACTGAACTGTACACACCAGTACTTCATGTTATCTGCTCTACCGGACTGTTTACACACACATAGCATCATTTGCACTCTATACTGCTCACTTGCACACCAGGAATATTACACTGAAAGCTCATTTGCACTAATGGACTACTTTCATAACTGCATTAACTCATCTACTGCACTATAACTCATCTATTGCATTACTGCATCTATTGCATAACTAACTGCATCTACTCATCTAATGCACTATAACTTCAATAACTGATCTACTGCACTGTAACCTTAATAACTGCATTAACGTTTCTACTGCACTGTAACTTCAATAACTGCACTAACTCATCTACTGAACAGTAACTGTATTATCTGCATCTACTCATGTACTGCACTATAACTCCAATAACTGCATTAACTCATATACTGCACCATACCTTTAATAACCGCATTAACTCATCTACTGCACTTTAACTTTAATAGCTAATGTCTGTAATTAATGCACACACAAGTCACTTGCACTATTGTATAGTCTATATTGGTATCTGTTCAAAATTTGTATATTTTAAGATTATTTAACGCATTTTCCTTTAAGCTAAACTAATTCCTTAACTGAAATCGATGTTTTAAGTATCTCAATTCATGGATGTGATCTTGATAGATCTGGTGGAGAACATATTTGGTGAGCTAAGCTCATTATTTTATCATGCAGCTAAAACCACTACAGGGTCTGTATTTTGTATGGTGGGTTTATATCATCTGAGACGGATTGTTTTTTTAAAACAGGGGAACAATGTAATATAAAGGTTATAAATTGATTTACATTTCAGTCAGTGATATAAGAACGTGATCCCCGAGAAAAAATAACTTTGTTCTTGGTGGAGAAACCCTTGTTGCCAAGCACAGAGGGAAGACATGTCTTATAGTTATTCACCAGGTTTGCACATGTGTCAGGATTAATTTTAGTCCACTCCTTTGTCAATCTTGGCTGTGGCTCAGCAAATTGGAGTTTTAGCCACCTTCACAGATTTCTATAGGAATAGGGTCTACAGACTGGCTGGGACATTTAATGTACTTCTCCTTTAGCCATTTTTTGGTTGTCTGGGCAATATGTTTTGGGTCTTTCTCATGTTAAAGGGACATCCACAACCCATCTTCAGTGATCTAGTTAAGTGGAGAAGGTTCTCATACAAGATTTTAGGGTACATGTGCCTGTCCCTCAGCCCCTCAATGCAGTGAAGTCATCCTGTATACCCGGAGCAGAGAAAAAGCCCAAAAGCATAATGTTTTCAACACTGTGCTTCTCTGCATTGAGGGTGTTCTTGGGGTCCTGGTCAACAATTCTCTCCCTTCAAAAACAGGAGTAAATTTTGGTCTCACAGCAGTGCCACCACTTTCGCCAAAGTGTTGTCTGACTCATTTTGATGTTGATTGTTAGACTTTAGATAAGCCAGGTGGGCCTTCTTTTGCAGTATGACCTTGCGGTGATACAGGATTTAAACATATTGTGGCATAGCTTGTTAACAATTGGTTTGGTTGCTAAACTGCGGTCCCAACTGTCTTAAAATCATTAACAAGCTTCTTCTGTGTAGTTCTGGGCTGTTTTTTAACCTTTCTCATGATCATCTTTATTCCATTGGGGAAATCTTACAGGGAGCTCCAGACCAAGGGCATTTGACAGTTATTTTGTATTTCTTCTATTTCCAAATAATCGCACCAACAGTTGTCTACTTCTCACCAAGCTTATGTGTGTAGCCTTTTCAGGGTTTGTGTAGGTCTACAATCTTGTCCCGAACAACCTTTAAAACCTATTTGGTCTGGACCATGGTGGTGGAGAGGTTGAAATGGAAGATACAGATTCTGGTGGCAGGCTTCTTTTATATACATAAAATGCTGACTTAAGAGTCACTTAGTGACTTTTTAACATTGACAGGACAAATCTTTTTTTCATGTAGGAACATAACCAATCTGTGGAGCAGGGATTCTTGCTATTTGGTAGGGGACCAAATAATTATTTTACTGACCGAAATGCAAATTTATAATTCAATTTATAATCTTTATATAATTTGTTTTATATATTCTGTCTCTATCAGTTAAAATAAACCTACCATACAAATGATAGACCCTTCATTTCTTTGTCAAAAATCAGCAGGGGATCAATAATTATTTCCCTCACTGTTGTTTGAAAACTGCCCAGGAATTTAAGACAGAAGCATAACATTTTACATCAGATGAAAAACTACAACAAGAAAAGACATTCAAATCATCTGCCTGTAAAGACAGAACCTGCCAAAAGTGCTGAGCAAAGCCTGGCCCAAAAACATAGTCTGACCTCCACAGGGTAAAGTGGGATTTAAGCTACCTTTGCATTAATACTCTACTACTTTCACGGTTGTTTTTAGTTTTGGTTTTTGTGTTTCCCTTTTGTGTCTAATGTCGTTATAATGAAATATATACACATACACACATACGAAATATCACCAAAGAGAGCCAAAGCTCTCAACACAAACAAATATGTTTTGCTCAGGAGAAACATGAAACAAACGGTAGTAAACCAAAATAACCTTGCTCCGTCTGTAAAAGTGAAGCTCATAACATCACCAAGTGTCCCACCTTCGCAGCGAAGAGTAGGGAAGACAAAAAGGCATTCATCCATGAAAATCTGCTCTTGTTTGGGTGCCTGAGGAAGGGTCACATGACCAAAGATTGTAAAAGGCGACACACATTCAACATATGCAGCTGTCGTCACCTAGCCTGCTTGCAAGAAGACAGGAAGCAAAGACCTGTGGAAGCAACAACGAATAGCTCCACTTCCACAGAAAATCATGGAAGCTTGGAAACGCACAAAGTTGTAAAAAGTGACATACATCAACACACGTGCTTCTGCTACCCCAAGTATTGTCCCAGTCCTTGTGTCTTCAATAGAAGATCCACACAAAGAAGTACTTATATATGCAATACTGGACACACATTTACTGGACAAAACTGGACTCAATGTTTATCTTAGAAGATGTTCTTGACAAACTAAATGTTGATGCCCAAGCACTAAAACTGAGCACTTTGACGACCATTGACACAATCATCTCTAGCAATAAGCTTTTGTCAAAGCTTTTGGCATTGGCTAACAGTAAAAGAACTGCCAATTCCATCGGCGACATACCCCTAGAATCAGACTTCACCAAGAGAAATTATACACGAGTTCACCCTCGCAGACAACTAGCTAAGTTGTAGGATGAATTGGTAAAGCATGGATATGAAGGTTATGCGTATTTGGCGTGCTGTGCTAGGAGTGGGCTCCGAGCTCACCGGGTCTATCCAAACCCGAAGCAATCTACACTGGTTAGGGCAAGTGCGCCGGGCTTGGAACCGACTCGAGGCCAAAACACTGCCCCCAGGAGATCCTGCTTGACTGAGAGGAAAATGAGAGGAGTTGGGGTGGGGGAGGGATGTTAAACTTGCGAGATGTATCAGGTAAGACTGCTTGTCTATTTATTATGGAGCTTGCTTGAGCTAAAAGGGTAAATGCTTTGATTGCTGATGTTGTACCAGCCGAGATCATTGTGATGATGTCACATGCTCAAGCTGTATTTGATTGCTGATGATAGACCGGCGGGCTGAAAATATGCTTAGGTTTCTCACGAACTTTGTTAAAAAAACATAATTTAACAAGTTCACCCTGGCAGATAAGGAGCTAAGTTGTAGGATGAATTGAAAAAAGCATGGATATGAAGGTTCCCTTTCTGTCGGTCTCTCGACGTTGTGTCGTGAACGACAGATGGGGTTCGCCCTTGAGAACCTATCAACTCTGACTACTAAAGAAAAGGCCAAAGAAATTTGGCGAATGAAATTTGCATGCCGGACTCCGCCCCCGGATATCCGGTATAAAAGGAAGCCGGCGTGCAGCATTCATTTACCTTTTGTTCTTCAGAGCCATCACTCATGATTACAAATCTAAAGATTCTACAAATCTAGCTACATACAACAGCACTGATGGATCCACTGACGGATACAACTGTTCCAGCGGATCGTCCCTTCTGCAGCAACCTTCCCCTGGGTGTCTCGGCGGTTCCAGTGGTGTCAGAGCAAAATTTCAAAGTCCTTTTCAGGGCTTAAAACTCTACAGCGCGGCATGTCCCGCTGTTCTCTTGGGTGCGGTACCCTCATCGAGGAGGGGGATGGACACGATCGCTGTGTTAGGTGTCTGGGCGTCCAGCACGCCGAAGCAGCGTTCGTTGACACATCTTGCCCGCACTGCGGGCAGATTGTCATGCAGGAGTTGCGGTCACGGTTGGCTGTCTTCCTACGGGAACCAGCCAACATTTCGTCTGCTACCCGGGCTGTGACATCTATGGCTACGGCCCGGATCTCCGACCCGGTTAGCGGCGTTAGTGATTTGGGGAATCCTGCGAACGTAAACCCGCCAGCCAAGTGCTCACGGGCCGCTCGCACCTCAGTACGCTCTTCTGAACGCTCCCAAACCGGCGGTGGCACACCGTCCGGATCCTCCTCCGCGCATTCGGAAACGGAGCACGGAGTAGATGAGATGTTTATCGCAGCATCAGAGGGAGAGCTGGCATCCGACAATGAACAATCCGAGATTCCCCCCCCCGGGGGGCAGAGCTCAGGAGGAAGCAGAAGTCGAGATGTCGGCCATGCTAACTCGGGCTGCCGCGAGCATTGGGCTGCAATGTACACCATTGCCTCTCCCCCAACGCTCGCGGTTGGACACGTGGTTTCTGGGGTCGGAACGCGGTGCCAAACCGCGCCCACCCCCGGTTCCATTTTTCCCGGAGGTGCATGAGGAGCTGTGTCGGACCTGGAGCGCCCAATTCACGGCTCGTTCCTTGCAGACCAGCTCCGCCTCCCTCACCTCCCTCGATGGTGGGGCAGCCAAGGGCTATGTCGACGTCCCCCAGGTGGAGCGTGCGGTTGCGGTGCATCTATGCCCGCAGACGGCGGCCACCTGGAGGACCCGACCTCGTCTTCCGTCCAAAGCCTGTAAGACTTCTGCTTCCCTGGTGGCGAAGGCTTACAGTGCTGCGGGCCAGGCTGCCTCCTCTCTCCACGCCATGGCCATCCTGCAGGTCCATCAGGCGAAGGCATTGAGAGAGCTCCACGAGGGTAGGGCCGACCCGGGTGTCATGCAGGAACTCCGCGCCGCCACTGACCTCGCTCTAAGGGCGACTAAAGTGACGGCGCGGGCTTTGGGTCGGACGATGCCCACTCTGGTGGTCCAGGAGAGACACCTCTGGCTCAACCTTGCGAGAATGAGTGAAGCCGACAAAGTACGCTTTCTCGACGCACCCATCTCGCAGGGTGGGCTGTTCGGTGACACCGTTGAGAGCTTCGCGCAGCAGTTCTCGCCGCTAAAGGAGCAGACGGAGGAGATAAGCCACATCCTACCACGCCGCGACTCGACCGCCCCCAGGCCTTCGAGTTCCCACGCACCACCTGCTCCCCGACAGCCCAGGGCTTCTTCGAACTCTGCACCGGTTAAAGTGCACCCCCAGGCTGCACCCCGGAAGAGGAGTCCGAAGGGAAGGCCCCCTCCTCGCCAGCAACCTCCCAGGAAGAAGCGACCCTGACGAGAAGACGCCGGGGAAAGCAACATCTGGCCCAACCATCACAGTACCATCTCTGACCGGTCGGTATGGAACGCATCCTGCCTCGCCCACTTGCTCACAAAGAGAGTTGTTTCCCCCGGGGGTTCATTCCAGCCGATCGCACACTCTCCCGGACTGTGCTCGGCGAACACACATACGACAACTGTCACCACTCTCGAACCGAGAGTGCGTGCCGTTGTCCCGCCAGGCAGGCAAAAAGGCGGAGCCAACCTTCCCTCCGGGGAAACCTCGGCGACATTCGGTTGGCTCCACCTGCCAACGAACCACCCTCCGTGGGAATGGTGAAGCAGGCCGTCCCCTTGGTCCCCCTGTCACAGTCCCTGGGAGCTTGGCAAAAGTTGACCACACTGTCTCGGTGGCTAATGCGGACGGTCCGTCTCGGCTACTCGATCCAGTTCGCCAGGGCCCCTCCCAAGTTTCGGGGCATCATCTCCCCCTGTCTCAGAGGCAGAGACGCCTCCGTGCTTCGGGCAGAGGTCTCCACCCTCCTGGCGAAACAGGCGATCGAGTCCATCCCACAAGCCGAGATGTACAGCGGGTTTTACAGCCCGGTCTTCATCGTTCCAAAAAAAGACTGAGGGTTGCGCCCCATTCTGGACTTACGATGTCAGGATTGGTTCGTGGCAATCGACCTGAAGGACGCTTACTTTCATGTCTCGATTCTCCCTCGACACCAACCGTTCCTATGGTTCGCTTTCGAGGGTCGGGCATATCAGTACAGAGTCCTCCCCTTCGGTCTATCCCTGTCTCCACGAGTCTTCACAAAGATCTCTCCGGGAGAGAGGTGTGCGAATACTCAACTATCTCGACGACTGGCTTATCTTGGCACACTCGCGAGATCTGTTGTCTACACAGAGGGACATGGTGCTCCGGCACCTAGATCGATTGGGTTTTCAGGTCAACCGAGAAAAGAGCAAACTCTCCCCAGCGCAGAGAATCCTCTTTCTCGGTATGGAACTCAACTCTCCTATGGAACTCAAGGCTCCTGGGACACATGGCATCTTCCGCGGCAGTAACACCCCTCGGATTGATGCACATGAGACCGCTTCAACACTGGCTACAGAGTCGAGTTCCGAGGACGGCGTGGCACACCGGCAGCAGGCGTATGGTGGTAACTCCTGTTTGCCGACGTACCCTAACCCCATAGTCTTTCATGACCTTTCTCCGAGCGGGAGTGCCCCTCGGACAGGCTACGAGGCACGTCGTGGTGACGACGGACGCCTCGCTGCAGGGGTGGGTTGCAGTGTGCAACGGGCACGCAGTAGCGGGGCGCTGGACGGGCCCCCGGCTGCGCTGGCATATCAATTGCCTAGAGTTGTGGGCTGTACTGCTTGCACTGAGAAGGCTCCGGCCCCTAGTGCAAGGTCAGCACGTACTGGTCCGCCTAGACAGTACCACAGCTGTAGCGTACATCAATCGCCAGGGTGGCGTGCGCTCACGGCAACTAACACAACTTGCCCGACGCCTCCTCCTGTCGAGTCAGCAGGTGATCCGCTCCCTGCGGGCCACCCACATCCCAGGCGTACTGAACGAGACAGCCGACGCGCTCTCTTGCCAGTACACACCCTGCGGAGAGTGGCGACTCCACCCTCGTGCAGTCCAGCTTATTTGGGTGCGGTTCCGACTGGCCCAGATAGACCTCTTTGCCTCCCGCGACACCACCCGTTGTCCGCTTTGGTACGCCCTGACCGAGGCCCCCCTCGGCATGGATGCCCTAGCGCACAGCTGGCCACGAGACAAGTGGAAGTACGCCTTCCCCCCAGTGAGCCTCCTTGCACAGACACCGTGCAAGGTCAGGGAAGAGGAGCAACAGGTGTTACTGGTTGCGCCGTTCTGGCCCAACCGCACTTGGTTCTCGGAGCTGATGCTCGTACGAGGAGACGGGACGAGGAGATCCTGAGTAGGTTACAGCCCGCTGTCGCTGAAACCATCACACAGGCCAGAGCGCCTTCCATTAGGCGGTTATACGCCTACAAATGGCGCCTCTTCTCATCCTGGTGTCTCTCCCAAAGAGAAGACCCACAGAGATGCTCGGTCAGGATCGTGCTGTCCTTTCTACAACAGAGATCATCTCATAACATCTCCCCTTCCACACTGAAAGTGTATGTAGCCGCAATTGCCTCTCATCACGACTCAGTGGACGGAAGGTCTCTAGGGCAGCACGACCTGGTCACTAGGTTTCTAAGGGGCGCGAGAAGACGCAACCCGCCTCGTCTCCGCTCCATACCCTCATGGGACCTGAACGTGGTCCTGAGGGGCCTTTCCGAGCCCCCCTTCGAGCCCCTTGAAGCTTCCGATCTTTCTCACCTATCGAGTAAGACGGTTCTTCTTATGGCGCTCGCCTCCTTCAAGAGGATAGGGGACCTCCATGCATTCTCTGTGTCCCCGGATTGCCTTGATTTCGGCCCTGGCGACTCTCACGCTAACCTGAGACCCAGGCCCGGATACGTGCCCAAAGTTCCCACTACTCCCTTTTGGGACCAAGTGGTGAACTTGCAGGCGCTCCCCATCGGGGAGGAAGACCCAACCCGGTCCGTATTGTGTCCAGTACGCGCACTGCGCCTCTACTTAGACCGCACACAGAGCTTCCGCAGTTCTGATCAGCTTTTTGTCTGTTTTGGAGGACAGCAGAAGGGAAAGGCTGTCTCCAAGCAGAGATTAGCGCACTGGATCGTGGGTGCCGTTACGACGGCATACCGGTCACAGAATCTACCATGTCCATTGGCGGTCACGGCTAACTCCACTCGTGGTATAGCCACCTCATGGGCACTGGCCAGAGGCGCGTCTCTAGCAGACATTTGTAGAGCTGCGGGTTGGGCTACGCCCACCACCTTCGCAAGGTTTTACAACCTTCGCGTAAACCCGGTGTCAGCCCACGTCCTACGTGGCGACATGTAGGATCGGCATCCGGGAGGGCGTATGCCTGCGAAAGCACCTTCCCACCCTCCAAGAGGTTGGGTCAGTGTGCTATCTACCTTTTCTTCTTACCCAAACACATGGCTAAGAAAATTGATACCTCACCAACCTTCCTTCTCAACTCAACTTTATTTATATAGCGCTTTTTACAATTTTCATTGTTAAAAAGCAGCTGTACATGAGACACATTGAATACAAGTAAAAAACTAAAGGCATATACCTGTTAAAACAAGAAAAAGGTGAAAACAACAAAGACAGACATACAAATGCTCCACACACACAATATGCAAACATATATACACACACACATTGACATAGACGCACACACACACAGTGAAAGCACACATTGGCGATAAAGGAGAAAGAACCACAGGTCAAATATTAAACGGACTATAAATTCTTATATGCAATATTAATTATGTCTAATTTCTGAATTCTAAAGCAGCCGCCCCGGCCAGGCAGATAGTGCAAAACAATATGCAAACGGTGGTGAGGAACCCAAAATTCCCATCGAGAAAACAAACCTCAGGAGAACCTAGGCCCAACCAGGGGATTCCAGTTACCCTCTGGCAAAAGCTGCTGCCTCTGCACAAGCTCAACAGTGCTTGCACAACAAGGCTAAATAAAAATAAAAATGATAGATTTAAGATTATCATTAACAAACTAATAACATTTGAAATGTTGTAGGAAAATCAAAGTTGTCGCGTCCTTTATCCAGCTCTATCCTCTTAGCTCTTGTCAGGTCACCGCTTCCCATTCTCAGCTCTGCCATCAGATCTAGGCATGAACTGCATCCTGCGGTAACCTTGGAACAAAGAGACAAGACTGGCTGAGAGTAGAGTACTGTTCTGCACTCTTTGATGCAACAAGTACATAATTTGTTGTTGGATGTGTTCCTGGTTCCGGTTGATCTAAATAATGCAGCCTAAATCCTCTGAGGATTAATATTATGGAGGTGTAGTGTATGCAAGATTAAAAAGATGAGTCTTTAGTCTAGATTTAAACTGACAGAGTGTGTCTGCCTCCCGGACCGTGCAGGGAAGAATATTCCAAAGTTTAGGCGCTAGATAAGAAAAGGATCTACCACCTGCACTTGATTTTGAAATTCTAGGTATTACCAACTGACAGGCCTTTACGCCTGAGAGCGTAATGTACGTGGAGGTCTGTAATACAATAGAAGTTCATTCAAATACTGCGGCGCTAGACCATGTAGGGCTTTATAGGTAATAAGCAAGATCTTAAAGTTAATGCGATGCTTTATAGGTAACCAGTGCAAGGTTGACAGAACCGGGGTTATATGCTCATACTTTTTTGTACGTGTAAGAACTCGAGCTGCCGCGTTTTGAACAAGTTGCAGTTTTTGTAATAGGCCTGGAGGGCATCCACCTAGAAGTGCATTACAATAATCTAGTCTTGATGTCATGAATGCATGAATTAATTTCTCTGCATCTGACAGTGACAGTATATGACGTAGTTTAGATATATTCTTAAAATGGAAAATGCAATTTTACAGGTGTTGGCGACATGGCTTTCAAATGACAGAGTACTATCGAATACAACGCCAAGATTCTTAGCTGATGACGAGGATTTTATGGAGCATCCGTCAATCGTTAAGCAGTATTCTTGGTTGTTACGTGTAGCGCCTCTCTAGCGTGTTTCACTATAATGAGAGGTAGCTATCCTGAGTTCTATTAATTTCTTCTTACACAAATAGGTGAGTTTCACTAATAAATGTATCCGTATTCAACCTGTGTGTGTGTGTAACTCCTGTTATGAAACACTTTTAAAGTTAACCCAAGAATTACTCTTTCCCCCTAATCAATTTTAAAAACATCAAAAGAGACAGTAACCACAACGCTTTGATACACAATATATCAGATTTAGTTAGAAAAGGTGTTTCAATGTAAACAGGTATTGATAAACTCACTTTTCACATCACAAAAGCATTTAAATCACATACAAACAGTATAAGGCCCAAGAAAATAAAATAGCCGGCAAGACTCTAGTTTAAATTTGAAATACCCTTCAAATAGTCCAATGCTGCAGGCCTGAATGTAGCTTGGGTACATTGTAACCTTAAACCAAATGGCTGCTTCACCACACGGGCCAAAATAAAAATGGTACCTTATATACTGAATACAGATGCAACCTCACACGGACCGGATCAAAGGCATCAACCACAGGAAACAGGACGAAAAGAGTTGAAGAGAAGATTGTTGACGTGGAAAGTCACATCGTCGACGAGACCGGCAAAGTCCACACTCGGTAACACTAGACGGCTCCGTCAAGGTCTTTGCTCATCGACACTCTCACAGTTCCACACGGGCTTAACCACTCGAGATCGCTGGCCGCTAGCTCGTTAGCGAAGTCCATGCAAAATGCTAAACCTAATCTCCGTCTTCATGTGCGGAGTATGCCACTCGCACCGACAGAAATTCACCATTAAAGTGAATATCAGAATCCGGGTTGAACACTTTCACTAAAACGGGTGCATAGCTATATCAATCTTAACCACGTTTTTCTTATCAGAGCCACAAAAATCCTCGCCTCTCTCGCTTGTCTCGTGTCTCGCCACTCGAGATCTAATTTTTCTTTTTCTCCCCTTTGACCTCAACTGTGATTGGCCCATTACAAAACTTTCAGAAATAACATAAATTCACAAATATTATTAACCAAAAAATATTGAACCTTTTAAATGTAAAACATGAACATAGTACAATGAACATAAAATCAAACTGGTATAACAAACTAATGATTAAAGATCAACCGGGTTACACCCTCCCCCTTTTAAATGTCTGCGTGTCCTCATCAGACACTAATACTAACAAAGGATTCATAAGGGAATAATAACCAGTGTGTCTAGTGTTTTCCTATTTTAATGACTATCCCTCTATGTACAATAGTCAAAGGCTCATCCCTTGATCTACCAGGCTCATCATAGGTAAGTCTAATAGTTGGCTTGACAGTTCTCTTAGGTCTAGGCTCAGATGTGGGCTGCACTCTATTCTCCTGGACCTCAGATATTACTTCTTGTTCAGACTCCGTTCCAACTTCACTAATCTCTTCCAAAGATACTTCTGGATCACAGTCCTCATTCTCAGGTCCTGGTTCATAGTTATGGTCAACCTCTTCGGGACCTGAATCATTTTCCTGTTCTGTTTCAGGGTCATCTTCTAATTCAATTACGGGCCTAGCAGTATTTATCACCCTTGGGAGAGTCTCTCTTCGAGTGCAATGGTGAGTGACATAATACTCCATGTCAGAGGAAGAATCAGAAAACTCCTGTAACTCTCGAATCTCTGGTCTAGAGTCCATTTGACTTCTCCTACGAGTGTCTGCTCTGCTCTGGGGTTTCTCAGGCGGATCAACTTCTTGATCAGTGAAAGGGATTCTCACCAGCTGTCCAATCGGAAGAAGGTGGTCCCTGTGTATAGTTTTTGTCCCTAACCTTCCATCTTCCCGCTTGATCTTGAACACAGGTAGGTTTGGCATCTTTCCAACGACAACATACGGGTCGGAACTCCACTTGCTTTCCAGTTTGTGCTTGCCTTTCAAACCTAGATTCTGGAGCAGCACTCTGTCGCCAATCTCTATGGACTGAAAGGTAACTCGGCGATCATACAACTTCTTGTTTCTCTGGTGACGTTTGTCTGCAGCATTAGAGGCTAACTTGTAGGCTTGCTTTAAATCTTCCTTCAACTTGGTGACATATCGGGTGTGAGACGGCTCCTCTATGCCATCTGGGGACGTTCCAAAACACAGATCAACAGGAAGTCTCGCCTCTCTGCCAAACATTAGATGGTAAGGGGAGTAACCGGTGGCATCACACTTAGTACTGTTGTACGCGTGGACCAGGTAAGGCACATGTTGACTCCACGTACGCTTCTTCTCCCGGCCTAACGTACCAAGCATGGAGAGCAGAGTTCGGTTGAACCTTTCTGGCTGAGGGTCTCCTTGCGGATGATACGGCGTTGTCCGTGACTTGCGTATCCCCATCAAGGTCAACAGTTCTCGGATCAGACGGCTCTTGAAATTTCTTCCTTGATCCGAATGGATCCTTGAAGGCAGTCCATAATGTATGAAATATTTCTCCATCAGGACCTTTGCCACAACATGGGCCTTCTGGCTTTTAGTTGGGAAAGCCTGGGCGTATCTCGTGAAATGATCCGTTACCACTAACACGTTACTTATGCCTTTGGAGTCCGGCTCCATGGAAAGAAAGTCCATGCACACTAAATCCATAGGCCCCTGACTTACGATCTGGTGCAATGTAGCAGCTCTCTGTATGGGGGTCTTGTGAGTGACACACTCCCCACAGTTCTTGATGTACTCTTCCACGTGCATCGACATCCTAGGCCAGAAGAATCTACTACGGAGCAGGTCAACCGTTCTTTCTTGTCCAAGATGCCCCACGTCATCATGCATGGCCCGCATAACCATCTCCCGGAACTCTCTTGGCAGGATGAGTTGATTGACCACATCTCCGGATGGTCTCTTAGTGTACCGATACAGCAGTCCATCTTTCATGGACAGCTTCCCAGCTTCTCTTTTCAATCTGGACAATTCAGGACTCATGTTCCCCTCCTCTGGCCAGTGCCCAGTCTTGATGGCTTGGATGGCCGGTCCAATGGCTTCATCCTCTTCTTGCGCCTTTCTGAGACTCATTTTGGACATGAGTTCCAGGGACTTTAACTCCATGTGTGTTGGAAACGCATACAGGTCGGGAACACAGTGGGGAGATGCTCCAAGCTGAGCAACATAGACTGGAGTACTACGTGCAGAGTCTGTGTTGCAGACTCTCTGGCAGATGGTTTTCACTCCAGACTGAGGTATAGTCACCCAGCCATTGTCATCCTCCTCTGGCATATTTCTGGACAACAAGTCGGCATCAATGTTTTGTCGGCCCGGGCGATACTGCACATCAAACTCGTATGTTGATAGGGCAGCAAGCCAGCGATGCCCTACCGCGTTGAGCTTGGCTGAGGACAGCACGTACGTCAGGGGGTTGTTGTCATGCGTACGGTGAATCTTGCCCCATACAAATAGTCGTGGAATTTATCAACTACTGCCCACTTGAGAGACAAAAATTCCAGCTGATGTATAGGGTAGTTTCTCTCTGCAGAGCTGACTTTTCTGCTTGCAAAGGCAACTGGTCTCAAACCTCCAGGGTGTTCTTGGTAAAGAACAGCACCCAGACCCTTCAAGCTTGCATCCACATGCAGGATGTATGGACGTTGTGGATTGGCAAACGCCAGAACAGGCGCATGTGTCAGACAGTGAATTATGTGATGAAACGCATCTGTACAGAACTTGTCCCATCTTTCTCCGAACGGTTCTGATTCTTTCAAGTAGACTTTGTTCACATCTTGGTCATACTTCTTTCTCTTCTGAGTTGGAGCATAACCCTTTGTGAGTTCAGTCAGTGGCCTTACAATTTCAGAATAGTTCTGGATGAATCGACGGTAATAACCACAAAATTCTAGAAAAGATTGTAACGTCTTAAGGGTTGTTGGCATGGGCCATGCAGTGACGGCCTCAATCTTGTTTGGATCTGGGGCAACTCCATCTGCAGACACAATGTGCCCCAGGTACTTGACCCTCGGCAGACAGATCTGACACTTATCCACTGAAAGCTTCAACCCAACTTCACCGAGACGATCTAGGACCTTGAGCAGTCTTTCTTCGTGTTCCTCAAGAGTTTTTCCAAACACGATCACATCATCCAGGTACACCAGCACCTGTAAGAGGTTCATGTCACCTACAGCCTTCTCCATCAACCTCTGAAAGGTTGCTGGTGCCCCTGTAATGCCTTGAGGCATTCGCTCGAACTGGAAAAATCCTAACGGGCAAATGAATGCAGTCTTCTCTTTGTCCTCTTCGGAAATGGCTATCTGGTAGTAGCCCGAACGCAAATCAAGTACAGAAAACCACTGACTTCCTGTTAAAGCATTCAGCGCATCTTCAATGCATGGTGTTGTGTACTGGTCGGGTATGGTTCGGCTATTCAATAGTCGGTAATCTATGCACATCCTAATAGCCCCAGTCTTCTTTCTGACTACAACTATAGGGGATGCATAGGGGCTCCGCGACTCCGCTATGATCCCAGCCTGCAGCAGTTCTTGTAAATGCTTTCTGACGTCTTCGATATCTGCTGGTGCTAGCCGGCGTGATCGTTGACGGAAAGGGCGGGAATCAGAAAGTCGGATTCTGTGCTCTACTCCTCTGGCTAATCCCACATCCCACTCGTGCATAGAGAAGACATGAGACTTCTGACCCAGTTTCTTACATAATCTGTTCTTCCACAGCTCAGAGATGGGGAAGTCTCCAAAATTTATCAGGCTCTCGTCAAAGTCAGAGGAAGCAGTCTCCGCAGGAGAAATCGTTGCAACTGAATCAATGTGGTACACACATCCAAGCACTGTTCCCACAGGTATGGAAGTTTCTCTTGAAGATTCATTTTTTAGTAATATTCTCAAACTGTGGACATCCAATGCCCCGCTGGGCACAACCATGGGGTGAAAAATCACATCTGCAGGTAAGGCAGCTGCGGGTGAGGAGTCAATCATCAGGATTTCTTGAGCAACAGGCTTCCTCAGCTCGACTTTACACACAACTTGAATGTCACCATCTGGAGGTAGGACCAAGGGGCCTGGACCCATCCATCGGACACGACCCGCCTCCTCCTCTTGGACTGCCACACCCTTTAGAGCAGGTTGATCTTCCTTAACATGAACACGAAACCCTAGAGTACGGGTGACATCAACGCCATTGTCTTTGCATTGATTAACCAAGCGTCTAATGTGGCTCGCGTTGGTGCCCACAATGACCGACGTCTTATCTTCACTCCTGGGGTTAGGACATATGAGAGCTAGGACAGTAACAGTCTGACTGGTTCCTAACACCTCAGCTGGATACTCCACATCAACTACTACGTAGCCACGGTAAGGGTAGCTAGCTCCAGATTCACTTAAACCCCACAGGGAAAGACCAGCTACTGGCTGAATGGGGATGTCCGACAAGTACTTCTGGTACCAGGGTTCAAAAATGATCGTCACCTGAGATCCACTATCTAACAGAGCAGTGCAGGGTTGTCCATTAACCTTCAGCGGCACCAGGCTAGGCGGTCCAACTAAACCATCAGGAATATGAACACTCTCAGGCATGTCAGCGATACTTTCCTTAACAGAACAGTTAACTTTATTAGCGGTGGCATCACTGGACGGCTGGTGGTTCTTGGACAGCTTTAAAGCTTGGATAAGTCTTTTGATAACTTTAGCCTGGTTTTCTTGGCTTTGACACTTCCTGGCAAAATGCCCACTCTCACCACATCGATAGCAGAAATGTTCCTCCGATACTTTGAATGATCGTTGTGAGCTGGCTACTGCTTTGGAGGTATTCACAGCTGAAACGGCAGCTTGAGGTTCAGCTACTTTATTTGTGACTTTCTGTTGCAAACGCTTCATTTGTTTTTTCAAAGCTGCTATATCACTGTCCGAACTGCACTCACTGTACACTACCTTGGGGGGAATTTTCTCGCTGCTAACTGACGGGTCTTGTGCTGGCTTTGACATGACAGCAGCCACCTGAGGGCTCACCTCAGGATCACTGGCTCGTATTGCTTTTACAATGTCAAGCGCCGGTCCTCTAAGACTTTCCATCAATCTCCGCCTCTTCTCTTTGTGAGAGCAGTCACACTCTTCAACCATAAGCCGTGCTTGACCCATCCAGTGGTCGAACTGCTCTTCTCCAGCAGGGGTGGGTAACATCCCAGAGAAAGTTCGTAGACGGCGATAGCTTCCATGCTCACCTGAGGACTTGGACGTCTTGTCCAGTAAATCACCCACGGCTCGCAGAATGGCCTCTGTTGACTTAGCAGCAGCCCCATCCTCAGAGAGCAATGTGTGAAGGTCTTCAACCTGTTTACCTGGAGCCTGTGAGGTTCTGGGGATATCAACATGTGCATTGGCTCGTGCAGCTGCATCTGCTATGATAACAGGCCATGGCCCTCCACCATTGATAGGAAGCACTTCAACGGGAACGATATCACCTTTAACTTCTTCCTTACATTCACACAGGACCAAGTATCGGTTTAGATGGTTGTTGAAAATCCGGCCTCTGACTCGCACACGTCCCAAGCACTTCACTGTTTGCATTGTCTCTTCTATTGCACCTGGGTCTACATCTTCACACGTGAGAACCATAACTGCATGAGCCTCATCTAATGCCTCACCACGGCACCATCCCTTAAGGTCTGATACTAGCTCTTTCGTATGTTCCATTTACGCTATAGTAAGCACTATTTAAAGTTTCCGAATGCTAATTTTCAATGCCAAATAAAAACCCACACTATTGATCTCAGCGGTGCCTCCAATTTATGTAGCGCCTCTCTAGCGTGTTTCACTATAATGAGAGGTAGCTATCCTGAGTTCTATTAATTTCTTCTTACACAAATAGGTGAGTTTCACTAATAAATGTATCCGTATTCAACCTGTGTGTGTGTGTAACTCCTGTTATGAAACACTTTTAAAGTTAACCCAAGAATTACTCTTTCCCCCTAATCAATTTTAAAAACATCAAAAGAGACAGTAACCACAACGCTTTGATACACAATATATCAGATTTAGTTAGAAAAGGTGTTTCAATGTAAACAGGTTTTGATAAACTCACTTTTCACATCACAAAAGCATTTAAATCACATACAAACAGTATAAGGCCCAAGAAAATAAAATAGCCGGCAAGACTCTAGTTTAAATTTGAAATACCCTTCAAATAGTCCAATGCTGCAGGCCTGAATGTAGCTTGGGTACGTTGTAGCCTTAAACCAAATGGCTGCTTCACCACACGGGCCAAAATAAAAATGGTACCTTATATACTGAATACAGATGCAACCTCACACGGACCGGATCAAAGGCATCAACCACAGGAAACAGGACGAAAAGAGTTGAAGAGAAGATTGTTGACGTGGAAAGTCACATCGTCGACGAGACCGGCAAAGTCCACACTCGGTAACACTAGACGGCTCCGTCAGGGTCTTTGCTCATCGACACTCTCACAGTTCCACACGGGCTTAACCACTCGAGATCGCTGGCCGCTAGCTCGTTAGCAAAGTCCATGCAAAATGCTAAACCTAATCTCCGTCTTCATGTGCGGAGTATGCCACTCGCACCGACAGAAATTCACCATTAAAGTGAATATCAGAATCCGGGTTGAACACTTTCACTAAAACGGGTGCATAGCTATATCAATCTTAACCACGTTTTTCTTATCAGAGCCACAAAAATCCTCGCCTCTCTCGCTTGTCTCGTGTCTCGCCACTCGAGATCTCTTTTTTCTTTTTCTCCCCTTTGACCTCAACTGTGATTGGCCCATTACAAAACTTTCAGAAATAACATAAATTCACAAATATTATTAACCAAAAAATATTGAACCTTTTAAATGTAAAACATGAACATAGTACAATGAACATAAAATCAAACTGGTATAACAAACTAATGATTAAAGATCAACCGGGTTACATACGTATAGCAGTTTTCGGTCCAGTAAGTAACACTTCTGTTTTGTCCGAGTATACTAGTAAAAAATTGTTACTCATCCACATTTTTAAGTCAACTATGCAATCCTTTATTCGATGAAACTGCTGGGTTTCATGAGGCTTCGAGGAAATATAAAGTTGAGTATCATCAGCATAACAGTGAAAGCTAATTCCGTGTCACTTTATTATATCTCCTAGAGGTGGCATGTATAATGCAAAGAGCACAGGCCCCAAGACTGAGCCCTGTGGTACACCGTACTGGACTTGTGATTTGCGGGACACCTCATTGTTTATTGCTACAAATTGAAAACGGTCGGATAAATAAGACTTGTGGCGGGTTGAGGAACGAGAGCAGACAACAGATGGTTTAACCATGCCCGAAGGGAGCTTTTATTATTCACGTGTTCAAGAGTCGTGACAGGTAAGTAGGGGAATTAGGTTGACGCTCGTGGTAGACGTGACTCCTTGGCTCTCTTCTTCTTCGGGCTGGGTAGGACGTCTTTTGGCTGCTTCCGTGAAGTCTGCCGTCCTTAGTCGCTCTCTGTCTTGTAGAAAAGAAACCAGTATTAGTTATAGGAGAAACCGGATAGTGCTCTGCCTTCCGCCTTGGTTTCACCGGCTTATATCCGGGAGTATTGAGTGGCTGCAGCTGTGGAGCAATCTGCAGACGCGATTGTCGTTGGTTCCCATGGCGACGCTGATTACGCACCGGCGGACTCGCCACACTCCCCCCCCCAAGCGTCGTTCTGGTCCGGGGTATCTTCCTGTCTGAAGAAAACTTGAAATGAAAAGGGGGAGGGAGCGTACCTGACCGAGATGTCCAACCTGACCACAACCTGGAGAGTCCATCGGCATTGCCATTGGAAGCGCCAGACCGATGTACAATTTTAAAGTGGAAGTCCTGGAGTGCGAGAAACCACCTGGTGATACGAGGGTTAGTATCCTTCGCCTTGGCCATCCAGATCAACGGTGCGTGGTCTGTTACCAGTGAGAATGTTCTGCCTAGCAAATAATACCGCAACTCCAGAACTGCCCACTTTATGGCGAGGGCTTCCTTTTCGACTGTGGCATACCGGGACTCTGCAGGGGTGAGCTTCCGACTAAGATACAGGACCGGGTGCTCCTGTCCTCCCTTCTGTTGAGAGAGTACTGCTCCCAGTCCGAGGTCGGAGGCATCCGTATGAAGGACAAAGGGACAGCCAAAATCGGGGGCATGTAGAACCGGAGTTGACAAAAGGGCCTGCTTTAATGTCTGGAATGCTATCTCTGCTTCCGAACTCCAATTTACCTTCTCTGGCTGTCCCTTCTTGGTCAGGTCGGTCAGGGGACTGGCAATGGAGGAGAAGTCAGGAATGAAGCATCTATAGTAGCCCGTTAACCCAAGGAAGGCACGTAACTGTGTCTTGTTGATAGGGCGGGCTGCCCTCTGGACTGCTTCGACCTTTTGTGTCTGAGGTTGAACTAGTCCCCGGCCAACTCGAAAACCAAGGTATTGTGCTTCAGCTAATCCGAGGTGGCACTTCCTTGGGTTCGCGGCCAGCCCCGCTTTCCTGATATCGGACAGCACTCTCCGTAACCTGACGAGGTGTTCATCCCAGTTGCTAGAGTGAATTACGAGGTCGTCCAGGTAAGCGGCTGCATACTCTTGATGAGGTCTTAGCAATATATCCATCATACGTTGGAATGTGGCAGGTGCTCCATGCAGTCCGAAAGGCAACACCCGATACTGCCAATGTCCGGAAGGTGTACTGAAGGCAGTTTTCTCCCTTGATTCCGGGGTGAGGGGCACCTGCCAATAACCTTTTGTGAGGTCCAAGGTTGAGATGAAGCGTGCTGAACCTAACCTATCGAGTAACTCATCCACTCTGGGCATTGGATAACTGTCAAACGTGGACACCTCGTTCAGCCGACGAAAATCGTTACAAAAACGGAGAGTGCCGTCCGGTTTCGGTACCATGACGATTGGGCTGGACCAGGGGCTGCGTGATGCTTCAATTACCTGGAGGTCTCTCATCCGTGTCACCTCCTCCTCGATCGCCAGTCGACGAGCCTCAGGGACCCGGTAGGGCCGCTGTCTAACCACGACACCCGGGGGTGTACGGATTTCGTGCTGGACAATCCGAGTCTGCCCGGGCCGCTCACGGAACACATCTGCGAATTGACTGACCAGGGTACTCAGTTCCGTCTTCTGGACGGAGGAGAGCTCTTCTCCCATATGAAGCACCGGTGGCTCCGTGTCTGCAAACGCTGTCATGTGTTCCGGGGGTGCCACCCACTTCTTTAGGAGGTTTATGTGATATAACTGCTCTTCCTTCCGTCTTCCCGGCTGACGGACCCGATAATTGACCGGCCCGACCTTCTCGATGACGGTGCAAGGGCCCTTCCAGGATGCGAGGAACTTGGAGGTGGGTGAGGGTGTCAGTATTAGCACACGATCGCCGGGTTGTAGTTCCCTAGGTTGTGCGGGCCGGTCATATAATCGTCGTTGGACGCGTTGGGACTCTGTGAGGTGTTCTCTGACCAGTGGCATCACCCGATCAATACGTTCCCTCATGTGTTGTACGTGTTCTATCACGCTCCGATGAGGGGCGGGTTGGTTTTCCCAGGCTTCTTTGGCTACATCCAGTAGACCTCTAGGTTGTCTCCCAAACAACAGCTCAAAGGGTGTGAACCCGGTTGACGCCTGAGGAACCTCTCGTATACCGAAAAGCACATAGGGAAGCATGAGGTCCCAATCGCGTCCATCCTCTCTCTGTTCGCGTCCAAAGGAGCCGCCTTCCGTGAGTCGCTGAAACAGAACGGAGGTTATATTTGAATTGTCCTCACCTTCTCGTTCGGTCGCCGTAGCCAACAGGACGGGCCTCTGTCGGGCTGTCCTCCGCTGACGGTAGTCTCTCGGTCTCTGGGAGTCGCGCCGAGTCGAAGCTGCTAACAACTGCTTAAAACCAGGCCAATCTCTTCCCAAGAGAAGGGGGACCGGGAGGTCGTCCATGACGCCGACATCAACAGGCCAGGAACCGGATTTAGCCGAGATTGTGACTCGGAACGCAGGAACCTCTCGGGTGTCGCCATGAATGCAAGTTATGGGCAGGAAAAGTTTACCTCTTGGCCGGGGTCGAAGGACACTGGAGTGTACCAGCGTCACCGAACTTCCTGAGTCGAGGGTTGCACGTACTTCCTGGCCATCTAGCCTTACTAGGCGTTCCGGGGCCCCTGAGCCTGGTTCTCGATGGATGGTACAACCGACAAGCCACGTACGAGAAACGGGGCTAGTAGCCTCCGTAGGCATCGGCTCGTCTTGAGGGAAAGTCGGTGCGGGTCTGTTGACTGTGCCGGAGACACCCTCCGGTGGTCGCCATCCGCGGTTTCCTCTCTTTATAGGAGTAAATGCTCTCTCTCCCAACTCACGGCTAAAAGTTGTCTCTGCTAACTCCACGGCCTCTACCAAGTCCCTGATGGATGAAGGGTCCCGCATCCCGACGAGAGATCGATATCGGCGGGGTAGAGCCCGTAAGAGCCGATCCACGACCACAATTTCTGCGACTTGAGGTCCAGAGGAATCTCCGGTTAAGAGCCAAAGATGGGCGAGCCTCGAGAGGTGTGCCGCCTGGATTCGGATCGTTTGTTGTTCATCGAATACCCAGGAGTGAAACTGTTGGGCCGCTCCAGTGGCGGACAAACCTACTCGAGCGAGAATCTCCCTCTTTAGCATCTCGTAGTCCTCATTATGGGGAGCTTGGAGAGAGAAATAAGCCCGTTGGGCCTCGCCGGTTAAAAACGGGGCGAGCAGCCGTGTCCACTCTCGCTTATCCCAGAGTTCCCGGGTCGCTGTCACCTCAAAAGTGTGGAGGTAGGCATCAATATCGTCTAGCTCCGTGAGTTTCGTGAGGTGCAGGTGAGCTGTAGTGCGGCTTTCCGGTAGAGGAGTCCGACCCGCGTGGATTTCTCTGAGCATATCCAGCTGATGTTCTGTTCTCTCCTGGCGCTTGGCTAGCACCTCTGAAAACCCCTGCTGTCTGGATGAGAGATCCGTAAGTTTGCGGATAATTTCTTCCATTTCGGTGACTAATCCTGGGAAGAGCAAGAGGGAGAGAGAGAGAGAGTAAACTTCCGGTAGAGAAGGACGAAGAGAATGGAATACTTCCTGGTTTTCTCGTTCACAATGCCCGCATTCTCCACCAACTGTGGCGGGTTGAGGAACGAGAGCAGACAACAGATGGTTTAACCATGCCCGAAGGGAGCTTTTATTATTCACGTGTTCAAGAGTCGTGACAGGTAAGTAGGGGAATTAGGTTGACGCTCGTGGTAGACGTGACTCCTTGGCTCTCTTCTTCTTCGGGCTGGGTAGGACGTCTTTTGGCTGCTTCCGTGAAGTCTGCCGTCCTTAGTCGCTCTCTGTCTTGTAGAAAAGAAACCAGTATTAGTTATAGGAGAAACCGGATAGTGCTCTGCCTTCCGCCTTGGTTTCACCGGCTTATATCCGGGAGTATTGAGTGGCTGCAGCTGTGGAGCAATCTGCAGACGCGATTGTCGTTGGTTCCCATGGCGACGCTGATTACGCACCGGCGGACTCGCCACAGACTTAAACCATTTCAATGCTATTCCGTTAATGCCGACGTAATTTTCGAGTCTATGTAGAAATATGCTGTGGTCAATGGTGTCAAATGCAGCACTGAGGTCTAGCAGCACCAATAACGAAATACAGCCACGGTGAGACGCTAAAAGCAGATAATTTGTAACTCTGATCAAAGCAGTCTCTGTACTGTGACATGCTCGAAATCCAGACTGGAATTCATCATTAATGTCATTCCTTTGGAGGAAGGAGCATAATTGAGTTGAAACTACTTTTTCCAGAACTTTAGATATAAATGGTAAATTCGATATAGGCCTGTAATTCCCTAGTTCTTTAGGGTCGAGTGTTTTTTTTAAAAAGAGGTCTTATAACAGCCACCTTAAATGCTTTAGGCACATGTCCTAATGTCAGATATGAGTTAATAATACTAAGAAGAGAATCTATAATTTCTGGGAGCATTTCTTTCAGTAGTTTTGTAGGTATAGGGTCTAGCATGCATGTTGTTGATTTAGATGATCTAATGATTTTAGACAGTTAATCGTTATCTACTGTAGAAAATAATTGCAATTTCTCCTTAGGGGAGCTATAGTTAGTTTGTTCAGCGGGTTTCACTACAGGTTGCATTGTTATAATTTTTTCTCTTATATCTTGGATTTTACTAGTGAAGTAGTTCATAAATTCATCACTGTTATGCTGATAATCAGAATATGACGTCGCTGACGACTTATTTTTTGTTAATTTAGCCACGGTGTTAAATAAAAACCTAGGGTTGTGATTTTCCTCTATTAGTGATGAAAAGTAGGCGGATCTAGACGTTTTTATGGCATTTCTGTATTTTTGTACAATCCTTCCATGCTATACGAAAGACCTCTAAATTAGTTTTCTTAAGTTGCGCTCCATTTTCCGGGACGCTTTCTTTAGAGTCTGAGTGTATTCATTATACCACGGTGTTGGGCTGCTATTTTTAATTTTCTTTAAACGCAGAGGAGCAACTATGTCTAATATTTCCGAGAAGGTAGAGTTAAAATTTTCAATAGTAGTGTCAAAACTGTCAACGTTTTTACTCATGCTAGATATTTTAGACAATTCAGGCAGATTATCGAGAAACGCATCTTTGGTAATTGAAGTAATCGTTCTACCATATTTGTAACAAGGAGTTTGATTTGCAGCCGTAGGCCATTGAAGCAAACATAATATCAGACAATGATCCGAAATGTCTTCACTCTGCTGAACGATTTTAACACCGTCCACATTTATACTATAAGAAAGTATTAAATCTAAAGTATGATTACGAAGGTGAGTGGGTCCTGACACATGTTGACTAACGCCCATGGAGTTAAGAGTGTCTTTGAAAGCCATGCCCAAGTCATCTGTATCATTGTCTACATGGATATTAAAGTCACCGACGACAAAGACTCTATCTGCGGCCAGTACTAGTTCTGATAAGAACCCACCAAAATCTTTAATAAAATCTGTGTTGTGCCCTGGAGGCCTATATACAATAGCTAGAATAAATTTTATTTTTATTTTAAAATATGTTTTGTCCTTAGTATTAGGTGTCGATACGTGAAGTACCATGACTTCAAAAGAATTGTATTTAAAATTAGACTTCTGAGAGATGATAAAATAATTATTGTAAAGTGCAGCAACACCTCCCCCTCTACCTTTTAGGCGAGGCTCGTGTTTATAGTAATAATCTTGAGGAACGGATTCATTTAGAGTAATATAATCATCTGGCTTTAGCCATGTTTCTGTCAAACAAAGCATGTCTATTTTATGATCGGTTATCATATCGTTAACAAAAAGTGCTTTATTTGAGAGAGATCTAATATTAAGCAAACCGAGTCGTAACAGTTGATTATCTGTATTTTGTTCATGTTTAATTTGTTTAACGTTAATTAAATTACTTTCAAGAGGTTTACGCAATATCTTATGTTTGCTAATCCGGGGGACAGACACAGTCTCTATTTTATGTTGTTTGTAAGAATGGATTATTACATGTTGCATATTTTGTGTATTCTGTAACGCGAGACGGCGAGCAGACAGTTGGTTAAGCCATTCTGTCTCCTTCCTGACCTGGGCCCTAGGTAGTCAGACTTTAGCATTATTAAGACTGTGTGCCAAATTTCTAGAGAGGAGGGAAACCCCATCCCAGGAGGGATGGAGACCATCTCGTTTCAACAGGTCAGGTCTGCCCTCAAAACTCTTATTTATAAAATCTATATTATTCTGCAGGCACCACTCAGACAACCAGCCATTTAGTGATGATAATCTGCTATAAATCTCATCACCACGGTAAGCAGTGAGGGGGCCAGAGAATATTACAGTGTCTTACATCGTTTTTGCGAGCTCACACACCTCTTTAATATTATCTTTAGTGATCTCCAATTGACGGAGTCTAACATCATTTGTACCGACGTGAATAACAATCTTACTGAATTTACGATTAGTTTTAGCCAGCACATTTAAATTTGACTTGATGTCAGGCGCTCTGGCTCCCAGTAAACATGTGACTATGGTGGCTGGTGCCTCTATGTTAACGTTCCTTCTTACCCAGACTCTGGTTAAGAACAGGCATTTCATCCATCACTAAGCAAGCACCTCCTGGGGGTTGGCTGGGAAGAGCAGCCTTCCCCCTTAGGCCGGGATACCTTATGACCTATCACACAAAGTTCTAACCGGACCTGTGCTATCAGACGCAGTAACACCCCCACCGTGGGCTGTTCCGTCTGCTATACCCTCATGACAATGGTTCCCACACTTGGTAACCCATGAGCTTCCCCAGGTGGACCTCCACCTCGCGGTTAACTACCCAGTCCGCACGTTCCATGCGTTCTCCTCCAAGGACGAGACCATACATATATCTCCACCATATTCCTCCCCACGGGTAGAAGGTGGCCTCTGCAGCGCTTCTCTGATTAAGAGTTGCGCTTTCCCGGTGTAAACCGAACCGGACGGCCTCTCGCCTGTAGAGAGCTAAGGCCCCATCCGTGAAAGTTACCGGTCAGGGCTGTACCCATCTTTCTCCAAGAAAGCTCTGGAACCCCCCGACCACCACACTGGAAGGTTACAAGTTTCAGGAAAGCTTCGAGGTGACACGCCCAGGCTTGTTACCGTCGCTTCGCTGAGATTGTGACGCGATACAGCGTTTTCCATAGATAATCCCATCTGTCGTTCTCGACACAACGTCGAGAGACCGACAGAAAGGGAACGTCTTGGTTACGTATGTAACCTCAGTTCCCTGATGGAGGGAACGAGACGTTGTGTCCCTTATGCCACAAACCCGTATCGTTTCTGTTGCAGTTTTGAGAGGCTCTCAGGCTCTTCAGAACAAGAGGTAAATGAATGCTGCACGCCGGCTTCCTTTTATACCGGATATCCGGGGGCGGAGTCCGGCATGCAAATTTCATTCGCCAAATTTCATTGGCCTTTTCTATAGTAGTCAGAGTTGATAGGTTCTCAAGGGCGAACCCCATCTGTCGTTCTCGACACAACGTCTCGTTCCCTCCATCAGGGAACTGAGGTTACATACGTAACCAAGACGTTATGCGTGTTTGGTAAGCTTTGCTAGGAGTGGGCTCTGAGCTCACCATGTCTATCCAAACCCAAAGCACTCTACCCTGGTTAGGGCAAGTGCGCTGGGCTTGGAACCGACTCAAGCCCAGAACACACCCCCCAAATGGAGATAAAGCTGGACAGCCGCCGGAATTCGCATAACCCCCAAAAATGCCATGCTAAGCGTTTCGGAGGTGCCGGTCCAAGTGGTTAATACGAAAGAATGATGACCCCTCTGGGCTGTCGCTGCTGCGATGCTGGCTTCAGGGTAAGTGGTGTCTGGGGCACTGTAGAAGAATGACAAGACGTTCCATTGACCAAGGAATTTTATCCATAAGCTTAGCTCGTCTCGGCAAGAGCTGGATAGGTAGACTGTTTCCTCGAGGGCATGGGCGGAGGACGCGAGGGAGAGGATGTGCGAAGATTTAGGCGGCCGAGAACTGACAGGAGCTCGCGTTTTGAGCAGCGGGGCATGGATATTAGAGAGGAAGCGATCAGTATTGTTCTGTCGATTTTTTCCTTTGGTAGAGCAGCCTGGAATTTGAGCGAGTCTTATTTAACGCTGAGAAATTCGAAGGATGTGCTTGTTCCTGATGTTTTGTCTGGGGCAAGGGGAATGCTGAGCATCTCGAATACTTGTTGGACTGTGGCGAGATGCGCGGTTGGCACGAAGTCGAGTGGTGAGATATTAAGGAATCGTCCAGTAAGTGGATAAGGTAGAGGATTGGATAATAGTTAGAGAGAATCAAGCAGATTGCCTCTGACAATACGTCAAAAAATTTTAGGGCTACTTCTGCAGACAAAAGTTAGGCGGACTGAAAAGTAAAAGTTTTTGCGCCAGCGTATGCCAAATAGATGCCAGTAGTCTGGGTGGATGGGCATGACTTTGAACGCTGAGGTTATGTCGACTTTAGCTAACAAAGCCCCTCGATCGGCCTTTTTAATAAGGTTGATGGCTTTTCGAGTGGAATGAGGCTGATTATGCTCGGAAAAGAGCTGTGTGGTGATGAGCGGTCGAATATTAAAAGTTTTTTTGCCTGAAAATTTTCTTGTAGCTATGCCAATGGGGCTGATGCGAAATGCAGTGAAAAGAGTAGCCGCGAAGGGGCCGATAATTAATTTGGCGTCAATCTCCTTTTTTAAGAAGAGATGGACTACCTCTGGTTCGGCGATCACAGACTGGAGTTTGGGGCATATTAGGTTGTGCGAAGGGAGACTGATAACTCCTGGGTCGAAGCCGTTCGAGAGGCCGGCCAGGAGATAATCAGGGAACTGGATGTCGGGGTGCGAAGACAATTCAAATGACAAATGAGAATGTTCACGGGAGTCGAGAGGAACTTACTGATGTTTTAATTTGTGGATTGCATGGCTAGGCAAACTATTCGAGCATGGGCACCGCTGCATAGATGTAGGAAGCGAGAGCTCTGTCCTATGCATCTTCCCTGGTTAAAATTATTTCACACTTTGTACGCATGGGATTTTGAATGTGCAGGGCGATTTTGCAGCCGAAGTGAACTGGTGAGGCGGAGATGGGCATGAGGGAAGAGAGAGAGTGACTAGGGGGCAGTCACTGGTGTTGTGAACCACTGAGCGGCAGACTCCGCATAAGATGTTGCGTATGCCCGAAAACACTCTACTATGCAGCTCAGTGTCTAGTGCTCCCCAGTAAGGGCACTGGTTCCACTGAGCTGCGCTAAAGGCACATTTGGCAGAGAAAAGCTTGTGGTACATGTAGAAGTGTGTACCCCCATAGGAAAGAGTGAGCTCGGCCACGATGGCTAGGTAATCGTTAAGTTCGGGTCTCCTATGAGGGAACAAGGTACATATCACTTCGCTGTAGCGGGAGAAAGCTACAGTGAATTCTGGAAATGACAGCATGCGGAAGTGATGGGGTGATGCGTTTTTTTAAAGTGAAAGAGAGATTGCCGTTGGTGATCTGTCACTCACTTGACGGAGGTGATAGAGGTAAGAGGACATAATAAAGGTCTGTGTCCACACCTGCCAAAATCTGTGCCCTGATGCTGCCGGAGACGGGTGGTGGTTCCCGCGCTGGCGCATTGGAAGGTGCTGGTATAGCTGTTGACGTGGCCAATGAAAAGTGAGGGTGTGCCTCCTGCAGAGAGAAGGAGGCAGCCTCGCACTAGAGATCGACTCCGGCGCCGCGGGCCAACAGCTTGGGGCGGGGAAGGAGAATGGGTGACCCGGGGCTCTGGGTGGTTGCCGACCTGCTTGGCCTGGGCGGATAGCAGTGTCATCTGCTGGTGAGGCGTTGGCCTGCGCTGCGAGCTGAGATGAGGCGGGCTGCTGAAGGCTCTCGGCTGGGATTTCCGTTGGGTCCTGGGGAACCGGAGCGCGACCCAGACTCGCCGATTGCCCGCTGCAGCGGCTTGTGTGGGGGAGGCCTCATTGAGCCGCTGAGGTGGATTGCCCAGGCCGGGAATAGGGAGAACCACGAGTTGGGGATGGCTTGTCTGTGGCTTTCGCCCGAGCAGACATCGGTGAGGGGGCATCAGCCTGGGATGAGATGTAGAGGGTGTAAAGCTCCCCTTTGGTCAGCCGCCCGCTTTTGTGGAGTGCGGTGATCGTGGGGAACGCTGAGGCATATGACAACGCCGGTGAAGGAGATGGAGTCCTTGTTGGAGGATGTGAAGATGAGCCCCGTGGCGAAGCTTGGGACTCGGTTGCGGAATCCGACTCGGACCTGGAGAGATGGGGTGCGCGTGGCAGGGCTGATGGTGTGAGAGCATTTAAAGCGTCTGTAATTACGCTTTAAGTCTCGGACATAGTATCGAACTGGTCGATGTTAAACTTGCGAGATGCATCAGGTAAGACTGCTTGTCTATTTATGATGGAGCTTGCGTGAGCAGATAGGGTTAATGCTGTGATTGCTGATGTTGTACCAGCCGTGTTGATTGTGATGAGGTCACCTGCTCGAGCTATATTTGAGTGCTGAGGATAGACCACCGGGCTGATTATATGCTTAGGTTTCTCCCATACTTTGTTAATAAAACATAATTTAGGATAAATATCTGTCCCAGAATGTAGCTCATTTCATACAGTTCCTCAGTTACAACAACACCCAGAAGAAAGACGGACATTACGAGATGCCCCTCCCTTTAAAGGCAACAGTCCACCCAGCAAGATGCTAGCCACAGTTTGCCTGCAGGGCCTTAAAAAGAAACTAAAGACCAATAAACAATATTATGATCAACACCATAAAAAATAATGGAAGGTGATGCAGAGTCTGCCCCTACAACATCTGAGCGAGAGACAGAGTGGTAACTTCCTCATCACGGCATTTACCACCACAGATAACCAAGCAAGTTGAGATTTGTTTGTTCAGCCAAATTCCATGGTGTTTCTCTAAACGACTCTCTACTAACTGGGCCTGATCTTATCAATCCTCTGTTAGGAGTTTTTTGCTGCTTCAGGAAGGAGGCCTTAGCGATCATCTGTGATATCGAAAGAATGTTTTATCAGTTCTCCGTCACTCCTGAATTCCGAAATTATCTGAAATTCCTCTGGTAGAAAGGTGGAGATTTGGAGAAGGAGCCGCCTCGACTCCAGGATGTGCCAATGAAAACTTCTGGCATGGTAAAACAAAGCTACCTATACATTGGCTTCAACATTTGTGGAGCAAAACTTTTATGTTGATGACGGGTTAGTCAGCGTCCCATCAGATCACTGAAACTGAACACTGAGTCACAGGAGTTGTGCAAAAAAGGAGGCCTACGCCTTTATAATTTCGACTCATATGAAAAAGCAGCCCTCACCAGCTTAGATCCCTGAGAAAGAGCAGCAACCATCGAACCTCTAGGACTGGATCCAACCCTATCAGAGCGTGCAATGGTCGATTAAAACCAAAACTTTCTACTTGAACATCAGTTTGAAAGATCAGCCTTTTATCCGGCGTGGTTGTCTGTCTGTAATTGCCTCTCTTTATGAACCACTTGGATTCATCGATCCATTCAGCCTAACTGGAAAGTGTATACTTCAAGAGCTTTTAATAACATTGTAAGAGTAGATTTGCACCATTTTTTATTTGCCAGCTGCATGGAATATGGTGGGTGTTCTTACCTACAAAAATGACAAAGATGAAGTCCATTGCAGTCTTGTAATGGCGAAAGCAAGGATTGCCCCCTCAAAGGTAACAAGTATCCCAACTCGCAGCAGCTGTGCATTCCACAAAAGTCGGTTTCATTGTAACAAAGGCAAGCTAGTAAATTGCTGTGCAGTATAAAACCTCACTCCCCGGCCTCAAGGACGCACTAGCGACAGACGCTAGAGACTGCGGTCTTTAGCCTCCTCGCTAGAGCGCCCGACTCCCATGCCAGACCGACCCGGTTCGAGGCCCGCCTGGAGCAGGTGTGGTTCGTTCCGGTTACATCATGTTTAAAGGTGAACTTGACATAAAGATTGATGAAGAGGTATTCTGGACAGATTCACAAGTTGAGCTTGGGTACATTAATTATGATGCCCATAGGTTCCATATATTTGAGATAACAGTAATCTCAGTCAGTGGAACTATGTGGACACCGCAGAAAACCCGGCCGATCATGCATCCCGAGGGCTTTGTGCTTCAGACATTCATTCAACAAACTGGTTGCGAGGACCGAAGTTTCTCTGATAGTGTTAATTACATCTTACACCCAGCGCTCCATCAGAATTACTCGCTGGTGATCCTGAAGTCAATACAATTCAGGTGCTTGCAACAGAAGTCAAAAACTACTATGAGATACTCAGGGGTCTGAGTCAGTTTTCCTCCTGGACAACAATTCTTAAGGTGGTTGCAAGAATCAAGAGGCTGGGGTCTAAACCGAAACAACACAGTGAGAATGTGACTGTTAAGGAGCGTGAGAATGCTGCAGACGAAGTGATTAAGATCATACAGCTACAAGCCTTCCTTCAGAAGATAGAGATTCTTCAGGGAAAAAAAGACCTGCCAAACTCAAGCTCTCTTTTCCGTCTCGACCCTATCTGGTCAGAAAGACTCCTCCTTGTTGATGGGAGATTGAAACAGTCATCGCTCTATCACAAAGTCAAGCACCCAGTCATCTTACCAAATATCAGCCACATCACCAAGCTGATTGTGTCCCATTTCCACGCAAAGAAATGCCATCAGGGTCGAAGCTGGACTTTAATGGAGCTTCGGGCCAATGAATTCTGGGTAATTGGTGGAAGCAAGCTGGTTGCTAAGCTGATACACACTTCGTTATCTGCAGGAAACTGCGACGGCCGACAGAGAAGCAGCAAATGGCCGGACTTCCCAAAGAACTGGTCGAAGCCTCACCACCTTTCACATACAGCGGCATGGACTGTTTCGGCCCTTTCATTGTAAAGAAAGCCTGCAAAGAATACAAAAGATACGGCTTGATTTTCACATGTCTGTACTCTAGAGGTGTTCATATCGAAATGCTCGAAGATTTGTCCACAGACTCATTCATTATGCTTCCTCAGCCTGAGAGGAGCAGTTCAATAACTACAGTGTGCCGAAGGCTCTAATTTTGTTGCCGCCAGAAATGAGCTCAAGGAAGCACTTAAACAATGTGACTCTAAGCTACTGGAAATCTACCTGACTGTTCTTTCCTACAAAATAATGACATACATGAAAAGTTTCAGTCTGGCTTTAGACCGCATCATAGCACTGAAACTGCGCTCGTTAGAACTACAAATGACCTTTTTATTGCATTAGATAAAGGTAACATCTCACTCTTAGTCCTGCTTGACCTCAGTGATGCTTTCGATAATGTAGACCATAAAATACTATTAGATTGTTTACACAATTATACCGGTATTCAGGGACAGGCACTACAATGGTTCAGATCTTACTTATCAGACAGATATCAATATGTCCATTTAAATGGGGAATCGTCAAATCTCACGCAAGTAAATTATGGATTACCTCAGGGATTGGTTTTAGGACCATTGCTTTTCTCCACATACTTGCTACCCCTTGGCAACATTAATAGAAAACGTGGAATTAGCTTACACTGTTATGCAGATGATACTCGGCTATAAATCTCATCAAGACCAGATGATTCTTTCAAGCTATCCAAACTGGCAGAGTGCATTGAAGACATAAAACATTGGGTGATTAGAGTAGGTAGGGCTAGACCATGCTTAGAGACCGACGAGTAACTGTTAATGAGTGCCAGCTGTGCGCGCACCGGATTGGAATCACGTAGGAGAAATACGATCAATAACCCCCGTTTTATCATCGCTTCACTGGCTACCCATTAAGTATCGTATTGATTTTAAAATTATTTTAATTACTTACAAAGCCTTAAACGGTTTAGCCCCTACATATTTAACCAAGCTTTTATCACGTTACAACCCATCTCGCTCTCTAAGATCTGAAAACTTAGGACTTTTGATAACACTGAGAATAACTAAATCCACCAAAGGGGGTCAAGCTTTCTCATACGTAGCACCTAAACTCTGGAATAGCCTTCCTGATCCTATTCGAGGGTCAGACACACTCTCCCAATTTAAATCTAGATTAAAGACACATCTTTTCAGCCAAGCTTTTACTTAATGCATATTTAATGAACAGCAGCTACGCTAATCATTCTCTTTATTCTCTTTCTGCCTCCGCCTCGGGATGCCCATCCCGAGGTAGGAAGAAGTTCCACCATGTCCAGACGACCGACAGATGCCCATCCCCAATTTGAGATTACGCCAGCTACAGCTGCAGACTGACTGACCATCCCAGGTCCATCGAAGGCAAGTCCACCACCAGCCAAGAGAAATATGACCATCGGACTATCCCAGCTCAGACCAATACACCCCCAATCAAGAGCAAAGACGGACTATTTGTCTTATTAATGCTGAAGTTACAATATTTGGTATTGAATGCTAAACTTAAATCACATGTCAGCAGTTTGAGTGCAGCTATGACACGTCAGAGGGGATCTGGCCCTCCCGGCTGAGCCTGGTTCAATCATGGGAGTTTGGGTTCCTCACCACAGCAGGGCAGTGTTGGCCTACTCACCGGGAGACTGCATTTTCTTATTTATTTAGAAATTAGATATTACTTATTAGAATGATCTTACTTGTTGTATTTATACCATGCACTGTGCTGTGTTTTACCTTTTCTGTTTTTCCTGTTTGCCCCTGTAAAGCTGCTTTGGAACAATGCACATTGTGGAAAGCGCTGTATAAATAAACTTGAATTGAATTGAGATTGGGAGCATATAAGAGAACGAGCGACCGGACCGTCGAAGAGAGAGGCCCGGACATGTTTGTATTAGTATTTATGTTTTATTTGCCGGCCGTCGTCCGTGAGGGGCGGCCCGCTGTCTTTTTACTTCCGTGTTTTTGTTTGTTATTTGTTTTGTTCGCCGGCGGTCGGCCGTGAGGGGCCGCCGGCTGTTATTTATTTTATTAAAACTTTATTTAAATGTCTGCCGGATCCCGCCTCCTTCGTTCCCTACTATTAATCTTGTTACAATTTGTAATTTCCTTCTTTTAAACTCTAGAAAAACAGAAATATTACTTATAGCACCAAAAACACAAAAAACTGAATATCTCAGATTACAACCTGCAAATTGAAGGCTGCACTGTTACTCCATCAAATACAGTTAAAGGCCTAGGCGTTATCTTAGACGACAGCTTGTCATTTTAAAATCACATCTCAAATATCACAAAACAGCCTTCCTCCACTTTAGAAATGTTGGCAAATTACGAAATATTTTATGTGTTGCTGATGCAGAAAAGCTTAATCATGCATTTGTAACCTCAAGACTTGACTATTGTAATGCTCTAATTAGAGGTTGTCCTGTATCATCAATAAACAAACTACAGTTAGTTCACAATGCAGCTGCCAGAGTTCTTACCAGGTCAAGAAAATACGATCACACAACCCCAGTTTTATCATTGCTTCACTGGCTACCCGTATTGTTTTTAAAATTATTTTAATTACTTACAAAGCCTTAAACGGTTTAGCCACTACTTACTTAACAGAGCTTTTATCACATTACAACCCATCACGCTCTCTAAGATCTCAAAACTTTTTTTGTTATTATATTTTTATTGAGATAACTCATTACAAAATCAAAAATATTTACAGAAATATTCTGATCTCTTTTACATATTGAAGGTAGAAGTAAGAAAATAAAGAAAAGAGAATAAAAGAGAATAAAAGAACTGTACAATGACTTCTACAGAAGGTGGAAAACCAATATCCAATTAACACGTAAAAAGAAAAAAAAAACATATACCTGTATATACGTTTATAGAATAAATGTACATAATTTCATAGCTAAATAATAATTGGCCGAGGATGATACAAAGAACTTATATAGTTCAATCGTGAGAATTAGGAAATTACGAAATGTAAAGGAGACAAGCATGAAGGATACTGATACTTTTGTGACGCGGAGCTGACCTGGGATCAGCGTCACCTGTGCAACAGCCCGGCAGCTAGCGCTGATTGCGCCGCACCTGCGCTGGATTAGCTGCCGGGCATAAAAGCCGAGGTCCTGGGTCGAGAGAAAACAACCACTGTCACCATTCGTCCCAGAATGGAGGACAGAAGGACAGCGAGGGAAGGAGGGACGAGGACCTTCGAACACGAACACTGACTGGCGGATTATAACGCACGAGCACCCCGAGTGTCACCTTTTTGGACAAATTATTTATGTTGTTTAATAAATTCCCCACTGGGGTTGCTTGCACCGTTGCCCTGTGTCTGCTGTGTCTCTTACCCCGCCACACTTTCAATTTATTGTCATCTAATTGCCTTCAACCACATTTAAGATGTTATTTAGATCCTAGTTCAAAATAAAGGATACAAAGGTTTTTCAAATATTTTCAAAATATAAATGTTTCCCTTTTAGGTATATGTTATCTATCCATAGCTTACATTTTATTCATTTGGCTTACAAGTAGGGTGCAGTGGGAAGCTATCACTGCAGAGCAAACAGGGGTAAGGTGCCTTGCTCAAGGGCACTTCAGTCTGAGGTTTGAATCAGTGACCTTCTGGCTACAAGTCCAACTCTCTAACCACTAGACACAACTGACCCCATAGCTAATCAGAAGGATAAATTATTGATCCTCTGTTTGATAGACGGCATTTCTAATCTTTTCCAATACAAAGCAATTAAACGCTTAGCCTGAAGTATGCCTATATCAATCAATTTAGGGATATTGCTACAAAGTACAATATGGTCTGGGATACTTTCCAAAAAAAAATCTCTGGTTCCATTGGAAGATTTACTGAAACCACTTGGTAATTATACTGCCATCTCCATACAAAATTCTTTCACCATAGGGCAACTCCACATACAATGTAGAAGAGTACCTTTATCAACTGAACATTTAATGCATGTATCTGGAATATTCAGGTATATTATGTTCAACCTAACTGGCGTAATGTACATTCTCATTAACCAGTTATATTGTTTCAGTTTAAGACTGCTATTGAATGTTTGAAATTGTGCTTTTATACATATTTCCTCCCACTTGATTAACGCGATGTTTGATTTTAAGTCCTCATTCAAACAACTCAATTTAGCTTTTGATGAATCTGTCACAGGCCGAAGTGGCATCCTCCCGTGTCTCACACCACTCCTATTGAGCGTACCACCTCGAGGAGTTACCCAAAGACACCACAAGACCAGACAAGGTAGTCAATGTAAAACGCTGTATTTTATTGAATTAAAATAAGCTAAATCGAATGTCCCTACCCTCTTGATGGAGGTAAGCGCCATCACGTAGGCAGTCTCCACGTGAGGTGAGAAAGAGCGGCATCTCCAAGGGGCTGCATCACCACCTCGCTCGCAGACGAGGTGGTAGCCTTCTCGCGTGCCTTTGGAACCTAATGATAAGGTTTTACTGTTCTAGAGACTTACCAGTAACTGGGTCGTGATGAGCAGCAATCGCACCTTCAGTGTGGAAGGGGAGAGATTACTCTCGAGTCTTTGAAAGGACAGCATGTTCACGATCAAGCAACTCCGCGGGTCATCTCTTCGAGAAGGGCACCAGGATGAGAAGAGACGCAACTTATAGGCATATAGCCGCCTAGCGGCAAGGGCCCTGGCATGGGTGATCTACTCAACCACCGTAGGGGGTAGACCACTCAGGGACTCCTCCTCCCGTTCAGGAGCCAAACATAAGGGTTGTAGAGGTCTGGGATGACATAACGTGCACTTCCCCTGAGAAAGCAGGTCCTCCATGTCAGCTCCAGAGAAAGTCGGAAAATACTGTTACTGTATGACAAAAAGACAGTATTGTATTTAAGTGTGGTGAGACTTAGAATAAAATAACTGCAATGCTGTTCTTACTCATGCAGAAGATCTTATTAAAAACGGACGCCTCGCGGAGAGTGGCGACTCAACACCCGCGCTGTCCAGCTCATTTGGATGCTGTTCGGGCAGGCCCAGGGAGTCCTACAACACAACCCATTGCCCGCTTTGGTACTCCATGTCCCGAGGCCTACCTCGGCACAGATGCCCTTGCGCAAAGCTGGCCGCTGGGACAAGCGGAAGAATGATTTCCCCCCAATAAGCCTCATTGCACAGACACTGTGGCAGGTCAGGGAAGTTGTTAATGATAATCTTAAATCTATCATTTACCTTATTAAGTTTATTTTATTTTTATTTAGCCTTGTTGTGCAAGCACTGTTGAGCTAGTGCAGAGGCAGCAGCTTTTGCCAGAGGGGAACTGCAATCCCCTGGTTGGGCCTGGGGATTGGGCCTAATCAATATCGCATCTAAGAATTTATAGTCCGTTTAATATTTGACCTGTGGTTCTCTCTCCTTTATCGCCAATGTGTGCTTTCACTGTGCGTGTGTGGAGCATTTGTTTGTCTGGCTCTTGTGTTTTAACCTTTCGCTTGTTTTTACAGGTATATGGCCTTAGTTGTTTTACCTGTATTCAATGTGTCTCATGCACAGCTGCTTTGTAACAATGAAAATTAAAAAAAGCGCTATATAAATAAAGTTGAGGTGAGGAAGAGGAGTACCAAGTGCTACTTGTTTCCGTATTGGCCCAACCAGACTTGGTTCTCAGAGCTGATGCTCTTGACAACGACTCCCGCCTGGCCCATTCAGGTCATCCGATGGATGACCTGCCTCTCAGGGGAAGGGCACGTTCTGGCATCCCAGGCCAGATATCTGGAACCTCCATGTCTGGTCCCTGGATGGGACGAGGAGATCCTGAGTAGGCTACATCTCTCTGTGGTGTAGACCATCACCCAGGCCAGGGCCCCATCTACTAGGCGTCTTTACGCCTATGCATGGCGCATCTTCTCGTCCTGGTGTCTCTCTCGACAAGAAGCCCCACGGAGGTACTCGATCAAGATTGTGCTGTCCTTCTTACAAGTGAGACTGGAGACTAACATCTCACCCTCCACACTGAAGTGTATGTAGCCGCTATCAGTCACGACTCAGTTGCTGGAAAGTCTCTAGGCCAGCACGACCTAATCATCAGGTTCCTAAGGGTGCGAGAAGGCGGAATCCGCCTTGTCTGCGCTCCATACCCTCTTGGGCCCTAATGTGGTCCTGGTGGGCCTCTCCAAGCCCCCATTCAAGGCCCCTAGGAGGTTCCAATCTTCCTCATCTCTTGAGCATGACGGCCCTTGTGGTGGCGCTCGCTTCCTTCAAGTGGCTGAATGATAGTGCTCTTCTAAGCCCTTACAGGACATTTTTATAATTAAAGTCAAAGGCATCGATGGAATACTGGCCAACTTATTTAACAGGCACATTTTAGTATATGTGTGTAGAAAAGTTCTATAAAAGAAAGGAAGGAAGCGGGAACTGGCAGACATTTAAATATTTAATCAAATAAAATCAAAAGTAAAAAGACAGCCGCCCCCCCTCACGGTCGACGGCCGGCGAATAACACATAAATACAAACATAAACATGTTTGGGCCCGGTCCTCTCTCCTCGACAGTCCGGTCGCTCATTCTCTTTATGCTCCCGATCTCCTTCGTGATACCAGACCGGTGCGCGCACAGCTGGTGCTCATCAACAATTACTCGTGAACCACAGTCCTACCCCACCTACTCCACTACAATGTGTATATATATATAATATTTTTAATAAAAAGGCTATTAATTAGCAATAAAAAAATCATGAGATTTAAAATTGTTAAATATAAGTATTAATCCCAGCTTGATGTGTATTGATGGGTGTACACACTGGAGGGGATAAAAGTTACCATGGAAATGGGGCGGCTCCATGTACTGACAAGCAGCAAGTTTCAAGCCAATGACAGCTGGCCTGTGTGCATATCTAATGAGCTATCTCATGATCCGGTCAGATCCTCGAGAGAGAGAGGGACATGAGGGACTAAATAGAGAAACCTAACAAGAGAGAAGTGGCTGCAGGTGTGAGGTAATTGGGAAATAAGTGTGCTAATAAGGGGGAAACAAGCTACAGGTGACAGGGTGAAACAGTGACGAAACACCGGTGCAAGACGAAAGCCAGACAGGGAAACAAGAGGACGGGGCAAATGACGCAGACCCAGAGCACATGGCAAAACTGTCTAAACAATGAGGTCATGTGCTCGAGAAAAACGAACGAAAATGGTGACAAGAGCTGGGTTAGAGCCAATGGGTGCTTCGTCACTAAACATTCCCGGGGCTGCTCGTGAACATGCAGAAGAGCATGCTCCCTCCGAGTTAGTGTATAACGTATCTGGGTGTAGGTTTCGACTCAGTGGAGATAAGTGCTCGCCTCTCTCAAGAGTGGACAGAGTCCATCTCTTCAGCTCTACATTTGCTCAGGCCTGGTTAGTCTTTCCCATGAGGGAGTTTCAGAGGCTTTTGGGTCTTATGGCATTGGCGGTCTCCCACCTGGGTCTTCTGCACATGCGACCGCTAAAGTTTTGGCTGAAGGTTCGATTTCCATGGAAAGCATGGTCCTCGGATCGAGTCCGAGTCCCGGTCACACTCAGCTGCCTCAGTTCCCTGAGTCTGCGGCGCGACCCGAGCATGTTCAACCATGAGTTCTCCTGGGCCTGGTGACGAGACGCATAGTCATTACGACGGATGCGTTGTCCTCGGGATGGGGTGCGGAATGCAAGGGCATGCCGGCGTCCGGCCTGTGGTCACAGTCATTGAGCAAATGGGATATAAATCGCTTGGAGCTGAAGCCGGTGTCTCTGCCTCTTCATACTTTCCAGTCTAGCCTGGAGAAGAAACATGTCCTGATTTGCACCAACAATATGTCCGTGGTATCGTACATAAATCGCCAGGGAGGGGTCCACTCCAGAACTCTTTTCAAATAGGATGCGGGTCTCCTACTATGGGAGGACGGCATCTTCTCTCTATCAGGGCAGCGTATATCCCTGGTCGTCTTAACCAGACATGCTTTCGAGGGAGGGTCTTCCACTCGGGGAATGGAGGCTTCATCCCGACTCAGTGCTGTTCATTTAGGAACGCTTCGGGAGTGGCGGAAGTGGATCTATTCATAACAAGCGAGAACGCCCACTGTCTACTTTATTTCTCGCTGGTCCACTCCTCTATGAGAAGCGACGCTCGGAGGGTGCGTTGGCTGGACGTCCGGCTCTACGCGTTTCCTCTGGTGAAGATTTTGCCCCTGGTGCTGTGCAAAATTAGAGAAGAGATGGCGACGTTTTGGCCGAATGAACTGTGGTTTCCGGACCTGAGCAAGTTGTTGACGGCACCGCCATGGGGGATTCCCCACAGGAGTGACCTGTTGTCCCAAGTGAGCGGCACGATATGACACGATAAGGTTCATGCCTGACCGCTTCGGGGTTTTAAATGCACTTCCTCAGTGTGTAAATGACACTATTTCGGAGTCTCGTGTGCCTTACACCAGGCCTTTATATGCTCTCAAATGGGGGTGTTTGTTAAATGGTGCAGTAGTAACAGTATCAATCCGACGTCCTGCCCCATGTCTGATGTTTTTGCTTCATCCAGCACAGGATGGACAACGGCGGCCTCTCATCAAAGCTGAAGGTTTATGTGGCTGCTATTGTCTCTCATTTCCCCCATTAAAGCGTTTGGCAACACTTCCATATGAGAGCTCACTCTAAAAACTGTTCTCCTTCTCGCCCTTGCTACGGTTAAGTGCATAGGGGATTTAAAAGCGCTCTCAGTCGGTGCTGATTCGTTTTGGAGCCGGCAACGGCAGCGTCACTCTTCGGCCGAAAACGGGTTATGTGCCAAAGTCTCTGTCTACCCCATTCTCTGGCGGGATTGTACTACCGCTCCGTATGCGGTTCTCCGCAATGTCGAAGTGAACGCTCTCGAAATGGAACGTCTTCGGTTTCTTTCGTAACCTTGGTTCTCTGAGAAGCGGAAACGAGTCATTGCGTGGATCGGCGTGTTCACTGCTCATCACTGTGCAGGCGTTCTCTCGTAGATTCTGAGGAATTGTCGTCATGTGCACTGTATTTATAGTGACTAGATTCGTCAGTGTTTTCATACTGTTGCGTGTCTTGCGACAATTGGCCAGTTTTTTTTACTGCCGTTATCCAATTAGACTTCAGGCAAAGTGAAAAAGGGAAGGAGTTTCTTATGTGGTTCTCCGCATTGTCTGGCTACCACATCTCAGGGAAACGAGGTTATGAAAGTAACTGGAGAGTTTCCACTTTCTGAAATGAGTGCCAAAAAATATTGACCTTTTTCTTTTTTAATATGTGCCTACCTATATTAAAAGAGACGCTGTGTTTCGTTCATGTTCAGAGCTTCACAGTGTGATCTGGCGGTGTTGCCATGTTCACATAATTTTAAGAGCTTCGCATTTGTTGTTTAGTCTTTTCTTACGAAGCTGCAGATACAGTAAAAAGTTAGTAAAGTGAGCAGTTGCTCTTAGTGTTTTTGTTTTCCCTTTTCAACAACATGAACTGGTAACACGGTATTTTTTACGGCAGGGCTGAGAGGCTTTTCAAATTGCATGAAATAGCAAGCACATTTTCATATGACTTTCTTATGTCATTAAAGCAGAATTTGTTCAGTCCGGTTCCATTCACACTGCATAAATGTGGTGCAGACACATTAGTGAACTGTGCGTCTACAAAACGAGATTTACCACTTAAAATATAAAGCATTATGCACCAATATCTATTAGACTTTTACTATACAATTCAAACGACTTATTAGTTACCAATGCAACAAGGTTACAAGCTTAATGAAAACAAATAGTTTTATTATTATGTTTATAAAATGCTAGTTTGCACAGCATCCATAATCCTGTCTTTAAGCTGAAATGGTTCCTTAAATATGGCCAGGGGTTTACTTCATTGTCTTCAGCAGTTAGAGTTCGATAGGGTTTCAACTTAGGACTGGTGATCTATACCGAAGTTTAACTTCTCCGTCTCCATCGCTCCTCTGATATATCACTGCAAACTGAATCTCGCGCCAATTATTCACTGGAGTAATTTCCGGTCACGTTTTTTCCTTGCAATGTTTTCATTATTTTTTTATTCTGTAACGGATGTGATTTTAAATATAACGAAGTACAATACATCACACAAATCATACTTAAGTACAAGTAAAATTACAGATTTTAAAAGCTACTTACAAAAGTACATGTCCCAGGAGCCTCTGAAATAGTTTCAGGGGGACCGCTGACTGCTGCTTGAAGAGGTTCAAGTAGAGGCTCCCAGATTGACCCGTATCTGAAACGATCTAGGTGCCGGAGCACCAGGTCTTTGTGTGTACACAGCATTTCTAGCGAGTGTGCCAGGATAAACCAGTTGTTGAGATAGTTGAGTACCCACACCCCCTTCTACCTGAGTGGAGTGAGGGCTGCTTCCATGACCTTTGTGATGACTCGTGGCCGGAGGGCGGCCGAGTCGCGGCGTGGGAGGATATGCTTGATAGCCTCCTACCGCTTCTTTACTGTCGAGAACTGTTTGGAGAAGTACTCGACAGTATCAGCGAACAGCCCCACCTTGCGAGATGGGTGCGTCGAGAAACAGACTTTCTCGGCGTCACTCATTTGTGCAAGGTTCAGCCAGAGGTGTCTCTCCTGGACCAAAAGTGTGGATATCGTCCGACCCAGGACCTTGATCGCCCGTAGAGCGAGGTCGGTGGCGGTGCGGAGTTCCTGCATAAGCCCTGGGTCGGTCTTCACCTCGTGGAGCTCTTTCAACGCCTTGGCCTGATGGACCTGTGGAAAGAGGAGGCAACTTTTTACTGAATACATGTCTGAGCAACAAGACAGGGTGGGACCGTCTCTTGGGGAATGGTCAGACAAGCGAGATGGGCTGCGAGCTGTCCACGAGCCTGTGGCTGACGGATTAATTTCACAATTATCCCCATATCACCCTCACCGCTCGCCATAGCAGACAGCTGGGCCGTAGCCACTTCTGTCACGGAACGGGAAACAGACAAGGTGGTGGCTGGATCCCGAAAAAACACAGCCACCCCTGACTGCAACATCTGGATTGCCGTCCGCCCGCAGTGATAGCAGGACATATTCATGAAGGCTGCCTCAGCGTGCTGGAGACCCAAGCACTTGAGGCAGACATCATGTCCATCACCCACCTAGATGAGTGCGTTGAATCCACGAGAATAGCGGGACATGCCACGCTGGAGAAATATAGTTATTTTAGAAAAATCTCGAACAGCTCTGGAACTGCAGAGACGCCCATGGGAAGTTGCTGCTGGAAGGGACCGTCCGCTGCACCACTGTCATAAATTTCCAGCAGATTTAGAAGATAAGCGTAGATCACTGTAGAGATCAGAAGATTGAAGGCTCCGAAGAAAAAAGGTGAATGAATGCAGCATGCCATCTCCCTTTTATTCCTGGATATCCGGTGGCAGAGACCGGAATACAAATTGAATTTGCCAATTTCATCGGCCTCTTCAAAACTAGTAAGAAGATGATAGGTTCTCAAGTCAAATTCCATTTGTCGGTTCGAAACAATGTCGTGAGACCAACAGAAAGTGTACAGCCATTTAAGTGCAGGCATGTCGTTTTTAGGGGTTGTACTTGGAGTGGGAGTGCGCTCAAAGTGGTTAATGAAGTGTATTATTGTAAGGGTACGGAGTAAAGTACATTCTTACAGCAGTCAGTTATAGGTCTAATATACGCTATTCAAGAAGCGAGAGGGCACATTTTTTGGTTTTAAAATAGTTTTGCTCAATTTTATTTTAAGTTATACGTATTGTATTATTTTGAAAAGCAAGACAAAGTATAAAAATCACATTTTTACCATTCAGTTTATGCAATATTGGAAACGTCTTGGTTACGTATGTAACCTCGGTTCCCTGATGGAGGGAACGAGACGTTGTATCGAGAACGACAGATGGGGTTCGCCCTTGAGAACCAATCAACTCTGACTACTATAGAAAAGGCCAATGAAATTTGGCGAATGAAATTTGCATGCCGGGCTCCGCCCCCGGATATCTAGTATAAAAGGAAGCTGGCGTGCAGCATTCATTTACCTCTTGTTCTGAAGAGCCTGAGAGCCTCTCACGACTGCAGCAGAATACGATACGTGTTTGTGGCATAAGGGACACAATGTCTCGTTCCCTCCATCAGGGAACCGAGGTTACATACGTAACCAAGACGTTCCCTTTCTGTCGGTCTCTCGACGTTGTGTCGAGAACGACAGATGGGATTGCCTATGAAAAACGCCACAACGCTGTATCGCGTCACAATCTCTAACGAAGCGACAGTAACAAGCCTGGGCGTGTCAGCTCGATGCTTTCGCGAAACTGTAACCTTCCAGTGTGGTGGTCGGGGGGTTCCAGAGCTTTCTTGGAGAAAGATGGGTACAGCCCTGACCGGTAACCTTTCACGGACGGGGCCTTAGCTTTCTACAGGCGAGAGGCCGTCCATCTCGGGTTTACACCGGGTAAGCGCCACTTCCTTAATCAGGAATGCACTGCAGAGGCCACCTCCTACCCGTGGGGAGGAATATGGTGGATATAGGTATGGTCTCGTCCTTGGAGGAGTACGCATGGAACGTACGGACTGAGTAATTAACCGCGAGGTGGAGGCCCACCTGGGGAAGCTCATGGGTTACCAGGAGTGGGAACCATTCTCATGAGGATACATCAGATGGAACAGCCCACGGAGGGGGTGTTACAGACGTCCGGTAGCACTAGGTCCGGTTAGACCTATCTGTGATAGCTCACATGGTATCCCGGCCAGCCAGCCCCCAGGGGATGCTTGTTTGGTGATGGATGGAATGCCTATTCTTAACCAGTGTCTGGGTAAGAAGGGAGGTTGGTGAGGTACCAGTTTCTTAGCCATGTGTTTGGGTAAGAAGAAAAAGGTAGATACCACACTGACCCAACCTGTTAGAGGGTGGAATGGTGCTTTCGCAGGCATACGCCCCCCCGGATGCCAGTCCTACATGTCGCCACGCAGGATGTGGGCTGACACCGGGTTTACACGAAGGTTGTTAGCCCTTGTGAAGGTGTATGGGCGTAGCCCAGCCCGCAGCTCTACAAATGTCTGCTAGAGAGGTGCTTCTGCCAGTGCCCAGGAGGTGGCTAAACTCCGTGTGGAGTGAGCCCTCACTGCCAATGGGCATGGGAGATTCTGAGATCGGAATGCCGTCGTAACGGTGTCCACGACCCAGTGAGACAGCCTTCCCCTTCTGCTGTCCTCCAACAGACACGGAGCTGGTCAGAGCTTCAGAGCTCTGCGTGCGGTCCAGCATGTACTGGACACAACACTGATCGGGTTGGGTCTTCCTCCCGTATGGGGAGCGCCTGCAAGTTCACCACTTGGCCCCGGAGGGAGTAGTGGGAACTTCTTGGGCACACAACCGGCCCTGGGTCTCAAGCTAACGTGAGAGTTTCCAGGGCCGAATTTAAGGCAATCCGGGGACACGGAGGATGCTCGGTGGTCCCCTACCCTCTTGAAGGAAGTGAGCACCGTCAGGAGGGCCGTCTTACTTTGTGAGGAAGATCGGAACCTCCGAGGGGCTCTTGGGGGGCCCTGAGGCTCCCCAGGACCACTTAGGGTCCCAAGAGGGTATGGAGCGGAGATGAGGCGGATTCCGCCCTCTCGCGCCCCTTAGGAACCTGGTGACCAGGTCGTGTTGCCCTAGAAACTTTCCACCGACTGAGTCGTGATGAGTGGCAAGAGCGACTACGTACACATTCAGTGTGGAGGGGAGATGTTAGTCTCCAGTCTCGTAAGAAGGAAAACACAATCCTGATCGAGCACCTCAGTGGGTCTTTCTCATTGAGAGAGACACCAGGACGAGAAGAGGCGTCGTCTAGAGGCGTGTAACCGCCTAGTAGATGGGGCCCTAGCCTGGGTGATGGTCTCTGCCAAGAGGGGGAGTAGCCATCTCAGGATCTTCTCGTCCCGTCTAGAGACTAGACATGGGTGTTCCAGAGGTCTGATCTGGGATGCCAGAACGTTTCCCTCCCCTGATAGAGCAGGTCCTCTGTCAGGGGAATAGGTTCAGGGGGAGTCGCTGTCCAGAGCATTAGCTCTGAAGCCAAGTGCGGTTAGACCGGTGTGGTGTAACCAATAACACTTGGTGCACCTTCTCCCTGACTTTGCACAGCGTCTGTGCAAGGAGGCTCCTGGGGGGGGAAGGTGTGCTTCCGCCCATCCCGCGGTCAGCTGTGCGCAAGGATATCCGTGCCGAGGGCAGGAATATCAAGCGGGCAAATGGTGGTGTGGTATGGAGATGGTGGTCTAGTGGGTTAAACCAATGAACTGTAAATCGAAAGGTTGCTGGTTCGATCCCAGCAGCCACCACCAGTGTGTCATTGAGCAAGACACTTTACTTCATGTTGCTCCAGGGGGATTGTCCCTGTAATAAGTGCACTGTAAGTCGCTTTGGATAAAAGCGTCCGCCAAATGACTAAATGTAAATGTAAATGTGGTGTTACGAGCTGGACTGCGCGGGGGGTGAAGTCGCCACTCTCCACGAGGCATAAACTGGCAACGAGCACGTCGGCTGTCTAGTTCAGTTTGCCCGAGGTGTGTGTGACCCGCAGGGAATGGGTCAGATGTTGACTCCACCGGAGGAGGCGTCGAGCAAGTTGTGTTAGCTGCTGTGAGCGAACGCCACCCTGACGATCTGTGCTCGCTACAGCTATAGTGCTGTCCTCGGACCAGCACGTGCATGTCTTGCACGAGAGGCCGTAGCCTGCTCAGTGAAAGTAGCACAGCCCACAACTCCTGGCAATTGATATGCCAGCGCAGGCGGGGGTTCGTCCAATACCCCACCTGCGTGCTCGTTGCACACTACACCGCACCCCTGGAGGAAGACGTCAGCCGTCACCACGACCTGTCTCATAACCTGCCCAGAGGGACCTGAGTCCGTCGAAAAAGTCATAAAAACTAGGGGTTATGGTGCGTTGGCAGCAGGGCGGCATCACCATGCGCCTGCTGCCGGTGTGCCACGCTCTCCTCGGAACTCGACTCTGAAACCAGTGTTGGAGCGGTCTCATGTGCATCAACTCAAGGGGTATTAACCCGCGAGGACGCCATGTGTCCCAGGAGCCTCTGAATTGTTTCAGGGGGACCGCTGTCTGCCTAAAATGTTCAATTCAGACAGTTGAACACTGGTTGGGCGCAACTGCGGATAGTGGCGCCGCCATGGTGACAGAGTTGAGTTCCATACTGTGACGGCCCTTGCCTTATCGTTGCTCTAAGTAACTGACGGTTCCCGGATGGGTTTATTGGAGACACCTGCTGCTGATTTCCGGTCATGCCTTTAAAAAGGGCAATTTGCCATTGACCGGGAGCGTGGCCTTTTTTGGACGTGGTTTTCTTTGTTTTGCTTGATTTGACTTTGGTTACGTTATACATTTAACATTTGGCCTGATTACACTTTCATTCATACACTTCACACTACTGACTCCGGACTATTTCATAAGTTATTGTTTTTCTTACGTATAATTTCATTTCATTAATAAATTCTATACCTTATTTGTACTTTCTTGTGTGTCCCCGTTTTTGTTGCGTCCTTTTCGAGCCATAGGGCGTAACACATACCAAGAGAGAGGATGCTCCGCACTGGGGAGAGCTTGCCCCTCTCTTGGTTGACCTGGAGTCCCAATCGATCTAGGTGCCGAAGCTCTAGGTCCCTTTGTGTACATAACAGATCTCGCGAGTGTGCCAAGGTAGGCCAGTCGCTGAGGTAGTTTAGTACCCGCTCGCATTCTTCCCCTCAAGGAGAAAGGGCGGTCAGGGACAGACCGAAAGGGAGGACTCTGTACTGATATGCCCGCATCTCGAACGCGAAACCGTGGGAACGGCCGGTGTCGAGGAGGACCGAGACATGAAAGTAAGCGTCCTTCAGGTCGATTGCCACGAACCAATCCTGACACCTGATAGATGTCTGGACGCGCCTCTGTGTGAGCACCCTGAGCGGCAGCTTGTGAAGGTGCTCTGTTCAGGGAACGCAGACCTTTGGGCGCAACCCACCGTCTTTCTTGGGAACGATGAAGTGCGGGTCGTGACCCACTGAACATCTTGGTTTTGAGGGACGAGCTCGATGCCTGTTTGCCAGAAGGGTGGTGACCTCTACCCGAAGTCCGGAGGCGTCCCTGCCTCTGACAGAGGGAGAGATGGTGCCCCCGAAACTTGGGAGAGTCTCTGGTGAACTGGATCGAGTAACCATGACGGACCATCCTCATTAGCCAGCGAGACAGTGTGGGCAGCTCTCGAGCTCCCAGGGACTGTGACAGGGTGACCAAGGGGACGGTCTGCTTCATCATTCCCTAGGGGGGTGGTTCGTCGGCTGGCGAAGCTAACCATGCCGCGGGGGGTCCCCGGAGGGAAGGTTGGCTCCGCCTACTTACCTGCCTGGCGGGACAGCTGCACTCACTGTCGGTTTGAGAGTGGTAGCAGCTGTCGTGTGTGTACGACCCTACGCCTCGCCAGGGCGTGAGGTCGGGTTTGCCGGGCACAGTCCAGTGGAGTGTGTGATCGGCTGCAAGTACACCCGGGGAGAACCGAAAAACTCTGTGAGTAAGTGGGCGCCAGGCCCTGAAAAGGGTCCGGCTTTGGTGACGAGGCAGGAGCCATCCCGTACCGACCGATCAGAGCCGTAGCTGTGAAGGTTCGGGCCCGATGTTGTTCTCCCTGGGGTCTTCCCGTCAGTGTCCCTTCTCGCGAGAAGGTTGCTGACGGGGTGGAGGTTTCCCCCTCGACTTCCGCTTCCGGGGTGCCGCCTGTGGGGGCACAGGAACCGGAGCCGAAGTCGAAGGGGTCCTGGGTTGCAGGGAAGCAGACGTCACGTGAGATCTCGGAGGCCTGTAGGCGGCCGCGTCGCGGCGTGAAAAAATGTGGTTAATTCCCACTGTCTGCTTCACCGTCAAAAACTGCTGAGCGCAGTCCTCGACGGTGATACCAACAACCCACCCTGCGAGATGGGTGCATCAAGAAAGCTTACTTCCTTGGTGTCACTCTTCTGCACAAGGTATAGCCGGGGGAGTCTCTCCTGGACCACTACCGTGGACATCGTCTGACCCAGGGCCCGTGCTGCTGCCTTGGTCGCCCGTAGAGCGCTGTCAGCGGCAGCACGGAAATCCTGCATTATACCCGGGTCGGCCTTACCCTCGTGGGGCTCTCTCAACGCCTTGGCCTGGCGGACCTGCAGGATGGCCATGGCATAGAGAGAGGAGGCAGCCTGGCCATACCAGTGATGCCGAAGTCTTACGCGCTTTGGACGGTAGGCGTGGCCGATTCCCCCCAGGTGGTAGCCGTCCGCGGCACATGTGCACCGCGGGCGGACTTTCCACCTGGGGGATCTCGACGTAGTCCTTGGCTGCCCCACCATCGAGGGAAGTAAGGGAGCCGGAGCTGGTTTCACTGAAACGGTCCATGAGTGGAGCGTTCCAAGTTTTACACAGCTCCTCATGCACCTCCGGGAAAAACATAGCACCCGGGGTGGGCGCGGTTTGCACCGCGCTCCGACCTCAGGAACCACGTATCCCCGGGTTAGTACGGATGACATCACTTCTGCTTTGTCCTGAACTCGACCGCTGGGGGTGGACCTCGGATTCGTCAGAGTCGGATGCCAGTCTCCCTCCCACGCTGCGAGCGACATCTCATCTACGTCACCCATCGTTTCCGAATGCGTGGCTGAGGATCCGGGCGGTATGCCACCGCCGGTTGGGGAACGTTCAGAAGAGCGAATCGGGGCGCGATCGGCCCGTGAGCACTTGGCTGGCGGGTTTACGTTCGCAGAGTTCCCCATATCACTAACGCTGCTAATACAGGCGGACTTCGAGGCCGTAGCCTCTATGTCGCGGACTTTGGGGCCGTAGCCACCAATGTCACAGCCCGCGTAGCAGACACAAATTTCATTCGCCAAATTTCATTGGTCTTTTCTATAGTAGTCAGAGTTGATTGGTTCTCAAGGGCAAACCCCATCTGTCGTTCTCAACACAACGTCAAGAGACCGACAGAAAGGGAACATAGCTATATAAATAGAAGAAAAGTGAAAAGCCATCTCTGGTATTTTGCCATTGGCCAAGTTTTTCATTTTTATTTGGCCAATATTTCTTATTTCGGTGCATCCCTAATTTTCATGACCGTGTTTGTACATGGACGTTTTTGTCCATTATTAACCTGTGTTAGTATTTTAAATTGATGCCCAAATTTAAACAACAGTACAATAGCATTCTTGATTTTACAGTATGTTAAAAACTTAATTTTACTGTGGTGTGAATTACAAGAACTTCTGGACAATTGTTGCCAGTAAGTTACTGTTAATTTGACAATAAACATTTTACAGTGTATTGTTTGTAACCAGAGAAAGCAGTCACTAATTTGTTTATTATTAAAGTCACCAGGAATAGACATGAGCACCCATGATGTATTTTGCAGTTAAATAAATAAGACTAATGAAAACGTGCCCAAACTCTTTTGGGAGACAAAAAAGGTCTCAAGGTCAAACAAACATTTTAAGTTTGTTTGTAAACATTTAAAACACTGGCAGGTAGCATTTGTCTCATTTCGAGAGGTTATATAAAAGATTGTTGTTTGGATTTTTTTACATGCCTTATTTGATGCAGTACTCACACCCTATTATGCTTGTAGACTTACTGTGTATTTCACATTATATGTTTACTGATAGATAAATGCAGTTGATTGACCGTCAGAACACAGGGATTTCAATGGTAATTCTTTATAGATTTGTGTTAGTGTATTTTTTATCAGATTTATGAAGACGGAAAGAGAACGGTAGAGACCACTTATGGGGCACATTTGAAAAATGTATAAGTAATCAAAATTGCAAATCAGCTGTCACACTGTACAAATGAGATTACCTTTATAATGTGCCCTGGAACCTGCACACTGGGGGATGCAGAACCAGTCACAGCAAAACAAGGCACAATAGTCTGATTTGTCTTAGCGATTGATCTTCTGGTTGTGTTCTTTAAGCCTCTGTTTTTCATGCATGGAATGCAAAACTGTTTACAAAGTGCTTGCAGCACAAGTTAATCAGTCGTACACAACCTCTGAGGTAAGTCAACATAGTGTTTGAAGTCAATGCTGCATCTTATTAGACTTTGCTTACTCTCATCATAACCGTGGCTCAATTTCCTGATTTTCTGCTTAAATTGGTAATGAAAGGTGATCAGGGCCCATATTTACAAAACATCTTAATGTTAAAAGTTGCTCGTAACTTGGCAATTTAGGGAAAGATCTTAAAAATATTGGACTCCTATTTGTTTGCGCTGAGGATATTCCACAAAGCGTTTTAGCGCTAAATCTGTGAAATGCTGGAAGTAGTGAAGACTCCTAAGTCACAAAGACCGACTCACAACAATCCTAAAATGGCTGTAACACAGGCAGCTTGCCTTGAAATGTACACATTTTAGAAAGATTTCATGACAATGGGTCTCATTCATTAAACATTCATAAATATATGAGTAAATTTCGAGTAATTTGCGGGTAAAACAGGCCTTCCTGAAACGTTTGTCAGATTTCATAATAAAATTTGTGTATGTTAATGAATTCCAATCATTCATCATGCAGGCTCATTCGCAATTAGCTTAATCCCCACCTATGAATTACAGATGTTGCATGGAGCATGTGTACATTTCTTTGTACCATCTAACATTTTGAAAATGCTAAAATTTTTATGAATATGGAAATTTATGTTACAATGATTTTAACATGATCTGCTCATGTTTCGTGAATGAGACCCACTGAGTTTAACCACAAAGACTATTAATATCTGCTTACGGTTTATGAGACAGACAAAATACTTGAATTTATTAATTCATTCATATAGATTAGTTTGCAGATAATTCTTTTTATAAAAAATTTAAACATTTTGTTTTAAATTGTATCATCATGTGTTCCCTATCAAAAGATACACTCGATGCTGCGTTTCAAACGCTATAGGAGAACAGTCTTTGTTCGACCGGCTGTGAAGCACGTGTGTCAAACACGCCAAAAATTAGTTTGGCTTTAAATAACCTGGGCAGGTGACGTGGCTTATTACACCCACACCTGCCGGTTAAAAATACGCGTTTAACAGAACAATTCAACAACACTAATGAACCACCCCAGCTAACATAAGGCCAGCTTTGGTGGACTACCGGTGATAAAGTTGGCGGTCACATCACAATTAGTCCACCGGCTTTTTGATCATCTTTTTTTCAGCGGTCCACCAGCAGCAGCCGGCATATTTATGGTTTATCAATACCGTTAACTTGTGGTCCACGGTCGACCCGCCGCTCATAATTGTTAAATCACACTAACCAAAATGTCTTTAAACACAATAATGGATCAAACATGTTCAATAGCAAAGGCAAATTTGTAATTTTAGAAGATCAAATAAACAAATGCATTACATTTATCAAATACTTTTAACCAAGGTAACACAAATATAAGCATTCAGTTAACATTCATTTGTATCCATACTTATATAGTTATCCATGTTTCCAGTGAGACCATAGTAAACACAAAATAAACTAATTATAACTTTGATAATTGTAGAAAACCACAGTAAATCCAAAAACAACCATGGTCTTACTTGCATAGTAATAATCCATATTATAAACTGTTCCCATGGTTTTCAAAAACTATAGGCTGAAGAATTGTTGGATGATTACCGATTTGAAAGTCACGGGATAGTTGAAATAGTTTCCAAAATTGAGGGCAAGTTTGACCATATTACGCAGTGTAACCACTCACTTTCTCCGGTGTTACAACTGTCAATAGCGCTGCGTTTTTTTGCAACTGGGAGTTTCCAGTCGGTCGTGGGAGATATTTTCCACGTACACAAGTCCTCTGTCAGTAGAGTTGTTCACCAGTTTCCATGGGCTCTTGCCGTCATTTAAACCAATCTGTCAAGTTCCATCTCGGCGTGAACAAGAAATCTTTCAAACCAGTTTTTTTTCAGAAAGCATGTTTTCCTCAAATGAGTGGTGTAATTGATGGAACACACATCAGAATACAGGCTCCCCGGACACACGAAGATCAGTACGTCAACAGAAAAAACTACCATTCACTAAATGTGCAGTTAGTGTGTGACCATCTTTGCAGAATTACAAATTTCTTTGCACCTTGGCGTACATACGACTCCTGGATTTTAACAGAGAGCAAGATTGGGAGAGATTTTGAAGCTGGAATGCACACTGGTGTCCTACTCGGGGACAGTGGTTACCCCTGCCGACCATGGCTCATGACACCTTCATGAATCCTCTTAATGCTGCACAGACATGTCAATTATAAATTCTTGTGTCTGTTTAACGAATGTAACTTTGGTGCCTACAAGATTTGCATGCGTATGTAAGGTGTGCAAACATATTAATCCAACAGAAAAAAACTTAAAGTATGATTTTTTTATAACACATTTGCACCTTGTCGACCCCTAATTTACTTTCCTGTTATTTATCTTATACTATTGTTGGTACCGATCATGGATTTTCCCCTTGTAGGAAAGATACAACAATGCCTTGACCCACACAAGGTCGATAATAGAGAGGACCATCGGACAGCTGAAACGCAGGTTTCACTGCCTGCACAGCGAGCTGCATGTCGAGCCTCAAAGGGTTTGCAAAACTATTGTAGCCTGTGTTGTGCACTTCAACAGAACAGGGTCCTGAAGAAGTGCAACGGATCCATGAAGATTTCCAGCAGGCTGGATATGCTGCCCGAGATGCCATCATCAATGCATTCTTTACTTAGTAGCATATAGCAACATTAGTAATTGGTGTATGATAATTAGTAGTAAAAAATATTAAGGTAATTATTGTAGGAACCGTTTCAAGTAGGGCTAATATTAGTGATGTTTATTATTATTGATAGTAGTAGTTGTAAAAAATCAATATCATTAGTATTATTTATTTTATAATTATTTTATATTATTGTGGTTAATATTACTATTATTACATTAAAACACAATTCTTTTCAGATCTACAATACAAAAAGTATTTATTCCTCAAATGGTGTGATTTGTTATTTCCCCTTCTCTCTGAAGCTGCAAAAGTTGGTAGTTTAGAATAATTTGATAGAGTTCCTGGTTTTCCTTCTCCTTCCTTATGTTCTCAATCTCTAGCTGCAGTTATTCTTTTTGTAATTGCAGAACCTCTCAATGTGTCACAGTTGTTGTATGTTTTGTTTGGTTTTTTCCTCCCCAGGTTAATTTCATTATTAGTTAATCAGTTTTCACTTGTGTCTTATTATTAGTTTATCCCCAGCATCTGTTGATCCCTCCTTATCTGTTGTATTTAAGTTCTCCCCTTGAATTTAGTACTTGTCTAGTGTTGTTAATGCTCCGTGTGTCATGTCAATGTGAGTAAAACCCTGGTCCCTGGTTTTCTTGTTTGCCCCCTTGTTCTTTTATTAAAGTACCTATTTTGGAATACCCTTTTGTTTGGACGCTACCTACTTCCCGCTACCCGCTACACGTGACAGTAAGTTCAGAGAGTAAACACATCTACATAGCGATGATTTCACAAACATGCTTATTACCATGAAACATCAACTTGGACCATAGCGATTGGAAAAAAAGGGATTATTATTATAACGGATTTTGAAAAGTCTAGCGCAACCTCTGGTAGGAAGTGTGTCTTTAGGTCCCTGGGAAAAAGAAAGAGATAACCCCACTTCATACCCATACATTCCAACAGTATGCATAACAATTAATTTGAACCTCATAATGAGCATTTTGAAACCTTTTCTGTCGTTCTCAACACAACGTCAAGAGACCGACAGAAAGGGAACATAGCTATATAAATAGAAGAAAAGTGAAAAGCCATCTCTGGTATTTTGCCATTGGCCAAGTTTTTCATTTTTATTTGGCCAAGATTTCTTATTTCGGTGCATCCCTAATTTTCATGACCGTGTTTGTACATGGACGTTTTTGTCCATTATTAACCTGTGTTAGTATTTTAAATTGATGCCCAAATTTAAACAACAGTACAATAGCATTCTTGATTTTACAGTATGTTAAAAACTTAATTTTACTGTGGTGTGAATTACAAGAACTTCTGGACAATTGTTGCCAGTAAGTTACTGTTAATTTGACAATAAACATTTTACAGTGTATTGTTTGTAACCAGAGAAAACTTGTCTAGTGTTGTTAATGCTCCGTGTGTCATGTCAATGTGAGTAAAACCCTGGTCCCTGGTTTTCTTGTTTGCCCCCTTGTTCTTTTATTAAAGTACCTATTTTGGAATACCCTTTTGTTTGGACGCTACCTACTTCCCGCTACCCGCTACACGTGACAGTAAGTTCAGAGAGTAAACACATCTACATAGCGATGATTTCACAAACATGCTTATTACCAAGAAACATCAACTTGGACCATAGCGATTGGAAAAAAAGGGATTATTATTATAACGGATTTTGAAAAGTCTAGCGCAACCTCTGGTAGGAAGTGTGTCTTTAGGTCCCTGGGAAAAAGAAAGAGATAACCCCACTTCATACCCATACATTCCAACAGTATGCATAACAATTAATTTGAACCTCATAATGAGCATTTTGAAACCTTTTCTTTTGCTTTTCTTTGTCTTCTTTTTTAAACATTTTAGTCATTGTATTGATGTTGTTTAGAAACCATCATCAGAGCTCAATATCCTAGAAAGAAAATAATGCAAGTGGACAGTTCATAAATAGCTCGTTAACAAATATGTGGACAAACAAGTTTTTAATTTAAAACTACTGTCCCTCATTAATTTTAGGGTGAATTGTTTGTGTATTTATATATACGTGGGTGGAAATGGGGGAAAACAGAGGGTTATAGTCTGGGAATGTTTAGGTGGCACAACAGGAATTCTGTAATATTCAATGAACAGCATATGAAAGTGATCTGAGTTCCGCAAATAAATTTGGCACAACACACAATAAAAATTATAACAATTATAACATTGTTGTTGTTGGATGTTGACCTTCTGATCTGAAAAGAAACACAGAAATCACAAATGTGTAAAGCTGTGTCATCTTCAAAGATCAGTTTTAATGTCTGATAATGATGTCACGTTTCCGTCAACTATGTAACTTAATGCAAATGTTTTCAAAAAGTATAATGTTCCTGTAGTATTTAACATTTTGTGTTGCTTGAAGTGCATTGATATTTTTACTAACAAGTTTCAGTTCTCTTTGAGAGGAACTTCTTGTCACCTCATTCATTCTGCCCTACTTGGATTCACTTTTACACATGTTTAATAATAATTGAAGAGTTTCAAAGTTAGCCAACTAGAACATTAAACACTCAATTTTTTTACTTCTGAGGATGTTTCTATGTCTCAATACATACATATGGAGTGAACATGGAGTTTTAAATGGTATTAGAGAGGTTTTTAACCCCTCCCCCCACATAAAACCTTACCAACTAGAGTACCCCCAGTGTTTTTTGCCTTTTCCAGCCTTGAATATATATCTACATGTTTTCCTTGTTGGACTTGCCTTATTACTTCCAAATAATGCCAATTGCATTGTGATTTTATTATAATATCAGAGAGGTATTTATATTAGCGTACACATGTTATGACATATATTTTAGTCACTTTAAACTTGGAATGTTCCTCTGAGGGCAGTTGCTTCCATTACACTAAATACATTTGTTTTGTATGTTCTGATAGCACTAAACGCTTCTCACCTTCTAATTGATTTTCTCATTCGTCTTTGGGGGAATTGTGTCGTGTATTCTTCAGCAGGAGCTTGAATTTTTTTTGCCCTGAGAACTTATAAAGGGTTTTAGGTGTTAGCGCAGGCTTCACTGATTGATCTCCTAAAACTGTTAGTGAAAGCAGAACAAATCCCACTAATCATTGCCTCAGGAGAAGAGTCGATGTCACTCACAGTGCTACTTGCACAACATTATCTTCAAACTGTACAACTCCTCACAAACTGTTTCATCAGACTATCCTCAATTCTTTTGTAATAGATTTAGGATAAGGTTTGTTGTAAAACAAACTCACATATAGATCCATATGCTACACAAACCAACCAGAAGTAGAGACTGTGAGCAGCATTATATTAATAAATAATTACATTTGTTTCATTCTGTGAAGAACTAACAATATTTCTTTCAAATTTCAAACAAACATATGTTTATTTTGGCATTTATTTGGAGATAATTAAAACTGAAGAAACAAGTCAAAATATCAGCCAGTTTTCAAGAAGCCTAGAGCTTGTATATTAAATGTGCTACAGTGAACACAACTGTTTGTTCCAAGACTAAATATAATCATGTTTGTATTTCAATCATAATTTGCATCCGTTCGCTTATTATTTATATTTAGTAGTGCTTTTGAAAAAAGTTCACTATTATTATCTTGCGAGAATATTTGTATTAGTGGTGCTCTTGAAAAAAGCCCAAAATTATTATTGTTCATACTTCTTATTAGAGCTGCTATTGAAAAAAGCATAAATGTTATTATCTTGCGATTAGTTGTGTTTTTAAAAAAGCTCAGTATTATTATCATGCGGGCAAATTATTATTTTTGGTGCTCACTATCATTATTGCTCAAGCATATTATTAGTGGTGATTAGAAAAAAGCTCACTATTATTATTGCCTCATACTTATTATTAGTGGTGCTTCTGGAAAAGCTTGATATTACTATCTTATTATTGATACTTCTAAAAAAAGCTATAAAGCCAACATACTGATATTGTATTTAAACTTATTATGTTGGCTTGAAAGAGCCCCCCACCTGGGGAACCAGGACATTTCCTGATGCATAACAGGATTAAATTAAAAGATTGAAGACAAGGAGGAGATGGGGTTGGAGGTGGGTTTTAAGTGCAACACGATGAAGCAGCTGATAAGGAGCAAAGAAATGCAACTTAAAAAGGACGCAGTCTATTGTGTGTTGTATGAATATTGGTTAACATTGATTTGCTGCACCTGATGTGATCAGCTGTTGCAAGCTGAACTCACGTAATCTGCCAGACCTAACGCTAATAACTAAATGCAGCTTTATTAGCAGAAAGAACAATATTAACAGGCAATATGCCCAGGGCCAGCAGCAAACAATCACAAATGGGGTCAAAGGCAATGGTCGAGGCAGGTTGTAATCCACATGGTAAATACTGTCAAAACACTGATACACAAAACATATATAACACTCAGAAATGCAGCTGACACTAACAAGACTTGGCCATGACAGAGTGAATGAACAAGGCTTATATAGACATAGGTTATTGCAACAGGTGAGAATGTTCAGTGTTTAATGAGTCCGGGAAATGGGTTATGGGAAATGTAGTGTGCAATGATGGTCCGAGGGATGAGGGGGTGCCCTCTAATGGATTTGAGTGGGCACTCCAGCTGGTGACTTTGACAGCTACGCTTTTTTTCTGTCAGGCCCACTTTCGTCAATTATTTAATCAAGACTTTGACTTGAGACCAAGTGACTTGAGACTTGACTTGACTTAAAGTTGAAGACTCGACAATGACTTAATTATTGTGGCTCAGCAGCACTAATTAGCGCCTGTGCCTTGATCGCTGCACAACTCAAACGCGCCAAACATGGCAGACAACAGTCGAGCTCCACAGATAATCACGTTCGGCTATAAGGACTTCAAACTTTATTGGACCGTGCATACAAAAAAAGATTTGTTAGATGTGGAGTATGCAACGCAAGAATGTCTGACACGACAATCACAGCGTCAAATTTCATCCAACATTTCAATAACCACAAGGAAAGATAAGTAATTTATTCATAGTCAATGTAATAAAACAATTACTAATATAATGAATTAATCGTTTATGTTTGTCATAGTTTGGCCTTGGTTGTTTTTTTATTAGTATTAGAAACGTGATCATCGATCTTTACTGATAAGCCTACGTCTCAAATCATATATGTTTTGGGGAATTTGGCTGTAACAGTGGCGTATTCCGAATTTTAATGTCGGGGGGCATTTTAAAAAGAACGGGCTTCTCTGTTACATGTAGGCTATATATTAAATGTACGCATGTTCAAGTGTTGTTGTGGACTGCGTGTGGAAGCTGAATAGCAGCTCGCTTACACTGCAAAACAGGCTAATGTACGCACCGGTGCGATCACTTCTAATTAAAACCTCGTTAAAACATTTTCGGTCATACTGACAAGAATAATTTCATCATTTTTATCGTATAACCGTCTACATTTTTTTGTGTACACTCACAATAACAATATAACGTTTTGTGCTGTAGAATAATGAAACCAGTTCAAATAGAAAACAAATGTTCTCAAATAATATATTACGTACGAAACGTGCATTTTGCTTGTCCAATGCAGAGATGATGATTAAGCATCAAAACTTCATCACTGGGCTTTATTAACATACATTAACATTTTATTTATATTCTGCCAAAATGAAAAAGATCCGTTTATTTTGATTTCCGAGATTCAAGCTCGAAGTCAATAAAATGATCTGAGATTCCCATCAATAGATGAAAATTTCCTACTGTGACCTATAAAGGACAGCACAAGTATTACAACATCATATATATATATATATATATATATATATAACATATCATAGGCAGATTTTCAGTCACAATACTTAGTTTATTACCTTCAAAGCCTGTATAAATGTTTAAGTCTTACATTCTGTCAGTTACAAGTATTTCCATATCTGTGTCTATGTAAACATATGAAAATGTGTGACTGCTGGAACCAAACTTTAATCACACACATAGGCAAGTGATCAATTCAATTATATATACAGTTGAAAGAAAAAGTATGTGAACCCTTTGGGCTTACTTGGATTTCTTCATAAATTGGTCATAAAATGTGTTCTGATCTTCATCTAAGTCACAACAATAGAGAGACACAGTCTGCTTAAACTAATACCGCACAAACATTATACGTTTTCATGTTTTTATTGAACACAACATGTAAACATTCATAGTGCAGGGTGGAAAAAGTATGTGAACCTTTGGGTTTAATAACTGGTTGACCCTCCTTTGGCAGCAATAACCTCAACCAAACGTTTCCTATAGTTGCAGATCAGACCTGCACAACGGTCAGGAGAAATTTTGGACCATTCCTCTTTACAAAAGTGTTTCAGTTCAGCAATATTCTTGGGATGTCTGGTGTGAATCGCTCTCTTGAAGTCATGCCACGGCATCTCAATCGGGTTGAGGTCAGGACTCTGACTGGGCCACTCCAGAAGGCGTATTTTCTTCTGTTGAAGCCATTCTGTTGTTGATTTACTTCTATGCTTTGGGTCGTTGTCCTGTTGCATCGTCCATCCTCTGTTAAGCTTCAGTTGGTGGACAGATGGTCTTAAGTTTTCCTGCAAAATGTCTTGATAAACTTTGGAATTCATTTTTCCATCGATGACAGTAATCCGTCCAGGGCCTGAGGCAGCAAAGCAGCCCCAAACCATGATGCCCCCTCCACCATATTTCACAGTTGGGATGGGGTTTTGATGTTGGTGTGCTGTGCCTTTTGTTCTCCACACATAGCGTTGTGTGTTCTTTCCAAACATCTCAATTTTGGTTTCATCTGTCCACAGAATGTTTTGCCAGTAGTGCTGTGGAACATCCAGGTGCTCTTTTGCAAACTTCAAACGTGCTGCAATCTTTTTTTTGGACAGCAGTGGCTTCCTCCGTGGTGTCCTCCGATGAAGTCCATTCTTGTTTGATGTTTTCCTTATTGTAGATTTGTCAACAAAAATGTTAGCATGTGCCAGAGATTTCTGTAAGTGTTTAGCTGACACTCTAGGATTCTTCTTCACCTCATTGAGCATTCTGCGCTGTGCTCTTGCAGTCATCTTTACAGGACGACCACGACTAGGGAGTGTAGCAACAGTGCTGAACTTTCTCCATTTGTAGACAATCTGTCTTACCGTGGACACATGGACATCAAGGCTTTTAGATATACTTTTGTAGCCCTTTCCAGCTTTATGTAAGTCAACAATTCTTGATCGTAGGTCTTCTGAGAGCTCTTTTGTGCGAGGCATGGTTCACATCAGACAACGCTTCTTCAGAACAGCAAACTCAAAACTGGTGTGTGTTTTTTATTGGACAGGCCAGCTTTAATCAACACATCCAATCTCATCACATTGATTGGACCCCAGGTTGGCTGACTCCTGGCTCCAATTAGCTCTTGGAGAAGTCATTAGCCTAGGGTTTCACATACTTTTTCCACCCTGCACTATGAATGTTTACATGTTGTGTTCAATAAAAACATGAAAACGTATAATGTTTGTGCGGTATTAGTTTAAGCAGACTGTGTTTCTCTATTGTTGTGACTTAGATGAAGATCAGAACACATTTTATGACCAATTTATGAAGAAATCCAAGTAAGCCCAAAGGGTTCACATACTTTTTCTTTCAACTGTACAATTGATTTTCCTTAATATATGTATATAAGTTCATCTTTTTTGAAAAATAAACATGTATCGTAAAAATTTACCTCTGTTTATTTTAGTACTGCGACTTGACTTGAAACTTATCAGGACTCGACTTGAGTTGCTTAGGGTGAACCCTTGACTTGACTTGACTTGCATGATTTGTCTAAACTGTGGCTTGAGATTTGACTTGAGACTTGATGGTTAAGACTTGAGACTTGCTTGGACTTGACCATGTGTGACTTGTCCCCACCTCTGCTAAATAGCATGAAAAACGTGCCTCATTATGCAGACACTGGGTGATACTAACAGGGGAAGCATGCACCCTGCAACAATTTCCACAAATTGGGTGAGTAAGTTTTAAGTGCCAAATGGGTTAAATTATCTGTAAGCTGTAAGGGGAAGCATACACCCTGCAAAATAGCACTAGAGTTGCATGAGCGATCGTTGACGAGACAAATGGGTTAAATTAGCAGTTAGGCTGGTGGGGAAGCATACGCCCTGGAACAAATAGCACCGGCCTTATGGAGCTGTTGTTAGCAAACCAAAAGGGTTAAACACGCAGTAAAGCTGGCGGGGGAAGCATACATCCTGCAACTAATAGCACCGGAGTTATAGGAGCAAGTTGTAAGCAAACCAAATGAGTTAAACGAGCAGTAAAATGGCAGGGGAAGCATACACTCTGCAACAAATTTCACAAGTATTAAATGAGCAAGCTATTTAAGAGCTGAATGGGGTAATCAAGCAGTAAAGCTGGAAAGGGAAGCGTACACCCTGAAACAAATTTCACCAGTGTTGCAAGACCAAGTTTTTAACCGTTAAGCTAGCAGTAAGCTGGCAGGGGAAGCGTACACACTGTGACAATATAGCAGCAGAGTAACATGAGCAAGTTTTAACGGGCTGAAAGGGTTAAACTACCGATAAGCTGACAAGGGAAGCGTACACTCTGTAACAATTAGCACCAGCGTTACATGAGCAAGTTGTTAAGGAGCCAAATGCGTGAACAAGCAGTACGCTGGTATAGGGAAGTGTAAACCCTAGTTCCACGTAGTCATTCCTTCATACTGAAAATTCTCAAACGTGCACTATAGGTTCCCGGATAATGCACTCATTAAATGAAAATATGAAATGCGGAACTCTGGACACTTCAAACACTCAACAGTCGAAGTTCGTTTAAGTGGCAGAAGGGAGGCTGAGCTTTCAGATCTGCTCGAGCAAGTTCTAATGTAGAGTGATTACGCTTCAATTTAAGGCCGACTGAAGTCAAGCTTAGCAAAGATAAAGTCACATTATAAAAGGAAGCCGGCGTGCAGCATTCATTTACCTTTTGTTCTTCATAGCCATCGACTCATGAGCACAAAGCTAAAAAGATCATCATCTTCTAAGCTACGACTACAACTGCCGGATCTACGACCTATCCCAGCGGATCGTCCCTCCTGCAGCGACCTTCCCCTGGGTGTCTCGGCGGTTCCAGTGGTGTCAGAGCTCAATTTTCTACAACAGTCCTTTTCAGGACTCACAACTCTACAACGCGGCATGTCCCACTGTTCTCTTGGGTGCGGTACCCTCATCGAGGAGGGGGATGAACACGAGCGCTGTTTTAGGTGTCTGAGCGTCCAGCACGCCGAAGCAGCGTTCGTCGACACATCTTGCCCGCACTGTGGGCAGATTGTCATACAAAAGTTGCGGTCACGGTTGGCTGTCTTCCTACGGGAACCAGCCAACATCTCGTCTGCTACCCGGGCTGTGACATCTATGGCTACGGCCGAGATCTCCGACCCGGTTAGCGGCGTTAGTGATTTGGGGAGTCCTGCGGACATAAACCCGCCAGCCAAGCTCTTTTGATCATTCCCCAACCGGCTGTGGCACACCCTCCGGATCCTCCTCTGCGCGTTCGGAAACGGAGCGCAGGGCAGATGAGATGTCTATCGCAGCATCGGAGGGAGAGATGCCGATATCCGATTATGAAGAATCCGAGCTTCCCCCCCGGGGGCAGAGCTCAGGAGGAAGCAGAAGTCGAGATGTCGGCCATGCTAACCCGGGCTGCCGCGAGCATTGGGCTGCACTGTACGCCATTGCCTCTCCCGCAACGCTCGCGGTTGGACACGTGGTTCCTGGGGTCGGAACGCGGTGCCAAACCGCGCCCGCCCCCGGTTCCATTTTTCCCGCCGGTGCATGAGGAGATGTGTCGGACCTGGAGCGCCCCTCTCACGGCTCGTCCCTCGCAGACCAGCTCCGCCTCCCTCACCTCCCTCGATGGTGGGGCAGCCAGGGGCTATGTCGAAGTCCCCCAGGTGGAGCGTGCCATCGCGGTGCACCTATGCCCGCAGACGGCTGCCACCTGGAGGACCTGACCTTGTCTCCCGTCCAAAGCCTGTAAGACTTCTGCTTCCCTGGTGGCGAAGGCTTACAGTGCTGCGGGCCAGGCTGCCTCCTCTCTCCACGCCATGGCCATCCTGCAGGTCCATCAGGCGAAGGCGTTGAGAGAGCTCCACGAGGGTAGGGCCGACCCGGGTGTCATGCAGGAACTCCGCGCCGCCACTGAACTCGCTCTAAGGGCGACTAAATTGACGGCGCGGGCCCTGGGTCGGACGATGTCCACTCTGGTGGTCCAGGAGAGACACCTCTGGCTTAACCTTGCGAGTATGAGTGACGCCGACAAAGTACGCTTTCTCGACGCACCCATCTCGCACGGTGGGCTGTTCGGTGACACCGTCGAGAGCTTCGCACAGCAGTTCTCGGCGGTGAAGGAGCAGACGGAGGCGATAAGCCATATTCTACCGCGCCGTGAATCGACGGCCCCCCGGCCTTCGACTTCCCGCGCACCACCTGCTCCCCGACAGCCCAGGGCCTCTTCGAACCCGACACCGGTCAAGGTGCACCCCCAGGCTTACTTTCATGTCTCGATTCTTCCTCGACACCGACCGTTCCTACGGTTCGCTTTCGAGGGTCGGGCATATCAGTACAGAGTTCTCCCCTTCGGTCTGTCCCTGTCTCCACGAGTCTTCACGAAGATAGTGGAGGCCGCCCTCTCTCCTCTCCGGGAGAGAGGTGTGCGTGTACTCAACTATCTCGACGACTGGCTTGGCGAGATCTTGGCGCACTCGCGAGATCTGTTGTGTACACAGAGGGACATGGTGCTCTGGCACCTAGATCGATTGGGTTTTCAGGTCAACCGAGAAAAGAACAAACTCTCAAACGACTGACGCCTCGCTGCAGGGGTGGGGTGCAGTGTGCAATGGGCACGCAGTAGCGGGGCGCTGGACGGGCCCCCGGCTGCGCTGGCACATCAATTGCCTAGAGTTGTGGACTGTACTGCTTGCACTGAGAAGGCTCCGGCCTCTAGTGCAAGGTCAGCACGTACTGGTTCACCTGGACAGTACCACAGCCGTAGCGTACATCAATCGCCAGGGTGGCGTGCGCTCACGGCAACTACCACAACTTGCCCGACGCCTCCTCCTGTGGAGTCAACAGGTGATCCGCTCCCTGCAGGCCACACACATCCCAGGCGTATTGAACGAGACAGCCGACGCGCTCTCTCGCCAGTACACACCCTGCGGAGAGTGGCGACTCCACCCTCGTGCAGTCCAGCTTATTTGGGTGCGGTTCGGACAGGCACAGATCGACCTCTTTGCCTCCCGCGACACCAGCCATTGTCCGCTTTGGTACGCCCTGACCGAGGCCCCCCTCGGTACGGATGCCCTGGCGCACAGCTGGCCACGAGACAAGCGGAAGTACGCCTTCCCCCCAGTGAGCCTAAGGGAAGGGAAGAGGAGCAACAGGTGTTACTGGTTGCGCCGTACTGGCCCAACCGCACTTGGTTCTCGGAGCTGATGCTCTTGACAACAACTCCCCCCTGGCCCATTCCCCTGACAGAGGACCTGCTCTCTCAGGGGATGGGCACGTTCTGGCATCCCAGGCCAGACCTCTGGAACCTCCTTGTCTGGTCTCTGGACGGTCCTGAGTAGGTTACACCCCGCTGTGGCTGAAACCATCCTACAGGCCAGGGCGCCATCCACTAGGCGATTATACGCCTACAAATGGCGCCTCTTCTCATCCTGGTGTCTCTCCCAAGGAGAAGACCCACAGAGATGTTCGGTCGGGATCGTGCTGTCCTTTCTACAACAGAGATTGGAGACCAACATCTCCCCTTCCACACTGAAAGTGTATGTAGCCACTATTGCATCTCATCACGACTCAGTGGTCGGAAGGTCTCTAGGGCAGCAGGACCCGGTCACTAGGTTTCTAAGGGGTGCGAGACGACGCAACCCGCCTCGTCTCCGCTCCATACCCTCATGGGACCTGAACGTGGTCCTGAGGGGCCTATCCGAGCCCCCCTTTGAGCCCCTTGAAGCTTCCGATCTTCCTCACCTAACAAGTAAGACGGTTCTTCTTATGGCGCTCGCATCCTTCAAGAGGATAGGGGATCTCCATGCATTCTCTGTGTCCCCGGACTGCCTTGATTTCGGCCCTGGCAACTCTCACGTTAGCCTGAGACCCAGGCCCGGATACGTGCCCAAAGTTCCCACTACTCCCTTTCGGGACCAAGTGGTGAACTTGCAGGCGCCCGGTCCGTGTTGTGTCCAGTACGCGCACTGCGCCTCGACTTGGACCGCACACAGAACTTTCGCAGTTCTGATCAGCTCTTTGTCTGTTTCGGAGGACAGCAGAAGGGGAAGGCTGTCTCCAAACAGAGATTAGCGCACTGGATCGTGGATGCCGTTACGACGGCATACCGATCACAGAATCTGCCATGTCCATTGGCGGTCACGGCTCACTCCACGCGGGGTTTAGCCACCTCATGGGCACTGGCCAGAGGCGCGTCTCTGGCAGACATCTGTAGAGCTGCGGGTTGGGCTACGCCCACCACCTTCGCAAGGTTTTACAATCTTCGCGTAAACCCGGTGTCAGCCCACGTCCTACGTGGCGACATCTAGGATTGGCATCCAGGAGGGCGTATGCCTGCGAAAGCAACTTCCCACCCTCCCCGAGGTTGGGTATCTACCCTTTTCTTCTTACCCAACCTTGGCTAAGAAAATTGGTACCTCACCAGCCTTCCTTCTTACCCAGACCCTGGTTAAAAACAGGCATTCCATCCATCACTAAGCAAGCACCTCCTGGGGGTCGGCTGAGCAGAGCAGCCTTCCCCCTTAGGCCGGGATATATCATGACCTATCACACATAGTTCTAACTGGACCTGTGCTATCGGACGCAGTAACACCCCCTCCGCGGGCTGTTCCGTCTGTCATACCCTCATGACTATGGTTCCCACACTTGGTAACCCATGAGCTTCCCCAGGTGGACCTCCACCTCGCGGTTAACTACCCAGTCCGCACGTTCCATGCGTTCTCCTCCTAGGACGAGACCATACTTTCTCCACCATATTCCTCCCCACGGGTAGGAGGTGGCCTCTGCAGCGCTTCTCTGATTAAGAGTGCGCTTTCCCGGTGTAAACCGAACCGGACGGCCTCTCGCCTGTAGAGAGCTAAGGCCCCGTCCGTGAAAGGTTACCGGTCAGGGCTGTTTCCATCTTTCCCGAAAGCTCTGGAACCCCCCGACCACCACTCTGGAAGGTTACAGGTCTCACGAAAGCTTCGTGCTGACACGCCCAGGCTTGTCACCGTTGCTTCGCTGAGATTGTTACGCGATACAGCGTTTGTGGCGTTTCCATAGTTAACCCCATCTGTCGTTCTCGACACAACGTCGAGAGACCGACAGAAAGGGAACGTCTTGGTTACGTCTGTAACCTCAGTTCCCTGATGGAGGGAACGAGACGTTGTGTCCCTTATGCCACAAACCTGTATCGTTTCTGTTGCAGTTGTGAGAGGCTCTCAGGCTCTTCAGAACAAGAGGTAAATGAATGCTGCACGCCGGCTTCCTTTTATACCGGATATCCGGGGGCGGAGCCCGGCATGCAAATTTCTTTCGCCAAATTTCATTGGCCTTTTCTATAGTAGTCAGAGTTGATAGGTTCTCAAGGGCGAACCCCATCTGTCGTTCTCGACACAACGTCTCGTTCCCTCCATCAGGGAACTGAGGTTACAGACGTAACCAAGACGTTACATATGTAACCAAGACGTTTTCCTATATTGTTGCTAGGATAATGTGTTTGGTTGCTATGTGCATGGTTTGGTATATGGCAATTGATAATACTCTAAGGCATGAGTTCAACAAACTAACCCCATTGTCTTTACAATGTTCTGATGGAGAATCTGGCTAATTGGTTGAAAGGATAAATGCGTTTCTCATCAAGTGCTTGCTGTTTGCTCTCTGCTTGCTTAAACTAATTTCAAGGAGTTCACATAAACCGTACCACATTACCCAGACCGTACATTTAAAATAAAGGGCACATAAGGAGAGAGTCTCTGCCGAGCAAATGGATGTCAGTCACAATGCATATCTGCTTGTTAGCACTTCCATTCAACTCTGGTGCTATATTTGTTGCAGGGTGTACGCTTCCCCTGCCAGCTTAACTGCTAGTTTACCGTTTCGTCTCGTTATGAATTTGATCATAACATTTTAGTGCCTTTCATGCAGGATGTGTGCAGCCTCACAGATGGCTGGCTTAACATCTGATGCAAGACTAACTTTCTTGGGAACACTTGGGCATGTTTAAAACGTCATCTGCTTGGCTGAATTTTACTGGATTTCCGGGAGACGTGCCCGTTCACGTTTTTTACGGTCCGACTGGGAACAACACGAGTCGTCTGATCTAAGAAGGTTTTAAAAGGTTGCAATAGGAACTCATCACAATCGACTTAATGCTTTATTCGTAAAAGTATTCTGGGTTAACCGCATAAACTTATAACTGTTGTTGCCGGTTATCTTTGAAACACACATTAATGTATACCAGTCTGATACTACTGGGACATGTCCACACCTCGAAAGATGACGTGGCACAGACCTAGCTGTCTTATCAATTTCCGATACTATGCACTTAAACTATGCAGGGGTTCTCAATGGTTACATTCAAGGTCCGAATTGCAGTTTCAAGAAATGTATTCAAATATGCGGTCAAAAACATTGTGTTTGAACATCTTATAAATTAGTTTATTGTTTTTGCTTTATTTTTATTTTTAGCAATCAACTCTTCATATCCTAAGTGTTCGAGAAGCCCAGACTGCACTATGTCCGGAGCTCAGTGAGGCTAGAGCTGCAGGGAAGAAAGCCTATTACCGTGGTCCCCATGGCTACATAGAAGGCACCCCTTTATTTTAGTAATTGTTTGTTTCCTTACAATTTATTGTTCTCTGTGAAATGGTTATGAACGAAGCGTTAGATCTTTAGATTTATTTCTTAATTTTTGCTTGATTAATAAAGTAGTGGAGGCTTGGAGAGCTGCGAATCCAAATCTTATACAATTTTCCTGGTTCAAAGCTAACGGGACTTCTAAATCGTGAATAGATTATTGGTTGACCTTAACTAACCTAACCGACTTTATCAAAGATACTTCAATATCTGCAGCACCTTTAACTGATCACTGTTGCATCTCTATATCATTCTACTCGGGCAAAAGAGAATAACATAACAAGGGTGTAATACAGTTCAAAATACGGAAGGAGGCGGGAACCGGCGAATGTTAAACAAACTTTAATCAAAATAAACAAACAATAACGGAATGGTAAAAGGCCGGCAGACACCTCACGGTCGACTGCTGGCCACAAGAACATAAATAAAAACTAAATATGTCCGGGTCCTCTCTCGTCCGTAGTCTTGTCGCTCGTCCTCTTCTGCTCCCGATCACCTCCGTGAGATATGCGGGACGGTTTGCGCACAGCTGATTCCCACTGTCACTCACGCCACCGGCCCCACCTCACGGCTCTCGTAACGCCTTCCTAGTTACAAAGTATTATTGGAAATTCAATGCTGATTTATTAAAACAAAAACTTTTGCTCGCAAATTAAATCCATAATTAATGATGTAGAATCACATAAGGACCGTATCTCATTCATAGGTAAGTGGGAATATTTAAAACACAAGATTCTGGAACTTTCTATACAATTTAGTAAAAATTTAGGTAACGCCAGAACACAATTGGAGTTACAATTAGCAAGAAAGCTAAACTATTATGTTATAAAAGTGAAATGGACAATGAAACTAAATTACAAATTATATCCTTGCAATCCAAAATGTATCATTTATATACTCAAAAAGCTAAAGGAGCATATGTAAGGTCCAGAGCAAGAAGTATAGATAAAAGGGGAAAAAAGTAATAATTATTTTTGCAGACTTGAAAAAAGGCAACAGAAAAAAAATGCCATAAATTGTCTTTATAAATGATTTCCCGAGAAATTGTTCAATTATATAGTTCTTTATATAGCTCATACTTTTCTGTGTCAGACTGTAATGTTCTCTTTGATAATATACACACTAGCATACCGCAGTTAGGCTTACATCAAAATAGAGGAATTAGATTAAGCAATAGATAAATTATCTTCAGAAAAATCTCCAGGCCCTGACCGCCTCACTTCTGAATTTATAAAGAATTTAGGGAAAATTTGACCAGACTATTATCTCAAGCCTTTCTCAAATATATCCAAAATAACTTACTTTCTTCGACTATGAAACAAGGTCTAATTATTCTTAACCGAGTAAAGATGCACAACATATAGACCATGAATATATGCAGAACATATAGATAATCTTCGCTCCATCACCTTACTCAACTGTGATTATAAAATGCTAGCTCATATATTTTCCAAAAGACTGAAGAAAAACATGAAAAATAATTAGTGAATCACAATCTGGTTTTAGAAAAAGGCAGATCAATGCATAATACTTTCATATTGAAATTAGATATTTTAGATGCTTTGAGGATTGATGGTTATATTCTGTTTTTAGATTTTAAAAAGGACATTTTATACGATCAAACAATTTCATATTTATCTGCCTCGAAAAAAATGTTTTTTGAATTAAATTAATTTATTTTATAAAAACGTTATATAATGACATCCGTTCTATATTCTTTTCATCTGGAACATCCCAAAGATTCAACATTTCACGGGGAATAAGACAATGATGTCCCATTTCCCCTTTTCTATATTTCCCAGCATTAGAAATGCTTGCTATCTTGATAGATAAAACAGCAACTTTGATAGACTCAAAGTATTTGGAAGATCAATTGGTATTAGTCAATTAGCTTATGATACAGTTATCTTTTTAAATTTCAAATTGACAAAGCCTTTCAACTATTAATATCTTTTCCAAAGCATCAGGCCTATTAAACTTGAACAATTGTGAATTACTTTCAGGCAGCGAATGAGACTCAACTCGACTCAACTCAACTTTATTTATATAGCGCTTTTTACAATTTTCATTGTTACAAAGCAGCTGTACATGAGACACATTGAATACAAGTAAAAAAACTAAAGGCATATACCTGTAAAAACAAGACAAAGGTGAAAACAACAAAGACAGACATACAAATGCTCCACACACACAATATGCAAACATACATACACACACACACATTGACATAGACGCACACACACACAGTGAAAGCACACATTGGCGATAAAGGAGAAAGAACCACAGGTCAAATATTAAACGGACTATAAATTCTTATATGCAATATTAATTATGTCTAATTTCTGAATTCTAAAGCAGCCCCCCCGGCCAGGCAGATAGTGCAAAACAATATGCAAATGTTGGTGAGGAACCCAAAACTCCCATCGAGAAAAAAAAACTCAGGAGAACCCAGGCCCAACCAGAGGATTCCAGTTCCCCTCTGGCAAAAGCTGCTGCCTCTGCACAAGCTCAACAGTGCTTGCACAACAAGGCTAAATAAAAATAAAAAATAAACTTAATAAGGTAAATGATAGATTTAAGATTATCATTCACAATCTAATAACATTTGAAATGTTGTAGGAAAATCAAAGTTGTGGCGTCCTTTATCCAGCTCTATCCTCTTAGCTCTTGTCAGGTCACCGCTTCCCATTCTCAGCTCTGCCATCGGGTCTGGGCATGAACTGCATCCTGCGGTAACCTTGGAACAAAGAGACAAGACTGGCTGAGAGTAGAGTACTGTTCTGCACTCTTTGATGCAACAAGTACATCATTTGTTGTTGGATGTGTTTCTGGTTCCGGTTGATCTAAATAATGCAGCCTAAATCCTCTGAGGATTAATATTATGGAGGAGTATTGTATGCAAGATTAAAAAGATGAGTCTTTAGTCTAGATTTAAACTGACAGAGTGTGTCTGCCTCCCGGACCGTGCAGGGAAGAATATTCCAAAGTTTAGGCGCTAGATACGAAAAGGATCTACCACCTGCACTTGATTTTGAAATTCTAGGTATTACCAACTGACAGGACGCCTGAGAGCGTAATGTACGTTGAGGTCTGTAATACAATAGAAGTTCATTCAAATACTGCGGCGCTAGACCATGTAGGGCTTTATAGGTAATAAGCAAGATCTTAAAGTTAATGCGATGCTTTTTATAGGTAACCAGTGCAAGGTTGACAGAACCGGGGTTATATGCTCATACTTTTTTGTACGTGTAAGAACTCGAGCTGCCGCGTTTTGAACAAGTTGCAGTTTTTGTAATAGGCCTGCAGGGCATCCACCTAGAAGTGCATTACAATAATCTAGTCTTGATGTCATGAATGCATGAATTAATTTCTCTGCATCTGACAGTGACAGCATATGACGTAGTTTAGATATATTCTTAAGATGGAAAAATGCAATTTTACAGGTGTTGGCGACATGGCTTTCAAATGACAGAGTACTATCGAATACAACGCCAAGATTCTTAGCTGATGATGAGGATTTTATGGAGCATCCATCAATCGTTAAGCGGTATTCTTGGTTGTTACGTATAGCGGTTTTCGGTCCAGTAAGTAACACTTCTGTTTTGTCCGAGTTTAGTAGTAAAAAATTGTTACTCATCCACATTTTTAAGTCAACTATGCAATCCTTTATTCGATGAAACTGCTGGGTTTCATGAGGCTTCGAGGAAATATAAAGTTGAGTATCATCAGCATAACAGTGAAAGCTAATTCCGTGTCGCTTTATTATATCTCCTAGAGGTAGCATGTATAATGCGAAGAGCAGAGGCCCCAAAACTGAGCCCTGTGGTACACCGTACTGGACTTGTGATTTGCGGGACACCTCATTGTTTATTGCTACAAATTGAAAACGGTCAGATAAATAAGACTTAATCCATTTCAATGCTATTCCGTTAATGCCGACGTAATTTGGTGTCAAATGCAGCACTGAGGTCTAGCAGCACCAATAACGAAATACAGCCACGGTCAGACGCTAAAAGCAGATCATTTGTAACTCTGATCAAAGCAGTCTCTGTACTGTGACATGCTCGAAATCCAGACTGGAATTCATCATTAATGTCATTCCTTTGGAGGAAGGAGCATAATTGAGTTGAAACTACTTTTTCCAGAACTTTAGATATAAATGGTAAATTCGATATAGGCCTGTAATTCCCTAGTTCTTTAGGGTCGAGTTTGGGTTTTTTTAAAAGAGGCCTTATAACAGCCACCTTAAATGCTTTAGGCACATGTCCTAATGTCAGAGATGAGTTAATAATACTAAGAAGAGGATCTATAATTTCTGGGAGCATTTCTTTCAGTAGTTTTGTAGGTATAGGGTCTAGCATGCATGTTGTTGATTTAGATGATCTAATGATTTTAGACAGTTCATCGTGATCTACTGTAGAAAATAATTGCAATTTCTCCTTAGGGGTGCTGTAGTTAGTTTGTTCAGCGGGTTTCACTACAGGTTGCATTGTTATCATTTTTTCTCTTATATCTTGGATTTTACTAGTGAAGTAGTTCATAAATTCATCACTGTTATGCTGATAATCAGAATCTGACGTCGCTGACGACTTATCTTTTGTTAATTTAGCCACGGTGTTAAATAAAAACCTAGGGTTGTGATGGTTTTCCTCTATTAGTGATGAAAAGTAGGCGGATCTAGACCTTTTTATGGCATTCCTGTATTTTCGAGTACTATCCTTCCATGCTATACGAAATACCTCTAAATTAGTTTTCTTAAAGTTGCGCTCCATTTTCCGGGAGTCTGAGTGTGTTCATTATACCACGGTGTTGGGCTGCTATTTTTAATTTTCTTTAAACGCAGAGGAGCAACTATGTCTAATATTTCCGAGAAGGTAGAGTTAAAATTTTCAATAGAAGTGTCAAAATCGTCAACATTTTTACACATGCTAGATATTTTAGACAATTCAGGCAGATTATCGAGAAACGCATCTTTGGTAGTTGAAGTAATCGTTCTACCATATTTGTAGCAAGGAGTTTGATTTGCAGCCGTAGGCCATTGAAGCAAACATAATATCAGACAATGATCCGAAATGTCTTCACTCTGCTGAACGATTTTAACATCGTCCACATTTATACCATAAGAAAGTATTAAATCTAAAGTATGATTACGAAGGTGAGTGGGTCCTGACACATGTTGACTAACGCCCATGGAGTTAAGAGTGTCTTTGAAAGCCATGCCCAAGGCATCTGTATCATTGTCTACATGGATATTAAAGTCACCGACGACAAGGACTCTATCTGCGGCCAGTACTAGTTCTGATAAGAACCCACCAAAATCTTTAATAAAATCTGTGTGGTGCCCTGGAGGCCTATATACAATAGCTAGAATAAAATTTAAAAATGTTTTGTCCTTAGTATTAGGTGTCGATACGTGAAGTACCAAGACTTCAAAAGAATTGTATTTAAATTTAGACTTCTGAGAGATGCTAAAATAATTATTGTAAAGTGCAGCAACACCTCCTCCTCTACCTTTTAGGCGAGGCTCGTGTTTATAGTAATAGTCTTGAGGAACGGATTCATTTAGAGTAATATAATCATCTGGCTTTAGCCATGTTTCTGTCAAACAAAGCATGTCTATTTTATGATCGGTTATCATATCGTTAACAAAAAGTGCTTTATTTGAGAGAGATCTAATATTAAGCAATCCGAGTCGTAACAGTTGATTATCTGTATTTTGTTCATGTTTAACTTGTTTAACGTTTATTAAATTACTTTCAAGTGGTTTACGCAATATCTTATGTTTGCTAATCCGGGGGACAGACACAGTCTCTATTTTATGTTGTTTGTAAGAAGGGATTATTACATGTTGCATATTTTGTGTATTCTGTAACGCGAGACGGCGAGCAGACAGTTGGTTAAGCCATTCTGTCTCCTTCCTGACCTGGGCCCTATGTAGTCAGACTTTAGCATTATTAAGACTGTGTGCCAAATTTCTAGAGAGGAGGGAAACCCCATCCCAGGAGGGATGGAGACCATCTCGTTTCAACAGGTCAGGTCTGCCCTCAAAACTCTTCCAGTTATTTATAAAATCTATATTATTCTGCAGGCACCACTCAGACAACCAGCCATTTATTGATGATAATCTGCTATAAATCTCATCACCACGGTAAGCAGTGAGGGGGCCAGAGAATATTACAGTGTCTGACATCGTTTTTGCGAGCTCACACACCTCTTTAATATTATCTTTAGTGATCTCCGATTGACGGAGTCTAACATCATTTGTGCCGACGTGAATAACAATCTTACTGAATTTACGATTAGTCTTAGCCAGCACATTTAAATTTGACTTGATGTCAGGCGCTCTGGCTCCCGGTAAACATTTGACTATGGTGGCTGGTGCCTCTATGTTAACGTTCCGGACAATAGAATCACCGATCACTAGGGCACTTTCAGCAGGTTTCTCAGTCGGTGCGTCACTGAGCGGGGCAAACCTGTTCGAGACTTTAATCGGAACGGTTGAGTGATGTTTTGTCCTGCGACTATGCCGTCTCACCGTCACAAAGTTTCCCAGCTGCACGGGATTTTCAACCGGAACCGATCTGTGTGCGCTAACATTGCTCGCATCCAAAATGTTTTCTACGGTCCTAACACTCTTACTATCCTCAAATAAGGATTGGATGCGAGACTCTAATTCTAAGATCTTCTCCGTCAGCCTAACTACTTCCCTGCATTTATCACATGTAAAACCCTCGCCGCTGACAGAGAAGGCTAAGCTAAACATATGACATGAGGTGCAAGTAACAACAATAGGAATAGAAGCCATGACTCACCGGGTATGAAGTGCAATCCTAACTTACCAAGGTTGCTTGATGAGTCTTAGTATATACACTTAAAAAGAGAAACAGTTAGCACACAGGACAAACAGGGGGAGATGATATTCCACAGTGTAAACAGAAGGCAAGCTAACACGCTAATATGCTAGCGGCGTTACGATTCAATTAATATAGGTTTAGAAAATAAAGTTATAACTAATTCGGCAACGACAGTGATAGGTAACGATAGTAAAATACACTAATATTAAGACCAGGAACAAATGTGAGGTGAAGCAAGTGTCAGAGGATACAAACTAGCCGCTGGCAGCGATGCAATCAGGAACCGGAGGAACCTCTCCCAAGCGCTCATAGCGTGAACTGAAGAGGAGCATAACTAGTAAGCTGTGAATAATCATTCGTGCTTAGACTGAAAAATCAAAGACGTTTATAACGAAACTAACCTGCATTGTTCGCCCCTGTTCCTTAGCTAAACAAACAGCTTGCCACAGCTTAACAAATTGGAATGAACTTGGGGATCTGGGTTTGTGCTAGGGGGTGTGGTGGTTGGGTCTCCTTCTGAGAAACAAGTGAGGGTGATTGATTTCACCTGGTGGTGAGGACATTTAAGAGACCTGATGTGAGAGACAGAGGAAAAAAGACCGGTATGAGATACAAGAGGGCCGTGTGTGCTCAGGGACGGTATCTCAAGGTGACTCTGTGTTTTGCTCTTTAGGCCATGGCGGGCCATGTTTGGGTTTACACAGATAGTGGAGGAACGTTAGGAGTGCTGGCAACTGGCTCGTGTGGTTGCGAGTATACCGGATTTGGTGGGAGGGCTCAGAGATAAGCCCATGCCTCCCCTTCTCGTTTGGCTCACAGCGGAGGCGGTTGCATTTTTTCACTCCCCGTCCTTGCCCTTATTTTTCCCTGCTTTTGTCTCATGTCTTGTCTCATCTATTGAGAGTCTCTCTCTGCACTCCCCTCCAAACTTGGAAAATTATGGATCTGATCAAATGGTCTCTCAATGCAATTGACTCCATTTTCTCGACGAGAAAACTGGGTTCGGGGGAACCTGTCTGTCCTGACGGAACGTTCGCAGCTGGCTACACGATGGACAGGTGGGAGAGATGGCGGATCGTGTGTCTTGCGGCTCTTTCCGTGGAGGACGTCGAAGATATCTACCTATTTGGAACCATGGTAACAGGTCTTGTGATGATTGGATTAGGCTTTGCCCTGGGTTATCGAAAAAATCATAAAACGGGAACAGCTGTCCAAAGCCTCATGAGGCTGCCCTTATTGATTGAAGCTGTGGGAAGAGCGATCAGCATTGAGACTGAGACTATTAATCGAAATACGGTTGTTATCAGGGCGATCTTAACAGCTACGGGAAGGAAAATTGATGGTATCGGAGATCAGAATTGACAATGGACATTGAGGGTTGCCGTGACATCTTGGAATACGGTTTCCCGACCAAACAAATCGCAATCTTATCTTTCGGCTCCCCGGATCCAGGTCTTGGTCAACACCGCAGTTGGAAACCCTGTGAGAGCACTGCAGTGAGACATTCTTGCGTTCCTCCCCCACTCTACAGACTCAGAACTATCACACACACATACAGACATCGGTCCTTACCCGACCCCACGCCTCCGTAGCTTTGAACCGCCAGCCTGACAAGCGGGTCTGTGAGCGGCGCCGTAATGGCACTGGGCCAGATGGCTTCTTGCCGGAGCTGGATTATTTTACCCTGTTGCAAGTCTTGTATATGGTGTATTATGTGTATCTGTTTTTCTCACCACTTCCCTCATGTTATGCTGTATTTTTCTTCTTAAATCCATTTTGTTACACTGTACTTATTATATGTGTAATGACAATAAATTGAATCCAATCCAATCCAAGAAGGTTCTAAGAGAAACTGACACTAAATACCAGCAACTGGCTGGACGCTGCTACGAATGGCGTGACGTTGACCAGGCACACCCGCGATTTTCTGGATGTTGATGCGCGTTCTATATATACCTGAACCTAAACTACCAGCAACTGGCTGGTTTCCAATGAGGTCCCCAACCTGGGAAGTCTCATGCGGATGTGAAAGGACATACGGGCTGTGCATCCTCCCAGACCCGGGACGGGGTCTTGTTCGTTGGAGGAGAAGGGGGAAGTGCCGTATTTTAAACCTTATTTGTATGTGTAAGACGTGTATGAATGATTGTGTTTGTTTCTAGAGTTTATTTGCAACGGTTACAATGGTCCTAGGGGATATGTACTGAGCGTAGCACAAGGCAACTTATATATCACTGTGTGAAGTGAATATCGTGTGTTTAACTCCTATGGGGAAGTTTGGGGGGTGCTGTGCTTTGAGTAACCACTAGAGTGTAGTGTAGTATTGTGCTGTGAATTATATCTGCATTTGTCATTGGCCCTGGTGAAGTCATACCAAACCATGGCCGATTGAATTTGATGCATACAACTTATATAATGTTTCAATGAAAAGAATCTGGTTTACTGTGTACCCATTGTTCTCCTGAAAGGTATTCTCTTCTTTCCTTTTTATTGTGAGGTCCGTTACACTGGTGGCAGCGGTGGGATCTTTAAAATATAAGGGGAAAATGTAGGACGAGGGCGCATCTGTGTCACAATCAGGAGCAAGTGTAGATTTGTCAAATGGCAGCATGACCAATGCTGCCTCTATTAGAACGCAAGCTTCTCGTCAGTTGTTTATGCCCGACACATTTATGGGGGTAGGACGTGAATGGTCTGATTGGGCAGAACAGTTTGAGATGGCCGCACATGTAAATGGGTGGAACAATGAGCTCAAGTTAAAGTTTATGACTCTGTTATTCTCTGGCCAATCTAGAGATATTTATGGTGGACTTCTGGGGGAAGCAAAGAATAATTATGGACTTCTAAAAGATGCAATGGGCAAGTGTTTACAGCCATGCAGACTGGAATCTAGTGAGTTTTTCCTCTCGACATAGGCTCCCTAATGAGACTTCTCGAGAATTTGATAATGCCTTAAGTCGGTTTATTTATAAAGCTTACCCTGCGACGGATGTTGCCACACAGGACTTATTGGTATGGGATCATTTTATAGCACATGTTAGTAGTAGTGATATGCATATACATCTTCGCCTTGCAAAACCTGCCACTCTAGAAAGTGCAATTAGTTTGTCATCGGAATTAGAGCTCATTCTTAGTTTAGAGCAATACCCGATATGCTGATTTGAAAGTGCGTGGCTCAAGTATGCAAACATCATCCATGGATAATAAGGTTGGAGTGTTGTTTGGAATGGTGGAGGAGTTGCGCCAAGAGGTAAAGGCTCCACAATTTACGTTGAAAGAGACTCAACGAAAGAATGTATCTGCTCCTGCACGAGTTTTCCCCCCCAACAGGTTTAATAGAGCAACCAGTCTGTTCTCAGGCTGAAGCTTCTTGGGAGTGTGGGTGCACAAGGCACCTATGTAGGAATTGCCCCTATTTGCGGGGAAACTGTAGGTGTTGGATGGTTTGGCCATAAGTGCTGCAAAGGGTGCTTGAGTTTTTCTTACCAGCAAAGTAGGTGGGTGCGAAACACGTTTGTTGAATGATACTGGGACACAGGAATATATTGCGCCTAAAAACTGTTTTGCAAAATAAAATGATTTTTCCAAATACAAGTTTTGTGTGGACTAAAGTTGTGAGAAAATAGTAATTTCCAACACAGGAGAACTTTTTGATGGAATGCAGACAATTTAAGAGGTAATTTGGATGAATCAAAGTCACATTTAATAAAAAATTCCAAGCCACCTACTTTCCCAAATATTGATGAAGAGACAGTTAACCTTAGCCATTGAGTTTTTAGTCCATAACATTTAATCCCCCTTCTTCGTAACTGTGCACCAAGTCAAATTTGTCAATATAGTGATGCTTATTTTTCCAGATAAAGTTAAATAATGCAACAGTTCTACTCTAGCAACAGTTATCCCCAAGTATTTTACACATGCTTTTATTGGTATGTTACATAAAGAGAACATTCATACTGCACGTGGAAGTAGCAGTGCTGCGGTCATTCTGCGGAGTTCCTGATCAGTTCCTGATTGCATCGCTGCCAGCGGCTAGTTTGTATCCTCTGACACTTGCTTCACCTCACATTTGTTCCTGGTCTTAATATTAGTGTATTTTACTATCGTTACCTATCACTGTCGTTGCCGAATTAGTTATAACTTTATTTTCTAAACCTATATTAATTGAAGCGTAACGCCGCTAGCATATTAGCATATTAGCGTGTTAGCTTGCCTTCTGTTTACACTGTGGAATATCATCTCCCCCTGTTTGTCCTGTGTGCTAACTGTTTCTCTTTTTAAGTGTATATACTAAGACTCATCAAGCAACCTTGGTAAGTTAGGATTGCACTTCATACCCAGTGACTCATGGCTTCTATTCCTATTGTTGTTACTTGCACCTCATGTCATATGTTTAGCTTAGCCTTCTCTGTCAGCGGCGAGGGTTTTACATGTGATAAATGTAGGGAAGTAGTTAGGCTGACGGAGAAGATTTTAGAATTAGAGTCTCGCATCCAATCCTTACTTGAGGATAGTAAGAGTGTTAGGACCGTAGAAAACATTTTGGATGCGAGCAATGTTAGCGCACACAGCTCGGTTCCGGTTGAAAATCCCCTGCAGCTGGGAAACTTTGTGACGGTGAGACGGCATAGTCGCAGGACAAAACATCACTCAACCGTTCCGATTAAAGTCTCGAACAGGTTTGCCCCGCTCAGTGACGCACCGACTGAGAAACCTGTTGAAAGTGCCCTAGTGATCGGTGATTCTATTGTCCGGAACGTTAACATAGAGACACCAGCCACCATAGTCAAATGTTTACCGGGAGCCAGAGCGCCTGACATCAAGTCAAATTTAAATGTGCTGGCTAAGACTAATCGTAAATTCAGTAAGATTGTTATTCACGTCGGCACAAATGATGTTAGACTCCGTCAATCGGAGATCACTAAAGATAATATTAAAGAGGTGTGTGAGCTCGCAAAAACGATGTCAGACACTGTAATATTCTCTGGCCCCCTCACTGCTTACCGTGGTGATGAGATTTATAGCAGATTATCATCACTAAATGGCTGGTTGTCTGAGTGGTGCCTGCAGAATAATATAGATTTTATAAATAACTGGAAGAGTTTTGAGGGCAGACCTGACCTGTTGAAACGAGATGGTCTCCATCCCTCCTGGGATGGGGTTTCCCTCCTCTCTAGAAATTTGGCACACAGTCTTAATAATGCTAAAGTCTGACTACATAGGGCCCAGGTCAGGAAGGAGACAGAATGGCTTAACCAACTGTCTGCTCGCCGTCTCGCGTTACAGAATACACAAAATATGCAACATGTAATAATCCCTTCTTACAAACAACATAAAATAGAGACTGTGTCTGTCCCCCGGATTAGCAAACATAAGATATTGCGTAAACCACTTGAAAGTAATTTAATAAACGTTAAACAAGTTAAACATGAACAAAATACAGATAATCAACTGTTACGACTCGGATTGCTTAATATTAGATCTCTCTCAAATAAAGCACTTTTTGTTAACGATATGATAACCGATCATAAAATAGACATGCTTTGTTTGACAGAAACATGGCTAAAGCCAGATGATTATATTACTCTAAATGAATCCGTTCCTCAAGACTATTACTATAAACACGAGCCTCGCCTAAAAGGTAGAGGAGGAGGTGTTGCTGCACTTTACAATAATTATTTTAGCATCTCTCAGAAGTCTAAATTTAAATACAATTCTTTTGAAGTCTTGGTACTTCACGTATCGACACCTAATACTAAGGACAAAACATTTTTAAATTTTATTCTAGCTATTGTATATAGGCCTCCAGGGCACCACACAGATTTTATTAAAGATTTTGGTGGGTTCTTATCAGAACTAGTACTGGCCGCAGATAGAGTCCTTGTCGTCGGTGACTTTAATATCCATGTAGACAATGATACAGATGCCTTGGGCATGGCTTTCAAAGACACTCTTAACTCCATGGGCGTTAGTCAACATGTGTCAGGACCCACTCACCTTCGTAATCATACTTTAGATTTAATACTTTCTTATGGTATAAATGTGGACGATGTTAAAATCGTTCAGCAGAGTGAAGACATTTCGGATCATTGTCTGATATTATGTTTGCTTCAATGGCCTACGGCTGCAAATCAAACTCCTTGCTACAAATATGGTAGAACGATTACTTCAACTACCAAAGATGCGTTTCTCGATAATCTGCCTGAATTGTCTAAAATATCTAGCATGTGTAAAAATGTTGACGATTTTGACACTTCTATTGAAAATTTTAACTCTACCTTCTCGGAAATATTAGACATAGTTGCTCCTCTGCGTTTAAAGAAAATTAAAAATAGCAGCCCAACACCATGGTATAATGAACACACTCAGACTCTAAAGAAAGCGTCCCGGAAAATGGAGCGCAACTTTAAGAAAACTAATTTAGAGGTATTTCGTATAGCATGGAAGGATAGTACTCGAAAATACAGGAATGCCATAAAAACGTCTAGATCCGCCTACTTTTCATCACTAATAGAGGAAAACCATCACAACCCTAGGTTTTTATTTAACACCGTGGCTAAATTAACAAAAGATAAGTCGTCAGCGACGTCAGATTCTGATTATCAGCATAACAGTGATGAATTTATGAACTACTTCACTAGTAAAATCCAAGATATAAGAGAAAAAATTAAAACAATGCAACCTGTAGTGAAACCCGCTGAACAAACTAACTACAGTACCCCTAAGGAGAAATTGCAATTATTTTCTACAGTAGATCACGATGAACTGTCTAAAATCATTAGATCATCTAAATCAACAACATGCATGCTAGACCCTATACCTACAAAACTACTGAAAGAAATGCTCCCAGAAATTATAGATCCTCTTCTTAGTATTATTAACTCATCCCTGACATTAGGACATGTGCCTAAAGCATTTAAGGTGGCTGTTATAAGGCCTCTTTTAAAAAAACCCAAACTCGACCCTAAAGAACTAGGGAATTACAGGCCTATATCGAATTTACCATTTATATCTAAAGTTCTGGAAAAAGTAGTTTCAACTCAATTATGCTCCTTCCTCCAAAGGAATGACATTAATGATGAATTCCAGTCTGGATTTCGAGCATGTCACAGTACAGAGACTGCTTTGATCAGAGTTACAAATGATCTGCTTTTATAGCGTCTGACCATGGCTGTATTTCGTTATTGGTGCTGCTAGACCTCAGTGCTGCATTTGACACCATTGACCACAGCATACTTCTACATAGACTCGAAAATTACGTCGGCATTAACGGAATAGCATTGAAATGGATTAAGTCTTATTTATCTGACCGTTTTCAATTTGTAGCAATAAACAATGAGGTGTCCCGCAAATCACAAGTCCAGTACGGTGTACCACAGGGCTCAGTTTTGGGGCCTCTGCTCTTCGCATTATACATGCTACCTCTAGGAGATATAATAAAGCGACACGGAATTAGCTTTCACTGTTATGCTGATGATACTCAACTTTATATTTCCTCGAAGCCTCATGAAACCCAGCAGTTTCATCGAATAAAGGATTGCATAGTTGACTTAAAAATGTGGATGAGTAACAATTTTTTACTACTAAACTCGGACAAAACAGAAGTGTTACTTACTGGACCGAAAACCGCTATACGTAACAACCAAGAATACCGCTTAAAGATTGATGGATGCTCCATAAAATCCTCGTCATCAGCTAAGAATCTTGGCGTTGTATTCGATAGTACTCTGTCATTTGAAAGCCATGTCGCCAACACCTGTAAAATTGCATTTTTCCATCTTAAGAATATATCTAAACTACGTCATATGCTGTCACTGTCAGATGCAGAGAAATTAATTCATGCATTCATGACATCAAGACTAGATTATTGTAATGCACTTCTAGGTGGATGCCCTGCAGGCCTATTACAAAAACTGCAACTTGTTCAAAACGCGGCAGCTCGAGTTCTTACACGTACAAAAAAGTATGAGCATATAACCCCGGTTCTGTCAACCTTGCACTGGTTACCTATAAAGCATCGCATTAACTTTAAGATCTTGCTTATTACCTATAAAGCCCTACATGGTCTAGCGCCGCAGTATTTGAATGAACTTCTATTGTATTACAGACCTCAACGTACATTACGCTCTCAGGCGTCCTGTCAGTTGGTAATACCTAGAATTTCAAGATCAAGTGCAGGTGGTAGATCCTTTTCGTATCTAGCGCCTAAACTTTGGAATATTCTTCCCTGCACGGTCCGGGAGGCAGACACACTCTGTCAGTTTAAATCTAGACTAAAGACTCATCTTTTTAATCTTGCATACAATACTCCTCCATAATATTAATCCTCAGAGGATTTAGGCTGCATTATTTAGATCAACCGGAACCAGAAACACATCCAATAACAAATGATGTACTTGTTGCATCAAAGAGTGCAGAACAGTACTCTACTCTCAGCCAGTCTTGTCTCTTTGTTCCAAGGTTACCGCAGGATGCAGTTCATGCCCAGACCCGATGGCAGAGCTGAGAATGGGAAGCGGTGACCTGACAAGAGCTAAGAGGATAGAGCTGGATAAAGGACGCCACAACTTTGATTTTCCTACAACATTTCAAATGTTATTAGATTGTGAATGATAATCTTAAATCTATCATTTACCTTATTAAGTTTATTTTTTATTTTTATTTAGCCTTGTTGTGCAAGCACTGTTGAGCTTGTGCAGAGGCAGCAGCTTTTGCCAGAGGGGAACTGGAATCCCCTGGTTGGGCCTGGGTTCTCCTGAGGTTTTTTTTCTCGATGGGAGTTTTGGGTTCCTCACCACCGTTTGCATATTGTTTTGCACTATCTGCCTGGCCGGGGGGGCTGCTTTAGAATTCAGAAATTAGACATAATTAATATTGCATATAAGAATTTATAGTCCGTTTAATATTTGACCTGTGGTTCTTTCTCCTTTATCGCCAATGTGTGCTTTCACTGTGTGTGTGTGCGTCTCTGTCAATGTGTGTGTGTGTGTATGTATGTTTGCATATTGTGTGTGTGGAGCATTTGTATGTCTGTCTTTGTTGTTTTCACCTTTGTCTTGTTTTTACAGGTATATGTCTTTAGTTTTTTTACTTGTATTCAATGTGTCTCATGTACAGCTGCTTTGTAACAATGAAAATTGTAAAAAGCGCTATATAAATAAAGTTGAGTTGAGTTGAGTTGAGAGGTAAGTGGTTAAGGAAGTGATGAAACTCGCCTGATTTGGGGAAAATATGCTTAATTGTTCATTTTATACAGTCAGGTCCATAAATATTGGGACATCGACACAATTCGAACATTTTTGGGTCTATACACCCCCACAATGGATTTCAAATGAAATTAACAATGTGTGCTTTAACTGCAGACTGTCAGCTTTAATTCGAGGGTATTTGCATCCAAATCAGGTGAATGGTGTAGGAATTACAACAGTTTGCATATGTGCCTCCCACTTGTTAAGGGACCAAAAGTAATGGGACAGAATAATAATCATAAATCAAACTTTCACTTTTTAATACTTGGTTGCAAATCCTTTGCAGTCAATTACAGTCTGAAGTCTGGAACGCATAGACATCACCAGATGCTGGGTTTCATCCCTGGTGATGCTCTGCCAGGCCTCTACTGCAACCGTCTTCAGTTCCTGCTTGTTCATGGGGCATTTTCCCTTCAGTTTTGTCTTCAGCAAGTGAAATGCATGCTCAATCGGATTCAGGTCAGGTGATTGACTTGGCGATTGCGTAACAGTCCACTTCTTTCCCTTCAAAAACTCTTTGGTTGCTTTTGCAGTGTGCTTTGGGTCATTGTCCATCTGCACCGTGAAGCGCCGTCCAATTAGTTCTGAAGCATTTGGCTGAATATGAGCAGATAATTTTGCCCGAAACGCTTCAGAATTCATCCTGCTGCTTTTGTCAGCAGTCACATCACCAATAAATAAAAGAGAACCAGTTCCACTGGCAGCCATACATGCCCACGCCATTACACTACCACCACCATGCTTCAATGATGAGGTGGTATGCTTAGGATCATGAGCAGTTCCTTTCCTTCTCCATACTCTTCTCTTCCCATCACTCTGGTACAAGTTGATCTTGGTCTCATCTGGCCATAGGATGTTGTTCCAGAACTGTGAAGGCTTTTTTAGATGTCGTTTGGCAAACTCTAATCAGGCCTTCCTGTTTTTGATGCTAGCCAACGGTTTACATCTTGTGGTGAACCCTCTGTATTCACTCTGGTGAAGTCTTCTCTTGATTGTTGACTTTGACACACATACACCTACCTCCTAGGGCCTGTTTCAATAAGGAAGTTCAACCAACACCGAGTTGAAATCTTAACTCTGAGTTGATTTACTCAGAGAATCGCTACTCTGAGTTTTCAGTTTCAGACCAGCTGATTTAAGTTAGTTCAATCCACTCTAAGTTCACTCTAGGTCATGCGATGCATGGCGATGAGAAGCCATCTTCAATTGAGTGGAGATAGCACGATTCACCATGGCAACGGCACGTGACAAAAAGTGCATGTTCATGTCTCGCCGATCGAATTGAAGGTACTGTTACAAGCATACAGTGAATATGAGCACATATTTAGAAAAAATGTATTCACTTGTTAATGCGCAAGTTTATATGCAATCACTTTTATATTTATTTTGTTGAAGCTGTAAAAATGGGAATTATATTTAACTCTCTCTCTCTCCCTCTCTCTCTCTCTCTCTCTCTCTCTCTCTCGCGCTCTCTCTCTCTCTCGCTCTCATGTAGGTGCAATCCTCCAGCAATAAAAAGATCTCGGCAGAAATTGAATATGAAATACAGGAACATCATTCATTCAGGAAAGTTTAAAGAAATAAAATGCTCTTGCTAGTAGGATGCCTGATTGGGAAATGTTAAATATAATACTTAAACTTGCCTTAAAAGTTAAGATAAAACGTCCAAACGGGGCCTCACAATTCTCTCCCGACATAAATGTTACTCTCTGCGAATTAATGCAGCTTCCTCATCTATGGGTTCCTGAATAAACGGACATGACATTTGAAGGTCTGTGTGACTAAATTGAGCGCGATTAGGAACACAAATCAATAAATAAATGGCGTATGCAATTTCAACACCGCTCGCGCTTCGAAAAGGGGGTGGAGATTGTAACAAACCCTAGGTTTGCGGCATAAAACCTGCTCCCGACCAGGTTAGATTCACGGAGCATTTTACTCTGGTTACTCACTCGGAGTATAAGATACCTCGATTTCTGAAATGGGCTCGACTTACCCCGCGGTCGCGGGTTTGACATACCTCACGTTCTGAAACCAAAAACCCTGAGTATTCCGTTTTCTTGGGTTAACTTACTCTGAATTTGCACCTACCCTGCTTTCTGAATAGGGTCCCTGGAGAGTGTTCTTGATCTGGCCAACTGTTGTGAAGGGTGTTTTCTTCACCAGTGAAAGAATGCTTCGGTCATCCACCACAGTTATTTCCGTGGTCTTCCGAGTCTTTTGGTGTTGCTGAGCTCACAGGTGCGTTCCTTCTTTTAAGAATGTTCCAAACAGTTGTTTTGGCCACGCCTAATGTTTTTGCTATATCTCTGATGGGTTTGTTTTGTTTTTTCAGCCTAATGATGGCTTGCTTCACTGATAGTGACAGCTCTTTGGATATTGTCTTGACAGTTGACAGCAACAGATTCCAAATGCAAATAGCACACTTGAAATGAACTCTGGACCTTTTATCTGCTCATTATAATTGGGATAGTGAGGGAATTACACACCTGGCCATGGAACAGTTGAGAAGCCAATTGTGCCATTACTTTTGGTCCCTTAACAAGTGGGAGGCACATATGCAAACTGTTGTAATTCCTACACCGTTCACCTAATTTGGATGTATATTAAAGCTGACAGTCTGCAGTTAAAGCACATCTTGTTCGTTTCATTTGAAATTCATTGTGGTGGTGTATAGAGCCAAAAATTTTAGAATTGTGTCGATGTCCCAATATTTATACAGACTCTGCTCCTGGCCTACAAGACCACCACTGGTTTGGCACCACCTTATCTTCACTCATTAATGCAGACATATGTACCCGCCGGATCCCTACGCTCTGCAAACGAACGGCGTCTTGTGGTGCCATCCCATAAAGGTAGAAAATCTCTCTCGCGCACCTTCTCCGGATCTGTTCCACCTATGTGGAATGATCTGCCTGCTGCTACAAGATCTGCAGATTCTGTAGCCATCTTTAAGAAACGCCTGAAAACCCATCTCTTCCGCCAACATCTTACTGTTCTGTTCTGACTCAAGTTTCTTCTCTACTCTTTTCTTCTCTACTCGTTTCTTCTCTACTCTGAAAAAAAAAAATGTATGAATGAATGTTTCTGTATACTGTGTTAGGCTATATGAAACCAGTCTTCTTTTTGTTTGCACTCATGCTCTTGTTGTACTTATGCTGTCCTAATTGCTTCCATTACCTACCCCACTTGTAAGTCGCTTTGGATAAAAGCGTCTGCTAAATGACTTAATGTAAATGTAAATGTAAATTTATGGACCTGAATGTATATTTATTTGGATAATTACTAAGATCGCTCAATCTTCTTAATTTTCATTTTTACGCTGATGACACACATATTTATATTCGTTCAAGATCTGACAAAAATGTGGACACTGTCCATTTCTTTAACTGTGTTACTATGATCAAGAACTGGATGTCTGACAACATTCTTTCTTTAAACAGCCCCTAAACTGAAATTATGCTAATCGGCTCACCCCATCAACTGCGCAATGCCAGCCCTATGACAATGTCTACTGATGGTGTTGCTCTGGAGTTTCAAAGCAAACTAAAAAATCTTGGAGTCATCTTTGATGCCTCGGTTACATTTGAGCCTTTTATTCAATACTCTGTTAAGACATCCTTTTTCCACTATAGAAATATTGCTCATTTACGTCCTTTGCTATCCTTCTCAGTTGCTGATAGGTCGATAAATTGTTTTGTTTTCTCACATATTGATCATTGTAATGCACTTCTTGCTCCAGTACCTAAAACCTCAATTAGCAAATTACAATATGTAAAAATCTAGAATTCTCTCTGGGGCTAAATCCAATGATCCAGTGATATTTCACCAGTTTTAGAGTCTTTACACTGGCTCCCTGTCAATTACCTTATTGATTTTAAAATCCTTTTACTAACTTTTAAAGCATTGCATGACCTGGCTCCTCAATACCTGTCGGATCATTTAATTCCTTACAAACCTTGTTAAAATCTACGGTCTTCTCAGTGTGGTATTTTAAATGTGCCCAAGACACGGCTCCGCTCCATGGGTGATAGAGCATATTCTGCTTATGCTCCTAAAATCTGGAGTCTCTCCTGATAAACACCAGGGAGGCAAACTCTCTAGTCAGTTTCAAAACTCGTCTTAAAACATTTTATTTCAGAACTGCTTTTATTTGACAGGATATTTTGCTTTGTTTTTTACAGTATTTGGTGTCCTGCTTTATTAATGTGTGATGAATTGTTTTGATTTTTGTGCAGCGCTTTTTATTATTATTGTATATGTAAAAATGTAAACCGTTTAGCCCCTACCTACTTAACAGAGCTTCCATCACATTACAACCCATTACGCTCTCTAAGATCTCAAAACTCAGGACTTTTGACAACACCTAGAATAACTAAATCCACCAAAGGGAGTAAAGCTTTCTCATCCGTAGCATCTAAACTCTGGATTAGCCTTCCCAATACTATTCGAGGGTCAGACAAAGTCTCCCAATGTAAAACTTGGTTTCAAGACACATCTTTTCAGCCAAGCTTTCACTTAATGCATAGTTAATGAACAGCAGCTACGCTTATTGTTCTCTTTCTGCTTACAGATATTATTCTCGGGATGCCCATCCCGAGGTAGGGAGAAATTACGCCAGGTCCAGATGATCGGCATATGCCCATCCACACCTACAGATAACACCAGCAGCAGCTGCGGACTGACTGACCATCCCAGCTCCTTCTAAGGCAATTCCACCACCACCCAAGAGAAATACGACCATCTGACCATTCCAGCTCCGATCATTCCATCCCCAACCTAGAGCAAAGACGGACTACTAGTCACATCAATGCTGAAATAACAATACTTGTGTAGCGATTTTAGCTGCATGTTAAAATAAGGATGAGTTAAACTCACCAAATATGATTCTCCACCAGATCTATCAAGATCACTTCCATGAAATTAGTAATTTAAAACATCAATTTCAGTCAAGGAATTAATTTAGCTCAAAGGGAAATACATATAATAATCGTCATTACACATACATATTTCACAATTTCTGATTAGCAGTATAGTGATACAAATCCTATATGTATTCGTCCAGCAAATGCATCAATGGTTTTATACACTAACGTTATCTCATGACCATAAGTAACTTGACTTTACCAAACAGAATTTAGAGCAGAGGCAGCATAGATCGAAACACAGTTTAAGTGACCCGTTTGTGAGCGTGAGCACAGAAAACCCATTTATGTTTTTTTATTAAAGTCTACTCTACATGGTAAACATAATGACGATTACATAAACACAAACAAATACATGAAAAATGAAACACAAATGCGCTGTGAAGTGCAGAGAGAGAGAGAGAGAGAGAAAGAAAGAGAGAGGGCATGGCCGCGAGGCAGGTAAAACATACCTGAAAACCAATAAACTCATCTTTAACAAAGAGGCACCCTCTTAACGCAGCTATTCTATATATAGAATCGGATACTTGCTATCTCTGTGCTTCACCAATATCCGGGTGGAAATCTTGAAAGGTTTCAGAATGCAGTCGAAACGCTAAGTTTAGGTTCAGTGTCCGAAATTCCATGGCCTAATCGGACTCCCCAGATGGTTCCGCCATCTTGTCTTGTTTATTCTTGGTCCTGGGGCGGAGCCATGACATTGTCTAAGGTTCCTCGTGGAGAGAGAGTTTGGACATTCTCACTCTCTCTCCGTGTCTCGTCGGTGTTTCCCGCCCTTTTGTTTCGTTAGCTTTCCCATCAGTGTTTCATCACCCACACCTGCCCATTGTTAATTATCCTATGTTTGTCTCCCTTTAAAACACCCTCGTGTTCATTGTCCTGTTCTCGTTCATTGTATATCTTACCTGTTTGATATGTTAATGTGTCCTAGTAGCTGTATCCTGTTTCCTTGTCTGCCAAGTCCTGTTTCCTCCGTGTTTAGTAAGTCTAGTTTAGTTAATGTAAGTGTTTATATCAAGTTTGGGTTCCTCGCCACAGCAGGCCAGTGTTGGCTTGCTCACCGGGAGACTCCATTTATTTATTTTTAATTAGATGTGACCGTGGCATGTGCACTCCAATAACAGAGACTCAAACACAACAGTACATCTTTTACAGGATTCTTTATTTCCGACTACGTCACAAAGGTGACCTAGCATTAATGACTGTTAAGTTTCCCTTTGTAGAGGAGAGTAAACAAAAAAGTATAATTGAGAAAACGGGTACAACTTTAGATCACAGGAAAGTACACTGTCTCAAATCAAAGAAATATAATTGGTAAACAAAAGAAAGATATTGAATAAGCTACTTTTCTCTCACAGTAACTCCAAATAAAACAACGGTAGTGGCTGTGAATTCGGTCTTTTTCTGAGAAACGTGATCACAGGAAAACTAAGATGGCGGCTGACTCATGTGCGCACTCGGAGACCCCTCTCCCCTGCGCTATCTCCGTCACTGCATCCTGTTTAACGTCACCGCTCAGAACTTTCCCGCACATAGACATATAACCAGACGACCGTTTAATCCTCGATCAGCAAACACTACGGAGTTAGATATTACTCCTGCTGTCCGAGAAAACGTCTCCAATCCACTCGAGTGACACGAGCCAGTTCACATGTGCTCAATAAAATGTAAGCGATAGCCGTCTTTTTCGCTACTACTCGCATTCGCGATTACAAAACACATAAACGCAAGGGCTCCCCCTCTAGGCGGGTAGGTACCACCGCAGGCTGTTGTTGCCCTGGTTACATAGATATTATTTATTAGAATGATCTTGCTTGTTCTATAAACACCATGCACTGTACTGTGTTTTACCTTTTCTGTTTTCCTGTTTGCCCCTGTAAAGCTGCTTTGGAACAATGCACATTGTGAAAAGTGCTATATAAATAAACTTGAATTGAATTGAATTAGAGAGCTCTACAATTAAATCTTTACTAGTAAGAATTTAATTAGAAAGCCCTATAAAATTAATTATTACTAGTAAGTATGCAATTAGAGAGCTCTGTTATTCAATTCTTACTAGTAAAAATGCAATTGTAAATAAGAGAGCTCTCTAATCGCAATTGTTACTCGTAAAAATTGAATTATGGAGCTCTCTAATTTAATTCTTACAAGTAAAAATGCAATTATGACGAGTTACCCTGTGAGTAATTTGATATAATTCAGCTTGCCATAACAGTCCAGTTACCACCGGATGACAGGTTTTCACCCAGTATATCCATCGTTCCATCCGGAACGCAAAGAGATAATGAACCATTCAAAAATATCGGACTATTTCTGTAGTTTAAATTAAGCAGGGCCTCTACATAACTGAGATATACACATCACGCGCACGCGCACATGGACAAACGCGCTTCCATTTTAACCCTTTGGCTCCATCAGACACCAAAAGCAGGTAAATAAATGGACACTTTTTCTATAATGCTTAAGTAAACGGAAATGCAGCACTAATGAAGAATTTGCAGCTGTCAGTCAGTTTACTGTTTGCTATATACTGTTTATATATATATATACACGCCTCCACACAGCACCTGGGAGAAACATAATTTTAAGTTCATGAAGGGAGCAGGTAAATGGGTCTGACTTGTGCATTCGATTTTCCTGCATTTCATCTGTGTAATTTCTTTGTCTGTTTATGGTGCATAACCTTCCAAACAGGTTCCAGCGTTGAAACGACAGACGATGACAAGAAGGGAAAGCGAAGGAGAATCTCAAATTCCAAGTACAGACCCCAGGCCTCTTCTGATGAAAAGGAGTCTAGCCTTCCAGATGCACCAGCAGAGCTGTCGTTTTGACAACCTCTTTTGAACTTTGAAAACATTGTTCCCGGTAACGAGGTTTCAGTGCTGCCCGATGCTCCAGAAGTTGCATCGATTCCAGAAAACCAGGAAAATGTTGAGCCATCTGTAGACTTCAGAACTGGTATGTAAAATGTATCGCTGTGATGCTTAAATTGTGATCCTGCCACTAAACTATACCCTTTGTTAGATTTTCAAATTTCTGTTTCCTTTTTCTCAGAACCATGTGTCTCCCCAGTAATCCAGACTCCACTTCACAGAGCCAATAGTTTGAGTTCAAGTAAGTGGTGTTTTTTGTCTTGAAAACTATTGCTTCTATTTAAGATGAGGAATCCTTTTATCCATAATCTGTTTTTCATTAGGACACTTGGCAGGTTACTCGCTGCAGCAGTTTCTGGATGAAAGGTGTCGAGGTGTGTTGTACATTCCATTAACTTTGCACAGCTCAATTATTGTTTCATTAATGAATATGCAATCTCTGTAGTGAAATTAAAGCTGTTATGTTTATGTTATGTTATGTCAGCAAATTTATCCTGGCAGCATTTGGGTGAAAACCCTGGAGGTATGCAATACGTTACGCTAAACTAAGTGTTACATTTAAGTCAAATTCATTAAATGTATGCAATAACTTCAAACATATGTTTACGTCAATGATTATCAATAGGAGAAAGTCATTGCTCCGTTATTGGCCCTTGGACTCCCCTGGCATCTCGTGTACAGCATGAAGTTTTCAGCTATGAAGGTATATTCTAAGCCTATGTCATCAACTCAACTCAACTTTATTTATATAGCGCTTTTTACTATTTTCATTGTTACAAAGCAGCTGTACATGAGACACATTGAATATAAGTAAAACAATTAAAGGCATATACCTGTAAAAACAAGAAAAAGGTGAAAACAACAAAAGACAGACATACAAATGCTCCAAACACACAATATTCATACATACTTACACACATTGACATAGACGCACACACACACAAACACATTCTCTCACACACACAAACACACTCGCACACACACACAGTGAACGCACACATTGGCGATAAAGGAGAGAGAACCACAGGTCAAATATTAAACGGACTATAAATTCTTATATGCAAAATTAATTGTGTCTAATTTCTGAATTCTAAAGCAGCCCCCCGGCCAGGAAGATAGTGCAAAACAATATGCAAACGGTGGTGGGGATCCCAAAACTCCCATCGAGAAGAAAAACCTCAGGAGAACCCAGGCCCAGCCAGGGGATTCCAGTTCCCTTCTGGCAAAAGCTGCTGCCTGGCAAAAGCTCAACAGTGCTTGCACAACAAGGCTAAATAAAAATAAAAAATAAACTTAATAAGGTAAATGATAGATTTAAGATTATCATTAACAATCTAATAGCATTTGAAATGTTGTAGGAAAATCAAAGTTGTCGCGTCCTTTGCTCTTGTCAGGTCACCGCTTCCCATTCTCAGCTCTGCCATCAGGTCTGGGCATGAACTGCATCCTGCGGTAACTTTGGAACAAAGAGACAAGACTGGCTGAGAGTAGAGTACTGTTCTGCACTCTTTGATGCAACAAGTACATCATTTGTTGTTGGATGTGTTCCTGGTTCCGGTTGATCTAAATAATGCAGCCTAAATCCTCTGAGGATTAATATTATGAAAGTGTAGTGTATGCAAGATTAAGATGCATCTTTAGTCTAGATTTAAACTGACAGAGTGTCAGTTGACTCCCGGACAGTGCAGGGAAGAATATTCCAAAGTTTAGGCGCTAGATAAGAAAAGGATCTACCACCTGCACCTGATTTTGAAATTCTAGGTCATAATGCCCAGTGTTTTAACAGTATTGAAAATAGTGCATTTAGTTTTTTTTTATTTTTTTTTATGTAGATTTCCAGAAACTCCAGAATGAGAACCAAGCCCTGAGGGAGGAGAACCAAGCTCTAAGGGATGCACAAGCAGGTGAGAACATGCACTCTTAAATTTTACTTTTTTGTGTGTGATGTAGGTTCAAAATTACCATATGCCTTTAATTTGGTAGCTTCCGATGACAGAGGCTCACTTCAAGAGCAGGTGAAACAAGTTGGGACAATTTTGAAGACGTTTGCTCGCAATGGGCAATCAGGTACAACTTGCAAAAAACACCTGTGGTTGTTGGTTTAATTCCCACTGGGGCCACCTGTACATGTAGTAGACATAGATAAAAATGTCATAGTTTAGTTGTTGAGGGACCAGGACTGACTACTTTATTATTTTATTCCGGGAACCCCTGTAGGTGCAGGTCAGACCCTAATGCTGCGACGTCTTGGAGAGTTTGGTGATGTTGTGCGTGACATGGACAACAAAATGGACACTATGCTGCAAGATTTCAGTGCCAATGTGTCTGTTGGAGAGTTATCCCTGCCAGGGGATCTGTTACTCCCCCTAGACACCCAGGAAGATTTGGCGTTGCTTGACAACAGTTTGAGGCAGGATAAATAGCTACAGGAAAGATTTGTAAGTGTGCTGCTTTCGTTTGTAACACTGTAGGGTAATCTAAAAAGTCAAATTAAGATTGTACACTGCATATTCTACAGTCTGAATCCATAGCCTGTCACATTTTATATTTATATATTTGGAATTTCAGCTTTGGTTTTTGGCTATCAAATGTGGGAGGGACCTAAAGACAACAGTGTGGCGAATGCTTCAGAGTATTTTCTCTAATCACCTTTCCATTAATTGAACCTGGACTGGTGTAGGGGATAAAGCATGTTTTAGAGACCTGTTTCTGAAGACCATTGTTCAAAGTAAGTAAATATTTTTTTTTATATTTAAGTAGATGTGTATGGCCTTATGCCATTCAAATGGACTTGACAGATCTTTATTTTCTAAAGGGGCCATCCGGAAGAACCTGGCAACCCAGGATGCCACTGATGAGGCGGTCCAGGAGAATGTTATGCGTTACCTGAAAGGAGCTTCTGACCGTGAAGGCTGAAAAAGGCGCCGCACAGCTGAGAGGGACCCACAGCCGACCTCTTAATCCTAGGCTGAGTACTGACAGCCCAGCATCACTGAAAACTGGAACCCTTCCTCTATCCTGCAGTCAGTAACATTAAGAAGCCAGAAGTGCCAGACTACTCACCCAATCCACACTGTTCACTGTGGAATTTTTTTTTTTTCCCCCCAGACCCTGCCTCGTGGGCAGCTCCTTGGATGGATTTGTGATGGTGAGGTTGTTTGTCCTTTTATACAGGCGCACGTGGATTCACTGAAGATGTGCCAATTTGCGCTGCCTCATTCTGGAGGTCGGGCAAAACTGGAGAACCCGTAGTCAGACTTGAAACACTAATTATCATGACTTAGACTGTCCTGCAATTCTTAGCCCACTACGTCACGCAGACCCTAACCACTCCAGACATTCTGATTGGCTGTGTTCTCTACAGCCAGATTTCCTGCTGTTAATTGTATTTGTTCCCGCTGGTTGTCATGTGTAAATTGAATGTCAAAATGTATATTATATCTAGTATCCTGCACATTCTTTGATACCAAGGATCTCAATTACTTCAAATACAATTTGCTGCTTATTTCATTGTTACTGTGCTTAACTATTCTATTTTTAAATATAGCTTGTAAATCCTAGATTATACCTCTAATACTTGATATCTGCACATAATATATACTTTACATTCTGCACATAATGTATTGCATATACCAAATATTCTATTTACCGCAACTTTAGTACTCTAAATTATTAGGATACCACTTATCCTATTGTTACAAATGGCTTGAAAATGTGATGTTATATCTTGGTTTATTTGGTATCCTGCACATTCTTTGGTACCAAATATCCTCATTACTTGTTATAATGTTTACTGGGAATTCTTTTCATCCCAGAGCTGACCTCTTTATATTAACAATTATTGTAAGTGTTATAATTTACTTGTAAGGCTGTTTTTTTAAACCAACATTTATTTGGAAACCTGCATGTCCTTTATTGTGTTTATTTATATTTATTTATTTTTTATATTTTCTGTTATTTACATTTCAGTGATTGACAAATTTTGTTTCAATGACAGTTACTGTAATTTACTTTGAAATCTGGAATTCTTGTTAAAACTGCATGCTATAAATATTAAAAATATATATACAATAAGTGGTGGCAGTTCGCTCGAAAATAGCTTTTGCCTCCGACGGGCCGTGGAAGGGCCGCCCTTCGGTATAACGGTGGGGGAACGGCGGCTGGCCTGCGGGGCCGACCGCGGAACGAAGGCGGTAGGAAGGCGGCTGCCGCTTTTAAAAAGCGGTGGCCGCCAGCGGTGCGATTACACCTTTCTGACGCTTCTACTTCCTCCGGAGCCCCGCCGGTGGTCTGCCGACTCATTGCTAAGTTGGGCTCCTACACATTGGGGGAAAAAGATCAGATAAATAAATACTAACACAGAAGAAACTCCAACATTAAACGAGGAAATAAATTGACTCCCCCAAGCAGCCTTGTGGCTCATAACCAGTGGAGATGTTAACATAACTGCTTTTCATCTCAGCCTGTTCAGATGATGTGACACTCACAGCACTGTCCACTATGATCATACAGTAACTTCTGAAACGTTAACAACAGCCACAGCTACCAATGCGACCATATAAACATCAAAGTTGACCGAGTGCGAGTGTTGACGGCATACTGAACTGAGATACAGCATGACTTTACACACAGTACTTCTCAACCCACCGCCATATCAAACTGCAATGAACAAGAGCCTTAAGGGCACAGAGCTGTGAGGACCGTCAGCCCATTTCGTGCAACAAGAATCTGGCACGTCATCACACTCACTCATAATGACATCTGGAAGGGGCGGGTATTCGACACATGTGACTGGTGACATAGACCACAGGTCTAGAACTGATATATACTAGGTAAATACTGACTGGTATTGCTACAAAAGGAAATAAGAAATGTTGTAAATGTTCAGTTGTAGTGTTCAGTGGGAAAACAGTTTATTTTACAGTATCACACTAATGTGTGATTAATTCATTTCAATCCCAAAATCTTTGATAGAAAGGTATAAAATCGATAATGCAAGTGTCACTGCATATGAAATACGATCAAAGAATGAGACACATCACTGTTAAAAAGGATTGAGGTGAACGGCTGCAGGTACATGTCATTTACTGAAATGATAAAAACATATTTGAGTGTAACCCAAATATGGGAAACACTTGAGTAAGTACGGCAATGTAATCCTAACTTGTCTAGTCTTTCTCTGAGATGGTAATCCAGACCTGAGAGGAATGTATGTTTCCCTTGTCTCCTACAAGGACAAATTCTGCAGCACAGTTACACTCTATATAATGGTCTGTTAAAAGAAAAATGTATATACACATTTAATAATTTAAATACACCATTATCACCAGAATGGTGACACAGAACGTGGCATTACACAGATGTTGAATGCTATTAAATCCTCCCTTTCTCCTAACTTGGTATTGTCTCTAAGAACTGCTCAATTCTTGTAACTTTGTATAGCATTTCATGTCATTGATTTACACATTTTTTTACACGTACTGTACATATTTTGGAAAAGTTCCAAATTATGTTTTTATGTGATAACAGTTTTCACGTGTCTTGTTGTCAGGCTGTCAGTCTTTCATATTGCTGTTGGATGACTTTGTCACCCCTGAGGCTTGATTATGTTGAAATTCAAAAGACAATGGACTGGACTCTTTTTTTTCTGTGACTGTACAGAAGCCATCACATTCAGTGTAGGATAAGGAAGAAACACAAATACTGTACATGGCTATGCAGCACAAACAAGCACAGCACAGAAACTCAGCTCTAGTGTGTCGACTATGCAACACTGCCTTCAGGAAATCCAGATATTCAACAATTACAGCAGAGATTACAACACATTAAATGATTACAGACAAAAACAGTAGCAGTTTGATTGAATCACATACATGATTGTTGTTTGTCCCTTTAAAGTTAGCAACTCTCTCAAGCTACGTTAACTTTGCAATCATAATAATTGTAAAATATTAAATAAATACAACTTAATTCACGTTCAGTACTCTCATTTGATTAATTATTTTCTGTCTTGTACTCGTGTTCTGTTGCTAGAAGGATCATGCTACTCCACTATGGCGTGGGATTCGTGCCAAAACCTAACGTCCGATCGACCTACCGACCGACCATCTAATCGAATGTCTTGAGCTTTGAGCGTCTCACGGTGCGGGTGACCCACGTGACGACCTGACGTGACGTCTCCAAATTCACGTTTTTTTTTTAAACGGGTGACGAACCACGCGGTTGCTTTAAGATTATACATTGTCATTACAAGTATTAAATACAGATATTTTATGTTTGTGCAACAATACAATTTCATTCCTGCCCAAAATTAAATTAATTAGCTTTAAATTAAACAATTTTCAGAGGTTTTAAACCCACATGACTTTAAATGAATGGTGTTGACGTTGTGGGCAGCACTGAACGTTTATATCTATTGTAATAGTTGTGTATGAGTCTCTTGATTGTTCTCAATGTAGAAAGAGGAATCTCAACATCATACAGTTACTGCTGGACATGAGTCAAATATCCAGAAATGCTGAAAAAATCAAAGATTGTGGAGGGCCTGGATAATTAGTTTTATGCACTGGAAATAATATATATATACAGACGTGCTCAAATCTGTTAGTACTCTGACAGCTCATTTAAGTACCGCTTCATTCCTGATGAAATTAAAAGCTATTGTATGGTCACAGGTGGGGGCAGGCCACCGCTACGCTAGCCCCAGACACCAGTACCACCTCGAGGAGACCCCGGAGTTCCCAAAAAGCAGACAGACGACAAGGTTAAAAGTGAACAAATAGGATTTTATTAATTTAATTTAAAACAGAGCACTCTAAAAACAATCCTGCTGTCCGACTTCTCTCTTCCTGTCAGACTCCTCCTGAGGCCGGCCCAACACCACGGTAAGTATACCAGGGGGAACAGAAGGGGGTTTCCTTTTTACAGGTCGTCAATGGTGGGCCTACGAAACAGACCTTAATCCACGGATCAGCAACGGTGAGTGTCCAGGACAACTTCCCTTGGCATGTGTAGAAAGACAGATATGCTGAGGGAACTTCTCTTACAGGTCAGCAGCAGTAAGTAACTGGTGTGGACTTTCCTTGGCAGGTACGTAGCAACCCGTAGGCTAGAGGGGGGGGGGAGAGACTCTCCTAAAGAGGCCTTCCTGTGAGAGCAACAATAGGTACGTGAGTGAATTTCCCGCTTCCAGCAAGCATTAATGGATCCCAAAAGGCTTTCCTGTGTACACAACCAGTAATGGATATGCAGACGGGTTCTTCCCCCCAGGGCGAACAGCAGTCGACACAAGAGACTTCGTTATACATGCAACAATGGATCTCCAGACAGGGCTTTCTTGTAATGGTTATTTCACAGTTATTAGTAAGGAACTTCAGATTTACAGGTAGACTGTACTCACGGTCACAGGTACGGACATCGGCAAGACAGGTGCTCAACCCACTCCAATAATAGTTATACCAATCCACAGCAGTACACACGTGTGATTTATCCACAACACACAAACTGAAATCCAAGTACTCACAGCAACGTAGAGCTTATACTCCGCCGCCTTAACCGAGACACGTCTCCTGGCGTCGAAGTGTCTGATGGTAGTACAAAGACCAAGAAAGACCACATAGACAGTCCTTCACTTCCAGGTACAGATCGGTCCACCGGCCACGCCTACTCCTTGTCTCTCACACAGCCGAGACACGATGAGGCTCTAATATCCTGGGGCAATGCTCCTGTCGGACCCTCACTTTCACTTCACCGGGGAAGACACATTAAAAGGGAGAATTCTCATTCGTGGGGGGAGAGCATCCGTTCACATCCGTTTTCTCTTAGATCCCTTTTCACAGCATTTATTCCTCTTCAACCTAGTTGAATGGTCTGGTCCTTCTACCGTTCTCGAACTCACTCTTCTGGTGTCCACTAGCTAAACTGTTGCCTCTTCCTCCAACCGGAACGAGAACGGGAATGAGGGCTCCACAATGGCAACAACAACAACCCACGACGAACTTCCTCTTGCTTCCTTCTACATCCCTTTTATAACCCCCCCTCCTCCTCTGTCGAGTCGCAATCGGCCATCGCCACGTTTGACCGGCACACCTGACGCTTGTTTGCTCGTTGAATTCCCGGCCGAGAGATAGGAACTGGATGGGTTTTTCGCTTAAATCGGTCCGGCGGGAAACCGCCCTCCCAAAAATAGTTCCGCTTGCCTGTTAACCGGTAGTCACCCCGTGACAGTATCATGTATACTTGCATGTCTTTGGTATGTCATAGAACAGGGCTATTCAATTGGGGGCCGTAATTTGTCCCGGCCCTTCAAGCGCAGTGTGAAAAATAATCTCTAGAATAAATCAGTTCAATCGGGAAATTACCTTACAGTAATGAAGTGAGTCGGGTCTGCTCCATTCAGCACGAATAACTGCAGCAGCACAGTTTGGCTAAAGAAAATTACATACAAAGTCAATGCAAAGACGCGCCTCCACGCGAACTCACGGTAGGCGTATGGCAAGGCGATGGTGTCACAATACGCCATAGATTGAACGTGTTTATATCCGAACGCCGTTTTAAACAGTATTTGTGCCGCAAAATACGGCGTCGCGATTCCGTATTAAGACTGCGTTTTCAGGCGCCGCTGTCTTGCCATATGACGGAGTAAAAAACGCTGTTTTGTTTGTACAGAGGGCGCGTTATTTGAGGCGTTTCTATTATCGTGTAATGAGCCCCTCCCGCTGGTTTCCACAGCCAGTAAAAATGAAGAGTTCTCACCCAATCACTGATGAACTGAGCCAGACCAGACCAATTTACCACTGATCATATCACAGGATTTTATTATGTGCGCAATGTTGGCAAACATTGAACAAATCATTGCCTACATTCTGAAGAAACAACTTATTTTCTTTGGTAATTTAAGGTAACACAACGTGGTCAACAATTGTATATAGGCCAACCAATCCCATTGTATGTATCATGTGTAGTGACTGGATCAGGGTGAGAAAGCCATTCAACCTCTCACTCCCTTTTGTCTTGGTTTCAAGATAACATCTTCAAAGACCATAACAAAGCTGGCTCCATGGGGTCTGGTTTTAGGGTTTAAACTCTCAAAGATAGTGTGATAACCATTTGGTTTCCCTGACGGATATTTACGACTCATAGGCTTCAAAGCATAAGTGATTAAGTCTATGTCTCGTCTCTAACTTAACATCTGAGGCTAACCAGAGAAACTTCTCTGACAAATAGGAACTTATGTGATTTAAACTATCCTTTCTGTAAATCTATCTAAATGTCTAGGTTGTGTGTTGGCGCTCGTGCTATTTTATATATTCTGTAACTGTTAGATATGCAAGTTTTGATTCAGGGTTCATTTGACGTATTCATACGTTCACAGTTCAATGCCTTGCATGTTTCATATGTAACTACACATCTTTGAATTCCCTATATGATGAGCTATGTTATAAAAACATAGCACACATCATACTATGTCCAAAACTAGGTTTAGGCATTAAATGCAAACTGACCATACTGTCAGAGCCATGCAAATGAGGTGACATGAGAAACAAAGGAACCTTCTTAGGCCCCCGTCAGAGGTTTCGCTCTTTGACTGTGCATCCTGATGAGAGTCCAAAGGAGCTATATAGCCGACTGAAGGAGCTGTTTTCAAAATGGACCCAACCAAAAGGGAAGACTGTAGAAGAGGTTAGTGAAATCATGGTACTCGAGCAATACCTCCGAATGCTGTCTCCTGAGCTTCAGGTATGGATCCGAGAACGAGACCCTGAATCAGCTGCAGAAGCAGCTACCTGGGCTGACGTGTTTGTAGCAGCAAGGGGAAAGAACATATGCTGGAGGTATAGGCAAGGAGTGATGCAACGATCTGGTGACTTATGGCAGAGTCGGCCGAAAGTAGAAGAACAAGGAAAGAACCATCCCGGGAGATGGCCAGGTGGGCCATGTATGACTTTTAGACGGCCGATGAAATGTCACTTGTGTGGGCAAGAAGGTCATATTAAGCCAAACTGTCCCAAGAATCCGGTCCAGTCTTCGCATATATGTCTTGTCCCAAGAGTGGTTACAGTTCCTGCAGAGACACAACGTCAGAGAACGACGATGGTGGAGATCGGGCAGAGAATGCTGACTGCTCTTATTGATACCGGCAGTGATCAAACTCTAATGGATAAGAGGTTTATATAATCCTCTTTGATCGATTCAGCCAGTCAGTTGCTTGTTCGATGTGTGCATGGAGATGAAAGGATGCTGCAAACCGCCCGGATATACTTGCAGGTAAAGGGTCAGACGTATGTATTGAAGGTGGGAGTTGGTGAGAACCTACCATATCCTGTGATTTTGGGAAGAGATATACCTGCATTGTTTGAACTGTTGTCTCCAGCACAAAAATGTAATGTGGCAGTTACACGTTCAAAAGCAAACCAAGGTGAGGAGCATGATCCTATGTTGAGCAGTCTACCATTCTTCAGTGAAGAGATAGAGACTGGTGCGTCAAAACGGAGGAAGTCAAGGAACGAGAAGAAAGGAGACAAGGTCAAATTTAATGCTACTAAGATACAAGATGTCTCATACGAACTTCCTGTGGATTTCAGGGTGCCAACAGACATTATAAAAATGCAACAGGAGGATGCAAGTCTGGCACAGTGTTTGAGTGGAGCTAAAGATGCTGGAGGGGAAAGTATGGAGGACATCTAAGGGACATTTGTGCGGGTGAAGGGAATACTTTATCGTCAGATCGGTGCACGGAGACAGCTGGTGGTCCCTCAGTGTGTTCGGGAAGTTGTTTTACAACTGAGCCACTCTGTTCCTTGGGCTGGCCACCTTGGGAAGAACAAGACCACTGCTCGGATTAAGAGATACTTCTACTGGCCTGGTCTGGAAAAGGAAGTAGCCCGATACTGCAAAAGTTGTCCAGAGTGTTAAAAGGTATCACTTAAGCGACCTATGAGAGCACCGTTACAGCCACTGCCCATTATTGGTAAACCATTTGAGAGAATAGGAATGGATTTCGTAGGACCTCTTGAGAAGAGCAGTTCCAATAATCGATTCATGTTAGTGATAACAGATTATGCCACAAGGTATCCAGAGGTGTTTCCTCTAAGGACGGTGAAGGCCAAGACTGTAGCAGCGTGCCTGGTTCAGTTGTTTTCAAGGGTCGGGTTTTGTGAGGAGATTTTGACCGACCAAGGTACCAACTTTATGTCAACTCTACTGCGACAATTGTACCGATTGCTGGGAATTAAAAGCCTGCGTTCTACACCTTACCACCCTCAGACTGATGGACTGACTGAACGCTTTAATCAAACTCTTAAGCAGATGCTCCAAAAGTTCGTGAATGAAACTGGCAAAGACTGGGATCGGTGGCTGCCATATCTCCTATTTGCATACAGGGAAGTTCCTCAGGCCTCCACTGGGTTCTCACCCTTTGAGCTGCTGTATGGTCGTGAAGTCAAGGGACCGCTAACTTTGCTCAAGGAGGTATGGGAAGGAAATTCTGAGGGTAAGGAACCTCCTAATGTTGTTTCGTATGTATTGCAGATGAGAGAGCGCCTACAGAAAATGGCTAACCTAGCACAGACGAATTTGGGCAAGGCAAAAAGGGCAACAGCGGACCTGGTATGATCTGAAGTCCCGAGAGAGGAATTTGCAGTTTGGGCAAAAGGTGTTGGTGATGTTGCCCACTGGAGAAACTAAGTTGCTAGCTAAATGGCAAGGACCTTATGAGGTCAGAAGAAAGCTTAGCCCCACGACATATGAGATTGCTATGTCTGCACAAGATAAAGCCGGACGGATACTTCATGTTAACCTATTGAAAGAGTGGACCCCGAGGATGGAAAGAGAGGCACAGATTTTGATGGTTTGCTGTGTGACTGAAGAAGAAGATGAGCAGTACCTACCGGAGTCAAATACGGGAGAGCTTGAGCTGAGCCATCTTACCGAGCCGCAGCAATATCAAGTAAGATCTCTTTGCACTAACGAGGTATTTTCTGCATGTCCGGGATTCACTAGAATGGTTCAACATGATGTGGTGCTGAAGTCCGGGTCCGTGGTGAGACGGCGAAGTTACAGAGTGCCAGAGAGATGTCAAGAGAGCCTGAAGAAGGAGGTGGCCTTCATGTTAAGCTTGGGTTTCATTGAACCCTCGAACAGCGAGTGGTGTCATCCAGTAGTCCTTGTACCTAAGAAGGATGGGGATATCCGCTTCTGCATAGATTTCAGGTATTTGAATTCTGTCTCTCAATTTGATTCATACCCTACTCCGCGTGTGAGCGATTTGATTGATCGGTTGGGTCACACAAGGTACATTACAACTATGGACTTATCTAAAGGAAATTGGCAGATACCGTTAACCATGTCTTCCTGACCGCATTCCGAACACCAAGAGGCTTGTATCAATTCAAGGTTTTACCCTTTGGCCTTCATGGGGCCGGTGCAACCTTTCAGAGGTTAATGGACCGAGTGTTGCATGGTCTGACTTTCGCGGCTGCCTATATTGACGATATTGTTGTGTACAGTGACACATGGGAGGAGCATGTAAGACATCTTCGAGAGGTGTTAAGACGACTCAAGGAGGCAGGTTTGACTGTCAGCCCAAAGAAGTGTACTGTGGCAAAAAAGGAGACTTTACTCCTTTTTTACTTTTATTTTTTTTGACAATAAATGGTTGATCCAGACTTTACTCAACCATTTATTGTGCAAACAGACGCCTCAGGGAGAGGTATTGGAGCTGTCCTCTTACAGGGAAGTTTAGGAGTCCGACGACCCGTGGCCTTTATCAGCCGTAAGATGTTCCCTAGGGAGATGCGATACTCAACGGTTGAAAAGGAGTGTCTGGCTATTAAGTGGGCCTTGGATTCTCTAAAGTATTACTTGTTAGGAAGAGAGTTTTCCTTGGAAACGGATCATAAAGCGTTAAAATGGCTAGAGCGGATGAAAGATACAAACGGAAGGATCACAAGATGGTATCTGGCGATGCAGCTCTTCCGCTTCACTGTCAAGTATGTGCCGGGGAAAGCCAATGTAACTGCGGATTATTTGTCCCGCTGCCCGGGTGAATCTTTGGAAGGTGGGGGAGATGTGATGGACTGAGAGATCAGCCACACAAGTATGGGTATTCGAGCACACATATAGATACACTTACATCTGTGCGCGCTTGTGAGCCCAGATATCCATACACTTCTCTCATGTTCAAACACACCCATATGTTACATTTGGTTTTGACACGTTTGTATATTTCATAGTTAAAGTATTATTTACAATAACCACACAGGACAGCAGTTATCTATAGTTTTCATTTATTTATGCAGTCACATACAAATCAGTTAATATATGATTTTGCGTACCTTTAATTTAACCATATTTCTTTGTACGAGTTACCGAAATGACAAGGTGTCTGCTGGAGAAATTCCGGTCCGGCAAAGATTGGAGCCTGTACGGGAAGGGAGTTTTATCCGATTGTGGTTCCGCTTGGATGGACCATCTGTAGCTGAGACGTGGGGAGATCTTGAAATGGATTGTCTAATTATTTCCTCCATTCGGTTTAAATTCATGAGTTGATTTAGTCATTTGAGATTATTTGTCATTATTATAGATGTGCTTGTTGTATAATTTTAGTCTTAAAGTGTGATGTTATTTGTTATATTTGGAATTTATTAATACACCCTTTCTTTGTTGTGATGAGCTCATCCATTCCCTTTTTAAGAGTGGGGGAAAGATTGTTTAAGGATTGGTTGGCAGGCATAGATGTGATAAGGTGATCTGTGGATGTGCTTGATTAAAATCTCCATTGTCTGCTGAAATTTGTTCTCAGAGTATTCTTTAAGTTACACCAGGCTTGTTACCGAGAGAAACAGAGTAAGATCCCGAAAATGAAGAAGCGGGACTTGTGAGTTGTTTACCTTGACCGGTCGGTCCTTCACAATGTATTTGTTTGTCGTCATTATGTTTACCATGTAGAGTAGAGTAATAAAACCCATAAAGGCATTTGTGATTGGTTCTCTTTGTTCACGCTCACAAACTTGGTCACTTAAACTGTGTTTCGATCTATGCTACCGCTGCTCTTAATTCTGTTTGGTAAAGTCACGTTACTTATGGTCATGAGATAACGTTAGTGTATAATTCATTGATGCATTTGCTGAACAAATACATATAGGATTTTTATCACTATTGCTAATCAGAATTGTAAAATATGTATGTGTAATGACGATTATGATACATATTTTCCCTTTGATCTAAACTAATTCCTTGACTGAAATTGACGTTTTAAATAACTTATTTCATATATGTTTGATCTTGATAGATCTGGTGGAGAATCTTATTTGTTGAGTAAACTCATCCTTAATTTAACATGCAGCTAAAATCGCTACACATGCTTATTACTTATAACGTGTATTGCCTACATGAATAGCCAGGAAGCAATCGGTTTAAATATTGTATTAAATTATCATTGTAATATAAATCATTCCTGGTGTAAGCGAGGTCTGCCAGAGTAAAAGGTAAACTGCATTCCCTTTAAGGGGTCCTTAGGTGGCAAAAGTAAATGGTTGTAAATGGTAGCCTGCTGGGTAGCGGCATCGACTAGTTATCGTTGACAAGATCATTTTACGGTTCAAGGCCCGTTCGGTCTAATTTTAGGTTGTTGGTCTTGATCTGTTTATCTGTATCGCTGGGTAGTTTTTAGATTTATATTTCAGTACTTAATGCGTGGTCAGTGTGAAAAGAAAGTCAGGAATGAGAGATCTTTTTATAAACCCAATGTAAAAAATACATGTGAAATCTACAGTAATTCACTATGTTCATGCACTGGAAATAACTGTATTAGGGGTCACAGTGAATTACTATAGTTTCAATGAGAAATTACAATACTGGTCAAAATATTGTGAAAGAGGAATTTCCTGTACAGAGTCACAGTAACCAGTACTATGTGAAATTTACAGTAATTCCTTGTGTTCATACACTGGGAATAACCTATTGGGAGTCACAGAGCATTAGGGTATATTTAGTGAGAAATTGTACTACTGATCAAATATTGTGAAAATCACATGAATGTGCTAGAAAAAACGATTTTGTTAACCTAACCAACACTGGCCTGAGGTAAATCACAACAATCAAGGATGAATGTTCATTGTTCTATGTTATAAAGGGTTTAAATACTTAAAATGGAGATTTTGTGAAACTTGGAATTGAGAAACTGATATTTCAGTGATATTCAGGGCACCTCTGACATGGGACATAATCCATTATTATTTAAAGCATACAAATGTCTTGCACAAGCTTTTATTTGCTTTTTTTTCATTTGAGTCTAGCACAACTCGACATTAAACATTGAACTGTGGTTAAAACTTCTGTGAATTGATAAAGAAATATTTTTCTAAAAAAAGACTTTTCTCAAATAAATCATTCATTGATTTGTTATGAGGTTTCGTTTACAAACAGCAAAAATGCATGGCATTGACACAGGATTTATGATGTAGGCTACTGGGGCCCATTTCATTTCAGAAAGCAGGGTAAGTGCAAACTCAGAGTAAGTCAACCCCAGAAAACGGAATACTCAGGGTTTTTGGTTTCAGAACACGAGATATGTCAAACCCGCGACCGCGGGATAAGTCAAGCGCATTTCAGAAATCGAGGTATCTTATACTCTGAGTGAGTAACCAGAGTAACATACTCAGTGAACCTTACCTGGTCGGGAGCAGGTTTTATTCCGCAAACCCAGGGTTTGTTACAATCTCCGTCCCTTTTCGAAGCGTGAGCAGTGTGGAAATTGTATACGCCATTTGTTTATTGATTCGTGTTCCTAATCGCACTCAATTTAGTCACACAGACCATAAACGGCATGTCCGTTTATTCAGGAACCCATAGATGAGGAAGCTGCATTAATTTGCAAAGAGTAAAATTTATGTCTGGAGAGAATTGTGAGGCCCCGTTTGGACGTTTTATCTTAACTTTTAAGGCCAGTTTAAGAAGTATATTTAACATTTCCCAATCAGGCATCCTACTAGCAAGAGCATTTTATTTCTTTAAACTTTCCTGAATGAATGATGTTCTTGTATTTCTACGATGGCGTTTTAGTGCCACGTTAAAAATAAAATAAAACAAGATTTCGAGAATAAAGTCGAAATGTTATGAGAATAAAGTCGAAATGTTACGAGAATAAAGTCGAAATGTTACGAGAATAAAGTTGAAATGTTACGAGAATAAAGTCGAAATGTTACGAGAATACAGTCGAAATGTTACGATAATAAAGTCGAAATGTAGCGAGAGTAAACTCGTCCTAATACGAATTCTGTTTACGTGAAAGTTGTAGTTTAAGAGTTTAAATTATGTTTAAGCACGTCATCTGAACCAGTGAGTTAATTCGTAGTTCATGTCTGATTTTTTCTTCTGAATAAATTCAGTTTCCTTCATAACCGCTGCATTGTCCTTTTACTAATTTTAACTTCGTTATGATGCGCCAAAAGACAAAGAATTTCCTTATTGCTAAATCCTTATCTAAAGTAGGATTTAACCAAATCCTCCACAGCCATTGTTTCTAGCAATTCTGTGATTTATCTCAAAGTATTGTGAGTGTATTCTCGTATTACTACGAGTTTATTCTCGTAACATTTCGACTTTATTTTCGTAACATTTCGACTTTATTCTCGAAATCGTTCTTTTTTTTCACGTGGCACTAAAACACCGTCGTATATTTCATATTAAGCTGCTGCAAAGATCGTTTTTTTGCAGAAAGATAGCACCTACATGAGAGCGAGAGAGTTAAATATAATTCCCATTTTCACAGTTTCAACAAAATAAATTTAAAAGTGATTGACATAAACTTGCGCATTAACACTAGAAGCAATTTTTTCCCACGCCAACTCTTTCTTTTGCTGCTGCGGCTGTTTTGCTTTTTTTTTCAAAATAAGTCCTCATATTCACTGTACGCTTGTAACAGTACCTTCAATTCGATTGGAGAGAAGTGAACAGAGCGCTTCTTGTCACGTGCCATTGCCATGGTGAATCGTGCTATCTTCACTCAATTGATGATGGCTTTTCATCGCCATGCTGCACGCGCATAACCCAGGGCGAACTTACTCAGAGTGGATTGAACTAACTCAAATCAGATGGTCTGAAACTGAAACCTCAGAGTACCGATTCTCTGAGTAAATCAACTCAGAGTTCAGATTTTAAATCTGTGTTGGTTGAACTTCCTTATTGAAACGAGCGCCTGGTAGTTCTGAACTCTGTGGCCCGCGACGTCAACTTCCTGCAGCCTTAACCCTGATCAAACTCACCTTTTATTAACTCCCTAATAATGACTTAAACGTCATGCAGCGCTGCGTAAATCCAAGTACAGAAATTACATCAAAATACCATGACAGGGGAATCTGAGTGCAGCTTGTTACGTAGCTATTACATTCGCTCTCGCGGTACTTTGATGTCAAACACCGTCCGAGAGCAGCGCCGCTCTCGCGGACGGCCAAAGACTATAGATACCAAGAGCCAAAACTCAATAGAACGTTCCATTGCAACACCAGCGCCCTGCGATTTCTGCCGTTTCGGGATGAAGAGACTCGTATTTTTTTCTTTCTCGATGGCAATATGAGCTGCTTTGTAAAACATTGAAGATTTAATCCAACCTGAATGATGATATTACATAATGAAAAAAACATTAGCTCACCAGAAACCATTTAGGTTAAAAAGCATTCTCACCCCAAAATGGCGATCGCACTATATCCCCAAAACACCAGAGTTTTGCCTCTTGGTATCTATACTCTTTGGCGCCGCAGCACCTTTAGGCGTGACCAAGTAATCCGACCTTTAGCAGCCTTCATTGTGATTGGAATGTAGCTGCACAGATTGCGTAGTAGTGGTAAGTTTCTTAAGTTTTCTTTGGACTAAACTTTGTCACTTCATAACAGTAACCAAACAGTAGTTAGTCATTGAAAGTGCAGGTGGGACTTTTAATGTTAAGGTGTCATCATTGTTTATACGTGTAAAGTTTGTGAGTTCAATGCAGCTCCAATTTCTGCATTTATTTGGCATATTAAAATTCACAGAAATCTTGCAAACATCAGATTTCAGTGTGGGCATGCAGAATGTCCTGCTTACATTTATGACAGTGTGGGCATTTCAGAGGCATATATATCGATTTCATTTGCACACAGTAAAACCGGTTCCTCAAACTCGCTGCCACAGACAAGATGCGTTATCATATAGAATACAGGGTTATAGCTTTTATGACTGTCCATATTTCAAATTTATGTGAGCATCTCCAGTTGCTTATTAAAGATGGGAAAACAGTGTCTTGCCCATATGACAACTGCTCCAAGTACTACAATGTTCGTTCATCATTCTCTTCTCACATGAATCATAAACACAAATTTGAATCATGCTGCATGTCTAGTATTGCCACTGTCACCACAGCCAGCTCATCAAACAGTGAAATAACAGAAACATCTCAAACAAGTTTCGATATTGGGAATAATACTATCAATGACGGATCATGGACGTTGGATGAAGGGCATGCCAGTGTGAGTAATGAAGATGATTATGGTTTTATGAACACTTTGGCCATGTTTTATCAATAAATGCAGGCAAAAATGCTTCTACCAAACAGTGTGATTCAGAAGATTATTGAAGAGTTCAAGGATGTGCACAGTTATAGCACATCTCATATTTTGTCTACACTGCATGAGGACTTGTTAAAGTTAAATATGTCTAAAGACGATGTGCATGATCTCAAAAATGACCTCCTGGGAAAGGGCAATGAGGGAGCATTTAGAAGTGAACACACTCGGAAATGTTTCTTCAAGAATAGTTTCAGTTATGTTGACCCTGCACAGATTTATCTAGGTATTGATGTGAATGGAAAGGAGAGGTTTTGCCAATATGTGCCATTCAAGATACATTACAGGCGTTACTCAGTCAGACCTCAGTCCAAGAGCAATATTTTCAAGCAAAAACTGACAAACTTGAAACCCATGAAGTGCTGGAAGAAGTGACAGATGGCAAACTCATCAAAAACTATAAATTGTAACAAGAATCTCTTTCGTCAATATTAATTATAGTATATCAAGATTCATTTGAGGTTGCTAACCCTCTAGAATCTGGGAAAAGGAAAGAAACATAAGATTTAGCTGTGTATATGACACTAGCAGAGACTGCACCACTCAACAGGTCTTCCAATGATCCAATGCAGCTGGTCTTGTTGTGTAGAGAGGAGGTCTTCAATTTTTTTGGCCAAGAAAAAGTATTTTCTGCTGCAGTTGGTGACCTGAAATAAATAGAGGAAACTGGAATTTATGATCCTGGTGGAAACGTTGTCAGGGGCACTGTTATCGCTATAACTGGAGACAATCTAGGGTCCCACTGTATTGGAGGCTTCACTGAAAACTTCAGTAAAAGGACATATGTTTGCAGATATTGTCTCATAGACAGGAACTCTTTCAAACAGACACCCACAGAATCAGGTCCTGTTAGATCTGTGGAAACATATAATATGTGTGTGGCACATGCATCATTAAATCAGGAAATTATCAGTGAAGTTTGACTCCGTTTTCAATCAGCTGAAGTATTTTCATGTTTGCCAGCCCGGTCTCCCTCCCTGTTTGGGTTATGACCTGTTTGAAGGGATTGTATCAAGTGATGTTGCTCTGTACATTCACCATTTGGGGACAGTTGAGAGACGATTCACTTATTGCCAGCTAAAGAGAATAATATGAAACTTCCCCTACAAAGGCAGTTATGCTAATAACAAACCATGTGAGGTAAGACCAGATGGTGCAAAACTTGGAGGGGATGCTGCTCAAAGCTGGTGCCTCTTACGTCTCCTTCCTGTAATGATCGGGGACAGGATCAAAACTACAGTTGAAGATGATGTTTGGCAGTTGTGTCTCAAGCTGAGGGAGGTTGTTGATCTAATATGTGCACACAAGATTCATACAAACCAAGTAGCATTTCTTAGGGTTCTTAATGAGGAATACCTCGAATTAAGAAGTGCTTTGTTCCCAGGAGAGCTGCTGCAACCAAAACACCATTACCTTGTCCACTACCCAGAGGTCATCCTCCATTTCGGTCCTCTTATTCTATTATGGACATTGTGCTTTGAAAGCAAGCACAGCTCTTTTAAGCAGTGCGCGAGGAAACTACACTACTTTAAAAGCCTCTATAGAACTTTAGCTGAAAGACACCAGTTGCTAAAAGCATACTTGAATGCTGGCTGTTTATTTACGCCACTACTTCAAATAGGGGAAACAACAAAGTTTCAAGATCAACTATACCAGACTGACCTTCAGAAGGCTGTCAGACTCAAAGGCCTTTGTCGTGAGGACACCTTTGAAACACAATCTATCACATTCAGAGGTACACTGTATAAAAGAGGCATGACTGTTGTAGTTGACAAAATGACATGGACTACAAGTTTGGAGAAATTGTGCTCTAATTAATTAATCAGTCATGTGTGCGTTTTGTTGTAGAACACTACCATGCAGTAGCTGTTGTTGATTTTGGTGTGCACTGTTTACAAATAATTAGGATGCATTTTATGAGTGTTTGACGATGGACAGTCTTGCAGATTTCTATCCATCGGCAATTTATAATTGCTTTGGCCTCGATTTGATTGTCATGCACCATTCGGTGTGTTACAGGATTTAATTTTGAACTCTATTAAGAATGCAATATGGAGTGTCCTTCCACATATAGAAAGAGAGAGACTGGAAACTGTGATTGATGAGTTGGTGACCAAGTTCGGTGTGGAAGGGACAGGTGATCTTCAGTTTGTCAAAGAAGAAGATATTAGACATCTGCTCACACCGTTTCAGGGCAGAGAATTTCTTAACAAATTCAAATGTGGTAAGAAATTTAGTATAGCTGTTTTTAATCTCAATTGTTGAATATACACTTACGGGTACTATCTCACGCTCTCACTCGGCCCAAATAAATCGCACACAAAGTGAAACGTAATATTTAACTGAGATGAGTGAGATCTATACAGATTACTGCTGTTTTCATTAAGGTACTAGGTCAATTAATGGGTTTGCGGTGTTATTACTGATTACTTATCATGGAATATCAGCAAAAGCAGAGATGATGTTCTTTCGAGTGTTTTATATTCAGATGGCCAATAAGTATTATGTGGTAGCATATTTGTAGCAATGTTTGTTAAAACACTTAAAACAAGGCTTTCCTGTAGATCAGTGGTAAGAGCATTGCGCTAACAACGCAAGGTTATGGGTTCGATCCCAGGGGATTGCAAATACCTATGTAACATGTATAGGATAAAGCAATGTAAGTCGCTTTGGATAAAAGCGTCTGCTAAATGTAAATGTAACAAGTTTTCAAAGCACCAAATCATTGCACGTTCTTTGGTAACGAGCAATGCTGGTTCCGCCTTTACGTAATGACACTTAACGTCGGAGAGAGGAGCGCGATCAGCTTGAAAATGCATTTTCAAAAACACATTGAATTTTGCTACACCCATACTATTTTGGTTTGTAACCGAAAATGCAATCCCAAATATCTAAACTCTTAATATTAATGCATAAAGGGAAAACATTTAAATAATCATTTTGCTACATTTTTGCTTGGCTAGGTTAAACGTATTTAATAAATAGAATGGTTTCAAAATGTCATTAAGTCACATATTTTTTTTCTTACAGCGCTCAAGTGACAGTCCACTTTTGCACCCTGGGTTTATTGGTTTTCTGTAAGTATTGACCATAATAATACAACTTTTATTTCAAATTTGTTTTTGTTTTTTACTACTGACTTTTTAGTAACACTCACAATAAGGTTATATTTGTTAACATAGGATGTTAATACATTTTAACATCTGGCAATACACTTTTAAATCAATCAATTTATCTCTGGTCACATTAATAATATTTGATAATTCATTAAGAAAGTAACTAATGACACGCAAATCCGTGAAGCGCTCCATATTTTCTCTCTTTTATCGCCAATGTGTGCTTTCACTGTGTGTGTGTGCGTCTATGTCAATGTGTGTAAGTATGTCTGCATATTGTGTGTGGAGCATTTGTATGTCTGTCTTTTGTTGTTTTCACCTTTTTCTTGTTTTTACAGGTATATGCCTTCAGTTGTTTTACTTATATTCAATGTGTCTCATGTACAGCTGCTTTGTAACAATGAAAATTGTAAAAAGCGCTATATAAATAAAGTTGAGATGAGTTGAGTTGTCACATGTTAAAGTAAACAGGAATGTGGCTAATCACCGCTTTATATGTGGTATACCTGAGTTCCCTTGCAGTTTTGACAAGTTTCAATCATTTAACTGTCATATGTATTGACACCATGGCAAGACAAAAAAGTCACCGCCTGAAAACAAAGCCCAGAATGTTATTTTGTCATGTCAGGTTAAGGATTTCAAATTTGAGAACAGATTTTTCAAGTCTGTGTGCACATGTTAAACGGCATATAAAAAATGGTAAAACTGTGATCTGTCCTTACATAGGTTGTGCTAAATATTTCAATGTTAGGTCAACTTTTTCCTCTCATTTAAGTAGAACCCATACATTTTCACAACCTGATACTAGAAGTCATACCGCACCTGACACCCAGCAAAATTGGCAGTGCATTGTCTGTTGAAATGCTCCCTGAAGCTGTCCTTGATGTGCAAAACACAGAGCAGAAAGCTGTGCCTGACCAAGGGGAGTTTTTGAACAACTTGGCTCTATTTTAACTTAAAATGCAGGATAAAATGCTCCTTCCTGCTAGCACTATTCAGAAAATCATAGAGGAATTTCAGGAGCTGCACAGTTGTGGCGTGAAGCATGTACTTTCAAAGGTTAATGAGAAGTTAACTTTGCAAAACCTGCAGAAGAGTGATATTAGTCAGATACTAGAGGATGTTTCAAACGAAGATATTTTTAAAGACTGTCATGAAGGGCCCATGAAGTCTGACCGAACAAGGTTTACCAAACATTTTTTTTTAAAGTTTTTCAGTTATGTTGAGCCCACTAAGCTCTATCTAGGTGCAAGTGGCAGGGAACGCTTTTTTCAGTATGTACCTATCAAGCAGACACTAAGGTTTCTTCGCAGTCAGTCAGTAGTGAAAGAACAGAACAGACAAACAAAGATGAAGCAGATGTCACAATTTCAGCTGGATGTTTTGGCAGATGTGATAGATGGAAAAACCATGAAAGTTCATACTTTGTTAAAAGAATCCCCCTCATCTTTGTCAATACTTCTGTATTCCTTTGAAGTTGTCAATCCTCTTGGTTCTGGCAAAAAGAAGCATAAAATACTGGCTGTGTACTTGACTCTTGGTGAAATATTACCCCACAATCGCTCCTGTACTAATCCAATGCAGTTGGTGTTGCTGTGCAGGGAGGAAGTCTATCGTTTCTTTGGCCAAGAGAAGATATTTTCCCCTCTTATAGCTGATTGGGCTTTGAAACCAAGGATGGTAGCAGTCTGAAAGGAACACTGATAGCCATATCAGGGGACAATCTGGGATCACACTCTATCAGAGCATTCACCGAGAATTTAAGCAAAAGCAAAAACTTCTGCCATTATTGCATGATAGACAGGGATACATTTAAAATACATCCTGGAAAACTAGGCCCAAAGAGAACATTTGAGATATACAGCGAGAGTTTTTAGCAACTTAAGGGTGGCCAATCAAAAGTCAATGAAATCAAATTTGATTCTGCTTTCAACAACCTAACACACTTTCATGTGTGCAGTCCAGGTCTCCCACCATGTTTGAGCCATGACCTGTTTGAAGGGCTGGTCTCATTTGACTTGGTAATGTACATTAGCCATCTTGTAAATGTTGAAAAACACTTTACATATGTCAAGTTGAACAGGTGTATTTCACAGTTCAAATATTCAGGGAGTGATTTGAACAACAGGCCATGTGAAGTTAGGGAGGATGGGGGAAAACGTGCAGGTCACGCAGCACAGAACTGGTGTTTTTTACGTTTACTTCCTCTTCACTTTGGATATCGTATTAAGGATCCAGTTGACAACCAAGTTTGGCAACTGTGCCTTCAACTGAGAGAAATAGTTGAGCTGATATGGGCACCAAAAATCAGCCAAGGCCAGTTTGCTTACCTGAAGATTCCCATTGACGATTATATACAATCCAGAAGCACCCTGTTTCCTGACACTCCACTCAAACCCAAACATCACTATTTGGTGCACTATCCAGACCCTTTTCTACAATTTGGCCCTCTAATTTGACTGTGGACCCTTCGATTTGAAAGCAAGCACTGCTATTTCAAACAGTGTGCAAGGAGACAGTGTTCAAATATTTGTGGAGCTCACTTGCAGAAAGGCATCAATTATGTCAGGCATACTTATGATCAGGCCAGTTGTTCTCTCCAGACATTCAGGTGGTAGGACTAAAAAGCAACTTTGAAGAGAGGCTCTATAGTCATGGTATTCAGCATGCACTCAGCAGGACTTTGACTAGCAGGGCAAACATCACAGAGATATCTGCTGTGGTGTTCAAGAATACTAAATATTCTAAAGGGATGGTTGTGGCAGTGGAAGTTAGTGACAGTGGTATAGTATTTGGAAATATTGTATTGATTTTACTTGATCAAAACGGAGTGCTCCTGTTTTTGGAGAAGCACCAGTCTGTTAAACTGGTGGATGTTGTAGTTCATTACCTGACTCGAGAGGGGGACTACATTTGTGTGGGCATAGACAGTCTAATTGACTAGTGTTGTTAATTTCCCTCACCTGCTCCTCATTTGTGTTCCCTCTATTTCAGCCTGTTTTGTACCGTGTTTTGCTCGCAGTGCTTGTAGTTACCTTTTGATCTATCCGTTCGTAGGAATGAGACATCCTGTGAGCTGGTTTGGACTTATTTTTCCCTTACAGCTTCTCTTTTGGTTATCGTGTTCCTTTTTGGATTTACTGTGGATTATTCTCTCACGGAGTTACGGCTAGTAGAGTTTCCGGTATTTACGATCAGGAGTCCCCTGCCTACATTCTCTCTCACGGAGGTTACAGCCGGCTGTGTTACTTATGTTTCTGGTCAGGAGTGCCCTGCCGATTTATTGTTTGTTGCTGTGAAACTTTGTGCAAATAAACTGTGTTAACCTCACCTGCATCTGAGTCCTTCTGAGAACCATGACAAAAATCAGTTTCATATTTTCAATATTTTATGCACTTTGTTATGTACATACAGCCATAAATCTTAAGTAATCAGATTAACCTCAAATTGTTACTTAAAGTTATGTGTGATGATTAATGATTGACAGATTTCCAGGGCATGGTTTTAATTTGACAACAAGTTTGTAGGTATTTAGTAAAATAACCAGTTACTTTGTTATTTTGTGGATATTAGGATGTGGATTAGGTTGTGGATTTTGTGTTACACATCCTTTTATCAGAATTTAGGATGAAGGATGTACAGTCAGGTCCATAAATAATGGGACGTTGACACAATTCTAACATATTTGGCTTTATACACCACCAAAATGGATTTCATATGAAACAAACAAGATGTGCATTAACTGAAGACTATCAGGTTTAATTTGAGGTTATTTTCATCAAAATCAGGTGGAGGGTGTAGGAATTACAACAGTTTGCATATGTGCCCACACTTGTTAAGGGACCAAAAGTAATGGGACAGAATAATAATCCTGAATCAAACTTTTCAATACTTGGTGGCAAATCCTTTGCAGTCAATTACAGTCTGAAGTCTGGAACGCATAGACATCACCAGACGCTGGGTTTCATCCCTGGTGATGCTCTGCCAGCTTCTATTGCAACCGTCTTCAGTTCCTGCTCATTATTGGGGCATTTTCCCTTCAGTTTTGTCTTCAGCAAGTGAAATGCATGCTCAATCGGATTCAGGTCAGGTGATTGACTTGGCCATTGCATAACAGTCCACTTCTTTCCCTTCAAAAACTCTTTGGTTGCTTTTGCAGTATGCTTTGGGTCATTGTCCATCTGCAATGGGCCGTCCAATGAGTTCTGAAGCATTCGGCTGAATATGAGCAGATAATATTGCCCAAAACACTTCAGAATTCATCCTGCTGCTTTTGTCAGCAGTCACATCATCAATAAATACAAGAGAACCAGTTCCACTGGCAGCCATACATGCCCACGCCATGACACTACCACCACCATGCTTCCGTGATGAGGTGGTATGCTTAGGATCATGAGCAGTTCCTTTCCTTCTCCATACTCTACTCTTCCCATCACTCTGGTACAAGCTTATCTTGGTCTCATCTGTTCATAGGATGTTGTTTCAGAACTGTGAAGGCTTTTTTAGATGTCGTTTGGCAAACTCTAATCTGGCCTTCCTGTTTTTGAGGCTAACCAATGGTTAACAACTTGTGGTGAACCCTCTGTATTCACTCTGGTAAAGTCTTCTCTTGATTGTTGACTTTGACACACATACACCTACCTCCTGGAGAATGTTCTTGATCTGGCCAACTGTTGTGAAGGGTGTCTTCTTCACCAGGGAAAGAATTCTTCGGTCATCCATTACAGTTATTTTCCGTGGTCTTCCGGGTCTTTTGGTGTTGCTGAGCTCACCGTTGCGTTCCTTCTTTTTAAGAATGTTCCAAACAGTTGTTTTGGCCACGCCTAATGTTTTTGCCATCTCTCTGATGGGTTTGTTTTGTTTTTTCAGCCTAATGATGGCTTGCTTCACTGAAAGTGACAGCTCTTTGGATCTCATCTTGACAGTTGACAGCAACAGATTCCAAATGCAAATAGCACACTTGAAATGAACTCTTTACCTTGTATGTGCTCATTGTAATTTGGATAGTGAGGGAATAACACACACCTGACCATGGAACAGCTGAAAAGCCAATTGTCCCATTACTTTTGGTCCCTTGATAAGTGGGAGGCACATATGAAAACTGTTGTAATTCCTACACCGTTCACCTGATTTGGATGTAAATACCATCAAATTAAAGCTGACAGTCTGCAGTTAAAGCACATCTTGTTTGTTTCATTCTTGTTTGTTCCTTTGTGGTGATGTATAGAGCCAAAAATGTTAGAATTGTGTCGATGTCCCAATATTTATGGACCTGACTGTAGATCTAAATTATGATATTCCCAATTGTTGTTCTTCCAGTGCATTTACATTCATAAAAGTATGTTTTTTATACTGTATATCTCATGCATGTTAGAGAAAATGTGCTCTTATACATCTAATAAATTCAAATCTTATGCTTTTTATTGTGATGATGATAATACAAATGATAATGAGGAAGATGAGGACTATATATTTGATACAACTAGAGTCAACATTAAAAAAACATCTCTTGCTCAGGGTATTCATGCAGCTGCTTAACATGTATTGATTCATGTATAAAACCAAATTTTTATTACTCATCCTTTGTCCAAGATTCTGCGTGCAGCCACAGCCAAGTTTTCAGTCTCCATCACAGTCTCCATGCCCTAAACTACTTTCCCTGTTCCTCAAGAGTGTCCATCAAACTGGATCACCACTTTCCAGGTGCCGTGGGAAAAAATGGCTGCAACTCTCCGTGATACCTTTTCTGTGGAGCAGAGGCCAATCCTCTCTGACAGTTTACAGATGAACAGAATTATTGTGGATGCAATCCGATCACACTGCCCATACCCTACCAAAGCTAAATGTTGCCAGATGGCTAAGAATGTTGTAATCCAGTATCCCACATCATTTAGTGATGTTACAGATGAGGGAGACCTCTTGGGTTCTGGATACACGTCCCTTCTGAATCAGATCAAAACAAGAGTGGAACATGTTTAACGGGGAATACGCTTGCTAGAATTCTGCATTAAAATAGACAGTTATGGTTGTATCAACTGGCAGCATCATAACCTGCCTGAAGGAGAGACAATAGATTCTCTTGATGTCAAGAGGCAGATGTTGGTCACACTGTACAGGCGAGAAGGACCCAGATGTGCAGAGACAGTGATGTTTGATGGCTTCATGCACAGAATATACATTAAGCAGCGCCAATTTGTCAATTCTTATCCTCCTCCCACAGTCAATAATGTTATGCAAGAGTTGTCACGGTCCTGTCCTTCCTGTCCTGAGTATTCGGGCCTTGGGGACAGAGCCGTGACAATATCATGTCTTGTGTGTGTGTTTCGTCTTGTGTGGACACGTGGCTATTTGTTTTGACATTTCGCCGCGTGTCTTCCGTGTAGCTCCGCCCCCTCGTCTCTCTGTCAGCGTCCCATTAGCATTTCATCTCCCTCACCTGTCTATGCCTCTTCCCATTAGTTGCACTCATTGTTAAGTCTTGTCACCTGCCCGTCCCGATCCCTTTGTCATCCCTCCTCATTATTTCCCCTTATTTAATGTCCCTCATTTCCTTACTGTTTATCGGTTCATTGTCTAATGTCTATTGTCTATTCCATTGTTGATGTCCACTGGCTTCTTCGTGTCTCCACCAACTGGGTTACCTTGTTCCTGTTTCCCCTTTGTGTTTGGACTTATTATTTAGGTTCTGTTTTGCCCGATCGTGGGTTTATTATTTTGTGTGTTGTCTTAATAAATATTGTTTAACCCCTTCAGTACTGTCTGCGTTTGGGTTCTGTCCGACCAACCGTGACAAGAGTGGCCTTTCCTTTTCAATAAAAGATGGCTTCTGTCTCACTTTGAAAAGCTGACTGGTATTGACATCCTCATAAGACTCACTGTGGCACTGCAGAATAAAGGCAGGCGAATCATCAACTACTTCCAGCATCAGAAGTTGAGGTGGAAAGGGGAGATTCAGGTTCTGCTTACCGAAATGGAGAACGACTCAAGGACACTAAAAGATTTACATTTACATTTAGTCATTTAGCAGACGCTTTTATCCAAAGCGACTTACAAGTGGGGTAGGTAATGGAAGCAATTAGGACAGCATAAGTACAACAAGAGCATAAGTGCAATCAAAAAGAAGACTGGTTTCATATAGCCTAACACAGTATACAGAAACATTCATTCATACATTTTTTTTGTTTTGTTTTTGTTTTTTTTAGAGTAGAGAAGAAACGAGTAGAGAAGAAAAGAGTAGAGAAGAAACTTGAGTCAGAACAGAACAGTAAGATGTTGGCGGAAGAGATGGGTTTTCAGGCGTTTCTTAAAGATGGCTACAGAATCTGCAGATCTTGTAGCAGCAGGCAGATCATTCCACATAGGTGGAACAGATCCGGAGAAGGTGCGCGAGAGAGATTTTCTACCTTTCTGGGATGGCACCACAAGACGCCGTTCGTTTGCAGAGCGTAGGGGATCTGGCGGGTACATATGTCAAATTATAATGTCAAGTGTAGCAGTTTTGTAAATGAATAACTCTGGATTTATATCTAAACTAGCTATGATATATAATATTTTTTGTAATTAAATAGTAATAATGTGGCAATAAAGGTATTACAGCAAATACAGTATAATACAAATACTGTCAAAATAGACATAATTACAAAATGCTGTTTTGTAGCTATACAGTAATGTTTTTGTACTGTAATAATGCATTACAGTAAAGTACTGTAAATCCAAATACAGTAACTTGCTGGCAACCGTGCTGCCAGTAACAATGTAAAAATACAAGGAAATTGTTAACATTGTAACTATGTTAAATATGCATATTTGTGATGATGTTTGCATTAACATTTATTTCAATACAAATTTATTTATATTGGGTTTTTTTTTAATGTTGAAAGCTTTCTTGAAACGAGCAAAAGAAACCAAGAAGAACGGTCTTGTGGCTAAACTTGTATCTCTAATATTGAGAGTTAAGACTGCGATACCAAGCTCAACCCTTAGATGTCAATGTACCATACGGTTTCTCTAAATGCGACAAAGTTACATGACCCATAAAACAAAAGCATTATTTAATACAATTATTATACAGTAATATAATAACATAAATTAATATAAATGAATTAAACAACAATAGTTATATAATTAGCCACTAGCCAGACTAATAAACAAACACAGACTGGACGTTAACTTCGACCTATGTGCGTGTGTCAGATGAAATGTCTATTGTATAGTTGTAATATAATTAAGCTTTATATTCTGTCTCCCTATCAACATGTTTATTCAACTATACTTTTTGTTCTCTGTATTGTTTTGCATGCAGATTTAAGTAGTTCTCAATCAGCTGCCTCTACACCTGACTCAGAAATTGCTCGTTCCTCTAGGAGAGTGCCTAACCTCAGTCAAGTAACCATTCAGTGTGACAACATTAGGTGGTTGAACATGTCCATGTGCCATGGAACAAAATGAGGCCGTCTCTTAAAAGAGCCATGGATGCTGGTGAGAGGCCAAAGTCAGAAGATTGCAGACACATGGTGAAAATCATTGTGGATTCTATGAGAGAACACTCCTTGAACCCGACACGCAAAGACTGCACAGTAGTAGCAAAAGAGAACACAGATGGGTTTCCAAAAAGCTTTTTAGACAAAACTGAGGAGGGAGAAACAATAAGATGTGGGTACTTTAGTTCACTAAATCAGCTCAAAACTAGTATTGAGTATCTTAACAGAGGCAATACACTCTCCCGTTTGAGAAAGCCCAGATGCTCTCTGGAATGTGATGATGACTCTGGTCCTCCAGCTGCCAAATGTGCTAAAATTGATAGTTATGGGTGTTTTAATTGGCAACCACAGGAGTACCCACAGGAGGAAACAGTAATGTCACTTGAAGAAAAAGGAAACGAGATGTTAGATTTATTCAGCCAAGAGGGACTTAGGGCAACTGAAAGAGGGAGAATTATTACTAATAACATATGTAAAACAGCGAGAGGACATCAAACACATCCCGAGCAAGCTAATCAAGCTGTTCAGTATCGCTAGAAAATCACAGGTATGCAAGTTTGATCAGGGTTGGAGCTAAACTCCGCAGTGCTCCGGCCCTCCAGGGTAAGATTTGAGGAACCCTGTTGTATATGATACTTATTTGGTTGCGAACACATGGCTCTGTGTAAAGTGCACTGGCTGTAATTGCTTGAAATGATTTTTTGAGTGTTATGGCTTTTTTTCACCCAAATCTTGTAGGAAACTTCCACTCCTGCTGATGCAGATGCCCAGCTGCTCCTTCCCATCACCCCAAGATTTGTTATGCTAGGAAATGAACATTATCATGTAAAATTTGTAATTTGAAGTGAAGAAAAGTTGGCATTGTAAATACAAAGGCCTCCTGTAGAGACCTCCTGTACAATCACTATGAAAGTACCATTTCAAAGATGTCATTGCCTCCTTTTTCAGTTTACCAATGGACAAAAAAAGAGAAGTGTCTGCTGTAATGACAGAAATGTTTAATGACAATTGATGTTTGATTATTGCAGTAGACACTTTGTGTTCTGCAATCAAGTGGATGCTGTCCATAGAGGACCATGTTGTAATACCACATTCACCTCCCATCCCAGATTTTACAACAGCCTTTGCTCTCTTGTTTGCAAGTTTCTATGTTTTCAACATTGAATATCAAGTGGAAGCAGCCACAACACTTGAGTTTGTTCAAAGGTATTGCTCATAATAGATATTTTTTGTTACACTTCATGGTAAACAGACATACTTTGAAGAGAAATGCATTGTCCCAGTGAAATCACAGAACTTGCATAATTAGTATGAAACCAATGCCAAAATCTATTTTAACATGCCTTAATTAATAGGGACAAAACTAAAAACATTGGGGGAAATATATCAATTTTTATGAATCCAAGATTACATATGCATTTGACACATAATCATAGCAGCAGAACCTAAAAAGGGTTAATTGTACCAATTGTTGTCATTAGATGAAGAACATATAAATGAGCATCTCTCTGTTCTACTTCAATTACAGAAATAGGACTTATAAAAAACAATATTTTTTATTCTCAAATGTTTATTCCATTTACTTATTATTTGAAAGAACATTTTTACTCTGTTGAGTAAAAATGTTTAAAAGAGAAGTTTTACTCTGGTGTGACAGGTTATTTTAAATTTAAGTTCTGTTTGCATTTCTGACAGGTTCCTTGTCAGGAATAATCCAGAGTCCAGCAAGTGTAGTGGAAAGGTTCAGAGAAGCAAGAAAACTGGAAAGTCAGAACAACGAAAGAGGTCATACATGAACCCAAGTATCATTCCCTTCATCAGGGACTTGACAGAGTTTGAATGGCAAAATAACTAGATTTAGGTGAATGTTTATTTAGGCAAGGCATTTAAATGCATGTGACGATGGCATGCGGTGAGCGCCGGACAAAGAGATATAACTCAAGGCAAAAGCCGACAACCTTACCCCGGATAGCTCCGGGCACCCGAAATTAATAAACACCAAAAGCGAACAGGTTCATTATTGGCTGAGACAGGTAGCACACAAAAACGGAAGATGGCAAACAATTTATTTCACAAACAGTATAAAATACAAGTAAACATTTAATTTAAAGCATTAAAAACCCAGCCCACCATCTTGACAATACTAAACACATTCACTCACACACACACACACACAAACACAGAAATCCTCCAGCTCAGAATTGGGGAAAGTCGTCCTATTGATCCGATAACTCAGCAACCATTGTGCTCACTCACGTCACCACACGCCTAAAACTTCTCTGTTGTGAACACTGCAAACTAATCAACCACAGCACAGAGGATCTCGGCCGCGACCTATTCCCCAATTTTGGAACATAAATTTTAAACAAAACCCAAAAAAAGAAACCAATCCTAAGCAACAAAAAAAAACATGTATCAACCAATAAAACAAATTAAAACAAAATCACTTGAAACAAAACAAATTAACCCAAAATAACACCAATGATAATAACTCGCATATCATTCTCTAGTCCGGTAATCACCCCTCTCGAAGTCCTCAGAGAGAGTTCAATGTCGTTGCCTATAGCCACGTCACCAGCGAGGAGCATAACGCTCCACAGAGGCAAATCGAAAGAAATGAAGGAATTATTACGTACTGGAATTAACTGTCCGTTATGTTAAAGTATTCCTCTGCACCAAACCGGGACAAAGACACTGCCCCAGGCACGGCAAAGAGAGAGAGAAGGAAAATCATGTGAACCAGCACGAGAAGCGGCAAACTGTCCACTTCGGTCTGGAATAATCCGGTTCAGGCATCCGCTACGCAGTTAGATGAGAGAAAAGGTAAATTGAGCAAATCAGCGCCAACCGTAGTGACACTGTCTATCTCCGGTCTGGAAACACTCCAATTCAGTTAGTCATTATACATGCAGGTAGTATGATAGCACTACTCCATAAGGGAGAATCACAGCCCCCAAATAGCGCCAGTATTAGCCTGCTGCAACACCTCCGACACCCCAAGTCACTGCAGAAACATAACAAACGAATAAATTAGAGGGAAAGTACATTCCCATAACCCCATATGTGAAAATGAGTGACACAGCTGCAGATAATGACCCGTAACCATTACCATGACCAAGTGCACCATGCACTTGACGCGGAAATTGTCTAATGGCTCACGAAACTAAAAAGCCATTCAAAGTGCCCGCAGTACTAAAATGAATCTCCATTTACCCTGTTCGACATTCAATCTCTACAACTTAACTGTCACCGGTAGCTCTTACCTCCTGGACGTGTAGCCCAACCCACCGGAAATTACGACACATCCCGAGGCCCTGTAGGACACACGTAAGTGGCTAACCAGTCCTGTCTGCTTTTATACCCATGGACCGTACCATTTCCTCAAGCATAGGTAGTTTGGGCGATCACATCACCACATGTATATATCATAATTTACTACTTATTATGTGTTTTTCAGAAATTTTCATGTGAAACAATCCGTTCAGCTATGAATTATTATAATTTTTCTTAATTATATTTTAGCATTTTGTTGTTTTACGTTAAAATAGAGACAATATGTCAGAGAATGTCAGAGAATGTAAGGACTCAGGTGCGGGAGTGGAGGAAGAACCGAGTTTATTCCAAAGATCAAACAAAATGAAACAAAAATACTAAATGTCCAGAGCAAGCTAGGTCTTCCCGCTAGGCAACACGTGCCGATTCACGAGGGGCTGAGAGAATAAAAAAACTAACAGGAGAAAAAGGTCCTGACCAGTTCTCTCTCAAAGCTGCCTCACTGGGGAGAAAAGCAGAGACTCAATCCTGGAAATATTACTGCACAAAGAGTACACCCAACCCTTTGGAGTCGAGTGGGACCATGAGTAGAGACCTTATTCACTGGGAGTTGTTGTGAGTTGCAGTGCTTAGTGTGGAGTGAACACGTGTGACCATTTGAAGTGATCGATGCACGCAAAGGTGTGGTATTATAAATTTGTGTCTGCCCGTGTACCCAGTTGGCATACTCGTTGGTCTCGATTGCTGAACTGAAACTAACTAACTGCTGTGTGTTGAGTGTATGCTGTACAGGAGCGCAGCTCAATCCTGTCTGACTTTAAGAGGAGTTGTTGAATATTCAGGCATTGCTGTTTGACTCCCTGACTCGAAGAGGAATCGCTGTGTGTACCCCTTATCGGTGCCAGCTCCAGTACTTACCCCTGGTTGTCCGAAGAGGAATCGTTGTGTGAACCCCTTACCAGTGCCTCTCCATTATTAACCTCTGGCTGCCTGAAGAGGAACCGCTGTGTGAACCCCTTACCAGTGCCTACTCCATTACTTACCCATGGCTGCCCGAAGAGGAACCGCTGTGTGAACCCCTTACCAGTGCCTGCTCTATTACTTACCCCTGGCTGTTCAAAGAGGAACCGCTGTGCGAACTTCCTACGCAGCCTGGCGCAGGAGAGAGTCAGACCAGCCTGTGTCTTTAAGCTAGGATTTAGCCTATTTTAATTCAATAAAATACAACGTTTTACACTGACTACCTTGTCTGGTCTCGTGGTGTCTTTGGGTAACTCCTCGAGGTGGTAAGCACAATAGGAGTGGTGTGAGACACGGGAGGAGGCCACTCCGGCCTGTGACACATAGCTGCATTTTATGAGTAAATACTGTTTTATTTTGGGAATAAATTACTCTCCTAACTCTTGTTCTCTTACCAATTTATTTTATCTTTATAATAGGTAATACATTAATATAATAAAATTATATCTTAGATTAGCTTAAATTAGTTAAATTCCATTAACATGGCTTTATTAAAACAAACGTCCTTGTCCTACAAACACCATGCACTGTGTTTTACCTTGTGCTTATCTGTTTTTTTTTATCTATTTTCTTCTGTTAAGCTGTTTTTAAACAATACACATTGTGAAAAGTTACACAAAGAGAAGCATTCAGTTAACATTTATTTGTACCCATAATTATATAGTTAAAGGTACAGTGTGTAGCATTTTGAAGGATGTATTTACCTTAATGAAATATATGATACAAAATTATGTTTTTTTCGAGGTGAGAACATACCTTACAAAATGAACCGAAATGTTTACATTGCCTTACAATGAGCCATTTTATGTATATACACCGCGGGCACACCCTTACATGTAATGTATCAAATTGCACAGCCATGTATCTATAGTAGCACTACACGGACAAACTAAGCACGTTTCGTAAAATGAAGGATGCACGAGACTATGTTCTTCTTCTTCGGCTGTGTTTGGGAGGAAGCTTGCAAAGCCACTATATAGAAGGATTAGAGGAAGAACAATAACAAAGTATACTTGTCGTGTTTTTTATTAGAAATAGAAACAGTTCTTTGTTGCAGTAAGAAGTGAAATTTGCGGTAATGGTGGACCAGACATACTACCCACAAGAGCCGACAAGAGCGTCAATCTGTGTAGTCAAAAAAGAGAAAATACGATGCAGCAAGGCGAAGTCCAGACAAAAAACGGCAGAACACCTGAATAAACATCAGTGTGGCTTTTCCACGGAGGGCACTGAAGCAGGGAAGGGTTTGCTAAGCGACGGCGAAGTTGGCAGCTTTCTGCTGGACCGGTAAGATTGTCTAATTTCTGCTAAATAAGTGAACTGTTTGGTTGATAGCTTTAGCTAATAGATGAGCATGATCATCAAGAGAAGTAGCGTTTTTCCGTTTAAATTTTTAGGACTTTGTAATTGTAAGCTCGAAACGTTAGCTCCTCTGCCTCTCCTCGCCCTGCCTGCATCTCCAACACCCCTACCTCTCCGCCCTCTTCCTCCCCCTCTTCCTCTCCCTCTTACTAGCCCTCTGATTTACTCTGATGATGAGAAAAGGTTGCAATTTCCTACATCGCCAATAGTGGCCTCTGAAACTTACACACAGAACCTTTAATGCTTAAAGAATCTTCAGAATTATGTGAAATCAAGCAGTTGTTAAAGTAACAACAAGCCCAAATTGATGAGATTACCAAGCACCTAGATTCTCTTAAACCCTTGAGTAATGACCCCTCCACCCTTGGGTCAAGGCAAAATGAATCAAGAAGGTGTTTACATTGTAACAAACCGGGCCATATTGTCCGATCTTGTAGATAGCCATGGCCTGTTGAGTCTGATTCTAGGTCAGCCAGAAAAACAATGAGAGAAACAATTGTGTGGGAGAGTGAGCAGTCTACATCCCCTGTTGTCACTAGTCAGATAACTGAAGCAGATGGTTTAAAAACCTGTTGTGTGGTCTGTCCTTAAGTGGTACAACGTCTAATTGGCAAATGGCCCCTCTGTTACTATTTAATTGTGGGGAGTTCCTGTTTCATGTTTGCTGGATACGGGGTCCATGGTGACAACAATAACAGAGTCTTTTTTTTACCGGAATTTTAAAAATTAGCACCAGATGTTCTAAAAAAGTGTGGTTGGCTTCAGCTAAAAGCAGCAAATGGCTTCGACATCCCGTATGTTGGATATTTTGAAACGGATGTCAATGTGTTGGGACGAATTCTGTCTAAACAAGGTATATTGGTTTAATGGACCCAGAGAATGTTGCGTCTAAGACAAAATAATTGGTTCCAGGCCTGTTGGGTATGAATATTATAGGGCAGTGTTATAAAGTATTATTCGAAGAACATGGTGCTGCTTTATTTTCAGTCCCATAGGTGAAGTTTGCAGAATGGGATTGGAAGGATGCATTGCTTCAGTGCCAGAGAATTAATGATCCATCTTGGTCTGGTTTTATTGGACATGTACGTGTATAAGCTAAACATCCTGTGCAGATTCCAGCTGGAACAATAAGGTTAGTTACAGCTGACTGTCCCAGCAGTGTTTCAAATGTAGTCACTCTACTGGAACCTTTGAGTGGTGACTGTAGTGGTGGATAACCAACTGAAATTTTGATTGCTCCTGCATTGTTACAGTGTTCCCAAAATACCATTTGTGTAAATGTGGTTAATGTTATTACAGAGACTGTATATTTACCTGCAAAAGTAAAGTTGGGCAGTTTAGTTGGTCCTGAGGTGATTAATCAATCTGACAAAGAAATCTCTTTTGAAGAGAAGTTGCAGGGTAATGTTGGTAAAATGGCTGTTCAGTATCAAATGTCTGCCGCGGTTTCAAACCACAGCGAGCTGGAAAGGGTTGAGTTATTGGGGCTTTCAGGGTCAGATAGAGAGTAGGTTATGCATCTCTTGTATAAATATCATGATGTTTTTGCCAAGGATGAGGTAGACTTGGATTGCACTTCTTTAGTAGAGCATCACATCCCTTTGTTGGATGATGCTCCAGTGCGTCAGTTCCGAATTCCCCCTAGCCAGTTAGTTGCAGTGAAAGCCCACATTAAGCAGCTGTTGGAGAGCCAGGCCATTAAAGAGAGCTGTAGCCCCTATTCATTCCCCATTGTGCTGGTGAAGAAAACGAATGGCTCCTTAAGAATGTGTGTAGATGATCGACAGTTAAATGCAAAGACTCTGAAGGATGCTTACCCACTTCTGAGAATTGAGGAGTCTCTAGATGCATTGACTGGAGCAAAAGGGTTCTCTACATTGGACTTAGGAAGCAGTTATAATCAAGTAACAGTGGCTGAAGATGATCGTCCCAAGACTGCCTTATGTACTCCTTTTGGGATTTTTGAGTTTCTACGTATGCCCTTTGGCCTTTGCAATGCTCCAAGTACCTTTCAACGGCTTATGCAGCAAATTTTTGGTGATCAAAGTTTCCAGTCCCTACTGGTTTATCTTGATGATGTGACACGTACAAAAAAGTATGAGCATATAACCCCGGTTCTGTCAACCTGGCACTGGTTACCTATAAAGCATCGCATTAACTTTAAGATCTTGCTTATTACCTATAAAGCCCTACAGTGTCTAGCGCCGCAGTATTTGAATGAACTTCTATTGTATTACAGACATCAACGTACATTACGCTCTCAGGCGTCCTGTCAGTTGGTAATACCTAGAATTTCAAAATCAAGTGCAGGTGGTAGATCCTTTTCTTATCTAGCGCCTAAACTTTGGAATATTCTTCCCTGCACGGTCCGGGAGGCAGACACACTCTGTCAGTTTAAATCTAGACTAAAGACTCATCTTTTTAATCTTGAATACACTACACCTCCATAATATTAATCCTCAGAGGATTTAGGCTGCATTATTTAGATCAACCGCAACCAGGAACACATCCAACAACAAATGATGTACTTGTTGCATCAAAGAGTGCAGAACAGTACTCTACTCTCAGCCAGTCTTGTCTCTTTGTTCCAAGGTTACCGCAGGATGCAGTTCATGCCCAGACCTGATGGCAGAGCTGAGAATGGGAAGCGGTGACCTGACAAGAGCTAAGAGGATAGAGCTGGATAAAGGACGCGACAACTTTGATTTTCCTACAACATTTCAAATGTTATTAGATTGTTAATGATAATCTTAAATCTATTATTTTTTATTTTTATTTAGCCTTGTTGTGCAAGCACTGTTGAGCTTGTGCAGAGGCAGCAGCTTTTGCCAGAGGGGAACTGTAATCCCCTGGTTGGGCCTGGGTTCTCCTGAGGTTTTTTTTCTCGATGGGAGTTTTGGGTTCCTCACCACCGTTTGCATATTGTTTTGCACTATCTGCCTGGCCGGGGGGGCTGCTTTAGAATTCAGAAATTAGACATAATTAATATTGCATATAAGAATTTATAGTCCGTTTAATATTTGACCTGTGGTTCTTTCTCCTTTATCGCCAATGTGTGCTTTCACTGTGTGTGTGTGTGTGCGTCTCTGTCAATGTGTGTGTGTATGTATGTTTGCATATTGTGTGTGTGGAGCATTTGTATGTCTGTCTTTGTTGTTTTCGCCTTTTTCTTGTTTTTACAGGTGTATGCCTTTAGTTTTTTTACTTGTATTCAATGTGTCTCATGTACAGCTGCTTTGTAACAATGAAAATTGTAAAAAGCGCTATATAAATAAAGTTGAGTTGAGTTGAGTTGAGTATAAACTTTTGTATTTTTCCACCTCTGCTCCTCATGCTTATTGTATACCAAGTGTTACATTAAGACTCTGGCTTTTACAGTAGCGGCCATCTTGAAAAGTACAGCATTGCAGTTTTTTCGCTTCTAGTCCTAGAAATTGTGATCGATTGTCATGAAAATTGGCTCAGACTATCTTTGGACAGACGTGACTTAAAATGATAGCAATTTTTCTTTTTTCAAAAGTTATGAGGTCGCAAACATTTCAAAGATGACCGAAAAATGTATTGTAGGCTGTTTATCGGCCATTCTTCAATCTATTGGCACAAGACTTTGTACGCTTCATAGACACCTAGGACTGGGGGTCCTTGCCAAAATTATGGGTCGCAAGATTTGAAAAATTAACTTTTGAAATGTTTGTCAGAAATTCGTGATCTTGGCGTCTACAGATTCCTTGGGTCATGGCGGGTGATTAAGATTATGTCACTATCGGATGAATTTTGAAATTTGTGGATTTAGACAGCCCCACCTAGAGTTCTCGTATTGAACTATTCTAAGTAACGTTTTGTACACTACTAGGCAAAATGGTCTTCTTGAGTTCATTCCCACCTATGCCTCTGTTTCTCAAATATGTAGTATTTATTTTATTTCTGTTCTAAAACTCATTTCAGCATCTTTGATTCTTGCAGCTCTCACACATCTCACACATGTTTATATCTTCAACCTGTCCCTCGCCCAAGCAGTGGTTCCACCATGTTTCAAATCCACCTCCATTTTGCCCATTCCGAAACATTCCAGCCCGACATGCCTGAACGACTACCGCCCTGTAGCACTCACACCCATTGTTATGAAATGCTTTGAGCGGCTGGTCCTGTCACACCTAAAAGACTCTCTACCATCCACATTGGACCCATACCAATTTGCCTACCGTAGCAATAGGAGCACAGATGATGCAGTGTCCATCGCGCTGCACTCCGTGCTCACACATCTGGATAATAAGTACACTTATGCACGCATGCTGTTTGTAGACTTCAGCTCTGCATTCAATACCGTCATCCCTTCCAAGTTAATCATTAAACTTGGAAACCTAGGCATTAACAACTCAACCTGCAACTGGATTATGGATTTCTTGACGAACAGGCCTCAGCTTGTTATGTTAGGCCACATCTACTTCACCACCATCACCCTGACGAACAGGCCTCAGCTTGTTAGGTTAGGCCACATCTACTCCACCACCATCACCCTCAACACTGGTGTACCACAGGGCTGCGTACTGAGCCCCGTCCACTACTCCCTTTTCACACTCGACTGCAGGCCTGTGAACGGACCTAACTCCTTCATCAAGTTCGCAGACGATACAACAGTGATTGGTCTCATCAGCAACAACGATGAGACTACTTACAGGGAGGAGGTCGGGCACCTGGCCACAAGGTGATCAAACAACAACCTGCTCCTTAACACCTCCAAGACAAAGGAGATCATCGTGGACTTCAGGAAGGCGAAAGGAGGCACACGACCCCATCCACATTTATGGGATGGTTGTAGAATGTGTTTCCAGTTTTAAGTTTCTGGGGACCCATATTTCGGAGGACCTGTCCTGGACCACCAGGTCAAGAAGGCTCACCAGCGTCTCTTCTTTCTGAGGACACTGAAGAAGAACCAACCGCTTCAACTATCCTGGTGAACTTCGATTGCTACACGATAGAGAGCATCCTGACCAACTGTGTCACAGTTGGTCAGGCACTGCAGCGGGTGGTGAAAAAAGCCCAGCACATCACAGGAACTACACTCCCTTCTATTGATGACATCCAGAAGAAACGCTGTCTGCATCAGCATTCTCAAGGAATTGCACACCAGGAATGCACACCAGGAATATTACACTGAATGCTCATTTGCACTAATGGACTACTTTCATAACTGCATTAACTCATCTACTGCACTGTAACTTCAATAACTGCACTAACTTCTCTACTGCACTGTAACTCATCTATTGACTTACTGTATCTATTGCATAACTAACTGCATCTACTCATCTATTGCACTATAACTTCAATAACTGCAGTAACTCATCTACTGCACTGTAACTTCAATAACTGCACCAACTGATCAACTGCACTGTAACTGGATTAACTGCATCTACTCATGTATTGCACTATAACTTCAATAACTGCATTAACTCATATACTGCACTGTAACCTTAATAACTACATTAACTCATATACCGCACCGTATTGCACTGCAACTTTAATAGCCAATGTCTGTAATTAATGCACACTTAAGTCACTTGCACTATTGTATAGTCTATATTGTTATCTGTTCATAACCACCTGTACATTTATGTTCACAGTACATAGCCTTCTGTATATATTGTTCATAGTACATACTGACTGTCATATTTTCATAGAACATTCCTTCTGTAAAGTATTTTCATAGTACATGCCCATTGTATAGTATTTTCCTAATATTGTATTCTGTATTTATTCACACTGTATATCCTGCACTTGCTAATTGCACTTCTTGTTAGACCTAAACTACATTTCGTTACACTATACTTGTATATGTGTAATGACAATAAAGTTGAATCTAATCTAAACATCTCACCATGACACTTTGTAGAAGCTCTGTGGCACAGTTTCCTGAACCGCAAACCGGGTGTCTCAGAGGTAGGGGGTTCCAATCTCTCCCAGTGTATTTGTTTTTTTGCTTGTGGATAAATTCACCAATTTGATCTCAGTCTCACCTTTCCCATGCGTGATTTATTTTCGCTTTGCTTTACCCATGCTGTTCTGTGGTGTTCTGGCTCTGTGCTCCTACAACTCCCGACAGTAACTGAGTGAGCGGCTTAGAAGCACAACGCCATGAGCAGGTGGCCTCGAGTCTTTAAGATTGTGGTTTCGAATCCAGTGTGGAGGCCTGTTGAGTGTTTTTGTGTAGAGTCTGTGCTTCATTCTTGTCTGTTCTTCCTGAACTGGACTTTTTTCACATGCGTTAGGTTTATTTGGTTTATATCGTTGTTTCGCTCTCTTGGCTCCGCGCTATGCTTGTGATACGCGCTTCGAGGGCTTGGTCCCGTGGTGCTGCTTGCAGCCCTTGTTTTTATTTTATCAGTTTTATTTCTGTTGTTTAATTCATTGGCTGATTAATTAATTTGTTTTTTGGTACATTTATCTATATATTAATTTAAGCTTAAGTCATCTTCAGCACATGAGTAAATCAATCCACTGTATGCAGAGCGACATGTTTGCCTTCCTCTCAAGCGCTTTCTGCAGCCATGTTGCTTTTTGTGGTGCCGTTGCCTTGGTGAATCGTAACATCAGAGCTCCATTGATCATGTCTTGTTGATGTTGTGGTGCAAGCGCTTAACTCAAGGTAAGCCTATCCAGAGTTGATAGAACTAACTCAAATCAGCTGTTCTGAAACCCAAAACTCAAAGTTTCATATCTCTGTGTAAATCAACTCAGAGTCCACATTTAACTCAGTGTTGGTTGAACCTCCTTATTGAAACGGGTCTTAAATTTTCTTCACTTTATATTCCATGTGTAACTCTTGTTCTGTTTCAGGCCGTTTCAGTATTTTCGCTGTCTTGTGTGACTTTTTTAAGTCACACAAGTCCATTTTATAAAATATTCTAGATATTTTGAGTTTTTGCTCAGTCCTGTCCTCTGTGCTGTTTACAGTGTTTTGCTGGCATCCCAGGCTCCCTGACACTGCTTAGTGAGTCTCGTGGCTTTTGCAGCCTGTTTCACAGCTCTCGCTCAGTGGGTTTCATCTCTTCACTAGTGGGGTTGTCTTCAGAAGTTTCCCAGCCTGCCGCTACAGCTCTCTCGGGGTTGCCCAAGCCCCGCATCCATCACCCCTCCCTCGCAACTACTCTCACTCCCCAAGTGTTCAAGCCTGTTGCCACGTCCAGAGCTGTTTATTATTTTGTTGTGCCTTTTACTTGTGCATGTTTTTTAATGCATCCCCCGCATCTGAATCCAGACTCATTCCTCACAAAGAAAACACCACCAAATACATGTAACAAAATCGATTTCCCTTTTAAGATTTAAGACAACCGTGATTACATTTTAACTTATAGATTATATTTACAACAATAAAACCATTCTCATTGATATTTTATTGTCAGTTCTGTCTCAAGAAGTCATCTAGCAAATCATAAAAAAAGGCAATTCTTGCTGCATTTCTTTCACACAGCTTCTGTCAATGTGACCTTGTGAATATTTACAGGCAAACTGTGTTTGTCTATACATCCAAACAGTCGATAACATTAACAGGTTGTTGGAAACACAATTGAATTTGTTGCTTCTTCCTGCGGCTAACTGCCGAGAGATGCAATCTCTCTGCCGGAGAAGAGAGACTTCTTGGGAGTTCACTTGCGACATTTTCCCTCTGAATGACAGCTTTGGAAGTTATTTCCAAGAAGTTGCTAGATTTGTCACTATGCACTTCTTCAAAAGTTATTTAAAGGGCTCGTAAAAGTGACTAAATCAAGAGACAGACATGGGTGAATTAGAAACACTGTTTATGCGTATGGCAGAATGAAAATAGAGCAAAAATAATAATTCAATCAATGTATTTATGAAGCACAAATTAAAACAACTTATGTTGACCAAAGTGCTGAACAAAAATCAAAAACTTAAAATGACATCAACATTAAATAAACAGACAATAAGAAAAAAAGGAAAGAAAATTAATAAAGATCATTGTGGAGATCACGTGACCACAAACGCACGAGAGAAATTAAGGGTTTTTTAAGTGGCTTTTAAACTGTGTCACTGTGGTGGAAGCTTTACCAGATAAAGGTAAGTTATTCCAAAGCTTTGGGCCGCCAACAGGGAAGGCTCAGTCACCTTTACTACTTAATCTGGATCTCGGAACCTGAAGTATGAGGGTCGACTGAGATCTGAGCTTGCGTGTCAAGATTATTTACTGCTTTAAAAATAAGATTTCTGTAACCAATGCAGTGTGAACAAACAGGCAGTTGCATTTTGGACCAACTGAAGACTGTCTTTGGCAGAAGCCGGTAACCCAAAGCAAATTACAAAAGCCTAGCCCTGACGAGATGAAGGAGTGAATTGCCTTCTTAAAGTTAAATTTTTGCAAGCCGTCAAAGATGTTAGAAATTAGAACTCACAGTGGCATTGATCTGTTGATTTAATTTTAAACCGCGGTCAAAGATACATCCCAGATTCTTGGCGGGCTGGACAGAGAATGGGGTAGAAGAACCCAAATCAATAGAACTTAAATCTGTTGTCATTTGGTCCAAAAATACCTATCTGTGTTTAATCTTCGTTCAAATGCAAAAAAATATTTCTTTGCCAAGTGTTTAGTACAAGGAGACAGACAGTTAGTTGATTTACAGCTGAATTATTGGCACATTTTAATGGTATATAAAGCTGAGTATCGTCAGCGTAGCAATTGTTTGAAATGCCTAAAAATAGATCCAATAGGTAGCATATATAGAAAAATTAGTTTTGGTGCCAGCGTTGATCCCTGGGGAACCCCACACGTAGTGTGCACTAACGAGGAAGAGTGTTCGCCGATGGTAACTGCGAATTTTCGGTTAAGAAGAAACTACTGAAACCACTTTAATACTGTGCCTCTAATTCCGACGCAGTTTTCCAGCCGAGACAATAAAATACTACATATACTATGTGTAAGTTGATCACAGATACAAGTTTACAAGCTACTTTTTCCTGATTTGTTTCGGTCAGTTTCTTGTTACCAAAACAACAATGTTTGTTACACAGTAAAAGTTACTTGCTGTTTTTTGGTTTGATCAATTTGAGCCACCATAAACAAGGCAAAACATATGATATGGCATTTTGACTTTGTGAAAATAATTCCTATGTAGAAACCACATCCTACCCTCCATATTCATTGTGTGCTGTATTTAAGTTACTTGAAGTAGTGTGCTTCAAGTTCAGCCTTTTCTGTGGAATTGTGTATTTAAGGGAGCAGTTCACCCAAAAATAAACATTCTGTCTTCATTAACTCACCAAGTTTTTTTTCCAAATCTGAATACATTTCGTTGTTCTGGTAAATGCAGAGAAAGATATTTGAAAGAAAACAGTTCTTGGCCACCATTGACTACCATAGTAGGAAAAATTGCTTTATACATTTCTTTGTTCCGCTGAACACAAATGAAGATATTCAGAAAATTATAGGAAAGAGAACATTTCTGGGGCACTTTTGACTACCATTGTATTTTTCCTACTGTGGTAATCAACGATGACCAAGAACTGTTTGGTTACAAGCATTATTCCGAATATATTATCACTTTTGAGCTCTATTGATGCGAAATCCCTGACATGTGTCAATCAGTTACAGTCATTTTAGTGGCTGCAAGCAAAGACCTCCTAAGATGTTCCATCACTCCATTGGCTGTCACAAAGATCAAAACACTCTTATTATGCAAGCTGTCCAATTCTATTTGATTCCATCCTTTGCCAATATGGAGCTGTCACTGTATATCAAACACTGATATTTATTTTTATAGTGTATACAGTGAAACTTTGGAATTCTGTCACAGGGGAGTTTAAATGGAGAGCCACCACTGAAAGAAAAACATAAATGCATTTGAGAAACATTATGAGAAGCAGTGAAGCATTTTTTGGTTTTGAAAAGCATGTTTTTTTCAGGGTAATTGAATGCATATTTATTTTCTGCAGACATGGAAGAGAGTTTATACTTGAGGCCTTTTTAGAGGTCTCAACCTTTAATATAAACATGGGGAAATGTATCTCTTGATGTCCTCGAGTGGGATGATCAAATGCCAACATGCTCATCAAGCAGTATGCTAAACATGTCAAGAGTATGCCTTCATGTTGATTTGCCTCTTGAACAAACGCATTTCCATGCCTGCCCCAGGTGGAGTGGGAATTGAAAATACATTTGCGATGCATAAGTTGAATCCCATTTGTAATTCCTATGAAATGGCTTGAGCTTTCTCCAACACAGCTCATTTGGAAAACAAATCAGTGGTGGCCTTATCATTAGATTAGTGTTGGTTTTGTTAGGCTTCTTCAATAAGACTAATTAGTTTACTGTGACTATGAGTTGTCTGCCCGGGGAAGCGGCCAACAGAGAGACTGCCCTCCAGCACAGTTGACCCTGTACCATGTAGCGGTTTTAGCTGCATGTTAAAATGATTGAAGCAGTAGACCTCTTTGTCTAATGAAATGATTGAAAAAAATGGGGGGTGCAATTAGACTCGGTTCAGGAGTGCTATAAGTAAGTTGCGTTTGTGCTGCCTGGATGTGCGTTACTTGAGCGTCACTAATTTCTGGCTTGCTGTGTGGTCGTCCGAGATGGCTGTTATTTGTTTAAGTTGTTGGAGGAACTAACCGAAACTGTTTTCACCTGCCAGGAGGATTTTAAGATTTACACTGTTTGCAGAAATGATGCTCTGTAGTCACAATTGTGCGTGTCTGTTTTTTTTTTTTCTCTCTTTTGAGGAGTTAGTTTTATTGGCTTCCCCGGCTTTAGTATGCGCAGTAAAGGGAACTGATTATGTGCCCTTGGTTAATGTGGGTACCGTAGATGTTGACGTTTCTACCATGGTTATAGGTAAGTTAAGGGAGGCTTATCCCAGCAGTCATTAAAGTTCCAAAAGTGGTTGCAATTAACAATGAGTTGTTATGCAAATTGCAAGTCCAGTACTTTGTACCACAGGGCTCAGTCTAATGGTCTCTAGTATTCTCATGATACATCCTACCTCTAAGAGATATAATAAAGCGACAGGAATTAGCTTTCACTGTTATTTTATATGTCCTCGAAGCCTCATGAAACACAGCAGTCGCATCGAATAATGTAATGCATAGTCTATATAAAAAACTGGATGAGTAACAACCTTTTTATTACTGAACTTGGACAAAACAGGGGTGTTCCTTATTGGACCGAAAACCGCTGTACGTAACAACCAAGAATACTGCTCTATAGAACCCTTGTCGTCAGCAAAGAATCTTGCCATTCTATTCGATAGTAAACTGTCATTTGAGAGTGATGTGGCCAACAGCTGTAAAATTGTGACTTTCCATTTTAAGAATATATCTAAACTACGTCTTATGCTATCACTGTCAGATGCAGAGTTAATTCAAGCACTCATGACATCAAGACTAGATTACTGTAATGCACTGTTTGGTGGTTGACCAGCAGGCTTATTACAAAAACTCCAACTGGTCCAAGATGCAGCAGCGTCAACTTCGTACTAGTTACCTATAAAGCATCGTATTGTTGCTTATTACCTATAAAGCCATACATGGTTTAGCTCCACAATATATGAGCGAACTTCTATTATATTACAGTCCTTCGCGTGCATTACGCTCTCAGGCATCCGGTCAGTTGGTAATACCTAGAATTTCTAAATAAAGTGCAGGTTTTATATCCTTTTCCTATCTAGCGCCTTAACTTTGGAATAATCTTCCCTGCCCTGTCCGGGAGGCAGTCTCACACTGTCAGTTTAAATCTACACTAAAGACGCATCTTTTTAATCTTGCATAGACTACATTTCCACAATATAAATCATCTGAGGGTTTAGGCTGCATTAGTTTGATCAACCGGAACCAGGAAAACTTCCAAGAACAACGGATGTACTCTTTGCATCAAAGAGTGCACAACAGTACTCTACTCTCAGCAAGTCTTGTCTCATTGTTCCAAGGTTACCACAGTGAGCAGGATGCAGTTCATCCCCAGACCTGATGGCAGAGCGGAGAATGGGAAGCGGCGACCTGACAAGAGCTGAGATGATAGGGTAAAGGAAGCGGTGACTTGACACGACTTCACTACAAAATTTCCAAAGCTATTCGATTATTAATGATAATCTTAACCCACCTTATATCCTAGGGGTCAATTTAACATCTGTAAGTAAGTGATTGTCAACCTTTTTTTTTCCTTCAGATTTAATGACTTTTCCATATTTAAAGCGGCAGTCTGCATGTTCTTTTGAGTAAAAATGAGCTAAAACCAATTATTGAGCAAATACACAAAAGAACGGAGTTTAAAACTGTTTCATTACCCTTGCTGGATTCACCACGGAAAGCTTGTAATTATGGTATGTAATTTGCCCTGTTGGGCCGACTTTCCTGGAGATCTTTATATGGTGTCTTTCATCTATGCGTAATTTTATCACATTCGTACACAGAATGAAGAGGATCCGGCAGCAAGCCCGCATGTGGATGCGAGTGACATGCTTTTTTTTAACATGTACTCAAAAATACCGGGTAGGATTTCATACAACGTTTAGTAGTATACTTTGTAGTATCAGTTTTCCTTGGGGTCAATTTGATATAACATGATACAATCTTGTAATATTCCCTATAATTGTATTATAATATAATATTATAATATTAAAAAATCTAACATAACCATATCTGTAATATTGCGAGAACCACTGATAGTTCACATGACATGGGGGTGGGAGGTATCCTAATTTCTCATGCCATAGGTGAGGGAGAAACTAAATTTGTGTGAGAACTTTTATATTTCTCGTGCCGTGGGGGATGGGGAAACATCATTTTTGTGGTTTACAGGGTAAGAGCAAACATATAAAAGCTTGCACAGAAGCATTCAAAACCATTTCTCTTTGTGCTCTGTGGGCTCTCTCTTTATGCTCTCTCTATCGCATGGCCTCTAAGAAAATGTTTTCTGAAAATGAGGTTTATTTTAGAGATATATTTAAGAACTTAACAAAGATATAAATTACCTAACACAAACCTTTTAGTTTAGTTTTTTCTAAAATGATCAAATTCGAGAGGTTTAAATTGTTAGGGTCAAATTGACCCCAGTGGGGAAAAGGTGTTATCAGATTTAAGGGTAACAGGAGGGTTACATTTTATAATTTACCTTATAATTAAGTATATTTCTTTTTATTTAGCGTGGTTGTGCAAGCACTGTCAATCTTGTGCAGAGGCAGCAGCTTTTGCCAGAGGGGAACTGGAATCCCCTGGTTGGGCCTGGGTTCTCCTTGTTTTTTTTTCTTGACTGGAGTTTTGGGTTCCTTGCCACCGTTTGCATTCTCTTTTGCACTATTTGCCTGGCCGAGGGGGCTACTATAGAATTCAAATTTTTAAGTTTTACATAATTAACATTGCATATAGGAATTTATAGTTTGTTTAATATTTTACATGTGTTTCTCTCTCATTAAGCTTAAATGTGTGCTTTCTCTTTGCGTGCGTGTCCGTGTTTCCGTACATGTGCATGTGTCTATGTGTGTTAGTACGTGTGCAAATTGTGTATGTGGAGTGTTTCTATGTGGGATGTCTGCCCTCTGTGTTTTCACCTTTTTCTTGTTTTTATAGGTATATGACTTCAGTTGATTTGCTTATAGAAAGAGCCATGTCTTTCTCACACAAAACCTTAAGGCTATGCCATGACTCCGCTCCAAGAACAAGAATAAACATGACATGATAGCGGAATCATGACAGTTTTGGCGGGGTTATCGACCGAAGAACAAGGACAGGTTAAGGAGCTTCTACGTAAATTTCAATGCATGTTTTCGTCTCATTAGTTTTGTTGTATCTTGAAGACATAATCGTGTTCTGTGCAGCAGCATATCCAGAGGATGGTGACAGTGTTAGATCGTCTTCGAGTCGAAGGCCTTAAAGTGAAATTGGAGAAGTGTGCGTTCTTCAGAAAAGAGGTTAAGTATATGGAAAACATAATCTCAGCACATGGTGTAGCGACCGATCCAAATAAAGTAGAGGCCATTGCTCACTGTGACTGTATCTCACCTTTTTGGGATTCGCTAGCTAGTAGGCAAGGCACGTTTATTTATATAGCACATTTCATACACAAGGGCAATTCAAAGTGCTTGACATAATATGATTGACAGAAAGAAATAAGACATATCTTTAAAATGCTAATGATTCACAAATACTTTAGATTTTAAGAAACAATAAAACAGCAATAAAATTGATTAAAAAATGTTAATGTATATTGGACGAGTCACCCCTGGCACTATCAGCATCGCCATGGAGACGGAGGCAATCCGAGCGGCACAGCTGCCGCTTGTCACAATCAGATGCCAGCGGCTATAAAAGCCGCTGGTAGTCAAACAAAGGTGAGGAACGTTTCCCCGAGACTGGAATACCACTGAGCCTTGAGGTTCTTTTATGCCCTACAGGATCAGATATCTAGAGACTGGAAAAGGAACGATATCGCTAACCCGGAAGTAAAGAGGACCCGGAAGGAAAGACTCGTGTTGCTTCAAGAAGGGAAGGAGAGAGAAGCAAGACTCGGCACCTGGGAATAAAGCGTCATCTAGGAACCTAACTCAGTGGCATTACCAACTCCTCATCTAATAAAATACCCTTCGGGGGTGGTAAATTGTACTTCTGTGTACGTGTCGTTGCTTCACCCGTCACAATATATAAAAAGAATAAGAGCAAAATAAAAATAAATTAGAAATAGAAGTGCAGTTGATGTAAACCAGCACAGTGCTCAGGTTGTGAATGCATAGCTAAACAAGTGTGTTTTAGAAGTAACTGGTAACCAGTGTAAGGACCTGAGGATTGGAGTGATATACTCTGATTTTTTGGTTCTGGTCAGAATCCTGGAAGTAGCGTTCTGTATGAGCTGCAGCTGTCTGGGGGTCTTTTTGGGAAGACCTGTAATGAGTCCATTACAGTACTCCACCCTGCTTGTGATGAAAGCATGGACTAGTTTTTTCTAAATCTTGGCTTGAGACAAAACATCTGATTCTGGCTATGTTTCTGAGATGGTAGTAGGCTGATATGCTAATTGCTTTGACATGACTGCTGAAACTAAGGTCAGACTCTAAAATGACAACAAGGTCTTTAGACCTCTTAAGTCAAAGTGTGTGTTAACCTTGTTAGTTTCATCCTTGTTACAAAAAACAACGACTTCAGTTTTGTTTTTATTCAACTGAAGGGTTACTGTCAATCGCACTGTAGTCATTGGGTGAGAGGGCTAGGTAGATCTGAGTGTCATCTGCATAGCTGTGGTAGGCAATTTGGTACTTTTTCATTATTTGGCATAATAATGGGAGCATATACAAATTTAAGAGGAGCGGAGCAAGAATTGTCCCTGTGGAACAACACAAGTCATGGGTGTCCAGTCAGATTTGTGGTTGCCTATGTTAACATAGTAACATCTCCCTTTAAGGTTTGACCCAAACCATTTAAGTACCAACCCAGAAAGCCCTACCCAGTTTTCCAGCCTATGTAGGAGTATGGTTTGATCTACCGTGTCAAATGCAGCACTTAGATCTAGTAATCCCAGAACTGATATTTTGCCTAAATCAGAATTCAATCGAATATCATTTATTATCTTTATGAGCACTGTCTCTGTGCTATGATGCTGATGGAAACCAGACTGATAATTCTCCAGGTAGCCATTTGAGTTCAAGAGTTTGGTAAGCTGATTTAGGACAACCTTTTAAATGATCTTGCCTATAAAAGGAAGATTTGATATTGGTCTGTAGTTATATAGTAAGGTTTTGTCTAGATTGCTCTTTTTTTAGTTGAGGTGTGACAACTGCATTTTTAGGGACTCTGGGAAAGTTCCTGAGAGCAGTGAGGTATTTGCTATTTTTAGGAGATCTACTTTCTTACTGAATACTAAGGACAGTTAGTCACCAAATAAAACTTGCTTGCAGTCAAAGAGATCTTTAAATAGAGCACCTATTCCTCCACTTCTCCTAACAGCTCTGCAAACATTTATAAAAGTAATGTTTTTGGGGGCATATTCATTGAGGATTGTAGCACTACAACTATCATCTAACCAAGTTTCATTTAGAAACATCAAGTCCAGTTTGTTACTGGTGATGAGGTCATAGACCAAAAAGGATTTTTTTTTAGTGAACGGATTTTTTAAAGTGCTAATTGAATGTGGCAAGAAGGGTGGGAATTGGATTCGAATAGCCCGAGGAAGAATTCAATCCTACTGGACTAAAGAAAATAGGGACTACGCCACCCAGGTTAACTACCTGGGAAAGAATCAATACAACCACACAGGTTCGAGTTTCCCTTTAGACAGAGACTATGAGACATGAAGATTGATAATTGACACCTTTATTTGGTACTAGTTGTAATTTTAATATAGGACCATAAATAATTAAAAACTGGTCACTGCAATGGTGGTAATCAGGAGTTCCATTACATGAAGCAGACACTTTTAAATGAACAAATTAGTCACAACTTTCGAGAACTGGGATCACCAGTAGTTGGACAGGCTAGATTCTAGGGCTCCAAAGGATCCGCAAAAATGAATGGAAAGAAATAAATACAAAAAGAATCAATTAAACAATTTTCTAAATGTACAGCCGAAACCGAAAAGCCGGCAACAACTAGGCCACCGCACACACCCCTGAGCCGGCTAGCGAGCAAGCAATGGCAAGCGAGCAAGCAGCAACCCGGAAGCAACGTGAAGCAAAAGTAAAGCAAAAGTAAAGCAAAACTAAAGCAAAACTAAAGTAAAACAGCAGTATTGAAAGATAAAGTCTTGCAGCGACAGAGTACAAAAGGATGCAAGGATGCACGGGTTTGTATCTAAAATACAAATACACAATTTAAAAACATGATTTCACATACCTTTCAACGTGATCGTAAAACAACAGTAGGGTTTACATGCCCACATGTGGGAAAACCCGTCACCTATCCGGCAGAGCACCTTAGATAACTATGCGAAAAATAATAGTAATAATTAAGAAAAATTAGATCTCTTACATACATAATCGGTTAAAAGTAAAACGATACCTACCGACAGGAAGACAGCAGTCACAAACACGCATCTGCATAGCAGTTTGACCAACGATGCAGCCAATTATTACCCCAAAAGGCAAACAGTCACTCTTCACCACAAAAAGGGATATCGAACAGATGCCAGCCTGCCAGAAAACGGCATAATTAAACCGAGCAGACAAAACTAATGACAGGGAACGGCAAACACATACCTTCAACACCAGGCAGCGAAACACAGCGAATACCGGAACCGGCTGAAACGGTGACGCAACATCACATGTTCCCACCCACCACGATATATATACCTTCAACCCAATGACACTCATTACTAGTGGGCCACATGAATATAAACTTTTTTTAGTTGTTTACCCCTGTCATTCTCAGAGTGACGTCTTAAAGGTATTAGATTAGATAGCTTTGCCATACGACAGGAAAGGGCTTCAGTTTTTTGTTCACTTATCAGGACAGCCATAAGGAAAACTAAAGGAACACTGGGTTCCCACTTGTTCTGTAAATATTTGAGATTGTGTAGAGAGGGACAGGGTGTGAAGTGAAAGGGGCTGCAAGTCTGGTGTTTCTGAAGACTGAAGTATGTTGTTTTGGCTCTCCCGGTTGTTATCCACAGAAATGTCCATGGGTGTCACTGGGCAGGGTACAGCCTGAGTGGTGTTATCCAAATGTCCATCCAACTGCTGAAGTGGGTCACTATGGCCAGGTGTATGTGAGTGGAGTGGCACACTCTGCTGAGGGTTGAAGGCAGAAGAGGATATTGTCCTTTAGCACTCTTGAACCAAGTTAGTTTGGGTGGAGGCCATCTGTTGTAAAAAGTTGTCTTTTTCTCCAAAAGAGATTAAAGTTGTCAATGAAGTTCAGTCCTCTCATGTTGAAGGTTTTTTGCAGCCATATGTTCAGACTGAGTAGCCGAGAGAACATACTCGTTCCCCGAGCTGGGAGAGGTCCACTGATGAATGACTGAACTTTTAGCTTTCCAAGCATTCAATTCTATTCTATTCAAGTTTATTTATATAGCGCTTTTCACAATGTGCATTGTTCCAAAGCAGCTTTACAGGGGCAAACAGGAAAACAGAAAAGGTAAAACACAGTGCAGTGCATGGTCTTTATAGAACAAGCAAGATCATTCTAATAAATAATATCTAATCAAAAATAAATAAATAAATGCAGTCTCCCGGTGAGCAAGCCAACACTGCCCTGTTGTGGCGAGGAACCAAAAACTCCAATGATTGATTAATGGAGAAAAAACCTTGGGAGAAACCAGGCTCAGCCGGGAGGGCCAGATCCCCTCTGACGTGTCATAGCTGCATTCAGTGACCCCGACCAAAAGTCACAGAGCAAATATCAACAAGGAAGAGGGAGAGAGCCCACCATATGCAAACCAGAAAGTCCCATTCACCGAAAACCATGCAGGCTCAAACCGGTCCTACTCCACGATCGACACAAGAAAACAGAGGTTCAACCAGGGAAAATAGTAATGACATGTTGTAGCTTTATTCCTCTGTTGTCTGACATCGACCACAAAACAAGGCCAAACCGGACCCACACAGCCACAGCAGATGAATCCCCACAACCAACGAATACTTATATTACGAGCACCTTTAGGACTTGCGCCCTTCTCCTGCCGACGGTTTGTGTCCTCAGCTACCTTTGTTTGTATCTGTACAGGTTTGTCTGAGCTCACTATAATCTGATGACAAGTGCTGGGTTCACAGAACTCAGCGGCTATATGCTGAGGGGGTCCACGTCGAGTATCAGCTGTGTGTTCTTGCAGGAACGGCAAGATTATGAGTAACTTTGTTTCGAGAACTGCAATCTTTTGTAGAAGTTTGTGGCAGTTTGAGCAGCTGGTGGTTGTTGATCCAGAAGAAGGCATTTTCACACCAGTTTGAGAGTAGGCAGCGGAGTTATCCATAAGATTTTCAATTACTCAATACAATAGACGTTTTGTGGAGGGACATGCCAAGTTTGCTGACCCTCTACATAAATGATTAGCTATGCTCACTGGATGTAGGTCAGGGAAGAAAAATTGTCTGGGGTCGGCTACTGCAAGGTCTGAACAGTGTGAAGAAGTATTTCAAACTCTGCTTACTAATGCGCCTGTCTTTGAATATGCTGATTTTGCATTGCCTTTTATATTGGAAGTTAACGCAAGCTATGCAGGTGTGACTAGGTGTGGTTTGGTCGCAGGAGTCTGATGGTAAAATCAGACCAGTTGCTTATGCTAGTCGGGGTCTTCGACCAGCGGAGCGTAAAACGGCCACTAAAAGTTCCATCTTGAATTTCTGGACCTTAAGAACATTTCTGCGAATATCTGCTTGGTTCTTAATGTGTAGTACGTACTGACAACAATCCCCTCAGCCATCTCAAGACTGCCAAGCTTGGGACTACGGAACAAAGGTGGGCTGCCATACTAGCTGCGATCGTTTCGATGTGCAGTATATCTGGTAGGCATAATAAGAATGCTGATGCAATTTTTCGGCTGAATTCGGAACAAGGGAAGGAATATGGGGAGATTTTAGGTATGACCGTACCAGAATTGTTGAAGCGAGTTGTGGCAGTTGAACCAGTCGTTTCAGTTTCATTGAGTGCTATGCAAGTTATGCCAAGTCGTACGGTGGCTGATGCAGGTTCGTTGCAGGAGGCAGACCCCATGGTGGGTAAAGTCTTGAAGTATTGGCGGCAAGGGCAACGACCAGGGTTAGGAGAGCGGCAGTGTTTGTCTAAATCTATTTTGCTGCTTTTCCAACAATGGGACAGGTTGGTAAAGGAAGCAGGGTTGCTCTTTCCCAAGATTTTTCGCCCAGATGGCGGCGAGGAGGTATTCCAGTTGGTGCTACCTGGTGTCTTAATATCTGAGGTACTGACTCAGTTGCACCAGCACTACTCTGACATCAAGCTATTGAACGCACCCTTGAGCTGGTGAGACAGCGGTATTATTGGCTGGGTATGTCGGCCGATATTGCTCGCTGGTTTTAAGACTGCGAACGATGTCAGCTGGCAAAAGATGAGTCCCCAGTCGCCCGTAGTTACATGGGGCATTTGTTGACCTCACGGCCAAATGAGATTGTGGCGATTGATTTTACCATGCTAGAGCCCTCTCAGTCCGGTCAGGAAAATGTTCTGGTCATGAGTGCTGTGTTTAGTAAATTCACAGTAGCGGTTCCCATCCAGGATCAATGGCCCAGACTGTGGCCCATGTGCTTTTGGAGGGGTGGCTTAAAGGCTTAATATCTCAGTTTTATAAATTGTTAGAGTTAAATTCCAAGGATTTGTCACGGGGTGATGTGAAGCGTAACTATTGTTGCCCAATGTTGTTTCCCTGTGTGAGCGATTTCGATGTAACACCAGGCCGGTTCCGGGTTCTTCCATGTAAACAGTCCGGCCGGGCTTAGTAACAGAGGAAATGAACGTCAGCTTTGTAACGAGCAGAGATTGAGCCGCGAGAAAGACAAGTATTCGTGAGGGGGATTATAAAAGGACATGTTTTTGCAGAGTGAGAAAAAGACACGGTTACACGGAGCACACTGTTCACACAGAGCGCAAGTTGGGGAAACTACCCCAGAGTTTAGTGAAATCTGGGTTGAAGCCTCTAATACCAGTTGTGTGTTTGAAGTACACTTCCCACACAGTTTGGATGAACAGCTTCGTCAATTGAGAGGAGGGAGTCGAGTGGGAGCGTGAGTGGAGACCTTATTCACTGTGAGTTGTTGTGAGTTGCAGTGCTTAGTGTAGAGTGAACATGTGTGACCATTTGAAGTGATCGATGCATGCACAGGTGTGGAATTATAAATTTGTGTCTGCCCGTGTCCCCAGTTGGCATATTCGTTGGTCTCGAGTGCCGAACTGAAAATAACCAACTGCTGTGTGTTGAGTGTATGCTGTACAGGAGAGCAGCTCCATCCAGTCTGACTTGAAGAGGAGTTGTTGAATATTCAGGCATTGCTGAATATTTTTGACTCCCTGACTCGAAGAGGAATCGCTGTGTGAACCCCTTACCAGTGCCTGCTCCATTACTTACCCCTGACGGTCCGAAGAGTTAGTGAAAATGTCCACCTGCAAATTACAGGAATACTCCACACGTATGCAGTCTGTGGACACACTTTATAATAATCTATATGCATTATTGACCCTGTTAGTCAGTTACTACACTTTAATAGACATACATATGTTAGCAGCAACTCACAGAATGCTTATTTATGCTTAAAAAATGCATTTCAACCAACACACTACACGTGGTCCATTCATATAAACTGCAGGTGGACACTTCCTGGGTGCCATATTTGTAGCCCTTTGTAGTTTTTCTTGTTCAATAGTTTCCCCATGTGTTTCTTGTTTACTTTTCTGCCCAATGTATTCATATATACGATTAAAGAACCACCTTATTCCCTCAGAACACTTTATTAGACATACATATGTTAGCATCTATTCACAGAAGGCTGAATTATGCCCTAAAAGTTGTTTTCCACCAGCGTAATACACGTGGTCATTCATATAAATTGTAGGTGGTCACTTCCTGCATGACTTAGCGAAAAACGGAGAAATGTCCACCTGCAATTTATTTGAATGGGCCACGTGTATGAAGTTGGTGGACATATTAAATATTAATATTATTAAAAATATTAATTTCAATGTTTCAAAAAACACATTATTCAATGATTACACTTTATTGTTCAGATATTTGTTGGTATCAAATAATTAAATCCTCATTTTGACTATAAAGCTAGCCTCTTTTATGTTCTAGGCCGCATTTTCAAGCCTCATCCATTGAAATTAATGGGTTGCAGAGTAATACACAAAAAATGATATAAAATACTTTTAGGGCACCAACGCTTTTGCCCTTTCAGTATGTCGCTTCTGGGACTGTGACGCAAGTGACTGTGATGTTTGGGGTCTCTTGGGATCCCGAGGGCCTTTGTGGAAAATGTCCTTCTGTACAATACATTTTCATGGAACACCTTCTCAAAGTCTGCTCTATGCATTCACTGACGCATACACGCACTGTTGTTACGGCCTGCTCTATGCACGATGAATTCGGTGACGCATACAGCGCATGCATGCGTCACAGTCTAATGTTATACCAGCGTGTGCATGCGTCACGGCCTGCTCAATGCATGAGGCTTTCAGTGACGCATAAAGCGTATGTATGCGTCACGGTATGCTCTATGCATGATGCATTCAGTGACGCATACAGCGCGTGCATGTGTACGCGCTGTAACGGGAGGGCTTCCACCTACAATCTATGCCAATGCGTTTTCATTAACTGTTTCTTGGACGACTCTCCCTATTTTGACCTTTTGATCCCTACACAAAGTCGCCCGGCTTCTTTGCACCATCGGTGGATGATGGACAGTTGTTCATGTCTATATGCTATATGCGTGATGCATGCACGTGCTGTTATTAAAGCGTGTGCATTCGTCACAGTCTCTTATATGCATGATGCATTCAGTAATGCATACAGCGCGTGCATGCTTTACGGTCTGCTCTGTGCATGACGCATTCAGTGACACAAGCAGCTCGTGCACGCGTCACGGCCTGCTCTATGTCTGACCCATGCAGTGACGCATACAGCGCATGCACGCTTCACGGTCTGCTCTATGAATAACGCATTCGGTGACGCAAACAGCGCATCACGGTATGCTCTATGCATGACTCATGCAGCGCGCACACGTGCGACGGTATGCTCTATGCATGACGCATTCAGTGACGCATACAGCGCTTGCATTCTTCACAGTCTGCTCTATGCATGACGCATTCAGTGACGCAAGCAGCTTGTGCATGCGTCACGCTCTGCTCGACGCATGCAGCGCGCGCACGCGTGACGGTCTGCTCTATGCCTTCCAACCGTCACCTATCCAATGCCTTTTTTGATAGGGGGTTTGTGAACAGGCATACCTAATTAGACCTTTGAGGACAAACTGAGCGTTCTACAAGTTGTTGCTAACATATGTGTGTCTAATGAAGTGCACTGAGTGAATAATGTGGTTGTTGATGCATTTAAATAAATATTAAGGCACATTTTTGCTAATAAGTGGGTTGTCCACCAACTGAATACACGTGGCCCATACATATAAACTGCTATAGGAACTTTCCCGCAAGGCCGCCGGAGGGTCCGACAGGCCCAAATCCTCACAGGCACTGGCCTCGCGGTCCCCCGAGAGACATACCGAAAGGCAAAAGTCCTGGTCCTCCAAAAGTATTTTAAAACCTTTTTAATGTAAATTAATAAGCCCTTTGATTTCAATGGCAGACCCTTGAAATGAGGCCTGTTTTAGCCATGTTCTCATCCACTTTTAAACCCTTCAAGAAGAAGCCACGGACCCGAAACTGCATGGCCTGATTCGGGGGTCCGCGACGCTTGTCACTGCAAAGGTCAAAAACGTTGGCGAATGGAAGCCTTCGTCCTCCGAATTCCTGGATGGCAGACCAGTTTGGATGAGTGGCCCCACCGAAGGACTTCAGAACGCAGCGCACCTGGAATGAACAAGAGGCCCACCGGACACCCCTCTGGCAATTGCACCCCGCGGCCTGTCTCCTTTTCCCACTGTTCGATTCCCCACACAAAAGCCCCGACCACCACCCCAGAGGAGAGAATGACGTCAGCCGAAGGCTTCTCCATTGGTGTCTCGAACAGGCGGGAAAGGGCATCAGGCTTAATGTTCTTTGACCCGGGCCGGAACGAGAGGGTGAAATTGAAACGGCCAAAGAAAAGTGCCCAGCGGGCCTGGCGAGAACTCAACCTCCTGGCCGAATGGACATACTCCAAATTCTTATTGTCTGTCCAGACCAGTAAGGGCTGCGCTGATCCCTCCAACCAATGACGCCACTCATCCAATGCTAGCTTGACCCCCAACAACTCTCTGTTACAGATGTCTTAATTACGTTCCGCTGGACTGAGACGATGGGAGAAATAGGCACAGGGATGGAGTTTCCCATCGTGCGCCGACCGCTGAGACAGGATAGCGCCTACTCCGACGTCTGAAGCGCCGTCCTTGACCATAAACTGCCGTTCTGGATCAGAAACAGATAAGACAGGAGCAGAGATAAACCGTGACTTTAATTCATCAAAGGTAGCTTGAGCACCGCCTCATTCTTGGCGGAACCGGCTTGAATACCTGCAGTAGATATTATATGTCAAAGGAATGTCACTGACTCGGCATGGAACTCTGCTTTTACGAACAGCCGATTCTCTAATAGTTGCTGAAGAACCCGTCTAACGTGCGGGGTGTGTACTTGGAGAGAAGGGGGGAATCAAGATATCGTCCAGGTACACAAAAACAAACTGATTGATCATGTCACCCAGAATGTTGTTGACCAAGACCAAGTTGAGTCCGAAAGGAAGGAAGCACCAGATACTCGTAGTGTCCTGTGGGTGTATTAAAGGCTGTCTTCCACTCATCTCCTTCTCGAATGCGAACCAAATGGTAAGCGTTGTGTAGGTCTAATTTGGTGAAGACCGTGGCTCCCTGCAATAGCTCAAAGGCAGAAGAATTTAGAGGTAAGGGGTACCTATTCTTGATCGTGATGTCATTCAAGCGTCGATAATCAATGCAGGGTCGCAGGGAGCCATCCTTCTTCTCGACGAAGAAGAAGCCTCCGGCGGCAAGTGAGGAGGAGTGATGGATGAGTCCAGATTAGGGCTGCAACTAACGATTATTTTAATAATCGATTAATCTGTCGATTAGTTTTTCGATAAATCGATGAATCGGATAAAAGCAAAGAAAGCATTCTTTTCCAACCCTTTCCAGAAGTAAAATCTTTAGAAAGTGCACAAACATGTTCCTCCTTGAACATCCCTGAGCTGTTATAATCATAATAAATAAATATGGACTAACACAAAAAACATACCCAAGTATGCTTTACATCTGCCAAATATATAGACTTTTTTTAAATAAAATTGCCACCTGAGCTGCCAGAACAATAAATAATTTATAAAAAATAAAGAACAATACAAATCAGAAAATTTAACAGGATTTGCTTGAATGTCCGAACTTGTTCTCTACACTACACTGCAGATGCACAAACATTTGCAGACGCACACACATGCAGACGCACACACTTTTGCAGATGCACACTGTCACGGTCCTGTCCTTCCTGTCCTGAGTATTCGGGCCTTGGGGACAGAGCCGTGACAATATCATGTCTTGTGTGTGTGCTTCGTCTTGTGTGGACATGTGACAGTTTGTTTTGACATTTCGCCGCGTGTCTTCCAGCTAGATCTCATCTACATCCGTAACTGCACCACAGATAACATTCAAGTCACACCTCTTCACATCTCGGACCACTTCTTCATCACTTTCAACATGCTCCTTCCTACATGCACTACACCAACACCACCACCCGTTTATTTTAGACGGAACCTTCGCTCTCTCTCCCCGAGCACACTCTCTGCTAAAGTGACATCCTCTCTTCCCTCCAACTTTGCATCTCTAGATGCTGACACTGCCACCGACACCTTATGCTCAACACTTACATCCTGTCTTGATAATCTCTGTCCTCTGTCCTCCAGACCAGCTCCTGCCCCTGGCTGTCTGACATCATCCGTGAACAACGTAGTACACTCAGGGCTGCTGAAAGGAAATGGCGCAGGACCAAGAATCCTGCTGACCTAGGGGACTACCAGTCATTACTCTCCTCTTTCTCTGCTAGTGTTACCACAGCTAAAATGTCTTTCTATACAACCAAGGTGAGCAATGCACCTAACACTCGACAGCTTTTCAAGACATTTAAATCTCTTCTTTGCCCCCCTCCTCCCCCTCCCACTTCATCTTTGACTGCCGAAGACTTCGCTGTGTTTTTCACTGAGAAAACATCATCAATCAGCATACAATTCTCGGTACCTCAGACCTTGGTACACACCTCCCACACTTCAACCATCGAACTCTCCTCTTTCACCCCACTGACGGACACTGAAGTAACCAGACTTCTCTCGAGCCACCCCACCACCTGTCCCCTTGACCCAATGCCCTCCAATCTCCTTCAGGCCATATCCAGCACACTCACACCTGCACTCACACACATCATCAACACCTCACTGCTCACCGGCACTTTTCCTTCCACATTCAAACAGGCCCAGGTCACGCCCCTCCTGAAGAAACCCACATTGGATACCTCTACTCCCGACAGTTACAGACCTGTCTCTCTCCTACCATTCATTTCAAAAACACTGGAACGGGCAGTCTTCAACCAGGTGTCTTCCTATCTATCCCAGAACAAACTACTGGATGACAAACAGTCTGGCTTCAAAACAAACCACTCCACTGAGACTGCACTGCTATCAGTCACAGAAGCACTGCGGCTAGCCAAGGCGGAATCCAAATCCTCTGTCCTGATTCTGCTAGACTTATCTGCAGCGTTTGACACTGTCAATCACCAGATACTTCTAGCAACCCTGTCATCGTTAGGAATCTCAGGCTCTCCTCTCCGCTGGTTCAAATCCTACCTCTCCAACAGATCCTTCAAGGTGTCATGGAGGGGCTTGCTGTCCACTGCTCACCACTTGATCACTGGGGTCCCTCAGGGATCGGTACTTGGACCGCTGCTTTTTTCCATCTACATGACATCCTTGGGATCCATCATACAGGCTCATGGCTTCTCGTATCATTGTTATGCTGACGACACCCAGATCTACATCTCGTTTCGACCAGACGATGCCACTGTAGGTGCTGGCATTACAGCTTGCCTCGAGGACATCGCCGCTTGGATGAAAGGGCATCACCTCCAGCTGAACCCTGCCAAGACTGAACTACTTGTGTTTCCGGCGCACCCTACGGTGCAACACGATCTCAACATCCATCTTGGCAAAACCACAATCACTGCTTCCAAAACAGCCAGGAACCTTGGAGTCATATTTGATGAACAGCTGTCCTTCAATGATCACATTGCAAAGACTACACGGTCACGCCGATACGCCTTATTCAACATTAGAAAGGTTAGACCTTATCTCACGGAGCATGCAGCACAACTCCTTGTCCAGGCCGTGGTAATCTCAAGGTTGGACTACTGCAATGCTCTCCTTGCTGGTCTTCCTGCAAAGGCTATCAAACCGCTCCAGCTGGTCCAGAACGCAGCAGCACGCCTCGTCTTCCAACAGCCCAAAAGGGCTCATGTGACACCCCTTTTCATCTCTCTTCACTGGCTTTCCGTCGTAGCCCGCATCAGATTCAAGTCACTAATGCTTGCCTACAGGACTTTCACTGGATCTGCACCGGGTTACTTTCACACCCTCCTGCAACCCTACACCCCATCAAGATCCCTGCGTTCAGCAAACCAGCGGCATCTTGTATTGCCTTCCATAAGGACAGTAAATCGCTTTCCCGCTCATTCCGGTTCACAACTCCTTCCTGGTGGAACATTCTTCCTACCTCTGTCCGGTCAACCACATCTCTCACAACATTCAAAAGACTACTCAAAACCCAACTCTTCTGTGAATATCTGACAGACAAATAAATTATAAAAAAATAAATAAAAAAAAACTCACTAACCCTTTCTCTCAACAGGTAGTGGTCTAGCTTTTGTTGAAACTAGTAACTTTGTATTGGCACCTAATGTATTATGGCTCCTGTATGACATATCGCTTGTTGCTCCCTCACTCTATGTAAGTCGCTTTGGATAAAAGCGTCTGCTAAATGACTAAATGTAAATGTAAATGTCTTCCGTGTAGCTCCGCCCCCTCGTCTCTCTGTCAGCGTCCTATTAGCGTTTCATCTCCCTCACCTGTCTATGCCTCTTCCCGCTAGTTGCACTCATTGTTAAGTCTTGTCACCAGCCCGTCCCGATCCCTTTGTCATCTCTCCTCATTAGTTTTCCCTTATTTAATGTCCCTCATTTCCTTACTGTTTGTCGGTTCATTGTCTAATGTCTATTGTCTATTCCATTGTCGATGTCCACTGGCTTCTTCATGTCTCCACCAACTGGATTACCTTGTTCCTGTTTCCCCTTCGTGTTTGGACTTATTATTTAGGTTCTGTTTTGCCCCATCGTGGGTTTATTATTTTTGTGTTGTCTTGATAAATATTGTTTAACCCCTTCAGTGCTCTCTGCGTTTGGGTTCTGTCCGTCCGGACGTGACGGAATGAACCGACCAAAAAGAACCCAGCAATCAGCAACGACCGAGTCGAGCGTGGCGTTCCGTAGCCACCATGCCCACGTCTTGCTCGGTCTGAAACAGAAGGGGACACCCCTTAAAGAGTTCGCTTGGACTTTCTGGCGACAGCGCGCTCCTCGGGGTTCAACCAGACCGAGCTCAAGGTCATCTTTAATAGCTTCCTCGACGAACCCCGAGTACCCGCTGAGATGCGGCGGGTGAAAAAACTGGGTTTCATGGACCAGCTCGAAGTTTTGTTGGATCGTGAGTGGTCCAGGTTATCCTCCCCTGCGGATGCCTCCGTGGGACTGGCCAGTATCCCGGAGGATGGGCTCCTACAGCCCGGGACTCTGGGCTTCTCCACACGCTCCTTCCCGTCCACAAGTGCCTCTCAACCAACGGCGAACCTGCTCGGCAGACGAGGAAGGAGGGAGTCCTGGGACTCCCCGTCCGACTCCTCCGGGTCAGAACTGTTCAGCCTCCCTATTTCTTCTCCCCAACCAACCCCATGTTTGGAACTGAGGCCAGGTTGATGGATTCAACCTGAGGGGAACATGAAACAGGGGACAAGGCAGGACCAAGACAAGATACATGACAAGAGGGACACCAGGAGAGGATAGTGTTATTAACCTAATCAACGTGAGGACTGTGCTGTAACAACCACGGATGCCTGAGGACAATAATGTTATTGGGTGACTAGAGTATGTACGATGTTCTCATGATGATTCCCAGAAATAAAGAGACTTATGCTAAGAGTGCAATGTATGATGGTAAGGAGGTGAGCACCACCAAGCGACTCGCCGGACACAGGAGTAGAGAGGGGGACGGATGTTATCTGCCACCTCCGAGTCGTGGCGGCGTTGATAAAGTAACCTTCGTCCCCTGAATCCAGTAAGGCCCGACCAGAATGTGTGACCCCCTGGTACTCCAGCTTAAATGTCAGTTGGGTGTGTGATGACCCCACGGGAGGACCGAGAATTTTACCCTCCAGTACCCCCCAATCTACTGGTGGGCGTTTGCTTTTACCGGACACCTGGTGGCAAAATGTCCCGACTTCCCACAGTAGAGGCAGAAACCTAGAGACAGCCATTGTCGTGAGGCGGAGCCTGCCTACTTGCATGGGTTCAGTATCCACGGAGTTAGGAACCATAGGTGCGATGGTGGGGGGACAGGATGTTTCCGTGCGGCGCCATGGACCAGCCATCAAACGACGTTTCCTTCAGGTTTCCAAGCGACTTTCTACCAGTGGAACCAAGGAAATAAGGTCCTCCAGATTCTCAGGAATGTCCATCACTGCCAGCTCATCCGCGATGTTGTCGTTGAGACCTTCTAGGAACCGGGCTCTAAGAGCAGAGGCGTATCTTATGCAAGCAGCGCTGAGCGTCTTTAACTGGATTGCATAGTCCGTGATGCATGTGCGATCCTGCTTAAGAAGAGACAGTTTGGTGGCCGCTTCGTCACCGCGAACCAAACGGTCGAACAGCCTCTCCATCTCCTTCCGGAATTCCTCAAAGGACAAACAGCAAGGGGACTGGGCATCCCATACCGACATTCCCCATTCCCTAGCTTGACCGGCCACGAGAGTGAGCACAAAGCTTACCTTAGAAACTTCAAAAGCATTGGGGCGGGGTTTGAGATTGAAGACTAGGGCGCATTGTGACAGAGACACCCGACAGGAGTTAGGGTCCCCTTGGTAGACCGGAGGTTTGTTGACTTGTGGTTCGGGTTCGTGGCCAGGACCTGCTTGGAGTTGCTCCCTGTTTATGGCGTTTGGGAGTTTGATGCGCGTCAAAATTTAAATAACGAAGGTAAACAAGGAGTAACAAACCGATGAAATGTCTGCGAAAAACATAAGTAACGGCACTTGAAATGCCCAGATATAATCAAAGGCTGTACACGGAATCTCTGATAAAAGAGAGGTGCAAGCAGATACGTGAAGACTTGGTCTCTTTTTACCTTTTATTCCGCATATTACTTCCTACAGATCACTCTCACTTGACTGATTTAAACACAAAAAACTATGGGAGAGCCTTGATATTCCGAGGAAAACAAGGTATGGATACTGCACGTAAGCCTAATGAAGCCATCACATTTTGTAGGCTGTGATCAGAACAAATGGCTTTCTTATGATAAAATCTTCAGCTACCTGACTAAACTTTCTCGACGGCAACTGTTTTATTGCTGGTAGTCTATTCTACAGGCTGCTATAGCCATTACAACGTATTTATAATAGTAATCAAAAGAAAATTTTATAATTGTAATAGTTTTAAGGAACTTAAAAAATATAATAACTTTTTTTAAACAATAATAGTAACAATACTGCTGATAAGAAAGAGAACAATGTAAATATCTTCTGTGAGGTCGTGCTGCAGTTATTAATCGGTGTTCCCATCAGCTTCATGCAAAGAGAGTATCAACATCCATAATTTATTATCTATGAAACACGGACTAAGATAAGTGATTGCCTCAGTGAACACATGAGCAAGTTCAAAATCCTGCAGTCCATCAGGCAGTCAACAGCACTCCATCAGGAAGTGAGGCAGGTACATCCTTTGTACTGGAGATCTTTTTTTTGAGAACTGAAACCTGTGACATCAATTAAAGAAATGAGGTAGTATTTGCATTTGTGCATGCGCAGCCATCTACACCACTTGAGGAAATAAGTGAATGCTTGCCAGACAGTTATTTGTATATTGGTTTTGAATATAAAGGCAAATGATTGTGGTCTTTTAATATAGTTTTGCATGTTTTTAGAACATGTATTGCTGGTTGGTACAATAACAAAGTCTAAATTTTGACAGTCAAATACAATGTAAAGATTATTCCACACAAATACATGCTTTCTATAGCTCCTCTATAGGGAAAAAAACAGTATCAAAATCTCTAACAAATACACATAAAATATCCAAATTCACACACTATAATTCACAAATGCGAGCAATGCACACTCGCGAACTGTAGTTCACTAGTACACATGACAGATCCACACACATTACACAGCCATCCACAACATTCAAAAAACTACTTAAAACCCATCTCCTCTGTGAATACTTGATAGGATTATTAATGGAAAAAAATCGAACTCTTTCTCTCAACAGGTTTTGTTCTGGCTTTTGTGGAAACTAGTAACTTGGTATTAAAACATATTGTATTATTGATCCTGTATTTGACATGTCACTTAATTGCTCCCTGAACTCTCGGTTATAATCACCTGAGAATTAATAAAATAATTATACCTTTTTTTTTAGAAGGTAACCTACTGCATCAAAGGATTCTGTTTAATAATCATATGGACAACTCGGAGACTTTTATTGAATGAATAATATCATATAAATATATGGTGAAAATAATCATTTGCGTAAGCATGGTAAAGATTATTTCATATCAGACTTTCATCACTTTCTCCCAGCACATTATATTCATAAACTTGACAAAGGTTCTTCAGCAGTCAAGACAGATTATATGCAAATTCAAACCGATGAATCAGATGAAATGGATTGAATAAAGTCCTATCTAAAAAGTCCTTCAACATAATCAAAGAAGCCATAATAAACAAACTGTCCATATAATACATTATCAAGTTCAAATACTACCAAATACCAAGAGAAGTTAAACACATAGCATATACAATATACAATATAACATCACATACTCTTTGTTGATCATAAAACACACGTTTCTCTACAAGGACTTAATGAGCACATGGCAAAGCCATGCTTTAGCTTCTTCATGCTTCATCTAGTGATGGGCACTTTCGAAACAGGCTTCATAAAGCTTCGAAACCCTTATCGGAACCCTTTTGTATCGAATCAGTGCTTCGAAGCGCGTATCAAACTGGTCACATGATTATTAGCAAATCTCAAGATTACGGTTAAATAACCCTTCAAACTTCCGTAGTAGGCTTTGTCTGTGTGAGGACGCTGCAGTCGTGTTTCGCAAATTCGTGTTGCTGTGTGCTATGAGGTGTGGTTTGTGCATCTGCATTGCAAACGAAGCAATCAGTCGTGTCGATCGTCGCGCACTTTGCCGTGTGAAAAGGCCGTCACCAATGACGTGCGATATGGAGCGTTTGACAATCGTCGCCTCGCCTAACGCATGAGAAGTAACGCGATGTCTGCGCTGTGTGGTCTAAAGTAACTTTTTGCCTGTTACCACAAAAAAAGAACCAATAATAATACTTATATAGTAGGACTTGAAAACTGTAATGCAGAAACACACAGTTATATTACTCAACGCAGATGGTTAGGAAAAGGTCAAATATAACTTGCAGCAAGCAGATGTTTGTGTACAGAAATTGTGTAATGCAATCAGTTAGTAAACGCAGTTAAATGTACGGAGTGTCTATTTACTCTCAATACAAATAGCCTGCATACGCGGATCAGTATCTCAAGTGGCGTAAGTCATTAAGTGTGTGTTGTGGCGCGTGGGAGACCGGAGTTCAAGCCTCTCTCCTGCTGAAAAAGCACAACTATTTTTACTACTTTAAAGATTATAATGGCATTTATTTTCATTTAAATTGATTTAAGACTTAAAATTCACTTATGATCATAGGGTTAAGGTTAGAGGTAGGGTCATAATATCTGAATAAGTTGCCATTATTTTTATAATTTTTATAAATGTAAAAAATATTTACACACTGTAATTATTTCTTAATGATCTTAGCAAAACAAAGCTGAGGTACAAATAATAACGTTATACTTTAATGCTAGTTAGTTGACTGTTCTCTTCTGTCCCTTAATAATTAAGTAATTGTAAACTTGTTTCTCTTGGACTCTGGCAATATGTATATGTTACCCTGCGATTTTGTTTTTGTGGATGTATTCCGATTCTGTTCCATTGGACGTTTATTGTTTGCACTATTGAATACCATAAACTGGATTTGGAGTAATCAAGGTTGTCATCTTGTCCGTCCTCATTGTGTACCGTTATAGAAATGATTTACTCACTCTCATGTAATTTCATACCTGTATAAATAATTTTGCTCTGATGAACACAGAGAAAGATATTTTGAAGAATGTTGTAAACTGGCCTCTATTCCATTGCATTGGTTTTGTGTCCATAAAATTTAATTGAAATGGGGTCCAGTGCTGTTCGGTAACCAACTGTCTTCAAAATATTTTCTTTTGGTTTCTGCAGAAGAAAATCATTATGGTTTGACATGAAAAGATGATGGCAGAATTTTCATGCAAAATCAAACACAAACATTTGACACATACACTACACCTTCAGAAGGCCAACACACAGCCCTACGGTGTTGTATGGTGGGTGCTCAGGAGCTGACAAAAAAGCTGTACAGAGGGTCATAAACATTGCACAGAACCTCACGGGCCGCCCTCGTCCCTCACTAAAGGACATTGCAAACACTCTGTACCTCCAGAGCAAAATACATAGATTATGACCGGGATGAGAAGAGTCCTTATCAGTTTTCCCTCCTACCCCCGGCAATGCTATACAGGTCAATCAAAACTCTATTGATTCATGTTAATCCTTATGGACTGGGCAATCATTTTTGTACTTCAAACTGAACTTTAATGTCTAAACTGCATCATTCATGTTCCTACATGGATTGTGATCAGTTTATGTGTCTTATGTGTTTGTGGTTATCATATTGTAGTGCCTCTGTGTCGTATTATAACACCTGTGTGTGTGTTCTTTGAAATTGTATTTCATTCCTATGCAATGACTGATGATGATGATTGACTGACTAACGGTAGCTTACTTCATGTAAGAGGAGAGGAATTTTACACACAGTAAACTCACTTTGCACTTTAAATCATGATTGTATTCCTTATTTGTACACATTTTCAGTTTCTGTATTTTACCAATAAAAAGGCAACGTCAATATTTCTTAGCGCTGTTCCTGAAGGCACACGAAACACTACAAAACATTTCCAACACTTCATCACAGCATCTTAATAAATGTTTCTTCTTTGTTTTTAGGACAAAACACATTCACACCACAGTTAAAAACAATGTGTAACATTGCCCTGCATGTTTATTTCAGACTATATGTTCCTTGTGCTTCTATGGTAGGCCTATAAAACAGGGGTTCACATCAGTTTAAAGTCCCTATTAATTATAATCCCTATTAATGAGCTGGTCAGCATCAGATGATTTGAGGAGACATGTAGAAGAAACAGAACAAACGGGAGTCAGCGTTAAAAAAACATAGAACAGTACATTTAACATGCAAGTGTAACCGGAACGAACCACACCTACACAGGCGGGCCTCGAACCGGCACGGGAGTCGGGCGCTCTAGCGAGGAGGGTAAAGACCGCAGTCTCTAGCGTCTGTCGCTAGAGAGTCCTTGAAGCAGAGGAGTGAGGTTTACATACTTGCTCAGCACACTACTGGCTTGACTCTGTTACACAAGTTAAAATCAGGCTATGACTAGTTTAAACGTATCTATTATCAATTATCAGCAATTAGAGATCACGTTAACACACTCATAAAAGTTCACCAAGTAACACCTGGAACACTTATATACACAAATACATGTGTTTATGCACTTACTACAACAGTGTACACCGTTTTACAATCCACATATATGTAAACAGAACGTTTCAAATAGTATTTCGTTTTGCATAAATTATTTAAAAACAACCTGCTTTTGTATTACCACATTTGTCCACACGTACGTTTATCCAGACGTTCATCCACACGTGCGTTTGTCCAGACGTTTGTCCACACGTACGTTTGTCCAGACGTTTGTCAGACGCATTGAAAAAAAAACCTTTCAAAGCTACGTCCGCCTCGACGTCCGCGCGATTTTAAGCGCAGCACCGACACGTGACCGTTACGTCTGACGTCTCATATCTTACGTCTGACGCCTGAATACAATGGGATTTTAGCCGGACGGCAGGCTTATACACGTTTGTTCGCACGTAAGTTTGCTTAGCGAGTAGCCAAATTGCACTTATCACACCTCATAGTGTGCAGGTAGTAGAGAGCAATGAACACTGTTCAGGGAGCACGTCAATCGGAACGCAGTTCATCCATTGAGCTCTCTTCTAACTATGAGGTGTGATAAGTGCAATTTGGCTACTCGCTAAGCAAACTTACGTGCGAACAAACGTGTATACGCTCGCCTGCCGTCCGGCTAAAATCCCATTGTATTCAGGCGTCAGACGTAAGATATGAGACGTCAGACGTAACGGTCACGTGTCGGTGCTGCGCTTAAAATCGCGCGGACGTCGAGGCGGACGTAGCTTTGAAAGGTTTTTTTTTCAATGCGTCTGACAAACGTCTGGACAAACGTACGTGTGACAAACGTCTGGACAAACGTACGTGTGGACAAACGTCTGGACAAACGCACGTGTGGATGAACGTCTGGATAAACGTACGTGTGGACAAATGTGGTAATACAAAAGCAGGTTGTTTTTAAATAATTTATGCAAAACGAAATACTATTTGAAACGTTCTGTTTACATATATGTGGATTGTAAAACGGTGTACACACTGTTGTAGTAAGTGCATAAACACATGTATTTGTGTATATAAGTGTTCCAGGTGTTACTTGGTGAACTTTTATGAGTGTGTTAACGTGATCTCTAATTGCTGATAATTGATAATAGATACGTTTAAACTAGTCATAGCCTGATTTTAACTTGTGTAACAGAGTCAAGACAGTAGTGTGCTGAGCAAGTATGTAAACCTAACTCCTCTGCTTCAAGGACTCTCTAGCGACAGACGCTAGAGACTGCGGTCTTTACCCTCCTCGCTAGAGCGCCCGACTCCCGTGCCGGTTCGAGGCCCGCCTGTGTAGGTGTGGTTCGTTCCGGTTACACTTGCATGTTAAATGTACTGTTCTATGTTTTTTTAACGCTGACTCCCGTTTGTTCTGTTTCTTCTACATGTCTCCTCAAATCATCTGATGCTGACCAGCTCATTAATAGGGATTATAATTAATAGGGACTTTAAACTGATGTGAACCCCTGTTTTATAGGCCTACCATAGAAGCACAAGGAACATATAGTCTGAAATAAACATGCAGGGCAATGTTACACATTGTTTTTAACTGTGGTGTGAATGTGTATTGTCCTAAAAACAAAGAAGAAACATTTATTAAGATGCTGTGATGAAGTGTTGGAAATGTTTTGTAGTGTTTCGTGTGCCTTCAGGAACAGCGCTAAGAAATATTGACGTTGCCTTTTTATTGGTAAAATACAGAAACTGAAAATGTGTACAAATAAGGAATACAATCATGATTTAAAGTGCAAAGTGAGTTTACTGTGTGTAAAATTCCTCTCCTCTTACATGAAGTAAGCTACCGTTAGTCAGTCAATCATCATCATCAGTCATTGCATAGGAATGAAATACAATTTCAAAGAACACACACAGAGGTGTTATAATACGACACAGAGGCACTACAATATGATGACCACAAACACATAAGACACATAAACTGATCACAATCCATGTAGGAACATGAATGATGCAGTTTAGACATTAAAGTTCAGTTTGAAGTACAAAAATGATTGCCCAGTCCATAAGGATTAACATGAATCAATAGAGTTTTGATTGACCTGTATAGCATTGCCGGGGGTAGGAGGGAAAACTGATAAGGACTCTTCTCATCCCGGTCATAATCTATGTATTTTGCTCTGGAGGTACAGAGTGTTTGCAATGTCCTTTAGTGAGGGACGAGGGCGGCCCGTGAGGTTCTGTGCAGTGTTTATGACCCTCTGTACAGCTTTTTTGTCAGCTCCTGAGCACCCACCATACAACACCGTAGGGCTGTGTGTTGGCCTTCTGAAGGTGTAGTGTATGTGTCAAATGTTTGTGTTTGATTTTGCATGAAAATTCTGCCATCATCTTTTCATGTCAAACCATAATGATTTTCTTCTGCAGAAACCAAAAGAAAATATTTTGAAGACAGTTGGTTACCGAACAGCACTGGACCCCATTTCAATTAAATTTTATGGACACAAAACCAATGCAATGGAATAGAGGCCAGTTTACAACATTCTTCAAAATATCTTTCTCTGTGTTCATCAGAGCAAAATTATTTATACAGGTATGAAATTACATGAGAGTGAGTAAATCATTTCTATAACGGTACACAATGAGGACGGACAAGATGACAACCTTGATTACTCCAAATCCAGCTTATGGTATTCAATAGTGCAAACAATAAACGTCCAGTGGAACAGAATCGGAATACATCCACAAAAACAAAATCGCAGGGTAACATATACATATTGCCAGAGTCCAAGAGAAACAAGTTTACAATTACTTAATTATTAAGGGACAGAAGAGAACAGTCAACTAACTAGCATTAAAGTATAACGTTATTATTTGTACCTCAGCTTTGTTTTGCTAAGATCATTAAGAAATAATTACAGTGTGTAAATATTTTTTACATTTATAAAAATTATAAAAATAATGGCAACTTATTCAGATATTATGACCCTACCTCTAACCTTAACCCTATGATCATAAGTGAATTTTAAGTCTTAAATCAATTTAAATGAAAATAAATGCCATTATAATCTTTAAAGTAGTAAAAATAGTTGTACTTTTTCAGCAGGAGAGAGGCTTGAACTCCGGTCTCCCACGCGCCACAACACACACTTCATGACTTACGCCCCTTGAGGTACTGACCCGCACATGCAGGCTATTTGTATTGAGTGTAAATAGACACTCCGTACATTTAACTGCGTTTACTAACTGATTGTATTACACAATTTCTGTACACAAACATCTGCTTGCTGCAAGTTTTATTTGACCTTTTCCTAACCATCTGCGTTGAGTAATATAACTGTGTTTCTGCATTACAGTATTCGAGTCCTACTATATAAGTATTATTATTGGTTATTTTTTTGTGGTAACAGGCAAAAAGTTACTTTAGACCACACAGCGCAGACATCGCGTTACTTCTCATGCGTTAGGCGAGGCGACGATTGTCAAACGCTCCATATCGCACGTCATTGGTGACGGCCTTTTCACACGGCAAAGTGCGCGACGATCGACACGACTGATTGCTTCGTTTGCAATGCAGATGCGCAAACCACACCTCATATCTAACGAGCTGGCGATTTAAATCAGACGTGTTAAACTAAAGAGACACAAAATATGCAGAGCGGGGGTCGCGAGGACCAGGATTGAGAACCGCTGCATTAGGAAATGTTGTTGGCATTAAAGTATTAAAAACTTCTTATACATTTTACAATTTAGGCCTGTTGTATGATAATACGGAGCCGTGGAAGGGACATTGGTGAAAATAAAAAATCAGAAGACGTTTCAAGTGTGCACGTGATAGTTTCACTCTTATTTATATTATACAGACATGAACAAGGCCACCGGGATTCTTCCCTTACATAATAGACTATGCAGTAATAGTAGGCACCTAAGCTGTGTGATGAATTTAGCCTTTTAAAAGTTACTGTCTTCATGCATTATAAAGGCCTTTTGTATGCATAACAGGCACACACTAACGTGAGCACGCACAAAGGTTCTCGTGTGCACGCGAAACGTTTCTCGTGAACAGGATAAACATTTTGCGTGCGCACGTGAAACTATCGCGTGCGAACTAGAAACCTCTTCTGATTTTTTATTTTCACCAATGTCCCTTCGACGGCTTCGCATGATACTGTATTTAGGTGAAAACACATCTCTCCATGAACTCTCTGGAGTCGCTTTAGATAAAAGCATCTGATGTAAATGTAAAATGTAGATATGAAAATAAGATTAAGATAGCAGTATTAAAAAAAATATGTGATGTCGAATGTCAATGTATGTTTTTTTCTGTATCTTACTGTAGCTGTAAGGTTCAACTTACCTTTTTTATATAGGGATTCTAACAATTTTCACTCTTACAAAGCAGCATTACATAAGCAATGTATAAAAATCAATTAAAGTTATATACCTGAAAACATTAGTTTCTACAACAACATTCTACAGAAATTAACTGTTTTTACATTTTACAAGTTTTTACTGCGTATACAATGCACTATGGGTAACACAAAGTATTACAGTTATTATTAGTATTCATTTCACCTGTAAGTCAATATACAGGTTATAGGTATTGTTACTGTAGCTCGTGCATTTTTACAGTAATAAATTGTGATAGGGCATTATGGGATTGGGCGGGGTGCATTAACGTTTGAAATCTCATGGACTGGAGCAACGGAAAAGGAACGAACTCGAGTCAGGATTGTTGGTAAGTTCTCTAAAATGATGTCAATAAAATACTATGCTTTTTATACTACCTTATAAAGTCATAGTCATTGTGTGGTATAAGCGTTTGCCATTTTAAAAGAACAATTCATAAAATTAGCCCATATAGTCAGCCATCGTGACAGGTAGTGAACTGTAACGTTAGAGTTAATGTCGTCGCTTACATTGTTATTCTAAACGATACGTTTGGATATTTAGAGCATATCATTAACTTGAGTTCTTGTTCCAGGAGCAAGGCAACAGTGCGACAGGTCATATAGCTGCTGAACGTGGTGTGACCTGTTTGAGACGACCCTGAACGAACGTTAAAAGGTGAATAACACACCAACAAAATACATCATATTGTGCATTTAAACAATAAATAAGGATAGTTAACTGCCGCTTAGTTTGCCTTACATAGACGATAGCGACCTTTTTACCGGACTTGTGAAACAAAAGTAGATTATAATTACGCATTTGCAATCAGTTTAGCAATTAAGATGTTACGAGAATAAAGCTGAAATGTTACGAGAATAAAGTCGAAATGTTACGAGAATAAATTTGAAATGTTACGAGAAAAAAGTTGAAATGTAACGAGAATAAACTCGACGTAATACGTACTTTGTTTACGTGAAAGTTGTAGTTTAACTGTTTAAGTTATGTTTAAGCATGTCATCTGAACCAGTGAGTTAGTTCTTAGTTCATGTCTGATTTTTTCTTCTGAATAAATTCAGTTTCCTACATAACCGCTGCAGTGTCCTTTTACTAATTATAACTCCGTGATGATGCGCCAAAAGACAAAGAATTTCCTTATTGCTAAATCCTATTCTAAAGTAGGATTTAACCAAATCCTCCACAGCCATTGTTTCTAGCAATTCTTTGATTTTTCTCAAAATATTACGAGTTTATTCTCGTATTACTATGACTTTATTCTCGTAACATTTAGACTTTTAATCTCGTAACATTTAGACTTTATTCTCAAAATCTTTTTTTTACGTGGCACCAGAACGCTGTCGTATATTTCATATTCAGCTGCTGCCAAGATCTTTTTATTGCAGAAGGATAGCACCTACATGAGAGCAAGAGAGAGAGCGAGAGAGTTAAATATAATTCCCATTTTCACAGTTTCAACAAAATAAATATAAAAGTGATTGACAAACTTGCGCATTAACACGTGAAGCAATTTTCTCCCACGCCAACTCTTTCTTTTGCTGCTGCGGCTGTGTTGCTCTTTTTTCTGAATATGTGCTCATATCCACCGTACACTTGTAACAGTACCTTCAATTCAATTGGCGAGAAATGAACAGAGCGCATTAGTGCATTTTAACACGCTGGAGCTTAATTAGCCGTTGCTCTGAATCATTTTGGATATTTTTCTGTTAGACCAACGCGCCATTTCGACTGAAGGACTTGTAAAGTAAGTTACGTTTTAAATAACTTGCCGGCTGGAGAGGTCTCGGAAGGCCGGACGGGACCGGCGGGAGAGGCTCCGGGGTGAGGTGAGATGGGTTGCTCAACGCGTGTTTGGATGGGCTTGGATGACCAACCTCACCCAGGATGGTCTCGTCCCACACTGGGGCGAGATTCCATTATCCACTGGATGAGGCTGATAAACTCCCAAACGGGTCTGTCCCTAAACTCGGGCACCAGACACTGAGGGGAGTCATCATCCAACCCCATCACAAAGCACGCGTTCAGGGAGCGATCGTCCCAACCCACCTTCTGGCTGAGCTCCAGGAAGTCCTCCACGTATCTCTCCAGAGGACGACCATCCTGGCTGAGGTGATATCTCAAATTGTCCTCTGGAGAGACGTTGAGCCGCAAGTAATCCATACCTTTTTTGGGGTCTAGTATTCTTTCACGTGTCGCGGATAGGAGATAGCGCCCAAACCAAGGGCATTCCAAATTATATACTTTAATATAAAACAAAAGGCAAACAGGGGAACAGGAACAGGAACAGAGACACACGGCACAATAAACACACGCAGCATAAACAATACTAGACCAGGGGCCTGTACCATGATAGTAGTTGAACAAACTCTGGGTTACAGGATTGGTTTTGAGTCGACAAAACCAAATTGATGCAATCAGGCTTTATTGGTACCATGACGCAGCTCATGAACTTTCTCTGTCAACTCAAGCTTTGATCCTTAAGCTATGATTACTCCACGCGCGCGTGCACATAAAACAGTGACGTCGGCACTGAACAACCAATCGCGTTCAATATGGATAGAGCGAGAGCGATGTATTTTTCCGCGCAGGAGCAAAACATTATTCTTCAAAAATATGAAGAATATAGAAGTGTTTTTCAAGCACGCAGTAACACTGTATCTGCTGCCAAAGCAAGAGAACAATGTTGGAGGAAAATTGCTGATTGCGTTAATGCGTAAGTTAAACAATTAATGTAAAATTAATTAGGCTTTATAAAAAATATATTCAATGCTAAAATGAAAATATGTGTATTTGTGGCGATACATCCATACATTAATGCATAGTCTACATACATACATACATACATACATACGTATGTATGTAAAATGTGAATGTATAGGCTAAGCTATTACATCCTAAGAAAGATTGATATTCATTGATTTTTAGATGCAACCCCAACACCAAACGTTCCTGGCAGCAGATCAAGACAAAATATAAGAATATAATTCAAAGTGGTGAGTATTTACCACAACCTTTTATTATTTTTGTGAACATTTAGTCACAAACGCTTGTTTGCAGCAAACAGAAAAAAGTGTGAAATGAGGAAAACTGGGGGAGGGCCACCTCCTCAAGATTACACTGTGGCGGAGGAGATGGCGCTGAGTAATAATAAGGGGCGGCCGATTATGGATGGGATTGGAAGTGCTGTACAGTCTGACCCTGGTGCTGGCTCCTCTAAGCAAGTGACACTGGGTATGTGTGTGCAATGCATTACTAATGTTTTAAAAAGAGTTAAATATGGCTGACTCTGTTCTGCAGTAGAGGGAAATACAGTGTCTCTGTTGAAGCCAGCACACATGCACACAGTCTCCTGCACAGAGGTCAGAATGCAGAAGACAGAACACAATGAACATAACCTGCTTTATAACAGTTATGCTGTACATTGGCCTTTTATTTATTAGGGTGAACCAAATGATGAAGACACTCTGTCTGTGTGTTCTGAGAAAGTTGCTGAGGTGAATGCACTGGGCTTTTTATTATGGCACACATTTCAATGTCATAATTAAGTGACTGGCCCTTACACATCTCTTTTACTGTAGGATTTTTCACAACCTGCCCCAGAAACTGAAGCCTCTACCTCAATGGGCTACAGAAGGAATGTGAACAAGGTAATGCTTTAAACCTTTGACATAAATTACAGTCAGTCCTATGTTTGTAGAAAGTCATGCCACTGTTTGTGGTTTGATCAACCTCCAGAAAACGTGTAATGATTGTTTGTGGTGGAATTGTTTCAGGTGGAAACAGACTCGGTCAGGGCCCTTTACAAAAGGAGTCTGGAACTAGACTGTTCACTGAAGGAGCTGGACTGTGAGCTGAGGAGGCTCCAAATTAAAAAAATTAAATTGGAGATCAAACAGCTGGAAAAAACTGATCTCAGTATGTGAACTTTTTTTAACCAAGTAACCCTTTAGTATGAACACTTTGATTGTTTATTAATGTAATTTTCTCTTGCTCTCTTTCTTCCTCCACATGACCAATAAAACAGTTTGAGACCTATCTGCAGTGTCAGTGTGCTTTTATTAAGTAAAATATTGTGTTGTGATTGAATCTCTGACAGCTGCGCCAGCTGGGTGGTCAAGTGTGATGGGGTCAATTTCATCCGGGAGAAGCTGGTTTTGTGGTGGTTCTCGCTCCTTTCTGATAGTGGCTATATTGTGCAGAATGGCACATGCAGCCACTATCTGTGATGCCCGCTCTGGTGACACTCTTAAACGCCTAAGGCAGTTGAAACGTGCCTTTAGGATGCCAAAGGTCATCTCGATCTTGACCCTGGTTTTACTGAGGGCCACATTGAAGCGGTTTTGTGGCCCTGTCTGAGGGTCAGGATAGGGGGTTAGCAAAAACCTCTGGCATGCATAACCTCTATCTCCTACCAACAGGCCATCAAAAAGCCCTGTCATAGAACAGAAAATGGGAAAATTGTATAAGTTTTGCTATTAAATTTTAAACTTTAAAGTGTACTGTTCCAAATTTTACTTGCCTTCCTCAAAGCGCTGACACAAAATAGACTCACGGAATATGCGTGAGTCATGCACTGAGCCAGGCCATTTGGAATCCAAGCTTGTGATCATGCATTCATGATCACAAGTCATCTGCAGATGAAATGTACAATAAATAATTGTCCTATCTGTTAGTTACTATTTATTTAAAGATTGATCTCAATGCAAATACAAATAATTTCACATAGGCTGTACAGTAGCCCTACCTGAACATTAAGGCTGTGAAAGGACTTTCTGTTCACATAATCTGCTTCATGTTCTCCTAGCGCTGTGGAGATTGCAACATGTGTGCAGTCTATTGCTCCTATGACTCTAGGGAATCCTATCATAGAAATGAAAAATATATATTTCAAACCATTCCTAACAGGTACCGCATACTATTGTATAATAGATTTCTGAGTGTGAAATATGAGCATTCAAAAATATTAGCGTGAAAGGTTAAGTTTGTTCATGTGATGTCACCCTATCAAGATATCTTACCGGCAATTTTATAAAAGCCCTCTTTTATGGACATGGTGGATAAATGTCCAGGGAACACAATGAAGCTATTTATGTACCCCTGCAGAGCGAGGACCACCTTGCGAATGGTTCGACAGACCGTGTTTTTCCCTAGATTCTCTGAATCACCGACCACGTACAAGTATGTACCACTTGCAAAAAAACGCAACGCAATACATACCATTTGCGGTACAGTAAGGGCATGGCTTCTACGAGTCACATTTGTTATGTGCGGCTCAAGAAGTTCGCAAAGATAAGACATTCCTTCCGCGGAAAATCTGTATCTTTCGTACAAGTAACTATCAGGAAAGTCAAGGGGATTTTGTCTGTCCCTAAAAACTCTTTCTCTACGAAGTGCTCGTCTAACAATTTGCGCGGAGATGTCCACAGGATTTGGGAGAAAAGGTGAAGCCATTGCAACAGAGAACAGCCGCTGGGAACCTATATGTTTCTTTGCTCACAGCTGATTGGTCAAACTTCAGTCTGAGATCTCTAATCTAGATCATAGCCTGCTCCGGAGCAGGTTAGCCATGCAGCGTAAGTTACCATGGCGATGAACACCGATTAAAGCTGAGTTACTTTCATGGTACCTAAAACCCAGGGTTGGAGCAAAGTAATCCTAAACTTACCTGGCTAGCCACCTAAACCGGCTTCATGGTACAGGCCCCAGGACTACAATCAATGGGGAGAAGTTAAATACCACAGATAATGAGGGATCAACAGGTGCTGGGGATAAACTAATTAACTAATAATGAAATTAACCAGGGGAGGAAAAAAACAAACAAAACATACAACAACTGTGACATGTAAACATTGAAATAAGCAGTTAAGACATGAATAATCATATTCTGTCAAAGCCAGATAAAAACTTAGGTCTGTTTAACTGGTTGCATTTTTCGCAATCCACCAGGGGGCATAGGGCATAGAAAACGGATGAGCATTCGCTTTTAGATAGAATGCATCGTTTGTTGCCAAAGAGACAGAAAAACTAATTTTCTTAACCCTCTGGACACTTCGATTAGGGGTCACACTTGAAAACAATACATTTTTTTTAATGTTTACAAGAATTTTTCAATTAATGCATTACTTTAGTTTCAAACATAGACCAGGCTATTAAAATCCTTAAAACGTGTAGTGGCATGTGTAATAGAGTTACCACTAGGTTCCAGTATAGTCCTCTATAGTGAAGTTTGTGAATTCCCAAGTTGTTCTGATATGACTTTGGATTTATGAATTTGAATGTAAATGTGGAATATCTCTAAAAGTTTTTTGTCAATTTCTTGTCAACTTTTGGATATTTTTGGTTTGATGACCATTAACATTTTGTTATAAAGGGAACACATAGAAAGCCTTTTTATTACCTATTATTTGATTATAAAGATATCTAACAAAATAAGGATTGAATAGTGATAAATCAAACACTTTATACAAACATTTTGCAATGAATTGTTATTTCATCAGTTTATGGGCCTCTTCATTTAAGGGTCATACTTGATATTTTTTCTATTATTGCATTATTTCAGGTTAAAACGGATACCAGCCCTTTAAATAAATTTTTTGAAAAGCAAATCCCATCTGGTTGTAAAAAAGCCAAAACTTGTGTGATGGCATGGTGTGACTTCCAGGTTCCTGTGTGTGGGTGGGTGCATGTTAGATACTCTTTTGTATTTTTTTTCTCTTTTATAGAACATATTCTCTGATCTATGCTCTATTGCAGCCTTACCAGTTCTTTTTTTTTGAGTGTGTGTGTTTTTGTGTGCGTAGGTGACTGTTGGAAACTCTTGATATTTATGTGTCACCCCTTGATTGCTGTGCACTTTTTATCAGCACATTGGCTGATTTGTAGTTTGTACCAACAAAAGTTTCTCGGAGTTTTTATTTATTATTTCCGCTTCATTTCCTATGTCGGTCATTTTTGACCGCAAAGGTGCGAAGTGTGACCACTTTTTGTGACCGTTTCAACAGTATGAATCATGTCCATAATTTGTTTGTGTGTTCACAGAGCTAATATGACAAAAATAATCAATTGTTAATTTATTCCAAAGACGCTAAGATTTACATTTCAAAAGTTCAAGTTCAATTTTATTTATATGACACATTTAAAAGTTCTTCACAATGTCCAAAGGCAATCATTCACAAGCAACAGCAATACACCATACACCAATAACACCAATCTCCTTTAATCCACATTTGTGACGCAAAACAGGGTGTTGGTGATCCCCTAACAATCTGATGTCACATTGTTTACGCCTGCCCATGACCGCTGACAGACTTCGTCTTATGAGCGCTTAGGTCCACCTTCAGGCAGAGACATGCTGTCAGTCATTTTCAGGCAAGAGCAGATGTAGCCACTAGCCATCGATAAAAATGTCTAAGAAACAACAGCTGTTGTTGGTCTGAATCACAAAAACGAGACGTGGACTAGTACACCCGCGTATCTACATCACTATAGATAGTCCCCACCAACGTTTTGCTGAGACTGACGCGAAAACGTATTTCTCCTCCCCCAAACACTGTCGCTCGTTCGTGATGCGTGTGTATCATGTCTAGAACCTGTGTTCTACGGTGTGAAACTAAGTCCGTCTTATTTCGACTAACAAAGGAAGAACTTCTGAGGGAAAAATGGTTACAATTAATTTTTCAAACGATACCTAAGGAGTATAACCCCAGTGTTTAACTGTGCGCGCGTCATTTCACCGAAGATTGGTTTAATAATCTTGGCGCGTTCACTGCAGGGTATGTGAAACGACTATCCTTGAAAAAGGGGGCAATACCAACTCTATTTGGACCTGTTAGCTCCACCGAATGATAACCTGTTAGTGTGAATATTCATTTTTGTCTTAACATCAAGAAATATTTTTGTACCTTAGTCTGTGTTTAGCTAATGCAAATAACGCTAACATTAGCATGTAACGTTATTTCTGGGGTGTTTATCCGGCTATTATAACATATATTATATACAGTTTGTTTATCCGGCTATTAACTTTGCATTTTGACCCATTTGCCGCAGGTGCACCTTTTAGATATATTTGGGTGATACTACAATAATTTTTCATAACGTCGACTTTCTGAAATGATCTATATACCATTACAACGCACAGTTACGACGAAATAATATAATTATTAACGTATTTACAGTATTTTAAGAAAAAAATAGTATTTTATTTCATTGATGAGCAAGAGCACAACATGCATGTTGTCACACTGGGAGTTTTTATGACATGAGTTGTCACTTGCCACTGACAAACATCCTTCTGATGCTTTCTTGTCAGACTCGGGCTCAAATTGGTACGGTAAAATTGCCGCCATCTCTAGCTACACATAAAATATACATGACATCCAACCACATGTAAACCGTAATCCTGTAATGATGGAAGTGGGGTTCCATTTGCGACAAATGATGAACGCGTTTGACCCATAACAACAGACTACACCATCTGACCATCACGACACAAGGTTAGCGGGTAGGTGGGGCCTAGACGGATGAATTGCGGAACGAATCTCTTGAGAGTCAGTCTAGAAGTAAGTTAATAATGACTGCCTATTATTACGACATTATAGTGTTTAAACACATTGTATGTACATAAACTTATTGTTGGACACTCCATAAATCAAAGTAGGGCCTAAAAAGCTATATGCTAGGTACACTTTACAGTAGGCCCGGAGGAGACCTTTCTAACGGGCCCAGGTTCGTCCTGGTGCGACCTTACGGGCCAGAGTTATAATGATTGAAAATCCTGGGCGGGACAATGATGACTTGGCGTTCGGGAAGAATTTAACCAACATTAATCTCAGTATAGCATGAGTTTCGCCAAAAAAAAAAGATTTGAAGAGTGGATCAGTACCAGCTGTTCGAAATCAAGCTTCATCACCAGAAGAAGTAAGTATAACACATCGTTTTTAAATCCCCTTTCTTAAAAATTTAGTTTAACATGTTAGCGGCTGTTGTTTACATATTCGCGGCTAAACCTGAGACATGGTCCAAAGCCAGGTGTTATGTTAGGGGTGTCCAATGTCGGTCCTAGAGGGCCACAGTCCTGCAGAGTTTGCATTTACATCTGCAATACATAGTTTCCTCATCTGCAATACGTCTCTGAGACATCTGAACGTCTGTAATACGTCTGCTAAAGATCTGGAGATCTGCTGCCTAAAAACATATAATAAACATCTTAGAATGAGCAGCTTTTTTCACGAAAGAAAGCATTTCTCTTATGTTTTATGTGCGAAAATACTTAGTTATATGTACAATATTCTTCCTAAATCAGTCCGCTCAACCACGTCTCTCACAACATTAAAAAAACTACTTAAAACCCATTTCTTCTGTGAATACTTGACAGAAAAAACGAAGAAAAAAACACTAGTCAACAGGTCTAAATTTTGTTGAAACTAGTAACGTTGTATTAGCGCCAATTGTATTATTGCTCCTGTAGGACATATCGTTTATTGCTCCCTGAACTCTCTGTAAGTGCCTTTGGATATAAGCGTCTGCTAAATAACTAAAGGTAAATGTAATCCAGGCTATTATCTTGTCCAGATTAGACTAGTTCTACTGGCTGGACTCCCAGCTTGCATAACCAAACCTCTACAGATGATCCAGAAAACAGCGACAAGAGTGGTCTTCAATGAACCGAAGAGAGCACATGTCACTCCTCTCTTCATTAGGTTACGTTAAGTCCCTATAGTCGCATCAAATGCATAGCTCTGCTCTTGGCCAACAAGACCACCACTGGTTCGCCACCCACATATCTTCACTTGCTAATACAGACGTATGTACCCTTCAGATCCCTATGCTCTGCAAATGACTGAGATCTTGTGTTGCCATCCCAGAAAGGGGAAAAAATCACTCTTACGTACCTTCTCTGGATCTGTTCCACATTTGATGATCTGCCTGCTGCTACAAGATCAGCAAATTCTGTAGCCATCTTTAAGAATCAGCTGAAAACAGGTAGCATAGTCAACACCTGACCGATAAGTACTGAATTCTATTTCTTTACTATTCTATATATCCTTAATAAAAATGTTGCTTTGTGTAGCAGAGCAGTAAAGAGGCAGATGGCCAACAATCACAGCAATCATCCTGACAGCTCATAAGCAGTCCAGCCACCTGACCACTATTCTCTCGGAAATCTCGCAACATCCCGACTCCACACCACAAGCCCGATTTTACCACAGCACCGGGGGTTACGAACCAGGTCCGGGCACACACCAAGCCTGGGAACCTCTCCCCGGTCAAGGGGCAGGTGCTCCAAGTTCGGGGAGGATCATGGAGCCCTCGCCCGGGACAGCACGCCAAACACGCATACTTATCATTCCCAGTTCATTAGGGGCAAGGCGAACTCTTGAACCTGACTACGCCACCCCACAAAATGGGGGATTATCCCCAATCTGGTCACACAGGTTCAGTCCCAAATAATTGTTCATTAAATCCTTATTCTTGAAATACATTAAATGCCAAAATGTAATTCAAGTTTGGCTGCTCGCATACCAGCACTTACACACAGATAAGAAACCTCTTAATAATTGGTGGAATGAAACAGCTGGGAAATTACAAAACTATAAAAAATAAAAATAAAACAGCACTCAGGCTGAACCCATAATTGCAACAAAAGAGTGTAGCCCGCTCCTCCAAACACCCTGTCACAGAATCACCAGTTTCCCAATGCACTCTCCAGCAACAATCACGAACCACCAGAGTACTAATCATTGTCACCTGTCCCTCATCAATGCTCCCAATTATATAAACTGCACTCAGTCAAGCAGTATTTGTCTGGGCTCGTTTGGACATACCATGCTACTGTGTCTTGTTCTTACTCCCCTGACTACTCGGATACATACTGGAATATGAATTATCATCCTGATTGTTTTACTTACTTCATTGTCCTCATATGAGAATCTACAGAGAAGGAAAGTGTCTCACCTTAACTATATCAGTGAGTGTCATTGTGTATGTGTGGAGCTACACCTTATATCATCTGCATTTAAGTTAATTACCTACCTTTGTTTAATAAATACTTACCTGTGCTTAACTCCGTCTCCTCTGGTCTTTGGTACCTTAACAGAAGACCAGACCAAACAGAACCATGAGCATTTCTTCCACGGATCCCTTCGAGGAGCTGGTCGACGGTCTCTGGGCGGCATTTTTATGCACCCCCACTACACTAGTCACTGCACCGACTCAAGCTACCGTTGTCGCAGGTCCGATAGCTAACCCGGCCCCCTATTCTGGTCTGGCGGAGGAATGTAAAGGTTTTCTTCTTCGATGCTCGCTAATCTTCACAATGCAACCTAACCATTTCCCCACAGACCCAGGAAAGATAGCATTCATTGCTTCACTACTCAAATGAAAAGCATTACGGTGGGCGAAATCAATCTGGCATCAGAACGGGACATGTATATGAACCATCACTGAATTCATGGAATACATTCAAGAGGATTTCAGAATACCCTCAGGTGATTCTAAACTCTGTGACACTCTTTATAATCTTAAACAGGGAAAGATGGCTGCTGATAAAAACCATCACAACCCTAGGTTTTTATTTAACACCGTGGCTAAATTAACAAAAAATAAGTCGTCAGCGACGTCCGATTCTAATTATCAGCATAACAGTGATGAATTTATGAACTACTTCACTTGTAAAATCCAAGATATAAGAGAAAAAATTATAACAATGCAACCTGTAGTGAAACCCACTGAACAAACTAACTACAGCACCCCTAAGGAGAAATTGCAATTATTTTCTACCTTAGATCACGATGAATTGTCTAAAATCATTAGATCATCTATATCAACAACATGCATGCTAGACCCTATACCTACAAAACTACTGAAAGAAATGCTCCCAGAAATCATAGATCGTCTTCTTAGTATTATTAACTCATCTCTGACATTAGGACATGTGCATGAAGCATTTAAGGTGGCTGTTATAAGGCCTCTTTAAAAAAAAAACTCGACCCTAAAGAACTAGGGAATTATAGGCCTATATCGAATTTACCTTTTATATCTAAAGTTCTGGAAAAAGTAGTTTCAACTCAATTATGCTCCTTCCTCCAAAGGAATGACATTAATGATGAATTCCAGTCTGGATTTCGAGCATGTCACAGTACAGAGACTGCTTTGATCAGAGTTACAAATGATCTGCTTTTAACGTCTGACCGTGGCTGTATTTCGTTATTGGTGCTGCTAGACCTCAGTGCTGCATTTGACACCATTGACCACAGCATACTTCTACATAGACTCGAAAATTATGTCGGCATTAACGGAATAGCATTGAAATGGTTTAAGTCTTATATATCCGACCGTTTTCAATTTGTAGCAATAAACAATGAGGTGTCCCGCAAATCACAAGTCCAGAACGGTGTACCACAGGGCTCAGTCTTTGGGCCTCTGCTCTTCGCATTATACATGCTACCTCTAGGAGATATAATAAAGCGACACGGAATTAGCTTTCACTGTTATGCTGATGATACTCAACTTTATATTTCCTCGAAGCCTCATGAAACCGAGCAGGATTGCATAGTTGACTTAAAAAACTGGATAAGTAACAATTTTTTACTACTGAACTCGGACAAAACAGAAGTGTTACTTACTGGAGTCAAAACCGCTATACGTAACAACCAAGAATACTGCTTAACGATTGACGGATGCTCCATAAAATCCTCGTCATCAGCTAAGAATCTTGGCGTTGTATTCGATAGTACTCTGTCATTTGAAAGCCATGACGCAAACACCTGTAAAGTTGCATTTTTCCATCTTAAGAATATATCTAAACTACGTCATATGCTGTCACTGTCAGATGCAGAAAAATGAATTCATGCATTAATGACATCAAGACTAGATTACTGTAATGCACTTCTAGGTGGTTGCCCTGCAGGCCTATTACAAAAACTGCAACTGGTTCAAAGCGCGGCAGCACGAGTTCTTACACGTACAAAAAAGTATGAGCATACAAGCCCGGTTCTGTCAACCTTGCACTGGTTACCTATAAAGCATCGCATTAACTTTAAGATCTTGGTTAATACCTATAAAGCCCTACATGGTCTAGCGCCGCAGTATTTGAATGAACTTCTATTGTATTACAGACCTCCTCGTACATTGCGCTCTCAGGCGTCCTGTCAGTTGGTAATACCTAGAATTTCAAAATCAAGTGCAGGTGGTAGATCCTTTTCTTATCTAGCGCCTAATCTTGTGCCTTAAATCTGCCTGGCCGAGGGGCTGCTTTAGAATTCAGAAATTAGACATAATTAATATTGCATGTAAGAATTTATAGTCCGTTTAATATTTGACCTGAGGTTCTCTCTCCTTTATCGCCAATGTGTGCTTTCACTGTGTGTGTGCGAGTGTGTTTGTGTGTGCTTGTGTGTGTTTGTGTGTGTGTGCGTCTATGTCAATGTGTGTTAGTATGTTTGCATATTGTTTGTGTGGAGCATTTGTATGTCTGTCTTTTGTTGTTTTCACCTTTTTCTTGTTTTTACAGGTGTATGCTTTTAGTTGTTTTACTTGTATTCAATGTGTCTCATGTACAGCTGCTTTGTAACAATGAAAATTGTAAAAAGCGTTATATAAATAAAGTTGAGTTTAGTTGAGTTGATAATTACTCCTTGAAGTTTCGTATGCCAGCGACTGGAATGAACACGCCCTTCTGACTGTCTACCGCAATAGTCTCAAATCCGAACTCCGGTTACAACTATTGGCATATGATGACACCATGGGTCTGGAGCAATTTATTCAACTTTCGATCCGAACAGAAAATCGTCTTCAGAACTGTAATGATTGAGTTAAAGGACCCCTCACATCAACTCTCCTCCGCCAGCCAGAACCGTCTTCTCAAGAACCATAGGCTATGCAAGTGGATACCACCGATGGCGGCTGACCCAGGGGCTGTGTCTGTTTTGTTCTTCAGATGGATCCAAGGATCTTGGTGAGTGCGGTTCAACCCGAATCTCAAAGATACACTCCTCTAACCACAAAAGTAATGCTCCATATAATTGATACCTCTGTTTTTGTCACAGCTCTGTTACGGTTTGAGTGTTTTATGGGTTTTTGTCCACTAGATGGGGAAGTCGGTTGATCTCTCCTTTAGCAGGAATGAATGGAACAGGAGTGGAGCATTACCTGTGATTATCTCTGGCTTAAGAAGGGGTGTTTGGAGAAGCGATTTTGACCAGTCGATCCGTGTTCTTGGTCCTCTTCAGTCTATTTAGTTAATTAGTTCCTTATTCTTTCTTTATATATTTTCTCTATCGTTCATATTGAATTGTTTATTTGTTAAAACTTAAGTCCATGTGTGGCATCTCCTTGATTATGTAACTTCAACTAGAGCCAGGTGATTGTAACAGCCCTCATCGACTTGCCGGTCAGCCGGCAACTTTCTCTCCGCCCAGTTCAGCTCTAACCTTTCTGTCTGTCTCTCGATATTGTGTCAAGCCGAAAGATGGGGTTCCTATGTAAAACTCTACAACGCTGTATCGTGTCACAATCTCTAGCGAAGCGACTGTAGCAGGCCTGGGCGTGTCAGGCTTTCGAGAGTCTGTAACCTTCCAGTGTGATGGTCGGGGGTCCCAGTGCTTTCTTGGAGAAAGATAGGTACGGCCCTGACCGGTAACCTTTCACAGACGGAGGCCTTAGCTCTCTACTGGCAAGAGGCTGTCCGGATCGGTTTACACTGGGTAGGCGCGACTTCCTTAATTAGGGATGCGCTGCAGAGGACACTCCCTGCACGGGGGGAGGAATATTTTGTGATAGTTCATATGTTCTCCCGGCCTAAAGGGGGAAGGCTGCTCCGCCCAACCCATCCACTGGGGGTGCTTGCTTAGTGATGGATGGAATGCCTGTTCTTAACCAGTGGTTGGGTAGAAGAGAGGTAGATAGCACACTGACCCAGCCTGCTGGAGGGTAAAAGGTGCTTTCGCATGCATACGCAATGCAATGATTTTGCCACGTATGACGTGGGCTGACACCGGGTTTACGCAGAGGTTGTAAAATCCCGTGTGGAGTGAACCCGCACTGCCAATGGGCACGGGAGATCCTGTGATCGGTATGCCGCCGTGACGGCATTCACGATCCAGTGCGCGGTCCTCCAAAACAGACAAAGAGCTGGTCAGTGCGCCTGAAGATCTGCGTGTGGTCCAAGTTAGGCGCAGTGCGCGGACTGGACACAACACGAATTAGGTTGGGTCTTCCTCACTGATGGGGAGCGCCTGCAAGTTCACCACTTGGTCCCGGAAGGGAGTCGTGCGAACTTTGGGCACTATCCGGGCCCGGTCTCAAGATAACATGAGAGTTGCCAGGGCCGAATTCAAGGAAGTCCGGAGACACATAGAATACTTGAAGGTCCCCTACTCTCTTGAAGGAAGCAAGCGCCATCAGGATGGCCGTTTTGCTCGTAAGGTGAGGAAGATCGGACCTTCTGAGGGGCTTAAAGGGGGGCCCAGAGAGACTCGCCAGGACCACATTAAGGTCCCTAGAGGGTATGGAGCAGAGACGAGGTGGATTCAGCCTTCTCGCGCCCCTTAGGAATATGGTGACATTCCATCAACCGAGTCGTGACGAGTGGCGATAGCGGTTACAAACACTTACAGTTTGGAGGGGGAGAGGTTAGTCTCGAGTCTCTTTTGTAAGAAGGACAACACGATGCCGATCGAGCACCTCCGAAGAAGCTGAGAGAGATTGGACTGGGAGACTTGGCAGTGGAGAGACAGCCGACCACTACTTACGGACGGAGTTCTAAGAGAAGGATTCCGAGACTTCTATGTTCTGAGTGATTGTAAGTTATTTTGTATAGTGAAGCAACGTCTGGTAAAAAACAATAAAATATTGAATCTTGTCTCCCAGTCACCCCGACCCCGCCTCCTTTCTTCCCACAATTTACGAACCTTTCTACAGTCTGAAAACCAATAAAATCATCTTTAACGAAGAGGCACGCTCTTAACGCAGCAATTCTATATATGTATTGGAATACTTGCAATCTCGGTGTTGGACCAACATCCGTATGCGTGTGGATGTAAATCTTGAATGGTTTGAATGCATACCTGCCCTGCCCCCAGATGGTCTGCGGGCCAATGCCATGAAATGGATAAGATAGTCCCAAACTTTTCAAAGCAGTCCACGGCCTTATTGCTCTAACAGGGTGGTGGAAACGGTTTCGAGAACGCTGCGCGGGGAAGACCCCAGATTTTTCGGGGGTCCGACGCCGGGGTCAACCGAAGAGGAGACCGCCCTGAGCCAACCCAGGGGTGAAGGTGCGCCACCCCCCCGCTGAAGGGAGTCCGTTAGGGAGGCTCACAACCTGAGTTTCCAGTTCCTGGTTCCTGATTGTATCGCTGCCGCCGGCTAGTTTGTATCCTCTGACACTTGCTTCACCTCACATTTGTTCTTGGTCTTAATATTAGTGTATTTTACTATCGTTACCTATCACTGTCGTTGCCAAATTATTTATAACTTTATATTCTAAACCTATATTAATTGAAACGTAACGCCGCTAGCATATTAGCGTGTAAGCTTGCCTTCTGTTTACACTTTGGAATATCCTTTCCCCCTATTTGTCTTGTTTGCTAACTGTTTCTCTTTTTAAGCGTATATACTAAGACTCATCAAGCAACCTTGGTAAGTTAGGATTGCACTTCATAACCGGTGAGTCATGGCTTCTATTCCATTAGTTGTTACTTGCACCTCATGTCATATGTTTAGCTTAGCCTTCTCTGTCAGCGGCGAGGGTTTTACATGTGATAAATGCAGGGAAGTAGTTAGGCTGACGGAGAAGATCTTAGAATTAGAGTCTCGCATCCAATCTCTATTTGAGGATAATAAGAGTGTTAGGACCGTAGAAAACATTTTGGATGCGAGCAATGTTGGCGCACACAGCTCGGTTCCGGTTGAAAATCCCCTGCAGCTGGGAAACTTTGTGAAGACAAAACATCACTCAACCGTTCCGATTAAAGTCTCGAACAGGTTTGCCCCGCTCAGTGACGCACCGACTGAGAAACCTGCTGTAAGTGCCCTAGTGATCTTTGATTCTATTGTCCGGAACGTTAAAATAGAGACACCAGCCACCATAGTCAAATGTTTACCGGGAGCCAGAGCGCCTGACATCAAGTCAAATTTAAATGTGCTGGCTAAGGCTAATCAGAAATTTAGTAAGATTGTTATTCACGTCGGCACAAATGATGTTAGACTCCGTCAATCAGAGATCAATAAAGATAATATTAAAGAGGTGTGTGAGCTCGCAAGCACTATGTCAGACACTGTAATATTCTCTGGCCCCCTCACTGCTTACCGTGGTGATGAGATTTATAGCAGATTATCATCACTAAATGGCTGGTTGTCTGAGTGGTGCCTGCAGAATAATATAGATTTTATAAATAACTGGAAGAGTTTTGAGGGGAGACCTGACCTGTTGAAACGATATGGTCTCCATCCCTCCTGGGATGGGGTTTCCCTCCTCTCTAGTAATTTGGCACACAGTCTTAATAATGCTAAAGGCTGACTACCTAGGGCCCAGGAAGGAGACAGAATGGCTTAACCAACTGTCTGCTTGCTGTCTCACATTACAGAATACACAAAATATACAACATGTAATAATCCCTTCTTACAATCAACATAAAATATATGTGTCTGTCCCCCGGATTAGCAAACATAAAATATTGCGTAAACCTCTTGAAAGTGATTTAATAAACGTTTAACAAATCAAACATTAACAAAATATAGATAATCAACTGTTACGACTCGGATTGCTTAATATTAGATCTCTCTCAAATAAAGCACTTGTTGTTAACGATATGATAACCGATCATAAAATAGACCTGCTCTGTTTGACAGAAACATGGCTAAAGCCAGATGATTATATTACTCTAAATGAATCCGTTCCCCAAGATTATTACTATAAACACGAGCCTCGTCTAAAAGGTAGAGTGTTGCTACACTTTACAATAATTATTTTAATCATCTCTCAGAAGTCTCATTTTAAATACAACTCTTTTGAAGTCATGGTACTTCCCGTATCAACACCTAATACTAAGGACAAAACATTTTAAAAGTTCTTATCAGAACTAGTACTGGCCGCAGATAGAGTCCTTGTCGTTGGTGACTTTAACATCCATGTAGACAATGATACAGATCCCTTGGCAATGGCTTTCAAAGACACTCTTAACTCCATGGGCGTTAGTCAACATGTGTCAGTACCAACTCACTTTCGTAATCATACTTTAGATTTAATACTTTCTTACGGTATAAATGTGGACGATGTTAAAATCGTTCAGCAGACTGAAGACATTATCTGATATTATGTTTGGTTCACTGGCCTACGGCTACAAATCAAACTCCTTGTTACGAATATACCAAAGATGTGTTTCTCGATAATCTGCCTGAATTGTCTTAAATATCTAGCATGAATAAAAACGTTGATGATCTTGACATTACTATTGAAAATTTTAACTCTACCTTCTCGGAAACATTAGACTCAGTTGCTCCTCTGCGTTTAAAGAAGATTCAAAATGGCAGCCCAACACCGTGGTATAATGAACACACTCAGGTTCTAAAGAAAGCGTCCCGGAAAATGGAGCGCAACTTTAAGAAAACTAATTTAGAGGTATTTCGTATAGCATGGAAGGATAGTACTCGAAAATACAGGAATGCCATAAAAACGTCATCACTAATAGAGGAAAACCATCACAACCCTAGGTTTTTATTTAACACAGCAAGCAGACAGTTTTGTTAATTGCTAAATTAACAAAAATAAGTCGTCAGTGACTTCAGATTCTGATTATCAGCATAACAGTGATGAATTTATGAACTACTTCACTAGTAAAATCCAAGATATTAGAGAAAAAATTATAACAATGCAAACAGAAGTGATACCCGCTGAACAAACTAACTACAGCACCCCTAAGGAGAAATTGCAATTATTTTCTACAGTAGATCACGATGAACTGTCTAAAAGCATTAGATCACCTAAATCAACAACAAGCATGCTAGACCCTATACCTAAAAAACTACTGAAAGAAATGCTCCCAGAAGTTATAGATCCTCTTCTTAGTATTATTAACTCATCTTTGACATTAGGATAGTGTCTAAAGCATTTAAGGTGGCTGTTATAAGGCCCTTTGTCAAAAAAAAAAAACTCGACCGAAAGAACTAGGGAATTACAGGCCTATATCGAATTTACCTGTTATATCTAAAGTTCTGGAAAAAGTAGTTTCAACTATGCTCCTTCCTCCAAAGGAATGAAATTAATGAAGAATTCCAGTCTGGATTTCGAGCATGTCTCAGTACAGAGACTGCTTTGATTAGAGTTACAAATGATCTGCTTTTAGCGTCTGACCGTAGCTGTATTTCGTCATTGGTGCTGCTAGACCTTAGTGCTGCATTTGACTCTATTGACCACAGCATACTTCTACATAGTCTCGAAAATACATCGGCATTAACGGAATAGCATTCAAATTGTTTAAGTCTTATTTATCCGACCGTTTTCAATAAACAATGAGGTGTCCCGCAAATCGCAAGTCCAGTACGGTGTACCACAGGGCTCAGTCTTGGGGCCTCTGCTCTTCGCATTATACATGCTACCTCTAGAAGATATAATAAAGTGATACGGAATTAGCTTTCACTGTTATGCTGATGATACTCAACTTTATATTTCCTCGAAGCCTCATGAAACCCAGGAGTTCCATCGAATAAAGGATTGCATAGTTGACTTAAAAAACTGGATGAGTAACAAATTTTTACTACTGAACTCGGACAACACAGAAGTGTTACTTACTGGACCAGAAACGGCCATACATAACAACCAAGAATACTGCTTAACGTTTGACGGATGCTCAATAAAATCCTCATCGTCAGCTAAGAATCTTGGCGTTGTATTCGATAGTACTCTGTCATTTGAAAGCCATGTCGCCAACACCTGTAAAATTGCGTTTTTCCATTTTAAGAATAATTCTAAACTACGTCATATGCTGTCACTGTCAGATGCAGAGAAATTAATTCATGCATTCATGACATCAAGACTAGATTACTGTAATTCACTTCTAGGTGGTTGCCCTGCAGGCCTATTACAAAAACTGAACTGGTTCAAAACACAGCAGCTCGAGTTCGTACACGTACAAAAAGTATGAACATATAACCCTGGTTCTGTCAACCTTGCACTGGTTACCTATAAAGCATCGCATTAACTTTAAGATCTTGCTTATTACCTTTAAAGCCATACATGGTCTAACGACGCAGTATTTGAATGAACTTCTATTGTATTACAGACCTCCACGTACATTACGCTCTCAGGCGTCCTGTCAGTTGGTAACACCTAGAATTTCCAAATCAAGTGCAGGTGGTAGATTCTTTTCTTAGCTAGCGCCTAAACTTTGGAATATTCTTCCCTGCACTGTCCGGGAGGCAGACACACTCTGTCAGTTTAAATCTAGATTTAAGACGCATTTTTTTAATCTTGCATACACTACACTTCCATAATATTAATCCTCAGAGGATTTAGGGTGCATTATTTAGATCAACCGGAACCAGGAACACATCCAACAACAAATGATGTACTTGTTGCATCAAAGAGTGCGGAACAGTACTCTACTCTCAGCCAGTCTTGTCTCTTTGTTCCAAGGTTAGCGCAGGATGCCGTTCATGCCCAGCCCTGATGGCAGAGCTGAGAATGGGAAGCGGTGACCTGACGAGAGGTAAGAGGATAGAGCTGGATAAAGGACGCGGCAACTTGACTTTGATTTCCCTACAACATTTCAAATGCTATTAGATTGTAAATGATAATCTTAAATCTATCATTTACCTTATTAAGTTTTTATTTTTTTATTTAGCCTTGTTGTGCAAGCACTGTTGAGCTTGTGCAGAGGCCACAGCTTTTGCCAGAGGGGAACTGGAATCCCCTGGTTGGGCCTGGGTTCTCCTGAGGTTTTTTTTCTCGATTGGAGTTTTGGGTTCCTCACCACCGTTTGCATATTGTTTTGCACTATCTGCCTGGCCGTGGGGGCTGCTTTAGAATTCAGAAGTTAAACATAATTAATATTGCATCTAAGAATTTAAAGTACGTTTAATATTTGACCTGTGGTTCTCTCTCCTTTATCGCCAATGTGTGCTTTCACTGTGCATGTGTGAGAGTGTGTTTGTGTGTGTGTGCGTCTCTGTCAATGTGTGTAAGTATTTATGCATATTGTGTTTTTGGAGCATTTGTATGTCTGTCTTTTGTTGTTTTCACCTTTTTCTTGTTTTTAAAGGTATATGCCTTTAGTTGTTTTACTTGTATTCAATGTGTCTCATGTACAGCTGCTTTTTCACAATGAAAATTGTAAAAAGCGCTATATAAATAAAGTTGAGTTGAGTTCATTGAAGACCACTCTTGTTGCTAGATTCTGGATCATCTGTAGAAGTTTGGTCGTGCTAGCAGGAAGTCCAGCTAGTAGCGCATTGCAATAGTCCAGTCTGGACAGAACAAGAGCCTGGACTAGGACCTGCGTAGCATGCTTGGATATGAAAGGTCTACATACCCAATTTTTTTATGTCTGTGAGATTTTTTTCAGCAATAATTAGCTTCTTTTCTTTTTTCAAATGAGACCAACCGTAACCCTGTATTCCAAAGAAAACATGATATACCACCATTTTAGTTCCAACATGCGTTTTCATGTGTAGGCTCAAAAAGGGCTCAGACAATTAACAAACTGCATGTGAATCCGATTCTTGTCTGGTTTCTCCTCCCATTGTTTCACCAGCAATGATGCACATCCAAGTGGCCAAAGTTCACCAATTTATATACCCCGGAACTCAAGCGAAATAAATGAATTTAGCTGACCACCCAGGCATACGTGATTCACCCTGTTACATTTGTATACTGTGGTGGGCTATATGAGACCACTTTTACTGCACTGATGGTTTTTGATGTCATTTATGCTGTTCCAATTTCTTCTTTGCTTATCTCATATGTAAGTCAAGTGTATAAAAGCATCTACTAAATGACTAAACATAAATGTTTTGTTGCAGACGTGATGCAGATGACTTAAACCCTTGTAGCGATTTTATGCATGTTAAATTAAGGATGAGTTTACTCAACAAATAAGATTCTCCACCAGATCTATCAAGATCAAACATATATGAAAGGAGTTATTTAAAACGTCAATTTCAGTCAAGGAATTAGTTTAGCTCAAAGGGAAAATATGTATCATAATCGTCATTACACATACATATTTTACAATTCTGATTAGCAATAGTGATAAAAATCCTATATGTATTCGTCCAGCAAATGCATCAATGATTTATACACTAACGTTATCTCATGACCATAAGTAACGTGACTTTACCAAACAGAATTAAGTGCAGCGGTAGCATAGATCGAAACACAGTTGAAGTGACCAAGTTTGTGAGCGTGAACATAGAGAACCAATCACAAATGCCTTTATGGGTTTTTATTAAACTCTACTCTACATGGTAAACATAATGACAACAAACAAATACATGAAACACAAATGCGCTAGGAAGCGCAGAGAGAGTGAGAGAGAGAGAGAGAGAGAGAGGGCAAGGCAAGGCAACGATTTCTAAACATCATTAAAATCATCTTTAACAAAGAGGCACAGACTAAACGTTTCTATAGAAACGGAATACTTGCAAAGCTCTGTGCTGGATGTACTCGTATGCGTTTGGAGTGATGGCAATGTTCAGATGATTTCAGAATGCGGTCCTGTTGAAAGTTGCGGTCCTGCTGGAAGTTGCGTCCATGTTGAAAGTCGCGGGCCTCGGCCCTCATGACCGGCCGCATGGCTCGTCGAGGTGTGCGTGGCAGCCGAGTCCATTGTTCCTTCTCCAGTTAGGGAAGAATTACCTCACCTCCCCCCTTCGATAGGGGGAGGTGAGAGGAAAGGTCCAACGATGCAACTGATTCAGGAAGAGGGCCAAGGAGAAGAGACAAGGAGAAGAGACGAAACTGTGTCCTGGTCGACATTTAACTTCATGAAGGGCATGCCCTCAGAGTTTGAGTCGGCCAATTATGCTTTGAAGCTAAGGAGTCGTAAATGTCCTACAGAGGAACCAAATGGTTATCACACTATCGGTGCGAGTTCAAAACGCAAAACCAGACCCCATGGACCCAGGTCTGCTATGGTCTTTTCTCACAATGATCCAGTCACTACACCCTTGTCTTGAAGAATATTTGTAGATTTAAGAATCACAAAAAGTCTTTGCTGTAACACATGTTCACCTCCAACCAATTTCATACACAAAAATCTATATTGGTACGCTAATATGACATATTTCCATATGTGTGTTGGTGGCCTTCTCTCAAAATTGCACTACTCTTCCATTGTGTGATGCCGTGTTCATGGTGTTTCCTGTCACTGTCTCCACGTCACGTTTACTGCACATGAACACTCACTTAAACATTTTAGGTATTGCTTAATCAAAACAACCCAACTGCAGAATAGAATGCACAATAAAAATAAACATGATTTCTGAATAAAAAAACGATCTGTTTTTACATATTATCTCTTCAGTTTTAGATCAGCCTGGTCCTTAAAAAATTCAAGTATTAAATCAATCTAAATTTCCATATAATTAAATGTCGGTGTCAGTTCAACACTGTTAGATACCAGATTTTAAAGGTGTCAAAAGTGAGATTGATTAAATGTAGTACATTTATTTATATATAGTAACAAGAGAATATATATTTAGTATTTAATGATATATAAAAAAAGCATTTATTTTAATCTTTTCTAATACATTTGAAAATATTTCAGAATACTTTATTGAATAACTGGCTTAAGATGCATGTCATTCTATAAAGTTATGTAGAAATCATTGTGTCAATATAGCAGTTGTGGGCCTTTCCCCACCTACTCCATGCCAGGCCCTGCTTACAGTCAGCATGCCCAGCAGTACACATCTGTAATATTACGGATTAATCCAAGTCGTTATAGCTGATAAATAAGCAAAGTAGCACCACTCTTCGCCTCACCCCTTCTGCTGGTGTTTGGGCTGTGACATCCTGTGCAGATCAGTTCACATTCAAAACCTCAAGAGAAGACATGTGGCCCACGCCTCAGACTAAATTCGATCTACATTTGTACATGAGTGTGACGTGTCTGGTGCTAGAAATTAACATTCTGAATACTACACGCTGTAATAGATAAGATTTTTTCCCATAGAGGAATAGTTTACTCTAATTAAAAGTCAGAGTACTTTGACTGAAACGGTTTTGTTAACTTGATTTGGAACATTTGATGATTCATGTTCAAGGAGATGTCAAATGACATGGTGATAAAATATCATCAATATTATAGGTCCGACACTTCATTTTCAAACCTGTCTAAATATGTTAGTTTATCAGCAGACCCTAAGTTCACCTGAACATACCTTGCGTTGGTATAATGATTTGTCAAATGTTGTCAAATAACACATGTTTCTATAAATAGGCCATATTTACAGCTTATGAAGACAGATGTGGTTCGCATAGTGTAGATTTTAAAATAAAATAATGTAATGTGTTAATTGTAACATATTGTACCATGTAGAATATTTAGAGTAAACAGAAAACGCAGCATATTCATGCCCAAGTAGGCAATGTTGGACGGCGGAGAGGGTAAACATCTCCGTCCCTTAGTAATTTGACCATCAGGCCATTGCTTTCAAACGAGCATCATAAATGCGAGTAGCATGTTAATGCAGTGCCCACATGTACTTTTAGCATATAAGGAACACGAATGCCGTCCTAAGGACAATATAGTTTATACCTGACAATTGACCAGATCATAATCTCTAGTCCTGCTCCACTTCATACATTTCCGCTTATCAGGCCCTTTGAGGTTGATAATGTACAGGGTCTGGCCAAAAATGTGGGTTCCTGAGCTCTGGGCTCATACAATTATCTATGATAATACGATTTTGCTAGAAAACATTACTTTTCTCCGTTTTAGACTTCCATCCGCGTTTCTGCGTTTCGTCAAAAAATGTATGGGTCTAACAGCAGTTTTTTTCAGGTAAATTAGTCGTTTTGGGACATTCTTTATCATGTGGAATATTATATTTTGCAATCCTCATTCAATTCTTTTCAATTTTCAACTTAACATCAACTTCAAAGAGCCCATGGGATAAAAACAATAACAAGTATATCATTTGCCATAGAGCATTTGAAATATAACCTATTCTATTAGAAGTTTTGACGGGACAGGTTTTTTTGGCCTGATTAATTAGAAAAATAAATAGCCTTTTAGCAGCAAATATTCAAGGAAACTTTACCAGTGCAAAGAAAAATGTACTGCTTTAATGTTTTTATTTTTTTGCTGCAGATCCTGGATATCTTGATCAGATAGATAGCATCATGGATTCTTGCAAATGTCAACAGATAAAAAACAAAACCTGACTGTTCCTTGTAGGAAGTCATCAAAGGGGCCGAGGCTTAATATTTCACTAGGACAATGACCTGAAAACAAATATCACACTTAAAACAAAATGGGTCACTGAGCACTGGAGGGCAGTTAACTTTGAAAGTGGGATGCAATGGTGTTTTTTGCATTCTGACTTATTTACAATGTTAAACGTGCTGGTTGCCCCCGATCCAGCCCGCCTGTATCAGATACCATTGAGTATAAAGGGGGATAGCTATAAGGCCTTGGTGGATACAGGGTGTAACCAAACCTCAATCCACCAACGACTGATTCAATCCCTGACAGGGGATACGAGTCGCATGGTCAGGGTATGGTGCGTGCACAGGGACGTGGTGAACTACCCCTTAGTGTCGTTGACAATAGAGTTCCGGGGACGAAAGCATAGAGTGGAGGTGGCGATAAACCCAAACCTCAGACATCCGCTAATTCTGGGGATGAATGCTTGGCCAAAGTTTTCGGTTTTATTAGGACAATTTTATTAGGGCAATTACGGATGTTTCTTGGGGGAGCCGAGGGTAACGGAAGGGGGCCATCTTGCGGGTGGGAGAAGCTGAGCCGGGACCACAGGGATCTGACTCAGGGGAACGGATTGGCATAGAGCGACTACAGCTCTCTCGGTGCAACGATTTTACCCTGGAACAGTCTTACGATGAGTCGCTCAAACGTGCGTTTGATCAGGTCCGTACCTTTGACGGACCGCTTCTCCACCCTGCACAATCGCTCGTCTATCCTTATTTTGCCATTTTAAATGATCGGTTGTATCGATTGACTTAAGTTACTCAAACCGAAAAAGATACAACCCAGTTAGTCGTACCAAACAGCCGTTGGGAAATGCTTTTCCAGACAGCTCACTGTAATCCAATGGAAGGACACTTAGGTCAAACGGCAACATTAAACCATCTAATGGCCCGATTCTTTTGGCCGGGCATTCATAAGAACGTTCGTAGGTGGTGCGCGTCTCGTCCTGAATCTCAGTTGGTAAACCCACCGACCACTCCAAAAGCATCGTTGTGCCCTCTTCCTCTTGTTCAGGTCCCATTCGAGAGATGGTATGGACCTGATCGGGCCATTAGAAAGTTCAGCACGAGGGCATCGCTTCGCATTGGTCATATTGGATTATGCGACGTGATACCCCGAGGCAGTGGCTCTCAACAGTATTTCCGCGAAAAGCATAACGGACACGTTGTTTCAAATCATCTCCCGTGTGGGAATCCCGTAGGAGGTTCTCACGGATCAATGCACGGAATCAAGTCATGGACCCTCCACGAAATATATGGGTTGTTGGGAATTAAAGCGATTCGTACCAGCGTTCATCACCCACAAACGGACGGGCTGGTCGAACGTCTTAATCACACGTTGAAGGCAATGATCTGTAAGATCGTACACGAAGACGGGAAAACTTGGGATCGGTAGCTGGAATCCCTGTCATTTGCTGAGCGTAAGGTCCCCCAAGCCTCCACTGGGTTTTCCCCCTTCAAGCTTCTCCATGGACGTCGGCCCTGTGGGGTGTTGGACGTCCTAAGGGAAGCATGGGAGGAAGGACAAAAATCTAATTCAGTATGTCCTCAACATGCTGGGGCAGCTTTCAATGGAAAATTTGCTACAGGCCCAGGACAGACAAAGCCGACAATATAACAGGGGTGCCAGATAGCGCAAATTTGCACCGGGAGATAAAGTTTTTGTATTGCTCCCCACCTCAAGCTCAAAGTTACTCGCCAAGTGGCAAGGGCCCTTTGAGGTCACACGGCGAATACGCAATCTCAATTATGAGGAGGTACGATCGGACAGGAGCTGGGGCACATCAAATGTATCACCTCAACCTCCTGAAAAAATGGAGTGAGGCGAACCCGGTGATGCTGGCGACTTTAGTGAGTAGAGAGGAGGATCTAGGGCCAGAAGTGAGCAACAAAACCCAATTTCTTGCTCTGGCCCAGGGGGGGAGATCACCTTCTCACCCTTTCAGCTCACCGATGTTGCCAGGTTGCAAGCAGATTTCGCAGATGTGTTCTCGCCCCTGCCCGGCCGCACTAATCTCATCGAGCACCATATTGAGATGAAGCCTGACACGTTAGTTCGCTGTCGGCCGTATAGGTTACCTGAGCACAGAGAAAGGTGGTTCAGGAAGAATTAATAGCGATGCTAGAGATGGGGGTAATTGAGGAGTCAAGTAGTGATTGGGCCAGCCCGATAGTTTTGGTTCCTAAAACCGACGGCTCTGTTTCATTCTGCGTGGACTACAGAAAGATGAATGCTGTGTCGAAATTTGAATAGATGACATCATCATCTATAGCAACGACTGGAAGTGACACAAGCAACTCTTAAGGGCGGTTTTGAGTTCGCTCAGAGGAGCTGGGCTGACAGCTCACCCAAAGAAATGTGCAATTGGGCGTGTGGAGGTAAGGTATCTGGGCTTCTACTTGGGTTACGGTCAGGTGCGTCCCCAAATTGATAAGACTGAAGTGTATCGGGCCATCCACCGAAGGTCCAGCACCTCCGCATAGCACCGTGAGGAAGAGCCTCTCAGCTGGGCTGAGGACTGAGCGACAGCGCGTCGGGGAACCGGACCAGATGTTTTTTACTTTTTTCCTCTCTCCCCTCTATCATCCCTGTCGCGCCGGTTGCTTCCGTCTCCATTTTCTCGTCTCAACTCAACTTTATTTATATAGCGCTTTTTACAATTTTCATTGTTACAAAGCAGCTGTACATGAAACACATTGAATACAAGTAAAAAACTAAAGGCATATACCTGTAAAAACAAGAAAAAGGTGAAAACAACAAAGACAGACATACAAATGCTCCACACACACAATATGCAAACATACATACACACACACATTGACATAGACGCACACACACACACAGTGAAAGCACACATTGGCGATAAAGGAGAAAGAACCACAGGTCAAATATTAAACGGACTATAAATTCTTATATGCAATATTAATTATGTCTAATTTCTGAATTCTGAAGCAGCCCCCCCGGCCGGGCAGATAGTGCAAAACAATATGCAAACGGTGGTGAGGAACCCAAAACTCCCATCGAGAAAAAAAACCTCAGGAGAACCCAGGCCCAACCAGGGGATTCCAGTTCCCCTCTGGCAAAAGCTGCTGCCTCTGCGCAAGCTCAACAGTGCTTGCACAACAAGGCTTAATAAAAATAAAAATGATAGATTTAAGATTATCATTAACAATCTAATAACATTTGAAATGTTGTAGGAAAATCAAAGTTGTCGCGTCCTTTATCCAGCTCTATCCTCTTAGCTCTTGTCAGGTCACCGCTTCCCATTCTCAGCTCTGCCATCAGGTCTGGGCATGAACTGCATCCTGCGGTAACCTTGGAACAAAGAGACAAGACTGGATGAGAGTAGAGTACTTTTCTGCACTGTTTGATGCAACAAGTACATCATTTGTTGTTGGATGTGTTCCTGGCTCCGGTTGATCTAAATAATGCAGCCTAAATCCTCTGAGGATTAGTATTATGGAGGTGAAGTGTATGCAAGATTAAAAAGATGAGTCTTTAGTCTAGATTTAAACTGACAGAGTGTGTCTGCCTCCCGGACCGTGCAGGGAAGAATAATCCAAAGTTTAGGCGCTAAATAAGAAAAGGATCTACCACCTGCACTTGATTTTGAAATTCTAGGTATTACCAACTGACAGGACGCCTGAGAGCGTAATGTACATGGAGGTCTGTAATACAATAGAAGTTCATTCAAATACTGCGGCGCTAGACCATGTAGGGCTTTATAGGTAATAAGCAAGATCTTAGGTAACGAGTGCAAGGTTGACAGAACCGGGGTTATATGCTCATATTTTTTTGTACGTGTAAGAACTCAAGCTGCCGCGTTTTGAACAAGTTGCAGTTTCTGTAATAGGCCTGCAGGGCATCCACCTAGAAGTGCATTACAACAATCTAGTCTTGATGTTATGAATGCATGAATTAATTTCTCTGCATCTGACAGTGACAGCATATGACGTAGTTTAGATATATTCTTAAGATGGAAAAATGCAATTTTACAGGTGTTGGCGACATGGCTTTCAAATGACAGAGTACTATCGAATACAACGGCAAGATTCTTAGCTGATGACGAGGATTTTATGGAGCATCTGTCAATCGTTAAGCAGTATTCTTGGTTGTTACGTATAGCGGTTTTCGGTCCAGTAAGTAACACTTCTGTTTTGTCCGAGTTTAGTAGTAAAAAATTGTTACTCATCCACATTTTTAAGTCAACTATGCAATCCTTTATTCGATGAAACTGCTGGGTTTCATGAGGCTTCGAGGAAATATAAAGTTGAGTATCATCAGCATAACAGTGAAAGCTAATTCCGTGTCGCTTTATTATATCTCCAAGAGGTAGCATGTATAATGCGAAGAGCAGAGGCCCCAAAAACTGAGCCCTGTGGTACACCGTACTGGACTTGTGATTTGCGGGACACCTCATTGTTTATTGCTACAAATTGAAAACGGTCAGATAAATAAGACTTAAACCATTTCAATGCTATTCCGTTAATGCCGACGTAATTTTCGAGTCTATGTAGAAGTATGCTGTGGTCAATGGTGTCAAATGCAGCACTGAGGTCTAGCAGCACCAATAACGAAATACAGCCACGGTCAGACGCTAAAAGCAGATCATTTGTAACTCTGATCAAAGCAGTCTCTGTACTGTGACATGCTCGAAATCCAGACTGGAATTCATCATTAATGTCATTCCTTTGGAGGAAGGAGCATAATTGAGTTGAAACTACTTTTTCCAGAACTTTAGATATAAATGGTAAATTCGATATAGGCCTGTAATTCCCTAGTTCTTTAGGGTCGAGTTTTTTTTTTTTTAAAGAGGCCTTATAACAGCCACCTTAAATGCTTTAGGCACATGTCCTAATGTCAGAGATGAGTTAATAATACTAAGAAGAGGATCTATAATTTCTGGGAGCATTTCTTTCAGTAGTTTTGTAGGTATAGGGTCTAGCATGCATGTTGTTGATTTAGATGATCTAATGATTTTAGACAGTTCATCGTGATCTACTGTAGAAAATAATTGCAATTTCTCCTTAGGGGTGCTGTAGTTAGTTTGTTCGGCGGGTTTCACTACAGGTTGCATTGTTATAATTTTTTCTCTTACATCTTGGATTTTACTAGTGAACTAGTTCATAAATTCATCACTGTTATGCTGATAATCAGAATCGGACGTCACTGACGACTTATTTTTTGTTAATTTAGCCACGGTGTTAAATAAAAACCTAGGGTTGTGATGGTTTTCCTCTATTAGTGATGAAAAGTAGGCGGATCTAGACGTTTTTATGGCATTCCTGTATTTTCGAGTACTATCCTTCCATGCTATACGAAAGACCTCTAAATTAGTTTTCTTAAAGTTGCGCTCCATTTTCCGGGACGCTTTCTTTAGAGTCTGAGTGTGTTCATTATACCACGGTGTTGGGCTGCTATTTTTAATTTTCTTTAAACGCTGAGGAGCAACTATGTCTAATATTTCCGAGAAGGTAGAGTTAAAATTTTCAATAGTAGTGTCAAAATCGTCAACGTTTTTACACATGCTAGATATTTTAGACAATTCAGGCAGATTATCGAGAAACGCATCTTTGGTAGTTGAAGTAATCGTTCTACCATATTTGTAACAAGGAGTTTGATTTGCAGCCATAGGCCATTGAAGCAAACATAATATCAGACAATGATCCGAAATGTCTTCACTCTGCTGAAGGATTTTAACATCGTCCACATTTATACCATAAGAAAGTATTAAATCTAAATTATGATTACGAAGGTGAGTGGGTCCTGACACATGTTGACTAACGCCCATGGAGTTAAGAGTGTCTTTGAAAGCCATGCCCAAGGCATCTGTATCATTGTCTACATGGATATTAAAGTCACCGATTACAAGGACTCTATCTGCGGCCAGTACTAGTTCTGATAAGAACCCACCAAAATCTTTAATAAAATCTGTGTGGTGCCCTGGAGGCCTATATACAATAGCTAGAATAAAATTTAAAAATGTTTTGTCCTTAGTATTAGGTGTCGATACGTGAAGTACCATGACTTCAAAAGAATTGTATTTAAAATTAGACTTCTGAGAGATGATAAAATAATTATTGTAAAGTGCAGCGACACCTCCCCCTCTACCTTTTAGGCGAGGCTCGTGTTTATAGTAATAATCTTGAGGAACGGATTCATTTAGAGTAACATAATCATCTGGCTTTAGCCATGTTTCTGTCAAACAAAGCATGTCTATTTTATGATCGGTTATCATATCGTTTACAAAAAGTGCTTTATTTGAGAGAGATCTAATATTAAGCAATCAGAGTCGTAACAGTTGATTATCTGTATTTTGTTCATGTTTAATTTGTTTAACGTTTATTAAATTACTTTCAAGAGGTTTACGCAATATCTTGTGTTTGCTTATCCGGGGGACAGACACAGTCTCTATTTTATGTTGTTTGTAAGAAGGGATTATTACATGTTGCATATTTTGTGTATTCTGTAACGCGAGACGGCAAGCAGACAGCCATTCTGTCTCCTTCCTGACCTGGGCCCTAGGTAGTCAGACTTTAGCATTATTAAGACTGTGTGCAAAATTTCTAGAGAGGAGGGAAACCCCATCCCAGGAGGGATGGAGACCATCTCGTTTCAACAGGTCAGGTCTGCCCTCAAAACTCTTCCAGTTATTTATAAAATCTATATTATTCTGCAGGCACCACTCAGACAACCAGCCATTTAGTGATGATAATCTGCTATAAATCTCATCACCACGGTAAGCAGTGAGGGGGCCAGAGAATATTACAGTGTCTGACATCGTTTTTGCGAGCTCACACACCTCTTTAATATTATCTTTAGTGATCTCCGATTGACGGAGTCTAACATCATTTGTGCCGACGTGAATAACAATCTTACTGATATTACGATTAGTGTGGTGTTCTGTGTAAGCCTCTAGAGGGAGCGCTAGGATGGAAGTGAGGAGAGTAGCACATGTGTGGGGAATAAAGAAAGTTACCCTGAGTTCGACACGGAGTGTATTTACTTTTATTTGACATTCCACATATTGGCGACGAGGATGGCTTTGAGTCTGAGCCAACCTGCCCCGTTCCTGCAAACACCGGGTGAACCACCGATTCCATTCACAGCGTGGATCAAAACTTTCGACAATTTCTTGCTGGCCGTGGGCGAGGAGCTGCTTAATGCTAGGAAGCGCGCTCTTCTGATACACTGCCTGGGAACCGAAGGGCAAAGATTGTTCTACACCCTGAACGTGAGTGATCAGGGAGACGATACATACACTTCTGCTTTGAGTGCAATACGGGATTTTTTTGCCCCTAAAGTTAATGTGGTTGCTGAACGTTACCGCTTTCGCCAACGGAGCCAACGCGTGGGCGAGACTACAGACCAGTATGTTGCTACACTACGTGAACTGTCTGCCACCTGCGAATTCGGCGCGATGGAGGACGAGATGATACGCGATCAGCTGGTCGAAAAAACTAATTCAGCTCGCATCAGAGAACGGCTGCTGCTGGAAGTGCCACTTGACCTTAAGAAAGCCGTGACTGTCGCCCGGCAAATTGAAACTGCTACAGCGGAGGCTAAAGCAATGACCGCGTCATCCGACAACTCAGTACAAGCAGTTCAACAACATAACAGGTTCCGACGGAGCAAAAGTAAAGTCAACGTCTCACGTGGACCTCCAAAATTTACCCGTGCACGTACTTGTTACCGCTGCGGATCTGAGCAGCACGCAGCTAATTTTCCTGGATGCCCTGCTAAGGATGCAGTGTGCAGGAACTGAAACAAAACAGGACATTTTGCAAAGATATGTCGAGGAAACAAACGGGTGAGTGAAATTACGGTACCTGAAGTGACTGTGTTAAATATTGAACATTCTGCTCGTGACTGGGGAAAAATAATGTGTACAGTACAGATATGTGTAAGCACAGGACAGACACGGGACATTCAGTTAATGGTGGACACGGGATCAGCAGTGTCCATATTGCCAATGTCCATTTACACTGGATCTTTCAGTCAAGCACCCCTTTCCCCACCGAAACTCAGTCTAGGTAGCTTTGGTGGCGATGCAATTGAAGTGAAAGGATGCCTGCAAGCCCGTATCTCACATGGAGGTCATTGCACTACCACAGACTTATACATTGTACAAAAGGGATCCGCTGTGCTGGGCGGAGACCTCGTTACTGGACTGTGTTTACAAATTTGTGATGGTCAGGTCAGTACAGACCAGTGCACACATCCTGTCTCAGCTATGGATGCAAAATCGGAAAACTGGCTGGGATGTGCAAGAGGATTTGTACATCGTGTCCAGGTTCGGCCTGGCAGTCAGCCGGTGCAGCAGAAACTGAGGCGGTTACCTTTCTCAATTCGCAATGAGGTGTCCAAGGAATTACAGAAGCTCGTACAACAGGATGTAATTGAGCCGGTGGATGCCTCTGAGTGGGTCTCCCCAATAGTTGTCACTAGAAAAAAAGATGGGGGGATTCGGCTCTGCGTCGACTTGCGTGAGCCTAATAAGGCAGTGGTAGTGGACAGTTTTCCTCTTCCGCATATGGAGGAAATGTTTGCAAACCTGTGTGGAGCAACAGTGTTTTCCACATTAGACCTCCAAAGTGCATATCACCAGGTAACGTTGCATGAGGACAGTCGAAGTCTTACTGCGTTTATTACGCATGATGGATTATTTCGTTTCAAAAGGGTTCCATATGGACTGGCCTCAAACCCAAGCTGCTTCCAGAGGATGATGTCTGAAATCCTTAAAGGTCAGTCTGGAGCTCATTGTTACTTGGATGACATCATGGTCGCAGGAGCAACACTCAAGGAACATGACGAAAATTTGCAAGCTGTGCTGCAGCGAATCAATGACGCAGGCCTCAAATTGAACATGACAAAGTGCCACTTCAGAAAAGCAGAATTGTCATTCCTCGGGCACACCCTGTCCGAGAAGGGATTACAGCATGATGCTTCCCATATCTCTGCAGTGTCCGATGCACCACCTCCTGTTGATGAGGTTAGTCTTCGTTCATTCCTGGGGCTCACATCATGGTATTCTAAATTCATACCAAATTACGCTACAGTGGTGGAGCCATTGCGTGTGCTTTTACGAGGCTCTAGTCCATTCGTTTGGTCACCTGAGGCTCAGGAGAGCTTTGAGACAGTTAAAGGGCTAATTGTGAATAGTGCTGCCCTTGCGCTTTTCAATCCAGAACTATTTACTATAGTCACGACAGATGCCTCAGACTATGGAATAGGAGGTGTTCTTACCCAGGTACATGCAGACAACATGGAGAGAACAGTGGCTTTTGCCTCACGCACTCTTACCGCAGCAGAACGGAAGTACTCCACAGTAGAAAAAGAGGCACTAGCATGTGTTTGGGCCACAGAGCGATGGAGGACCTACTTGTGGGGCCGACACTTCACACTGCGGACAGATCACAGCCCGCTGACCACCCTTTTGTCATCTAAGGGTCAAGGCAGAGCAGGTATGCGCATAGCAAGATGGTCAGCTAGGCTGATGGCTTTTACCTATGATATTCAGTACAAGCCAGGGCATGAGAACGTGACTGCAGATTGTTTATCTCGTTTACCACTCCCTAGTACTGAACCTAGTCTGGAACATGATTTGGAAGTCGTAGCTCTCACTTCTACACTCACGGCAATAACCAGCTCTGAGTTCAAAGAGGCATGTGATTCTTGTCCTATCCAAGCTGAGCTACGCAGACTGCTCGCCTCAAAATGGCCAAAGTGTGCACAGACACTGAATAATGCGTTAAAGCCGTATTTTCAAGTGCGGCATGAACTTTCACTCCAGGATGGTTGCATGGTGCGTGGAACCTCACGCCTACTGGTTCCAGAATGTGTCCAGCCCAAGCTCATCGCACTCGCACATGATACACATCAGGGCATTGTCAGGACAAAAAGGAGGCTGAGAGAGCTCTATTGGTGGCCTGGCATGGACAAACAAGTAGAAACAGCTGTCAAAGCTTGTGTCACTTGTCAGTTACATGACAAATCAGCTGTTATACATACCACACCACTTCAACCTGTGCCTTACCCTACTGACGCCTGGGAGAAAGTGGCCATAGACATCATGGGACCTTTTGACGCAGCACCTGCGGATTGTCGTTTTGTGATCACTCTGGTGGACTATTACAGTAAGTGGCCTGAGATAGCATTTGTCTCACATCCTACCACCCATGCTGTGACACGGTTCCTTTCTACAGTGTTTAGCAGGGAAGGAAACCCGAAAGAGTTGATTTCTGATCATGGAGTACAGTTCACTTCGCACGATTTCGAATTGTTCTTGCAAAACAGAGGAATCATACACAGGACATCATCTGTGTATTACCCAAGAGCAAATGGGGAAGTCGAACGTTTCAATCGCAGTTTAAAGGATAGTTTACAAACTGCTTTACTGGAAGGACGAGGGTGGAAGGAGTTCACCAAAGACTTTCTGCAGGCATACCGTGCGACGCCTCATGCCACAACAGAGTGCACACCAACAGAACTTTTGCATGGGAGAGCCATGTTAACCAAACTTAACGTCTCGGGTCTTTGCTTGCCACCTGCAGGCAGGTCGCTCACACCTCACCAGCTTGCTTCACACGTGAAAGAGAAACAGGAAAAAACTAAACAGTACAGTGACAGAAAACGCAATGCAAAACATGTTTCATTTCAGTGTGGATCGTATGTCCGTGTAAGGAAACCCGGAATTGTGCCAAAAACCCAGTTTAAATTTGGAAAACCCCTGAAGGTTGTGGGTAAGAAAGGACTATACACATATAAGCTGTCAGATGGACGATGCTGGAATGCATCCCACCTGGCACCTGCACTTGCTCCGTGCAGAGCAGATGAGCCCAGTGAACTGCCAGTGTTTGACTCTGGGAATGCTAATCCTGTAGGAGCTGAACAACCTGTAGTAGTTACAAGACCTGTTCGAAGCAGGCATGCACCTGCATGGACTCAGGATTATGTAATGTAAAGTGTGCTCATGCACTACTAGCACAATATATGTGTCCATATAGTATATGGAAAAGCACGTTCTTGTTGTTCTGAGAATATTGTGTCGAGTAGGTGATGTTTATACCAAGTGTTCGGAAATGGCATTACTGTACCAATATTTGTTCATAAGGGTTTGTTTGCTAATCATAGTATTGAGAGTTAAAGGGTGAAAAGAAAAAAAGTCAACAGTAACGTGTATCTTAACGGTTAACTAAGTGCACTGAGACTATGTATCTATAGCATGTTTGTTCTTAAGAGAGAGAGATATGTGGTGTTCTGTGTAAGCCTCTAGAGGGAGCGCCAGGATGGAAGTGAGGAGAGTAGCACATGTGTGGGGAATAAAGAAAGTTACCCTGAGTTCGACACGGAGTGTATTTACTTTTATTTGACATTCCACAATTAGTCTTAGCCAGCACATTTAAATTTGACTTGATGTCAGGCGATCTGGCTCCCGGTAAACATTTGACTACGGTGGCTGGTGCCTCTATGTTAATGTTGAGGACAAAAGAATCACCGATCACTAGGGCACTTTCAACAGGTTTCTCATTCGGTGCGTCACTGAGCGGGTCTCATCGGCGCATACCTACAGGAGATGCGGACAGCAAGACTGGCTCCCCGGGGGGGGAGCTAGCACAGTTTCGGGGCTACCCTCCGCCCTGTGAGGGGCAATGGAAGTATGTTGCGAGGAAGGCCGTGGGGCGGGGCCGGTGGCATGAGTGACAGTTGGAATAAGCTGTGCCGACACCGGTCCCGCATATCCCATGGAGGAGTTCGGGAGCATAAAAGGATGCCGGCGAGAGAGGAGCGGTCCCGGATATCTTTAAGTTTTTTATTTATTTTCTTGTGACTGCCAGTCGACCGTGAGGCGGCTACCTGCCTTTTACTTCCGTGTTGTTGTTTGTTTATTTTATTAAAACTTTATTTGAATGTTCGCCGGTTCCCGCCTCGTTCCTTCCCAACTTTTAACCGTATTACAATAACATAATGAGTGTTGGGAGTTCTATGGTCACACGATATATATAAACATTGAGGAATTGTAAAGACAAACATTTAGATATGAAAAATGGACAGGTTTGTATTGCATCAAGTCATGATACATTCAGATGTACAAATAGAAACAAAGCCTGAATTAAACTTACCTGTCTAACAATTACAGACTATTTTAAATGGCACTTGCGCCAACATATAACCTAGATATTTAGATATATTTAAAGGAAAGGACAGTTTCCTCACATAAATTCCTATTTGTTAGAGACGTTTCTCTGGTTTGCCTCAGATGTTAAGTTTTGAGACCACAAAACCTTAATCCAGGCAGCCCTGGAGACAGGTTTTGCAATGGTCTATTGATGATGGTATCAAGAAACCAGGACAAAAGGGAGTGAAGTGGGTTTCATAGCTCTTCTTTCAATGATTCCGACCATCCGGCTCATGCTAAATCCTCTTCATAACATTATCAACTCTTCAATTGATCTAGGATTATCTATAAATGTCCCAGGACCCTTTATAATGGCTGTCATTCAGCCTCTTATAAAAAAAACTTAGACCCCAATGAACTTGGAAGATAAAGACCGATTTTAAATCTCCCTAGCTTGTCTAAAATACTAGAAAAAGTAGTGTCTACTCAGTTATGCTCTTTCCTACAAAATAATGACATGTACAAAACATTTCAGTCAGGCTTTAGACCGCATCATAGCACTGAAACTATGCTCATAAAAATTGCAAACGACCTGCTTATAGCATTAGATAAAGGAAACATCTTACACCTAGTCCTGCTTGACCTTAGTGCTGCGTTCAGTACTGTAGACCCTAAATACTTTTAGGTTGCTTACACAATTATAACTGTATTCAGGGACAGGCATAACAATGGTTCAGATCTTACTTATCAGACAGTTATAAATGTATCCATTTAAATGGGAAATCGTCAAATCTAACGCAAGTAAATCATGGATTACCTTAGGGATCGGTTTTAGGCCACTTGCTTTTCTCCATATACATGCTGCCCCTAGGCAGCATTATTAGAAAACATGGAATTAGCTTACACTGTTATGCAGATGATATGAGCTATATATCTCATAATGACCCGATGATTCGTTCCAGCTATCCAAATTGGCAGAGTGCATTGAAGATATAAAACATTGGACGACAACTAATTTCCTTCTTTTATACTCTTAACAAAACAGAAATATTGCTTATCACACCAAAAACACGTGGACAGAATATCTCGGATTATAATTTACAAATTGAAGCCTGCACTGTTACTCCAACAAATACAGTTAAAGACCTAGGCATTATTTTAGACAACGACCTCTCATTTACAATTCACATCTTAAATGTCACAAAAACAGCCTTCTTCCACCTTAGAAATGTTGCCAAATTTAGAAATATTTAATTTGTGGCTGTCGCAGAAAAGCTTATTCATGCATTTGTGACCTCAAGACTTGACTATTGTAATGCTCTACTTAGTGGTTGTCCTGTATCATCAATGAACAAACTACAGTTAGATCAGAATGCAGCTGCCAGAGTTCTAACCAGGTCAAGAAAATACGATCACATAACCCAAATTTTATCTTTCCTTCACTGGCTATTTGGATACATTAAGTATCGTATGTATTTTAAAGTTCTTTTAATTACTTATAAAGCCTTACACGGTTTAGCCCCTACCTACATAACAGAGCTTCTATCACATTACAACCCATCTCGAAGTTCTCGAACACCTAGAATAAATAAATCCACCAAAGTTGGTAGAGCTTTCTCATACACAGCACTTAAACTCGGGAATTGTCATAATTCTGCCTCATCATGTCTTAGTCCTGTGGCAGAATCATGGCAGGATTCCCTGTTTAATGTGGACAGAGGCATTTTTGGCCCACTTTGCTTGCCACCTACTCTCTCTGGTCTCGTCTCTGTCCCTGCCCTGTCGTTCCCGTTTAGCTCTCCATCAGTGTTTCATCCCCGACACCTGTGCCTTGTTAATTATCCTTTGTTAGTTTCCTTATAAAATGCCCTTGTGTTCATTGTCCTGTGCTCGTTCGTTGTACTTGCATGTTGTGTATTACTTACCTGTTTGGGTGTTTGTGGGGAGTGGGGGTCTTGTTGGTGGGGGTTCGTTTGTGGGGGCTGGGTGGGTCTGATCTGGTCTTGTTTTGTGGTCGATGTCCGACAACAGAGGAATAAAGTTACATTATGCCATTAATATTTTTCCATAGTTGGTCCTCTGTTTTCTGGTGTCGATCGCGGAGTGGGAGGGGGTTGGACCTGCACAGTTTCAGCGGCTGGGACTTTCTGGGTCGTGGGTGGTGGGCTCTCCCTCTTCTTCATGTATGTTTGCTCTGTGGCTTTTGGTTGGGGTCACTGAGTGCAGCTTTGACAGGTCGGAGGAGATCTGGCCCTCCCGGCTGAGCCTGGATTCTCCCGAGATTATTTTTTTCTCCATTATTCATCATTGGATTTTGGGTTTCTTGCCACAGCAGGGCAGTGTTGGCACCGGGAGACTGCATCTATCTATTTATTTATTAGATATTATTTATGCATGTTAACATCATGCACTGGGCTGTGTTTAACCTTTCTGTGTTTTTATGTTTTTCTGATTTGCTCCTGTAAAGCTGATTTGGAACAATGCATATTGTGAACAGCGCTGTATAAATAAATTGAATTGTCAAACCACTTCAGGAGGTGGTCCAGGACTCATTCCAGATGAAACTGGACAAGCTTTCTTGTAGCTCAGTGGTAAGAGCATTGCGTTAACAACGTAAGGTTGTGGGTTCGATCCCAGGGGATTGCAAATACCTATGTAAAATGTATAGGATAAAGCAATGTAAGTTGCTTTGGATAAAAGCGTCTGCCAAATGCCTAAATGTAAATGTAAGTGTTAATGAATCTTGCTAAAGCAACATTTCTTAGCGCTTCACTCCTCCTAGCAAATTAGACGAATCTCCGCTTAAGTTTGTTATCTTTGATGTACATTAAACCAGCTTCCATGCTTTAAAACATACCTAACCAGCATAGGCTCGCTTTTTCAGGAGGGCTGTAACTTTGAGGACATTTCCACGACTCTAAATATGATGCTGCACAAAAAAAACTTGATTGGTTGTTTTACCTCTCGCTCATGGCCTTTTGGTCTTTGGCCATTCAAAGCGGCAATGGTTCCAGACCATCGATATGACATACATTATATAGCTCCCCTATGGGCCTGCTTGACAATTTTGGCCAATACAACTAAAATTTCACTATTTGCTAAGCCTTTTCAGGGTGTAAGAGCTGGCTAACCATGGCCCTTAACTACTGTGGTATCATTGAGTGAAATGCATTTGGTTTCTTTCTTGATGAAACATTCAGAAGATTCTCCCAATTTAACAGCATTACATATGTACATAAAGTGTATATGGTTGGAACACAGGTTGTTCACACTGAAAGAATAATAGGTGATATCACACTTACAATTGCATTAAGGCTGTAAGATTCTACAAATACATACATCCATACTGCTCACATGGACATACAATATGACTTCTTTTTGGAATTCTAGTTTGGATATGAAACAATTGTTCCTTGCATTATTGGCAACCACCTTCTGAAAAGTTTCAACTTTAACTTGTGATAGTGCTGAATGGCCACAATTTGCTGCCCATCAACATTAGCCTTGAGTACCGGAAGCTTCTTCACAGTCTTTTCTACATAAGCAGCATTTTTTTGCATTATCTAAAAGCAATTTTTTTGTTTTTAACAATTTTTTTGCCAGCTTCAACCTTCATTGTCAGCGAGTCTGGGGCCAAGCATGTTCATCAGAGAAATGATGCAACTGAGCTGTAACATGGTGAGGATCTGCTGTTAGCAAGCACACAGAGGTCCCCTTGGTATGTTAACATATAACAAACAGCTTTTGAGATCTGAATGGAAATTCTAAAATGAACACTTTTTGATTCATTTACATAGAGACAAGCCATGGACAATACTTCTACAACATTTATTAAATATAAAGTTGTAACTGTTAACATTTATTACTGTCACAGTAAGATAACACAATCAACTGTATTGTCACTTACTTACATGAACAGGAATTAATAAATGTTGAAAAACTATATTGTTTATTATAAGTCATGCTATTTATATATTTAGCAATGTTAACAAATACAAATTTATTGTATAGTGTAACCAAGATTCTAAGTAACTGGGAACATAATTGTAAACTATTGAAACCGAATACCCCGGTTCAATTTAATGTATGTAAAGGGCTATCTTTCCTTCCACGTTTTGGTGGCATAGCAGACATCGCAGCAATGGACCAAACAGAATGCAGCATCTATGAATTTCTATGGCTATACCAGGACTCTTTGAATATCTCTTCTCAAATAATATTTGAGGACCAGCATTTACTGTTGTATAATAAATTGCTAGACTTTGAATCTCTTTCTGACAGAGGCAGATTCCTCACTGAGGTGGGGGCTAGGGGACAATGTGTCATCCGTGCCTGTTGCTCAGTATCTGTTATTACTGTTCCTATTCACAGTTTATATAACAAATGGAGTATTGATCAACAGTCCGTTATGTCCTGTTCGTCTAAGTGGGTCACATATTTTTGTGTGGGATGTTTTGGCTAAAAGAATGCCAAGGTTTTGAAGTAATTATCTCACGCACATTTGGCTGGGCACTGCAGGGGGCCGTGGTAAATTACAGATTTCACTACGAACTCCTGGATGCTTTTATAGCTGTGCACTATGCATAACCACATTGAAAGGCCTTAAACAACACTTTAGTGAATTGAAAAAGTTGATGCTGATCTTTATTTTTAAGCTCGACATGCTCTTTGTTTGTCGGTCCTGAATCCTGATTTTTGAAAAGTGGTAATTTACTATTTAAGAGACTTTTCCCTATTAGTTAGAAGACTCCTGTGTTGTTATAGTGGGGCAAGGTATCCAGATGGATGGATATCCATGCATTTCTCTCAAGGAAATGTTTTCACTTTTTAGTAAGACAAAATGTGAAATGCTTTATCATTTGTAAGTTTCTTTGGAGAAAAGCATCCGTTAAATGAAAAATGTAAATGTGTTCATAACTGGAGGCAGTTATGCAATGATAAGTGAAAATATGAACATCCAAAGAATGGTGTAAAGTATTACCAACATCATTTGGTAGTTCACCTTAAATCATGCAGTGAGTGTAAATCATTTTACATTTATTTTTTCATTTTTCCATATTTTTTACATGGAGCAAACATCATCACAGACAGACCACCAAGTGATTCTAACGAATCTGAACCGATGCTAGCTGTGTCCAGTCCTTGTGAGAACAACTTCATTAAGGAATTTCTTGACCTAAGACTTTTTCTTCCATCCACAGAAAATAATTAGTTTACTAATACATTTGAATCAAAGCTAGTAAAATATATTAATAGGTTAGAAAAGTCAATTTATTCCGTTGATTCATTTTTATCCTGAGGCCAAAATATTAAAGTAGGTCAATCAGTGTTAAACTAAGGAAAGAAAATTACATCTGCCTCTTTACAACACTATACATGCATTCATATGAGTTGGTGTAAAAATTGCATGTGCTGTCATCAAAAGGTCAACAACATATCCTTCTCTTATGACTGCCTAAGACTTCGACAAGAAATCAGGAGCCATTCAATTTCCTAAGATATATCTGTACCAACTCTGTTTTAAACAAATAGCCCACACAAATTAGCCATGGCGAAAGTGGTAAACATTTTTTTGAGAATATTTTCCTGTCTTGTTCAGTACAATTTCTATTGGTTGGATCACTGCAAAGCAGCTACATTAAGAGACATGATTTAAAAACAAAATGAAAACAAATTTTATTTTTAAATACAGTACCTCACATAAAATACATACATTTTATCTTCTTCTTGGTAGAATTGAAATCTACAAAAATGGCATATGCTTTTCTGAGACTAACATTTAGCATAACAAGCATTTCAAAAGAATAATACACATCAAATGTTATTTCACATAGCATTTAGGTATACTTGCAAAAACCAGGCAGAAAACAGGACACTTTAGGTAAAAAAGAGAGAAAAAGACTTGTCAATACACACTTTATTAAAAAAAGGTCATGTTCGCTAATCAAAGCCCATTTGCAACATTGACCATCTACCTGCTTTGTACAAAATGTCATATCCCTTTGCTTTCATTAAAGCACACAATTGTAAAAACACTCTTGAATTGCATGGATTATTAAATTTGGCACAAATGTGTCAAGTCTAAGCCTGCAAGCAGTCATTAAACCAAAAGGGGATTTTTTTTCTGAAATATCAGAAATGTGTTCTTATTTCATCCCTGTTGTTTCCAACCCTTACAAAAAGCATGGCACAACAGCAATATAAAACTTTTAAAGTAGTGCTTTGTAGCAAAACAAAGACAAAAAAACTTAAACCATGTCAGGTTCTGTCACTTTTTACTATACTAATGCTGCTTTTTTTTCTATCTCCTAAATTCCTGAATACATTTTACCATCTCCATCTCACTACAATGTGAGATCTTCGACATTTGAGTCAAAGAGTTGGGTCACAAGGTTCAGAAGTGTTTGTGTTTTTTTCCACAATTTACCGTTCTCAAACAATAGATTACCTTGGGAGCCTTAAGCATTTGCATGAGCATTAATGTTACTTTCATGATAAACAATGCATGTGTGTAATTGGCTACTTTACATCAATATATTTATCACTGAATAAGTAATTTAAAGACAAATTATTATAGAGATTAATCTTGATAACAATAATATTTGTGTTCAAAGCATCATATTCGTTCAAGCTGTCCGGTTAATGTAAGCCTTGAAAGATAAGAGCTGTGAGACCAAATGCGATAATAACTAATCTAATTATGACTCCTCATTAAACTATTCTGAGACTAATAATAAAAAAAGAAAATAGCTTTCAAAGAGGTGCAATCAATATTTAGTCAATTGTTTTGTTTTAAAGTACACCATAAAATGTAGTTTTACAAGAAATTGTCATCATAACTCTCTAATTTAATCTCAGTGCTGACATAAAAAAATATTCCCTGCTAACAGGATTGTGTGTAAAATGACAGGAGAACAACAACAAAAAAAACACTCCAAAAGCTACATACCATGCCAAAACATGCTCTATAGAAAAGTTCCTTACATTCCAGTGTTTAGGATATATTGATACAATACGTTAAAACAGCTATAGAAAAAAATAGCAAGTGCATATCAAAAATATTCTTCATAAATATTCCTCATATCTATACAATAAGAAATCACCTGAATACAATAAAAGCTAAAAAAATAATTATACACAAAACTAAAAGATATATCTGCTTAACGTTATGGTAAGAAAGTATCTGGCTTAAAAAATAGCACATCCCTCCAAAGCAAAAAACTCGCCAAGCCAATGCAAGCTGAACTTGAAATATGTCATCCAATACGATAGATACATTTTCTCTGAGGGACCACTGAATTGTGTTTTACGTAATACTGTAGGAACAACTTCTGTCATCTGGCCTTTATCGCTTTTAAATGGTAAATTTTTTTTTTGCAGTTGGAAAATAAGCAGTGACAAATAAACTTTATGAAAGCACTCACTGTACAGTTTATCACACTGCAGACACGAACAACAAAACAAGCAGTTGGACATTTAAGGGTAGCCTATGAGCAAAGCCTCTTAAACTCTGACATTTACCTCTCCCACAAACTGACACATTTATTCTAAACATCTTCGTGTGACTAAGAATACATTTAAGGTCAGTATCAACAGTAACAACAACTAACATATAAATTGAGTGCAGATTAGCAAACATTGAGGGAAAAACTATAAAATAAATTTCGAAAAATAATATGTGTGGATACTGATCGAAAGATGAAGGCCCGGTAAACCAGTCAAGCTGACACATTTGGCCACAACTTAGTTTTAACGTCTTCAAATAGAAGTTCTCTAATTTCAAAAGTATGGGGGAAAATAATTAGAACTGTTGCTCAAGACAACCACATACAAAGCATTACTTGAGGCTGAAACAACACAAAGCTGCATAATATTTATGAGCCTCCCAATTGTGTGTGCCTTTTAAGGTGTTTACACCCCAAAGAAAGGAAAAAACTTCCGAACTCTTTGACTGCAGAAAATATACCCTCTAGTACGTACAGAACGTGCAACTCGACAGATAGGCTAGATATTGTTTGTATCGCACAGATGTGCAAGAATAAACTTAATTCGTCAGTGGAATTTATATAGTTACGTATACGCGATATTGGCATCTTCACTCGTGCCATTAGTGAAACGCTACACTGTCCTAGACTGACAGCTTCATTGACATTAAAACGAAATACAATATTACACAATTGGATGTCAGGGTTACGGTTTTCACGTGCTTTATTATGAAGTACAAATACTTTTCTAGACACATCAAGTTTATCATAAAATACATCAGATCAATACTTTCAAGAACAGTGTTTTAATGTTCATAAAATCCAGTCCAAAACAAACCCTCATGTCTACTGGCCCCTAGGTCCACGGTATTGAAGAAATAACATATCAAATGGAAAAAAAGTGTACGGCTACTAAAAAAAAATAACGAAACGAAGCAAATTATGTCCGTTTGAATAATCGCTCCAGATATGTTCAGTATTAACTAGGTTATGGTAGTGAGTTTATACAGGGAAAGGCAACGAACTGACACTTTGCTTATGTCATGGAATAGCAAATTAGTTCTGAGTATTTTGAGGCTGGGCTAAAGAGAACGTACGTAAGCCAGTTTGTCTGTCCATGTGACTGTTCCTGTCTGGTCGCGTCTATCAGTGAGGAGACATTACATATTTAATGCAACTATTTTAGCTCAAGGAGAAAATATGATAATTTCCTATGCATTTTAAACATCGAAAAGATAAATATTACTATCGTTATTTGAGTTTAACCCTGTAAATTTAATGTATTGACAATAAATAAAGGAATACATTTTACAGCAAAATAATACACTCCCCTGTCCTCTAAAAATGGTATGGCTTCCAGCTCAAATTCCGAGAATTGAGCCTCTTCTGATTCTTAGAACAGGGGTTCTTAGAAGTGGTGATGCAAGAAGTTTCTAGGAAAGCAATACCAGGTGATTTTTTTTACATTCTTGTTATTTCTTGCGTGGTGTTGCTCGTATCCACCCATGTTCGTTAGGCTGTTCATTTTATCTCCCTCTAGTTGTTAATTGTTCTTGGCTGGTCGTTAGGATGTTACTTGGACAGATCAAATAGTTGCATTTTTTATGTCGGCATGCTGGTTTGCCTGATGAAAATAATTTTGACAATAGTTCAGCTTGATAAATAGCTATGTCCATTTTCTCAGTGTGGGGTCATGCATAGGCTACTACGAGCAGCAGAGAGATATACATTCAGACAAATTGTTGTAAAAATCCGAACAAGAAAGGTCAGAACACCGACCAAATGGCACATGGGAAATAAGAATAGAAAACTTGAGTTTGTGCACATTCTGCCACAACCTCCCACTATCGCGTGACTTGTCAAATACCACAAATATACTTAGGCGATTATTTAATTTCTTGTTAATTTGGTTTTACAACTAGTGCTAAATTTAAAGCTGGCATTCGCATTCGTCCTCGTTTTGACATTTTGGTCTTTTTGTCCTGTGCCAAAAGCCGTGTACACTGTGTATTGGATTAGGTCAGATTCAAAAGCTTTGAAGTTATATAATTAGTTTTATTGAGATTATATTTGTGGTTTGGCTTTAAAGAAGTTTTGATATAGTCACTAATATTATTGTTGGTTTTGGCACAGTTGGAAAACAAGAAGCATGTTTAAGAAGTTGTTGAGAGCTTTCGATGGCTAAATTTCATTAACCTGAAGAAATTTGAATTATTAACGATTAGTTGCAACTAACACACAGATGCATGTATCATTTTAAGATGTGTGTGTATATATATATATATATATATATACACACATGCACACATGCATATATATATATACATATATATATATATATTAAAACGATACATATATGTGTATATACAATTGTATTTGTTTTCGTAAATATATTCATGCGTGTGTCTGTACATATACGTATACATAATTATTATATACAGAACAACCACATATATTATGTAAACAAAAACTTTATTCTGCAGCCATTGAGTATTTGTAAGGACACGCAATATAAAAGTTTGTAGCTCTCTGCAGTTACTGCGGTTTGTAGCAGCGTGGGCGTAACAAAACTGCAGATTATTACTTTGTAGCATTCGAGTATTAACAATATTTAGATTTAATCATAAGAAGGCTATAACATATATAATAGAAAAACAAAGATAAACTAAACATATTGGCCTCGACTTGAAAATAATTAACTGACTAAGTTTAAAGTGTCTTTGGCATTGAGAGAGTGGCTGCTCATAAATGTTTGTATGTTATGGATCGGTCTCTATTTTTGGAGTAAGCGCATTTATATGGCTTCAGTTACATAGACTACGATATGCCACTTATTACGAAGAGTTAGATACGAAAAGAACCGCATGCATACGAGTGTGTTCTGCCATAGTAAGACTCTTGCTATTTTGATGTTCCACCCTATATGCGAGACCAGACAAACAAATAATCTGTTTTGGTTCCATAACAGCATGCGGGTTAATGAGTATTTACTAAATTCAAATGGTAACATAATCTCTAATACTGAATGTTCGACATGTGAAAAATGTCCGCCTAACTATTTAAAGTAATTTAACTTAAACGGTGCGCCAAAGTGTTGTTACAGCTGTGAAAGCTTTCTAATGCGATATGCTATTTCACAAAAATCAAAAGCATGCGGTCAAATATGTTCAATAATAAATTTGTCTACAGTAAGAAATTACTGGGTTTTGTTTGTTCAACAATTCATTATGCTTTTATTCAACTCATAATCCAAAATTCCATAGTATTACAATTAACATTTTCTCATGACCAAGCATTTTTTACAAGTATAAATATATATGCATATATTCATGACAGGGTACTGATTAATCTGATTAATTTTGATAAGATGAAAAACTGCACGTTGCCCTGAAAGGTTAACAAGACATTTTTGTCGTTTGTCTCCATCTACTGGAGAAGTATCTTGCTAAAATTGATACAGCGCTTGAGCCATACACAGAGTGGTCTGAAAACTGACAATAAAAAGTTCCAATAATGCCAATAATTCCAATAATGCCATGTATTTTAATTTCATATATTCTGTCTTTTATACCCTTTTTAAATATATATTTTTCTTTGTGACTACTTACTATACTATGTACTACTGTATTTTAAGTTGCAATAATGCAAAGTTGGTATACAAGTAATTTAAACTGAATAAACAAATGTAATTGATCACAGCCGCAGGCCTATTTATTTGCCAATTGAGTTGAACTTATAAAATATAAAATATGAGGAAATATCATTCTACAAACATATTCGTTTGTTTAATACATTTAAATTTGAATGAAAAGTACAAACAAGAGAAATTAATCATATTTAAATTTATTGTTTAGTACATGGTAATACATGGTTCAATTTGTTCAAACAGATTTCGAAAACATGTCTTGTGCAGACGACAGCTGCATTCAGTTCACGCGTCATGCAAGTGATGTTCTTCTCAACCTGAACCGACTACGTAGCAGAGATATCCTGACAGATGTCACAATTCTGGTCTACAGAGAGCAGTTTCGAGCGCATAAAACTGTCCTTATGGCATGCAGGTGAACATTTTATTTTTCACAACATATTCCCATTATCAACAAGTACGAAATATAAATTAATATAATGTATAAAATGTGATAAAAGATTAACAACATGTGACCCAAAAAGTTGACTTAATTTTCAATTTCTCCACAGTGGGCTTTTTTACTCAATCTTTACTGGCTCACACAAATGTAACCTGAACACTATCAGTCTGGACCCGAAGGTTGACCCAGAGGGTTTTGCCATTCTTCTTGAGTTTATGTACACTTCACGTCTTGCACTAAAGGAGAGTCTCATAATGGCCATTATGAACACAGCCATCTACTTGCAGATGGACCATGTTGTTGACACCTGCCACAGATTCATGAAGTCCAGGTATATTTTGCTTTCTTAATGAATGACAATCTTAGTCCTTTACTGGCATGTGAATATAAGAGAATGATATGCATTTTTCTTTAATGTTTTCCATGTTTCAATGCAGTGACTCTTCCAATAAACTGCCTAGAGAGGATCTTCTGGTCAGCCCTCTGCTTTTTCCTCGAAATGTTCACAGTTACAGACCCCACGAGGTGGTGGATAACATATGTGTAAGGCCAGCAACGTTCAGAAATGGAAGACCCCACGATGTTTGCATGTTTAATAGAGTCAATGCTCCTAACAGCTCATACCTTTATGGACAGTTCATGCAGGGTTTCCCCTTTCCACTTTGCAAGCTGACAGATGCCAAAAACGCTTTCTCAAAAGGAGGCATCATCCAACACAAACACTGCTCTCCAGCTGGTGACATCAATCCTTTGCCACCTGACTTCATCTGTGGCACCACCGACAGTAATGTTGGCTCGTTTTCCTCAAGCGGGCTGGGAAGAGATGAGAAGATGAAGAGGGAGATGTTGGAGGATGTGGTCCAGTCAATCGGCTTGAGCTCCATGAACCATGGCTTTTCCACCCTGGCCCAAGAGCAGAAAAGGGAGACTGGGAGAGAACAGAGTTCCCTGGCAGAGGAACATCTGAGCAACCAACACTACACTATGGGTATTTCCTCCAATAGACGCAAAGGCTTGATGAGCAGTCCCCAGAGCCCACTTAAATCAGACTGCCAACCAAATTCTCCAACAGAGTCGAGCAGCAGCAAAAATGCTGGACTCGCACAGGCCTCACAACCTTTGACCACTCAAGGTACACAAGACCTTAAAGCTCGTAACTGGAAAAAATACAAGTTCATTGTGCTTAATCAGATCACAAACAAAGAGGATACCAATCCTTGTGATCTTGGAATGCACTCCCCGCAGAGGCCAGGCTTGTCCGCTTTCCTTTATCAAACTAACTCAGAGCACCCAGGTTTGAAGACAACAACAAAGATCAGTGAGTCAGGAAGTCAGGAATGTACTGTTCCTCAAGCCACTCACTTTAACAAAATCATTAACAGGTAAGATTTTTACATGTGGTGTTCGTACAGACGTTCTTTCAAATGTACAAAGTTGGTGTCATGTTATGGTATTCAGAATACTATATCATTTAATAAACTAGTTATTTAAGAGTTATTTCCAGAGACACCATTTGTTCTTCTCAGCAGATCTCTGGAAGCATCACCGAAGAATAGTGACAACCACTCTTCTCTGTCTATGAAGCACTTAAAATGTTCATCCTGTGGCTCTAAGTCTCCACAGCACTCTAACATCTGTCCCAACACATCTGCCTCACGTCTGGTCGAGGAGATGTCAGAGATGCACTCGGAGTATTCAGATTCAAGCTGTGGTGAGATGTTTTTCCAAATAGTTTCCAATGAACCTGCTTGTGTGTTCCAAAAGCAGAATGTTTTCAGTTGGTTGATTTATTTAACTTGTGTCACAGAAAATGGAACATACTTCTGTAATGAATGCGACTCAAAGTTTACAAAGGGGGAAGCCTTGAAACAGCACATGCTTCAGGTTCACAGTGACAAGCCATACAAATGTGACCGCTGTCAAGCAGCGTTCCGCTACAAGGGTAACCTAGCAAGTCACAAAAGTGTTCACACCGGTAAAGTTTCACACTGCTTTTGTTTAACAAGAGCAGCATTCAATGATTTATTTTTCTAACTGTATGATATGCTTCTCTATTGAATAGCTACTTTTCCTTTATTTGTACCACAGGAGAGAAACCATATAGATGCAATATTTGCGGGGCTCAGTTCAACCGACCAGCTAACCTCAAAACCCACACACGAATTCATTCAGGAGAAAAGCCATACAAATGTGAGACATGCGGAGCTAGATTTGTGCAGGTGGGTGCTTTTTGTTACTTTGAGCTATATATATTCACACAGACATGGTAAAAAAAATATTTGTCTCACAGGTTGCTCACCTTCGTGCTCATGTTCTCATTCATACTGGAGAGAAGCCATATCCATGTGAAATCTGTGGCACTCGTTTTCGTCACCTGCAGACGTTGAAGAGTCACCTCCGAATACACACAGGCGAAAAGCCCTATCATGTAAGCAGAAGTATAGGGATAGATATATTTTTGGGAAAACAGCTCATAATAAACTGTGTTGTTGTGAAAAGAAGGAACATGCTTTGTCCATATTGTTTTGTTCTGAATTGTTTTTATTTATTTTTAGTGTGAGAAATGCAACTTACATTTTCGTCACAAGAGTCAGCTTCGTTTACACCTCCGTCAGAAGCACGGTGCAATCACCAACACCAAGATCCAATACCGCACGTCCTCTACAGACCTTCCAGCTGAGTTGACGAAGACATTCTAAACTAGCACTAACGGGCAACCCTGACCATGGCATTATGACCCTGCCTTGTAGAACCATTAAAATATTAAGTGCCACACTGTGTTAATCTGAAGAAAAAAACTTGGCAGGATAATGCCATTCTAAACGGGTTTCCTTTACATTTGAACGTAGAACCACATATGGTTTCTTGTAGTCACTTTATTGTTTATTTAAATATTTATATATATATATATATTATATATGTTGGAAGTGTTTATACATTTTGGGTAATAAAAAGCTTTATTTTGTTGGAAGATAAATGGAATGTGTAACATTTAGATCTGGGTTTTAAAAAAAGTATTTTATAACAACAGAATAACTTTTCTGAAGGTATTGTGGGATTTTAATTGATGGTTGGAATATTTTAAAACAAAAGTTCTTGCAAAGCAGAGAACTGTCTACAGATTTTATATTCACGCTGTTCTGCTGGTGTAAAGTTTGTTTAAATTACCTCTATCTTGTAAGAGGAACTCGTAACTGTGACTATAGCATTGAAAATCCTTCTTTTGGGAATAATGGCTGCTCTCTCAAAAGGAAAACATGCATGAGGTTAGTTGTCACTACTTCAATTTTATTATGAAGACAAATGCAAAAATGTTGAGACAATGTAAAGACTCATCATCAATATTGCTCTCTGCTGGCAGAGCCTACATGGAACTGTTAACATGTGCATTCAAACTTAGTAATTAGTAATAATGACTTTAAAAAAGGAGGTACTGCTGTGTTATGACCAAGGAAATATTTTGCTTCATTGGTGTTTGTGTAGAAATGTGAATTTTTATTTCTCTTGGCAAGTGATGTATACAGTTTTGTTGTTGTTCTACAAGTAAGAGTTAAAGTTATACTATTGTCCCTCATTTAATGTTTCTATATACACTGTCCACTTAAGGTGCCTTTCTCAATGGTGTTTGAATTTCCTTTTATTCAGCCGTGCTTTACCAAGGTACAACTGAAGGGCAATGCTTGTCCACCTTTCCCCCCTCTTCAGCTAAATTCACACTACATGATTTTAAGCCCGATTTGCAAGTAGTGTGATCGGAGGCAAAACAGCCCGCAATAAGCGTGCAATCAGTGCTCGCCAATCATTAACACATTGTGTAGTATGTATCCTCCTGTTCCAGATTAGTTAAGTAATGTGAACACATTAACAACTTAAAGACTCAAGACTCCACAGAGAGCAAGTGATATAGTCTAAGCAGCTCAGCGAACGGCCGACGTTTAAAGTTGTGTGATGTGAACTTGGCTTTAGTGTAGATTTATGAGAATTTGTTTTTACACACTAAGAAAAAATACAAGTCATTATTGTGTGAGCTTAAATCTTTAGGATGTTTGGTTTTGGACTTTTTTTTAAAATGCATTAAGCTTATTGCAGATATAGATGTGTGAATGTAAAATAAAAAACTTAGATTTTTGTGTAAGACTGCGAACAGTTTGTTTATTTAAAATAGAATAGATTAATGTAAAGCCTAATGCTTAAGAGAAGCAGCTGAAATAAAAGAAATTGACAAAGTTAGGTCTGGTTTGATAGCCTTTGCAGGAAGACCAGCAAGGAGAGCATTGCAGTAGTGCGACCTTGAGATCACCAAGGCCTGTACAAGGAGTTGTGCCGCATGCTCAGTGTATCAGGGTTTGCAGGGGAGGAAGAAGCCAAACGCAGGCAGCATTAAGGGGTGACAAAAAACTTTTAATAATAAACAAAAAACCACGAGGGGAGAACAAGGGCCGAATTAATATTAATAAACAGAAACAAAAGACTTCCCACGAGGGGGCAAAAACAAAGGAAACAAGATAACTCGACTTACAAATAACACGACTTAGTAAACGAGAAACATCAATACACAGGGTAAGGTAATTCAAGGGTGTTGATCTTCACGGTAGCAACAAGTAGACAAGGCAAAGCAAACATGCAGACAAGCAATGAGGTAAACAAGCACAAGTAGGCACAGAAGCACCTTCAGATACAACGAACGAGCACAGCACAATAGACACGAGGATGTTTTATGGGGGAGACGGACAGAGGATAATTAACAGTGAGCAGGCGTGGGTAATGAAACACTCAGGGAAAGTTAACGAGGAACTAGATGGCGGGAACGAAGACACAGAAAGTCTCCTTATTTAATAACTTAAATGTCTCATTTGTTTAGAAATCGACGTTTTGTAAGTTCTTCTCTTCTGTTCTTTCCGTTTACATGTTGGCGCCAAAATGGTTGAACTCCGAGGGAAATTGAGATCGCTAAACTCTTCCACCGCAGTTCTTGTTCCTTTTGCTGTGTTACCTTTATATTTTTGTAATATTAATATAGTGTAGATCAGTGGAAGGCAAGTAACCTAAAAAAATAATAAATTAAATATTACTAAAACTGTGATGTATAAGTCATAAGTTATATTTCAAGTTCTTTGGCATCCACATCTCTGATGACCTCACCTGGTACCATAACACCTTCACCCTGGTCAAAAAGGCACAGCAGCGCCTTTATTTCTTACGGAGCCTTAAGAAAGTCCACCTGAATCCCACGATCCTTGTGGAATTCAACCGCTGTACCATTGCGAGCATACTCACAAACTGCAGCTCAGTATGGTACAGCAACTGCTCCGCATCTGACCGCAAAGCAATCCAGCAGGTGGTGAAAGCTGCTCAACAGATCACCGGCCGCCAGTTAACTTCCATTGAGAGCATCCATCACAAGCGCTGTCTGGGTAGGGCTAGAAACATCATCAAGGATGACTCTCACCCTAACCATGGACTTTTTTACCCTCCTTCCATCCGGCAGACATTACAGGAGCCTACGCTCTCAGACTAGCAGGCGAAGGAAGAGCTTCTTCCCCGAGGCCGTGAGCGCCACAACATCTAACTGGGACCTGCTTTATTACTTCACTGGTCAAAGTACTTTACATACATGTGTATGCACTACTCATATTTTGCACAGACTGCACACTGTTCTAACTAGAGCACTGTAAACTGTCTAAGTTGTTACTCTACAAAACACAGTAAACTATTCTATAAAAATATCATTGCACTACTGTTATTTGCATTGAATATATTTTAATAATACTTTGCACACTCATCCAAATGTATTTATTACCACTGTTCTCACGTTGCTGCTGTTCATAATGGGTAATTATAATGTATAAACAATCTCTAAATTGCATTCCTATTTATATTCTGTATATACTCTGCTCAATACTGCATATAGCAGCTCCACTGTACATTCTGAAAATCTTAGCTTCACTTACTCTGCACTTTCATGTATATATAACACTATACTACTTCTGGTAAGATGCTAATTGCATTTCATTTGCTCTGTACTTGTACTCTGCATAATGACAATAAAGTTGAATCTAATCTAATCTTATATTAAAATATTACTGTATTTGAATTGTAATACTTTACACTAAATAACCAAAAAAATATGACTACTTCGCTGAAGAAACCCACCACAGGCATTTCACAGGTTTCATTTAATACCTTTTTTGTAGTGTGTTTTGGACATTATTTGAGCATGATTTAATGGCCTTGTCAACAGAACAAATACAAGTAGAGACTTTGTGTCCATTACAACCAATGCTCTTCATAACGATTAAATCCAGTAGAATTCATGTGATGGTTTCTGACGACTTACAGCAGAGAATGCATTCTAAAATACGAAAATATCCTTCCCTTTCTGTCGATCTCTCATCGTTGTGTTGAGCCGACAGATGGGGGACGCCCTTGAGAACCAATCAACTCTGACTTCTATAGATGAGGCCAATGAAATTTGGTGAATGAAATTTGCATGACGGTCTCCGCATCCGGATATCCGGTATAAAAGGAAGACGGCGTGCAGCATTCATTTACCTTTTGTTCTTCAGAGCCATCGCTCATCATTACAAAGAAGCTTAAAACTTTAAAGACTACTTCGCCGAATCTATGACATAGAGCAGCGGATCGTCCCAACCTGCAGTGACCTTCCCCTGGGCGACTCGGCGGTTCCAGAGGTGTTTGAGATTTTTTCTCAGGACTGAGCATTCTCCAGCGCGGCATGTCCCGCTGTTCTCTTGGGTGCGAGGAGGGGGGCGGACACGATAGCTGAATCATGTGTCTGGGCGTCCGGGATGCTGAAGCAGCTTTCGTTGACACATCTTGTTCGCACTGCGGGCAGATGGTCATTCCAAAGTTGCGATGACGCTGGTTGTCTTTCTCCGGGAACGGCCACCATTCCTGCTACCCGGGCTGTGACGTCGGTGGCTAAGGCCCTGAATTCTGCCAGTGCTAGCAGCGTTAGTGATACTCCCCCAGGGGGGTTCGAGCTCAGGAGGAAGCAGAGGTGGAGATGTCAGCCATGCTTCCATGGGAACCCCATCTGTCGGCTCAACACATCACCTCCATCAGGGAACTGAGGTTACAGACGTAACCAAGACGTTTGACGCGTCAACTCCCACTGAGTGAAGACCTGTGAATAGACTGCCACTCAGCGTTAAACAAGAGTCAACACCTATTAAAGAAGTACCGCAGCGGAGACGGCGGCAGCGGAAGGTTCCTCTACTGAGTTTTCAGGGCAGTTTCAGTTGCTAGCTTATAGGATCTCTGCAATTCTGATTTCATCTTTCCTACAGACTATTGTTGTTTACTGGCTACATTTCCATCTTGCAAAGGTCAGAAGCACACATCCACTATCAAACTAGCCTGGCGTCCAAATAGAAGATAGTAAGGTGAGCACCCAGTTCATCTGTTCTTAGTACAGTTGTATGTGTATACCAAGCAATTCATGTGTTGACTCCACCTGATTTTCTCTGCAGGACTTTGCGTCCCAATCATGGAAAAGAGCGTTTGGTTGAACCTTTCGGGCTGTGGTTTCCCTTGTGGATGGTACGGTGAGGTTGTGGATTTTCGTATACCAAGCATCTTTAGTAGCTACTTTATGAGACCACTCTCAAAGTCTCGGCCCTGATCTGAATTAGTGTTTGGTGGCGATGGAATTTCCTGAAATGGAGCTGTGATGGTCTGCCAGTCCGCAGGCTCTCGCATGAGTATAGTGTGGGATGTTCAGCTGGAGTAAAAAAGTTAGGGATTGGCATTTGACGTTCATCTGGTCCTGGCGTAATCTCTCTTTATCTTGGAATGGGCATCCCGAGGCGGGGGAGTAAGGCATGCCCATCCCGAGGTATGGAGACATAACGCCGGGCCCATAAGCTCCATTAAAAAGGAAGAGAAGATCATCAATATGCCGGAAAACGGCCGATCCCATAATATCATGCACATTCAGGGAAAACAATACGTACACATTTAGCACTGTTGAGTACGCACCTACCAAAATTGATTACCTACTCATTGAGTATGCGATTTCGGACTCACCCTATGTGGTGTGCATCATAGGTTGAATACCCGCCACTTCCTGTCGTCGGTCATGGTGCACGGGGTGATAATAACCAGGTAATGTGGTCTTCACGCTCGTAAAAGTGTTGTGTGTCTTCTTGTCAAGGTTCCCACACATTTGACATTACCATTTAATTGAGCCTAATTCACAGCGATGGCTAAAGTAGAGTCTGAAGAAGAACGAGCATTGTGGGTAATCTTGTCGGATAATCTGGAAGATCAGTCAATATAATGGTGGCGACTTCATTGTTTCTTGGAGCCACGGTGCTGCTTTGAGCGGGTTCCAGTTGCATCATTCCTAATTCATGGTGTCCTAGTTTATTTTGATTTATTTTTCTCTCTTTCTTGTTAACTTTTGTGTTGTTGTGACAGCGCTGGAAGCGCTAGAAACCTGATGTATTTGCATAGATTTTTAGGGTTCCAGTTCGAATCGCTAGAAACCTATTGTATTTATCTTTTTTTTGAGTTTGAACGCAAATCGCTAGAAATCTATTGTATTTATCTGTTTTTGGGGGTTGGAGCACCTTTTGTAATTATCTGTATTTTTAGGGTTCCAGTGCGAATCGCTTGAAATCTATTGTATTTATCTGTTTTTTGGGGGTTTGAGCGCCTTTTGTAATTATCTGTATTTTTAGGGTTCCAGTGCGAATCGCTTGAAATCTTTTGTATTTATCTGTTTTTTGGGGGTTTGAGCGCTAGAAACCCATTGTATTTGTGTAACAGGTACTTTCTGCATTGAATGTGCAGGCGAGAGAAAAGACAAAAAGGGCGAAAACACACTGTAAAGACTGTTTTATGTTTCAGTCAGTTATTAAATGAAGAGTTGAACTGTCAACTGATGTCCGATTGGGTACTACATAGAGGAAGAAAATCACAACGCAGACAACATCTTTTACATTTGGGAAAATCCATGTAAATGTAAACCTTAACACGAATAAAATACGTTTTTACCAGCAGTTTTTACCGTGGTAACAGCAAATTTTTTTAACATTTGGTGATTATAATACCCATGTGAGATCTCTCTTCAAATTTGTAAGGCAATTGTTTTATTTTAAATGCATAATTTTTCATAGTCAGGTAAGTGCCATTTTCAGGAGTGTCACATCCATAACGCTGCATATTCATCATAAATGGAAAATTAATATAAAGTAACTATTTCATGTTCTATAAAGAGGCATCCCTTCTCCATTCATTGGGTATATTACAGAAGTTTTTCGTCTCCCAAAAATCGCATCCATTATTTGTCACATCCATATCAACTCAACTCAACTTTTTATATAGCGCTTTTTACGATTTTCATTGTTACAAAGCAGCTGTACATGAGACACATTGAATATAAGTAAAACAACTAAAGGCATATACCTGTAAAAACAAGAAAAAGGTGAAAACAACAAAAGACAGACATACAATTGCTCCAAACACACAATATGCATACATACTTACACACATTGACATAGACGCACACGCACACAAACTCAATCTCACTCTCACACACACAAACACACTCACACACACACACACACACACACACAGCGAAAGCACACATTGGCGATAAAGGAGAGAGAACCACAAGTCAAATATAAACGGACTATAAATTCTAAAATGCAATATTAATTATGTCTATTTTCTGAATTCTAAAGCAGCCCCCCCGGCCAGTGCAAAACAATATGCAAACGGTGGTGAGGAACCCAAAACTCCAATCGAGAAAAAAAAAACTCAGGAGAACCCAGGCCCAACCAGGGGATTCCAGTTCCCCTCTGGCAAAAGCTGCTGCACAAGCTCAAGAGTGCTTGCACAACAAGGCTAAATACAAATAAAAAAATAAACTTAATAAGGTAAATTATAGATTTAAGATTATCCTTAACATCTAATAGCATTTGAAATGTTGTAGGAAAATCAAAGTTGCCGCGTCCTTTATCCAGCTCTATCCTCTTAGCTCTTCTCAGGTCACCGCTTCCCATTCTCAGCTCTGCCATCAGGTCTGGGCATGAACTGCATCCTGCGGTAACCTTGGAACAAAGAGACAAGACTTGCTGAGAGTAGAGTACTGTTCTGCACTCTTTGATGCAGCAAGTACATCATTTGTTGTTGGATGTGTTCCTGGTTCCGGTTGATCTAAATAATGCAGCCTAAATCCTCTGAGGATTAATGTTATGGAAGTGTAGTGTATGCAAGATTAAAAAGATGCGTCTTTAGTCTGCTAAATGACTAAATGTAAATGTAGTCTAGATTTAAACTGTTTGATATCAAATGTTTATTTCCTTTTTCAAATAGATTTTTTATAGACTGACATATTTTAATGTTTAGACTCTATCAACAAGGGTTCAGTAAAATATAAACAGATTTTTCAATATAATAGTAACAAGTTCATTCTTCGAGCATTTTTATGTCATGTCCAAAACCCTAGAAATGCCCTGCAATAGAATGTCATAAAGACAGATGGGGTTCGCCCTTGAGAACCAATCAACTCTGACTACAATAGAAAAGGCCAATGAAATTTGGCGAAAGAAATTTGCATGCAGCATTCATTTACCTTTTGTTCTTTAGAGCCTTCGCTCATGACAGCGAACAAAACTAATTCAATGAATTACATTGCCTACATTGCCGGATCTTCGACGTAGCGCAGCGGATTGTCCCAACCTGCAGCGACCCTCCCCTGTGTGTCTCGGCGGTTCCACAGGTGTAAGATATATTTTCCCAAAGGTCCTCTTCAGGACTGAGCATTCTCCAGCGCGGCATGTCCCGCTATTCTCTTGGGTGCGGTACCCTCATCGAGGAGGGGGATGTCAGCCATGCTAACCCGGCCAGCAACGAGTATTGGGTTGCAGTGTATGCAACTGCCTCCTCCCCAACGTTCGCGGCTGGATACGTGGTTCCAGAAGCGGAGGTCTAGGGGGAAACCTCCACCCCGTCAGCAACCTTCTCGCAAGAAGCGACACTGACGGGAAGACCCCAGGGAGAACAACATCGGGCCCGACCTTCACATCCACGTCTCTGATCCGTCGGTACGGGACGGCTTCTGCCTCGTCACCAAAGCCGGACGCTATTCGAATTGTCCCTCAAGCCAAGATGTTCAGCGGGTTACAGCCCGTACTTCATCGTTCCCGAGAAAGACTTCAGTTCGTGCCCCATTTTAGATCTGCATACCCTGAATGAGCACCCTCACAAGCTGCCGTTCAGGATGCTCACGCGGAGGCGATTGGTTCGTGGCAATCGACCTTGAAGGACGCTGACTTTCTTGTCTCGATCCTCCCTCGACACCGGCCGTTCCTACGGGTCGCGTTCGAGGGGTGGGCATATCAGTACAGAGTCCTCCCTTTCGGTCTGTCCCTGTCCCCACGGGTCTTCACGATCTCCCTGAGGGGAGGAAGGTGTGCGGGTACTAAATTATCTCGATGACTGGCTTATCTTGGCATACTCAAGAGATCGTGCATACAGGTTGTGCATACAAAGGGACCTTGTGCTCCGGCACCAAGATCGTTTGGGACTACAGGTCAACTGAGAAAGGAGCAAGCTCTCCCTAGTGTAGAGCATCCTCTTTCTCGGCATGGAACTTAACTCTGTCACCATGTCGGCGCGACTGTCCGCAGAATTCCCCGAGTTGGTGTTGAACTGCCTGGAACATTTCAGGCACCCAGCGGTCCCCCTGAAACAATTCAGAGGGGGTAATACCCCTCGGGTTGATGCACATGAGACCACTCCAACACTGGCTTACAGAGTCGAGTTCCGAGGAGAGCCATGCACATCGGCAGCAGGGGCATCGTGAAAACGCCCTGCTGCCGACGCACCATAACCCCCTGTTCTTCCATGACCTTTCTCCGTACTGAGCTCCCTCTTGGGAAGGTTCAAGGCACATCGTGGTGACGACGGACGCCTCCCTGCAGGGTTAACGGGTTAAGTGTGTAACGGGCACGCAGTAGCGGGGCGTTGGACGAAACCCCGCCTGCTCTGGCATGTCAATTGCCAAGAGTTGTGGGCTGTACTACTTGCACTAAGGAGGCTACGGCCTCTCGTGCATGACAAGCATGTGCTGGTCCGAGGACAACACAATAGCTGTGGCGTACATCAATCGTTAGGGTGGCGTATGCTCACGGAAGCTAACACGACTTGCCTGACGCCTCCTCCTGCGGGCCACACACATCCCGGGCAAACTGAACCAGACAGCTGATGCGCTTTCTCGTCAGTATACCGCAAGCGGAGAGTGGCGACTCACCCCACCCGCGCAGTCCAGCTCATTTGGATGCTATTCGGGCTGGCACATGTAAAATTGTTTTCCTCCTGCAACACCACCATTGTAGCTTTGGTACTCCCTGTCCGAGGCCCCCCTTGCACCTCACTGGCCCAACCGCACTTGCTCTCAGAGCTTATGCTCTGGACAACGATTCCACTTGGCCCATTCCCTTGACAGAAGACATGCTCTCTCAGGGCAAAGGCACGTTCTGGTATCCCAGAACAGACATCTTGAACCTCCATGTTTGGTCTCTAAACGGGACGAGAACATCCAGAGTAGGCTTCTCCCCCTCTGACACCCGTTGCGGTCTCTCGTCAGCGAACGCCCCAAGGAGAGTGGCAACTCCATCCTTGCGCAGTCCAGCTCTTAGGGGACCGGAGCGGCCAGAAACATATCCTGTTGCCTCCCAGAACTCCCCTTTTGCCCGCTTTGGTACCCCCCTGACAGAGGGTCCCCTCCACACAGGTGCTTTAGCGCACAGCTGGCCACGGGAAAATCAGAAGTAGGACTTCCCCCCCAGTGAGCTTCCTTGCACAAGTGCCTGTGCAAAGTCAGAGAAGAGCAGCTTCAGTAACTGCTAGTTGTGCCTTACTGGCCCAACCAGACCTGATTCTCAGACCTCTCGGTTCTGACGACAGGCCCCTCTGGCCGATTCCCCTGACGAAGACCCTCTCGTAAGGGAAGGGCACGGTGGCACCCCAGACCCCCGGATGGGGAGGCCTTGAGTGGCTTGCCACTGGCAGTCAGACCATCCTACAGGAGCCCTCACCACTAGGCGTGTGAATTTTGGTGGTAAATCTCACATCATCCTGAGACACCGGCCCGGTTAGGTGCCCAAGGCTCCCACCACTCCCTTCCGGGACCAGGTGGTGAACCTGCAAGACCCAATCTCCTACGTGTTGTGTCCAGCGCACTGCTCCTCTACTTGGACCGCACACAGAGCCTTAAGCTCTGAGCAGCTCTTGTCTGTTTGGAAGACAGCACAGAAGCGGGCGCATTGGATTGTGGACACCATTCCTTGGCGCACCAATCCCAGGTCCCAATGCCCACTCTTAGTGAGAGCCCACTCCACTGGAGTAGGGCCTTCTAGTGATCACTGGCCCAAGGCGCCTCTCTGGCAGACATAAGTAAGCTGCGGGTTGGGCTACGCCCAGTCCCCTCGCAAGGTTTTACAACCTCGGAGTGGAACCAGTGTCTTAGACCCTACCGTGTAGCACAGGCATCTTGCCTGGGCGTACACCTGCAAAAGCGCCTTCTTCCCTCTTGAGGTAAGAACAGTGCGCTATATAACCTCCCTACTTTACCCCATTGGGTATAGGTATCCCTTCCATCACTAAGCATTTTTGGTAACAGACCTGGCAGATCAGTCTGTGGGAACCAGGTCCAGGACTGGAAGAGTCGCTCCTATTTGGTGGACCCCTATACTAGGACTATTGTCCCATACGTAGTGACTCCCCCGTTGGGTAATCCCGTGTGTTGTATTCCTTCACTCCTGATTCCCCTTTTAGTGAATCTGTGACCTCCCTCCGGGGGCACTCCCGCCTGGGTTCTTTCCCTCTACGGCCGGACAATTTTTTCGCATGTGATCTCCTTCGGGAGACCATGTCAGTATCTCCACATGTCACCTCCCGTATGGCAGGATGTGGTCTCCGTAACACACTCTCCAAGAGGAGAGCATTGTTTTCCCAAGTGAGACGGCTCCGGACAGCGCCTCACTTACAAGGCGAACGCCCTGTCCATGATGACTGTCAGTACAGGCTTTGCAGTATGTCCAATACTATTCCACTAGAAGGTTACGTCTCGCTGCACCGCTTACTTGTGACTCGCCAGGCTAGTCAGTGTCACTCAGCTTGAGGTCGTAATACGGCTGAGCGCCTTAGTGAGTAGAGATAGGTCCCCAGTCTGTCTCTCAACACAACCCGTATGTACAGGGCGGAGACTGGCGTGGGCGGGCCATTCGCCAAAGCCCATTGGCGTTTTAAATTTATCTCGGAAATGAAAGGTTCTAAGATCAAACCCCAGTCTGTCTCTCAACACAACGTTTTAATTGTAATTTGTATAGTGTCCATTAAAAGCACTAGATGGCAGAGGAGTATCACTCATTGGCTCATTGAAAAAAACAAATCATTTTGTTTTGAATTTTTGGTCTTAAAGTGCCACCTACAGTCCATATTCATGTTAAAAAGCTTTTAATGTACACAGTTTTTGTAGTATATGGGATAGATTGGCTATTGATCGTCTTTTACATATATGAATGACAGTTTACAAGCTTTTTAATTGTGGTAAAATGCCTCATTATGGAATTATAAAAAGATTTTAAACTTTGTCATTTGTAACATGGCAAGTTATAACAGGATTTTCTCTTAAATTAATGTTAGAAAATTTACATGAAAAACTGATTATTCTAATTTGTTTTCTAAGTGCGTATGGTTTTAAAAATCTATTGGTTGTATGACCAACAACTGAACATACTTACTATTTTTCTGGGTGTGGGGAAGTATCATCCATTGTGAATTTATTGAGGCGTGATTCTTGAGCCTAATCAAATTCAAAAACATCATGACCTTTGTCATTTTTGAGTCATGTTTGAGTGACTATTACAAATAAGTTTTTTTAATTAATGTTACAGAGTGTACCTGAAAGGTTGATTGTTCTTAAAAGATATTCAAATTGACTTGGTACTAAGGGCAATTAAACATCTCATGACAATAAACAAGCATGGAATGTTTGATGCTGATGCATCAGTAGATGCATTTATACCACTTAAAAGGTGAGATACTGTTCATTTCAGTGGAGTTTTTCTTACATGTTCCTCATTAATCACTAGATGCAGTAGAGTGTCACTCATTGGTTTATTGTAATCAATAAGTTTTGTTTTTAAATATCAATTTAAACATGATGGTTATTTGTGGTCTTGTATGTCTAACAATGTCAAACATTTCAAGATCAAGATAATAAAAATACCTAATGGGAAATTAATTTACTCACTTCTTCTCATTTCAAACCTTTAAAACTTTTTTCTTCTGTAGAAAACAGAAGAAGCTATTTTGAAGAATGTTGATAACCCAAATCAGTCTGTCCCCATTGACTTGCATTGTATGGACACAAAACTACTAAAAGTCAATAGGAACAAAAATGTTTTGGTTACTAACATTCTTCGAAATATCTTTTTTTGGGTTCTTAGAAAAACAGCCTGTGATGAAGTGAAAGTAAGTCAACTTTTTTCATTCTGCTAAATGCACAGGCATACAAAGGAATGGAATGTGTGCTTATGTTTCAATATGTGAAATTGTATACCCTGACTGTTGTGACTGCTTTATTAGCTTTATTTAACTACAACTGGACATTATATGTTTTATTTCATACAATATGTCCAAAGATAATAAAACATTAGTTTTATCATATTGTAATTACGTTGGCTTGTATTTACAGAATTTTTACCCTTTAGTGAGCTAGTATGCAGTCCAGTAGATGGCGCCAAATGACAGATTTTTACTTATTTATTCACATTTTTTTGGTTCCGTTAATGAGGACCAATAAAAAATAAAAAATTATACAAATTTATGTCCTGTGATATGATATGTCAGACTCTCGTAAACTCAGGATTTGCATCATAATTTCAAAGCTCAAAGAGAGCTGAGTGCCAAGCTGCGCGGTCAACACACATCACGAAAACCCCAAAAATCGTGTTATTTTGGCTTGTACTTGAACAATCTGATGTTATTATCATTTATAATAACTTATTATAATCACATAAATATGTTTGGGTGTATGTCACAGGCACATTAAGTGTTAACAATTTGTCTAGCTGTATTTGATATATCAGTTTATTCAGTTAATCATGGCTTAATAACTTAGTAAAATCGGAATGAACCTAGAGATCAACACTAATAACAGGTAGGATTAGCATTTAAATATATGTGAAGACACTCAATGTTATAAAGCTCAAGCACATAAATGCATAGTTTTCTTTCTGCTTAAACTGTCTTATGCACATGTCAAAAACACACAAGTGGAACATAAACGTTGTATGCAGAGCAGATTGGTAAACCCCAATAAATGAATCAGAATACATTTTATTTACCAATTAAATAAGTTTGGCTTTATTTTAAAGCTTACAAACATGATTGCATTTAGATTTTGTTACTCTATTTATCAAGAAATAGACATTAATGGATACAATCTAATGGATTTATTGGTCAATAAAAAAAGTAAAGGCTATTTAAAAATCATGGTTGAAACGTTTGAATACAACACTGAACTCAATAAAAAACAATTAGAGTGAACGAATGGATTTAGTCTGCAATTACAATTGAATTTATTTTAAGGCAGTTAACATTTAAAATATAGAAATTTGAAATGTAAAAAAAACGTTTTAATATGAAACGGAAAGATGGCGTCATGTCAATGTCCCACTTTGTAGGGCTGAACTCAATGACCTTTTTATATAGATAATAATAACCAGGGGCATGTTCAAGCTCAAAACGGTGCGCAACGTTTTGCTATGGTTTCCTGGTTGAACGACATGTTTTCTGGAAATAGTTTGCAAAGGTGTGCCACAGGGTTTGAGATATGTTTTCTCTTGATTGGTGGGTGTGTCAAGAATGTCAGCCCTATCAGCAGCAACACGTGTGTAACCCACGCAGTATTAAAGAGAGGGCTCGCACAATGGGAAGTAAATTTGTTAACACATGTATCCGCTACAGCTCGGTATACGCAAGAATTTAGGATATTAGAAGATTTTAGAGTACTAAACGCGCATTAATATCGATTTCATCAGGCTCTGAAAATTATTCTAAAATAACTCAAATATGGCCTTCTCAGCTGCCATAGTTAAACTCTTGCATCATCACAACAGGGTGTTCAGCCACACCACCGTTTACGTTTAAACAACGTTTTGTAGGGGCTGAAGGCAACCCAGGTATTTATTGATATGGTGTTCACAGGCGACACACGCTATTTCCTACTTTTAACCAAATTTGGACATAGTTTTCTCCACTACAAATAATATATATAATAAATAAACAATATTTTATTTAAAAAGTTATATTAATGGAATATAATAATAAATAAAAAGTAAAAATATAAAATAATAAAGCTAATACAATTTAAAAAAGGGATGAAAATGAAAGCGGAAGTGCATGTTGAAAGCACGGAGAGGACGACGGAGAGGACGAGGAATTATATCTACCTGATATAATTAAACTTAAACTATCAACAATGATATTATCTCTTATAATTATTATAATTACTAATATCTGTTTCAGGTGTTTACAAAATATTATGTGTTTTGAAGCATGGTAATGATGTTTGTGGAAAAGAGTTTTTATATTGTAGGCCTTTCGCTATTGTTACGACCTGGATGAAGTTTATGTAGAATGATATATTGCATTGCCTGTGTTTTTGCTTTCTCCCTTGTTCATGTGTACATACACTTCACCGCTCCAGATGGGTGGAGTCTCGACTAACCACTCTTTGATGGTCATTGGTCCTCTGCTGTGTGCCCAGTGCTGTTAAGGACTACCCCAAACACTCATTCTCACGCCTTAGGTTAATTCTGTGCCTCGTGTGCCTTTGAACTCCTGTGCCTTTGTTTGTGGTTCCGTCTTGTTGATTCTAGGGATGTGATTTTGTGATTCTAGTGACTATTGTCAGATAGATTTATTCGTCATATGTTTATTCACTGCTACTATGTAGGAGACACTGGTAGCCGAGAGAGTTATACATCTATGTACGTGAGTATGTGTGTCGTACAAAGTAACATAATTCCAGAGTCTGTTGTATATCTTAACATTATCTGGTTATACGGAGATTTGGATTTCATGTTATTCTAAGTACATTATTTCCCTGTGAATACTTTTATATTGTTCACCAAGTTTTTGGGAGGTAGGGGTCTAGATGCCATTTTATTTGCATTATAGTTTTACTTGTTTATCCTCAGGGAGACAGGTTAGAGACTCTGTATTTTGTTTTCTTTACTTTATCTTCCTAGGTTATTTAATTTCCCATAATAAGACTGTTTTGATTATTATGTTGCCCTTGTCTGCCCCTGAAGAGAATCCCACATGGTGTCAATAAACTTGATTTTACTTAAACTCTCTGTGTTACGAGTGTGGTACCTTTTAATCTGTTACATTTTACCCCTAGAGGTCGTAACAGAATTAAGGGGTTGTCCGTAGATTTTTTCCCCACAGATTCGAAAAGAATTGGAAGGGGGTTTCGTCCATTTCTCTCCAGATTCATGAGTAATAGAAGGGGACTTGTCCGTTGATTCCCTACATGTGGGTAGAATTGCTATTTGTTGTTTATTAACCAAATTGCAATGTTTAGAATACTGCACAGCTGTTTATTGTTTTATAAATTATCATTCTGTTCATTTAAACTTTCTGATTCTGCAAATTGTTCTTCAATGCCAATGTGTCATGTCATGACTGTGCCTCATCATGTCATGTCTATTCTTGGTCTTGTGGCAGATTCATGGCGAAGCCTTAGGTTTTATGTGGAGAGAGAGATTTTGAACCTTCGGCCTTCTATACTCTCTCTCCGGTCCTCGTCTCAGTTCCTGCCATCTTGTTTCCTCGCTAACTTTCCCTGAGTGTTTCATTACTCACACCTGTTCCCTTGTTAATTATCCTTTGTCTGTCTCCCTATAAAATGTCCTTGTGTCTATTGTCCTGCGCTCGTCCTGTGTAATTACATGTGCCTTTGCAAGTTTGTTTTGTTTTCAAGCATTGTCCTGTATTGTTGTCCCATACCCTGTGGATACCTTTCCTTGCCTTAACTTGTCTGTTTTTGAGACCTTGTGTCGGTGAGTTTTACTTTAGTTTTTGCCCCTGTTCACACGGTCTCCTCAACAACATAAGTTTCAGACATTTCTTCTTCTCTCAAGTGTGCGCAGTTTCCATTGGACTCATGCCTGTCCACCACAGCAACGGCCCAGGACACCTGTGCCTTGAACTTGAAAGGGAAAAACCAATGCTGAACCTGGTACTTCTTGGTTCTCGCGAACCTCTCAGTCCCATGCGGGGCCCTCTTAAGTGCGAGAACGTTCTACTAGACCTACTACAACAGCCCAGAGCTTTGCACTCTGGTAAATAAATGAGACTGTTGCACCTGCATTCACCATAAGGGGTATCTGTTCAGCTAAACACACAGTGTGAACAAGCCTCTAACCATACATATTCAATGGAATACGTGGAGCATGGCCAACTCTTGAAGCCACACCCCCTTTTTACTGAATAAATCATTTTTTGCAGCGTGCATTCTGTGCAAGTGGGTAGATTTACCAAAGATTTTGAACAATGTCTTTATGAAAAGAATGACAGCACATTACCATTCCAAGGAGATGGACCACGCCCTCCACATGCCATCAACTGCCATTACTAGAGCTGCTCGTCACAAAAGACAATGATGCAGAACTAATGACAACTATGTGGCGCCACTCACAGAACCACATGACATTACATCGCAAACTAGCTGCATCCTGGGCTACACAGAACACCACCTACAAGGTCCGTAAACTGTTAAAAAGAACTGCCCACTCATGTAAATGAGGGCCGGAGAGGGTGCCATGTACACACCAAATGGCACCTGCGCTTCACCACATGCCTGATTTACCCTTGCTGAACGGAGATCCATCTGAATGCCGAACACTGCCTTAACACTGGTCTACACTGACAGTATGACCAAAATGAAAGGGGGGTAGCCAAGCACAAGCAGAACATGGCTCTTACCACAGCCTGAGGTCAGACGGCACCATCACAACATTGCCAGGGCCAGCCAAGAGACCCCAACCTTGTCACGCTCTACACCACTCACCAATACTTCAATGAAAGACACCAGAGTGTGGCACCTGCCTTTTATCTACAAGTAAGTGGCACATACTTCTCTACTATACAAAGAGAAATCTCTTTGACCCATGCTCTAAACTCCCTGGGAAGTCATTTATTTTCTATTTCCACTGCACGTTGTGTACAGTTTTTGCCATTTCCACGTGTCATACTTTAACAAACTCCTCCTAGTGCTTTAATAAGGTTAACATCATATTTGGTTAGTCTCACGTAAAAAATGTGTGATGCTTAATGGTGTAGACCTTGATCTTGAACGTTCCTGTGCTGCTTTCACGCACACATTTGTGCGTACTCATGCTTTTTGTGAATGAGACCATTGTCCAGTCTGCTCCAAACGTGACATGTTTGATAAGAGTCATGCCCCGAAAGACGTGTTAAATATGTCAATGGTAACCTAAGGTATTCCGCCATCCATCCATCTTCTTCCGCTTATCCTGGGCCGGGTCGCAAGGGCAGCAGTCTAAGCAGGAATAGCCAGACTTCCCTCTCCCTAGACACTTCCTCCAGCTCTTCCGGGGGGACACGAGGCGTTCCCAGGCAAGCTGGGAGACATAGCCCCTCCAGCGTGTCCTAGTCTTCCCCGACGTCTCCTCCCAGTGGGACATGCCCGGAACATCCTCCCAAAAAAATTATGAACAGAACTGGCGACAAAGGGCAGCCCTGCCGGAGTCCAACATGCACCGGAAACAAGTCTGACTTACTGCCGGCAATGCGAACCAAGCTCCTGCTCCGGTCCCTGCTGTACAGGGACCGGATAGCCCTTAGCAAAGGGTCCCGAAGCCCATACTCCCAGAGCACTGAGCGAGCTTGTCCCGAAAGACACACCCGCGAATAACATCCCATCTTTTGACAGTGATTACACTGTGCCGATGCAGCAGGACAGCTACGATTGTTCGCGAGGTGTTTCGCAGACCCATATTGAAAACAGTTACAGGCCGACGGTTTTGCAGGTGGTCTACGGCGATGAAGCACATCTGCAGACGGACACTTGGCATGTATCACTTGCACAGGTACTGAACGATGACTTGATAACACTTTGGCTTGTTCAACAGCAGCTTCTGTTTGAGAAGCTATAGTAATTGATTTTTAGAGAGTCAAGTCCGTTTCCAATAGCAACCTCTCACGAATCCGATGACTGTACACAAATTCTCCACTAGCTGATCACGCAACATGTCATTCAGCGTAGCTGCAAAGTCACAAGTAACCCCTAAGTCCTCAAAGAGTGCAGAACAGTACTCTACTCTCAGCCAGTCTTGTCTCTTTGTTCCAAGGTTACCGCAGGATGCAGTTCATGCCCAGACCCGATGGCAGAGCTGAGAATGGGAAGCGGTGACCTGACAAGAGCTAAGAGGATAGAGCTGGATAAAGGACGCCACAACTTTGATTTTCCTACAACATTTCAAATGTTATTAGATTGTGAATGATAATCTTAAATCTATCATTTACCTTATTAAGTTTATTTTTTATTTTTATTTAGCCTTGTTGTGCAAGCACTGTTGAGCTTGTGCAGAGGCAGCAGCTTTTGCCAGAGGGGAACTGGAATCCCCTGGTTGGGCCTGGGTTCTCCTGAGGTTTTTTTTCTCGATGGGAGTTTTGGGTTCCTCACCACCGTTTGCATATTGTTTTGCACTATCTGCCTGGCCGGGGGGGCTGCTATAGAATTCAGAAATTAGACATAATTAATATTGCATATAAGAATTTATAGTCCGTTTAATATTTGACCTGTGGTTCTTTCTCCTTTATCGCCAATGTGTGCTTTCACTGTGTGTGTGTGCGTCTATGTCAATGTGTGTGTGTGTATGTATGTTTGGATATTGTGTGTGTGGAGCATTTGTATGTCTGTCTTTGTTGTTTTCACCTTTGTCTTGTTTTTACAGGTATATGCCTTTAGTTTTTTTACTTGTATTCAATGTGTCTCATGTACAGCTGCTTTGTAACAATGAAAATTGTAAAAAGCGCTATATAAATAAAGTTGAGTTGAGTTGAGTTGCTACGTACTGAATAATGGATTCTCCCAGTGCTTGAACTCGTTTCCTGAAAACATGGCGCTTAGCCACGATGTTCCGTCGAGGAGTAAAGCGCAGTTTCAAGGCCGCATACTATCTTGGATAGAATCACCTAGATTCGGCAAAGTATAAAACAATCGCTGGCCTTCAGTCTCCAAACAATGTAGAAGCAATGCTTGTCTGCGTGCAACCGGCCATCTATCTCCAGAAGGATCAACAACCAGCAAATAATTCTGGAAAGGGATGGCTGGAGCTCCAGGACATGGCAAAAACGGCGTGGGTAACGAAGAAACAGAAGCCATCCTCATCATAAACAAATCCTCGTTGCCAATTTCTTATGTCCTTAGTAAGAAACAATGAGGAGGCATACGGACATAAAGAATACTTTATATCAACAAAGCAAGTAGCAGAATAGTATAGCGCATGTAGTCGGAGGCGTAACACTTCTCACTCTCCATCTCCTATCCCCATATACCCATAGAAGCAACCTCAACTGCCACCTACAGGTCAACATGCAAAGCAGAACACAACAGTCTCTAAAGATTGTTGCGACACCACCACCTCGACCAACCGGACGTGGATCATGCATGTAACCGTAGCTTGATGAAGTAGACTCTTTTGTGAATTGAACCTCCTTCTTTATTTTTGTCAACATTATTCCACCTACACTTCTACATTTAATTCATTCAGCTTCCTATTAGATACTCTGCTGTACTACATTACCCACAATGGTTTGCGCCATGGCTATAAATAGGCCTCACTTCCTGCCTTTGTTCTCTGAATCGGTGATGTGGGAGTGCTACAGCTGAAGCCACTCGTCCTCAAATCCTCAAAATCCTCCTAGAAGGATGTGTAAGGTATGTTTAGAATATTATCCTTATTGGTGTATATAACTATGTTAACAATGTTTATGCTTGTCTTTGAACTGTTGTTGCTTCTGTATTTACCATATGATTTTGTTTGGTTGAGTATGTTTCGGATAGTATTGTATTGATTTGTAGTGACATCAAACCATCCTGTCCAACCTATGTCCATGTATTTCAGTACCTGCTGATCTCCTCAATTGTCGTGCCTACATGTTTGAGGATTATTTGTGCACCTGCTATTCATTTGAGCTTGCATATCCATTTGATGGCTATTTAATAAAGAAGAGAAAGGAATTGGGTTTCCAGTGTTTTTGATGGAACACACAACCGAGTCCTACATGTTTGGTACTACGAATACAAGTAACAACTAGTATTCAACATATGGTCCTTCGAGCTGGATGTTAGAGATTCGGTGGTATGGATTTCCATGCAGGACCTACAATTCGGCCTTCCCTAAGAGTGAGAAGACCTCCAGCACGCTATGCAGACTGTATGGTGCGACAACGTGTTCCTCATCCCCTTCCTTCTTTAATACCAGATGTAAGTGATCATCAGATACAGACTGGAAATGCAGGTTCTTTTGAACTTGATCCACGTTCATCTACTCAAGGTGGACTGTGTCGAAATGATTCATCTGATATGGATGTTAAGAAAGAGATACTTGGATTGAAGGTTATGATTGGTGATCTTATGTCTAAAATGTCCCGAATGGTAGTTCCTCCTGAACATTCGGAGTCATCCGAATCTTTTCAGATTGACTCTTCTGATAATGATGTTGATGCTAATGTTGAGGATGCTAATGTTGATGCTAATGTTGATGCTAATGTTGATGCTAATGTTGATGTTCCTATTGTACAGGAATTATGTGCACAGATTAAGAAAGTTGGACAGAAACCGACAAGTAAGCTAATAAGTTCCTTATCTGTTCCCTTATCCTTTTCATGGAGTAGATCTAGTTCTCTGCCCCCTCCTCCTTCGTCAATGTTACATAGTCCACCTCCACATACTCAAGCATTTTCCCCACAAACACAATTAGGTCTTGTTACGCAATCTCATACAGTCCCATTGATTTTTTAATATCACTAATCACCCCTCCACTCAAATGCAATCATCATCGGCTCAACAATTTAGGCCCCCTCAACTGTGTGCTCATTTACAGAGTAATACTATTCCTTTCTCACAAACCGCATCATTTCAATTACCCAATGGTCCTCCGCATGTCGTCCCGCAGTACACAGTGACAGGTTTATGGCAGTCATCTGCAGCCCTACCCAATTCTAGTGTGCCCGCTAATGTAGGTCCACGTGGTCAACCAAATCCTGTAAATCAACTAGGAAACCCAGTTGTAGGACACCCTGTTCCCTATATGCAACCAGCTGTGTCTATAAAACCGTCGAATACGGTTCCACTTCCCTACCCATATTCACAGCCATATTATGTTCCACCGTCTGGTCATTTCCATCCAACTTCTCGAGTCCAGGGACCTTCCTTTCCATTCTTGGTGAATGATGACCCTCAGGAGTTTGTAATGTTACAGTTAGCCTTAACCAACCTGTTGTCACCCTATAAGTCGGAACATTACAAATATCATATTTTGTTAGATCATTTGAAACTTTCATCTGCTCTTGATTTGGCCCTAGCTTACGTCAATGACCCTAGACCATATAGTATGGCTCTTTTGGCATTGCAAAAAAGATATGGGCAGCCCCATCAGCTGGTTCTGAAAGAAATCAAGTCCCATCTAGCCCTACCAAAGGTGAGGTCGGGTGATACCAGAGCATTTAGTAGCTTTGCACTTAAAGTTAGAGCTTTAGTAGGTATGCTACAGTCCTTGGGTCAAGCCCAAGTTGGATCTGAATTGTCCTGTACTTCCCATGTACAGCAATTACTCAGTAAATTGACCTCCAAACATGTGACCAACTTTGCCCGTTATGCCCGTACTACCCTGAATGGCAGAAGTTATAATCTGCCACATTTCTCTGCATGGCTCCAAGACGAAGCTGAATGCCAATCAATGGTTGATCAGGTCAGCGATTTTCCAATTCCAGTCATGAGTAAACCACTATCCAAGACTTGCGTTAGTACTCGCACAGTCTTGTATGGGACTAGTAACAGTCCTGTTGTACAAAATCCCAAGCAGCCCCCCCCTATCACGGACTGGAGAACGAAGCTTTAAATATTCATGTGGATATTGTTCAAGTAGAGAGCATTTTGTCGGCTTGTGTCCTTCGTTCCGAGCTCTTGAAGATGTGAAGAAGGAAGAGTGGATCAAAGAGAGTAGGAGATGTTGGAGATGCTGTCTTAATCATCGAGCTGTAGAATGCGACCTGAAAAGGACCTGTCCACATTGTAAAGGCAAGCAACTAGGCATCCTTCATGGAGTTAATTGTCGTGATCAGGATAATGGTACATTCTACCTCAGTCGCCTGGGAGGTTCTGGTAAGGTATTGCTGAAAGTTGTAGAAATACTTCTCCATCATAGAGGTCGATCCTTACAAACTTGCGCAATCCTGGATGATGGATCAGAACGTACGATGTTATTGTCTCAAGCATCTGAATCCCTAGGCCTTAAGGGAGTGGCTGAATCCCTGGTTGTTAGAACGGTGAGACAAGATACTATCACACTGGAGGGCTCTTCAGTAACCTTCGAAATATCCTCACTTGATAACCCAGCAAGGAAGTATGCCATTACAAAGGCTTTTTCTGCCAACAGACTAGGATTAGCAAAGCAGAGCTTCCCTGCTGAATTTCTGCAGAAACGTTTCAGACACCTTCAAGACCTGCCCATCCCATCATTTGATAGAGTACAGCCACTCGTTCTCATTGGAGCAGATTATCCTCACTTGATCAATCCAACCGAGAGAGTGTATTTTGGAACTCTTAAATCACCAGCTGCGATTCACACCAGGTTGGGCTGGGTGCTCTGGGGTCCAATACCAATCCCCTCCTAGGATGAGACGCAGTGTCTTTTAACGATGGTAAATCCACTGGAGGAACTTCGCCATGATGTGGAGAAATTATGGCAGTTAGACGTTCTTCCTTTCAAGAATGAGAAGGTCATAACTAGATCCAAACAGGATCAAGACGCCATGGAATTATTGGTCTCAAAGACTAAAATAATCAAGGTAGATAATGAGCTAAGATATGCTACTCCTTTGTTACGTATTGCACCTGCTGCACCGCTACAATCTTCACTAAGTGCTGCCATGCCTTCGCTCCGATGCGTTGAAAGACGTCTCCAAAGGAATCCTGAGTCTGTTGAGATGTATAACCAAGAAATTGCTAAACTGGAAAAATCTGGCTACATTTCTAAAGTGGAACCCTCTCAGGACACATCCAGTGAATCATGGTATATTCCTCATCACCTTGTAGAGCATAATGGAAAACCAAGAATTGTTTTCAATTGTTCCTATCAATATAAATCTATGTCATTGAATGACCAGCTTCTTCCTGGCCCACAATTAGGCTCTTCTCTACTTGGTGTTCTACTCCGGTTCCGTCAGTACCCCATAGCAATTAGTGGTGACATAAAAGCTATGTTTCACCAAGTGCTGCTGCTGCCAGATGATCGTCCCCTCCTACGCTTCCTGTGGAGGAATATGCAGAGATCCAGTGTACCTGATATTTATGAATGGCAAGTTCTGCCTTTTGGAACAACATGTAGCCCATGCTGTGCAATATATGCATTAAAACGACATGTCAGCGACCAACAAGAGGGAAATGAAGATATCATGAATTCTGTACTCCAATCGTTCTATGTGGACAATTGTTTAGAGTTTTCCAAACGTGCAAGATGCCAGGAACCATCTGGATAGAATGCGTTCATTTTTGACGAGTGGAGGATTCGAAATTCGACAGTGGATAAGTAATCGGCCTGAGATTGTTGAACATCTCCCCAGAGAAGCAAGATCCGAAAGTGCGGAACTCTGGATCAACAAAGATCATTCGGACCCGACGGAAGGAGCTTTAGGACTGAGCTGGCATTGTTCCTCTGATTCGCTAAGCTATCAACCTCGAAATGTGGAGCGTTAATCCATCACTATGCGCAATATTTATAGATGCCTGGCTAGACGGTACGACCCTTTGGGTTACATAACCCCTTTTACAACCCGAGCGAAAGTCATCATGCAACAATGTTGGTTAAAGCCTCGTGACTGGGATGATCCCCTTATGCCAGACCCAATTCAACGAGCTTGGATGTTGTGGGAATCTGAGCTTCCTGATCTATCACTGATCTTACTTCCTCGTTGTTACTTACCTCTACCATCAGAACAAATCACCTCTATAGAGCTACATATATTCTGTGACGCTTCAGAATGTGCATACGGGTCTGTGGCCTATCTGCGAATGGAGACCGAGCAAGGCCAGGTGCACACTTCCTTTGTCATGGCAAGATCTAGAGTTGCCCCAAAAAGACCAATATCCATCCCACGTTTAGAACTATGTGCAGCTCTGACAGGTGCACAACTTTCTAAATTGCTACATAAGGAACTGACCTTATCTATGTCAAATACTATCCTATGGTCAGATTCTACAACCGTCTTGTCTTGGTTACATTCCTCTTCCTGCCGCTACAAAGTTTTTGTAGCGAATAGAGTTACAGAAATATTGGACTCTACAGATATTCCTTCTTGGAGATACGTACCTTCAGCACAAAATCCTGCAGTTAGCCAAGTTCGACTACCGATGGAGACAAGGTCCAGATTTCTAAACTCCCTATACTAAATTGTCCCTTCAATACCTTACTCCAACCTCCTTAGTCCTGAACTGATCAGTGTTTACAGAAGGGAAACCCTATTTCGCCACAAAGTCGTCTCGTTACACTCTCCCCAGAACTTAACCAAGAGTTAATGTTATGGGCGGTAGGCTTCGGGAAGTAGAGGATATGGAGATCGGAACTGTCCATCCAGCGGTTCTTGACCCCAAACATCCAAAACAACTCTAATTATTAGAGAATTCAATGAGAAACTTTTCCATCCTGGTCCAGAGAGAGTTTTTTCTGAACTTAGGCGTAATTATTGGGTGATTAGAGGAAGACAAGCTGTAAAGAAACACCAATGGTCATGTTTGGAATGTAAGAAATGGAGAGATCAACCATCCATTCCTCGAATGTCAGATCTGCCACCTTCCAAACTTCGGTTATTTAAACCTCCCTTTTGGTCCACGGGAATGGACTGTTTCGGCCCTTTCCATATCAAGATTGGTCGTGGAGTGGAGAAACGATGGGGTATCCTGTTTAAGTGTCAGACTACTCGCTGTTTACATATAGATTTACTACCAAGATTAGATGTGGACAGTTTCCTAATGGCCTTATGACGCTTCATTTCCAGGAGAGGGCAGCCCTATGAACTTCTTAGTGACCAAGGGAGCAACTTCCTTGGAGCTGCAAGAGAACTAAAGGAAGCTTTCCAAACCCTCCCCACAGAGTTACAAATACATTTGGAACGACAGCAAATTAAATTCCAGTTTAATCCACCTCAAGCTCCCCATTTTGGAGGGTCATGGGAGAGAGAGATTCGTTCAGTTAAAACTGCACTTTGAGTGGTACTGGGTAAACGGACTGTATCGGATGAAGTCTTAAAGACAGTCCTTATGGAAGTTGAAGGATTACTAAATTCAAAGCCTGTTGGCTATGCGTCCTTAAATATTTCCGACATTGACCCCGTCACCCCTAATCTCCTCCTCATGGGGCGGCGTGATTCTTCCTTACCCCAAGTGATCTACGCTAATACCGAGCTTCTCGGCCGTAGATCCTGGTGCCATAGTCAAGTCCTGGCGGACCAATTTTGGTCCTCTTTTACCAGACGTTATTTACCAGGTCAGCAGCTCTGTCAGAAATGGTACAAAGAACAACCTACACTAAACGATTCCGCCGTTGTACTTGTTATAGATTCCCAGCTCACAAGAGCATCATGGCCCATTGGTAGAGCATTACGCCTTTTACCTAGTCAGGATGGGCGAGTTAGAGTGGCTGAAATTCTTTTCAATGGTAAAACCTATGTACGTCCAGTTGCTAAATTGATTACGTTACCTGTGATGGAGGACTAATAGCAAATACATGACTGTATTTGGGGGCGGCTGTTGTGAATTGAACCTCCTTCTTTATTTTTGTCAACATTATTCCTCCTACTCTTCTACATTTAATTCATTCAGCTTCCTATTAGATACTCTGCTGTACTACATTACCCACAATGCTTTGCGCCATGGCTATATATAGGCCTCACTTCCCGCCATTGTTCTCTGAATCGGTGATGTGGGAGTGCTACAGCTGAAGCCACTCGTCCTCAAATCCTTCTAGAAGGATGTGAAATGTATGTTTAGATTATTATCCTTGTTGGTGTATATAACCATGTTAACAATGTTTATGCTTGTCTTTGAACTGTTGTTGCTTCTGTATTTACCATATGATTTTGTTTGGTTGAGTATGTTTCTGATAGTATTGTATTGATTTGTAGTGACATCAAACCATCCTGTCCAACCTATGTCCATGTATTCCAGTACCTGCTGATCTCCCTCAATTGTCGTGCCTACATGTTTGAGGATTATTTGTGCACCTGCTATTCATTTGAGCTTGCATATCCGTTTGGTGGCTATTTAATAAAGAAGAAATCATACACGTATATTATAGTTTCTTTTTAGATTGCAGATTTTTTTCAATTCAGATTTGTATGATTATTTGGTTAGATTTCATGATGGCTTGTGGGAACAAGTTAGTAAATGGAGAACTCATCCACAAAGTGTTCAAATCGAAGACTTTGTACCTTAGGCCATCAAAAGAAATCGAGGTATGAAAAGTTTTCAAAATGTTTCTTGTTAAATGCTGTACTGTTTTGGTATGCTTAATCTACTTTATTTGTTTGACAGTTTGAATCTTGTGATGAAGATGAGAAGGATGACAGTGCTGAGTCCGTTATTGAGATAACACCTCCAGTAACACACCAAATGATCACTGAATTGGCTCCCCCATCTTTCACTGAGCCTGCTGCCGAACCTCTTCCTGCACAATCAGTCACCTTTTACTTCCTTTTCAAGTTCACCAATGCCTTCCACTTCATTTGGAACTGCAAGATCCTCTGGGACCACCAGGAATGATAATAACGGCACTTACCTGTCAGTCATGACCTCCTTGTCAGACTTTTCATCTGATGATGAAGAGCTTAACAAAAAAAAAAGCTTAGCATTTCCTTGCATTTTTCTTTACCTGCTCACTTAATTGCATTTGTGTGTTGGTGTTAAACATTTATTGTTACCATTTGTTTTGTTTTTCTTCTTTTTAATAGTGCTGATAGAAACGTGGAAGTTCCTATTAAGTATATTCTTTTGGACCTGGCCTCAAAAATTAACCACCATTCCCAATGTAGGTTTAACATAAATCTCTCAACAGTTCTACCAGAAAGACTCAGGAAACATAGAACGATAAATAATATTTGTTAAACATAATGTTAAAGATCTATGGGCATAGGCCCCGTCCAATGAATGAATCATGGCAAAATGATTCCGATGTTCCTGCCTGAAGATAAGGCAGGGGCGGAGCCTACCCCCGGACTGAGGACGGGACCCTGACCTGGTGGTGGTGGTGGGGAGGATGGAGGTTTCACTCATGCGTTAGTTTCTGCGAACAAAAGGGAGGGTGAGTACCATCCTTTTATACTACGTGCTGAGGGATGATAGGCTAACCGGTAATTGATTATGATGTGCAGAGTCTTCCTGATGGAACTTGCGCAGAAGCTTACATTTCTTGATGGAGCTGTTCTAGGTTTTACCAGGATCAACTACAACCCTTTTACACATATCAGTCAAGTTCTCAGATGACAAAGGGAAGAATGAAGAAGCAATTGACTTGGGGGGAGCGCGTAGGGAGTTTAAGGCTCCTTATGGAAGCCTTAAAAGAGAGTTCAATGTTTGAAGACCAAAACGAATCGCAGAATCTTGCTCTTGATAGTTCTGGTAATTTTTTTTCTATTTAATTTAAATATTTATAGAATTACTATTTCAAATTGTAGTGTTGTTTAATCAGTGTCTCTCAGATATAATGTGCTCTCTGCCACCTGGTTAACAGGAGTTTGTTTTTCTGGATTTACTTTGAGTGGGTTGAATTTCTATGAATTGTTTGTAAAATCTATGGGTGGCTTGTTTTTTATGCAGCTTTAAGAGAGAACCGATATTTTATTGCGGGACAGGCAATTGCTGTAAGTTTAGTCCATTGCAGTCCAGGTCCAGGATTTCTGTCACGCACGCTATTCTCCTGTTTAGTTGATGGCCCAGAGTCAGCAAAACCCACACTGAGTGACCTTGCAGACTCGGATTTATATGAAAAGGTCAAAATGGTATGTTAAGCTTTGTCAGAACTTTAAGTGGTTTGATTATCCAGGGTGTTCAAACTTTTGTGCACAACTATTAAAATTAAAATTTTATACACTATATATGTTAGAGTCTACAGAGCTGTTAGAGTCTACAGAGCCATTGATGGACTATTTATCCACCGCTGGATATTTAATTAATCATTTATATGTTATGTTTAATCATTTATGTGTGTTATTTTTCTGATTGCGTGAAGTGTTAAAACTATAGATATGATACATGCATTTGATACCCAAGCTATGTGCTGATATTGGAGTGCTTGCAACAGGTCTATGAATGTGTGTTGTGTCATATGATATGTTACAGAAAACTAGGAGAACAGAATGTGTGTTGTGCTGTGTCATATGATATGTTGCAGAAAACTAGGAGAACAGAATGTGTGTTGTGCTGTGTCATATGATATTTTGCAGACAAAGGAGAACGAAGCTGATTGGATCAAGAGAGGGCGGCGCCTGTCAAAGAAAGAGGAAGATACACACACACACACACACACACACACACAGTATAAATATGTTGTAAAACTGATACACTGGGTTGTTGTTGTTGTTGTTGTTACCCAGCGCGCTGTTTGCAGAGAACTTCTGATCAATAAACTTCAAAATTTATTATAGTTGCCTCTCTCCAATTTTTGAACACGTAGGACTTTTGAGTCCATCAAATGGTGACCCCGACGTGATTGGAAAAAGGCAGTAAGGATCATCGTAGAAATTCGGCAAGGACCGAAAATCCGGGACGGAACGATTTTGGGTTCAACATACGGTCGACCAAGATAAGAAGGTAAGCAGAAACCTGTTTAAACGAACTTCTGCATATTGGACACTCTAAATTTAATGTGTTGAACTTGATATGTATTCCGTTCCATTTGCATAGACAGTGTTGATATATTGATCAGAAAACTGTAAGTGCCGTGGGTAAGAAACCCACGGCAGTTAAGACCGCAGGTGTGTAACGACCGCAGGTGTGATAAGACCGTAGGTGTGATAAGACCGTAGGTGTGATAAGACCGTAGGTGTGAGAACATTTTTTTTTGAAAATCCTACGGCAGATCAATTTAGGATGTGAGTCTGTAATATGTTGGAAATCCTATGGCATTAGTTTTAGTACAATAGTTTTGTGAAAATCCTATGGCAAATTAATTTTAGGGGAGAAATTCCGTAATAATTTTGTGAAAATCCTACGGCAGAGTAATTAAGGAGAATTGTAATTGTGACTGTAATTTTGTGAGTATCATTGTATTCTGTGGTAATTTTGTGTGTATTTGTCCATCAAGTATGTCTGAATTTGAAAGAGAATGCGAGGAATACGGGTGCCCCCCCGTTACTACGCAATGGGGAAATATTGTAGATATGATTTTTTGGCTCCGATTGTGCCATTAACATAAGAAAGAGAAGAAAATTTGGGAGGAGAAATGGAGTCAGATGTGTATTGATAATGGCTGGGAGGGACCTGAAAAAGTGCATACCTCACTAGCACCAAAAGTTAGGGACATGGAAAAGAGAGCGCATGTGAGACTGAAAAGATATGTAGAAGAGGGTAAAAATGTGACATGGCGTACCAAGGGAAAGCATAATAAGCAAGAGGACGAGTTAAAATGTGAACTGAGGCTGTGGACGCGCATTGCACTTACTGCCACTGCTCTGAGTCCAGCCACGAGAGAGGGTGGGGAGGAAGTGCAGACAGTGAAGCAAGGAAAAAAAATGAAGAGTAAAACAGGAAGTGCAGAACATAGTATGTCTTGCCCTGGGGGGACCGCCCTCCTGTATCCTGATTTGAGAAAGCTGAAACCACTGCCCTATGCGCCAGCACAGCAACAGGTTCAAGTCAATGTAAAAGACTCTGTTGTGGAAGTAGACATACCAGATTTAGAAGACCTAAAGAGCAAATTGAGAGCGTTGGTCTCACAAGTATAGGAAGTGGCACATAGGCAGGCAGAGGCAGATCAGGAGAGTGAGGAAGGTACTGTAAGAAGAGGCGAGCCGAGTGAGGAAGGTGGGCGAGACGTAGAGGAAGGGCAGGGAGCAGATGGTGAGCGCCAAAGGGAAGGGGGAGCAGAAGAGTGTACTCTGCGACATTGAGGGCGTTCTATATTCTTCCTCGACTGATTCTTATTGGGTCAGACAAAGAACCGATGACATGGGTTTCTTGACCCATCACCAAATTTCTAGGAGTCACGGTCGTGAATTGACTGATGGCTCAGGAGCAGTACAATTGATTGCATCACAGCCAGCTGACCTCTGGTCACAAGGACCAACTGGCAACAATGGAACCCCAATGGGTTCCACAGTACCGTAACAAACCAGAGGCGGAGGAGGGAATTTCATCAACAATGGAGGGGTTACTACATAAGGGTGTTCTAACCCCCTGGCGTTCCCCGTGGAACACCCCCATATTTCCCGTCCAAAAACCAGGCACTGACAAATTCAGGCTGGTCCATGACCTTCGCCGTATTAATAGCCTTGTAACCACGCCTACAATGGCTGTGCCAAACCCGTACACCGCTATCTCAAGTTTGACCCCAGCTCACCAATGGTTCACATGTATTGATTTGGCAAATGCTTTTTTCTGTATACCAATTGCTGAGGAATGTAAATCATGTTTGGCATTCACCTACAGGGGGAATCAGTACTAGTACAACAGACTACCCCAGGGTTTCATTTTATCACCAGGTGTATTTAACCAAGTGTTGAGGGACCAATTGCAAAACTGTCAACTACCAGAGGGGTGTGTTCTCATAATGTACGTGGACGATCTTTTATTGGCTGCAGCAACAAATGATAATTGCCTGGCCGCCACTAGAGTTATCTTGACACAGTTGTACCGGTCAGGGTTCAAAGTCAGCAAAGAAAAATTGCAGGTTAGCAGACCAGCGGTCACTTTCATGGGCCGTTCAATAACTGGACAGGGCTCAACGTTGTCTCACCGCCAACGTGACGGTATCTTGTCACATCCTAAGCCCATCAATGTGAAGGACATGCTTTCCTTCTTGGGGCTGACGGGATTCAGCAGAAATTACATCCCACAGTACGTTGCCGTAACCACACCTTTACGAGACATGGTCAGAGAACAGGGCATGCGAAACCTACAGGCAAAACTAACATGGACCACAGAGGCGAAGTCAGCTTTCATTAACTTGAAGGCTCAGATGTCTCATGCAGCACATTTGCATAGTGCTGACTACCAGTTAGGTTTTTATTTAGACGTGTCTGAAACCAAGAACAGTGCACATGGGGTCCTATTCCAAAAACATGCAGGCACCAGACAAGTTCTCATGTATGTCAGTACCCTGATTGATCCCATTGAACAACGGCAACCTACGTGTGCCAGATTTGCTGCAGGTCTGGCAAAAGTTATGGACAAAACAGCACACGTCTTTATGGGCCACCAACTGACAGTGTTGACAACTCATTCAGTAAGTTCATTCGTGAATTCAGCTTCATTCACTTTCTCCCCTCTGCGGCAAAGAAAATTGGCCAAATGTTTGACCGCACCAAATGTTACATACACCCATGACGGTATTAACATGGCTGACTTGGTCACCATGGGGGAACCACATGACTGCGCTCCTGTCACTGAGCTGGCATGTAGAGTCCGGCAAAACCTCCATGCATCACCACTACCATCAGGGGATGATGTGAGCACCCTGTTCACCGATGGCTGTTGCTTCAGAGCACAGGATGGCTCCCTGACCTCAGCCTATTCAGTGGTAGAACAAACTAATGAAGGATTTGTCACTAAAAGGGCTGAGAAATTACAGGGTAAACAGTCTGCTCAAAGGGCAGAGCTTGTAGCAGTAACGGCAGCGTTAAAGCTAGCAGGGACCGGAAAAGTCAACATCTACAGTGACTCTGCATACGTTGTTGGTACAGTGCATGTTGAATTAGCAGTCTGGCAAAGGTGTGGCTTTGTGACCTCGTCAGGAAGCCCATCACACATGAAGCTGAAGCCAGAGACCTGTTGGAAGCACTGCTCATCCCTGAAGCAGTGGCTGTCGTAAAATGCCAGGGGCACAGTAAAACTGACACCACAGTTGCCAAAGGCAATGAGGCTGCTGACCTGGCTGCCAAGACGGCAGCCGGCTACATGCCAGTATGATGTCACAGACGGTCAGTCCTCAGGACGACCTGATGGCAAGTTTCAGCAGAGCTCTCCTTGTGGATGAGCAAGCCAAGTGCTCACCAGAAGAGAAATCTGTATTGATGGAACACGGAGCACTGTTTGCACCAGACGGTTTATGGCAAGCCCCAGATGGCCGCCCAGCAATGCCAGTAAACCTGTCACGCTCCATCATGTCCCAGGCACACCCATTCGCATGTTGGTACAAATGCTGAAAACATTGAAATACTGGTGGCACCCCCTTTTACCTGCCATGGTGTCACATTTTGTCTTATCCTGTACGGTCTGTCAGGAAGACAATGTCAAACCAACACTGAGACCACTACAAGGCGCATTCTCACCGCTGCGTGGCCCTGGGGAACAAATTGTCATTGACTTCACAGACATGACAGAAAGGGTACAAGTTAAGAGATGTCTGCTTGTCATGGTTGATCATTTTACAGGATGGCCTGAGGCATACCCTGTAAGTCGGGAAGATAGTACCGTAGTCATCAAATGCCTTGTGAATCATTACATTCCGCATTATGGGTTTCCCCGTCGTGTCCGTTCAGATAACGGATCCCATTTCAAAAATGAACATCTACATACTGTAGAACAATCTTTGGGTCTCACACATGCGTTTGGAGCAGTATACCACCCACAATCTCAGGGGAAGGTGGAACGTATGAACCTCACGTTAAAACTAAAATTGGCTAAAATCTGTGCACAGACTAAATTGTCACATATGAACCTCACGTTAAAACTAAATTGGCTAAAATCTGTGCACAGACTAAATTGTCACGTATGAACCTCACGTTAAAACTAAATTGGCTAAAATCTGTGCACAGACTAAATTGTCACGTATGAACCTCACGTTAAAACTAAATTGGCTAAAATCTGTGCACAGACTAAATTGTCATGTAACGTGAGGTTCATACGTTCCACCTTCCCCTGAGATTGTGGGTGGTATACTGCTCCAAACGCATGGGTGAGACCCAAAGATTGTCAGCCCTTCCACTTGCATTAATGTCTGTACGTTCGTCTGTTAACAGAATTTCTGGTTTTACACCCTTTGAACTGTTTACAGGCCGACCTTTCCCAGGACCATCAACACCGCTACAGCCAGATGCTGTCTCACAACTTTCACATGGTGTATATTTTGACAAGTTAACTGCTATGATACAGCTTTTTTCTCCGCAGAGTCCAGCGGAGTGTGAAGAGTGTCCAACAGAACCTCTTCCTCCCCTCTCACAGTGGGTCCGCCTCAAACAATTCAGAAGGAAATGGAATGAACCACGGTGGAGTGAACCCCTGAGAGTGATTGCCAGGACATCACACTGTGTCCGCCTACACGGAAAAGGCGACACCTGGTATCATTTGTCTTCTTGTGTTAATTGTGATCCACCAAACAGGTCGCTGTCCGAGACTGCTGTGGACCTGAGGGCTCAGGTCCTAGAGAGGGAGGTCAGTGAGGCAGAGGCACCTCCTCCAGAAACACCAACAGTAAAAATAAGGCACAAGAAAGGTGACATTTTTTCAAGCCCACAGGGTGAACCACTAGCACATTGTGTAAGTGAAGACCGTGCATATGGGGCAGGTATTGCAGTAACATTTAAAAACAGGTACGGGGTGGAAAAAGTAAGACAACAAAATAAAACAACGGGTGAATGTGCAGTGACACATGAAGAAGATGGTAGAACCATTTTCCACTTAATCACAAAGAAAAAGTGTACTGATCTCCCCACGTATGAAGACTTCACTGATAGTTTAATATGCATGAAAAATCTGTGTGTAGAAAATAAAGTGAAAAGGGTTTCGGTACCTAGACTGGGGTGTGGTCTGGACAAATTAGATTTCCAAAGAGTCCAGAATATCCTAAGTGAAGTGTTTGCAGGAGTGAACATAACCATAACCATATATTCATTATAATCATTTGTGTTATTTTTTCATTTTAATCATTTAATTGTGTGAAAAGTCATTTTTTCCATCATTTAAGTTTTTGCTATTCAACATTGTTTAAAAAATCATTAAATGTGTTAATTTGAGGGTTCTTAAAACCCTAGTGTGAGTTTTAATTTTCCATTAATTGAGTATAATTTTTGGTATTGAAAAAGCTCAACAGGACAACAAAAATGTGACACGACCAAAACGAGAGGTGAGCCAAAACTCACAAGATCACTGTAGGGATAAATATGGGGGAATAGAATTGCAATATGAGGCAGACAGCACCACTTCGTTCACATTTGATCTATGTGCGGTTATAAATTGCGGAGGGTATAACAGTTCATATAGAGGCTATGACATTTATTTGTGTGCCTCTCCTGCGATCGTAGAACGCTGTGAAAAAAGAAATAAAATAACGGTGACTGGATTCCATCAGGGGATGTGCAGTGACTGGGGTCACGTGACCAAATACTCAGGCAACCTTAGCCATATATGTTTGGTACATACCAAAGAAGGTGGTGGTTTCACAAAGTGTCATTTCAACGGGACTATAGCGTCACTCAAAACCCAATTACAGTGTCACTTGGACCAGTAAATAAGTCATCATATGGACAAAACACAGTTTATTTTTTCTTAGGGTTGGACCAGTCCGGGGCGGATCCCATGGGTTTGGTAAAAATAAATATATTACCAAAATCACCAAGGAATGCAACCAAACCTGGAAATGTAACGGTAGTAGAAATAAGGAATACGCAGGTAGGCGTAGACTATACAAAATTAACTCCGGAAGACATAATAGAGAAAGCCACTGGTTATGGGGAGACAAACTTATTGGATAATAAACACGGCCAAAGAACAGAAATTAGATGACTGTATAGCATGTGCCGGTGCTAGACCTCGACTACATATTGAGCCGGCCCCCTTATATCCCAATGATACCTGGGGTTATGAGTGTATGTTGTCTTTAACAAGACAGCATGGAACATCAAATTGTACCACGTTGGCAGCTATATTTCCTCCTATTGCGAACAATAGCATTTGAAATACAATCATTTGAAATGCTTGCGTTGAACATAACAGTTCCAAACAAAAGTAAAAAATCATTGGTCTCTCTTACATTGGTTACTGTGTATAGACCCCCTGGGCCTTACACTAATTTTCTGATAGAGTTCGCAGACTTCTTATCGGATCTGTTGGTTAACGTCGATAAAGTACTGATTGTTGGAGATTTTAATATCCACGTAGATAGTCCTAACGATCCATTAGCTGTGGCGTTTAAAGAACTACTAGACTCTTGTGGTGTAACACAATACATCAACAGACCTACTCATCGACTTAATCATACCCTAGACTTGATTATATCTCACGGAGCCGATCTAACCAATATCGATATTATACCTCAAAGCGACGATGTTTCCGATCACCATCTTATAACATGTACACTGCGCACTGCAGAAATCAGTTGTATATCTCATTATCGACAGGGTAGAACAATCACCTCAACTACTAAAGATAGTTTCGTAAAGAACTTGCCAGATCTGACTCCTCTAATAACCTTTCCAACTAATATAGAATCGCTCGATGACATGACCAGCAACATGGGCACCATTTTCTCTAATACATTAGAAGCGGTCGCACCTATGAAGTCAAAAAGGATTAATGAAAAGATCTTAGCACCATGGTATAATAACACCACTCGCGCCCTAAAAAGAGAAACGCGTAAACTGGAGCGAAAATGTAAACAAACCCAATTAGAGGTCTTTAAAATTGCATGGAAAGAGAGTGCAAGCTGTTACAAAAAGGCACTAAAAGCAGCAAAAGCCGAGCACTTCCGTAACCTCATAGAAAATAACAAAAACAATCCAAGGTTTTTATTTAGTACAATTGCTAAACTAACAAACAAACAGACTCCACCTGACCTGGGTATTCCGCCGCACCTTGGTAGCAATGAATTCATGAAGTTTTTTACTGAGAAAATCGAAATAATACGAGACCACATAGCTAAAACCAAACCTCAAAGTGTGACGGAAGAATTAGTCTCACCCGTCAACCAAAAAGAAAAGCTACAGTGTTTTTCTCCTATAAATCAGGAAGATTTAATTAAAATTATTGCAACATCCAAACCGACGACATGCTTATTAGACCCCATTCTGACTACTTTATTAAAAGAGTTACTACCTGCTGCAATTGAGCCCATTTGTAACATAATCAACTCGTCAATTAATCTAGGACATGTCCCAGGACCCTTTAAGCTGGCTGTAATTAAGCCTCTTATCAAAAAACCAAACTTAGATCGCAATGAACTTGGAAGCTATAGACCGATTTCAAATCTCCCGTACTTGTCTAAAATACTAGAAAAAGTAGTGTCAACTCAACTGTGTACCTTCCTACAAAATAATGACATGCACGAAAAGTTTCAGTCCGGCTTTAGACCGTATCATAGCACTGAAACTGCGCTCGTTAGAATTACAAATGACCTTCTTATTGCATCAGATAAAGGTAACATCTCACTCTTAGTCCTGCTTGACCTTAGTGCTGCTTTCGATACTGTAGACCATAAAATACTATTAGATCGTTTACACAATTATATTGGTATTCAGGGACAGGCACTACAATGGTTCAGATCTTACTTAACAGACAGATATCAATATGTCCATTTAAAAGGGAAATCGTCATATCTTACGCAAGTAAATTATGGATTACCTCAGGGATCGGTTTTAGGACCCTTGCTTTTCTCCATATACATGCTGCCCCTCGGCAACATTATTAGAAAACATGAAATTAGCTTCCACTGTTACGCAGATGATACTCAGCTATATATCTCATCAAGACCAGATGATTCCTTCAAACTATCCAAACTGGCAGAGTGCATCGAGGACATAAAACATTGGATGACTAGTAATTTCCTTTTTTTAAACTCTAACAAAACGGAAATATTACTTATAGCACCAAAAACAGGTAAACAGAATATCTCCGATTACAGCCTGCAAATTGAAGGCTGCACTGTTACTCCAACAAATACAGTTAAAGACCTAGGCGTTATATTAGACGGAAACCTGTCATTTAAAAATCACATCTCAAATATCACAAAAACAGCCTTCTTCCACCTTAGAAATGTTTCCAAGTTACGAAATATTTTATGTTTTGCTGACGCAGAAAAGCTTATTCATGCATTTGTGACCTCACGACTTGACTATTGTAATGCTCTACTTAGTGGTTGTCCAGCATCATCGATAAACAAACTACAGTTAGTTCAGAATGCAGCTGCCAGAGTTCTTACTAGGTCAAGAAAATACGATCACATAACCCCAGTTTTATCATCTCTTCACTGGCTACCCATTAAGTATCGTATTGATTTTAAAATTCTTTTAATTACATACAAAGCCTTAAACGGTTTAGCCCCTATTTACTTAACCGAGCTTTTATCACGTTACAACCCAACACGCTCTCTAAGATCTCAAAACTTAGGACTTTTGACAACACCTAGAATAACTAAATCCACCAAAGGGGGTCGAGCTTTCTCATACGTAGCACCTAAACTCTGGAATAGCCTTCCTGATACTATTCGAGGGTCAGACACACTCTCCCAATTTAAATCTAGATTAAAGACACATCTTTTCAGCCAAGCTTTCACTTAATGCATAGTTAATGAACAGCAGCTACGCTAATTATTCTCTTTATTCTCTTTCCGCCTCTGCTTCGGGATGCCCATCCCGAGGTAGGAAGAAGTTCCACCATGTCCAGACGACCGACAGATGCCCATCCCCAATTTGAGATAACGCCAGCTACAGCTGCAGACTGACTGACCATCCCAGCCCCATCTAAGGCAATTCCACCACCAGCCAAGAGAAATATGACCATCGGACCATCCCAGCTCAGACCAATACACCCCCAACAAAGAGCAAAGACGGACTATTTGTCTCATTAATGCTGAAGTTACAATATTTGGTATTGAATGCTAAACTTAAATCACATGTCAGCAGTTTGAGTGCAGCTATGACACGTCAGAGGGGATCTGGCCCTCCCGGTTGAGCCTGGTTTCTCCCGAGGTTTTTTTCTCCATTAATCAATCATTGGAGTTTGGGTTCCTCGCCACAGCAGGGCAGTGTTGGCCTGCTCACCGGGAGACTGCATTTATTTATTTATTTAGAAATTATATATTATTTATTAGTATGATCTTACTCGTTGTATAAATACAATGCACTGTGCTGTGTTTTACCTTTTCTGTTTTTCCTGTTTGCCCTGTAAAGCTGCTTTGAAACAATACACATTGTGAAAAGCGCTATATAAATATAAAAATTGAATAGCAAAACTGGTCCATTTGTTCCCAGGCCGAATAATTACACTTGTTTTAATTTTACGCCCAAAAAGACATCAACCAATTATGGCCAGATTAATGTAGATTGGTGTCAGGTCATCATACCGGACAATGGGACATTGATAGGCCGATGGGCAAGAGCAGGCCTCTATTACTATTGTGGCGATAGACGTCTGTTCACCAGGGTGCCTCCTAAAACTAAAGGTTTATGTGCAATGGTAAGGCTAGGAGCACCATTGACATTAATTGGGGAAAAGGTTGTTTAATTACAGGGAGATAAGAGCAAAGAATTGACCAGAAGAAGGAGACGTCATGTTATCAGGAAAAGGAGCATAGACTTATCTCTTAACAGCCCCACATATATAGATGCCATAGGAGTCCCACGGGGAGTCCCAGATGAGTATAAATTAGCGGACCAAATAGCAGCTGGGTTTGAAAATATACCTATCATTTCAATGATTTTTCCTGTCACTCCAAACAAAAATGTAGATAGAATAAATTACGTCCATTACAATGTTATGAGGTTAGCCAACTTGACATGTGATGCTATTGATGGCCTAAAAGAACAATTGGCTCCAACTTCATTGATGGCGGTACAAAATAGACTAGCATTAGACATGTTACTTGCAGAAAAAGGTGGGGTGTGTCATGTGTTCGGTGACCTCTGTTGTACATTTATCCCCAATAACACAGCTCCAGATGGTTCAGTCACCAAGGCATTAGAGGGTTTGCGAACGTTATCAGCTGAAATGAAGGAACAATCTGGAGTGGACAATCCCATAGGGGACTGGTTAGATAAAGCATTGGGTAAATGGAAAGCACTAATAATGTCTATAGTGGTATCTATTGCTGTGTTTGTAGGAATTTTGGTCACCTGTGGATGTTGCTGTATTCCATGTATCAGATCATTATGTAACCGTTTAATAGTGGCTGCAATAGAAAAGAAAGATCTCACCCCACCCCCTTACAGTATGCCACTGTTGTCTGACAACCAATTTTCTGACGATGATGGTGATGACAATGATGAAGATGAAGTTGTGTGACCTCTTTCAGAGGTCAAGAGAGGGATTGAAGGAGTTTTTTAATAAGTTTTATTATGTTTGAATCTTTACTCTTTATTATAGTTTGATTAACATAATGTGTATGCCTTAATGAAAATGTTTAGCAGATTATGAGGGATTTAATCATTTGTTTAATCATTTATATGTTATGTTTAATCATTTATGTGTGTTATTTTTCTGATTGCGTGAAGTGTTAAAACTATAGATATGATACATGCATTTGATACCCAAGCTATGTGCTGATATTGGAGTATTTGCAACAGGTCTATGAATGTGTGTTGTGTTGTGTCATATGATATGTTACAGAAAACTAGGAGAACAGAATGTGTGTTGTGCAGTGTCATATGATATTTTGCAGACAAAGGAGAACGAAGCTGATTGGATCAAGAGAGGGCGGCGCCTGTCAAAGAAAGAGGAAGATACACACACACACACACACACACAGTATAAATATGTTGTAAAACTGATACACTGGGTTGTTGTTGTTGTTGTTGTTGCTGCTGCTGCTGCTGTTGCTATGTAAGACGTTGTGTCAAGAACAACCCAGCGCGCTGTTTGCAGAGAACTTCTGATCAATAAACTTCAACATTTATTATAGTTGCCTCTCTCCAATTTTTGAACACGTAGGACTTTTGAGTCCATCAATACACAGTATTTCACATATTTGACTTGTGACACCTCAAGTATGTCTGTAACACACTTTTTAAGAAGCTGTTTACACAAGACCATTTTTAACTAAAAACGGCAAACAAATTGTCATCCACTGGCCTGGCACGTGCAATACAGAGTTTCACGGATAATAATAACTTATGCAAGGATGATTTAAATCAAGTCAAATTAGGTCAATTGCACTCAGGCCCGATTGAGAGCAACCTATGAGTACAGCCTAAATAACAGGGAATTTCTGGTGTGCACAGGTTTACACAAAAAAAAGTAATTTATCCTACTATAGTAGTCAATGGGGGCAAAATATGTCTGGTTATAGGCATTTCTTCCAAATATCTTTCTCTGTGTTCATCACAACAAAGAAATTTTATTCAGATTTGTAACAACTTGAAGGTGAGTAAATGATGACAGAATGTTCATTTTTTGGCGAAGAATCCCTTTAAAGCCGCAGGTATATTTGACTGTCAGTGTCAGTCTCGCTCACAAACACATCCGCATACTCATCACAGATAAAGCGCAGACCTCACACTGTCAGAGAGCAGGGCTGAGTCGCGTCATTCACAAACCCACTGCAAATTTATGAAAGAGGAATTCATTCGCCATTGCAAACAATCCGAGCAAACGTCAAGACAACAAAGAACATCATCCAAACAGTATGGAGAAGGATATCCTTCTTAGCTGACTGTTCTTGGTTTCAGCTTGTTGTTTTATATCGTTCTTCCACAACGGCACATATCAAACTTTCTGTGTGTGTTTTGACCCCTAGTGGACTGGTGCACTTTTCTCGCGCATAACTGTTGTAGCGTTGTGAGACCCCGGACCCTCCTGATGACAAAAATAACGTTGTACATGCGGAAGGCCGGATCATTCCCGTGGTATGGTATTTATCAATCTGCATCAGTATGGTTTGATCAAGACTTTACAGAGACTGAAAAAGGTGAATCCGTCTTCACTACAGTAATTGCATAATAATTATACAAGGTGATATTATGATCATCTTTTTAAAAATCACACATCAAGGAAAATGTAATGCTAGCAGTGTATTTGTATTGATCATTGTAAAAAACAGATTTTTTTTAAGATTTGACATTTAAATGTTTTTCTGTGAGAAGTAACATTCAAGAGGTATGGGTAAAGGGAGTAAATATTCTGAGTTGGTCTATGGGTACAGAAAAAAGTGACAACCGACTGGCTGTGAATTATCCATCTATTATACTGCAATTTCACTTGTGAGTAAATTATTGGAAAGGCAATTTTGTATCCAAAGTATTCCAAAGCAATGTCTAAAAGTTAACGGATAATTTACATTCAGCTGGTTGTTATCTCAAAATAAATCCATTGTCATAGACATTATCACCTCTTTCTCTCAGAAAGGGTTCATTTTGCTATAATAAACAATTGAACATGAGAAAGAGATTACGGGGTTAAACGTTTAGTTCCACCTTTTCCAAAACTGCTTCAATGTGGCCATATAGTGAAACATTCAGTGTCCAAAAATATTGTGATATTTGTTGGACACTTTTACTGTGGCTAATACACATACTGACCTGTTAGACTTTTGTTACAGAAGATATTTACTTTTATTGCAGATGAGGATGGACCAGCCAAATTGGATATGATTTTGGCTTTCGCAACTGGTCCCACTTTGTATACCACCAATGGGCTTCACTCCACATCCTACAATTGAATTCCTGCCCATAAAGAGATCTCAGTCTGCAGTAGTTTCAAGGTTTCCTATGGCAAACACCCGCATTAATTGTCTCCAATTGCCTTTGCACAAAACATACAATGAATTCAAAAAGTTCCATGAACTTTGCCTTTGCCAACACATATGGTTTTGGCATGGAATAGGCACCCTGCTGAATAATATAGTGTATTTGAAGAAATACACACAAAAGTTGTTGTTTACCCAGCCTCACATCTTTCTAAATCTGTATAACTAATTTCTTCTGTGGAGTACAGGATGTTGTTTACAAATGGATTTAGTTTTGGTGTTTTATGTCATTTTTTACATTAGTATTAGTTAATGCTTTAGGTATCTTTACCTCAAAAGTTTTGATAGGCTTTTATATGCTTTAATGTAAGCACAATCTTTGATGTAAAAAAACATATGCAAATGATAATGCTGAATGAAAATCACATAAGTGCAACAGTTAGCACGAACAGTTAAAGATATTGCAATATCTTAGATAACAAGTCATATATTTTGTTGAGTTTAGACCTACAAATGAGTTTAAACCCACTGAGTTTAGACCTACAAATGTGTTTTTTTTATAATTTATGAACTAAAAAAAACCTGATTTGACATTATGAAGGACCAACGTTGTGTTTATGTACTGTTTATGTAATATATGTTTTGATATAAATTAACATTAACATTTGTACAATACCGATCTCAACACTTTATCAATCCCTTTGTGAAAATTTCCAAGTTTCACAAAAGTCTTTTAAGTATCCACACCAACTTGTTTCTCGGAGATCATTAGCTTCCCTCTGATGACATGAAGAGAATATAATAACCAATGTAGAAACTTCAATGGTCCTTCCCATAGTCACAGTACATCCATAGATAGACTTTACAAGATTCTCCTTGAGTCCAGAATCCAGTAACCTAGGTCTACTATAAGCATCCTACCATACAAAATCTCCTACAAGAAACAGTACACAAACATAAGCACATATTTTTCATATCCATCACCTTTAGTGCAGTCTGCAAGTACATAGTGTCACAACTCAAATCAAGATATAAACATAAGCTCTCATTTGAGCAGCAAATGCCAGAGATTTTCAAATGAGATATAGGAAGCATAGCAAACTCTGCCATGACTACTGACTCAGATGACTCAAGGCTTCCACCTGGTGGTCTGACCCTCCCACTCCCTAAATGCACTGACTCGTAACGACTGTTACAGTGATATCAATGTATCCCTTTAGAATCAAGGGTACAAATGTCTTGCCTGTTCATCAGAGTCAGAGGAGAGTTCTACTGTCTTCCAAGATGCCTCATGTGCCGCTAATAATTGGACTGGCATGTTTTCTGAACACATATCACATGATGCTTTTAGCATTTTTTCGAATTCCTGCAGCAATTTAGGCTGCATGTTGACATAAGGATGAGTTTAACTCACCAAAAAGATTCTCCTCCAGATCTATCAAGATCACATCCATGAAATTAGTTATTTAAAACGTCAATTTCAGTCAAGGAATTAATTTCCTCAAGGGAAAAAACATATAATAATCGTCATTACACATACATATTTTACAATTTCTGATTAATAGTATAGTGATAAGAATCCTATATTTATTCGTCCAGCAAATGCATCAATGATATTATAAACTAACATTATCTCATGACCATAAGTAAACTGACATTACCAAACAGAATTAAGAGCAGAGATAGTATAGATCGAAACACAGTTTAAGTGACCAGTTTGTGAGCATGAGCACAGAAACCCCATCACAAATGCCTTTTATGCTTTTTTATTAAACTCTACGTAGAGAGAGGGAGGTCAGGGCCGCGAGGCAGGTAAAACATGTCTAAAAAAACAATAAAATCCTCTTTAACAAAGAGACACACTCTTAAAGCAGCTATTCTATATATAGAATCGGATACTTGCTATCTCGGTACTGGACCAATATCCGTATGTGCGTGGATGGAAATCTTGAATCTTGAATGCGTTCTCCTTCTTTTTTCCTTCCAATTTTCCAATTCATGAAGTGGATCTGGGATGGTGTTTTTAAATGCATACCTGCTCTGCCCCCAGGTGGCCTGCGAGCCAATGCCATGAAAGTGATAAGAGGGCCAGAGAAAGTTCCATTGTATCTCAGGTCGAGCGACGGGACTGCTGGCGAGAGAGGACCGGGCCCGGACATGTGTTGAGTTTGTATTTATTTTCTTATGCCCAGCAGTCGACCGTGATGTGGCTGCCGGCATTTTACTTCCGTGTTTTTTTAAACTTTATTTGAATGTTCGCCGGTTCCCGCCTCCTTCCTTTCTTTTATTGAACCTTATTACACTGGTGCAAAATGCCCGGCAGTATTAAATGTTATAAATTGTTGGGGTAAAATTGACCCCAGTGGGGAAAAGTGTTTTTAAATTTAAGGGTAACAGGAGGGTTAATATTGTTTATTCCTATACAGGTCAAATTGCGACATGACAAGTAATGCAGTTTCTGTAATGCCATTATTTGATAGCATTTTGACAGTATGCACCATGACTATATGCTCCTGTTGGATAAAAAGCTTGTGATGATGATTCGGTTTTGCTGTGTTTTGATAGAGTTTGTAAATGTCGAAAAAAGCAATCAGCATTTTGAAATGTAGAATTTGTATTTATTTATAAAATGTCGTTTTGGATAGAACATTTACTATTTGGCTAATTGTGTGATTTAGGTGTGTTGTGTTAAGAGTTAAAATTATTTAAAAATATTGTCATAGAAAGCGTAAAACTGTAAGTCACTATATACAATATAGTTATGAGATAAAATCAGGACACCAGTTGGGCTTTCAACACAAATTGCAATTCCTCAAAAGCAGTGTGTTAGCACTGATTTGCAGGTGAAGTGTGAATGACAAAGGTGTTTTGGGATTTTGGAGAATCCAGTTTGTTCTGCATAGGCTTCTGCTGCTTATACATCAATTAAATAAATTAAAGGCACATATATATTTATCTAAAGCATGTCATTATTGTATGAGAAAATATATTTCACTTGTTTTGTTTATTGTGATCTGTCAGGTGAATGATTTCAGTGGTGATTTTGGTGATAAGCATTAGCAGAAACACTTAAATGTGGGGGTGTTGATGTGTTTTCCCAGGTCATTCTAAAAAGTTTTCAATGGCAACAAAATGAACCAATATCTTTATGTTCTGGTCCAGATACACTGCATTAAATTAAAATGTTCTGATAATTGCCTAGCTTGCTATGCTTAGTTACAGTGGCACAGCACATCTGAATTGCTTGAGTTCTACATATGACGTTTGCATTTGTGTTACAGATTTAAGAGACCTTTTGTATAAAACAATAGAAAAAAATATGTGGGTCTGAAGTGAATCAAAGAATTGTAAAGATGGATTCAATTTAAAAGAAATCTACAAATCAGACTTTGGTCTAAATTAGATTTTTTTCAGTTTAGAATATATCTTTCTACTCACATTAATAAATACCTTCTTTTCTAGAGTTTGGATAAACTTTAGAGTAGTAAGGGAACTTAACTAAAATAGCAACGGTTTGTTTTCTTCAATTCAATGTAACAAGCACAATCTATGTATTTCTTTCCTCTTCAAATTCCATCAACGCATAGTTTTCACATTGTTTATACACAACAGAACAGTAGTGGAAAGTAGCTACAGCTACCTTGTAGATTGTCTTTTGGGCATGTAGAAGAATTAGGTCAGGTGGTGCCTCCCCTCCCAACAAAGGAATGCAGTTGTCCAGCTGTAAAGAAAAAAAGGAGAAATACTGAGTAAAGCAGTGTCTCTCTGGCCTGAGGGATTATCTTTTCTCTTGATCTGGTGATTAATACCCCCTACACTTACAACACCACCCACCCCCATCATCTTTAGAGTAAAGATCGGGCGTGGTGCACTACATGGCACGCTAACACGCCGTCCTTTGCCAGCTATTATTTTTGTTGATCAGAAAGCTAAGAACAATGGCAACCTGCCAATCACTATGCTATGGTGTTAAATCAGAATAGCTCATTTTAATGATTGATAATGGTAGGTATAGTTGCCCATTCCTTATAACAACTGTCTTCTAAATAATATTTTAAAAAAGCACACTGTAGGAAGGAAGAGGTGTATCTTAATTATTCACTAGGCTATATGTGTGGTGTTAGGTGACATTACACTTTTCAGTATTTGTATCACTACTTTTAGCTTTCCTGTAGCTCAGTGGTAAGAACATTGCGTTAAAAGCGCAAGGTTGTGGGTTCGAACCCCAGGGGATTGCAAATACCTATGTAAAATGTATAGGATAAAGCAATGTAAGTCGCTTTGGATATAAGCGTCTGCCAAATGCCTAAATGTAAATGTAAATGTTAATGTTTTGATGTGAATGGTTTTTCTTGGGAAGGTGTCTTTTCTAGTGCCCTCAATCGATTAAAGAATTATCTGATTAATCACAATTTTTTCTGATTAATGAATTTAAAAATACATTTACATTCCAGTAATTTAACATTTAATCTCCAAATTAATGTGGAAACAACAGATTTCTTTAACAGAATCATTTTATGAATGAAAGCCAACATTCTGATATTACTGACAACTGATTTTAAATTAAATATAGAAGAATTCACAATAAAGAGAATTTAATAATTGTGTGCAGTCTAACATATCTGACAGAGATTTACTGATGCAGCCTTTAGCCCATGACTGTATACAACAGACTGGGTCGCTGTTGCATTTTGCTGTGTCCCTACAATGAACACTTCAAAGCAGCGGTTTCAAAGCACACTTAAGTGGTTTAAAAGCCTTTACATGACTAAGAGTGTGATTATATACCTTAACGCTGGACAAAGGATGAAAAAACACACTGATGCTGCATTAATTGCGTTAAATATTTTCAATGCTTTAAACCATTTGACTAGTAAGTACAAATTTTAACCATAGTCTGTGTTCCTCTCACCCAACTGTTAAGAATGTTACTGCTTCCAAATGCATAGAGACTGTGTCTGTCCCCCGAATAATACAACCAAATAATAATTTATGTAAAAGTCAGAGAAAAAACATTATCGTTATTAAACCAAAAGACAATATATTTAATGAGCAAAGTCAACGCCTAAAGTTTGGGCTACTTAATATTAGATCAATAAATCCAAAGGCAGTTATTTTAAATGAAATGATCACAGAGAAAAGTTTTGATATACTTTGCCTTACTGAAACCTGGCTTAAGCCAAATGATTATTTCGGTCTAAATGAGTCTACTCCACCAAGCTACGGTTATATTCATGAGCCTCGTCCAGTTGGTCGAGGTGGTGGTGTCGCGACTATCTTTAGAGACTTTCTTTATCGTAACACGGAGAACAGAGTATACATTTAAGTCATTTGAAATGCTTGCGTTGAACATAACTGTTCCAAACAAAGGTAAAAACCATTGGCCTCTTTTACATTGGTTACTGTGTTTAGACCCCCTGGGCCTTACACTAATTTTCTGATATAGTTCGCAGACTTCCAATCGGATCTATTGGTTCACGTCGATAAAGTACTGATTGTTGGAGATTTTAATATCCACGTAGATATTGCTAACAATCCATTAGCTGTGGCGTTTAAAGAACTACTAGACTCTTGTGGTGTAACACAATACATCAATAGACCTACTCATCGACATAATCATACACTACACTTGATTATATCTCACGGAGACGATCTAATCAATATCGATGTTATATCTCAAAGCGACGACATTTCCGATCACCATCTTATAACATGTACACTGCGCACTGCAGAAATCAGTGGTATATCTCGTTATCGACAGGGTAGAACAATCACCTCAACTACTAAAGATAGTTTCGTAAAGAACTTGCCAGATCTGACTCCTTTAATAACCTTTCCAACTAATATAGAATCGCTCGATGACATGACCAGCAACATGGGCACTATTTTCTCTAATACATTAGAAGCGGTCGCACCTATGAAGTCAAAAAAGGATTAATGAAAAGATCATAGCACCATGGTATAATAACACCACTCGCGCCCTAAAAAGAGAAATGCGTAAACTGGAGCGAAAATGGAAACAAACCCAATTAGAGGTCTTTAAAATTGCATGGAAAGAGAGTGCAAGCAATTACAGAAAGGCACTAAAAGCATCAAAAGCCGAGCACTTCCGTAACCTCATAGAAAATAAAAAAACAATCCAAGGTTTTTATTTAGTACAATTGCTAAACTAACAAACAAACAGACTCCACCTGACCTGGGTATTCCGCCGCACCTCGGTAGCAATGAATTCATGAAATTTTTTACTGAGAAAAATCGAAAACATACGAGACAACATAGCTAAAACCAAACCTCCAAGTGTGTCGGAAGAATTAGTTCCAACCGTCACCAAAAAAGAAAAGCTACAGTGTTTTTCTCCTATAAATCAGAAAGATTTAATTAAAATTATTGCAACATCCAAACCGACAACATGCTTATTAGACCCCATTCCGACTACTTTATTAAAAGAGTTACTACCTGTTGCAATTGAACCCATTTATAACATTATCAACTCATCAATTAATCTAGGCCATGTCCCAGGACCCTTTAAGCTGGCTTTAATCAAGCCTCTTATCAAAAAAACAAACTTAGACCCCAATGAACTTGTAAACTATAGACCGATTTCAAATCTCCTGTACTTGTCTAAAATACTAGAAAAAGTGGTGTCAACTCAATTGTTTACCTTCCTACAAAATAATGACATACACGAAAAGTTTCAGTCTGGCTTTAGACCATGTTTCCTAATAATGTGGCCAAGGGGGAACATCCCTGAACAAACCGATCCCTGAGGTAATCCATAATTTACTTGCGTAAGATTTTTTTGCGTAAGAGTTTCAGCATCATAGCACTGAAACTCCGCTCGTTAGAATTACAAATGACCTTCTTATTGCATCAGATAAAGGTAACATCTCACTCTTAGTCCTGCTTGACCTTAGTGCTACTTTCGATACTGTAGACTATAAAATACTAATAGATCGTTTACACAATTATACCGGTATTCAGGGACAGGCACTACAATGGCTCAGATCTTACTTAACAGACAGATATCAATATGTCCATTTAAATGGGAAATCATCAAATCTTACGCAAGTAAATTATGGATGACCTCAGGGATCGGTTTTAGGACCCTTGCTTTTTTCTATATACATGCTGCCCCTTGGCAACATTATTAGAAAACATGGAATTCTACTGTTACGCAGATGATACTCAGCTATATATCTCATCAAGAACAGATGATTCCTTTAAGCTATCCAAACTGGCAGAGTGCATCGAAGACATAAAACATTGGATGACTAGTAATTTCCTCCTTTTAAACTCTAGCAGAACAGAAATATTACTTATAGTACCAAAAACACGTAAACAGAATATCTCCGACTACAACCTGCAAATTGAAAGCTGCACTGTTACTCCAACAAATACAGTTAAAGATATAGGCGTTATATTAGACGGCAACCTGTCATTTAAAAATCACACCTCAAATATCACAAAAACAGCCTTCTTCCACCTTAGAAATGTTGCCAAATTACGAAATATTTTATGTGTCGCTGACGCAGAAAAGCTTATTCATGCATTTGTGACCTCACGACTTGACTATTGTAATGCTCTACTTAGTGGTTGTCCTGTATCATCGATAAACAAACTACAGTTAGTTCAAAATGCAGCTGCCAGAGTTCTTACTAGGTCAAGAAAATACGATCACATAACCCCAGTTTTATCATCGCTTCACTGGCTACCCATTAAGTATCGTATTGATTTTAAATTTCTTTTAATTACTTACAAAGCCTTAAACGGTTTAGCCCCTACATACTTAACCGAGCTTTTATCACGTTACAACCCATCACGCTCTCTAAGATCTCAAAACTTAGGACTTTTGATAACACCGAGAATAACTAAATCCACCAAAGGGGGTCGAGCTTTCTCATACGTAGGACCTAAACTCTGGAATAGCCTTCCTGATACTATTCGAGGGTCAGACACACTCTCCCAATTTAAATCTAGATTAAAGACGCATCTTTTCAGCCAAGCTTTCACTTAATGCATATTTAATGAACAGCAGCTACGCTAATCATTCTCTTTATTCTCTTTCTGCCTCCGCAGAAAGAGAATAACCTTTTCTGCCTCCGCAGAAAAGGTAGGAAGAAGTTCCACCATGTCCAGACGACCGACAGATGCCCATCCCCAATTTGAGATTACACCAGCTACAGCTGCAGACTGACTGACCATCCCAGCTCCATCGAAGGCAATTCCACCACCAGCCAAGAGAAATATGACCATCGGACCATCCCAGCTCAGACCAATACACCCCCAACCAAGAGCAAATAAGAACTATTTGTCTTATTAATGCTGAAGTTACAATATTTGGTATTAAATGCTAAACTTAAATCACATGTCAGCAGTTTGAGTGCAGCTATGACACGTCAGAGGGGATCTGGCCCTCCCGGCTGAGCCTGGTTCAATCATGGGAGTTTGGGTTCCTCGCCACAGCAGGGCATTGTTGGCCTACTCACCGGGAGACTGCATTTACTTATTTATTTAGAAATTAGATATTATTTATTAGAATGATCTTACTCGTTGTATAAATACCATGCATTGTGCTGTGTTTTACCTTTTCTGTTTTTCCTGTTTGCCCCTGTAAAGCTGCTTTGGAACAATGCACATTGTGAAAAGCGATGTATAAATAAACTTGAATTGAATTCATTTTTTTTTTTATGAAAAATTGCTTTAACGCAACAATTTAGCACCTGCTGCTCTGACCAACCAAAAGGTTGTTTACATGGGACCTTTTTCAACTAAAAACTGAAAACTTTTTATTCGTTTTGGCCGTTTATTCACACAACTGAAAACGGTATTATCATCTCTGTGTAAACTTAAAAAATGATGACGTCATATGCAGGAGTATTACATCTTCAGTCTGCCGCCTTTATCCCAAAACGATGGCATAAATTTGTGCCGCGTGACATACTTATCATCAATTCTCCAACAAAAAGTAGATTTACCGCACCACTACGACCAGTGGAGACATAGTATTCATATAAACAAACAATAAACACACACAACGACAAAGTGTATTAAACACAGTTTAAGTTTAAAACAGGGTATGCGTATGTCCACAGGCACAGTGTTTCTTTACAGTGCAACATCGCCATCTGATGGTCTGGCATGCATAATACAGCATTTTTTTTTATTCATTTTCCCAGATACGGTTAAATGCAGATCGTTATGATAACCCTGTCGAAAGTACAAGGAAAAAAGTACAGGAAAACCTTCAGTTTTTGATTGTGGTTTTTCAGCTTGGTTATGTGGAATGTGAAAAGAAAATGAGGTAAGAAATATCAAGTCAGATATCAAGGAGAGATGAAGTGTTTGTGTCCTAACATCAACCGCTAATAAAAAGTATTACTGTAATAGAAATAATAACATGTTAGAGCAGTTTCACAGCTCAGAGTGGTGAAGTCAAAGCTAGTATGTATGCAGATGTGACAAACCCATGGAAGACAATAATTTTAATATTAGGGATATTTTTGCTATGCCTTTATTGGGTTGGAGTTGTTACTGTTTCACCTAAATTACCTGAAAGCATAATGATTTTGTATCTTTCTGGAAATATGACAACTGTGAAGATAAAGATGGATTTTGATGTTGTCTAGTTTTCATGGCCTATAAGTAATTATTTTCAAATGCAGTCATCTGCTGGAAATTGTTATATACATTTAGCCTGCATTAGTTTCCGAAGATTGTTTGAATACATTCAAGGTGGTGAGGCAATGTTTTGTTTGGACTGCTTTTTGTTCTAGCCCATGATTAGTCATTTGTAGTGTTCTTTTCAAGTAGAGCCTGACTCAGCATAAGGCAGGAACACATCGTTAAGGTGTGTTGTTTCACAATGTGCATTGCTACCTAGCCAGTGTGGATCTGTTGTGTGTCTCATGTTTTATCCTGAAAGCTTCACATTCAGTTTTTCGAAAGTGCATGATAGTTATTGGGGCGACTCAAGACTAGTCCCAGACTAACTTAAGAATTAGATGTGTTAATATATCACTGAGATTATTTTGTCTAAAGATGCTCACAGTAATTGTTTGTGAAATATGTTTTAAAAATTACTTAAATATACTAATTTAACCAGGGCCTAGACCTGGTTTAAGACAATCCCTGTCCGGGAAACCACCCCACAGTGTTTTGTAAAGTGATATGTTTCCAATTCAGATCATCAGTTCGTGCAGCACTTTCTTCAACTCCATTTAGATTTAACTCCACAGCTAAGATACAACTTCTAAATCACTGCTAAGTTTTCACCCCACCAGTTTGCTTCAAGCTAAATGAAACAGCACTGCCAACTACAGAGTAATCCATCAGAGTTTTTCTCATTTTCTTCCCCTTTATTTAACTCTCTGACTCTCCAAAAAAACTCTGTCCTCCGGAAATAAAGTTTTACTCTCACATTTATTGTGGTGTGTGTATGTTTTTAGAGAATCTATTGACAGAAATGCAATATAATATATATAGCTAATGTATGTCTTCAGAGTATAAAAACCTCACATAATGAAGTATTATGTTATTACCCTCTAATGAGCAATTTCTATCTACAGACACCATCTTGCATGGAATTTCCATATTGTTTCTACAGTAGCCCTAAACAGACAAACTGCTCTTCAAAGCACGTTTCACAAATACGTTATCTTCTTTGGCAAAGAAGTGAAAACGTGACAACATCTCAGCCATGCAGCGTCCGTAGTGCTTTGAAATGAAGGGGAAGTTTGCCTTTGGTTGCAAATCACAATTAGTACATAAACATTATTTAAATTTCTATGTATGTTGCATGATTTAAGGACAATCCAATGTTTTTTTGTGTTAACTTTATTTAAAGAGTATTATTGCAGACAACAGCAAAGTTGGATATTTTAAAATATTGTGTGAACAAGTGGGCTAAAGTTGAGTACAATATAGTTTCCTCCTACATGAAACATTGGTTCCAGAAAACAATACTGCTAATAATGCATGTTCACCTGTATTGCTAAATACTCTTCTGTAAAGGGGGTAATCCAGGGCACATTAGATCTCACAACAGGTGTCATCTAAAACACTAACCACCTGACATATGATACCTCACTAATCCTGGAGTTCTAAACCAAAACAGTCCTTTAAGTATCCATACAGATCTAAGTGCAGCACCCTTTGTCTGAACCACTGGACAGTGTCAGTCAGGTTCACCACCTTCTTGCAGAAATTGCAATTTTAGTTATTTTTTAACTGCCTAATTAAGCCATTTGAATAGCAATATGAATTTAACATGTGTATATGTCCACCTCAGAAGTATTTGTAGAACCATTAAGTAGAGAGAAAGGCCATGGCATTACTTTTTATCCTGTGCTAAAAGTAAATTTTGCAGAGCATTCAACTTAAATATTTTGATTTGGTCTTGAAAGTTGACGCCTCCCTGAAACAAATCTTTTTATGAGTTTATTTCTTCTGACTATGCTATACTTGGGATAGCCCCCAATTGTGACTGATGACAGTCACTTTCTTTGATGATCCAATAAAAATATTTAGTGATCTGATTAAAAAAGCTTACAGAAAGCACACAGGGCTATATGAAATGAAAAATCACACAAATAATTTGGAGGATACAAATGGAGAAAAACAATCTCATAAAAAAATCACTGATCTTGAGGTATAAAGTGAATTATAGACTTGCTGCTAGAATTTCTTTTATTTTTTACCCATAAGAAAAAATGTTAAAATGTATTAGTGGCCCTTTACATGATTCTACTTTAGGGTTTAAAAGACCCTAATTAACAAATATAATTCATTTTAAAGATAATTATATAAAAGCAGTAGCCCACTGTGATTCCATTTCTAGAGATTTTAACCCCTGCTGTAGATTGTTGTCTATGTTTTTTATAAAAGATATTGAATGCTAATGAAAAAATACAGAATAAAACCTAACCCTTGGGTGTAAGCTACTGAATGGTAAGACTTAAATAAAAAAAAAATTATTTCAAACCAATTTAGAGTGGTCTAAATGTTGCAGTCTAGTCTACTCTGAACCAGACACGAAACTGTTCCACATGGGATTAGGGTTGACATAACAACCTTTTGAAAAATATAAATATAATATAGAGAATTACTATTTTGACAATTAATAATGCAATATTTATTGCTGTGAGTTGTTCACCATGTTGTTCCAACACCTTTTTCTGAGAAATTAATATCATTCAAATGTTCTCTTTTTCTTCTGAAGGAAAAATAAATGGCATGTCTTTATAAATTGGGCTGGTTCTACCCTATCTGAAACATTAGTGTGTTCGAAACAAATCTACACCAGTTATCTAACCAGTTATTAGTTAGATACAAGTTGTCAACTGTAGTCCTGTTGCTAGAGGCCCTCATGCTAGAGGCTCTTTGGGTGCTGGGGAGGGTCTCATTCTTATGCAAAGAGGGCTAAAGTTCTTACTACAAAAGAACATTTGTGCGGAGACACTGCAGAACTATGAAGAGGAATTATTCCAAAGCTAATTGTGTGTCTGTGGGCTCGGATATTTATAGTTATATATATAACATATATATAACATACCATTTTTCATTTTATGTACTTTTCCCCCCTGGATTTGAAATTATCTAAAAATACATTTAAAATGGTTTCAGGAATTTTATGTTAATCATAATAAAACAATTTTAAAGTTGAAAGTCAGTTAAATATAAAAAATATATTTTCAAAATTGTACTCAGCCCTTAACTAAACATTAACAATCATCAATTATCAGTAATGTCAGTAATAATCAAACTTGTTTAGTTGAATCAGAGTTCTTTCAATGGTTTGTGTGATTTATTCATGCATAGTTTCTTTTAAATTGAAAACAAAAACGCTCTATTGACAAATAAAAGGCTGAAATAAATCTAGTAAATAAATGCATTCATTTTACAGTGCCTTAGTCTGAAGCACACATTACAACTCCTTAGGGGTAAATCTTAAAGGAAAAGCCAAAAGACCGGCAACACCTTCCTAAAAGTAGGGTGTGGTATTAGACTCAGGTATTGGGCAGGTAATTTCTCAGGCCCTCCCTCTCCGCTCCTGGTATATATGGAATTCCCATTGAATTTCTATAGAGACTTTTAGCCTGTCCCATTCACTTCTGTAGCCCACATCACACTTTTTGGGCATAAAAGGAGAAAAACAAGGTTAAAGAATCCTGGAACCTGTGGAGCAAACAGCGGCTGCACTGCTCAATCTCAGCGCCAATATGTTGTACCTGGAGAACAATCCTCCCACATCGTACAGTGAGGTAAGGCCCTTGTGCTACCACTGCAAATCTGAAGAATAAATTTGTTGGATCCAACATTTGGGTTCTCAGAGAAACATTTGTAGCATGCAAATGTGAAAAGTTCTGCCAATGCTCTTCCAAATTTGAATATATCAAATCAATATCAATGTCTTTAGAGAAAAAGGGTTAATTATTGCAAAGTAATTTTAGAGATTGTGTGTGAAAAATCAGTATTCAGAATGATGTGCATCTGCTACAGAAAAAAATCTATGTATTGCTAATATTGTATATTGCTTTGCCTAGTTGCTGTTTTGTCTGCAGTGTACTGCTGTTGGGTTGAGGCAAATAAATTATTTGTCTGTAGCTTTAAGACTGATAATTTTGTTTGCATTGAACAATAGGCTGTGATTTAGTTTGCTCTGAGTAATGGCAAACAGAGTCTACTTTTCCTACTATTAATATGACTGCTTATTTGATTATGTGCTTAAATATTGTACTGTTTTAATATTGACCGCTCATATGTTTTGAAGTTTTTTTTTCTTCAGCTTACTGCCTAAAATAAGAATTTAATGACATTTTTTAATATATAATTAAAGTAGAAGAAAATTTCATTATTCTTTAAAACAAATATAATTGTGTTATTGTCTTGGTAAAATAACATTTCAACAATTATTCATTAAATACCTCTACTGTCTAATAGGTCTATTTTGTAAAGTATTAATCTGAGATTTATCCCTAGTTGTTCACCATGTTGTTCCAATGCCTTTTTCAGAGCAATCAATATCATTCATATGTTTCTCCTGAAGGTAAAATCATATCTAATTGGAGCAGCAATGACCAAATGTACAAATTTTCCGCTAAATACTATGTTAAAAGTATAAATTACTGAAGTATCTTTTGGCTGGAAAGAGCTGTGAAGATAAAAATTGAACAACTAAAACATTATATTTTTTTAATTGAATGGCAAAATGAAATGTGCTAATATATTGTTCTGTTCAAGACGTTTTTTTTGTTTAGAATGATTTTTTTTCTTCAGCGTAGTGCGTAAATATTAATTTATTGACAATTCTTGCAAATATATGTATAGCAGAAGAACATTAAATTAGTCTTCAAAGTTACAACGCTTATTTTCAAATTGTTCCGATTTATAATAGGTCTGTTATGTAATATTTATATACGAAGAGTAACTTATTTACCAAAATACAATTTGATTTCTTAGAAAAAAGTTTTTGCACAACTTCAATTACATTTTGCCAGATACCTTTTCAGTCATCCCTCAATTATTTCAATAAACTCTACCTTAAGCTCACATAAAAGTGTTTTTCTTTGAGTAAGCCGGATTGTTTGTTGTTAGAGACACCCACCCCCATTCCTTCCTTGCAGTTTGTAGTTCGTGTGAGCCTTAAGAGCTGTTTTCAGCACAACACTTTTTGCGCAGAGACTCATGTTGGTAAAAATTCTCCTTGTATTTTAGAAAGCTAATCAATCCATCACCCACACAGTTTTGATGATTGCTTATAAACGGTCTCATTCTATGGGTTGTCGGTATTTAAGCATGTTTTGTGTTGTAAGACATTTTTTTTGTTTACTGCAGAAATGACAGAAATGTTTTAAGATAAACTGTTAAATTACCTAGTTGTAATTAACTCTACAAAAAAGTTAACTCAGATCAGTTGCATGTATTTTCATTTTCATGGACTTTTAGATTTTGCTACGGAAGTTTTGTTTTCTTTAGATACGTCCTCACTGGTTAAACATAGTTAAATATGGTTAAACTAGTTAAACATCGCCCTCATCTATGTAATAATTTGTGGGGCCACTTTGAAAAATGTCTGCATCAAAGTGATTCTAAGAAGTCTGGGAATTGTTGTAAATGACGTGAATACAGATAAAATCATCAACTCTGCCCATCCTACTGGGTATAAAGTGTGAAGCATTCACACCCCTCCACCCTCCCTGAATTAGACCTTAATGCGTTCTACCCCTGTGGTCACTCATCAAGACCTCACAGATGTTTTCAACACCCAGCCCAAGTAACAGTCTGGCGAGGTCACTGGGACACACCTAGGAATGGCTACCATCCCCCCCACTACCAAGGGAGTTGGCAATACTAACTCCTGTCTGCAGTGTTCAGTCTACAGCCCTAATTTTGCTCTTCAACTATTGTGGTCATTAGAATTGTTCAAAAAAATCTAGGTAGTGTTTTGGAAAATCAGCTATACTATTTTTGATTCTCTTAAGGGAGGTTCAGATTTCTCAGATATTGTTAAAATTAGAATTTTAGATTTTATTTTTCAGAGCATATGTATAGTATCTTTCAAATTTGTCATCAATTAAATATGTAGCCCTCATGACTTTGCTATGTTGATGAGGCTAGTGGTCTGTAGAAAAAACGGGTGAGGATGCATTCATAACAAAAGTAGGCAAAAGCTTAGTTCCCACGACACCTATTGCCCTGCTCCAATGAAGGCAAAGAGAGATATTAAGATTAATGTCATTTGAGAAAATAAAGAACATTCTGCATTCAGTATTTTCCTGCCCTACTCCGTCAGTCACCTTTTCATTAATTTCCGTTTATATAGATTGATGAATAAGGTTAAGTGGCTCTACACTAATAACAGCCTGGGTCCTTAGAAAAAAATCAAGTAATCCAAAAATTGGAATAATTCATACTTATCTTTAAAGAAACATGGAAAAATAACACATTTTAATTAATAATGACCAATCACTTTGTCTAGCGGTAATTTTAAATGTGTGTTAAACCAGGAAGTTAACAGGACGTGAAGATTTACTGCAGATGGTGCTCATTTCAGTGTCTTTTTCTCATAAAAATCGATTGTTTGACATCTGTACACTTGGAATATTTGTACGTTTTAAAGAATAATTGTGATAGCGAAATGATAGCGCAATATATAATTTTATAATGACGGTAGACAAAAGCTTCTCTTGCTGCTGGTAGAGGTGCTATTTTAGGAAACGCTCCACTGGGTCGTAATTGGGGAACATTGAAAACGACCAATGTGGTCGTATGAGATGGAGGACTTGTTGCAGCCCTAAGGCATAAAGCCAGGCATTTTGTGATTACCGTGCGTGAATGGATGCATGTATGTGTGTGTGTGTGTGTTTGTGTGTGCGTGGTACTGGTAAACCATACAGTAAGGAGACCAAATGTTTCCACAAAGATGGTGATATATGTAATATATGAACCTGTGCTTTTTTGGTCCCCGTGAGATAAAACGTTTTAAATCATACTGATGATGGCATGATGATTTAGACAGTTTTATAAGTGATAGTTAGGTTTTCTGTGATGGTTAGGTTTAGGGGATAGAAAACATATTTGCACAGTATGAAAACATTCCCCATTAACATGGTAACCAAATGTGTGCACGTGTGTGTGTGCCACAAGTCTGCTTAGCCTCCTGGAAACATTGAGTCTCAGACTTTTAAGCACCTGTCAGAGGGAACAATAGATCAGGGAGGTAGGACTATGGAAGCATATTGTAAGTGCAGACACATATATACACTCAAAGAGGTTCTAAACACTAGAGCTGTGCCCTGCAGCTTGAACAGAGCTCCTCAAACACATGTTTACTGTGAACCAATAAGGACATAATAGAATCTTTTAAAGACAGTCAGGTCAAACAATTCAACCTGTGCATCAGATCTCACCATGGAGGTGTAAGGGAGTGTCCGTTCTACTTGCACACAACCACATTAGAACTCATTTGGATTTCAAATCAATGATGATCGGGGACTTGCACCAGTACCACCGTAGTAGGAACAGTGAACGATGATCTTTAGCCACGAATTTGAGAGCAGCAAAACAATAGAACAAACCTCTGTTACTAATTCCAAACCTTCACATGTTTTACATTAGCGCAGTGCTGATGCAGTGAAGTTATTGTAAGAAATAATGAGACAGCACATGTGTGTGAATGGAAGAAAGAGACTGTAAAAGGACATGCACCGTGAATGCCTTATTCCTATTGCACTGCGGCAGTTTCCATTGTTGTTTTACTTACAGTTGTGGTAGTTTACAGTAGCAAGTTCTCTTTCTCATTCTCTCTGTTTATGTGGCGGAGTTTTATTTAGCGTAATAGTTTATTTTTGATAGCTTAATAGTTAGTTTAGTGGGAGAGTGATACAAACAGTGAAGGTGTTTCCGTGATAATACTGGTGGAATATTGCATGGCTCTCAGCCACTCAGATTCAAGAACCAGAAATATCGCATGGCTCTCAGCCATTTAGATACAAGAACCGGAACTGTTCTATAATAATATAGAAGTTGTCTCTATGGAATTATAAGGTTCTATCTGCGTTCTGAGTTGTTTTGAGATAAGAGCTTCAAAGTTTTTGCATCTAATATAGCAAAAATTATATGAAGAACAAATCTCTTTCATACGTGAAAAAGAGAGGGACCCTAAATGTATTCTAAATGTACTATATCAAAATCCTCTGAAATTTATAAATGGGGATTTTTGGAACAGATCAAACCCAGATGGAACCTTTTAATTCTGAAAAAAATCTTTTTGCTTAGAATTTTAAGGTTATATCCGCAGAACATTCTTTAAAGCAATACACTTTTAAGCAACACAAACAATTTATGTGAAATTATTGTTCTAATAAAGTGTTGACATGTATTAAACAAGTAACATTTACATGTATTTTTTGGAACTTATTTTATATTTTAGGACATTTGTTTCTTGTTCAAGGTAAGCATAAAAGTGGGTTATAATTGTTTTATATAATTGTTTTATCCACAGAAGGTGGGAGAGTTAAATTTACTTTCTAGAATAAGGAATGGCTGAAATAACATAATAATGTTTATAGTTTTAAATAAGACTTCAGTATTGTAAAATACTGTTTTATTGTCGAAATATTATAAAATCTGCATTATGAAGGTGTATGTGAATATAGGAATAAGGAAGCTAGCTAAGGCTACTGGCTAGTGTTGTGTCTGTAAATATAATATCCTCAACAAAACAAAACAATTTTTTTACAACAACAACAAAAACTGGACTGGAGTTTGTGCTTCTCTCCTTCACAAGAGTATTAATAATAGTCAACCTTGAGGCCGCCACCGTCACGGCCTTCAATGAAAAGTCAGGATCTTTCCAATGTAGCTTTGCAATATCTAAGATCTAGTCTCCCCAAATATGATGTTGATCTGGTTACATTTTTTTGAATATTTATTTACAGTGTAAATCATGCCATTTCCTGTTGCATACAGATCACACTATAACTGTAACTCAGTATTGCTATATGGATAAATTGCAACATTTACATATCACTTTTCTGGGTTCTCAAAGCACTTTACAAGGAAGGGGGATCTCCTTAACCACCATCAACGTACAGCATCCACCTGGATGATGTGATGGCAGCCATATTGTTCCAGAATGCCCAACCATGATGGATATAGGCAATTGGGAGAATTTGGCCGAAATGCCAGGATTCTTCCCCTTTTCTTTTCTTGAAGGACATTCTGGGATTTTTAATGACCACAGACAGTAAGGATGTCAATTTAACATCTCCTCAGAAGTACGGTGCTTTTTGACAGTTTAACGTTAATCTATTATCAAAGTTGGGTTGGGAGCTGGGTCTATACTATGCAAGCTATGATGACTTTCACCTTGATATTTTAGTGCGGATGTATACATAGCTTAATTGCACTGTAGGGGAAGAGAACGAGATTTTTCAACTCGCGTGATTCGCACCGCCTCATCATCTCACAACCACGGCGCGATTCGCGTAGCAAGTAGGTCCTTTGCATTGACTTAACATGTAAATCACTCGCGCTTGACGCTCCATTCGTGTTTGGTCTGAACACAACATAACGTTACTGTGAAAATACCACATCAAACGTAACGTGCTAACATGGATGCAGCTATGAAGCCGCCGGGTTAGCTTCAGGGAAAATTTATTTTTAAGAAGCTTCCCAATGGAAACCTCGACAAGACTAAGGTTGTTTGCACCTTGTTCAATGTGGAATTGGTTTACTGTACGGAATTGGTTTACATACAGTTGGTTCCTGTATGACATATCTCTTGTTGCTCCCTAACCCTTTGTAAGTCGCTTTGGATAAAAGCGTCTGCTAAATGACTAAATGTAAATGTAAATGTACTGTAGGAGCTCTTCCAGTCTCAAGTACCACCTAAACGCAAAGAATCCCTTAGCTAATGCGGAAGTAAACACAAGTACATCTTATTGAGTATAATTTAATTTTCATCATAAATTATCATAGTAGAACAGCTTTCTCAAGCAGTTTGTGATGCATTTTGGAGACAGGAGATGAGCCCCTGGTCTAATGCGCCACCTGGCTTGAGAAACTCGTTCTCAAAGACTTACTTTTAGTCATTATTTGGGTAGCACACATATTCTGAATGCCTTCGGCAGAATTCAAATGAGCCATTTTAATCTAGATTAATTCCAAGATTGTTACAAATCAGCTGTACATGAGACATATTGACTATAAGAAAATCAGTTAAAGTTATAATTATATAAAATGTGAAGTGAAGACGTGTCAAGTTGCCAGCTCTATCATCTCAGCTCTTGTCAGGATGCCACTTCCCATTCTCCGCTCAACCATCCAGTCTGGACTTGAACTGCATCCTGCTTGCTGTGGTAAACTTTGAACAATGAGACAAGACTGGCTGAGAGTAGAGTACTATTCTGCACTCTTCGACACAACAAGTACATCAGTTGTTGTTTGAAGTGTTCCTGGATCCGGTTGATCTAACTAACGCAGCATGAACCATCAGAGGATTTATATTATGGAAGTGTAGTGTATGCAAGATTAAAAAGATGTGCCTTAAGTCTAGATATAAACAGACAGAATATGTCTGCCTCCCGGACAGTGCAGGGTAAACTATTCCAAAGTTTAGGCGCTAGATAGGAAAAGGATCTACCACCTGCACTTGATTTTGAAATTCTAGATATTACCAACTGACAGGACGCCTGAGAGTGTAATGCACGTGAAGCACTTTAATAAAATTGATGTTCGCTCAAATACTGCGGAGGTAAACAATGTAGGGCTTCATAGGTAATATGCAAGATCTTAAAGTTAATGTGATGCCTTATAGGTAACCATTGCAAGGTTGACAGAACCGGGGTTACATGCTAATACTTTATTGTACGTGTAAGAACTCGAGCTGCCGTGCATTGGACTAGTTGAAGTTTTTGTACTATCACATAAAAGTGCATTACAGCAATCTAGTATTGATGTCATGAATGCGTGAATTAACTTCTCTGCATCTGACAGTGACAGCACATGAAGTAGTTTAGTAGTTTTCTTAAAATGGAAAAACGCAATTTAACAGTTGTTAGCGACATGGATCTCAAATGACAGATTACTATCGAATAGAACGGCAAGATTCTTAGCTGACGGCGAGGAATTTATGGACCATCCGTAAAAAGTTAAGCTGTGTTTCATGAGGCTTCGAGGAAATATAAAGTTGAGTATCATCCGCATAACAGTGAAAGCTGTTAACAACCTCGGTCAGACGCAAAAAGCATTTGATTTGTAACTCGGATCAAAGCAGTCTGTTTTCTGTGACATGCTATAAATCCAGACTGGAATTATTCATTGATGTCATCCCTTTGGAGGAAGGAGCATAATTGAGTAGAAACTCCTTTTCCAGAACTTTAGATATGAAAGGTAGATTCGATATAGGCCAGTAATTCCATAGTTCTCTAGGGTCTAGTTGGGTTTTTTTGACAAGGGGCCTTATAACAGCCACCTTATATGCATGAGGCACATGTCCTAATACTAAGAAGAGGATCTGTTATTTCTGGGAGCATAATTTTCAGTAGATTTTTAGGTAAAGGGTAGTGCCATAGTACTCGAGTCCGGACTCTAGACGTTTTTTTATGGTTTTAGACTTGTCTTGGTATTCCATTTTGTGTATTCTGCGACGTGAGACGGCCAGCAGACAGTTGGTTAAGCCATTCTGTCTGCTCACAGACCTGGGCCCCAGTTAGTCAAGCTTTAGCATTATTAAGACTTTGTGCCATATTTAGACAGGAGGGAAGCTTCAACAGGTCAGGACTACCCTCAAAACTCATCCCGTTATTTATAAAAAGTATATCATTCTGCAGGCACCACTCAGACAACCAGCTATTTAGTGATGATAATCTGCTATAAATCTCATCACCACGATAAGCAGTGAGGGGGGTAGATTATATTAAAGTGTCTGACATCGTGCTTGCAAGCTCAAACACCTTTTTAATATTATCTTTGATGATCTCCGATTGACCGAGTTGAACATCATTTGTGCCGACATAAATAACAATCTTACTGAACTTATGATTAGCCTTAGCCAGCACATTTAAATCTGAATTGATGTCAGGGGCTCTGGCTTTGGTGGCTGGTGCCTCTATGTTAACGTTCCGAACAATAGAATCACCGATAACTAGGGGATGTTCAGCAGGTTTCTCAGTCAGTGCATCATTGAGCGGGTCAAACCTGTTTGAGACTGTTATCGGTTGAGTGATCTTAATCTGTAATCGATTTTGTCCTGCAACTACGCCATCTCACAATCACAAAGTTTCCCAGCTGCGGAGGATTTTCAACCGTAACCAAGCTGTGCGCTAACGTTGCTCGCATCCAAAGTTTTTCTACGGTCCTTACACTCTTACTATCCTCAGATAAAGATTAGACGCGAGAGTCCAATTCTGAGATCTTCTCTGTCAGCCTAGCTATCTCCCTCAATTAATCGCATATGAAACCCTCGCAGCTGACAGAAAGGCTAAACTAAACATATGACATGAGGTGCAAGTAACAATGAAAGGAATAGAAGCCATAACTCACTGGGTTTGAAGAGTATTTCTGACTAACCAAGGTTGCTCAATGAATCGTGGTATATACGCTTAAAAAGAGAAACAGTTGCCACACAAGACAAACTAGAGACCAGATGATATTCCACAGTGTTAACAGAAAGCAAACTTACACGCTAATTCTATGTTACCGGGCGTCAAGTTAACTATCAATTTCGGTTTAGAAGTTATAAATAAGTTAGCAACGATAGTAATAAGTAACGATAAAAAAACACTAGTTTTAAGACCAGGTGCAAGGATACAAACTAGCCGCCGGCAGCAATGCAAACAGGAATCGTAACTGTCGGATAAAAATCTGACAATCTATGAGGAATTTATAATATAAGTTTTGTTTATCATTTCTTGCCAAAATTTTGATGCCTCGCTATTGCCAAACCATTGGAGATATCCAAAATCCCTGTGCAATTTTGCATCCCTGATGTCTTTAGATCATGTTGACTTATTTTGGGTGGAAATCGGATGAAAACCTTTGGAGGAGAATTGCAAATTCCACAGCATTCACGTCATAAAAAAGTAGATAGCTCTTTTCATGTTGGATAGAGCATATGACATGTTGCATGAATTTTGACCAGTTCAATTAGATCTATACGTGTACTGATATTCATGTGTATATGTTCACGCAGGTATGAGATAGGTGGCAAGATTTCTGACTTGTATTCCAGGTGGAGACGTAAAGCCCATTTGCCATTCTCAGGCGCAACCCTCCGATGTGTCATAAATGATGTTAAGCATTGCGTTTATGTTAAGGGCCTCGAAATGCCCCGAATGCTTGAATTGTAATAATGAGTTGTCCCCCTGTCCCAGCGGAACGTAGAGCAAAACTATACTAGGTTAACTGTATAATAATAAAAAACTGGAGACACAATATCAGGGATTTTTTCTGTAGTATAAACTGCAAATTCACAATGAATTACCATGCGTTGTCAAAGAAGAGTCCCAAAAAGTTTGCCAAAATAGTCAAATATTTCACAAATTTATAAAAGGCCAGAATCCTGTTTGGTGGATCTATGTAAAGCGAATTGACAATATGGTTATCTTGATGGGGAGAGTGTCCGTACCGAAACTTGTGAAAAAACAGATTGTCTCGAGAGTAATCGTACAAATAGATTGTTTATCGTTTTATCTAGTCACTAAACACTATTTGAAATAAATGTTGTACAGAATATATCGTTCATTGTTACTTCATATTAGTAATGTTACAAATGTTATAATAAAGAAGCCGTATTATAAAGTGTTATCAAAACGTTTAATGATCTAAACATTTTTAAATGATTTTATTGATCTATAGGCAATTGTGAATTAATTATAAATATTATAATATTATAAATAAATATTACCATTCTTATGCTCATATATTCACACATTGCCATGGCAACAATAATTAAAATATCTCTTGCCAGTTTGGGGTGCAATGACTGTAGGTTATCATACAATGGAATTCTTTTTTTTTCAAATTCTGGCCTAACACTGGACTACTGCAGGCCGCCACAAACACACTCTTTAATGAAAATCAAGGTCTTTGCCATTTAGCAGCACAAAAAAACTACAATTAAAACTACCAAATATGATGTAAATCTCATGAAAGGAGGAGGTTTGTTAAAGTTTGACACCCGGAAAAGGCAAAAATTGCACAGAACTTGCAGAGGAAATTGAGAATCAATGACTTGTTTTGGGTGCAGATCATGGGTCCAGGAGATTAGTTTCTTGGTATTAGGATGATAGACCAGCAGGTGCCACATTCATGGTAAAAATTCAAACTTTATCAGGCCGCCACGGACACGTCCTTCAACGAAAAGTCCAGATCTTCTCAATGTATCATCACAAAGGGTTTAAGATTATACTAACCAAATATGATGCTTATCTGTTTAAATCTCTATGAGGAGTTAAACACAGTGTAAAACATGCCACTTCCTGTTGCCTGCAAGTGATGCTATAACTGTAACTAAATATTACCATGTAGATGTGTTCAGGCCAGGACGTTGTATGCCTTAGTTACAATAGCTTCCAGTTTCATGACGAAACACCAAACTTTGTCTGTCCGCCATGGACAATCCCTTTAATGAATAGTCAAGATATTCGCCATGTATCATCACAAAGGTCTCAAAATTATTTTGGCCAAATATGATGTTGACTGTTTGAAACCCAGTTACTGAGGAGTAAATCACAGTGTAAAACATCCTACATCCTGAATATGTAGATGTCTTCAAGCCAGGACTATTATCAAATGTGTTAAGTTTGGGGTAGGTCTAACTTCCTGTTTCAGGGCGAAATGCCGCTACGATCATGTTCTCCAACGAGAAGTCAAGATCTTCACAATTTAGCATTACAAAGGACTTTAGATAAGTATTACCAAATACGATCTTGATCAGATTAAAACTCTAAAAGCAGTTTATTAGGGCTTGGGCCCTAATAAACTAATTGTAAACAATAGGACTCCACACTTACGGTTCAAGGCATCCGCCCTGCACCTTGGTGCTCGGGCCCTAATCAAAATAAACCAACTTTTAAAGTTTAAGACCTCAGGGTTGGACTGGTGATATTGGACTTTACTTAGTAGATCATTTCGACATAAAAAGGTTGATCTAATAGGCTGTAGGCTGTACACATGGGAAACTGCATCAAAAATATATATTAATATACAGTTCTAATCATTGATTAACAAAAAAATTGCAATAAGACATAAAGAATGCAAGACATTCTGGAATAAGTAATAATCAGAAGGTTACTCAAGCAATTCAGCATGTGATAAGGGTGCTTTGGAAGCAGTTAGAAAATATATAGTAAAAATCCCAAATACAAATGACGAAAAGATTCATGTTTCTGAGATCCCTGACTTCCGTTTGTAGCAAATATACAGGAATGAGATAATGTTTTTTTCTATTAGAGATGGGAAGTCCGGTTCTTTACTGCGAACCGGATATTTCGGACAGTTCCTTTCAATTATTTCATGCCCTGACGTTATTACGTCACTTACCATGATATATCGCGTCAAGTCTATTATCCCGGCCAGCTGGGATGAAAATACTCTCAACACATTCAAAACATATAAATTAGTAGGTATAATCATAACTTCTATAAGTTATTACATCATCGTTATGATCTGATATGTTTCTCACACATAAGTTTTGCAACTAAAGCACCCAAAATACAGGCACAGTGATGTGCAAACAATAATATTTTAATAAATTCATCTTCATCAGTGTTTTACGCAAACTATATGATCCATGTATAATCCAATATGATTTATTTGTTATTAAATGAATTTACATGTTGCCAGATTTCTCCATATATGTAAGTCCTCTGTTAACGTGAGTCATAACATTAGCATCAGTTGTCCACACTGTTCCGGTGAATCATGCATAATCACTATCATCAGCTCATCAACGTGTCCGAAATAACCAGCTCTTGGTTCAGTGTACTGGTGATCCAAACACTGTTGCAACCAGTTATTGACTGCGCGTTTGCGTTGATGCCACTTCTAGAGCGACTCTCGTTATTAGTAAATAAAGTTCTAAATATATTTCCAATGTGTTTTATAGTATCACACCTCTGATGTTTGATAAAATGTCTGACTTACAAGCTTTTTATCTGCTTAAACAATTACACGCATGTGCAGTATCATCGGTTCTAAATCCGACGTGTCAGAAAGAAACAGCTCTCGGTTCATTTCGCAGATAGCAAACCAACGTAGAATCAATATAGAATCAACATCTCTCACGATATCGAAACAACGTGGATCTCTGACGTCGATCCGGCATTGTTTGCACATCAGGGTAATGTTGTATCAACGGCATCACGACATATAAAACTAACCGAAAAAACGTGTTCATTTACCTGACATTGACTGATGTTGATTTCAGCTCGGTGTCACGACATTAGAGATCAACACATATTCAACACGAAATCGATGCAATTGGTTCACTCCCTAACATTGATTCGATGTTGATGTCAGCTCGGTAAAATTACTTAACAGCTAACATAATAAACATTCAAAATTTACATTTAACCTCTCAAAATACTTAAAACTTATAAATAAATAAGCTTCTTTATATAATAATTTATTAAACGTCACATTCTGTTACATTGCTTATATTATTTATACAAAATAAACATTGACAGATACATATTTAGAGCATACTAACCTTCTATTCAAGACTAATATAAATTTACTCTCAAAGAAAAAGGGGGATGTTAGGTTAGGACATAAAGAGACTGACAGCCTCAGGCATGATTCACTATTATTATTGCGTCGTTACTATAAAATAAACTAACCCAACTAGACTATGTGACTCTCCTTTTTGTTACACAGAAACAAACATACAGAAAATATTTATTTAGGTGACATTGAGGCACCAGCACCAGTTCAAGTCAAACACCTTTGAGAGTTTGACATTAATTTTAAATTCCAAAATTTACAATCAGATTCTTGAAGATAAATTCTTCAAATCGTGTTACAAGTAAAAGTAGTGCTGGTCCCTCTGGAGTAACTCTCAACCTATCTGTCTTCCTTTTAACGACAACATGCTTAATAATAATGCCCATCTGAATAAAAGGCATCACTTTTTACCACTGTTATAACTGCAAACTCCACAAACTGTCATAGGTACTTAGTTTTACTTAATAACAGACAGCATGTTTCAAAGAACACCTTGATCATTTAACCTTTTTTTCTGCACTGGGATCTACTCTCTACCTGGTTACTCCTTGTAACAGAAAGACAGACTTCTATTGATCCAGAAATTGCCCATTTCCGTCTTTGCTAACTATCTCTAAACCTCGAGTCCCACATTATAGACATTGCAAGCACCTCGAGCCTCTACGATTTTACGCTGATTGATTTCTTTTGCTACGGATTCAGTGATTTTTACAAAAATAAACTCATCCGTTAGGGTCCTTGAGGGTAGCTTTGTGAATTTTTAGACTTTGTCCTTTCATGGGCGGGGTCCTCCTTCACCGTTAGCAAGGTGGAGGACAAGGCTCCACTTAAATATTTTTTGGAAAGGGGGAGTTGTCCTCAGGCTCGGTTTGCCAAGGACCCTGGCCCAACACAGCAACCTGCATGCCCCACGTTGAGAGGGGCGAGTCCGTGTTTGTGGCGTTCACAAGATGGCCGCCACCACTGAGCCCATTCACAAGATGGCCGCCAACCCTGAGCCTGTTGACAAGATGGCCACCAGCCCAGAGCCTGCTCGCAAGATGGCCGCCTGCCCAGAGCCTGCTTGCAAGATGGCCGTCATCCCAGATCCTCCAGTCATCCTGTCTGCCACACCGGTGGTCCCTAGGCTCTGTTCCTGAGGCCCTGTCCCTAGAGTCATTTCTACCGGTTGTGGTTGGATCCTTGTGGTGTGTCTGGGCTGTGTATTGCTCTCCCGCTCAAGAGGCTGCCGACAAGATGAACGTGCTGGACTCCTCCATGCCAAATGCCTCAGATAAGATGGCCCCTCTGACTTCTCCTGCCACATCCAGGCTTCCAGCTCTGCTGCACCTCAATGGCGTACAGCACAGTCTGCCAGGCCCAGGTTTCAAGCACTGCCTGCCACTCCCAGGCTTCAAGCACTGCCTTCCACGCCCAGGTTTCGAGGCCTTCCTGCTCTGCCTTGGAATCCACCAGGTCCGCCTCTGCTCCATGGCTCCTCTGTACCGTGACCCATGTCCGCCTCTGCACCACAGTCCTAGGCATCTTTACAGCCAATAATCAGGTTGCCAAATACAGATCATAAACACATGAATGTTGTATTGTTTTTGAGTGGGAGTTATTTTGAGCATGTCTAAAAGTGCTGGTTTGCATGCTTGACACATGAAATGTTTGAAATGGTTCAATCTGATTGGGTGCACAGCAAAGAGTTGCTCCACATGACAGAAATGTGAGTTTTTCCTGTAAAGATTACAGAGAATATCCTAGTAAACAAAAGGTTTTAAGGTCTAAAACTGTAAGGAGTAAGGACAAGGACTTTGAAGAGGCTTATAAGTTCCTTTAGCAGTATAGAAAATGGACGAAACCAACGAGGGAGAAATTTTTTTTTGCGCATAATGCATGACAGTGAGTTAATAAGACGCAACACATTCAATTGTGCAGGGATTTGTTTGTGACTTATAATATACTACACCATTTTGGCCCTCCATCCCTCCCCTGTTCTGCCTCCACTTTATGTGCATATTGCAAGTAGATTTTTTTAATGAATATATAACATTGTTTAAAATATACCATATGAAAAGTCAGTGCCGGATTTAAAATATTTTTCCAAATTTAAGGACACAAATTTTGTAGAAGTGACCGTTTATTTGACAATTTTCAAAAACATACTTTTTTTCAACATCGCGTCTTTTGACGTCAAGAGAGGGAGAAGAGTGCGGCGCTTTGCCTTTGATCACTGCAGAGTATCTTGGTATTTAGTAGGAGCGGTCGTGAGTGAGTCTGTTTTAACCAGTTATTTATTTAAATTTTTCATCGTCATGGTAAATGATCGTATTTGTAGAGGTTGCACAAACTCCTTCCTGTCAGAAAATCGAGTCCACATGTTTTACCCATTTTGTCCCTGTTCTCGTCTCCATTGTAGGCACATAATTGTACGGCAGTGGTCCGTCATACGAATGTGAATAAACATTTATAATGTTCTCCGAACTCCCATTGTCATCACGATCCATTGTTTTCCTATTGTCTACATCGACCGCACTACCTCTCGTTACGTCACTTCCGGTTTTGGCGGTTTTCAGATGTGAAAAACAAAATTCTCTCAAAAAACGTCGTCAGAAATTATGAGTATATTTTAAAGAACATATAATTCCTATTTTTATTTTCTATACATTTAATTTCTGGGGTCTACAACGTGAAATATGCACTCTAACCACCCTCCTGACCATTGTGAGCATTTATAAGCCGCTCTTAGGGGGGGGGGGCTCTGTCAAGATCCCAGTCTGTGTGCCCCTGTTATTTTGGACTTATTTTATTTCCTGTTCCGTGCAATGGTTGTAGTCCTTTGTAGTTTTTAGGTTTTCGTGTTAATTAGTTTCCCCAGGAGTTTTTTTCCACTTTCTTACCCAGTGTATTTAAACTAGTTGTGGGCCGTTATCGGCATTAACGTGCTGCGTTAATGTGAGACACTTATCGCGGGATAAAAAAAATGTCGCCGTTAATCTATTCTCAAAGTTGGGTTGGGAGCTGGATCTATACTAAGCAAGCTATGATGACTTTCAACTTGATATTTTAGCGCGGATGTATACATAGATTAATTTTACTGTAGGGGGGCGAGAACGAGATTTGCGTCTGCCAAATGCCTAAATGTAAATGTAAATGTAGAACAGCTTTCTCAAGCAGTTTGTGATGCATTTTGGAAACAGGAGATGAGCCCCTGGTCTAATGCGCCACCTGGCTTGAGAAACCCGTTCTCAAAGACTTACTTTTAGTCATTATTTGGGTAGCACACATATTCTGAATACCTTCGGCAGAATTCAAATGAGCCCAAGATTAATCTAGATTAAAAAAAATAATCTATGCCCACCACTAATTTAAACCCTAGTGTTTTCTTGTTGGGCCGGTCTTTGTTTTATGCTTCGTTCAATGTCTGGACCACATTGGTTTGTTGTTTGTCTTGTTTTATTTCATTTAATCGTTTCATTGCACTTTTACCTGTGTTTCTTGATAATGTTTTTCTCATCCTTAGCCTCCACAGTATTGAAAAGCCTTCCCTCAAATGACAATTTGTTATTGGTCTTTCAAGAATTCACCTCATGTAACATTTGGAAAGCCAAGGCCTTTTAGCAAACCAAGTCAAAAGATACAAAAAAAGTTTGTGTGTATTTTCTGAAGACATGTGACTGGTGTAACATTTTAAATCTCTGCCTCTCTTACAGCAGACGTTCATCCTCTACTGAATTATCATAGTGTAGTGTACTGAAAATCATTACACAAGTTTTTCCAAATTTATGACAACTGTTTAAAATTAAAAGAGTCTCCATCAGCAACTGTTAAAATAAAGTCAGTTATCAGAAAACCAATTTTAAAATAAGGTTAAAACAGCATACACAATAAGCAAGGTAAAACACACAGATAGACAGGTTAAAATCAAGGTTATTTAAATTGACTGAAATTAAAACTTTGAAAACGTTCCTGTTCATTAAAATCAAATAAATTATTGAGCTAAATATTATTGAAAAAACTTACCTTGATGAAAAATTTAAATATTGCCTCAAAATTAAACAAGTTGAAAGCAGTTAATTAAAGAATGTTATATAGCAACAAATTATAAAATCACTAAAGCATACACCAAAATAGTGAAACTTTTACTAATATAGAAACAAAAACTGAAAATAAAACATTTAAACCAATTTAAAGTATTAATAAAACTAAATTAAACTAAAATCAAAACTACAGTCAAAACTATTTCCTGACTTTCTCTGGTTAAAATAACACTTAAAATCATATTAACAAATTTCCATTTCATGTAACAAAGTTAGCCACGAGTATAGATTTTAAATATTTAATATTTAAAGTATTTTTATATTTAATTAAATAAGTAGTTTGTAGAGTTTATAGTTTCATAAACATATAAATTAAATAATAATATTTTTATCCAGCAGTTTTTTACAATGATGGAGATTTAAATCTTCTTTAGGAATACACTCTGATTTATAATGTTGTTTCACAGTCAAAAACATTAAGCTTAGTTAAGCCGTTTCCATGGTGTCTCATGAAATCTTTCTGGTAAATCCCCCTGGTCATTTATTCTTAGTTCATCAGACCCATCCGATTGAAAGAGTTTTTGGTTCAGTGTGTCATTTGGGAGCCGCTGTCACAGTATAGTACTTTTTAAAACACCCAATGTTATTTTTAGCGGATCAACAGGTCTTAGTTTGGTGTACTGTTAGAGTAACTGTTAAGCCTTGTACTTATATTATTAGTGATACGCTAACATCTTCAAAACAGCGCATAAATAATTACAAATATAAGTAAACTCTATAATATATTGGTAACTGGAAAAATGCAAATATACAGCAGTAATGATCTGGGTCTGTTACAACCTTCTTTAAGCAAAGTAATCACACAAACAAATCCAATTCATGTTCCTCTACGCCTGCCATTACAGTATAGTGTGATGTATTAATTTAATATCAAAATAAGTCGAATTTTAGCTATTCATATAGATTCATGATTTAAGTAATATTACTTTTTTATTTACATAACAGTGTTAATGCCATGCTATTATTATTATTATAAATACAAATCTAAAATAAATGTATATTTGTTTGCTTCTTAACACTTTTTCCCCTCTTTCTCTAGCCACAGTATACAAGTCTGGGGCTTCTGAACAGCATGGATCAAAATAATGGATCCACTTCCACCAGTCCCTACAACAACGAGCATGCCCAGAACAATGTAACAGCTCCATCACCCTATGCCCAGCCCAGTTCCACCTTTGAGGCCCTGTCTCCATCTCCTGCTATCCCATCTAACACAGACTATGCTGGCCCACACACCTTTGATGTGTCTTTTCAGCAATCTAGCACAGCCAAATCAGCCACCTGGACGGTAAGACACAGCAGCTATGTTTCTGTTTTATACCATGGGACTATGAAATGCTTTATTCTGATTGGCAAACAAAACATTCTAAGTTGTGCATCATTTTTCAGTAACCTCACAATGGTTACACTTAACATCTATTAATAAATATGTAACAAATATTGAAAGAGGATCACAAATCATGCACTTATGCACTATTCTACGCAATTTTGTAGCACAGGGGTTCTGAAACTGTTTTAAATACAATTTCAAATGTTATACATGATTGATAAATACGGAATGCACCTCAAATAGACTATGTGCAATTTTAATATTTAATTTATTTTTGTTTATTTATTACTGGTCCATTTAACTCAGGCGTGACAGGCAGCTCAAACACAGAATGGGAGCAGACTTAGGCTTGTGAGTCTCTCACTCTCTCTCTTCCGATGAGCTGCATATAAATTAAGCTTATTTAGTTTTTCTGCACTTGAACGGCTGTTTCAAGCTGTTCTTAATTCTGTAAAGCACTAATTCAACACGTGTCTGCCTCTACTTTAGGTTAAGTGATAGAAGTGCGCATTGCAATCTATTTTTGACGTGCCACTTTTGACAAGAACTGATGCAGTAAAGCATGTGTCTGAAACGAGACAGATTAATCTGCTTAAAACAGACCCTATGATAACATACTGTATCTGTCTCATTTATAATCTGATTTCTAGATATCTGTTTGTTTTCTGTTCTCTGCGTGTTAAGCATTTTATTTAAATACTTATTTTGTAAAATATTCTTTCCACTGTCTTTAACAAGTTATTTTTTCTCCTTTGTCTGTCGTGTATGCACAGAAAAGATGGGTTTTAAGTAGTTTTTTTTTAATGTTGTGAGAGATGTGGTCGACCGGACTGAGTTAGGAAGAATGTTCCACCAGGAAGGAGTTGTGAAGGAGTATGAGCGGGAAATCAATTTACATCCCTTTTGAGAAGGAAATACAAGACGCCGATCATTTGCTGAACGCAGGGTTCTTGACGGGGTTTAGGAGTGTAGGAGGGTGTGAAAGTATGACGGTGCAGATCCAGTGATAGTCATGTAGGCAAGCATTAGTGAGTAGAATCTGATACGGGCTTCAACCGGTAGCCAGTGGAGGGAGATGAAAAGGGGATTCACATGACGACGAGGTATTCTGAGTCCAACTATAGTCCATGTGTCCACTATTACTATTATTGTGTAATTTCTGAGTGATTTTGGGCACAGACAAGACATATTTAGATATATTTGACATGCACTGGGGCACTGTTATTCACCACAGTTATTATATACAGCTGCAAATAAGTATTTGAACACCTGAGAAAATCAATGTTAATATTTGTTACAGTAGCCTTTGTTTGCAATTACAGAGGTCAAACGTTTCCTGTAGTTTTTCACCAGGTTTGCACACACTGCAGGAGGGATTTTGGCCCACTCCTCCACACAGATCTTCTCTAGATCAGTCAGGTTTCTAGCCTGTCGCTGAGAAACACGGAGTTTGAGCTCCCTCCAAAGATTCTCTATTGGGTTTAGGTCTGGAGACTGGCTAGGCCACACCAGAACCTTGATATGCTTCTCACAGAGCCACTCCTTGGTTATCCTGGCTGTGTGCTTCGGGTCATTGTCATGTTGGAAGACCCAGCCTCGACCCATCTTCAATGCTCTAACTGAGGGAAGGAGGTTGTTCCCCAAAATCTCGCAATACATGGCCCCGGTCATCCTCTCCTTAATACAGTGCAGTCGCCCTGTCCCATGTGCAGAAAAGCACCCCCAAAGCATGATGCTACCACCCTCATGCTTCGCAGTAGGGATGGTGTTCTTGGGATGGCACTCATCATTCTTCTTCCTCCAAACACGTTTAGTGGAATTATGACCAAAAAGTTCTATTTTGGTCTCATCTGACCACATGACTTACTCCCATGACTCCTTTTTTTTCACCAAGCTGCTTGGCAATTTCCCCGTAGCCCTTTCCAGCCTTGTGGAGGTGTACAATTTTGTCTCTAGTGTCTTTGGACAGCTCTTTGGTCTTGGCCATGTTAGTAGTTGGATTCTTACTGATTGTATGGGGTGGACAGGTGTCTTTATGCAGCTAACGACCTCAAACAGATGCATCTAATTTAGGATAATAAATGGAGTGGAGGTGGACATTTTAAAGGCAGACTAACAGGTCTTTGAGGGTCAGAATTCTATCTGATAGACAGGTGTTCAAATACTTATTTTCAGCTGTATCATACAAATAAATAGATAAAAAATCATACATTTTGATTTCTGGATTTTTTTTTTAGATTATGTCTCTCACAGTGGACATGCACATACGATGACAATTTCAGACCCCTCCATGATTTCTAAGTGGGAGAACATGCAAAATAGCAGGGTGTTCAAATACTTATTTTCCTCACTGTACCTAAGACATACCAGTATTAAGAAGTTTTCATAGGAACATTAGTATATATGAGTGTTTAAGTAGAATGATCTGAAATCACATTTAACCAAAGATTATTACATAAGAATTAATTATAAAGATGATTTGATGATTAAACATTGTATACAGATAGGATACAGACATGGTCCAGCTGTTGTTTAATAATTTCATATGATGTGACCTTGTATACAACTTAATTAAAAATGAGGTAATGGCGAGCACTCCCCCATTGAATACGTTCCTTGTTGTCTGGGATTCTTTTGTGGAACAAAAACGACAATTGGTTAATAAAATTAAGAGATTGGTTTTAGAAGAGACCATGTTTTAGAAGTTTTACTATGAATGTAGGCTTGAAAACACTTGGTTTTCAGATGACGTGGAACATCTCACTTTGTTTGACTCGAGCAAATAAAGTTAACTCTTTGACAGCTGGACCTTCTTTGTCTGAGATTTTTTGAACTGCAAGATCAACTTTTTCCCCATCACTACTGACTAACTAGAAAAAAAGTGCTGTAGTTTTAAAACCGCTTGTAAATACATTTCAACTGACTTTTAGTCATTTAGCAGACGCTTTTATTCAAAGCGGCCTGTAAACAAGGTAAATAATAGAAGCAATTGGAACTACATAAGGACAACAAAATGCACAAGTGCAGTAAAAAATGGTATCATATAGCCCAGCACAATATACAAAGCTATGGTTTTTTAATAGAACGAGTAGAAAATAAATTTAAGTCAATACTAATCGGTCAGGTGTTGACTGAAAAATTGTGTTTTCAGCCGATTCTTAAAGATTGCAACAGAATCTGCTGATCTTGTAGCAGTAGGCAGATCATTCTACTAATGAGGAACAGATCCATAGAGTGAGACAATACTTTTTTTGTATGCATAAGTCTGTATCAGCGCATGAAGATATAGGGGTCCGAAACAGAGGTGGTCTTATAGACCAGGAGTAGAGCTTTGAATTTGATGATAACGGCTATAAGGAGCCAATGAAGAGAGGAGTGACATGTACTCTCTTCGTTTCATTGACAACCATGCAGCTGCATTCTGGATCACCTGCAAGCTGGGAGTCCAGCCAGCAACGCATGTTGGAACTCAGAGACCTCAACTCTGCAGGATACTCTAAATGACCTACCTGATAGGTATGACCTGAACCATTGTAGCACCATTCCAGAGACCCCCATAGCCCTGAGGGTCGACATGAGGATGTGGTGGTTAACAGTGTCAAGCGCAGCAGATAGATCCAGAGGCTGCCCTTGCCAGTCTCCGAGCTTCAATGACTGAGAGCAGTGCAGTCTCGGTGGAATGATCGCTTGAAACCAGACTGGTTGCTGTCCAGGAGATTGTTGTGGCCTGAAGGAGATGGTTGGGAATGGGATCTAATGGGGTGGTCGGATGGTTAGAAGTAATGACATTGATATTGTCAGCTTCGGATAGGAGAGAGAAAGAGGGGAGTGAGCATGTGTCAGGAGTTGGGTGTCTTCAAGACTAACCGGCACAGATAACTGACTGCTTATGGTGGTAGTTTTCTTTACTAACAAAGAAATCTAATCGGTTTTCATGTAGCGCATCAAATATTTCAACAGTGCGTAGCCAAAATAGATTTGATGCTGTATTTTCCCCAAACTTTTGTGTATTGACACGAAACTTGGTATGTCATCACAGTCATGAACTGAGGTAACATACAGTTTCGACACAGCGCCACATAGTGGCTTCACAATTTTTGAATGTTCAATACGCTACCATAAAGCCCATCAAGGAAATCAACGGAGACCATGCGAAAAGCGTATATGACGCTGATGATGAACTTATGTGAAACTTTGTGTTAGTCTGGATTTGAGTATATGTTTCTGGTCTAGTTGCAGCGCCACCTAGTGGTCAAGAGATTTTAATTTTTCATATAACATTTTATAAGGTCTACAATCATAAGAGTGGTCTTGTTAGATAAGTTGAATCATGCAGATTAGAACAATAACCAATCTTCCTAGCTCGCTCATTGAGGTGATCGCCCATTATTTAAATTTGGCATAAAATGTAATACGCCCTAGCGGCCAAAATGTATAACGATATTGATGAAAATGCTTGTTACAAAAAAGTGTCATATTTTGAATAGTTTTATTAGTTCATTAGTATATTAATTTAGCGACTTTGATATCAAACTTATTGTCATATTCCGCCACACTTTCTGTTCGCACTTTCTGTTTGATGTCATTAACATCCACCATTTTCATTCACATTTACACATTTAGCAGAAGCTTTTATCCAAAGCGACTTTCATTGCATTATCCTATACATTTATACATAGGTATTTGCAATCCCCTGGGATCAAACCCACAAGCTTTCTTCTCTTACCGCCGAGCTACAAGAAAGCTATTCTGCTATTTAAGCTGTTTCAGAGTTATATATAGCCAGTGGCAGTGTTAATCTATAAAGGCATACATGTCCTATTAGATGGGGATCCATTAAAGTCTATTTAAGGTTTTCCCTAAAACATTGCCTGCTAGTTGTTGCTAGCAAGTGTTAGCTAATGAAGTCTTCATAAATTGGTAGATTAGAACTATACAATAAATGTAATAAAAACCATCAATATCCATTTGTGATAAATGTGATGACATTTTACGAATGTCAAGGTTAACCTGAACATTTACATAAAAGTCTTGATTTTAAGCCCTTTAAATCACAGATGTTTACATTTTTATGGGATACATTTATATCAATGATTTTAGTGTAGACTTAAAATCAATTTTGCTGTAATGCTATCTCACATCTTTGAGTAAACAAGTTGAGTGACGCTTAGATTGGTTTGCAAGACAATCCCTCAGTGTTCATTGGCTGCAGTGTAGTGTGGGACTGTGACATTTACCCTATTCCCACAACAGCCTTTGTCATCTTTACTCATTAATTTCCAAAACCCAGCAGTTGACAGACACCTGACTGTACTTAGAGAAGAGATCTGGGTGTGAGAAAAACACCACACCCCGGTAGCCCCATTTAAAACATCCCTTCTTATTCATATTTTTATTTCTCATAGCATTTCTCAATAGCTTAAAAATACAATTGCACTGTAATTTTGCCATGTGCATTCTATTTTCATTTAGCAAAATGAGAGGTATCTACTGTATAAAATACACTTATAAAGCCACACTCAATGTGAATTTAGGGTCTTCCCCCAAACATGTATCTGTTTTTCTACCAGGGAATTTTTTGGAAAACATGTATAACACAGATGTACCTTATATACACCACTCATCCACGCATTTAAACATAGCCTGTGATTTTGGGTTTCCATGTTTTATGGGGACTTCTCATAGTAAAAAGTAAAGATTTTTATACTGTATGTTCCATCCCCTAAACCTCACTATACCCCTAAACCTTCAGATCACAGAAAACTTGCAAAAAAATGCCTTTTTACATTTTCAAATATACAATTTACTTTGATCTATATACTGTGTTCCTCATGGGGACCACAATGTCAAAAAACTATTGGTAGTACTACTGTCTGTATGGTTTACCTAGACCACACAAACACACACTTCCTGGAATTGCATACTATCTATCCTCATTTACAGAAATGCTTTTGCAATCCTGTTTTTTTTTGTGTTGATGTCAAAGACATACATTCAATTTATACATTAAGTACAAAAACAGTCCACATATTCTGTCTAAGAAAAAAGGTCATGGATTATAACAATGGATTAATAATCCTTGTGTAAATACTCCATTCCCTTCACATGAATCCTACAGTGCTAAAGGGTTTACTCCACACTAAATAAATTATGTTTGTCGACTGCATCTCCCATAATGCCGCAGGACACAGAGATAGAACAAGCAGAGAGAATGGGTAAATTGGGGGAAGGGGAAGCTGTCAAAGGCATAAACGAATGTTCCAGGGAAATGTTGGCAAGATGCAACTTGTCCTTAGAACATCTGCAGGCTCAACCCACACCCCTTAAGATGGAGCTGAGACTTGTTTGCGTCAAATAGCTTGTTAAGACCTGTCAGACATTGCCACATAAATCTCTAAAACCGCAAGCAGAAGAACACAAAAAGAGGTTATTTTTACAAATCTGGAATTTCTGGAAAAGGCCACTTCTCAGAAAGATTCTGTTTAGATATAACATTGTTTTCCTACTTGTTCATTTGAACAACAATGGACTAACTGTACTATTAGGGGCCTTAAAAACGTGCATGAGAGACATGAGGGGACTGGGTTAAAATATTGGTCTGACAGCTCATGAATAGCAGTCATGCCTGCATTAGATCACTTGCAATGTTATAACCGTTATCCTTCTCATTCAGTTGAGACACTACAGAACATTCTTCAGTGGAATGTCCACCTTCGGAGTATAATTTAATGAGATCTGAAATGCAAATACCTTTATTTTCAACAGTAGAAATAAGGTATCTGTAATTAGAATTTGGCAGTATTCTGGGCAACTATTCAGGAAAATGAGGGGAAATCCAGTGTAATTACACCAAAGCGTATCACTTGTTCTCTGGGAAAGATCACATTTCGAGGTACATAATTTAATTACCTAGTTCCAGGAAGCATTGGGACATTTGTTTACATTAGATTGGCTAAGATATGTCCTTACCAACACAGTGTTAACAGCATTGCTGATTTTAAAACCAGTATATATTTGTTATTAAGATCCGTATACACCCTTGACCTCATCAGTTTGTCAACTAATGTTTAAGGAAAGGTTGAGTTTGCATGCTTAAACAAGCAGAACTATACTGTAAGTTACTGCCAACATGGTTGCCAGCAAGTTACTGTATTTCAATTTACAGTACCTGTACTGTATTACATTTCCTATTCAAAACGCGATTATATCGATGTGGCTATCGAATTGTGAAATCGCAAAAACTGTGATTATGTTTAATGCGTACCTTGTTCGTTGAGCACGGCTCTGTGATCACTGGTAAATGCTGCTCTATCTGAAATCACTTTGAGTCGCTTATAATCATAATAAATACATTTTTGGTAATGAAAATTGCTGAGAAGGCTTGAATAACAGTGATAGAAAGATCCCAGATGCGATGCAAATAGGAAGACAGCATTACCCGGTCATACATGTGGTTCTTCTTATAGGGAGCACTGCCGTTTCTGGCTTTCAGATGCAGCCGCATTTAATAATACTTCACTGACAAGCTGAGTTTCTTTTCGATTAATCGTGCAGCCCTATTTTAAGGCACACAAAATATTACTGGATAGCTAAAAAACAGTACTTGTATTTTTATTATGGTGTAATTTACTGTAATACTTAAATTTACACAATATTGTCTACTTATTGACAACAAATTTTTACTTATTGAAATAATTACAAATAATATATTTTATGACTAGCTTAGTATATAAATATATAGTTCATTCATGTTTTAAAACTACTTTGCTTGGATTGCCTTTTGATTGTTATTCTGAAGTAATGTTTGCATGAAAATATGTATTTGTGAATCAAGTTCATTGAAACATAAAATCATTAATACATTTCAGATATTTTAAAACGCGTTTAATAGGGTAGTCGAGAAAGTGCATGACTTGCAGTCGTACCTGGACATCCTTAACATAGGATGACTCACCTGGAAACTTTTCAAAGTTACCGAACTACCAGAATTCTATAACGTCCTCCTTCAGCTAGGAGTTGTGGTCTGTGTAATTTGACGATGGGTGAGGCACTTTCGCTGTTTACAGCAATCCAGTATTATTTTCTGGCATATAACAGCAAATCTACAGCAAGGTTAGAGCAACACCAAAAATGTTCTTCAACATTTCAAACCAAATTTACCAGAATGCATTATGAACTGCAGGTTTCTACTGTAATGTAGAAATGTGGTATTGTGCTGTGGATTTTTACAGTAATCTGCTGCTAAATCTACAGCAACATCTAACAATGTACAAATGCAAGAGGAATGCACTGCATATCAAAACCACGATGTTGATTGTCATGCATGAGAGCTTTGGTTTATAATTAAACAAATGATAATGAATATTCTCCTGCCAAACAATTGTGCCCACTGCTGACGCAAATATATGCACCAGAGCAGTTTAGAGTTCATTATTATCAACTCTAAATGGTGATTCAATAAGTTTAGCACCAGCTCCACTCCTGGCTCTATATTATTTTCTACTAAGGCATATACTGTATATGCACAGACAATAAGCAATTTCCCCATGATTTTTTATGTTATGAGATTTAAGCCTATGCAAAACTGCTTCCGAAATATTTGTTTTTATCTTTTCCACTGCAGCAAAAACAGAAAATAGATTCCATTTTCTCTGCTAATAAAACAGGTTTAAGGAGAAGCAACGGGCATGTTGATACATGTCAGGTATGAGGTCAGACAAGACCAGAGGCGCCAGAGTGTTGGGCCAACCCGTCCAACCATGCTGAGACAAGAATAAAGCCTTAGCCTGTAGCCCTCTTCTGCTCAAACACACACTACAGTTACAAAGTTGTCACAACATGTGCAGCACTATTTGTGTGCGCGCATGTGTGTAGGTGTGTAGGTGTGTGTACGTGTGTGTGTGTGTGTGTGTGTCTGTGCATGTGGGTGGTCCTTATAGCCTGCAATGTAGTAGCAGCACTTTTTGAACATATGTGGACAATTTTTCTTCCCATGAGAAAGCTTATAAGTCATACAAAATTATAAATTTATTAGAAAATGTAAAAATGCAGAAAGTTTTCTGTGATGGTTAGGTTCAGGGGTCGGGTTAAGGGATAGAATATACATTTTTTGGAATATAACAATTAATCTGTCTATGGAGAGTCCAATCGAAGGCCCCTTCGCTTTACTTATTAAATTACTGAATATTGTCTTGTCGAAAGGTGACAAGCACTTTTTAATACTTTTATTGGTTAGATAACTGCAAAATAAAATGATTTATGGCAAAAAAATTAAAATCTTGAAATAAGGAGATACAATACAATACAACATTATAAGGTTTCTTAAAAAACTAAATGCCTGCATTATAATGCATTGTAAGGGTATTCTTTATGCATTAAAATGCAGGCATGAAGTCTAATGTTTGCCATAAATTATTATTATCAGTAACTCTTTATAGCTTTCCGAAAAGGTGTTACCCAGACGATTCCCCTCAATATTTTGTTTCTGTAAAAGTGCACGGTAATGTAACATTTTAAGGTAGACAAAGAAGTATGCAGGAAGAAAAAATCTTATCATCATGAAAGGCATGCAACCGTACGCTCCTTGACATCTATCAAGCCAACATTTCCAAGGAGTTTCTGTAACAATTCCAAGTTGTGCAATACACATTGAAGCACATGACTGGGAATAATTACATGTTAACATCACTGGGCCCCTCCCTGTGTAAAAGCCAATGCATCCAATTTAATAGATCATTGTGTGGCCTCACCCTGTGTATGTGTTTTCCTTGTAAGCGAAACAACGGTGGCCTTTAAACATATTCCTATTGTGGACCAGGCTGTAATGTATTTTTTTCTGCTGTAAAGTTAGGCTTTTTAACATGAGGTGTCTATGTAATTGGTTGCCTTTTTTTGGCCAGTGAATTGCAGTGTTAGTCACTTCCTTATTGGTTTCATTTGAGAGACTGGAGTGTTACAGCTAGGTAATTTCACAAAGGGATATAAAAATTCCTACGTCAAGGATTTTGACCTCGGTCTATCATTAAACGCATATTTTGTAGGGAAGTGTTTTCCTTTCTTTTTTGGCCAAAGAAACTTTGTTCTATCTTCAGGAAACGGCCATGATTTCTACAATTCTATATGTTTGTTTTTGTTAAGATTGTGTAATAGTGCTTGAAAGCAGGTGTTGGGATGGATTATTGGAACACTTCTTGTAAAAGGTTAATGGAAATGGAATTTAACGTAGCATTGTTCAAAGCCTTAGGCAACATTCATAGCTTTTAGCATATTCACCTGTTTGAATGAACGTGGCAGGAAGAAAAATCATATTTTCCCATGCACTTGTTTTTAATCAACGTATGATCTTTATGAAAGATGTGATGTGGAACCAACCATTATAATGTGCATTATATTACAAAACAAAAATTGCAAAACATAAATTATTGAAAAAATTAACTTGTCATTCGTCACAACCGTTTTAAAACTTTATAGGAATAATTCACCCAAAACTGAAATTAATGCCCTAACTCATACCATTGTAGGCGTACATTTTTCTTACAAATCTTGTCCCCCAATCCATCATCATAAAAGTAACCCGCACAACCCCATTTGTGAGTAAAACCTATTTTTATAGCTTACATATGATTGTAAGCATAATTCATGACTGTACTCACACAAAATGGCCACACGCAGGCTCCATGAATCTTAACTTATAACTTGAATTTTGCTTGTCTTGTGACCACGTGGACAAATGACATTTAAAAGCAATCCCATTAAATCTTGTCTTTTTCTCTAAAGTATTCCACAGAGCTAAAGAAGCTGTACTGTCAGATCGCCAAAACCTGTCCCATTCAAATCAAGGTTCTTACAAGTCCACCCCAGGGTGCAGTCATACGAGCCATGCCTGTTTATAAGAAAGCTGAGCATGTTACAGAAGTGGTCAAACGCTGCCCGAACCATGAACTAAGCAGAGAATTCAATGATGGTTTGTAAAAATATAATTCAGTAATTCATATCAAATGCTAGTTTAAACTTGATCTTGTCCTAAACTGTGATGAAATGATTAACTGACCTTCCTATTTTAATAGGCCAAATAGCTCCACCCAGTCACCTGATTAGGGTTGAGGGGAACAGTCATGCCCAGTATGCGGAGGATTCCATTACTGGGCGTCAGAGTGTGCTGGTACCTTACGAACCCCCTCAGGTAAGTCTCACACCCATGTTTTCTGAATAAAACTCTCTAATCTCCCTAAGTTTTTAGTTAACATTCTTTAGACCTTAAGCTATTCTCAACAGATTCTACTCACAGCTCTATAAAAATCAAAGGCAGTAGTGTATCACACAATGTTCTGTTAACAGGTGGGCACAGAGTTCACGACCATATTGTACAATTTCATGTGCAACTCCAGCTGTGTTGGTGGCATGAACAGACGGCCAATCCTCATAATCGTCACATTGGAAACTAGAGAGTAAGATAGATTAAAAAATACATGCAAAAGATAATGAAAATTGTTCCTCAAATGCAGAGTGAAAAAAGGGAGTAGAAAAATAAATGTTCTTTATAGTGGCCAGGTTTTGGGGCGACGATGTTTTGAGGCCCGTATCTGTGCATGTCCTGGACGCGACCGCAAAGCAGATGAAGATAGTATCCGCAAACAACATGTCAGTGATGGAACAAAGAGCAGTGAGGGTACGAAACACCGTAAGTAATGCTGGAGGCTGGTGACTGGGCTTGGACTAATTTACACATACAGTTACACACACACCCTTGCATTGTGCATGCTTAAACATAAAATTTGGTAATCCCTTTTTACAATTTATGCAAATTTTGGGGAAATAATTTACTTTGAAGATACAGTAGTTTAAATTTAATATAGATGTTATGTTATCTTTTAATCCTAATAGTTACATTGCATTACTTTTAATTTGACTATTGATGCAAAATGGGAGAGAAAGTATTAATAGAGAATTAGTGATATGCATATACACAGACAAAGGTTTTATCCAACACCTGAACTTTTCCTTCTGTACTGTGCTTTAGCTCTGCATGTGCTGTTAAAATCTCTCTCAGCTGTTTCAGTTCCCCCATGTATCTCTTCCATAGCTTTCCGCCAAGCATCTCACCTCTCCCAGATGTCATCCATTAAAAAGAGAAGATCCACCGATGAGGAAGTTTTTTGTCTGCCTGTGAGTTTCTACAGAAAAATATCACCAGAGATCTATTATCAATTCATATTGATAAATATCTATTAATCGCTATTGATAGCAGACCTCTTTCTAAATATTGATCAATGATCCACAGTTGCGGTATATACAGTGGCAAAAAATGTATATGAACCATTGTCATTTTTCTGGCTTTTACATTTATGCATTTGCCAAACACTTTTATTCAAAGCAATTATCCTGTACATTTTGTTTCTAAGTATTTGCAATCCTCTGAGATCAAACCCATGACCTTGCGTTGTTAAACCAATGCTCTTACCACTGAGCGACAGGAAAGCTATGTTATACTTTTGAATTGGTAATGAAATGTGATCTAATCTTCATCGAAGTCACGGATATCAACAAAAATAATATATCTAAGATGAAAAAATACAAACACTCATGATCTTTAATGACTCTGTCTCTGAAACCATTCTGTAGTAGATTTTACTTCAATGTTTAGGGTTATTATCATACTGAATCACCCATCTTCTTCTGAGCTTCAGCTTGCGGACAGCCACCTTAAGATTACCTTGTAGGATTTTCTTATAAATATGGAATTCATTTTCTCCTCAACAATGGCAAGCAGTCCAAGTCCACAGGCAGCAAAGCAGCCAAAATCATGATGCTACCTCCACCATACTATACTGTTGCAATGTTTTCAAGTTGGTACGTTCTTTATTTTAACGCCATACGCTGGTCTTCTATTTTTGTTTAATTTTCCACAAGACATTTTCTCTGTAGTGATGTGGAATGTCAATGTGGTCTTTGGCAAACTTTTGGCATGCTGCAATGTCTTGTTTGCAGAGCAACGACTTCCTTTATGGTGCGCTTCCATAGATAAAATGCCTGTTCAATGTTTTACATTTGGTTAACTCATGAACGGATATGTTAACCTGCCCATTACTAAAGCTTTGCACTGACACTGTTTCAGTGTTTTAAATTCATTTAGATGTAAACCACACCTTTATACTCCTTTCATTGATTGGCCTTGATTGACTTTTTCAACCATCACGTTGAATGTTTAACCCTTGTGCTGTGTTTAAAACCCTATAACACTTGTGGTGTTGCTAGGTCAAAATGACCCGGCTACCGAAGATAAATTATAAATCACTTTGTATGCAATATCATGACCAAATATTGGATTCAGTCATTTTGTTTCTTTTTATTTTTTACTGGTTTAGTGTTTTTTTTAATCGTAGGCCAAGTTATCCTGAGTTTAGACTCCTCATTCATTGACTGAAAAAGGCAGATTTTGTGAATAAGTTTGGCAATATTAAATAAAATATGAAGAAAATGTTCACATTAGCCTACGTTACTGTTTAACCAGAGAGTTTGTTTTGAAATGCTTTTATTTCATACAATATCACAGAATCACACTTGTGTCATTGGGTCAAAATGACTCGCAGCAACATAGTTTTTCCCAGGAGGTCCCCCATCAGGGTGCTGACCAGGCTCAATGCTGCTTTGCTCTAGTGAGCAAACAGTCTTAGCCTACAGGTTGAAATGGTTGTTGTTCACACTAGCCTACTTTAATCTAGACTAAATTATTTAACCAGGAAGTTTGCTTTGAAATGTTTTAATTGTTTCGAATTTAGATAATGGCACAGAATCACACACGTGGTGTTCACGGGTCATTATGACCCGCCTACCACAGAGAGTATAGACATCTCTCGATATTCTATATCATAACCAAATATTGGATTCAATCTATTGGTCAACCCGTTTCTTTCAGTTAATACTTGTTTTGTGTTTCTTTTTCGAACTGATTAATCATAGGCTTCATTGATCTGAGCTAAGGCAACATAAAAATGACCGACCATTCAAAGTTTGGAATATCACAAAACTTTATTTCAAAATCATTTTATTTTCTGATTAAAGTGAGAAGTAACAATGATGCTGTTTCTGTGTCAAATCTGACCATTGTGACATACAAGACAGAACACATAAACGCACTCATTTACAAAAAAAATTATTGGCTGTCCTCTGCCTTCCCTAAACAAACTTTACACTGAACGGAGCCTTGGAAGGGCAGCAAATATTTAAAGGATCCCTTACATCCTGGACATCATTTGTTTGAATTGCTGCCCTCTGGCAAATGCTTTAGGTCCATGAAATCAAAGACACATAATAAATGAGAAATGCACCAATCTGATGGGGCATTTTTTATATCTCAACCAACATAGGTTAACGATACCTTTTGTTGATTTACATCAGAACATACACACAACACAACTAAATAACATTAGATGCATTATCCTCTTTTACTGTGTGCAATATCACGCAGAACTTTTTTCTCACCGTAAAATATTTCTGTGCAAACCCTTTCTACCACTGGTAGCTTGCACTAATCTATGCATTATGGCACTGTATGGATTGCTCTAATTTCGTTGTACATGTATGATGACAATAATAAAGAATCTTGAGAATATAGAGATCTCATGGAACATTTAATTGACAATAACTATCATTCCATTAAGATTTATTTTTTTACTGAAAAGAAAAAGGTTAAAAAATCAATGACCACCTGGCTGTGCCAAATAAGTTTTAAGTATAATGGTCAAATTTAAAAGGGAACAGCACAAGTATTACTTTAGACTCCTATTCAGAAATTAAAAGCATTTCAAATAAACGTCCTTTTTTGTGATATTTTACATTGAATTTTAAAGGTCAGTCATTTTTGAATGGAACACCTTGTGCGATTTCGAAGAAAACAAAGCATTTCAGACTAAACTTCACAATTTAAGTACAGTAGTATGATAAACAGTGTATTTTTATATTTTATTTAATATTTGCAAAAGTATACACAAATAATGCTTTTTCAAGCATAAGTAAGGTGCATAAGCTCAGATCCATGAGGCATATGATTAATCAGTTAAAAAAAGAAACACAATACCAGTATTAACTGAAAGAAAACAAGTTGACAAAAAGATTGAATCCAATACTTGGTGATAGTACAGCATATATAGTGACTTATAAGCACTCTTTGCTGGGCGGGTCATTTTGACCCGGGAACACCACAAGTTTGATTTTGTGCCATTTTGTACACAATTAAAGCATTTAAAAAAAAACTTCCTGATTAATCAAATTAGTCTAGATTAAAGTAGGCTAATGTTATCATCAGTGCAATTTTTTTGTCATATTTTATGTAATATTGGCAAAATTATTCACAAAAATGCTTTTATCAGTCAAAAACAGAGATGCATAAAATCTGAATAACTGAGCCTATGATGAATCTGTTTGAATAAGAAACGCAAACCAGTCCTAAATGAAAGAAAACAAGTTGAAAAATTGAATCCAAAATAACTTTTGATTTATAAGCGGTGGGTCAATTTAACCCGGAAACACCACAAGTAAAATAAGGTGAGGGAAAAAAACACAAAAAAGCAACATCAAAATACATTCTTTTGTGAGCGGTTGTTATAGACTTATTTCAGTCCAATTCAATAACATTAATTCAGATTTTTTTTAGAGAAAATATTTTTACACGAGGGTTAATGGATGTGCTCAGTAAAGACATGAAAGATCTTGACTGTTTCTGTTCCATTAACTTATAAACTGCCCTCCATAATTATTGGCACCCCTGGTTAAGATGTGATCTTTAGCTTCAAACAAATTCAGTTTTGTTCTAAATAATACAGGACCACGATGAAAAAAAGATTAAAATCCAACCTTTAATTCAAGTGCATTTATTCATTGGGGAAAAAATCCCATATTGAAAAATAATTATTTTACATCAAACCATGTGTGCCACAATTATTAGCACCCCTGATGTTAATACTTTGTACAACCTCCCTTTGCCAACAAAACAGCACCTAATCTTCTCCCATAATGTTTCACAAGATGGGAGAATACAGAAAGGGGGATCTTCGACCATTCCTCTTTGCACAATCTCATTAAATCATCCAGCGACCTGGGTCCTCTTCCTCTGCACTGTCCTCTTCAGCTCAATCCACAGATTTTCAATGGGGTTGAGGTCCGGGGACTAAGATGGCCATGGGAGGAGCTTGATTCTGTGTCTGGTGAACCATTTCTGTGTAGATTTGGCCACATGTTTAGGGTCATTATCTTGCTGAAAGACCAAGTGACGACCCATCTTCAACTTTCGGGCAGAGCCCATCAGATTTTGCTTTAAAATGTCCTTGTATTTCAAAGCATTCATGATGCCATGCACCCTAACAAGGTTCACAGGGCCTCTGTAAGAGAAACAGGCCCACAGCATCACCGATCCTCCCCCATACTTCACAGTGGGCATGAGGTGCTTTTCTGCATACTCATCTTTTGTGATCCGCCAGACCCACTCAGAGTGTTTGTTGCCAAAACCCTCTATCTTGGTCTCATCTGACCAAAGCACACAGTCCCAGTTGAAGACCTAGTACTGCTTAGCGAACTCCAGACGTTTGCGTTTATGATTGTGAGTGAGAAAAGGTTTTTTCCGTGCATGCCTACCAAACAGCTTGTTGGCATTTAGATAGCGCCTGATGGTTGTTTTGGAGACTTTGTGACCCCAAGATGCTACCATTTGTTGCAATTCTTTCACGGTGAGCTTTGGAGAAGTTTTTATTTCTCTTACCATCCTCCTCAATGTGCGTGGACGCAAAATAAACTTGAGTCCTCGCCCAGGCTTGTTTACCACTGTTCCAATTGTTTTAAACTTCTCAATGATTCTTCTGACAATAGATGTGGGCAGGTCCTGGCGAGTGGCTATTTTCTTGTAGCCATTGCCTGACTTGTGAAGGTCGACACACATCTGCCTTACTTAAATGGTGTGTTCCTTTGTACTTCCCATGTTGAAGAGTGGATAAGAGAAATGGCCTCTGTCACATCATATTTATACCCCAGGGAAACAGGAAGTGATAAATTACTAATTAAATGTTCCTAGATACTTTGATCAACCTTGTAAACTACTGTTGAAATGACAGAAATACTTAAATTACATTTATCTCCTAGGAATTGTTAGGGGTGCCAATAATTGTGGAACAGGTGATTCTATGAAAAAGAAAAATTCACTTGAGTTGAAGGTTACATTTTTCTACAATTTTCAGTGTGCGAGTATGCTTTTGCAACAAAAAATTAATTTACTTTAACACATCTTAACCAGGGGCGCCAATAAATATGGAGGTAAGTGTATTATGATATTATGTTTGTTGATATTTGTGCATGTGGTGAAGATCAGATCATCAATTTAACCAGAAAAACAGGAAAATGATCAATTTAAGCAGAAATCTAGGAAAATGAACATGGGTTACTTTGTCTTGCCACTGTATACACTGCCTACAGCCACAAAAAAAATATATAAGGGACCGCTACAGTTTTGCCTTTAATCAGCATTTCTGCATGTATTGCGGCAATTCCAGTCCAGTGTCTGTTGAATGTCAATAGAAATCTCTACATTTTCAACCTGTTATAGACACCCAACAGCAATGTGAAAGACTGAGAGAAGGCAAATACACAATTTTATTAAATTATCCTATGATACATACATACCTTAATTATTAGGAATGTGTTGATTGCACATATGAACTTTGCAGGGTTTCCTTGGCAGTATTCAAGATCAATGCATCTGTTTTTGTTATTTAGACCAGTTTGTTAAATTTTTGTTTCTGGAATTAGATGCAATTATTTAAAACCAAATGTTGGAGGGGTCTCTTATGTTTTTCTAAAGCTGGAACATAAATAAAACATATATAATAACATTTGTATAGAAATATAACTGAAGAAATTAAGAATCTGACATCCAGATATACCTCTTTCTCTGTCTCTCTCTCTTTGTGCTCCAGATCAAGGGTCGTGAAATATATGAGATTTTGGTGAAAATCAAAGAGTCTTTGGAACTCATGCAGTTTCTCCCTCAGCACACTATTGAATCATACAGACAGCAGCAACAGAACCTACTGCAAAAACAGTGAGTACATGCAAAAATCTTTGCCAGTAAGTGAAATATAAAAAAAGATCATGTTTTTCCACACTTGCAAATGAATAGAAGAAAAACAATTATAACTTATTTGTTTAATATTTTGATTTGCCATTGTTGTAGGCAAATATAAAACTGTGCTTGCAAGCACCACCTGTTACCAGACCATTTCTCGGGTGATGATATCTATGATCAACTTAATATGTTAGCAAGATTTTTACATCCAAGAATACATAAAAGAGACCTTTAAATTGTCTAAATAATAAAAGAACTTTTTTTTTTTTCAAACTAACCTTCAGGGTTATAATTGTTAACTAAAACTAAAACGTTTGTATCACCAAATAAATTAAACCTTACTAACAACATAAACAAAGCAATTTACAAAAGCAAATTAAAATTAACATTTAATCTAAAAATATTTAAAAGCTAGTTTCAAATATGTATAAAACTAAAATAAAATAAACATTACTCTGCTTCCTCATAAGGGGTCTATTAGGGACTTTGTGAGGTATTTGTTAAAGATGCTTTACCCATTCCTACGGTCATGTCTGACCCTGTCTGGCTCCCGATGTTTTCCATTTCCTGCCTGTTTCCATGTGTTTACCCATGGACTTCATCTCCGACGATCCTCCACTGTACCATCCCCGTACCTGCCAGCAATCCCCTCATCACCCAGACAATATATATCCCCATTCTGTTCTCCTAGTGTTTGTTGGTTGGCTTAATTCATTATGTTCGCAGTTATCCTGTTACTATTCAATGGTAAATAAAGTGTCTCTGCGTCTGCGTCTATATTCCTTAATATCTCCGGTCCTTATTTAGCTTATATTGTTTTGTTTATGTATCATAAGTGTTTTAACAAATAATATTCTTCCTTAAGGTGTTCAGCCCAAGAACATTGCGCAACAATGTCAATGTAGCTGAGGACCCGCATATTGTTCAAATATTAATAGTAGAAATGGAAATAATAACAGTAGACCTACTGTTATTGTCATAAAATGTAGTTTTATGAGCTCCAGATAGCCAATGCTCCTGTACCCAGCCTCATCTCTGCAAGTCCCTCTAAACTGCTGGCTCTGATTTCCGTAAAGTAATTAAGATAGTATATAATTCATTTTGAGTATATCTAACAGCTTTCTTTGGTCTCATAAATATATTATTTATTCCTGGAAAATTGTTTGAACTGTTTTAAGTTTCATAATAGTTCACCCAAAAATGTAACATTTTTGTTTCATATATGCTAACTTCTGGATTATCATCCTAAAATTAGTTGGATACATGAAAGAGTTTTTCTTTGTTAGGTACACTCCATCAGGGGTCGCCATAGTACACCATAGAAAACATATGTCACCATTCAGGCATGTTGGGTATGAGCTGATAAGCGTAACCCTATGTATGCGGATGCATTCATCCCACAGCTGGTAATGGTGAGGAAAAGCAACGAAGTCTTTATGTGGACAGATGATGAGGTGTTATCAATGTTATAAGGCTTTTCTGATTTAATGTGGCACCATGCATACAGATCAGCAGTCGGCTTTCTATTCTCTCTCATGGTACTAAGATTGCAGGGTGATCAGTTTACACAGCATGAAGTAAAACAAGTTAATGTGTGCATGCTGTTATTCCATAACAAAAATAGTACACACTTTTAGTGCAAAGTATAAGTAGCCAAACTGGGATGCAGCAACAATGGCATTGCAAATAGCATTTTGTAAACTCATTACTACACAATGAAAATAAACAGAGAATTAAAGTAATGAAACTATGATATGAAGCAAAATTTCATATATAGAATCTTAACAATATGCTTTATGCCAGAGTTTCCCAATTCTGGTACTGGAGAATCCCCAGCCATAGGCGCCGACCACCCCAACTCCCACAGTAAAATGGCATATGTTTCTCAATCAATTTTAACCAATCAAAAATGCTTTTAAAATTCGGATGTCTCTTTGATTGGTTGATCTTGTGAGTAGTAATTCAGATAGAGTGGTTGACCTTGCAAACAGCAGTGGACGTGGTTAATCATTTCGAAAATATCAATTCATCTTTAAATTTCGCATACAAATGGAAAGGTCCATAATTAAAATGAAAACTTCAATTGACCCAAGCATCTCTACATGTAGCAGCAGTGTTGATATTTATTCAAGTGAACAGCCTTTGTCATCGACATCATGTAGTAATGACAGCAGCAGCAGAAGTAAAGGCGGGAGGCAGAAGCAGAACTCTCGAACATATCAAGAAAACTGGAAAAAAAATATTTCACTGGATAGCATACAATGCTACCAAAAACAAGTTATTTTGTCAAATCTGATGTAAAGCAAAAGACATGCGTGCCCCACTTCCATCTACCACACAAGAGTAATAATGACAACACAAAAGAGCCCAGCCTAACTTGGGTGACTGACCACCAGCCAACTAACCAAATGTGAGACAGGTAATACGTTTATGTGGGACACCATTGAAAGGTAATGGGAAACTGTTATATAATTACGGAATGAAAACATTTTAATATCCTTTTTAGCTCATAAAAATAATTTGCTATTTAGTCCATTCCAACTACAACATAATTAATGCATGGATAAAATGTTATACAACATTAAAAAATGAATGGCAATTTCAATTTAAGGTGTAAGGTCTCTTTAAATTTTGAGCACAGAACCGAGTCCTCATGTTGTATACTTTGAAAACTAAAGGAATAAAGAACAAACAAGTAATGAATAAGAGTTTTTCTTTTGATATGTCTGATTATTAAATAATGCATTTATTGGTTTTCAAATAAAGTTCATTTTAATAGGCTAACCACAACCTATAGGCTAAACACAGTTTCAAAGGCACACAGTTTGCGATGTTTTAGTGAGCTTTTATTCGGAAAGTTGACATGGGAGGATTGCCACCCGATCTACTGACAGAGGTCGCAGCCTCTTGATGACTGAAGAATGAGTTTCTTAATGTGACAACTAAAAACAAACAGACTGATGAAAATGCAGGAGATTTTTTCAATATGAGTCGTGCGGAAAATAATCTGCGTTCACACAAAATACGAAACGGAGCTTCAGCAGATTCTAGATCACTAGGTGGCCTGTTAACGGGATGAGTTTGCAAGCCTTAGAGAATCTATCTTAGGCTATCAGAATACAAGTAAACGTGTCGGACAGGGATAGATCAGTGATAAAATCCCAGGGTAGTGGCAGTAGTTTCCCTTCAGGTAACCGTCGAGGGGTTTTGGAGATGGCGCACACTGAGCAGCCCTTGACAAAATGGGAGACATCCGGAGGCATACCAGCCAACCAGTACTGGGCTGAGGAGCGAGAGGCCGAGCTTACTGCCTGGGTCCAGATCCCGGCACAAGGTGGACCAAGTCCACAAGGGTCGTGCAGAGTTCTGGAGGTACAAATATCCGGCACTCTGGACCTCCTGGCAGAGTGGGATGTAGTACGTTTATTAAAGGATTAATGAACACGACTGGGGAGAGTATGTGTTCTGGATCAGACCGGTCAAATTTGGTGGATGGCTGGCGGGATAGTGCATCGGCTTTGCCATTGAGTGTTCCAGACCGATAGGTGACTTCGAATGAAAACGTGGAGAAAAACAGCTCTCAATGGGCCTGTTGGGAGTCGAGTCTTTTGGCTTCTTTAATGTAGTCTAAGTTGCGATGACCAGTGATGATGAAGGGTTGTTTGGCTCCCTGCAGCCAGTGTCACCATTCTTGGAGTGCAAGCTCAAAGGCGAGCAGTTCACAATCTACTATGTTGTAATTTTACTCTGTCGGGGACAGCTCACGAGAAAAGAAGGCACATGGATGGATTGGAGGAGGCTTCCCTTGCCACTGAGATAGTACTTCGCGCACTCTTGAGGAAGCGGCGTCCACTTCGAAGGGTACTTCGGGTCCGGAAAACAGAAAGTGGGCGCAGAAGAAAATGCTTCCTTTAGCCTGACAAATGCTTGGTGAGCTTCCGGGTTCCAGGACAGGGATCTTCTTTTCTGGCCAGTCAAGGTAGTGAAAGGAACGGCAGTCGAACTGAATCCTGCAATGAATCGGCAATAGAAGTTTGCAAAGCCCCAAAACTGTTGGAGTTCTTTAACCATCTGGAGTTGAAGCCAGTGGCGGACTGCCTCCACCTTCCTCTGATGCATGGCGACTTTATTGCAGGAGATGATGTAGCCTACTAAGTGAATGGTTGAGAGGTGAAACTGGCACTTTTCTAACTTTAGAAACCACTGATGGTCACGGACTGTGGAAACATGATGAACATGGTCTGCAAGCGAGAGAGAGAAGACGAGTATGTCATCGATGTAAGTAATGGTGAATTTGTCCCGGATATCACGGAAGATCTTGTTCATGAAACTTTGAAATACGGATGGTGCATTAACTAGACCAAAGGGCATCACTTGATATTCATAGTGTCCGGTGGGCGTAATAAAGAGGGTTTTCCATTCATCACTATGGCGAATTCTTATTAGGTTACAAGCGCTTCTCAGATCTAATTTGGTAAAAATGGTGACATCGGAGAGTTGTTCCAGGGCGGCAGGGATCAGAGGAAGGGGATAAGCGAAGCGTTTGGTATGAGTGTTAAGAGTCTGATCATTTATACAAGGCCGCAGACCCCCGTCCTTCTCCCCAACAAAGAAAAAGCTTGGAGGTAGATGGTTTGATGAATTTCTGCTTCAAGACCTCCTCAGCATACTCTTCCATAGCTCTCTGTTCCGGGAACGATAGTGGATAGGACCTTACTTTCGGCATGACTGCCCCAGGCAGCAGCTCGATGGCAAAGTCCCATGGTCAGTGTGGAGGGAGTTCAGAAGCTTTGCTTTTGGAGGATATGTCCTAGAACGACCATTCTTCAAAGGGGATTTCCTTCCGTGGATCCGGACAAGTACACTCCAAAGATGAGGGGAGGAGAGGTAGACTTAGGTCCCGATGATTAACAGGTTCGATGATCTCAGGACAGATTTTCAGGCAGGATTTAGTACAGTTCTCAGCCCAACGAAGAACCTTGCAGGACTTCCAGTCAACGTGGGGTCGATGGAGTTGGAATCAAGGTCGTCCCAGGACGAGATCGGAGGTTGACCCCTCCAGAACCCACAACGACAACTCCTCTTCATAATTCGGTTCAATACTCTGATCAGAGATGAGTGGAAACAAATTAGTCCTCGACCCAGCGGTTTTCCCAGAATGTTCTGAATAGCAATATTCCTCTCGTTTCTCACTTTCTTCAACCCCAGTGAATTGAGTAGGTCCGAACAGATAAAATTGACAGCTGCTCTAGAGTCAATAAGAGCCTTGGCTGGAAGAGAAACATCAGAGACGGATATCATTGCATCAGCATGTGACAAACAGGGAATACAGGCCATTCCATCCACTAGTAGCAGTAAGGTTTCGGAACTGTAAGGCATATTCCGCAACCCTAGCCTGACCCTGGCATAATCGAAGTTAGCGATCGGGATGGTAAACAGATCATCAACCTGGCCAAATACATCACGGAAGTGTTCCGGAAAAGATTGCAACTCCATAGTCAAGGGACCGCCCGCTTTCAAGATGGCTTGCGCCCAAGTGAGGGCTTGTCCATTCAAAAAGGATATGATGAACGCTATCTTTGACTTATCTGTGGGAAATTGTGAGGGGTGCATCTGGAAGTACAGTTCACACTGGAGACAGAACCTGCTGCACTCCTCAACTGACCGGCGAAGCGAGTAGGAATGGCCATGGGACTGGCGTAGGCAGAGGATGAAGCTGATGATGGTAGGTGAGAGCGGAGCAGGTTGACTAGTTCGGGAAGGGTTCCTTTGGTGGGAGGACTCTGTGGGGTGGTCATGTTGTTTACGTCTGGTCGTCTGTCATGAGGGGGCTAACAGACTCCTTTAACCCCAGAGTCTCGTGAAGGTAAGGAGTGGTGGGAAAAACAAGAAGAATATTAAGTACAAAAGGTTTATTCTGAAACAAAAACTTCAAAAAAATGACAAAGTCAATATCCAAAAACAAACAGTCCAAAATGCAAAAAAATGGAAAAACGAAACAAGGTTTACCAGAGACTGGTCAAGTTGTGAATACAGGCAAAAACTGAAATGATAAACTAGTATACTCCGGTACAAAGAACAGATCAGAAATCAATAATAATCCACAGGATCTAAGACACGGGTAAACAGAGTGCAGGTGACGTTAAGACCAGAAAATGAGAAAGGAAAACCGACACGCTTAAATAGTGTGTAGGGGGCGAAGAAATCAAAGATGGCTGATAGAGCGTGGTGCATGATGGGAAGTGTAGTCCGTTAAAAATCCGGTGACAGGGATCGGGTAATCTGTGATGTGAGCGCTGTTGTAGAGGGTTTGGCCGGTCAAGGAGCTGCAGACGTTACAATTTGTTAAAATCTTTGTAACTTTTTAGTAAGTACTCAGGTTTTACCACATCAGCATTAAGTTATAACTTATGATCTGGAACAGTACTATAAAGTGAAAACCATGGTAACTTTTTTCTTAATACTCTAGTCTTACCACATCAGTATTAAAGTGGTCATATGGCACAAATATGCGTTAAAAGTTGCCCATGCATGTATAAGACAAGTAAAATTGCAAAAATTAGTATAAAAGTATAGGTACAAAATATGCATTCTATCAGTTCCAAGTCAGTTTTTGGTATGATTTGATCAAGATGTCCAAATGTATAATCAAGTTAGATGGGCGTACTTGTCAGTACCATAGCTTTTGAACCTGATGTTCCAAATAAAGGCGTTACATTTACGTCACATTCTTGCAGTATTCGACCAATCACTATGCTCTGGTTAACTGGCCAATCATAGCACACCTCACTTTTCAGAGCGATGAGCTTTGCAAAATATGGACACGTTTCAGAGAGGTGGTGCAAAGAGGTGATAAAACATTCACATTACATGGAAAATACAGCGTTATTTAACCTTAAATCATTTATGTACATTGCATTACATCATAAACAAACAATAATATTTGTTTTAGCTTACTCATAAAACCCCTGTAAGTAATTACTTATGATCCAGAACAGTATTATAAAGAGCTTTCCATGGTAACCCGTGTAAAAAAATTTTTTGTGGGTTTGGGAAATTCAAATCACCAGTATTATCAATACATAAAACAAAAGCTTCTAGTAACAAACATACAATCCACACACCTGAACAGAGTTTACTTTTTATGGACATGATAGATACATCATGATATATGAAATTGGGTATGGTTTTATTGCAAAACTTAAAGCTGACTCAAAATGTTAACTGTAAATCCAGGTTTTGGTTATTAGCTTCCTTTTTTGCTGTGAATTGCAGCGCTTTGTTTGCATCTCTTTTCTGAAGTTTATATTTGTCTGTTTTAAGACAACAGCGATTTCATGTTGAATATATCAATAAAGTAAATTGCACAACTGGTCTTTTTCATTTTAGATGCATTCAATATGAACATGATGCTGCTGTGACTTCAGCATACGGTGACGTCACGTTCAACCCCCTTAAAGTAACAGTGCATTTCTTGCGGATAAATACTATAACGATTGATTGACAAGAAAAACTTTAAATTTTACCACAGCAACATTAGTGACAATACAGTGTTTAAGAGAGATATTACTTACATAATAGATTGAAATGCACAATAGATGTATCTGTTTTGAATCCCTTTAAATAAAAAGATCATATGGAGAATCCTAAGAAATTCCCCAAATTATTAATTTAAATTAATGGTAACATTTCAGTTTAAAGTGCAATTCTAACTATTAACTAGTTGTTATTAACATGCCTATTATTGGCATATTGTCTGTTTATTAGTACTTAAAAAGCACATATTCTGTATGACCATACTATGCATCCCCAATCCTACTCAATACCTAAACCTTATAACTACCTCACTAACTATTAATAAGCAACAAATTAAGAGTATTCGGGGGAAAAGTCAGTTAATGGTTTAGAGAATTGCCCCTTAAACTGTTAACGAGTAGTTTTTGGATAGTTATTTTAGATGGGTATTGGTTATCGTCTAGATCTGTAGGAAACATACAGCATTTAGTTGTTATTAATGACTATTAAGTAAGTAATATGTAACTAATTGTAACTTAACTTAACTGATTAGTTCATCATTCTTCCATATTAAAAATCAGTAACAACTACAGTGTTAATGCAGCATTAACCATAAGTTCTACGTTGGTTCCTGGATAACTACCTATTGAGAATGAAACAATTTTATAAAGTTTTAGTAAGTGAGGTAGTTATTAGGTGATAATCTTAAATCTTTAATTTACCTTATTAGTATGTTTTTTAAATTTATTATTTAGCCTTGTCCTGCAAGCACTGTCGAGCTTGTGCAGAGGCAGTATCTTTTGCAAGAGGGGAACTGGAATCCCCTGGTCGGGCTTGGTTTTTTGTTTTGGGTTTCTCGCCACCGTTTGCATACTGTTTTGCACTATTTGCCTGGCTGGGGGGCTGCTTTAAGATTCAGAAGTTTTACTTAATTAATATTGCATATAGAAATGTATAGTCTGTTTAATATTTGACCTATGCTTCTCTCTCCTTTATCTTCAATGTGTTCTTTCACTGTGAGTGCGTGCCTGCTTGCGTGCCTGCGTCCATCCGTCCGTAAATATGTGTGCATATTGTATGTGTGTGGAGCGTTTGTATGTGGGTATGTCTGTCTTCTGTGTTTTCACCTTTTTCTTGTTTATAAACAAGGTATATGACTTTAGTTGTTATGCTTATCGTCAATATGTCTAATTACAGCTGCTTTGTAACAATGGAAATTGTAAAAAGCGCTATATAAATAAAGTTGAGTTGAGTTGAGTTAACCGTTGGAATTTACCTAACTGATGAATAGGCTAAGAATGTCAACATGTCTTAAGTTGATATTTATGTGGAGTTGAATATAAAATAGGTTACTATCTAAATTATAAGCTTAGATGTTACATTGGTTCTTACATTGCTTCAAGAATAGATTAAAGGATAAGCATAACTTTAAAAGTTGTAAAATAGAACAAACAATTACATGGCTCCATTTTAGGAGCTGAAAATCTGGAGCAATGTAATTGTTTGTTCTATTTTACAACTTTCAAAGTTATGCTTATCCTTTAATCTATTCTTGAAGCAATGTTATGGACTAAAAGGGCATAGGCCCCCTGTAATAATTTTATTAGGCCTATAGCCTAGTAAAGTCTAAAGTAGTATATAGTAAAGTAGTATGTTCAGGAATGTTTTTTTTTGGCTATAACTCAGTGTCTGTAACTGAAATTCTGGAGCAAAACTAAATATTTGTTGGATTTTTAACTATGGTTGTTGTTACTGTTATCATTTGCATATGGTATACTGAATAATAATAATAGTGAAGTGAACATTTAAGTGAAAAGGTTTAGCGTGCATTATTTATACAATACAATATTTACAGTAGCTGTTCAAAAGTTTTATACTTTAGTAATTTATAGACCTGATGAATTGTTCGTGGTGAGTTTGAAAAATATTTTAAGTAATAATTTGCTGAAAAAAATATATTTTTGACTCGTAGCCAGTTGTGGAAAGAAAAGAATTACAAATACTCAAATTACTTTAATCGAGTCGTTTTTTCAGAATTTGTACTTTTTTAAGTAGCATAAAAACAGTGTACTTTTACTCGAGTAATTATTTAATGCTGTATCGGTACTTGGACTGCGCTATTTTTCCTCACATTTGTCGTCGCTACTTTAAATGTTACATTTCTTTGTGATTGGCTAATGAGAATAATCAGTCCCGTGACCCCGTTCACTCAACCACTGCATGGTTTTGCTCACTTTAAAGTCACTGCGGGAAAGGGACACAATACGAAGGCTCATCCGAGATATGGAGAAATATTGAGTTCCCTTATCACTCCGTTCGCCAAGTTTCATCCAAACGGCTATATCATGAGATGGAATTGTCCATCTCTCTCCGAAGTCTCTACATCAAGTTCTCTGCCCTTAAAAGTAAGTAGGGAGCATATGCGATTGGAACGCATGCGAAGCGAAATGATGGTTGAACTTGTGTTAAAACGCAAATATCAAAAGACGTGTAAGGAAGATAACAAAATATGAACTCCTAGCAATGCAAATGACAGCTTTATAAAAAAGTAACATTAACTAGCCAACTAACAAATTAAACAGACATTAGCCTACCTCCTCAATTGGAGCCAATATTCCCTCTGACACTCGTAATAATGATAATCTGACTTATAATTGCGTTGATGTTCGTCGATTCAGACATCTTTCAGGCAGATAATCCAATTGTAGTTACAAGGGTTACTCCCTCAAAAGTTTGCTGGATCTGGAAAAGTAATTGTTATGCGCAATTAGCTAACAATAGCTGCGCCTCCCCAGCAAAGGGACAACCCAAAGTGCACCCGGCATCAACAGAAGTAGCCGTCAACCCACCTTTCTTGTGTAATGACGAATACCTCCTCAGGAGCAATATCGCCACCTAATCCAGGCTACTGGCTGTCAGATTCAATTTATAGGGGATGAGTCTGAATTTTGAAATCAACCCGCCTGTGTTTGCGATCCACAATTTCCAAATCACGTTAGATCACAAGATCAAGACAGAAAAGGTCAGCATTAATTGCCAGCTCAATAAAACGATGGATGCAACTGTTTTTATGATTATAGTTTTTTTTATAATCAGTAAATATAACAGAAATTATTAGTTTGATTAGTGTCATCTCATATTTGTTCAATAATAATTATCTGCTTTTCAACTGTCAGAGTACATCTTTGCAATCAGTTTTTTTTTCACAGATAGCTATGAATCAGAATGAGAAAAACTTGGTGATTAAAGGAGCTGTTAACACTGTTAGTTTGTAGATACTGCACTTTGCTTTTGCAATAGTGTTTTTGTTGTGTAGGGTCTTCCGAAGGGAGAGTGCAGTATCTGCATTTTTGTGGTCAAATGTAACATCAGTGGTTATGATTTTTATTTATTAAAAACATCTTCCTAATAAGGCGTTACATAAATGCAATTACCACTTATTAAGCCAGAAGACGTTTGACTGGCTGGTGTAAAAACTTTAAAGGCATTTTTCTCAGTTTCAGTATTTGCATAGTTACTGTACTTTGCCTTTGTAGGTCAGAATAGACCCAATGAATTGATCGTATTGAGTCTGAAAAATATTATTAATTATAATTTGCTAATGAAAAAAAATTGTGACACAATTTTTGTGTTGCTTTTTTACGTGTTTTGGCTTTCTTCACTTTGTCATAATGGTTCTATTTAAGTTATTTCTTTATTTTAAGGGTCCTGGCAGTAATCAGACCTTGGTGTGTCTAAAAATTGTTAATTGAATCACTCAATTATTCACAGTTCATTCATGATTTAACAGTGGCATTCGCATAGGGCCAGGTAGGTTGGATAGCTCTTTTTGAGGGGATATATATATATTAGGGCTGTCAAAATTAACGCGTTAACGCGAGTTGATACATTTCTGGAATTAACGGCGATAATTTTATTAACGCATTAACTCATTCCCGCCATGTTTTACCCCCAATTCAACCCCCGCCGCGTTCATTCCTCGTCGCGTAAATAGCATGGGTGACACGAGCGAGCTGGAGGTGTCGGAAGAACCCGTTGGCCCTCTGGATGGACAAGAACTGTAAACTGATTAATATTGTCGAGGACACGGGCCTCGCAGAATTTTTGAAAGCGGCAACTTTAGACGCATTCTACAAGCTACCGTCGAGAGGCACAGTGATGACAAAAATCAATTGACGCAGAAAAGAAAATGAAGGAATAGGATTTGGCTTCAGCGGAATATGTTGCTTTGACAGGAGACCACTGGAGCTCCGTCAGTAACAACAATTATCTGGGTGTGACGGCGCATCACATAACTAAAACCTGGAAACTAATGTCGTTTGCTTTAACCTTAATGAAATCAGAAGAGCGTCACTCTGTAGAGGTATGTGCTCAACAGTTTCAAATCGTGGCACACAAGTGGAAAATTGAAGAAAAAAATAGATTTCTCGAAAAGAAAAACGTTCCATTCACTTATTTGCTAAGAGCAATGGCTAAATTGCCAAAATTGTTTAGAATTAAAATAGTTATTTGGATTTGTCAATAATCAAAAAGAAGAGACAAATGTAATATCCGCTTCTTGTCATTTATCTTTCTGTTCTGAGAACAGTAGGCTACACAGAAAACGTTAATTTTTCAATCATATTTAGTATTGCGAAATTAATTCAAGAAACCTTGTGATTAATTAGATTAAAAATTTTAATCGTTTGACAGCCCTAATATACATGTATATATATATATATATATAAATCCTCAATAAATCAATGTTAATCTAAATATATGGTTATATATCTCAAACATGAAACCACTAATGAGATTGCCAAAATCACCAAAACCAGATAAACCAGATAAAATCTTGAATGGTTGTGTTTGGAGAACATTGAATAACTATATATTCAGATTTTCATTTAAATATTCAGGATTTATAACTGTATATTCAGATTTATATTTATATATTGAGGATTTATAAATATATATTTAGGATTTGTAAATTATATATTTGGGATTTATAACTATTCAGTTACGTTTATATTAGTGGTGGGCCGTTATCGGCGTTAACGTGCTGCGTTAACGTGAGACTCTTATCGCGCGATAAAAAAATGTCGCCGTTAATCGATTCTCAAAGTTGGGTTGGGAGCTGGGTCTATACTACGCAAGCTATGATGACTTTCACCTTGATATTTTAGCGCGGATGTATACATAGATTAATTACACTGCAACTCGTGTGATTCGCGTGATTCGCGCCGCTTCATCATCTCATAACCAGGGCTTCATTCGCGCGATTCGCGCAGCAAGTAGGTCTATCGCCTCTTTGCATTGACTTAACATGTAAATCACTCGCGCTTGACGCGCCAATCGCGTTTTGTCTGAACACAACATAACGTTACTGTGAAATTACCACATCAAACGTGACGTGCTAACATGGATGCAGCTAGGAAGCCGCCGGGTTTGCTTCAGGGAAAATGTATTTTTAAGAAGCTTCCGAATGGAAACCTCGACAAGACTAAGGTTGTTTGCACCTTGTGCAATTGGTTTACTGTACGGAATTGGTTTACATAAAGTTGGTTTAAAAAAAAAAAAAAAACTTTCAACAGGTAGTGGTCAAGCTTTAGTTGAAACCAGTAACTTTGTATTGGCACCTACTGTATTATGGCTCCTGTTTGACATATCGCTTGTTGCTCCCAAAATCTTTGTAAGTCGCTTTGGATAAAAGCGTCTGCTAAATGACTAAATATAAATGTAAATGTACTGTAGGAGCTCTTTCAGTCTCAAGTCCCACCTAAACGCAAAGCATCCCTTAGCTAATGCGGAAGTTAACACAAGTACATCTTATTGAACATAATTTAATCTTCATCACAAATTATCAAAGTAGAACAGCTTTCTCAAGCAGTTTGTGATGCATTTTGGAAACAGGAGATGAGCCCCTGTTCTAATGCGCCACCTGGCTTGAGAAACCCCTTCTCATAGACTTACTTTTAGTCATTATTTGGGTATCACACATATTCTGAATGCCTTCGGCAGAATTCAAATGAACGATTTTAATCTAGATTAATCTAGATTAATTCCAAGATTAATCTAGATTAAAAAAAAAAATCTATGCCCCACACTAGTTTATATTTTCCAATTTATAAACATATTCAGATTTACAGTTATATATTCAGGATGTATAACTATATATTTTGGATTTGCATTTATATATCTGGGATTTTTAACTATAAATTTACATGTATACTCCAACTTAAAACCGTATATTTAGATTTACATTTTTAAATCTAGGAATCATAACAATATATTCAGGCTTATAACCAAATATTTGGATTTACATATATATATATATATATATATAGACAGCTATATTTTCAGATTTACATTTATATATATTCAGGATTTATAATTATATATTGGGGATTTACATTTATCTATTTAGGATTTATAAACATATATTTAGACTTATAACCATATATTCAGATTTATTTATTCAGATTTGTAACTATATATTCATGTTTATATGTACATATTCAAACGTATAACTATACTCAGGATTTCGTGTATATATTCAGATTTTTAACCATATATTCGGATTAACATTGATATATTAAGACTTATTAGTATATATTCAGGATTTTTTATAATTAATTCCTGTTTGGCCCCCCATTTTAGTTGTAATAGACTTTCAGTGCACGCGATAGAGCGACGCGATTGTGAGACGGCGCCATGACACAAATAGATCCCTTTGAAGTCTTTCAAAGTGCGCGTGATCAATTATGCCACAAGAAAACAATGTTTTTTTTTGTCAAGTTTTTCCCCTCTGCCGCCATGCAATGAAACACGCTGTCCAATTAGATTTGAGTTTTACATAACGTGGCTGGAGCTGCTGCAGTTACACAAACAGGCCACACAGTAGCGAAAAAGGTCTGGAAACTGACTGCAAACTCTCCAGCATAAACACGCAAGAGTCGCACACGGATGTCCTAAACAAGGAAGCGTCTAATACTACTAAAATGTCTCTTTGTTATTTGTGCTTATTAGGGCTTATACGTGTTTATTTATGTTTCCTTTAGTTAAAAAACATTACACTCAACAGCAAAATACAGCTCATGCGAATGAATATGATCTGCATTTTAAACATACAGCGGATTATCTGTATTTAACTTGATAATATGTTTTCTTAATACTGTAAACATAAAAGTCATAACCAGTCAGACTATTTTCTAGTTAAATGACTGAAATGAAAACATTCTGACATTTTCTAGACTCATGTTTATTTGTAATATGATGATTGTCATGACGCAGAAAGATACAGACAGTGGCGGTTCTACATTGAATCACTCCCCGGGCGAGATCCCCTCTGGGTGCCCCCCCCCCCACCTATCCCACCCATCCGAGAAAAAAACAAAAACAAAATTTTGCACAAACAGCTTTGTTTTACCATTACAATATAATTGTAAGACAAGCTTATATTTCTCAATTGCACAAATCCTTCAACAGTACATTTTAAAAACACAATTCTGCACAAAACAGTATAAGTTACCAGAATTTAAATATACTCTATTCCGTTCCTGAGACATGGTTGAGCTCAGGTACGACTTGACCAACTTTCGTTTTGAAAAGCTCGTCTCTGCTTGAGCCACAGTGACTGGCAGAGTAAGTGCAATCGTGAGAGCAGTCGAAAAGTTGGGGTAGATCTCCGATAGATCCTTATTCATGCATAAAAGAGATAAATTCAAGGAGGCTGATGGATTGTGATGGCTGACCAGTGGCAGAGGATGCTACAAAATATTTTAGAATTGCCCCTGAAAATTGCAATTGAATTGCAATTGAAATTGATATAAAAAGACCGTAGAGGCTACAATAAAACTCTTATGAATTGCAAATTTAAATAAACATGCCCATACATGCCAAATGTCTGTCATGACTCATTAGACGCTATATTCATCTAATCTAAGGGAAGAACAATTAGCTCCTTGGCTACTGCCCCGAATTATATTCTTTGTCACGCAACAGAGTTATAGCAAATAGCAAATGTTCGTCTTTGAAACGTCCTACACATATGTTAATTCCGTTGGCTAATTACTGGGCCCAATATTATCCCCAATGATGGAAATAAATAATAACTTTACTTGAAACAGTTTTGTTTCAAAGCACAAACTTACGGTGAAATTAGGTCTCGTGTTAGCATTAGCCCTTCATTGATGACATGGATAACGTCACCGTAATCATACAGAAAGAACGTAGTTGCATACCTTTATCTTTTGCTCTTTTCTCCTCTTCTACTTTTATGTTTTCCTATATTGGGCACCTGACGGCTTAAACCTTTTTCTCTCCATCTCTGTCGCTGTGTTTATCTGGCACTCGACAATCAACACATGTCCCATCCCTTAATAATGTCACTCACGACCAGAAGTCAAGACTAAACCACTTCACCTCCACATAATCGTTTTGGATTTACTTTCTTATTAGCCATTTCACACACACATTTCAGAAAAAAAAACATGCAAATTATAGGCCTGTGCTTTAATATTATGAATAAAATGTGCGTTATTTGGAAGAAAGTCAATGTGTGACTGACTTTAGCCCACTAAGTGGATCCCCCTCCTTGTCCGCTCCATTTGGGAGAGGTGAACTGTCCATCGCGCGCGGCTCCTCCCCTTTACACTTTTTAGACAGCTTCTGCGCTTCTCAGCAAGCAGGGGCGGCAATTTGCCAATTCCCCACAAAGACAGTTATATTATAGATAATAGAAACCCGTTTAGCGGCGCAGATTATTTTTCTTTTTCAAGTGCTTTTGCCGCCCCAAACGTGTGGTGAAAATTTGGCGCCCCGGGCGGCTGCCTGGTTCGCCCGTGCCTAGAACCGCCACTGGATACAGAGAATTCGGAGACTCAAAAACGGGTATAATCACTGAGTCTTCATTAAAGTACAGCCCAAAAGACCACCAGGCAACACCGGCCTCGAGCACATGAACCACGTGAGTCCATGTGGAGAGGAATCGACTCAACGGTACTCACGGCAAGAATCAGTTGTACAATTCGAACAGGAAATCCCGACCCACACGGGGTGCATGCTCAGTGGGAGAAGCCTAGACCCGCTGGCCAGTGCCAGATTAACACTTTGCTGTACCCTGGGCAACAATATTCAAGTACCCCATCATAACGACCCCAGGATCACCATAATCTGGCAAAATAAAGAATAAATTACAGTAATACAGTAAATATACTCAATATTACAATAAACAAAAAATAACCAAGAAATCACCCTTTCACCTCAGAATTCAACAGGACAATCAGGTTATAGTGAAATGTAAACATTTTAAATCCGCTTTTTTCTCTCAACAACAATAAAAAAATTACAGCATTTTCATGGATCCACAAGGAAAAATAAATAAAATGCAGTATCATCTGCTCCTAAACTCATTTTAACTTGTCTTAAAACAGAAAACAACCCGTCACATCACTGTTCAACAAGACCTGCAAGGGTTAAACATTTTAGTGCAAGATAAACATTCGGAAATCTGTAAATTTCTCAATTAGACAAAACTAAAATAAATACTAAATAATCTGGCAAAATGCACAATTTTAATCCTAAATAACGGGGAAGAGCATGTTTAAATTTGAAATGCTTGATTTCATTTGGCGAACACATTTTTCTGAACTTTGAATGTGCAAACTGGTCTAAGAGAAAGTGTAGAGAGCCGTGTCTGTGGTACAGGGGCTGCTCGCAGACTCGACGAGCGGTTCAGATGGCGGTGAGACTCGAGACTCATCACCGCTTCCCTCAACGGTCACACTCGCAGCAGAATCTGTCGGTTCTATCGAATCTCCGTCGGTTGAAGATGCTGCCGGGAGCTCTTCGATCTCGGGGCTGTGAACATTAGCTAGTGCCGGCAGGGAAGAAATGTCCTGTCTAGCAGAGCTGTCCTCATTGACGGATGCTGCCTTAGCAGAACAGTTGCTAACATTTACTAGTGTGAAGAAATTCCCTATTTTCGGTATGTATTTTAAATTTTCTGTGTTCCTGATATCCTTCTGCTTTTTTAATTTCCGTTAAGCGCTCCCACTTAGCTTCTCCATAATTGCAATTTTTGAGTTGTGTTTTGTGGCGGCGCTTGCCGTCACACGACCGGCTCAGTGCACGTTGATTGGCGTCACCGCCCCGGGCCCCTGGGCAATTGCCCAGTTGCCCATATGGTTAATCCGGCCTTGCCGCTGGCTGATTCCAAATGACAGCAGTGATCACTGGTGGAGAGATGCCGGGGTGTGATGAGAGGGAAGGTCTCTCTAATCACACAGTGTGTTCTGAAGGGCACAAAGGAAAATAACAGAGGGGCAAAGGCACTGGAGCAAATAGCAGAAGCTAACAAGACTACGGCTAGGTAACTTTGACTTAGACATAAACTTAACAGTACTAGACCGCGCTAGACTGTAGCAGTCAGAACTGGCAAAACACACAACGCTCTGATTTCTCGAGATTTCAAATCTCATAAAAAGGTTAATAGTAACAGAAAGGTGAGGAGTTTGCATTACTCTAATCCGCAAGAGCCATTTAAAGGAACAATGCAGTGGAACAAAATAGTTTAGACTTTCCTCCTAACAGATAAGAATACAATATATGATGTTTTATTAACTAAGTTCGGGAGGAGAAGGAGCAGATAATTAACTTGGCTGGTCCGCTATCAGCAATCACAGCATCTGACATATCAGTTCAAGGGAGAGAGAGCCTCTATAAATAGTCAAGACTTCTCACCTTCACTCTCTCTTAAGCCTCAAGCATTGATTAGTTTAGGTCGATGCTTTGTCCATGGATCTTTACAAGTAATAATCACGTCTCGGACATTTAAAAACAACGTTGCTCTAGACGCAAATGCAAAAAAGAAGCTTGTTTGCATAAAAACAAACTCTAAAAGGATTTTATCAACTCAGGAAGTACGTTAAATATTCAGGGGATCCTACGGATCTTGAAAGCACTGCAGCCAAGCAGCAGGCCCGATCCGTAAAGCAACATTTCCACTTAAATTTTCCCCGCAGATTCGGGAAGTGAATCCCCCTGATTTACGTCAAGCATGTCACCTCGTTTGTTCCCAGATGCACTTGCTGCCGGTACGCTAACTCGCTGCTAAACGTGTTGTGGATTTTCTTTGCGTGTTCTGAAGAATTATTGTTGAGTCTCGAGTTTTGATACAAAAACCACTTTATTAATGGAGTAGGATTGCAATGTCACTCCCTCTCCCTTCTTGGAGAAGCCCTTATATAGTGTGCTTAACACACACACACACATACACACACGTCCTGTGAGCCCCCCCAATATAATGTAAAACAGATGTCTTTTCCTCCCCCAGCCTACATAGGGTCCAATGTGTCAACAAGCATTTGGCCCCCTAGATAAGAAACTCTTAAAATGATTTTATAATGGTAAACAATTTTATACATTAATCTTCTATATTTTAGCCAAAAATATCTTCTACATTTCCCCCTTTGGTACGTTATTTACGTACCATTTCCCAGAATACTGTTTCATGATACAGCTCACAATATCTATCTAATGACTAAGTAGTCAGAATTTTCTATTAACAATAACCAACCATGCTACAGCATTCTGGAGTATCAGAACCAAACATCTCCCTCCTCCATTGACAAGAAGGAAGTAAAAGATTCTGATACTTTAAGATTCTAGGTTACAAAAACTTGTTTAAAGCATGTGCGTGCATTAGGCTCTTGCCTGTGGTTTTCACAGTTATGTAGAATACAAATATATAAACAAAATAAATTGGTGTAAATACCACAATAAAAGGAAGTATATAAAAATGAAAGTTTAACATATTGGGATAAGCATGACAGTAAATTAAAGAAATTAAGATAAAGAAATGCGCATAACAAATGAAATATTAATAAAATAAAATGAAATCAAAACAAAACAAAATAAAATAAAATGTGCACAAAAACAGAAATAATAAGGATACAAATTTATAACATGTAAAAATAAAAATAAATCATCCGTAACATAAAATCAAGATAATATGAAAACAAGGCATGCATAATATTGATTAGGTTACAAAATATATTTGTTTAGCGTTTCTTCCTAATATTCAAAAGAAGTTTTCTAACTCTCCTCTGCCTGTTGCAAAGTCAATACTGTTTTGTGTAATAACTTTTGATAACATTCTTGTTGAGTCAAATTTGTTTTCTCATCATCATAATACCTTAACATGTCCATCTGTTTAACTGTGGCTTTAATAATTAGGGATTTTAATATGGGTATTGCACAACAAAAAAGCAATCCTCCTACACCAATTGTCACTCCAAAAAGTATTCCTAATTTCGCTAACCATTCTCCCCAAACTCCTAATTTTAAATTAAACCAATCCCATGTTTTTTCATCTTTACCAGCATTAGTTGCTAATTCTATTTGTAATTCTTTGAGTTTAGTCATGGCTTTAGTAAATGTTCCTTCTGGTGATGTATTGTTAGGAATATATGTACAACATTGGTTCCCAAATAAGACACACACACCTTCTTTGTCTGCTAACATCCAATTCAGGGCTAATCTATTTTGCCATGTCATTTTACTGGTTGCATCTAATTGTTCGCCTAAAGCAAGTAAAGCTTCGTTGGTATAGTTAATGAATCTTTGTTGGTTGTAGTAAATATAATTTATCCATTCGGTATTTTTGTTTGGTGAAATCCAAATTAATATTGATTCAAAACCTGATTTAACTTCGTCTCGTGCTTTAAATTGACCCGGTATTCCTCTAGGCTGTCCTATGGAGTCTATGTAAACTTTTGGATCTGGTGTATAACTTCTCTTAGCTCGGTAATTGATTGTTTTATTCGTTTCCCTTGTGGATTCTGAATCCCATTCTATTATTTTGATTTCTTGTATTAATCGTACTCTCGTACATTTTCCTTTCCATCCGAGGGGTAAAGAAGACAATAGCTTTCTTTTTCCACAAATCCAGAAATAGTCAGCTATTACTTGAGTTTGATCGTGATACAACTCTGCAGTGGGTAAAGATATAGTTTGATTTTCACAAGTTTCAGCTGGACTTATTCTTTCTCCTCTTCTTCGTCCTGCGGCTCTAAAGGGTTGGAAGTCCCTAGAGTCATCTACATCTAGAAAAATTTCTTTATCTATATTCCAAATTACACTACATTTCCCTTTAAATTGTCCCACGTTTATAACCCCTGTGAATTTGAAAAAACATTCATATTCCTTACTGTAATCTATGGTATACAATGATGGAATTTCTACTTGGTTATCTTGCAGTTTTGTACTTTCAGTTATTGCAACATGTTTACATTTAGCTCTCAATAGAGGTATATTCTGTTGGAGAAGCAGTTGATGATAATTACTTAGGAAACCCAAACATTCAGCTGGACAAAAGTATCTTGCTGCTTTTATCAAATGACAAGATTCTCTCTTGAATCTGGCACAATGTTCGTAATCGAAAGGATTTGGGATTACTATCACTTGGCTCATCGGCGTTTTAGTACAGACTAAACAGTCTTTCTTTTTTTCCTCGGTGGCTGTAAAGGTTGCCCATTCATACCATTGATTACTCTGTGCTGTTTCCCATAACGGATCTAATTTGGTATCTCCCTCATACATGCTGTAATCTTCTTCGATGTTCCTTCGTTGTTTTCCATACAGTTCATTTACAGATTTGTTCCTGGGTTTCGCTGAGGACAGAATAGTTAATGATAGGGAAGTATGGTTGTGAGTTATAGGATATGGAGTCGTCATGTTGCCTGTAGCTTGAACTTGTGTCAAGCATATGATGATCAGGCATATTGTTAGAGTTTTCATTTTCATTGCTTTGTTCATTTCCTTCTGCCACACTTTGCAATTCATTGTTGCCAACCACCTGACTTTCTTGCTCATTGACTTCCGGTATTATTCTTCCTGTTCTTTCTTTTGGAACTCTCGTGCAATGGTTCAGGTGATACCAAGTGGTTTTTCCTTCCACTTGGACTGCGGTTGGAGTAGCTGCTGCTACTTTATAAGGTCCTTCCCTTCTCGGTTCGTTCCATTTCCTCCTGAACACCCTTAGATAGACTTCATCCCCTGGGGCTATTGGACAGGTTGTCTCCGTCTCCTCACACGACTCCTTTCTCTTTTCCTGCACACAAATAGCTTTATGGATAGAAGTTAGTTTTTTCATGTACGCTCTTAATTCCATTTGCAATTGCTCTAATGGGGGTCCTTCGTATGGGCCTCTGCTGCATGGCACCGGCATAGGTCGACCTGTAAGCATTTCATGCGGTGTTAAATGAGTAATTCTGTTAGTCTGCATGCGGTAACTCATTAAAGCAAGAGGTAATGCATCAACCCAATTCAGTTTAGTAGTTGCACATATTTTGTTAAGCTTGGACTTGAGAATCCCATTCAATTTTTCCAAAAACTGAATTACTGTTCCTGCCCTTTCATCTCCTGAAGGCACTGCTTCTACCCAACGGCTAAATCGATCAACAACCACAAGCATGTACCTTTTTCCCTTTCTGTCGTTATACTTAGCACAGATCTCACATGTTGACAAAAATTCCGCTACCATAGCGTATAAGTATGGAGAGTATGGAGACCAATAACCTTGTAATTTAATTCTTATTACTTCCCCCTTTGCACAATGGTCAAAACCATGTGCATCTACAATAAGGCTGTGAGTAATTCCTGGCAAACAAGTACCACACATAACTTTTATGTAATTCTTGTTAACACAATGAAACATTAATGTATTTATGGTAGCCTCCCATTTGTTTTCATCTGCTTTTTTCATCATTGGTCCCAAGTCTTTTGCTTCCCAATATTTTCCTATATATAGAGATATATGTGGAATCGAATCATTTACATTGAACCATTTCTTTGTAAAGTCATTTTTCGTTATTTTTAAAGCTGCTCCCTGTTTACTTATTATGATGTATTGTAAAATTATTTCAATTTTTTGGTCTTTAGTTCCTTCCTGCCATTCCTTTTCTATGTCAGTATTCCTCGAGGGGTCATATTTCATTGTGCAGTGAAATCCTGATTTGGGTATCTGTGCGTCAGGAAGCTGTGCCTCAATGAATTTACCCCATTTCTTAATCGTCTGTCTCACATCCTCCTCTATTTGTCCTATCCAGTATACATTAGCTTTCGGCTCTGATATTAACATTTGAGTACCATTCTGATCTACATATACTCCATCTGAAGAACACCAAATATTAACACCCAATTTACATAATGCATCTCTTCCTAACAGATTAATAGGAGTCTGATCTGATATTAAGACTGGTATTGTCACACTTTTGTTTTTTGTTTGCAAACAAATTGGAGCAGTCATAGGAATTAATTGTGTTTGTCCCGAGAATCCTACTGTCTTTACAAATTTTCCAGACATGGGGAGGTGTGAGGCATAATTTTATTTTACACATGAATAAACTGCTCCTGTGTCTATCATCATTGGTATGGTTTTTCCTTCTACTTCAATTTGCAAAATCGGTTCTTGTTTTGCATTAGATGTTAAAATTGGTAGTTGACACACCTCTATAGGATTCTCTGGGCATCCCTAGTATCCCTGATTTGTACCTCCCCAATGGTTCACTGGACCTCGAAAAGGTGCTTGCCAACCCATCCCCCTTTCACCCCCAAGGGCCTGAGGCCATGGATTGAATGGACATTTCTGCTTGATATGTCCGAGCTGACCACATCCCCAGCACATTCCAGGAGGACCATTTCCTCTCCCCCTTGGCCCACCCGTCTGTGGGTTTCTCTGCCATTCTCCCAGAGGTGTCTGCTGGTGAGTAAAAACATTAAAGACGGGGGAAGGGCTCTGGTGGGTATCTGGAGGAATTCCTGCAGGGACAGTTGTTTGCATAGCTGGTGAGGGAGCATTCAAAGGAGCAATTACAGTCATTTGGTTAGAGTCTTGCGTTTTTACGACACCTTGAAATTTCTTATTTTTGCTTTTAAGGTCTTCAAGCTGTAAGTGAGTTAGCTTTCTTTGTAGTTCTTTCTCTTGATTTTTCAAGGATTGTTCATTTTTTCTGTATTGTTCCACTATATGGGACACATGGTCAACAAATTCTTTGTGTGATTTGGACGTTAATCCAACGACATCTTCTAACTTGCTTCTTACAACAGATGGCATCGCTTCAGTTATAGAATTTCTGAATAATATAGCCATTAAAGGGTCTTCTTCTGGATTCCCTTCAGTCTCCTGTTTCCATCTTTTCAAGTGTCTTTGAATGTAACTGACCGGATTGTCTGTGTCCAATAATTGATCACCTTTCAGTGCTTTAGGGTTGACTCTGGTTGGGTATTCCAAACGCAATGCTTGCCACACAGCAGGGCGATAAACATCAAAAACATTTCCGTCTCTGCAATGTGAGTCCACAGCTCTCTCTAAGCCAGATGCTTGTAGGATTTCTCCTAACTTTGCCCCTCCAATAATTTTTGCAAGGAGTGCTTTGATGTCCCCCACAGCTATAATATTGCCAGCCGTCTCATTCTCAAAGGTGGTTATCCACTTTCCCGCCCCCTCGTTGATGTCAGGGAGGCGAGTGACAAGCCCTTGTAAATCCCTTGAAGCCCACGGAATATATTCTCCCTGTTCCCCTTTAATCAATATTGGAAGTTGTACAGCTACCGTCCTAAGCCGTCCGGTATCTTTATCACGTGACCACAGACTTTCATCAGATAAGGACTCCATCCCTTCTTCCTCAACCCTACTTCCTTCCTTTTCCTTTCTTCTCCTTAATAATTTCTTCGTTTCTTCCACACATCTATCTGCTTCTTCAATCCTTCTACCTATCTCTTCCTCTATTTTCCTTGCTTCATCACTTTCCTCTTCTTTTCTTTCAGTCCACTCAGCTGTTTTCTTTTCAATTGGTATATTTTGTTCATATTGTTCTTTCACCTGTTTCAAAGCTTCCTTTACATTCCTGTAACAATCTAAATACGGGCTTTGCTGTTTCCTTCTATCTGGCATGACCTTTGATCTTACCACTGGCTCCATCTGGTTTTCTTCACTCAACTCAAACCCCCCCTCTAATTGCAATTCGCCTTTTACCCCTAAACTTCCTTTGACTAAGGGAAATTGACCTTCAGAGGTCAAATATGGGGGAGGGCTTGGACAAACATTTCCTGAGGCACAGATATCCTCCTTCTTTTTATTGTCTTCCTGAACTATTTTCCTTGCCTGTTCAAGTAATAGTTGTCCTTCTTTAATAAACAATGATACAACTTCTTGTTCTTTTTCTCGTTTTTCCTGTCTTTTCTTATGTTTTTTACCCATGTTTTTAATTTTGTGATTTTTTACCAATGTGTCCATTTGTCCTAATAAAGATAAATCAAACGAACCCTCAGTTGGCCAATTTGTATACATGTTTTTTGTTCTTTTCTGCCATTTCTTTGAAAGTTCAATAATCATTTGTTTGCACAAGGGATATTTCAGGCCCATAAGTTCTACAGGCGTTGCAGCCATAATTATTCAATATAGGAAAAACTTTTTACTTTGAATCTCTTATCCCTCAAAATATTATCAGCTATACAAAATTCCTCCGTATTACTTTTTTCCAAAGCTTTCAATTACACACAGATTCTCAAAGTGATGTAAAAAACTTCTGATAATCTTATACCATACAGCAATATCTGCCACTTAATCCTGTTTACCAATGTTACATATTATTACTTAACCACTCTTTTAGATAAAGTTGTTCACATTAACAATAGTTATACATTTTATTTAAATTTTAGACTTTCAATCTCTCTGACCTATACATGTAAGACTTCAAGCAATTATTTTTCAACATTCATAACCGTTCCTTTATTTGTTTTGGGAACATATATGGCATACATACATCCATGTCCCTTTATCATTCAGGGCTCATACTTTGATACTGTATTCCTTTTCTATAGGATTTAATATTATGCTTTATCCCTTTATTTACAGGGTTATATGTAAATCTCAAAAATGAGCCAACAAATACGCTCCTTCTGTAAGAAACAGGAGGGGTACGTAGTCACCGCTCTGAGATGAAAAATCTATGTCACACTCATACTGCAGTCATGCACACACAGACAATACACATTTTCACAAACCAAACCGGTAACATACCAAACACACCCCCCTCAAGTTTGCCTAAGTCTCTACTAGGATCAACAGTAGGCCTCCCTTGAACTAAATTGTGCACCCTTTTCCGATTGGATCAACAAGGCAACCTAAAATAAATACCATCAATGTCCCTAAGTTTCCACCTGGATCAACATTAGGCCACACTTGAATTAAATAAACTTTTGCTCTCGTTTCCACCTGGACCAACAAGGCAACCTCAAATAAATACCATCAATGTTCCTAGGTTTCCAATTGGATCAACACTAGGCCACACTTGAATTAAATATAGTTTTGCTCTCGCGTCCGATTGGATCAACAATGCAACATAAAATAAATAACTACCCGGTCACCCACAATTTCTCTTCTACCAAAACTGTGAGTACCTACAAATCTGCTCTCTGTTTAAAAGGCAACCTTTGTAGGACTTTTTTTAACCTATAGGACTTATTAGCGCTTTTATTTTAATACTATTTTTATCTAATATGCATTGTACACTTATATAAGTATTAAAATTTGAAAACTGTTCTCCTCAAGACCAACCCAACAGTAAACACAAATCAATGCATGCATTTATGGCTTTGGATCAAAACTCCTTTACTCAGTTACTGCTTAATATATATATATATATATTTTCCTTAATCAATTTAGTTCGAATAATTTAGAAGAACGTAAAGTGTCTCACCACAAGCAATATCTGGCAAACAACACAACCTAACTATATAAGCAAAAACTGCTTACCTTGGCCAAATTTTGTTGTGTTGCTCGTCCAGAAGTTGCCCGCTGTGGTTCACCTCCGTGTTCTTTCCGTGTGTGTCCTGCCGGGGTCGCCAAATGTTGTGGATTTTCTTTGCGTGTTCTGAAGAATTATTGTTGAGTCTCGAGTTTTGATACAAAAACCACTTTATTAATGGAGTAGGATTGCAATGTCACTCCCTCTCCCTTCTTGGAGAAGCCCTTATATAGTGTGCTTAACACACACACACACATACACACACGTCCTGTGAGCCCCCCCAATATAATGTAAAACAGATGTCTTTTCCTCCCCCAGCCTACATAGGGTCCAATGTGTCAACAAGCATTTGGCCCCCTAGATAAGAAACTCTTAAAATGATTTTATAATGGTAAACAATTTTATACATTAATCTTCTATATTTTAGCCAAAAATATCTTCTACAAACGCTGACTGGCACTCAGGTGTCAGTAACAATTATATGCTCACAATCTCACCATGACAAACTAAACATCATCGCATACCTGCCAGACATAAGGGCTCTCGGGCAGTCCCCGGCTAGAAGCGAACAAGTCCCCAGCCTTTTCAGTATCAGTTTCCGGCAACACTAGACGACTATCGACCACAACATGTCCAGATCGAACCCCTTCCCTCACGAGGAAGAAATTAAGATCGTCATGGTTGCAGCAGCAAGTCGCCTCAAGCCACCTCAGCATTGCAAGCACGCCATCAGCCGGCATGGGTAGCGCCACGGATTTCCAGAATGTCATTGACAACCCAGTCGAGAGATTCCCGCAGCTCATCCCTGCAGCCGCATTACAGACCACGTCTCCCTCCAACGTCCTGCCAGCAGCTGACACTTCTAGCCACCCAAGTGCTACCACCCAGAGTCCGGGCACATTCATACCCCTTCCCCGCCCCAGGCTCTTGGCCAGTGGTGCCTCCGTTGCCCACTAACGTGAGGCAGCCTCCACTAGCGACTTAGGCGCTGGTACCCAGACCTTACACAGCCACTTTAGAAGCCGCTGCTAACGTGAACATGCCTCTGCTAGCTGCTCAAGTGGCAGTCATTCCCTCCCTTCTATCTCTTCCATCAGCAATGTTAACGCACCGGCTATGGAACCGCCTCCCGTCTCAGAAACCATCAGATCACAAATTCTGGCTGAAGTTCAAGCTGCTTGCAAGTTAATGTTAATGAATGTTAAATAAAGGGTGGATATAACGCTGGATTTGCAGATCGTTTGAAACTGCTAAATGGAGCAGTCTCAGTGTTATAAGATGCCCGTCATGAAACTGAAACAAATGTCTGTGTTTTGTAGGTGTAACGAGGTTCATTAAAAGGAAAGAAGAAGGCGGGAGCCGGCAGACATTTAAATAAAGTTTTAATAAATAAACAAAACAAACACGTTAGTAAATGCCGGCAGCTCACGGACGACCGCCGACGAAATAACATAGATACAAATACAAACGTAAAACATGTTAGGCCCCGGTCCTCTCTCATCGACGGTCCGGTCGCTCATTCTCTTTATGCTCCCGATCTCCTTCGTGATACGAGACCGGTGCGCGCACAGCTGGCGTTCATTAACAATTACTCACCGGTCTCGAACCACGCTCCCGCCCCGCTTACTCCACTAAAGTTGGCAATAGACGCGTACGTGCAGGGGCGCCGTAACAGGTGGGGAGGATGAGGACGATTCTAAGTGCCCTTGTTTCACTGGATGCCCACCAGAACTCCTGTGTGCATGTGCGTGTCCCCTTAAAGGAGAGGTTGTTCGAATGGTTTCACTAGATGTTAAATAGGTCTCTGGTGTCCCCAGAGTGTGTTTGTGAAGTTGTAGCTAAAAAAAACACCACAGATATTTTTATATACCATGAGCTACATGCCCACTTTTGCATGTGAGGAGAAACGCGCTTGTTTTGGTGTGTGTGAGTCTCTTTAAATGCAAGAGAGCTGCTAGTCTCCGCCCCTTTTACAGCAGAAAACGTGCTGTGTGAGCCTGTGCTTCCAGCGACAAAACAATAAAGTATGGTCACATAAAGCAAACGAGAAACAAGTTCTTGTCTTTGAACACCAAACATATTGTTTTCGATAAGCACACCTCTTTCCCCCAGGTCCATTCTCGAAGCCCCTCCGGTCCCTGTTGGGAGAAAGAACCGCGTCGCAGGTTTACAAACCAATCACACAGTTTTCTGAAGTGAAGATACTCGAGACAAGCGCATCGCTATTTCTCTAAATCAAATTAATGTTACACAGAACAATACTGTCGCATATTTACAAGCCACACACATTGCTTTCTGATAGAGAACGGACAAACGTGTCAAATTGACATTTTATCTACTTCAAGTTACCGCAGGTCCCTGGGGTTTTACTTAAAAAATACTGGTCCTGACTATGTCTTTATTTGCAGCTTTTCCTCGTTCAGTGTGGATGATTTCCATTGAAAACTAAATAAATCCATCGCTCTCTTGTCTCCCGTAAGGCTGGGAACATTGTTCTGTGTAGCCAACAACACAATAGTTCGTAAGCTTTGCTACTTTTGCCATGGTTTTGGAACTTCACAAATGTGAAAACAACAATGGCGGTGACGCAATGTACGGACACATTTTAGAACAAGGGGCGGAAATATTATAATAAGAACGGCTACTTTCGTCAGTAAGAGCGCGATTTCTGAAGCGCTCATTTTCTCAAAGGCTAGCAGAGATAGGCTCAGATAAAAAAAGTTAATGATTTGTCTTTTTTCACGTTTTCTGAGTTGGCAGGGGCACTAGAGACCCGATTTTAGCAAATAAACATGGAAAAAGTCTGTTTTTCATGAAATGTCCCCTTTAAGACGTATGCGTTTTTCATGAAATATCCCCTTTAAGACGTATGCGCCCTGATGGCACATATACATCTGGCTTACGTCTATTTGACGTCTGGATTTACATCTTACAGACATATACAATACATAGTTTGCTCATCTGCAATACGTCTCGGAGATGTCTGCTGTCAGACGTCATATAGACATCTAGAAGACGTCTGTAAGATGTTTATGATTTAGAATGGATGTAAATCTGCTCTTTCGAAGATGTTTAGCAGATGTTTTTACGCAGCAGATCTCCAGATCTTTAGCAGACGTATTGCAGAAGTTCAGATGTCTCCGAGACGTAGTGCAGATGAGCAAACTATGTATTGCAGATATCTTGCAGATGTAAATGCAGACGTCAAATAGACATAAGCCAGATGGATTGTGCTATCTGGGCGGTGTGTGTGTCCCCTTTAAAAGACGTAAGCCTGCAGGATTTTATCTCAGGGTACGCACATAAACTCCAACCCAATATAATGCTCACACACACGTGAGTACCAAATACTCAAGAAATGCCACAAAAACAATTAAAATATGTGAGAGATATACATACTGTATATATAAGATAAACCTTTCTGTTTGAAACTTACACCCCTCCCTGTTTAAGCACCTTGCAGTTCATTTTCATCACAGGTCGAATGTTCATTAGTGCAAATGCAGTAAGCCTTGTGTCTTTCATCCTGTTGCACCATGCACACACTGCAGTTTCGGAAGTGACAATCACATTTAAATATGGGAGTGAATTCACTAAATTATCATTCCATGTTCGTATGGAACAGGTTAGTCACTCCCGCATTAATTGATGATTGTCACACTGGTAACACTGTTCAGCATTGTTACCAATGCATTTTACAGCATTTTGCAGCTGTAAATCAAATATAAGCCTGCTATTTTACTGCTAAAGACTTTAATTTAAAGTTAACTACCGCTTACACCTGTGTGCTTTGTTTTGTTTATGCTCCGAAGACTGTATCACGGAGCGCTCCCTTGAAGTGTTGCCATTTAGTACTTTATTTGTAAAAAAAAAAGTCTCAGTTTAGAATACATTAGTTTTTGTAGTTTTATATAATATAACCTATTTGGTTTATTTTCGGTTAGTCTTTGTTTGTTGTTTTTACCTATGAAGATAAAGAAAAAAAAGGTGATTTACATTCCCTATTTTGTGTTATGGTCCTATAAGTTTCGATTAACATAAACTATAAATTCTGTCAGTTACACACCCCAAGGTTTTGTAACATAATATGCCAAGGAAGTATTTTTATGCATACGAGAATCGAGTTGATTGTGATGAGCTTTAGAAAAGACAGATATGCAATACAAGCTAAATTAGTCCATTTACGTATATTAAAGCTTCTTACCTTGAAAAAGCTATAAGAAATTAATCAAAATGTATGCTGTAATCTGCTATACGTATCCTCTTTGTTTCATTTATGTCATTGTAGAATCCTGTTGATAAAAACAGTCCAAAAAATAATTTAAGAGTCCAGAGTATTTTCAGTGAAGTGTGCAATGGGCTTGCGCATATTTTGCACTTTGCCTGTGACTGTTGCAAGTGGAGAGAGAGCTTTCAGTAAGCTAAATTTCTGGAAGAACTACCTCGGATCCACAATGTGTCAGGAAAAACTAAATGGTCTTGCCATGCTGTCTATCGAACATGATTTAGCAAGACAGCTTGATTTCAAAGATCAGATCAGAAGATGAGAGAAAAGCACAGCACTTTGCACTTTAAGAATAAGAAATAGCCAGATACACATCTGCTTTCGCCCAAAGGAATTTCATTTGTTTTTCTTATTCTGCATTGGTTTGTATGGACAGTGTTGGGTGTAACTAGTTACTGAAAATAATTTATTACTGTTATTTAATTACTCTTCCCTTGAAAAGGTAAAATTAGGGATTACTGTTATTTTTTCAGTAATTTAATTACAGTTACTTGTGATGTAATTGAACCAAATACTTTTCTTGATCTAATGCTACTTACTCTAAGAGATTTTGCAAAAAGCGAAATCTAAGCCAGACAGACATCAAACAGGCTTAATCATGAGAAATTTGTTTTGAGCTTTGACCCAATTCGAACACTGGGTGGGACTCCCACAAAATAGCCACTAAATATATGATTTCTAAATACAAATAGACTGTAGTTCATTTTTTGAACGAGAGCAACAACAACTAAAATAAAATAAAAATATTTTTAAGTGCTGGTCTATGGAGTAAAAGAGCAACAGATGGTTCCTAAAGCAGCCTAACATTACTTCAGATCTGAAGCGTCTGTACAAACCAAAATTCCCTTACGTGTGTACAGACCAAGCTTCCCTTGCATTTACAACAAATCAACTGAACGTGTCATGGGCACTAACAGACGAAATAACAGAAAAATGTGTCGAGTTTGTTTGTGACTGCTAATGACTGTAGAAAAAACGTCAATATATTTTTTAGCCTAATGCAGATGCTTTATCATGGCGGACTACGGTCTTGAGCCTCCTCGTTAAGGGCTGGTTATACTCGACGCATTCGGTAGTTCGCTTGGGTGCGCGCCAAATATCACGTCATCGCGGTGTTCGCGATGTTAGCTTTGGGTGAGCGCGAGCTCATTTCGCGTGGCGGCGTGCACAACATTTTTTGTGACTCAAGCGAACAGTTTGCGCGGCGCTGCAGTCAACATGAACAGCTTTGAAGAGATTTTGGCTGAACAGGTTCGCCTTTACAGACATCTTTTATGATCAATGTGTCTGTTTTATATTGTATTCAGAATAAAACAATATTTATCAACATTGCTCGCATATGATGCTAGTGCTAGTTATAGCTTGGCTATAACTAGCACTAGCATCATATGCGGGCTATAGCATAACGAACACCATGTTCACGCATAAGGCTGTCTATCAGTGCACATGGCACCAGGACACCCTTGGTCGGAGGTCGATGATCGACTTTGTGGTTGTTTCATCTGACCTACGGCCATATGTCTTGGACACTCGGGTGAAGAGAGGGGCGGAGCGGTCAACTGATCACCAGCTGGTGGTGAGTTGGATCCGATGGTGGGGGAGGAAGCTGGATAGGCTCGGCAGACCCAAAAGTACTGTGAGGGTCTATTGGGAACGTTTGGCCGAATCCCCTGTCAGAGAGATCTTCAACTTCCACCTCCGGCAGAGCTTCGACCAGATCCCGAGGGAGTCTGGAGATATTGAGTCCGAGTGGACCATGTTCTCCAACTCCATTGTCAACGCGGCCACTCGGAGCTGTGGCTGTAAGGTCTCCGGTGCGTGTCGAGGCGGCAATCCCCGAAACCTGGTGGTGGACACCGGAAGTAAGGGATGCCGTCAAGCTGAAGAAAGAGTCCTATCGGGCCTGGCTGGCTTGTGGGACTCCCGAGGCAGCTGACAGGTACCGGCAGGCCAAGCAGACTGCAGCCCGGGTGGTTGGGGAGGCAAAAACTCGGGCCTGGGAGGAGTTCGGTGAGGCCATGGAGAAGGACTATCGGTCGGCCTCGAAGAGATTCTGGCAAACCGTCCGGCGCCTCAAGAGGGGGAAGCAGTGCCCTACCAACGCTGTTTACAGTGGAGGGGGGCAGCTGTTGACCTCGACCGGGGATATCATCGGGCGGTGGAAGGAATACTTCGAGGATCTCCTCAATCCCGCCATCACGTCTTCCATTGAGTAAGCAGAGGCTGAGGGCTCGGAGGCGGACTCGTCCATCACCTGGGCTGAAGTCACCGAGGTAGTCAAGAAACTCCTAGGTGGCAGGGCACCGGGGGTGGATGAGATCCGCCCTGAGTACCTCGAGTCTCTGGATGTTGTGGGGCTGTCTTGGCTTACACGCCTCTGCAGCACCGCGTGGCGGTTGGGGACAGTGCCCTTGGACTGGCAGACCGGGGTGGTGGTCCCTATTTTTAAGAAGGTTGACCCGAGGGTGTGCTCCAACTATCGGGGATCACACTTCTCAGCCTCCCCGGGAAAGTCTATGCCAGGGTACTGGAGAGGAGAATCCGGCCGATGGTAGAACCTCAGATTCAGGAGGAACAGTGTGGTTTTCGTCCCGGTCGTGGAACACTGGACCAGCTCCATACCCTCTCCAGGGAGTTTGCCCAACCAATCCACATGTGTTTTGTGGATTTGGAGAAGGCATTAGACTGTGTCCCTCGAGGCATCTTGTGGAGGGTGCTCCGGGAGTATGGGATTCGGGACCCTTTGCTAAGGCCTATCCGGTCCCTGTACAACCGGAGCAGGAGTTTGGTTCGTATTGCCGGCAGTAAGTCAGACTTGTTTCCAGTGCATGTTGGACTCCGGCAGGCCTGCCCTTTGTCGCCGGTTCTGTTCATAATTTTTATGGACAGAATTTCTAGGCGCAGCCAGGGGCCGGGGGGTGTTGGGTTTGGGGACCACATGATTTCATCTCTGCTCTTTGCAGATGATGTCGTCATGCTGGCCCCATCAGACCAGGACCTCCAGCATGCACTGGGACGGTTTGCAGTCGAGTGTGAAGCGGCTGGGATGAGAATAAGCACCTCCAAATCTGAGGCCATGGTTCTAAGTCGGAAAAGGGTGGCATGCCCACTTCAGGTAGGTGGAGAGTCCCTGCCTCAAGCGAAGGAGTTTAAGTATCTGGGGGTCTTGTTCACGAGTGAGGGAAGGATGGAACGGGAGATTGACAGACGGATCGGTGCAGCTTCTGCAGTAATGCGGTCGCTGTACCGGTCTGTCTTGGTGAAGAAGGAGCTGAGCCGCAAGGCGAAGCTCTCGATTTACCGGTCAATCTTCGTTCCTACTCTCACCTATGGTCATGAGCTGTGGGTCATGACAGAAAGGACAAGATCCCGGATACAGGCGGCCGAAATGAGCATTCTCCGCAGGGTGGCTGGCCGAACCCTTAGAGATAGGGTGAGAAGCTCGGTCACTCGGGAGGAGCTCAGAGTAGATCCGCTGCTCCTCCACATCCAGAGGGGCCAGCTGAGGTGGCTCGGGCATCTTTTCCGGATGCCCCCTGGACACCTTCCCGGGAAGGTATTCCGGGCATGTCCCACCTGGAGGAGACCCCGGGGAAGACCTAGGACACGCTGGAGGGACTATGTCTCCCGGCTGGCCTGGGAACGCCTCGGTGTCCCCCCGGAATAGCTGGAGGAAGTGTCTAGGGAGAGGGAAGTCTGGGCATCCCTGCTTAGACTGCTGCCCCCGCGACCCGGCCCCGGATAAGCGGAAGAAAATGGATGGATGGATGGATGGATGGATCAACATTGCTATTTTGAACTGTTCTTATATCTTCTCATTTTTTTAACATAAAGACATCCAATGGGTTAATCTATGGCAATATCCAGCAGTCCCTAACCAAAAATATATAGAAATATGTCTGCATTATGCACAGAAATGAAAGAGTGAACAAAAAGTTTGAAGTAAAAATGTATTAAATCAACAAACAATAGTTTGAAAAGTCAGCTGTCTTGTTAAAGGTACAGTGTAAAAAAATCACGTGACCCTCGACTACTCGACATCAAGCTTTAAATGTTGCGTCAGAGGATAAATGTCGACTGACTACTTTGTGCAACCTCTTCTACTCTATAGGTACTCAAGATTAATATGAGATTGACAGAAACTGCGTGTGTTACCTGAGAAATATGTGTATTTTTGAGAAATACATAAGTAGACTGAAAGTATGCTTTTCTATTTTAAGTTTAAAATAAATATGCTAATAGTACACTTGAATAAACTTTTTTCTGATAAGAGATACCCAAAAGGTATCAGCAACTACATACCTATATTACGGGACATGAACTGATGAAAAAAAACGTTACCATTTATTTAGTAGTTTTGTAACAAGATCTTAGACCGAAATGTAAAGGTATGAAAACACAAACATTGTATAGGCCTACATTTATGTAGACGCAGTTTCCAGCTGGAATCGGGAAAATAATTAGATTAATTAACTATAAAGCCAATTAGTGACCTTTTGAGGAGGACGCAATATCGCATCTGACATCGTCATACAGGACACAGATCTGCGTCTAAAATAAGCAACCTGCGTTTGAATGCAGGTGAATTAAGGATTCAAATAAAATTTAAAAAAAATTATTCTACTGCTATGTGTACATGGACATGGCTTGTTTCAGACACCACTTTATTCTAAAAAGTATTTGACTGTACATGAAATTTGATTAGATTTAGAAGATTTTGCTTAATAAAATAAAGTAGAGAATTTAACTTACAATGCTTACATTTTGTATTTGAATCTTGTCAGTTTACATTAGATTACATCCATCCATCCATCCATTTTCTACCGCTTATCCGGGGCCGGGTCGCGGGGGCAGCAATCTAAGCAGGGATGCCCAGACTTCCCTCTCCCTAGACACTTCCTCCAGCTCTTCCGTGGGGACACCGAGGCGTTCCCAGGCCAGCCGGGAGACATAGTCCCTCCAGCGTGTTCTAGGTCTTCCTCGAGGTCTTCTCCCGGTGGGACATGCCCGGAACACCCTCCCGGGAAGGCGTCCAGGGGGCATCCGGAAAAGATGCCCAAGCCACCTCAGCTGGCCCCTCTCGATGTGTAGGAGCAGCGGATCTACTCTGAGCTCCTCCCGAGTGACCGAGCTTCTCACCTTATCTCTAAGGGATCGCCCAGCCACCCTGCGGAGAAAGCTCATTTCGGCCGCCTGTATCCGGGATCTTGTCCTTTCGGTCATGACCCACAGCTCATGACCATAGGTGAGGGTAGGAACGTAGATTGACCGGTAAATCGAGAGCTTCGCCTTGCGGCTCAGCTCCTTCTTCACCACGACAGACCGGTACAGCGACCGCATCACTGCAGAAGCTGCACCGATCCGTCTGTCAATCTCCCGTTCCATCCTTCCGTCACTCGTGAACAAGACTCAACTCAACTCAACTCAACTTTATTTATATAGCGCTTTTTACAATTTTCATTGTTACAAAGCAGCTGTACATGAGACACATTGAATACAAGTAAAAAACTAAAGGCATATACCTGTAAAAACAAGAAAAAGGTGAAAACAACAAAGACAGACACACAAATGCTCCACACACACAATATGCAAACATACATACACACACACACACATTGACATAGACGCACACACACACAGTGAAAGCACACATTGGCGATAAAGGAGAAAGAACCACAGGTCAAATATTAAACGGACTATAAATTCTTATGTGCAATATTAATTATGTCTAATTTCTGAATTCTAAAGCAGCCCCCCCGGCCAGGCAGATAGTGCAAAACAATATGCAAATGGTGGTGAGGAACCCAAAACTCCCATCGAGAAAAAAAAACTCAGGAGAACCCAGGCCCAACCAGGGGATTCCAGTTCCCCTCTGGCAAAAGCTGCTGCCTCTGCACAAGCTCAACAGTGCTTGCACAACAAGGCTAAATGAAAAAATAATAAATGATAGATTTAAGATTATCATTAACAATCTAATAACATTTGAAATGTTGTAGGAAAATCAAAGTTGTGGCGTCCTTTATCCAGCTCTATCCTCTTAGCTCTTGTCAGGTCACCGCTTCCCATTCTCAGCTATGCCATCAGGTCTGGGCATGAACTGCATCCTGCGGTAACCTTGGAACAAAGAGACAAGACTGGCTGAGAGTAGAGTACTGTTCTGCACTCTTTGATGCAACAAGTACATCATTTGTTGTTGGATGTGTTTCTGGTTCCGGTTGATCTAAATAATGCAGCCTAAATCCTCTGAGGATTAATATTATTGAGGTGTAGTGTATGTAAGATTAAAAAGATGAGTCTTTAGTCTAGATTTAAACTGACAGAGTGTGTCTGCCTCCCGGACCGTGCAGGGAAGAATATTCCAAAGTTTAGGCGCTAGATAAGAAAAGGATCTACCACCTGCACCTGATTTTGAAATTCTAGGTATTACCAACTGACAGGACGCCTGAGAGCGTAATGTACGTTGAGGTCTGTAATACAATAGAAGTTCATTCAAATACTGCGGCGCTAGACCATGTAGGGCTTTATAGGTAATAAGCAAGATCTTAAAGTTAATGCGATGCTTTATAGGTAACCAGTGCAAGGTTGACAGAACCGGGGTTATATGCTCATACTTTTTTGTACGTGTAAGAACTCGAGCTGCCGCGTTTTGAACAAGTTGCAGTTTTTGTAATAGGCCTGCAGGGCATACCTAGAAGTGCATTACAATAATCTAGTCTTGATGTCATGAATGCATGAATTAATTTCTCTGCATCTGACAGTGACAGCATATGACGTAGTTTAGATATATTCTTAAGATGGAAAAATGCAATTTTACAGGTGTTGGCGACATGGCTTTCAAATGATAGAGTACTATCGAATACAACGCCAAGATTCTTAGCTGATGACGAGGATTTTATGGAGCATCCATCAATCGTTAAGCGGTATTCTTGGTTGTTACGTATAGCGGTTTTCGGTCCAGTAAGTAACACTTCTGTTTTGTCAGAGTTTAGTAGTAAAAAATTGTTACTCATCCACATTTTTAAGTCAACTATGCAATCCTTTATTCGATGAAACTGCTGGGTTTCATGAGGCTTCGAGGAAATATAAAGTTGAGTATCATCAACATAACAGTGAAAGCTAATTCCGTGTCGCTTTATTATATCTCCTAGAGGTAGCATGTATAATGCGAAGAGCAGAGGCCCCAAAACTGAGCCCTGTGGTACACCGTACTGGACTTGTGATTTGCGGGACACCTCATTGTTTATTGCTACAAATTGAAAAACGGTCAGATAAATAAGACTTTAACCATTTCAATGCTATTCCGTTAATGCCGACGTAATTTTCGAGTCTATGTATAAGTATGCTGTGGTCAATGGTGTCAAATGCAGCACTGAGGTCTAGCAGCACCAATAACGAAATACAGCCACGGTCAGACGCTAAAAGCAGATCATTTGTAACTCTGATCAAAGCAGTCTCTGTACTGTGACATGCTCGAAATCCAGACTGGAATTCATCATTAATGTCATTCCTTTGGAGGAAGGAGCATAATTGAGTTGAAACTACTTTTTCCAGAACTTTAGATATAAATGGTAAATTCGATATAGGCCTGTAATTCCCTAGTTCTTTAGGGTCGAGTTTTTTTTTTTTTTAAAAGAGGCCTTATAACAGCCACCTTAAATGCTTTAGGCACATGTCCTAATGTCAGAGATGAGTTAATAATACTAAGAAGAGGATCTATAATTTCTGGGAGCATTTCTTTCAGTAGTTTTGTAGGTATAGGGTCTAGCATGCATGTTGTTGATTTAGATGATCTAATGATTTTAGACAGTTCATCGTGATCTACTGTAGAAAATAATTGCAATTTCTCCTTTGGGGATGCTGTAGTTAGTTTGTTCAGCGGGTTTCACTACAGGTTGCAGTGTTATCATTTTTTCTCTTATATCTTGGATTTTACTAGTGAAGTAGTTCATAAATTCATCACTGTTATGCTGATAATCAGAATCTGACGTCGCTGACGACTTATCTTTTGTTAATTTAGCCACGGTGTTAAATAAAAACCTAGGGTTGTGATGGTTTTCCTCTATTAGTGAAGACCCCCAGATACTTGAACTCCTCCACTTGAGGCAGGGACTCTCCACCTACCTGAAGTGGGCAAGCCACCCTTTTCCGACTGAGAACCATGGCCTCAGATTTGGAGGTGCTGATTCTCATACCAGGCGCTTCACACTCGGCTGCAAACCGAAGTCACCGAGGTAGTCAAGAAACTCCTCGGTGGCAGGGCACCGGGGGTGGATGAGATCCGCCCTGAGTACCTCAAGTCTCTGGATGTTGTGGGGCTGTCTTGGCATTAGATTACATTTAAGTATTAATTCTAAAACTAAACAAACTAAAACTACTGATGATTTTGTAAACAAAAAAGCTGCTGTTTTCTTTTTCAATTTTTTACACCATATGTTTTTTTCTCCCATTTTTTCCCTGTGAACTGTAGAATCTGTACATCTATGCAGAAAATTACAGATATGTTATTACGGATATATATATGCCTATACAGTAATATTATTCATATTATTTTATTTTAATTGACTTTTACTTTCTTAGACATATTAACACCTTTTGCAAAGTCTCACCGACTTTTAGTTTTTATATAGTTCAATATCATGTCATGTCCAACTATTATGTGTTGATTACCTGTGCACAGAGCTCTGGCTGCCATATTTATATTAGTACAATTCTTATCCTTATCCATAGTTTCCATTAACATATAATGAATTTAGAAAAGCTTATGTGTATTGGGAGTGCTGTCTGAGGGGAGGGCTGGGATTTTTCACTTAGCTCAGGCCTGCCCTGAACCAAAAGTACCCCCCCCCCGGATTGAGTAGGAATGGTTAGAAATGCTAGAAAGCTGCCGAGGAACAGACAACAGAGATTAAAAGGATGGTTAAATGATGTGCTCCTCCCCTGTAATTAGCCTGATTATCTGAATTTCTCCTCCAGAACGTTGTTTACATTTACATTTATGTATTTGGCAGACGCTTTTATCCAAAGCGACTTACATTGCAGTAACCTATACATTCATACTTAGGTATATGCAATCCCCTGGGATCGAAACCACAACCCTGCGTCGTGAACGCAATGCTGTTACCACTGAGCTACAGGACAGCAAATGATGTTTATAAAACATTGTTTAGTATCTAGGTATCACAACCTGCATCTTCCTCTCTCCCTCAGGAGCTCTCTGCCATCTCAACCTACCTTCGGTTCCAGCTCACCTACGCTCTGCAAAAACAAGCTCCCATCAGTCAGTCAGCTTATTAACCCCCAGCAACGTAACACACTCACCCCATCAAACATGGCTGGAGGACTGGCTGATAGTAAGAGCTCTTTTTAATCAGTATTACTTACCACTGCCTATAAATGTATTGACCATTCCTATAAGATTTTTTCCGGATTTGTAAAAAAATAAAGGTTGTAAAACAGTCTCAACACTTTCCCCTCCCTTCAGTGACTCCCACTATGATGGGTGGCCCTGTTCCTATGAACACAGACATGAGTGTCCTCAGCCCAACCAACCCTTTACAGTCTCAGTTACAAATGGTGCCCTCATCTCACTGTACACCTCCGCCACCCTACCCAATGGACAACAGCATTTCCAGGTAAACACATGTAATATGTTCGTCTTATTTAAATCACAGTAAAACAGTCAAATATATAAAAAAATATTCTTCCTCCATATTTAAAATCTTGCAGCTTCTTGTTGAGGCTGGGTTGCTCAGCTTGCTTGGACTATTTCACTGCTCAGGGTCTGACCAATATCTACCAGATTGAGAACTACAACTTGGAGGTGAGGGATTTGCCTTTTCCCTTAGCCTTATAGAATGCATGTTTGAAAACCTACAGATCCAGTTTAGCTTGTAACTTACGGCCAATGTATGTCTTAAAAAAACTGACTCAGAATGTATAAAAATATAGAACTTCCAGTTGTCTCTCAGTGTTGATGGAGGGATCAGAACAGTGGCTGCTGTTTTAATGAGCTCTGTGGTATACCTATCCACAGGACTTGTGCAGGCTGAAAATTCCCACAGAATTCCAGCACATCATCTGGAAAGGAATCATGGAGTTCCGACAGACCATGGAATTCTCTCCACCTCCCCACGTCTTGCGCACCTCTAGTGGAACATCCACTGTCAGTTTGGGCTCCACTGAAGCGCGAGGTGAGCGTGTAATTGATGCTGTGCGTTTCACCCTCCGTCAGACCATTTCCTTCCCCCCTCGAGATGACTGGACCGATTTCTCCTTTGACCTAGCTCCTGATTCTCGCCGTAACAAGCAACAGCGCATCAAAGAAGAGGGTGAATGAAAATGATGCAATCATTGCAATATATATAATGTTGTATGCGCATGCTTATTGTACACCTTCCTTTCATTTTAACACACTTTGGTGTTGGTCCAAATCGTTTCACAGTTTTCCTCTGCAAGTGATATAAAAACTGTGAGCTTTATAGTGCTATAGTTCACATAAAATTAAATATGCAGATAAAATGCACTTAAAATTATTAGTTTCATTTTTCCTCTGGTGGATTTAGCTGCTCTTGTTGTTTTAAGCCTTTATAATAAATGTTAGCAGCTGTGGCTGTGGGAAATGGTGCTTTGCTAATTCATTTTTACTCTTTCTTAAGACAAAGCACTTAAGAAATTACTGTTACTACTTGCAAAATTAGTTTTTTCAAATATTTCTCTCCAGAATGAACTTTAGTGTTAAATATTTGTAATCTTGTTGTGATCATTCAGGCAGATTAACAATAGCCAACTGTAAACGTTGACATTTGTCAGTTTTGATTATATACATTTCAAAGCACATGGACCTTTATACTTCCAGAAAGTGTTATTCATCAATTTTAATTTGTGGTGAAAGACTGTGGTCATGTAATATTGTAAACCCTTTCTTGTATCTAGTAGTAAATCGCAGTGTATTAAATTGCTCCAAATGGTTGTTAAAATGCGTATCACTTACAATTAGTCACCTTTTATGTTTATCAATAGGGTTTGCAAATATCTAACCAATTAAAAGTATTAAAAAGTGATTGCCAACGTTTTTACATGAATTTAATCATGTAAAAAGTACTGTTCTTTTTTCAATTTCCTGAAAATTTGGACACTATATGGTTTGAAGGACAGTGACAATAAAAATAAATGTTGTTTATTGCCCAAAGTCTAAAAGTTATTAACATTGGCCATTCCTACAGTATTTGTTTTGACCACGTTTTCAAATCACATGATATTTGTTAGCATTGTGGCATTATTGTACAGTTTTTTTTACATTCTTTAATTTCACCTTAATCTGAAAAGGATTATTTTGTATATATTGCTTGTTTTGATATAAACCAAAAAAAGTTGCATTGTTTCTGTGTTTGTAGAGACAAATCAAATTCTCAATAGTCACTTGAAAATATGCCTTATGTAACAAAAGCATTAGGCACAAGATAACTAGAAACATTTTTATAAGGGACTGTGCCGGCCTTCAAATATAATGTTCAGAATTTGCATAGTGAGACAAAATTACAGATTATTTCAGAATTTGCATAGTGAGACAAAATTACAGATTTTATTCTTGCAATCAAAGTATGTAGCATGTGCCTACTGTTACCCATAGTTTTCCTGACATTCATTTGACATGTGTTGACATTTCATACTGTAATCATTTATTATGGTAATGGTCTGTGTACACATTTATGTTTTCAATGTAAACCTGGTGTATGAATCTGGTCTCAACCGTATCAATACTTTGTTGGTACACTTTTGACACATTTAACAACTCTGTACTTTCTTTAGAAGACTTGGTAGAAATATTTGTTAAATAAGAATGTTAAAAGAGCCAGTCACAAATCTGTACAGACAACAACTGTTGTTTGGAAGTATTTGTCATAATGGTACTGCATCTTGTCTGCAAGCAACATGTAGAAAAGCATTCTGTCTCAATAATAAAGATAAATTGTACCTTTTACTCTGATGCATCTCACCTGTCTCCACGTAAATTAGCTCTGCTGGAAAACTGCTCTGATGAATAAGAAACTCTTTCCATATACAAATAATGCACCAAAATCGATAACATCTTCTAATTGCTAAAGAAATAATAATGGTTGACATAAGATAAGGAGTTCTGAATCTTATATAAAAAAGCTACATCTTGTCATTAAGGCATGATAAAGAGAAATAGTAAATCTAAATTAGGTTCAGTTTCCCAAAATAGAGAAAACAAAAGCAAAGTAGACAATTTTTTTGACAAGTCCAAAGTCGTCATCCTGTCACATGTCATAGCAACAGGCCTGAAAGGTTAGCCAGGGAGGAGTTGTTGGATTGCTCTGCTTTCTTCTTCTTTCAGGTTGATTTTGGTAGAGCTGTGGTTACGACCAGGATGAATAGATTTAAGCCTCTCTGATGTTTCCTTACTAAGAGCTCTCCATTGCATCCAAGACTTTCATAATTTGTTGTTTAATGGCCTTAGTGGCATCACCTGCATTGGGGATTAAATACCTGCAAAAGAGATGGAAAAATGTTAGAACACTGCAAAACAAAATAAATGATCAATACATTTAATTAATAATTAATGATAAATCAATGTGATGTTGCTTCCCAATGATCCAAAAAACGATGGTTCAGATTTCTCTTAACACTAACATTTTATCTAAATAAAGCGTCCAAAATATTTCCCATTGGGCCATTTTTGTAATGTCAGATAATCAGATTTATAAAACCTAGTTTAAAACAGGGAAAGGCACATTAAAAATGTGTATACAGCTTGAACACTAGATGGCGGTGCAATTTATATGAGACTGACTAGATCTGCCAGTGATGATACGTACCATCATTAAAAAGCTTAATAAGTTTTTGTCAGTGCTGTCTAGAGTTACAAAATACTGTTCCAAATTTTATACAAATCGGACAAATTTTCTACTAGGAGCTTGGAAGATTGATTCAAGGTTTAATATTTTGTTTGTCACATACACTTTGTAAAAATGTAAAACTTGCAGTGAAATGTTAATCTGGTATACTCCAAAGACCGTGCATATAGAGGAGAATATAGAAAATATATGTAGAGAATATATACAAAAAATAAATACATAAAAAAAATGTATTTACATACTATGAAGTTGAAAGATTGTTCACTTACAATAAAAACAGGTTTAAATAAGAGATACGTGTCGAGGAAGACAGCGTATGTCAGGGGAATCAAAAATGTGCAGTATCTCACATTTTTGTAAATATTGTGTTATATATTTTCATGTGACAACACTGAAGAAATGACACTTTGCTACAATGTAAAGTAGTGAGTGTACAACTTGTATAACCATGTAAATTTGCTGTCCCCTCAAAACAACTCAACACACAGCCGTTCATGTCTTAACCACTGGCAACAAAAGTGATTAGACCCTAAGTGAAAATGTCCAAATTGTGCCCAATTAGCCATTTTCCCTGCCCGGTGTCATGGGATTCTTTAGTGTTACAAGGTCTCAGGTGTGAATGGGGAGCAGGTGTGTTAAATTTGGTATTATCGCTCTCACTCTCTTATACTGGTCACTGAAAGTTCAACATGGCACCTCATGGCAAAGGATCAGAAAAAAACAATTGTTGCTCTACATTAAGATGGCTTAGGCTAAAAGAAGATTGCAAAGACCATGAAACTGAGATGCAGCACGGTGGCTAAGACCATACAGCGGTTTAGCATGAAAAGGTTCAACTCAGAACAGGCCCCACCATGGTCAACCAAAGCAGTTGAGTGCACATGCTCAGTGTCATATCCAGAGGTTGTCTTTGGGGAATAGACGTATGAGTGCTGCCAGTATTGCTGCAGAGGTTGAAGGGGTGGGGGGGTCAGCCTGTCAGTGCTCAGACATCCCAGAAGGAAGTCTCTTCTAAAGATGATGCACAAGAAAGCCCACAAACAGTTGGCTGAAGACAAGCAGACTAAGGACATGGATTACTGGAACCATGTCCTGTGGTCTGATGAGACCAGGATAAACTTATTTGGTTCAGATGGTGTCAAGCGTGTGTGGCGGCAACCAGGTGAGGCGTGCTGCTGTATTCTGAACCACCTGGAGTGGTTTAATAGCCTTTGCAGAAAGACCAGCACTGAGAGCATTGCAGTAGTCCAACCTTGAGATTGTAAGGGCCTGGAAAAGGAGTTGTGCCGCATGCTCAGTGAGATAGGGTCTTACCTTTATAATGTTAAATAAGGCAAATCAGCATGACCGCGTTGTCTTTGCAAAGTAATCATTGAAAGTTTCGTATTTATAAGATATAGCCTCAGATCCAATTTTGGATAGCCGTTGTTAAGTTTTGAACGTCATAACTTTTTAACTTAGGCGAAAATCTAAATTCTGTGCCGCTCACTCCAAATGGTCACCTGAGCTGATTTTCATAACAATTGATCCATATTTCTAGGAGGAGTAGTAAAAAAACACAATGCTGTAGTTTTCAAAATGGCCAATACTGTAATGGGATGTTTACTACAAGCCAGACGCTCTATAGCTTTATATTATAAAAATACTTCCTGTCCTTCCCTAGAAATATGGTTAAAGAATTTAATATCATGTCTGGCTCTTGAAAAACTTACATAGTTAACAAAAAAAAACTTTCTGAATTTTATGAGATCTGGAAGATGTTTTTGGATTTTGTTAAGGACTGAAATATTGAAGAAGTACTTGATGTGTGACACGTTCATATAAATTTGATTATAAGTGGTGTAATAAACTGGGGTAGATATGCATATCTACCTTGTGAATCTACTGAGGATTTTGCGGTAAGGGGAGGGTTTGTATTGTAAGCATTGTTTGTTGTTTTTTCTTGTTGTCCTTAAATCTACTAAAAACATGTTATACAAAGGTTCAAAAACGCCATATTTTCAATACAGTGAAACCTGCCGATTATGATTTTATATCCACAAACTATAATTGACAGTATATAAAAAACATTAACTTTTCTTCAAAACATATTTTTTCATATTTTTTTATTATCATTACCTAAATTACAGAATCTTAATCAGGAGAGTAATTTTTTCCCTATTTGGGATGGCACTAGAAGATGATGTTTGTTTGCAGAGAGTAGAGATCTGGCGGCTACATAAGTCTGTATTAGCGAGTGAAGATATGGGGGTGAAACCAGTGGTGGTCTTTTAGGCCAAGAGCAGAGCTTTGAATTTGATTCGAGCGACTATAGGGAGCCAAAGTAATTTAATGAAAAGAGGAGTGACGTGTGCTCTCCTAGGTTCATTGAAGACTACTCTTGGCGATGCATTCTGGATCAACAGTAGGTTTGGTTGTAAAAGCTGGAAGTCCAGCCGGTAGCACATTGCAATATTCCAGTCTGGACAGAACAAGAGCCTGGACTAGAACTTGCGTAGCATGCTCGGACAGGAAAAGTCTAAGTTTACTAATGTTGTAGAGCAGCGTTTCTCAATGGGGCGGTACGGGCATTCAGATAACTTCACGGGGATTGAAGCAAGATTTTTAAAAGGGGGGCGTTCAGGTGTCAAACTATTCAAAGCTTTTGTATGTTACCAGATGTCCCATGTGTGTGTGGCGATGTCATCAGGAACTAGTTGCTCACTTTGGTTCCATATACTGATTAGATTTTTTCTACAGAAAATGTTTGTAGCAGTTATGTGAATATTCTTGCTACCGTTTGTGACCTGATTTGTAACGGGTATGAATTGTTTGATTTTTAATGTAGGTCTTTCCTTTTTCTGTGAGACCCAGTTGAAGACATCAAGGGATCAGATCTTGGTCTGGACAGATGTGGGCCTACAGTATACCACAGTGACTTCACTGCTGTTCCCTGAATGACTGACTACTACCATGTTATTAAGTAAAACTAAGCACCTGTGACAGTTTGTGGAGTTTTTAGTTGTAACGGGTATAAAGTGATCACTAGTAAAATCCAAGATATTAGAGAAAAAATTATAACAATGCAACCAGAAGTGAAACCCGCTGAATAAACGAACTCCAGCACCCTTAAGGAAAAAAATTGCAATTATTTTCTACCGTAGATCACGATGAACTGTCTAAAATCATTAGATCATCTAAATCAACAAAATGCATGCTAGACCCTATATCTACAAAACTACAGAAAGAAATGCTCCCAGAAATTAAAGATCCTCTTAGTATTATTAACTCATCTCTGACATGTGACTTAAGCATTTAAGGTGGCTGTTGTAAGGCCCCTTGTCAATGAACCCAAACTCGACCCTAAAGAACTAGGGAATTATAGGCCTATATCGAATTTACCTTTTATATTTTAAGTTCTGGAAAAAGTAGTTTCAACTCAATTATGTTCCTTCCTCCAAAGGAATGACATTAAGGAAGAATACCAGTCTGGATTTCATGCATGTCACAGTACAGATTCTGCTTTATTCTGAGTTACAAATGATCTGCTTTTTGCATCTGAACATGGCTGTATTTTGTTATTGGTGCTGCTAGACCTTAGTGCTGCATTTGACACCATTGACCACAGCATACTCCTACATAGACTCGAAAATTACGTCAGCATTAACGGATTAGCATTGAAATGGGTTAAGTCTTATTTATCCGACTGTTTTCCATTTGTAGCAATAAACAATGAGGTGTCCCGCAAATCGCAAGTCCAATACAGTGTACCACAGGGCTCAGTCTTGAGTCCTCTGCTCTTCGCATTATAAATGCTACCTCTAGGAGATATAATAAAGCGAAACAGAATTAGCTTTCACTGTTATGCTGATGATACTCAACTTTATATTTCCTCGAAGCCTCATGAAACACAGAAGTTCCATCGAATAATGGAATGCATAGTCGATTTAAAAAACTGGATGAGTAACAATTTTTTACAACTGAACTCGGACAAAACAGAAGTGTTACTTACTGGACCGAAAACCGCCATACGTAACAACCAACAATACTGCTTAACTATTGACGGATGCTCCATAAAATCCTCTTCGTCAGCTAAGAACCTTGACGTTATATTAAATAGTTAGACTGTCATTTGAGAGCCATGTCGCAAACACCTGTAAAATTGCACTTTTCCATCTTAAGGATATATCTAAACTATGTCATATGCTGTCACTGTCAGATGCCGATAAATGTATTCATGACATCAAGACTAGATTACTGTAATGCACTTTTAGGTGATAGCCATGCAGGCCTATTAAAAAAACTCCATCTGGTACAAAACGCGGCAGCTCGAGTTCTTACATGTACAAAAAAGTATGAGCATATAACCCCGGTTCTGTCAACCTTGCACTGTTACCTATAAAGCATCGCATTAACTTTAAGATCTTGCTTATTACCTATAAAGCCCTATGTGGTCTAGCTCCGCAGTATTAGAGTGAACTTCTTTTGTATTACAGTCCTCCACGTGCATTACGCTGGCGTCCTGTCAGTTGGTAATACCTAGAATTTCAAAATCAAGTGCAGGTGGTAGATCCTTTTCTTATCTAGCGCCTAAACTTTGGAATATTCTTCCCTGCATTGTCCGGGAAGCAGACACACTCTGTCAGTTTAAATCTAGACTTAAGACGCATCTTTTCAATCTTGCATACACTAACACTTCCATAATATTAATCCTCAGAAGATTTAGGCTGCATTATTTAGATCAACTGGAACCAGGAACACATCCAACAACAACTGATGTACATGTTGCATCATAGAGTGCAGAACAGTACTCTACTCTCAGCCAGTCTTGTCTCTTTGTTCCAAGGTTACCGCAGGATGCAGTTCATGCCCAAACCTGATCGCAGGGCGGAGAATGGGAAGAGGTGACCTGACAAGATCTGAGATGATAGAGCTGGATAAAGGACGAGGCGACGATCTCACTACAAAATTTAAGATGCTATTAGATTGTTAATGATGATCTTAAATCTATAATTTACCTTATTAGTAAGTGTAAGAATCTGGATTTTGTCTGTGTCCTCTTCAACATTGCATCTGTGTTTAATACAACATTGCATCTGTGTCCAATACAATATTCATATATCATATGTATTCATTCATATTAGTATTAGCTTCTATTCATATAATATGTGCCTTACTGTCCTGTTGTTTAACCTCGTTGAGAGTTGTATCGTATCTTATGCTGTCTTATGCTGATATAAGATCTGTTGGACTCCATCTCAAGGTTCCTAATGATGTCAAGGGACAATTGTTTTGATACTGTAATGATGAATGGATAAAGACGTATTTTGAGTACGTATATTGAATACGTACATTGTGATATCATATCTGATTGTTCTCAGGAGGAATAAGACTAAACAGAAGGTCTGGTGATTTTCCATGACAAATGTTACCTCCTGTTTCAAGCATATAAATATTGGTCCTCAATAATAATAAAATTGGGACTCTGATTGAACTGCACTCCTGTGTCTGTGTTTTATTCTTGGTCTCCAGGATCGATCCTGAAACTGTGTGTTCCATCGACTAGACTCTTCAACCGTAGAATAATGTTTAGACAAGAGGACATAAGAATTTTACATTCTTACAATTGGGGGCTCGTCTGCGAAAGAGGGGAAGAGACTCTCTTCTCTCTTAGAACCAAGAGAACAAAGCACACCTGACGCAAGTGCACTGACGATCGGTCACAGACCTACATTAAAAGGGGTAAGTGTTTTTCTATACAGTTCTTTTTGACTTACAGAAATCTAACACTTACTCTGTAGGATTCTTGTGAATTAATATTTCGTACAAACGAAATAGGGTTTTTTCAATTCATGTTAGTGGGATTTGACTTCCCATTGTTGTGACAGCGAGGCTGGCAACAGTGATTAATAAAATAATTATTAACGCACGAATATGAATGGTTCTGTTTTCACTTCATGTTAGTGGAATTTGACTTTCCATTGTTGTAACAGCGCGGCTGGCAACAGTAATTAGTAAAATAATTATTAACGCACGAAGATTAACGGTTATGCAGTCCTGATCACACTGTAATTTGGGATCGAAGTGTTAGCTTTGCTGCTCAGAGGAAGAGGCTTTGTTACTCACAAAAAATCTGTTTGATGTTTATTCTAAAAGATAACATTCTTACAGTTAAAATTAAAAAAATATATTATTGATATCACTGTTTCTGCATGATATATTGAAATATTGTTATCAGGAAAAAGACAGTGAATTTAATATCCACCTCTGATCACAATATAATACATGCAGTACTGTTGAAACTGTTGGTCGATTGAACACGAGGGTTTTCTCTGTTTTTTGTTTGTCTGTACTGTTTTATCACTGCCATTTTTGAAGTGTAAGATGGGGGGTTCTGTTTCAAGGCCAGACTTCTCCCTCTGAACCTTCACTGTCGATAAAACCCAAAGCTTCCGCAAAACTTAACATTACAGGTAAAGAACAAACAGTCGATATAAAACCGCCTAAAAAAACGGTGAAACAATTAATTGAAAATAAACCTGACGCAACTACAAACCCTCAAAATTCAATGGTTTGGGTAAGAGCTGGAAACACGCTAAATGTTAGACCGTTAAGAATGTCTGAAATGGAAGCATAAAAAAGTCTGTAAAAGTTTGCCTTCCCCACAGGAAGCGGGAAAATATGTGTCAATTTTGCAAACTCACACAAAAATGCGCATTTTACAGGTAGAGATTTCCGAGCGGTGTTGTTAAGAACACTCGAGAAAGATGTAACGGAAAAAATGCTGATTGAAAAATGTCCCGCATTATCAATTGAAAATGATAAAATCCCAAACATCGGTATGGCAGCAAACCCACATGAGTTGTTTTAGGAAACTTCTGCTTATGTTGAAATCTTTTTTAGACAGCTAAGAGTGTTTCCGCCTCTGGTGTTTTTTCTGCAAAAGTTGAGAATGCTATGTTTACAGGCTATCCAGAGAAGAGGAACACTGAACAAACTTTTGAAAATCCGCAACAGCCACAGCGTAGCCAAAGGAAGAAGTCTGCATTAATATGCTTTCATTGCGGAAGGAGGGGCCATTACAAACGAGAGTGCAGACAGTTGCGCAAGCCGACTTCTGGTGACACACACACACAACAGCACACACCACAGCGCAGACATGAGAACATGAGTGCTTCATACCCGACCCAGTGGCACTCAAACCAAGCATAGGGATGCCCGCAGAGTGATGTCAGTTCTGATTTATGTATGATGACCCTAACATTTTCGAATAATGGGGAGGATTTGCCTTATTTTTTCCTTGTGATAAATGGGCAGCCTCAAACCTTTCTGCTTGATACAGGTGCAAATGCTTCGTCTATGACTTCTAACAGTTATGAGGATCCCATAACTAATCAAATCATTCACTCTGTGGGAATTTCCGGAAGTGACATTGCCTATGCGGTGACGCCTAGATTAGAGGTTAAAGCCGAGGGTCTTAAACCATTTTCCACAAATTCACAATTATTCCAGGTGCTCCACTAAATCTTTTAGGTCCTGATATGATGCATAAATTAGGCATGGATATTAAGTTTACTGATCACAAGGTTGTTTTTTCTTTTCTGTCCAGTTTACAGGCATCAGTCAATCCTCTGCCTACAAGTGGACTGATAAGCGGCTCAAGGGCATCTGCTTCCGGTGGCAGCGTGCCTACAAGGGTGGACACCATGATTAACCCTTTGTTATGGTCTCAGTTTAGGGATGACACTGGTTTCATTGACATGGAACCTTACAGGGCTAAACTTAAAACAAACAAACCTGTCTACATTAAACAATACCCTTTGTCTAAAGATAAGGAAGAAGGTATTAAACATTTGATTGAAAATTTTGTCAAGCAGGGTGTCCTCGAACAAACACATTCACCATACAACACACCAATTAATCCTGTTGTGAAAGCTGATGGGAAAACTTGGAGATTAACTCAAGATTTAAGAGCAGTTAATCATACCACTCGCACCAATTGTGCCTGATGTATTGACTGTTATGAATTCAGTGCCGCATTCGCACAAATATTTCACAGTAATAGATTTGTGTGCAGCTTTTTTCTCTGTACCTGTACACACAGATACTCAGCCCTTGTTAGCTTTTACATTTAAAGGACAGCAATATTCATGGAAACACCTTTTACAGGGCTACGTAGGCTCACCCGCTGTCTTTTCTGCAGCAGTGCATAGAACTTTGGCCAAAATGACGGATCTGCCTTCATCAGTTTGTGTTCTTCAGTTTGCAGATGACATCCTCGTGTCGGGGGAGACGGAGGAGGACTGTGAAAAAGCATCTGTAATTGTTTGCAATGTACTTGCTGAAACAGGTTTCAAAGCTTCGAAAGAGAAACTGCAATGGGTCAAAACTAAGGTGACCTATTTGGGACATGTGCTGATGCAGGGTCTCAGAGCAATATCCACAGACAGGGTCCAGCTGATCAGAGAGGTTAAGTCCCCAAGAACAGTGCAGCAGCTACAAAGCTTTCTGGGACTCATTAACTATTGTAGACAGTGGATACCTGACTGCGCGATTCACGATAGGCAACTGAGGGGTCTGATCGATCACAAAGCTCCACCAAACACACCATTTGAGTGGACTGCGGAAGCAGAAGAACATTTCAATGCCTTGAAGGCAGCCATCACAACTGCACCAGCATTGGGCCTGCCAGACTACACAAAGCCTTTTCACTTGCATGTTAGGGAGGCAGAGGGTGCAGCTTTAGGGGTCCTGTTGCAACAGCATGGCTCAACATATAGGCCAGATATTGCATATCTGTCTAAAAAGTTAGATAGCATAGTCACAGGTATGCCAGCATGTCTTCGTGTGTTGCTGCAGCTGCTCTGATTGTACAGATGGCTGAGAAAACTGTGCTGTCACACCCTTTAACATTATATGCATCCCATCAGGTAGGTGTAATTTTACACAACATGCAAACACAACACATGACAGCGCAACGACACTCAGGTTACGAGGCTACTCTGCTGGCAACGAAAAATCTTAGCATTCAAACGACAGCAAACATTAATCCTGCTTTGCTGGGTATTTTGAGTATGGTAGACATGGCAGATTTTAATGTTGAACATGATTGCATCTTTGAACGGACCACCTCTTACTCTTCTAGGTCTGTTGGATACGCCCCTAGAGGGGGGAGAACACATTTATGTTGATGGGTCTTGTTCACAGCCCTCTGACGGTGTCTACCTCTGTGGCTATGCTGTGGTTTCCAATAAAGGAGAGGTAAAAGAAGCTTTTGCTCTGGACTACAATTCGGCTCAAGCAGCAGAGTTGATAGCATTAATACGGGCCTGTGAGCTGATGACAGGAAAGGATTTCGTCTGTGTCCTCTTCAACATTGCATCTGTTTCTAATACAATATTCCTATATCATATGTATTCATTCATATGAGTATTAGCTTCTATTCATATAATATGTGCCTTACTGTCCTGTTGTTTAACCTCGTTGAGAGTTGTATCGTATCTTATGCTGTCTTATGCTGATATAAGTATCTATTGGACTCCATCTCAAGGTTCCTAATGATGTCAAGGGACAATTTTTTTGATACTGTAATGATGAATGGATAAAGACGTATTTTGAGTACGTATATTGAATACGTACATTGTGATATCATGTCTGATTGTTCTCAGGAGGAATAAGACTAAACAGAAGGTCTGGTGATTTTCCACTCTGGTGATTTTCCATGACAAATGTTACCTCCTGTTTCAAGCATATAAATATTGGTCCTCAATAATAATAAAATTGGGACTCTGATTGAACTGCACTCCTGTGTCTGTGTTTCATTCTTGGTCTCCCGGATCGATCCTGAAACTCTGTGTGTTCCGTCGACTAGACTCTTCAACCGTAGAATAATGTTTAGAAAAGGGGACAAAGAATTTTAGATTCTAATGTAATACTTTTTATTTAGCCTTGTTGTGCAAGCACTGTTGAGCTTGTGCAAAGGCAGCAGCTTTTGCATGAGGGTAACTGGAATCCCCTGGTTGGGCCTGGGTTCTCCTGAGGTTTTTTTTCCTCGATTGGAGTTTTGGGTTCCTGGCCACCGTTTGCATACTGTTTTGCACTATTTGCCTGGCCAGGGGGCCTGCTTTAGAATTCAGAAGTTTTACATAATTAATATTGCATATAGGAATTTATAGTCTGTTTAATATTTGACCTGTGGTTCTCTCTCCTTTATCTTAAATGTGTGCTTTCACTGTGCGTGTGTGTGTGTGTGAGTGTGTTTGCGTGTGTGCATCTATGTCGATGTGTGTAAGTATGTATACATATTGTGTGTGTGGAGCATTTGTATGTCTGTCTTTTGTGTTTTCACCTTTTTCTTGTTTTTACAGGTATATGACTTTACATGTGTCATATTGTTTTACTTGTAGTCAATATGTCTCATGTACAGCTGCTTTGTAACAATGAAAATTGTAAAAAGCGCTATATAAATAAAGTTGAGTTGATGCCTTTTATTCAGATGTGCATTATTATTAAGCATTTTGTCTTTAACAGAAAGACAGATAGGTTGAGAGTGACTCCAGAGAGATAAGCACCACTTCCACTTGTAACACGGTTTGAAGAATTTATGTTCCAGAATCTGACTGTAAGTTTTTAAATTTGAAATTAATCTCCAACTCTGACAGGTCTTTCACTTGATTCTGTGCTGGTCCCTATAAGTCACCTAAATAAATAGTTTGTTTTTGTTGCACGAAAAGGAGCATCACGTAGTCCAGTTTGGTTAGTTTATTTTACAGTTAAGAAGCAATAATAATAGTAAATCACGTCTGAGGTTGTCAATCTCTTAATGTGCTGCCTTACATCCCCCTTTCTATCCCAATGAATATACTGGACATACACAGTTGGTACAAAATGACCAGTCTTATTCTTGTTAAAATATGGCACTTAATTTCCCAGCAAACAATGACCTGGCAGTCTACCTTCGGATTTTGGGCAGCACAGATTCAGCGGCTTACCAACACCTGACCACCGTCGGCACACTGTCGACAAGCCGATCAATGTAAAATGCTGTCCGTTTGCCCGCTATTTTGGGGTGGCACGCCACCAGCGGCTTACTGCAGCTGTGCCTCTGTTGGTACAGCAGTGGCAAACTTTCAAGACATGTTTTATTTATTTATTTTTACAGTAAGTAATCTTAAGAATGGAATATACTGGCTAAATAGTTTAATTTAATATAATAGTAGGGTAATAGTTATTTAATAAAAGCTAGGTTTAATGTAAAAAAGTTAAATAAAAAGGCTATTAAATTGCAATTTAATGATAATTTAATGAGATGGAATAGTTTATGTAGTATATTAATCCGCATGCAGCCTAAACGCTGCGAGATTAATGGGTGTGCGTTGCGAGCTGAACATTCGTGTGGCATTCAAACAGTAAAGCGGAGGGAGTTAACATGGAAACGGGCCGGCACCAAGCTTTATTTCTGACGGTTTTCTTCAGTGTTTTCAGGAAAATGTAGACACTCAAATCACACAAACTGTTGTTGACACTTTTATTACTTGCAATCTCCATGTAACTCTTGAATAATTATTTATTTACATAGGAAGGGTTTTATGTCTTCGAGAAAAAAGTTGTCACGGTTCTGCCAATCTTGGTTGACTAATTCCTGGTCTTGAGGCAGAACCAAAACAGAATCCCCTGTTTCATGTGGGGAGAGACGTTTTTGACCTTGTGGCCTTCCATACTCTCCCCGAGTCTCGTCTGTGTTCCCGCCCTTTCCGTCTCATTAGCTTTCCCTTAGTGTTTGATCTATGTCACCTGGTCCCTATTAATTATCCTGTGTTTGTTTCCCTATTTAAACCCCTCATGTTTCATTGTCCTGTGCTGGTTCGTTGCTTGTGCTTGTTTGAATGTAGCTGCTTGAAGTTGTTCCTGTACCCGTAGTCGTTTGAGCTGTATTCTTGCCTTTGTCTTACCTTGTTCCTGTTTACCCCTTGTCAAAGTAAGTGTTAGTTTAGTGTTTGTTTCAAGTGTTTCGTTTCCTTAGCTTAGTTAGTCCGTGTTCTTGTTTTTTATGTTAAAGGTATCCTGTCTCGTTTTCCCCCTCGTGGGTTTTGTTTTGCCTGTTTTGTTCCTGTTCTTTGTTTAATAAATACCCGTGTTACCCCTACCATCTCATCTCGTGCTTGCCTGCACTTGGGTTCCCTTGAGTATCATGACAAAAGTCTGTTAGCATCTCAACCGTTTTCAGAAGAGGCCAACGTTAAGTCTACTGCGTTTGCGCTTGTTCATTAAAGTTTGGGCTTCTAATAATGTCTGTATTTTGTAGATGAGAGGTTTTGATAGCTTTGTAAATGGTGTCAAGGGATTACATTATTTGATGTATTTATGAGCGATGTAATGTTCTGTAACTTACATGGAGCAAAGAAATGTGCTACAACTAATTAAAGTGTTTTGATGTTTTATCATAAACTGATATGGTCAAAAGCTTTTTACAGTTATCTTATTTTATCTTACAATTAGCAATCCAATCTGAATATGTGAATCTAAAAAACATAAATTCTGTTATTTTAGGAAATATTTTTTGTATATTTTCTGAATTCTATACTTTTTGTTTTCAGTGTTTTGCCTTTACTCTTGTTTGTTTTCTTTTAATGAATCTGGCACTGCATACAAAATTTTCTTGACTATGTTATGTTTGTAGATTCTTCCTCGCTGATGGCCGTGCAACAGAGGTGGAGCAGACCTCCTGTCAGAAAAAATCTCTAAATGGCTTTAAACCATATGACAAGTAAGTTAAACCAATGTTTTAGGTTATGATTTTAGTTTAGTTGGACAAAAAATACAGTATAACTGAAATATTGTTAAATATAATCACTATTTAAATGAGCTGTTTTCTATGTAAATATATAGTAAAGTGTTATTTATTTCTGTGATGTTAGGCTAAATTTTCAGCATCATTAGTCAATTATTCAATGTCGCATTAATTTTTCTTGTGCATCAAATCAGCATATTAGAATGATAAATTAGCTACGTAAGGTCACAAAACTCTGGACTATTGGTAGTCCATCACACTGAAAGCATTTTACTCCTACACTCTCCCAGTTTGAATCTAGATTAAAACTAGTGGTGGGCATAGATACAAATTTTTAATCTAGATTAATCTTGGAATTAATCTAGATTAATCTTGGAATTAATCTAGATTAATCTAGATTAAAATGGCTCATTTGAATTCTGCAGAAGGCATTAAGAATATGTGTGCTAATCAAATAATGACTAAAAGTAAGTCTTTGAGAAAGGGTTTCTCAAGCCAGGTGGCGCATTAGACCAGGGGCTCATCTCCTGTTTCCAAAATGCATCACAAACTGCTTGAGAAAGCTGTTCTACTTTGATAATTTGTGATGAAAATTTAATTTTGTTCAATAAGATGTACTTGTGTTTACTTCCTCATTAGCTTAGGGATGCTTTCCGTTTAGGAGGTACTTCATACTGGAAGAGCTCCTACAGTACATTTACATTTAGTCATTTAGCAGACGCTTTTATCCAAAGCGACTTAAAAAGAGTTAGGGAGCAACAAGCGATATGTCATACAGGAGCCTTAACACATTAGGTGCCAATACAAAGTTACTGGTTTCAATTAAAGCTTGACCACTACCTGTTGTGAGAAAGTTTTTTTTTTTTTTAAACCAACTGTATGTAAACCAATTCCGTACAGTAAACCAATTCTACATTGAACAAGGTGCAAACAACCTTAGTCTTGTCAATGTTTCCATTGGGAAAGCTTCTTAAAAATAAATTTTCCCTGAAGCAAACCCAGCTGCTTCATAGCTGCATCCATGTTAGCACGTCACGTTTGATGCGGTAATTTCACAGTAACGTTATGTTGTTTTCAGACCAAACGCGAATGGTGCGTCAAGGCCGAGTGATTTACATGTTAAGTCAATGCAAAGAGGCGATTGACCTACTTGCTGCGCGAATCGCGCGAATGAAGCCCTGGTTATGAGATGATGAGGCGGCGCGAATGACGCAAATCACGCGAGTCGTAAAATCTCGTTTTCGCACCCTACAGTGCAATTAAGCTATGTATATATCCGAGGTAAAATATCAAGGTGAAAGTCATCATAGCTTGCGTAGTAGAGACCCTGCTCCCAACCCAACTTTGAGAATAGATTAACGGCGACATTTTTTTATCGCTCGATAAGAGTCTCACGTTAACACCGATAACGGCCCACCACTAATTAAAACACATGTTTTTAGTCAAGCATTCACATAGCACATCTTGTAACCTTGTTCTCCAGTAATGAAATAAAAAATGCACATGATCATATTTTGCTTGAAATAATACAAACAGTAGTTATGCTAATTCTTCTCCTTTTGCTTTCCTGTTTCTCCCTCCGAGGGATGCACATTCTAAAGTAACCAGAGATTATAGTAGCTCCAGTTTGGATCCAGGATCCCTTGTGAAGACTTCCGATGACACCAACACTCATGAAGACTTCAGATGATGGCAATTATAGATGGACATACAAAACTGCCAAATATGATATTGTATATTGCAGATTTTCAACCCACTTTGTATTGTTACAATATTTGCAATATATGTGAACAGACAATGTTTACTCTTTTCAGAGTTACTCATATTGAGGTATTCCCATTTATTTGTTCACAAAACTCTGTGTGGATAATGTGTTTTGCATCATTCACATATTGTTAATTTACATATATTATAGACATTGTACCAGTACAACGTGTGTTGAAAATTAGCAAACTTACCCTATAATAATATGTTATTTTTAATAGAACATGGCTTTAAATACATGACTTGTATTATCTTAGAGCTATTGCGATATGAACTTTATTTGTTTCCAGAAGATGTTTCTCAGTGAGTCATAGCCCCCTCTGGCTGATTGACTTCTGATTGATTGTAACATTGAAACATCCATTTTCTGTAAAGCTTCTTTGAAATTGTTTACATTTGAAAAATGGCTTAACCCTTTAGACAGTTAACCTGGGATTTCCTGTGGTAAAACCATCATGTCATGTTGCCATCAAATCATGTTTTTTTTTCAATCTAAGGTTTTGATAGAAAGGTTCTACTATTGTAATATTATAGGAATGCAGGAGTGCTGTGGTAGCATGTAGTTTTTGAAAACCATGGGAACAGTTACTATTATGGATTACTACTATGCAAGTAAGGCCATGGTTATTTTTGGATTTACTGTGGTTTTACTACAATTATCAAAGTTATTATTGGTTTAGTTTGTGTTTACTATGGTCTTACTGGAAACATGAATAACTATATAAGTATGTATACAAATGAATGTTAACTGAATGCTTCTATTTGTGAAACATTGGTTAAAAGCATTTGATAAATGTTATGCATTTGTGTATTTGATCTGTTAAGATAATAAATTTGCTCTTGAACATTTTTGATCCATTATTGTGTTTAAGGACATTTTGGTTAGCGTGATTCAACAATTATGAACGGCGGACCGACCGAGGAGCGCCAGCAAACATTATTGATAAACCAGCTGCTCAGCAACGGACCGCCGGCAGAAATGGTGGTCCGCTGGAAACAATCAGCAAAAAGCCGGTGGACCACAGTTGGTTGCCGCCAGTGGACCGCCAAGTTTGCCACCGGTGGTCCGCCACTGGGCCGCTGGCCTGATGTTAGATGGGTTGTTATTAAGACTATTTATAGTAGCCTATTGACTTTTATACTTCCGTTTGTATTTGAGAGTAAATGTATAATAGTCTTGCATAGAAGGTTTGTATGCTCTAAATATGTATTTGTAAAGGTATATTTAGTATAAATAATAATATAGTGTAAAATACTGTGATATTTAATGAATTATTACATATACATGCTTATTTATCTATTAGTTTTATGTTAAGATGTTAAATGTAAATTTGTATTGTTTATTATGTTAATTGATGAATATTTGTTGATCTCTTACGTCATTTCAATGTGCTGAAATCAATATCAAATCAATGTTAGGTAAGTGAACCAATTGTGTCGATTTCGTGGTGAATACGAGTTCATTTTCTGACATTGTTTCACGCAACTGAAATCAACATCAATTCAATGTTAGATAAGTGAACCAATTGTGAACATTTTCGGTTCCCTCGATGAGCAAAACAATGCTGGATCGACGTCGGAGATCAACGTTGTTTCGATACCCTGGGAGATGTTGATTTTACATTGATTCTACGTCAGTTTGCTATCTGGGCATCCCTTCATTCACTTGATTTATACAAAGATCACTAGGTGTTTTGTTGTTACAAACATACCTCTCCACAGCCACTATCCCCACCCCTGCAGCATTGTTTTTGCCAAACTTAAACGTGATAAGTTCTGGGTGCTTCTTCTTAGAAGTGATCTTCACCACAGAGTTTAAGGCCTGTCTGGACTGAATGTAAGCAAAGCCTTTGCGGGACGCAACCTCTCTCAGACAGTATATGTGTGTTGCAGTGATCAGGAGATGACTGTGGAAGACAGAACAGTTCAATTACACACCATAGCCGTTTCTTTTGGGGTAGTGAATTACAGACAATATCATTTTAGGTTTGTTTTAGGGCTTCTTTCTACATGCAAACATATACATTTATAATTCATTCAACAAAGTAATGGCCATTTTGTTATATTTAGTAACATGCTTCTCTCATGTTAAATTGCCAATATATAATATCAATGAATATAATGGACTGCAACGCATGAGAACATTTTAAGCATAAACATCAACTTTGTTAATATTTTTAATTTATTAAAAGCTTGGGTAGCTAAATCAGTTTTATGTATCGTGTTTAGACAAGCACTCTCACCTTGGGAACATGTGTCCAGTCTCCTTGACCTCGTTGCATGGAATGTGATGCTTTACATCTGGTTTGTTCATCCAAGTCTGAATATTGACAATCTCTTTCCTGTCATCATCTGGTACTGATGTACTGTCAACATCATCTAAAAAACAGGAAAAGAAAACAAAGAAATAAAATAAAAAGAGGCAAACGTTGTTTTGATAGGTTCGGAGAGTCAAAATCCATTGTATTTTTAGCTTTCTAGTAGCTCAGTTGTAAGAGCATTGCGATAACAAAGCATGGTTGAGGGTTTAATCCCAGGGGATTGCAGATACCTAAGTATAAATGTATAGGATAATGCAATGTAAATCGCTTTGGATTAAAGTGTCTGCCAAATGTATAAATGTAAGATATTATTATTATAATTATTATTAGGGGTTCAAGCGCATAGCCCTTTGTTTTTGTTAGGAATTTTATTAGGGGTTCAAGCTCGAAGCAATCTGTTCTTCCAATTATTAGGGGCCAAACCTGGAAGTGACGTAGATACCTATTGTATTTGTTAGTTTTTAGTGGTGATTGAAGAATGCAAAGCATCATAATTACTATCCTGTTGTTTTAACATTATCCATGTAATTACTGATGTTCCACAGTATAAACGTGTACGTGTCCTTCTCTTCCGTGTTCTCATGCACTCTCTTACGATGAGCTCCATGTGTGTACGAGCCATCGGCCTCTCATCCACGCGTGTAGTTAGCTCTGTGTAGTGTGTTTGTCATAACCCTAACCATAATCACTTTCAATTAAATCAAAGAAGTGTTAATAATACAACAACACAATGTCAAGAAAGGGCAAAGAGCATATAGCAGCATTGTGATTTTGTCCGATGATGTTGCGTTTGTGAAATCAGGATTTTAGCAGAGGTTAAAGTTACTGCTGTGGGATTCAGTTGAAAGATACAGTATAATGTGACAGAACGGAGAGTAGAAGAAAAACAGATATCAAGTGCTAACAGTAACACAACAAATATGCTAATTTGGTGACATCACAAGCGCACAAGTCTGTCAAAATCTTTTCGGAAAATCTGGACAGATTTATTGAGAACAAAACGTGACACCTCAAAATCAGGTGTAAGTTGTACGCCTGGAGCATAAGAGAGATAGGTGAAATTTTATTTGAGGACAATCGGACATTTAGACCAATACATGGTTTCTCAAAGGCTTTCTTTCGAAATGTGCCTCACTGATAGTTGTCGGGCGTGTCCAATCCCAGGCTATCGCAGGCAATTGTCGGGCTAACTGCAAAAACTAGCGTGAAACCGCGAACACACACATCATGGCTTCGGCACCTAAGGGGTTTGGAAGGAAACGAAGAACTGAAGAATATGGAAGCATTTCTGTTATAATTTGACTGAAAGAAAAACAATGTGCACTGTCCAAAAACATTGAGAGAGGCACTGTGGCTATACATTAGGCAGAAAGTATACATCAAATCTTAAGAGACATTAAAAGGCACATCACCCTCCCCTCAATGCAGCCTCTGTCATGGTAAGTTAGCTAATTGACTAAATAACTACGTTTCTTAATGGTCGATGAGTTTTACTGGATGTATGTATATATAATACATTTACATTACATTTACATTTAGTCATTTAGCAGACGCTTTTATCCAAAGCGACTTACAAGTGGGGTAGGTAATGGAAGCAATTAGGACAGCATAAGTACAACAAGAGCAAAAGTGCAATCAAAAAGAAGATTGGTTTCATATAGCCTAACACAGTATACAGAAACATTCCTTTTTTTTTTTTAGAGTAGAGAAGAAACGAGTAGAGAAGAAAAGAGTAGAGAAGAAACTTGAGTCGGAACAGAACGGTAAGATGTTGGCGGAAGAGATGGGTTTTCAGGCGTTTCTTAAAGATGGCTACAGAATCTGCAGATCTTGTAGCAGCAGGCAGATCATTTCACATAGGTGGAACAGATCCGGAGAAGGTGCGCGAGAGAGATTTTCTATCTTTATGGGATGGCACCACAAGACGCTGGCTTTATGTCAGATTTAGACTGTAGTGGCAAAATATGTGATTTACGTGCCGGACATGAGCGCACCTTCAGCCATCAGAGAGAGCATCCAGCCTTTGGTGTCATAGCCTATTTGGAGCAAAGATGTGCATGAATGAAAACGACAGCATCAGCAGGTCATCTTCATTAATTTAAGGGAATGAAAACCAAAGCATCAGCAGGTAATTTTTCTGGTAGCTTTTAGGATGTTTTTTCTAAAGATTTTTTTTGCATTTTGCCTTCAATTGTAAAGCCCAGTTGTAGAGAAAAGTGGGTGGGTTCCGGAAAGGACCACAAGACGGGAATCAAACTCAGGTCGCCCGATGCGCAACCGCTCCACATGTCGGAGCACTGCCCACTACGCTATTGGCTCCGGCTAGGATGGGTCTTTTAAGGTGTAATCACATCCAATCTTCTTTCTCTACAATCAGGTCCATGAGAGGACTACGCAAAAACAGCAACAAGGCGAAACATTTTAGAAGACATAATAAACTATACCAGTGGTATTCTCACCTGTGTCAAAATATAAAGCAGATTCGCCAGAACAAATCTCTTAAGAAAAAATGTTTGCCCAGTGGATTGCACGCTCTGGTCTACAGTACCTGTCCATTAGGGCTGGGTAAAAAATATCGATTCGTCGATATTAATCGATTTTCAATTTAACAAAACAATATCGATTCGGGAAATCCCGAATCGATTCTTAATGCGTGACTTGCGTGTGCTTTAGTTCAAGGATATCTGTATTTCGCTTTCCTGAAGATGTCGCAATCACTCGTGCAGATACAAATAAAACAAAATAAATTCAAATAAAAGTGGGAGAGGAAATAAGGATCATGGCGGAAGCTCGCGCCAGCGCCTGCAAATGAATGTCAGATTCACCTCGCGCTAAGAATACGCGATAGTTGAGAACGAGGGATTTCACATCTAATCAATGTTTTGGAGCCGAGATACGTAATAGTGACACGCAAGTACTTCAGTGAAAGGCATAACATGTCACTATATCCTGGGATGCACATAAGTGATGCGCGTGCATGACCAAAATTAAAATTGAACTCTCTCAATAAGTTTGGACCGCTCATCTACGTACATACATTGTTGAAATCTTTTGATGCACAATCACTGTTTTAGACCGGCTAATTGTAATACTGGAAAACATTTCCCTTTGAACGGAATGCTGCTAAAACTACTGCTATCTCGTTTGTTCCCGGTGTTAAATGGGACCTGGGTGTAAGTTATGAAAAACGGAGTATCGGTAGCTCCGCCTTCGATGGTTCTGTGAATGTCTGGATCTGCACTGCGCTTCAGGTCCATGTGCGCTCGCAAGTGCACTTCCCAGCAACCTGCCCAAAACCAAAAAGGTTGGCGTTTTAGGTTTCAAATTTGATGTTGAACATTAATATTTACTAATTTAAAATGAAAAACAAGAATAAATACAATACCATTGTATTTTAAGTGTACTTTAAAGCAATACACATTTATTATTATCCCACTATATTATTTTGTTTATTGTTCAATAAAAAGCAACTACTTTTTTACTTTTATTTTTAATAGGTAAACCAAACCGAATCTCCACGAGCTCTCTTGAGAACCAGATAGAAAAACTTATGTGCACTCCTGACTATATTGCAAGCATATACTTAAATGTGGATTCCATGCCTGCAAAACTAGCATTGTAATTTAAGTACTAGTAACTAATCGATATTGAATTGAATCGAATTGAATCGAAAATCGAATCGAAACCATAAAAACAGGAATCGAATCGAATTGCCAATTTGGTCGCAAAACCCAGCCCTACTGTCCATACAGTTGAGGATGACAATTTTATTCATATGATAGTAACCATTGATAAAAAGTTGGCAATGCCGCAGAAAACAAAAATTGACAACTAGGTTGACCAACTTTAGGATGATGAAAAACAAAAACTCGCCGCAGTTCGCAAAATAACCTTAGGGCTAGACATATGGACGAAAAGTGGACTTACATCATAATTTCTTGCCATTAGTGCATGCTACTTTTTTCCCCAGGAGGAAAAAGCGAATCATACATTGCTTACCCTGGTTCAGCTATCCCATCCCCACACAGCCGAATGTATAAAAACTTGTGTCGACAGGGGCACAGAGGATTTGGGAGTCGCAAAAAACAAGATTCTAACTGTAATAAACGATGATGGAAGTAACATGGTTGCAGCATTCAAAAAAGTGAAGAGTATGATGACCACAGTACAACAGAGGAAGTTTACTTGTTAGGATCTTCCGCAAGTCATCAGTGGCAACAGAGCAATTACTGCACCTTTCTGGTCTCACTCTGATCAAAGACTGCCCAACTAGATGGTCCAGCACCTACCTGATGATAACACGTCTTAAGGATCTGAAGGACTTAATCACTTAAAGTAGCTGATACAAGTGGCAAAGGCCACTGTATCTGGCAAAGTGGCAAAGGCCACTAGATCTGCTTCTTCCCTTTGCTGAGCTGACCCAGATGCTCGAGAGTGACACAATGTCCTTATCTCTGGTGGTGCCTGCCCTCCTGGACCTGCGTGCTCACCTATCTATGTTTCCCAAGGTTCAATCTACAAGGACATATCTTCCCTGGCAAAGCAGATAAAGGCAAACCTAGACCAATGCTTTAGCTGCTTCCTTGATCCCAGTGTTACAGTATGCTCACCCCTTGGTACTGCTGCATGCTTCCTTGATACGACTGTCTCAGCTGATGCATTAATTTAAATTGATGACGAACACATAAAGGATCTACTGAGTAGAGCAGAACATAACATTGCTCAAATGGTGTCCCCTATAAGAAAGCAAGAGGATGCTGTTAAACATCAGGGATGTGAAAATGAATGTATGGAGCAGGAGCCACATGCAAAGCGACCCAGATTTGGATTTCTAACAAAAGCAAGTTCAAATCGGACACCTTGAACTAGCAACACAAAGCTCTGTGTCAGGCAGGAAATTTGAAGGTTCACAGAGCAGCTGTCACAGTCCATACATGAAGAGACTGCCTTTGGCTTTTGGGCTACACATGGCTCTACCAATCAGCTTCTAAAACTCCTAGCCCAAGACCTTCTCACTATGACTGCGTTTCAGGCATTTGCTGAGAGAGTGTTCAGTATCACAGGTGACCTGAGTCGTGGACGCAGGAATCGAACCAGTTTGAAAAAAGCACTTTTGGAAAGAAGCACCTTTCTAAAAATGAATCGCATTCAATAGCCTGCCAAATTGCCACTTGATGTCCTACTATGTTTGTTGTTTGCCTGATGTTAGGCCATGTTAATTTTGTAATTACGCATTTTCAACTATTTTATTTGAAAAAAGAAAAAGAAAAAAAAGAGTCTCCCCCCTGCCGTCTCCGCGGCTGTGCTTCTTTAATGTGTGTCGACTCTTGTTTAACACTGAGTGGCATTCTATTCTGAGATCTTCACTGAGCGAGTGTTAACATATCAAACTTATTGCCTCACTCAGCAGACGGTCAAGAGTTAAGACATTTAGGCGTAAAAGACAAGCCCTGTCTACAATATCAAAGTTACAAGAACTTAAATCCACAGGCACTAATAATTATATTTATTACTAGTCATTAATACATAATTTCACTTAACATGGGTTTACTTTTTTTCTATGCATTCAATCAATAGTTGATTAGGTTTTAATCATTTTCAATATATAAGGAGTGATTTCATTTAATGCTGGGTTGGAAGCAGAGCTTTAATGTTTGTATTCGCTCTGTGTTTTGTGCAAATTGATAAATACAGCGATTGAGATCAGAGTGCCTATGACTACGTGTCTTTGCTCGTGTGTATTGCAATACCCGTCATTCATTAAAAATGGCAAAACCCAACTCTAACATGATTTAGCTTTATTTCGTTTAAAAACGAATTTGCTCTATGATAAAAGGATCGGTTTCTATCTTTGTGAATATTTTTTGCATCGAACACAAATAATTCTGTTCTTGAATGACTTGCAAGGCTCAATGTGAGACGGTGCTCTCGTAATTCACACCAAGCAGCATTTAAAAGCGGATTTCTAGCGCAGTTTAAACTTAGAAAACTATATGTAGCCTTTGCTATAACTGATATCAGGTTTAATTAATGATCAAAATATGTTGTGTAAGTGATTTTGCTAGCGATTTTAGAAATTAATGTTGCCAGGGTGTACTTTCCAGTTATATGAACCCGGCTCTTTTAATGCCTTTTAATATTCAGCTCTTTCTTACTGCTCACACAACCTCCATCAACCCCCACCCCCTACTGCAGGAAGCAATCACCCTTAAAGCACTTCATTGCAAACTCAAAAGAGGTGTCTATTGAGAAGTTGCATATTTAAGAATAGATTGTAATGTTAACAGGGATTTTTACCTTAATTACTTTACAAAGTGCCGTTTTGATCAAGAAAATATGAAAACATTTAATTGTTTGTGATTTAAACGAGAGGTCATTGCAGTGTTTTAATATGTAGAATGCAATGTTAAAATAATTTAATGTTACGTAAATTTATGATTATAAAAAGCATATCTTGGCAAAAAGGTTTCTTTTAAGTTTGGAGTTAAGTTTCTTATCAGTTTCACAGCGTATTATGTTTATTTGTCACGCTGCAGGTAAGATATTAATTCTAAACTCTATGCTCTTTCATAAAACGAGACATTCACATGTCTCCCAATTCCCATCCCCCGTCAACTGAGAAGTGGAATCTGTTTTTAAAACCCTGTAGCCTACAGTTCAATGCTTGTCATTTAAACGCAGGTCAATACACTATTTCGTCACACTTTTATTTAATAACGATGAAACGGTCCGTAAACTGCATATTTTGACAAAGATTATGTTTTTTCGTTCACGTCTTCACACGGCCTCTGTTCTAGCTCATTAATAATAAGTTATGTTACATTTTCGCCTTGTGCAGTTTACTTTCTTTCATTAATTATAATACAAATAGTGATATTGTCCAAATAAAGCCAAAGATTAAAAGTACTTTATTATTTTAACAATTGTGTGCACTTTGTTTATAAATTCACTTAAAAATGTAATGAAAGGGAAATGTATTTTGTTATATTATTTTGTCTAAACATAACAATGAACATTAACGGAAAAGCAGTTTTAAAAGCTTTGTTCTTCATTAATAATTTTGTAGACTTATTTTTTTAATGCTAGAGACCTAGTACTAGGATAGAGAGAAATTGTTTTGTTATACATTGGTTTTCTGTTCTGTAAATCTGTTATTGTTACTACTTTCCAGTAATAATTTGGTGAAAAGTTGATGGTTGCAAATTCTAATACAGAAATAAATAACTAAATAAATATTTTTATTTGGTTAAAATTATGTCCAGTGTTTTAACATCTACATGATTAATTAGCCTATAGGCACATTAAGAGCACAAATTACAAAATATTTTATTGGTCATGAAAATGTATTCAGATTTAGCAAATTAATGATGGTTTCATCTGGTAAATCATGAAATTTCATCCACAGGAAAGTAAATGTAAATTCAAGTGAACGCTCCTAAAAGTATTGGTATCGGTATCGATATCGGCAATACTGGCCCTGCATTTACTTGGTATCGGATCGATACAAAATTTTACAGTATCGCCCACCACTAGTGAAGAGATCCCAGTGAAGAGTCCATAATACAGCAACACAGTTTAAACTCGGATCAGCAAAAAAATTCTGAGAAGGATGCAATTACTTCTGATCCGCAAGTAGTTGAACCACATATGGATACATTTTTGGAAGATTTCAGAGATAATTTGTTTGGGTTCACTCTTAAATGCAGACACAAAACCTTTGTCAGTCCAATTAGACATTGCAGATGATGTCAAATTTCTCTTTTGCTTTTTCAAAGAAAACTATGACTTGTTTTTTTCTTATCATCTTGAGGAGCGTTTGATATTTCACAGTGCCCTGAACTGCTGCAAGTTTTGCACTAATCTGATTTCTTTGATAAGCATATGAGGTTGTTCGTTCTCCTCATATGATTAAAGAACACTGTTAGTCCAAGATAGACTATACAGAACCAGAATACTACACACCGAGAGGCTCTTCAGGGCAAAAAATAGGAACCTAGTCCTATGTTCAAATCTCTGAAGTTTAAAAAAAATACTGTTGTCATGAAGATGTCTCGGGTAAAATACTATTTGAAAATATCAAGGTCACAGATGAACAGTTTTTAATGGACTATAAAAATTCTCTTTATTTTAAAGAACATCTGTTTTTCAGAGAGTATCCAGATTTTAAGCTTTAGGCCTTAATTTATATGAAGATGAATTTGAAATAGTTAAACAGAGAATTGAGTTTAAAATGTATTTTTTAAAGCACTTTGTTCAACCCTGCATTGGTTTTAAATGTGCTCTATAAATAAATAAATAATGAATGAATCTGTAGAATAAAAGTTTTTTGTGGCTTTTAAGGTCTGTAGGTAATGTATTGTTTTTGCTCTTGGTCTACTGTAACAGTATTTTGGAAGTCTGCCTAATTAAACTAGTGGAACCAGTCTAATCTCTTAAAACCACATTAGCTGTTTTGAAAATTGAAATGATACCTTGGAGGCATACCCTGTATGGATTATTGGCCCTGTGAGCTGCATTAAAAAGTCTGCATATTCTGCCCTACAAAGGCAAAGTGCAGTGATTACCCAAACATTGAAAGTGAGAAAAATGCCTTTAAAGTTGTTCCATGGTAGGCTAGCTGGTGAGCTTATTGGCTTTGTGTGAGTCTTACAGCTACAAAGGCAGACCACAGTTTCTGCAGTGTCAAAGCCAGGAAAACAAAACCAGAACGCAGTGACTTCACATGACTTGGTATTAGCTTGGATTTTGTAGTTACTGCAATTTTAACTCTCTCGTTTCTCAGAAACGGGATAAGACTGAACCAGGAGACTTTGTCACAAGACAGAGCAGATGTCACAAAGCCTGTTGTATACCTTAACCCAATTATGACCAAATGTGTAGTTACTGCGCTTTGCGTTTGGACGGCAGTATTATTCTCAAGAAACCTTAAAGACCTTGAAAATTTGTTTTTACACATTTGAAGGAACTTGTATTTTGTTAATTTACCTGTGTCATACTCTTCCTCATCACCAATGCTGAAAACTGGCTTCACACCTCGGTACAGTTTTCCCACCCGATCACTGCTGCTCACGTGCCTAAAATGAGAAAAGAAAATACATAAGAGGCTTATTAAAATATTTTAAGAATTGTGGCTTGTATCTCACACCAACAATGTCTTCCAGGTCCTAAGGGATTCTGAGAGCATGACATGTGGTATAATAACAATGCTGGATTGTCCCTCACCAGCCACGCCCCATACAACGTCACTTCCGCACAGACTGTCCTACTTGCACTCCCATGATTATTATACACACATGCACCTTGTTGATGATTATTGATTTCACCCACCTGCACATCATTCCGGACTCTATTTATACCTTGCCTCTTCTTCAGTTCCCCGTCGAGTATTGATTTTATTAGTCATGTTCTTTTGTTGCTAGTCCGAACTATTCTAGACCCGTTTCTTAGTTCTGTTTGTTATATTTGATACCCATTTTTGGATTACACGTTGTTTTTTGGATTTATGTTCTCTGGATTTTTGCCTGTTTCTTGTTACACCTGGATTATTCATCAAACCCTCTGGTACTCTTGAGTGTGTGCTCTCCTGCTGGGACCAAAAGTGTGACAAGTATCATATAGGATCAGATCTAGAAAGTGGAGTACCATTAGATGGAGAAAGGGGTCAAAGGGTTCCCTGAGAGTGCTCCAAGTCCAAGTGCTCCAAGTCCCTGAGAGAAACAACCCCATAACAGGATACTACCAGTTTCATGCTTTACGATAGGAATATTTTTTTGCATGGTGAGTTGTATTTAATTTCCGCCAGACATATCGTTTAATGTTGAGGCCAAATAATTACATTTTAGTCTCATCCGACCATAAAACTTTTTCAATGTGGCCCCGTCTTGGAAAATGTAAATCGTGACTGCTTGTGGCCTTTCTTGAGGAGTGGGTTTTTTCTTGCAACCCTCTCATACAAGTCAGATTAGTGGAAAATCTGTGAAATGGTTGTTGCATGCACAAAATGACCAGTTTTTGTCATATATTCCTGCAACTGTTTCAGTGTTGATAGGGGGCTCTTGATTGCCTCTCTGACCAGTTTCTTCCTGGCTCTTTTATCCAGTTTGGAGTGACGTCCTGAACCAGGGAGGATCTGTGTGGCTTTGTAGCTTGATGAAGATCCTGGGATACCGATTGGTTGCCTGAGTCAAATTAGCCCACCCCCTTGTCTCTATTACACTGTGAAGAAAATATATCCACCTGGACCTTTAATAATGGAAGTCTCAGGGATCTGCGGCTGTAGATGGTTCCTATGGGCATAGCTTCATAGCTTTATGATGATTCTGTGACACTGATTATTTGTGTGAGTAAAAGGAGCCCACCCCCATGTCTCCATGACACTGTGCTGCAAAGATATCCATATGGACCTTTTATAATGGAAGTCAATGGGATTGTTTGCATGGTTCCTGTAAATGTTTGCTATTGGGCGTGGCTTCATAGTTTCATGATGATGTTGAGAGAATGATTGGTTGCTTGAGTTAATTTATCTCTGAGGGGTTGTACTGCGAAGATATTCAACATGGGCCAGTTATAACACTTTATATGGGCATATTACCTGCCCCGTTCTAAGTCTATGGGAAAATTCAGGTGGCTCTTACACCACAGGGGTACAGCTTACACCCCATTTTGAGGTATTTTCTTACAGAGCCTTCCAGCCTCTTTAAATGTGGAAACCACATGTTTCTATGAAATCCTTGCTGGAAGCTACGGCCCGTCAAAGTTTAGGGCAATGTTAAGTCTAAGGGATTTTTCGGGTGATTCCCCCCCTTAACGAACACCGTCTGCCCGATCGCTTATTAAAGTGAAAGTGATGCTTTGCTTTCTGCCATGGAAAAACTTGGCACAAGGCAGTCAATAGGGTGATGACACTTTAAGCCATGAATGAATCGAATAAACCCCCTTGTCTCTACAATTTTCTGATGCAGAGTGTTGGGCCTGAGACCGATCAGACACGCAATAATTAGTTATATTTCTTAAATATAACAGGTGTAGTGATTTTAACTGCATGTAAAAATAAGGATGAGTTTAACTCACCAAATAAGATTCTCCACCAGATCTTTCAAGATCCCATACATGAAATGAGTTATTTAAAACGTCAATTTCAGTCAAGGAATTAGTTTAGCTCAAAGGAAAATATGTATAATAATCATCATTACACATATAAATTTTACAATTCTGATTAGCAGTATAGTGATAAAAATCCTATATGTATTCGTCCAGCAAATGCATTGATGATTTTAACACTTATGTTATCTCATGACCATAAGTAACGTGACCTTACCAAACAGAATTAAGAGCGGAGGTAGCATAGATCGAAACACAGTTTAAGTGACCCGTTTGTGAGTGTGAACACAGAGAACCCATCACAAATGCCTTTATGGTTTTTATTAAACTCTACTCTACATGGTAACATAAATGACAATCGCATAAACACAAACACGCAATGAAGGGCAGAGAGAGAGTGAGAGAGAGAGTGATGGCCGCGAGGCAGGTAAAACATGTCTAAAAATCAATAAAATAATCTTTAACAAAGTGGCACGCTCTTAACGCAGCTAGTCTTTATTTAGAAACGGATACTTGCAATCGCGGTGTTGGACCAATATACGTATGCGCATGGATGGAAATCTTGAATGGTTTCAGAATGCACTGAAACGCTGAGTTTAGGTTCCGAGTCCGAAGTTCCATGGCCTAATCGGACTCCCCAGAGGGGAGCCCCAAGCCAGGGTGACTGTTGGATTGTCCTCTGCGTCCTCTTTCTTTCCCTTCCAATTACTAAATCAAAAGCTGTCGAAGTGGATCGTTAATTGTGTTTTAAATGCATACCTGCCCTGCCCCCAGTTGGTCTGGGGGCCAATGCCATGAAAGTGATAAGTGGGCCAGAGAAAGTTCCTTTGTTTCTCATGGCGCCTCATTTGAATGTATGGTCAGTTTGATGTTGGTATCTAGAAACCAGGACAAAAGAGAGTGAGGGGGGTTATGGCTTTCCTCTCAATGATCCAGTCATGACACAGGAACACCCCGCGCCAAACCAGCAAGCTAGTTGCCATGGGGTCAACCCCCAATCTGTAACTTACACTTAGGCGCAGGACTAGATCTCTGGTGACCATAGCAACCCACTCCAAACCATCAAGAAAAGAGTATTTTTCGACCAAATGGAATGTAGGGAGATGAACCACGACAGGTTCTGTAAGATGTGAACCCCAAGATATCCGAAACTGCCCACTCTCTCCACTGGGATTTTGTTGATTGGTTGGTAGTTCCTCCTCTCCTGCTTTGTACTGAAGTTCACCATCATCTCATTTGTCTTGCTAATGTTCAGGAGAGATTGTTTTATTGGCACCATGTCTCCAGGTTAATGATCTCCTCAAGGTAGGCTGTCTTGTCGATGTTGGAGATCAGGCTCACCACAACCGTGTCGTCGGCAAACTTGACAATGGTGATTGAGTTTGAAGTGGCTACACAGTTGTATGTGTACAGTGAGTACAGTGGGGAATCAGAACGCAACTTTGGGAGGCTCCAGTAGTGACGGTGAGGGTAGGCGATATGTGTTTGCCCAATCATACTGCTTGTGTTCTGTCTGTAAGGAAGCTGGAGATCCAGATACAAAGTTATGGGCTGAGTCCCAGTACTTCCAGCTTTGAGGTGAGTATGGAGGGAATCATGTTGTTAAATACTGGAATGTAGTCGACGAACCGCATTTTAATGTGATTCCTTTTCCTGTTGTCCAGATGGTTTAGGGCTGTTTGACGGAGTTGTACAATTTCATCCTCTGTGGAGTGGTAAGAACGCAAACTGCTATGGGTCCAGGGTGTCAGGTAGTGAAGAAGCAATGAAGTTTCTTACTAATCTTTCAAAGCACTTCATCACAGTGGATGTTAGAGCTCTTTTCATTGCATCTGTGCCTGTGAAAGCTGTATGAGATTCTGTTCTTCCCGTGACAATTCGGTTCCTGATTGCATCACTGCCAGCGGCTAATTTGTATCCTCTGACACTTGCTTCACCTCACATTTGTTCCTGGTCTTAATATTAGTGTATTTTACTATCGTTACCTATCACTGTCGTTGCCGAATTATTTTTAACTTTATTTTCTAAACCTATATTAATCGAAGCGTAACGCCGCTAGCATATTAGCGTGTTAGCTTGCCTTCTGTTTACACTGTGGAATATCATCTCCCCCTGTTTGTCCTGTGTGCTAACTGTTTCTCTTTTTAAGTGTATATACTAAGACTCATCAAGCAACCTTGGTAAGTTAGGATTGCACTTCATACCCGGTGAGTCATGGCTTCTATTCCTATTGTTGTTATTTGCACCCCATGTCATATGTTTAGCTTAGCCTTCTCTGTCAGCGGCGAGGGATTTACATGTGATAAATGCAGGGAAGTAGTTAGGCTGACGGAGAAGATCTTAGAATTAGAGTCTCGCATCCAATCTTTATTTGAGGATAGTAAGAGTGTTAGGACCGTAGAAAACATTTTGGATGCGAGCAATGCAAGCGCACACAGCTCGGTTCCGGTTGAAAATTCCATGCAGCTGGGAAACTTTGTGACGGTGAGACGGCATAGTCGCAGGACAAAACATCACTCAACCGTTCCGATTAAAGTCTCGAACGGGTTTGCCCCGCTCAGTGACGCACCAACTGAGAAACCTGCTGAAAGTGCCCTAGTGAATGGTGATTCTATTGTTTAGAAGTCATGGTACTTCACGTATCGACACCTAAGGACAAAACATTTTTTAATTTTATTCTAGCTATTGTATATAGGCCTCCAGGGCACCACACAGATTTTATTAAAGATTTTGGTGGGTTCTTATCAGAACTAGTACTGGCCGCAGATAGAGTCCTTGTCGTCGGTGACTTTAATATCCATGTAGACAACGATACAGATGCCCTGGACATGGCTTTCAAAGACACTCTTAACTCCATGGGCGTTAGTCAACATGTTTCAGGACCCACTCACCTTCGTAATCATACTTTAGATTTAATACTTTCTTATGGTATAAATGTGGACGATCTTAAAATCGTTCAGCAGAGTGAAGACATTTCGGATCATTGTCTGATATTATGTTTGCTTCAATGGCCTACGGCTGCAAATCAAACTCCTTGTTACAAATATGGTAGAACGATTACTTCAACTACCAAAGATGCGTTTCTCGATAATCTGCCTGAATTGTCTAAAATATCTAGCATGTGTAAAAACGTTGACGATTTTGACACTACTATTGAAAATTTTAACTCTACCTTCTCGGAAATATTAGACATAGTTGCTCCTCAGCGTTTAAAGAAAATTAAAAATAGCAGCCCAACACCGTGGTATAATGAACACACTCAGACTCTAAAGAAAGCGTCCCGGAAAATGGAGCGCAACTTTAAGAAAACTCATTTAGAGGTCTTTCGTATAGCATGGAAGGATAGTACTCGAAAATACAGGAATGCCATAAAAATGTCTAGATCCGCCTACTTTTCATCACTAATAGAGGAAAACCATCACAACCCTAGGTTTTTATTTAACACCGTGGCTAAATTAACAAAAAATAAGTCGTCAGCGACGTCAGATTCTGATTATCAGCATAACAGTGATGAATTTATGAACTACTTCACTAGTAAAATCCAAGATATAAGAGAAAAAATTATAACAATGCAACCTGTAGTGAAACCCGCTGAACAAACTAAATACAGCACCCCTAAGGAGAAATTGCAATTATTTTCTACAGTAGATCACGATGAACTGTCTAAAATCATTAGATCGTCTAAATCAACAACATGCATGCTAGACCCTATACCTACAAAACTACTGAAAGAAATGCTCCCAGAAATTATAGATCCTCTTCTTAGTATTATTAACTCATCTCTGACATTAGGACATGTGCCTAAAGCATTTAAGGTGGCTGTTATAAGGCCTCTTTAAAAAAATAAAAAACTTGACCCTAAAGAACTAGGGAATTACAGGCCTATATAGAATTTACCATTTATATCTAAAGTTCTGGAAAAAGTAGTTTCAACTCAATTATGCTCCTTCCTCCAAAGGAATGACATTAATGATGAATTCCAGTCTGGATTTCGAGCATGTCACAGCACAGAGACTGCTTTGATCAGAGTTACAAATGATCTGCTTTTAGCGTCTGACCGTGGCTGTATTTCGTTATTGGTGCTGCTAGACCTCAGTGCTGCATTTGACACCATTGACCACAGCATAATTCTACATAGACTCGAAAATTACGTCGGCATTAACGGAATAGCATTGAAATGGTTTAAGTCTTATTTATCTGACCGTTTTCAATTTGTAGCAATAAACAATGAGGTGTCCCGCAAATCACAAGTCCAGTACGGTGTACCACAGGGCTCAGTTTTGGGGCCTCTGCTCTTCGCATTATACATGCTACCTCTAGGAGATATAATAAAGCGACACGGAATTAGCTTTCACTGTTATGCTGATGATACTCAACTTTATATTTCCTCGAAGCCTCATGAAACCCAGCAGTTTCATTGAATAAAGGATTGCATAGTTGAATTAAAAATGTGGATGAGTAACAATTTTTTACTACTAAACTCGGACAAAACAGAAGTGTTACTTACTGGACCGAAAACCGCTATACGTAACAATCAAGAATACTGCTTAACGATTGACGGATGCTCCATAAAATCCTTGTCATCAGCTAAGAATCTGGGCGTTGTATTCGATAGTACTCTGTTCAATTGAAAGCCATGTCGCCAACACCTGTAAAATTGCATTTTTCCATCTTAAGAATATATCTAAACTACGTCATATGCTGTCACTGTCAGATGCAGAGAAATTAATTCATGCATTCATGACATCAAGACTAGATTATTGTAATGCACTTCTAGGTGGATGCCCTGCAGGCATATTACAAAAACTGCAACTTGTTCAAAACGCGGCAACTCGAGTTCTTACACGTACAAAAAAGTATGAGCATATAACCCCGGTTCTGTCAACCTTGTACTGGTTACCTATAAAGCATCGCATTAACTTTAAGATCTTGCTTATTACCTATAAAGCCCTACATGGTCTAGCGCCACAATATTTGAATGAACTTCTATTGTATTACAGACCTCAACGTACATTACGCTCTCAGGCATCCTGTCAGTTGGTAATACCTAGAATTTTAAAATCAAGTGCAGGTGGTAGATCCTTTTCTTATCTAGCGCCTAAACTTTGGAATATTCTTCCCTGCACGGTCCGGGAGGCAGACACACTCTGTCAGTTTAAATCAAGACTAAAGACTCATCTTTTTAATCTTGCATACACTACACCTCCATAATATTAATCCTCAGAGGATTTAGGCTGCATTATTTAGATCAACCGGAACCAGGAACACATCCAACAACAAATGATGTACTTGTTGCATCAAAGAGTGCAGAACAATACTCTACTCTCAGCCAGTCTTGTCTCTTTGTTCCAAGGTTACCGCAGGATGCAGTTCATGCCCAGACCTGATGGCAGAGCTGAGAATGGGAAGCGGTGACCTGACAAGAGCTAAGAGGATAGAGCTGGATAAAGGACGCGACAACTTTGATTTTCCTACAACATTTCAAATGTTATTAGATTGTTAATGATAATCTTAAATCTATCATTTTTTATTTTTATTTAGCCTTGTTGTGCAAGCACTGTTGAGCTTGTGCAGAGGCAGCAGCTTTTGCCAGAGGGGAACTGGAATCCCCTGGTGGGGCCTGGGTTCTCCTGAGGTTTTTTTTCTCGATGGGAGTTTTGGGTTCCTCACCACGGTTTGCATATTGTTTTGCACTATCTGCCTGGCCGGGGGGGGGCTGCTTTAGAATTCAGAAATTAGTCATAATTAATATTGCATATAAGAATTTATAGTCCGTTTAATATTTGACCTGTGGTTCTTTCTCCTTTATTGCCAATGTGTGCTTTCACTGTGTGTGTGTGTGCGTCTATGTCAATGTGTGTGTGTATGTATGTTTGCATATTGTGTGTGTGGAGCATTTGTATGTCTGTCTTTGTTGTTTTCACCTTTTTCTTGTTTTTACAGGTATATGCCTTTAGTTTTTTTTACTTGTATTCAATGTGTCTCATGTACAGCTGCTTTGTAACAATGAAAATTGTAAAAAGCGCTATATAAATAAAGTTGAGTTGAGTACTGGATAGCAGTGATGCCGGTAACGCGTTACTAAGTACTTAGTCTAATTTGACCACATTTTTCAGTAACGAGTAATCTAACGCGTTACTTTTTCCAAACCATTAATCAGATTAAAGTTATTTATCCAAGTCACTGTGCGTTACTATTTTGGTCATTTTCCTTTCTTCTTGCTTCTCAGGGAGTGTAGTCACGTAGCATTATACGACAAGTCACGTTTTCAGCACGAGGACAATTCACGTGTAATAGCCCCTACCACGCAGCGACACAAACGTAAACAACAACAATGGAGGGAGGAGAGATGCGCGTTTCTAGCTGGAAATACAGTCACGAGTTTATGTCCGCTAGATGACAATATCAAGGTTCGTTGTACTCTCTGTGCTGGCGACAAAGTGCTATCTAGCTACAAAAACACTACTTCAAATTTGAAGAAACAATTGGAGTCGAAGCACAGCACATTCCAATTTACAGAGCAAGTCCCGCCAGGTGTTGCGAAGCAGAGAGCAGCAGGTCCCCCACCACCAACACAACAAATGCTGGACTTTGATGCAAAAGCAGTAAGTGGGGGAGAGTTGAAGAAGTTGGTTAAATCCGCGGGCGCTACGGATGATCCACGGGTCGGGTAATAAAAAAATACAATCAGATTAATTGCCGGTGGGTCGCGGATGGATGATATCATATACAATATTAACAACATTTCTCTAAAAATTCAAATGTGCTTTAAGTGCATTTTTCATCAGGCGCTAATTTGCAGTAATTTAAAAGAAATGCGGTAGAGGATGGTCTATTTCTTAAAGCAGAAATGGAGGCAAAACAGATCCGAGAGAAATGTAAAAAGGGAGAATTAAAAAGAAAAAAAAGGTAGAAAAGAAAAGTACCGTGTGGGAGCGTTTTAGCGAAGTGTTCAAGGATGAATCAAGTTGAGTATGTAATATGCATCGACTGTGAGACAGGTACATCATGTGTGTGCTAAATCGAAATATTAGATTTAAGTATTTATAGACAAAGAAAGTGCTAGAAAATTTACTGAGTAATTTAAATGACGATCGGGCCCGGTCGGGTGCGGATATCTATATCAGAGAAAATTATACGTGCGGGCGGGTTACGGGTGGATCATTTATTTGAAACAGCGGATGCAAATGCTTCCCTTAAACACGGTTGACTCGCTGTCGTTTCGTGTGTTTTACACTTGTTGTGTAAAACCACTCCTTGCTGCTCTAATGCTGTGAACAACAGGTTCAATGTTCATAAAAGATGTTAAAAAGAAATTAAAAGTTACATTTATAAATAACGTAGATTATAAATAGTATGTTTTGCCATCATTAAAGTGTTAACAGTTAAATATGTCAGGTCAAGAAAGACTGATTTGACCGTTAAGTGATATCAAGGAAATCAGTCGTTTGACCGTTAACTGAAATCAAGAATATCAGTCGTTATATTATTTTTAGCATTTTTAGGAAATTGTCTTTAAGTTCAACTTAAAATGTCAGGAGATACATTGTTGACATCACTGTTAAAAATACACTTCCAATAAATGGAGTGTTGGCAAAACCGATTGCCATTTTTATGTTGAGGCAGCGGGGTTGTTGGCAGCAGCTGCTGAATATAACTGATAAAGTTACGAGTAATCTAATTTAGTTACTTTTAAAATCCAGTAATCTGTACAGTAACTAAGTTACTTTTTGGAGGTATAATCAGTAATCAGTAATTAGATTACTTCTTCAAAGTAACTGTGGCAACACTGCTGGATAGTAGTAGTTAGAGGAGTGATGAATTAAAATCAGAAGAATCAGAATCAGAAAGAGCTTTATTGCCAAGTATGTTTGCACATACAAGAATTTGTTTTGGTGACAGGAGCATCCAGTACACAGAATCAGCAACAACACAGAGACCATCAAACAATACAAAAACAGTTACACAGATGATTTAAATAAGGCCCTATGTGTATAAAAATAAAAAAATACAATACAATAAACAGAAGTGCTCAGTGCTCTGTAGCGCCGACCAGACGGCAGCATTGTGAAAAGATGATGGCTTGGATGTGAGAGGTCCAGGGTGATTTTCTGAGCCCTTTTCCTCCCTCTGGATGTATACAGTTCTTGGAGGGTGGGCAGGGGAGCACCAATGATCTTCTCAGCAGTCCGAACCGTTCTCTGTAGTCTTCTGAGGTCTGACTTTGTGGCTGAGCCAAACCAGACAGTGATGGATGTGCAGAGGACAGACTCTATGACTGCTGACTAAAACTTTTTTAATAGAGCTTGTTCCACAATTTTAACCCAAGCTTTAGTTATATAAAAGCAAATGGTATTCACAAGAACATCATGTAAGTGTCAGAACTGAAAACGCCCTTGTTACTGAGATTACATCTGGTATTGACACCAGGCCCAGCGAACGCCAGGTTCTGGAATGCATCTCTCTATAACGACATTGATATGTTTTTTACACCACCTCCACAGAAAAATATCAACGACTACATCTCTAGCCCAAGCCCACTGGTTCGCGCATGACAGAACCAGTGGCATGGAACAAGATAGAGAGAGCAAGCAATTTTTTAAACATGCCGTTAACAATACCTAAATATTGTGCCATCCCTGGTTGTGCAAGAATACAGTAGCTGCAAAAACTTCCTTCGGATTCCGATATTAGGAATGAGGAGTTGAAGTTTATTTTTATAAACGTTCCAGCTCATGTGGGAAAAACACGGAGCGGTTGTTTGTTTCATTTCTCTGAGGATTCCTTCCTAAACAAGGCAGAGGTCGACATTTCTGAATGGTTTAAAATTATAAAGCAGTGCTGTGCCATCAATTGGATCCATACAGAATGGTCCAGCAATCTTATGTGCGTAAAAAAATGTTGTACTATGTGTCACTATTGCTTTGTTAGAGATCCCTTGATGTGCCCTGAGCACTATTCACACGATTTTAGTATTACCATGGGACCTCTAGTCATTTGTATTAATTGTAGAGGTTGTCTGTGATATTAAGCCCGTGCGAATCGCCATCTCTGTGATTTGGTGGGCTCATATTTAATTTTTCAAGGTTTTATACACCGTTTGCGATTAATGGCGGCTGTATTTAGGTGTTTTGGTATAATTTCGGGTCCATTAGTTACCGGGAGTCTCTCGTTTGTTAATTTATCATGGAAACTGTCGTATCATTGGAGACCCACGATCGCCGTGATCTTGTGTCTGGTTCGGGATCACTGGTCTTAAATGGTGACAGGTACGGTCATATATCATTAGACGCAATATAAGTATAGGCTATACATACTGATGTGTGGAGGTCATTTATAAATCACAGGAGATCTCCAGATAATACTAATGCCCTGCGAAAACTGTGAATGGTGCTAATGTGTATACGTCTCGAACCAAATTCACAGAAGTCTTCAACTATGTAAACTGCTATCCAATCAAAGCGCTCAAAGCGGACCTAATAGGACAAAACAATTAACAAGTGCAGTTCATCACACCTTTAAGACAGGCAGGCTGGGGTATTTTTGGGACAGGGACAAGGGTGGACAGTTTAAAGCATGAGGGGATTACAGACTGTTCCAGGGAGAGGTTTAAAATCTCTGTAAATACCGGAGCTAGTTGGGCAGCGCAGGCTCTCATTAAACCACCTGTGATGCCGTCTGGTCCTGCTGCTTTCCTATTCACTCTCCTGAAGGCTGTTCTCACTTCGTGCTCCGAGATGATGAACGCATTTTTCGCTTTGGCACTCACCGTTTTAGTTGCAGAGAGAGGGATGGATATGATGGGATGCTCTTGGCATTTTGTTGTAATTACTTACCTCACTGTATCACTAAGTCTAAGAAAGGCTATTGTCTGCAGCCAATAATATTTGGAAAATTGTAAAATGGTAACCTGAAACCAGTTTTTAACCTTTGATTATTAATCTCCTTAATCACTAATTCTCTCATATTCAATGGGTTCCATTACATTAAGAGAGATAAGGTTTATGCTACTTAAAAGCCCCCTTCAGTGAAAATAACGTTTTTCATGTTGATTATCTTCATATGTCTATGTGGTGTTTTTAATATGCTTTAAGATAAACCATGTTCAAATTCATAATTTTAAACACATTCTGAGTATTTTTTCCATAAAACTGCAGTTTACAAAAGACACTTTGAAATTTCCTCTTAAGAGGATTTGGCATAAGCCAAATGGTCAGAATGATAGAAAAAAGAGCTCTAAAACCCCTCCACTCCCTTTTGTCCAGGTTTCTTGATACCATCATCAAAAGACCATAGCAAAAAATCCCTCCAGGGGTGCATGGACTAAGTTTTGTGCTCTAAATCAGAGTTTTGATAACCCTTTTGTTTCTCCATGGGATATTTGCGACTCCTAAGCTTCAAACCAGAGGTGAGAAGTCTGTCTCAGCTGGAATTTAACATCAGAGGCAAACCAGAGAAACTTCTCCGACAAATAGAACCTTACGTGATTAAACTGTCCTTTTCTATTAATATATCTAAATATCTAGGTTATATGTTGGTGCTCGTGCCATTTTAATTAGTCTTTAACTGTTAGATAGTTAAGTTTAATTCAGGCTTTGTTTGTATTCGTACATCCGAATAAATCATTACTGCCCATTTTTTATATCTAAATGTCCTCATTGTTTATATATTGTGTGACCATAGATTATGACCACTCATTATGTTATAATTTTGACTGGTATTTTGTAAAGTTGCTAGGAGGTCATAAAGATGCAAATTAGCTGATGAGTGGACAAATAACCTTTTCCCTTCTCAACTATGATTGGTTGATTCAAACTCAGAGGTCATGCCCTTTCATGAAGTTAAATATTGACCGAGGACACAGACAGTCAGTTAGCTACGTTTTAATCTTTCTCAAGTTCTTCTCTCACTCAAAAACATTGTTGGACCTTTCCTCTAACCCCCCCCTCTCTATTTACATTTTACATTTAGGCATTTGGCAGACGCTTTTAACCAAAGCGACTTACATTGCTTTATCCTATACATTTTACATAGGTATTTGCAATCCCCTGGGATCGAACCCACAACCTTGCAGGAAAGCTATCTGGACTCACACGGAAGCTTGGCCTTTATTTCTGCTCCATACCTACCCTCATCAGAAACTGGTTTGTGGTGTCTCTTCGTAGACTGCCCTTTTCCCTCAATGGGAAAAAAGAAGGAACAATGGACTTCTGCTGCCTTGCACACCTTGACGAGCCATGCGGCTGGTCACGAGGGCCAAGGCCCGCAACTTTTCAGCAGGACCGCATTCTGAAATCATTTGAACACTTTCTTCACCGGCAGGAGGGTCCTGTTTCCTGCTCCTCCCCTTTTCACGGCAGATGGCAGCAGGCTCCGGCACATGGCAAACGGCGACAACTCCTCCGCTCCCTCTTCAACTGCAGCCATCCCACCTTGGAAAAGGAACGCTTCATCAAGCTTTCCGTAGCAACCGAATCCTCTCTCCAGAACCACTGCCTTGGGCAGCCGCTGGAGGACGTCCCTCATCCGCATTGCCTGATCTCCCCAGCACCGCTCGGCAGCAAGGGCTCTTCGACAGCATGTCTCTCCTTCCTCCCGGGTTTCGGCACCAATGTAATACGGTTAAAAAAGGGAAGGAAAGAGACTGGAACCGGCGTACATTCATTCGCCCCACGGCTCCCGTCACGCCTTCCTCGCTACAACAACCATATATTCATTTGTGATGGGTTTTCTGTGCTCTTGCTTACAAACTTGGTCCATTGAACTGAGTCAGGTTTACAATGCCTTTGCTTTGTTTGGTAAAGTAATGTCACTTATGGTCATGAGATTGACGTTTTAAATAAATCATTTCTTGGATGTGATCTTGATAGATCTGGTGGAGAACATATTTGGTGAGCTAAGCTCATCATTATTATTACATGAAGCTAAAACCGCTACACCTCTGTTTTCGACGTCATAACCCTGCCAATCACGTTCATAAGGACAGCGCAAAGACTCTGCACTAAAACAATTGCTGCTGTTTCAGCTCTGCTTCTCCAACAATAGCATGCGCTGCTCACATGTACCTAAAATCAACAGTCAGAGCAACTCAATGGAGTCAAACAGTGTAACCGGTTATACCATTGTACTTCTTTGACAAACGATTCTGTTATGGCCAATTTAGTTCAAAAATCACTTGTTTATGATGCTAATTAAAGATGTAAAAAAAAGAAACTACTATTTGGAACTATTTTCAAGTGTTCTATGTTATATTTAAAAATTAAAAGTGTTGCATAATCCAAAATTTAAGAATTAAAGCTCTGAAAATACAGGATAAATAAGATAATAATGTTCCGCAAGATTAGTTGAAATATTTAGCTTTAATATATATTTCTATTGCAATCATTTTAAAGTTTAAGCTTTATATAATATGATAAATATAATGTAATATATACATACCTTTTTAATAATGTAGCAGGAAGTGGGTGTCTACATTTTAACAAAAATTCAATACTAAAAGAAATGAAACATTTTATCATTAATGCAATGTAAAACTACGCAAATGCGCCCCGTCCGAAGCCTCTCCAGCCGGTTCCGTCCGGCCTTCCAAGGCCTCTCCAGCCGGTCCCGTCCGGCCTTCCAGGGCCTCTCCAGCCGGTCCCGTCCGGCCTTCCAGGGCCTCTCCAGCCGGTCCTGTCCGGCCTTCCAGAGCCCGCTGCCCAGCCGGTCCAAGCCAACCTCCATATGAGCTCCTGGACGCAACCCAAATATTTTTTGGGGGGGAGCCATATGGGAGGGATAGCCCTCCAGGCTAGACCGGTCGTCGGGCTCTCTGTGCGGCCGGCGCCCTCCAGTTCCCCCAAGCTGGATGTATCGTCCTGGAGGCTTCCCATCCCACGTTGTCTTGTGTTCCCGGCACTGGGCTCCAGGACGCCCACCCCCCCTTCCCCACTTGGTGTTTGGGCGAGAGGACACGCCTTTTTGGAGGGGGGGTAATGTCACAGTTGGTGTATGTTTTGTTTGTTTTTTTCCTCCCATTGTTCATTTCATTTTTAGTTTATTAGTTTTCACTCATGTCTCATTATTAGTTTATCCCCAGCACCTGTTGATCCCTCGTTATATGTTGTATTTAAGTTCTCCCCTAAAGCGTATTCCTTGTCTGCTATTGTTTAATGTCAATGTGTCTATTCTCCTGGTTCCTGGTTTTCTTTTGTAGTTTTGTTATTAAAGTTCCTTTTCCTTTGTATCCTGGTGTCGTGCGCTCCTGTATTCCTGTTACACCTGACAATATGCAGGGTTGCCGTATAGGGCTGAACAGTTAGGACAAATCCAAGGGCCCATGACTGAAAGGGGCCCCAAAAATATGTAAAAGGTATTATAAATAATTAAACAATCATCATTCAGTATATATATTTATATAATAATACAATTAGTGATCTATTTTTTTTGGTAGCAAAAGTTAAAAATCCCCAATGACCAAAAAGTAAACATCCATATTGACCGACCACACCCCTTTATCTGCATGAAATGGTTTGGTCCTGCCTTAGCGCTCCCTGTGAAGGTGCATATTTGCAGTCAGTAGATGCGCCAGAACTACAGTGACCACAATGTTGCCAAGTAACGTTAAATCAAAATCTGGTTTTCAAAAAAGGAAAGAAAGAAAAAAGAGAGTCGAAGGACAAAGGAAAGTGTGTCAAACTGTAACCCAGTTTTTCACCAAGAAAGGTCTTTAGTCTGTGAGTGGTATTAACCTGTTGGCTTAATATCCATAGTGAAAGTTAGCTAGCAATAGACTAGTGTTAGCCTACATTTACTCACCATTTAATCAGTGCAGGGAAACGTTAAGCACTATAATTACCCTGGTGCGGAAATTCCATTTTACATGTCCACTTTATTTTATTTTTGGTATATACTGTATGTCCAGCTAAGTTTAGAAAGTCTGCTGTTTTCGTTGTTTTGAGAGGATGATGTAAATTTATTTTGATTGAATTGTTTGTTTTTCTTTTTTTTTAAATCTTTCATTAATAATTATAATAAAAAAAGTAATAGCAATTTTGTTAAGAGAATTTTCCATTTTGTCAAATTTTATAATAAAAATACATGTAAAGTGTAAAAGATAGCCTTCAGCACATTTTTTATGGTTGCTTTTAATCTTGCATCAAATAGTGAACTGCATACTACAGTCCCTGACAAAAGTCTTGTCGCTCGTGTACATATTGACCTGAAGTGCCGCTGAAATATATTTCTAATCAAGATTTTTTTTACAAGAAATGGCTCATTTTAACCCAACATCTTTTGTAATAATGTTTCAGTGCAAAACGAAACTGTCAAAAAGTATTGTAATATTCACAGCTTGGTAAAGGCCATTGAGTCAATTTTTGCAAAGACATAAGTGTGGTCGCCTTGTCATATGAGCTTCACCTGTAACTAATAATGGATCAATTAGGTCTCAGGTGTGTATAAATAGAACCCCAGTACACAAGACCTTCACATCAACTGCAGCTAGACCTCTGCAAACATGCCTAAGATTCACCCTGAGACTAAAGTTTTGATTATCAAAAGGCTGAAGACCAGATCCCCTGCTGATGTGGCAGACACCTTCAATGTGTCTCAGGGTCAAGTACAGAGCCACACCAAAAAAGATTTGAAGAGACTGGAGACGTTTTTGACAAGCCCAGGTCAGGCAGACCCCGCAAGACAACTGCTCGAGAGGACCGTTTGTTGGCTCGAAAATCCGAGGCCAGCCCATTTTCCACTGCAGCAGAGCTCCACGGGACCTGGTCACCTGAAGTCCCTGTGTCAACCAGAACAGTTTGTAGGATTCGGTCTCGAAATGGCCTCCATGGTCGAGTCAGTGCCCAGAAGCCAGCACTAAACAAAAGACAATTGAAAAAGCATGTGGCATTTGCCAAGGCCCACAGCCTGCTAAATGGATGGACGCTGGAAAAGTGGCAAAAGGTGGATTTTTCAGATGAATCTTCTGTTGAATTACACCACAGTCGCCGCAAATATTGCAGGAGACCTACTGGAGCCCGCATGGATCCGAGATTCACCCAGAAAACAGTGAAGTTTGGAGGCGGAAAAATCATGGTCTGGGGTTACATCCAGTATGGGGTGTGCGACAGATCTGCAGGGTGGAAGGCAACATCAATAGTCTAAAATCCCAAGAAATCTTAGCTACCTCTTATATTCTAACTACTTCCATAACTGAATTAACTCATCTACTGCACTGTAACTCATCTATTGCATTTATTGCATAACTAACTGCATCTACTCATCTATTGCACTGTAACTTCAATAACTGCATTAACTCATCTACTGCACTGTAACCTTAATAACCGCATTAACGCATATACTGCACTGTAACTTCAATAACTGCACTAACTCATCTAATACACTGTAACTGTATTATCTGCATCTACTCATGTATTGCACTATAACTTCAACAACTGCATTAACTCATGTACTGCACTGTACCTTTAATAACCGCATTAACTCATCTACTGCACTGTAACTTTAATAGCTAATGTCTGTAACTATTGCACACTCAAGTCACTTGCACTATTGTATTGTCTATATTGTTATCTGTTCATAACCACCTGTACATTAATGTTCACAGTATATAGCCTTCTGTATATATTGTTCATAGTACATACCGACTGTCATATTTTCATACAACATTTGTATAGTATTTTCCTAATATTGTATTCTGTATTTATTCACACTGTATATCTGCACTTGCTAATTGCACTTCTGGTTAGACCTAAACTACATTTCGTTACACTGTACTTGTATATGTGTAATGACAATAAAGTTGAATCTAATCTAATCTAATCTATTCCCAACCATAAAAGAGGCCAAATTCTGCAGCAGGATGGTTCTCCATCGCAAACTTCCATCTCCATATCAAAGTTCCTCAAGGCGAAGAAGATCAAGATGCTCCAGGATTGGCCAGCCAAGTCACAAGACATGAACATCATTGAGCATATGGTGGGTAGGATGAAAGAGGAAGCATGGATGACGAAGCGAAAGAATATTGATGAACTCTGGGTTCAACTCTTTGCTCTTCCTGATGACTTCATCAATAAATTGAATGAAGCCTGGCCAAACCGCATGGATGCAGTCCTTCAAGCTCATGGAAGTCATACAAGATACTAAATTTGGATCTCAGAGCACCACTACTTAATTTGCTGAAATATTTTTGTATTTGCAGTAAATTTGTTCAATTACTGTATAGGCGACAAAACTTTTGTCTTCCCAAAATTTGACCTTTCTGTCTTGATTAAATGATCAATCTTTTTTCAGTGGGACTGATTTATTTCAGTGCATTAAAAGTCATTTGGGTTGGTTTTAGCTTTTCATATGAGCTATCTCTAACACTAAGTGATTAATTAAAAGTCAGGTTAATAGCAGGTGTTTCTACAAAATAGATAAGCGACAAGACTTTTATCAGGGACTGTAGACTTCCATGCATGTACAAATCACCAGCAGTAAATATTGTGCTAGTACTAGTATTGAACTACAAGAAGCAAGACAGTTGCAAGCCTTTGATTAGAGTTGTGTTAAGCTTTTGATGGGACAGTTAGATGGGGTGACAACAGCTGTGCAGAGTGGGCCCAATTAGATTTTTGTCATGGGGCCCAAAATTCCTGGCGGTGCCCCTGACTATATGAAGAAGGCTATAGAAATACATGCATTCCTTTTAAGACAAGAATAAATTAATCACTAGAAAAACTTTTACATTTGGTATTTTAATCCTTAAAGATGAGTTTTAAGTAACAAAATTGAATTGAATGCAGTGGAACTTTAAGTGACAAAAGAACTAAATTATTTAAACTAAATAATTTAGCCCACAAATGCTGTATTATTTCTTTTTGCACCAAGTACGCTGGATGGCAACCCCGGTAAAAAAAAGAAGAGCAGACCAATCACCACTCTCTTTTCCTTAGTGGATCGATTTGATCCACGTTTGACTTGTAGGACTGCTTGACAATACTGTGCTAACATATTGACTAGTTTAGCCTTGTTCGAATTAGTAGGACTGCTGGAAGCCCATTAAAGCACAACTGATTAAATAGGTATATATTTAAGTCACGTTTTGGACTTGAATCGCCGCTTCTTTAGCAACTGTTTTGAAACAATACTCAGGTCACTCATGCAATGTAAAAACTTGATTTTTTTTTAAAAAAAAATCCAGAAATTAAAAAAAATGGAATTTCACGAATAACAGAAATTACTTATTTGTTACATTGGATGACAATAAAGTGGCAGCATGCCAAATTGTCCCAGTGCCCCAATGGCCAGTCCAGGCCTGGCCAAATCTTCTATTAAAAGATATATTCTATTAATAAGGTAAAACTTATTACGTTATGTGCAGTTACAAGTTCTTATACTCCACTCAGATATTGAAAAAGTACACAGGAGATTTGTGCTAGTACTACAAATGCATGTGAGGCAGATGTATGCATTTTACTGCTTCAAAGAGCAAAAGCTCCAAGTGCCACCATGAAAGGGCATTTTGCAAACATTGTTGGGGGCAAAGACAAACCTAAATGAAGTCTTACAGATCAATGATTCCCTTGTCTGGCGAGGACAAATTAAAAAATATTCTAGTATTAAAATAAAAGGGCATAGTCTGGAAAGATAGAAACATGAAGACTCCAGATAATCATCTACTACATTTGGGTACATGAATAGATCAGCACACTAATATTTTATCGGACACATCTTCAGGGATAGACAATAAAGAAGGACTGAAATTATGCTTTAAGGAGTGGGCTTGACAGAAAAAGCTCACCTTTCCACAGGCGCGGAAGTATTTTCAATGAAGCTGATGACCTTCTCTTTAACATTAACTGACTTCGACTTGAGAGCAAAAGTCATCTTGTTGACGAGTGATTTAACTCCTTTGTCATCTGCATTATTCAATTCCCCCTATATTAAGACAAAAGAGAGTATGAGAGATCATTTACATATTTCAAAAGTTTTAACTTCAGGCAAATGTAGTATGTTTTAAAATTTACAATGGCAAATTACAATTCTGTTATAACAACAACATGAAGTGTGGGATTTTGTACCACAAGCATCACCAAAACAAACTAACACAATTATAGATTTGATAAAATATTACGAAAAAAAATAAACACTTTAAGAATTAAGCTTTTTTTAAAGGTGAAATGATTAATTCTATGTCATGAATAATTATATGCCACCAAACAGACTAGTTGTTGTACATACCTCTGAGCCTACTGGCAACACCAGGGAGCCCTTACATGAATTATGGCTCACCTGATGCTTGTTATTCATCATTACACACATGGAATACTATTGTTTATTCATTCTCTGCCAAATCAATACTCCTTTTGCAAATCTTGATATTTTCATAATATGCAATTCATGTTGTATACTGGATTTCTTTTAGCTGGTTTTGTGCTTTTAGACAAACTGCTGGCCTGTCTAATTTTCTGCTATACCCCAATAAAACCATTCTACAAATGGATACTACTGATGCTTTCATACCTAGCTGCTTTCAACATACAGATAATCAACTGTTACGACTCGGATTGCTAAATATGAGATCTCTCTCTAATAAAGCACTTTTTGATTAATGATATGATAACAGATCATGGAATAGACATGCTCTGATTGACAGAAACATGTATAAAACCAGACGATTTATTACTAATTACTAGTTGCCAGCCTATACCAGCATTTATTAATATTTTCACCAAACTTTAATGGCTCACAGTAAATTTTCTGTAAAGAAATAATATATAGTATATGAACAAACAATATGTCAAATGAAAGTCTCAGCTTTTAAACAAAAGAAACCGTAGTCTTCCATCTTCATTTGTTCGTTTTTTATCACTCCGTAGATGTGGGTAGGTTGTTTCAAAAATGCATCATTTTGATTAAACAGTGGAGATGATTAATGTTTTTTGTCAAAGATTCCGCCCAGATTCCTATGGAAGCGTATGTGTTGCAAAATTCAATTTGCAATGTAATATGCAAAATGGCAATGCAGTATGTAAATTGACAGTGCAATTGTGTATCTAAATATACATTTCAAATAACTCATGTGCAACATTAGGTGCAAAATGAAAATAAAAAATGTAATAATATAATTACATTTGTCAGTTCCTACACTAGTTTTAATATTATTTAAATGGATATTTTTAACGCTCTAAGTTGCAAAATTAAAATGAAAATGCATTCCCGGATTGATTATATATGATTAAGAGAGTCAAGCAAAACTGTAGCAAAAAGAAAATTCTAATGTCATTTTCCATAAATGCATTAACATTAACAGGTTGAACATTTGGGATTGCATTTTTATTTACACACAGCGCATTGAGTGGTGCAAAATTCAATGTGGACTTGACAATGCATTTCGAGCTGACACGCCCCCTCCCCGGTACAGCGTCATTGCGTAAAGAGCCATAAACAGTTTTTTTCAGTGCTTAGAAACAAGACGGTCATTGGATAATGCTGCGATTATGTCCCGCCCACGGACGCTCAGCGTCTCTGGGATGAATGGAGGAGTGGGCTGGCCCGGACTCCGAGCGTCTGCGTGATGATTGGAGGGTCTGTCGAAAGACTGCATCTCGTTTTGATTGACAGCGATTTTGTTCTATAAAAAGTCGCTGACGCTTAAGCCATTCAATCTCAGTCCCATTGCAGATTTTTCAAGTGTAGTTGAAAGACAAACTGCTGCAACCTATTTCTTGGTATTTGCTTGCCGAAATTGCTTTCCAATTTTCATCATACATTTCACACAATTATACACCACATTCCTTGTTTCAGTTTAATGTATACCCACATTTCCTCCGTCGTGTTTATATATTTTTTTTAGATAGTTTGTTCATTCATTCATTGTGAAATGAGCTTCCCCTCTTTGAAAGACCAGCAGCCGCCACTGACTGTTAGGTGGTTGCCCTGCAGGCTTATTACAAAAACTCCAAAATGTCCAGAACGCGGCAGCTCGAGTTCTTACGCATACAAAAAAGTATGAGCATATAAGCCCGGTTCTGACAACCTTGCACCGGTTACCTATAAAGCATCGCATCGCATTAACTTTAAGATCTTCCTTATTACCCTTAAAGCCCTACATGGTTTAGCTCCACAGTATTTTCAGCGAACTTCTATTTTATTACAGTCCTTCACATGAAATACGCTCTCAGGCATCCTGTCAGTTGGTAATACTTAGAATTTTTAAATCAAGTGCAGGTGGTAGATCCTTTTCCTATCTAGCGCCTAAACTTTGGAATAGTCTTCCCTGCACTGTCCGGGAGGCAGACACACTCGGTAATATAATTTAAAAAACAATGATATTGTGCCTTCTGTCGCCCCTCTGTATTATTTTAACTTATCCCTTGTTTCATATGTAAATATTTTATAACTGCCGCCCCTCCAAGGTGGTCTCTCAAGCCAAGCAAGGCTGCTGGATGAGGTGGGAAGGCATTGAATGCCGCAAAATCACTTTGAGCGAGCTTTGGAGTATGGAAACAGACTAAGTTTCATCATCAGAGTCACATATGATCTGCTGCCCTATGTATGGTGTATGGTGTGTATAAGATCCAGCCCAACCCGTGTGCAGCTCCAGCAAACCTTAAACATCTACTAGTGGTTTGTAATAAGAGCTTGACAGGGAAGATACACATGGCGCCACAATCAAGTACTAAGGTGCTTGGCTGCAGCACTAGAGACCAAGAGAGTGGCAGCAAATGCCATCCCCCAAAACACCCCTGCCTTAGGCCATCGTGTTGTTAGTCGCAACTTATTAAGCAGTCTTGGATTCTACAACTAGAGAAAAATCCTGGGCTCGTTTCCAGGCTACCGTTCACATGCCACAATTGGTGCCTTTCTTCATGCTTAGTGTCATGTCACGCAAGGTGCCTTTCTTTGACCTGCGCCCTTCCCAGGTGCCGATATTGTGTTTGAACGCCTCAAACTGTGAAAATTAGTTCGCCAGAGGTTCAACCAGGCCAAACCGGGGCAGGAAGTGCAGGAGAAGGCTTTCCTTCGTAATGATGTGTGATAGAGCTCTCAATGAAAGCTTTCATGAAATCTTAAGCTTTCCTGCTGCTCAGTGAAATCATAATACAGGTGTGAAACCTTATATAGCACGAATCAGGAAGAGCTTCATTGCCAAGTGTGCTTTACACGTACAAGGAATTTGTCTTAGTGACAGAAACTTCCAGTGCACATACAGTTCAAATTGACAAGACAAAGATGTGAAAAAGGCAAAATAAATATGTAAAAAAGTTCACTTTTGAGAAAAGACAATATATGACAAAAGAGCAACAGAGTAATAGAGTTCATATTGTATGTACAGATATGCAATATACAAGTTGTAATGTGCTGTATTTGATTAAATCAGTAATAAAAGTATGATATATAGTTATTAGTATGAAAAGTAGAGAGAACATTTAACTATTCAAGAGAAATTGTCCTTATATCTGGCTATTTTGGTGCTCAGTGCTCTGAAGCGCTGACCAGACTGCAGCAGATCAAATAGAAAGTGTACTGGGTGTGAGGGGTCCAGAGTGATTTTGCAAGCCTTTTTACTCACTCTGGATGAGTACAGTTTTTGGAGAGTGGGCAGGGTAGTACCAGTGATTCGCTCAGCAGTACAGACTATCCATTTTAGTCTTTGGAGATTTGCGGTTTGAAGTTTTGGCAGCTGAGCCAGACAGTTTCGGAATTGCAGAGGACATATTCAATGACAGCATAGAACTGTATGAGCAGGGGGTTTATCATGAAGTCCATTATCATCTCCAATGTTTTGAGCCTGTTCAGCTCCAGATTATTATGACTGCAACAGACAGCCAGCTGCTTAAACTCTTGTCCGTACGCAGATGAGACTGATAACAGTAGTGTCATCTGCAATCTTCAGGAGCTTGACAGAGGGATCAGTAAAGCTGCAGTCATTGGTGTACAGGGAGAAGAGCAGTGGGAAGAGCACACATCCCTGGGTGGCACCAGTGCGGATTACTTTTTGTTCAGTGCCACCAGTGATTAAATATTTGCAATTTTACGTGTCTAATACATGCATGGGTAACTTATAACACAAAAGATGTAAAAAAAAAAACATGTATTTGCGCCATATGACATTAATCTAGTGGTGGGCATAGATTCATTTTTAAATCTAGTTTAATCTAGATTAAAATGGCTCATTTGAATTCTGCCGAAGGCATTCAGAATATGTGTGCTACACAAATAATGACTAAAAGCAAGTCTTTGAGAAGGGGTTTCTCAAGCCAGGTGGCGCATTAGACCAGGGGCTCATCTCCTGTTTCCAAAATGCATCACAAACTGCTTGAGAAAGCTGTTCTACTATGATAATTTGTGATGAAAATTAAATTATGTTCAATAAGATGTACTTGTGTTTACTTCTGCATTAGCTAAGGGATGTTTTGCGTTTAGGTGGTACTTGAGACTGGAAGAGCTCCTACAGTACATTTACATTTAGTCATTTAGCAGACGCTTTTATCCAAAGCGACTTAAAAAGAGTTAGGGAGCAACAAGCAATACAGGAGCCATAATACATTAGGTGCCAATACAAAGTTACTGGTTTCAACTAAAGCTAGACCACTACCTGTTGAGAGAAAGTTTTTTTTCTTTTTAATACAGCTGTATGTAAACCAATTCCGTACAGTAAACCAATATCGAATTGAACAAGGTGCAAACAACCTTAGTCTTGTCAAGGTTTCCATTGGGAAGCTTCTTAAAAATACATTTTCCATGAAGCAAACCCAGCGGCTTCATAGCTGCATCCAAGTTAGCACGTCACGTTTGAAGTGGTAATTTCACAGTAACTTTATGTTGTGTTCAGACCAAACGCGAATGGCGCGTCAAGCGCAAGGGATTTACATGTTAAGTCAATGAAAAGAGGCGATAGACCTACTTGCTGCGCGAATCGCACGAATGAAGCCCTGGTTATGAGATGAGGCGGCGCGGATGACGCGAATTGAAAAATCTCTTTCTCGCCCCCTACGGTGCAATTAAGCTATGTAAACATCTGCTTTAAAATATCAAGGGAAAGTCATCATAGCTTGCATAGTATCGACCCAGCTCCCAACCCAACTTTGAGAATAGATTAACGGCGACATTTTTTTTAAGAGTCGCACGTTAACGCAGCACGTTAACGCCGATAACTACCCACCACACCATTAATCATTAAGTGCTCTTAAGAATACAATTATTCACAACATAGGCTAGGTTTCAGTTAAGAATTAGTTTAATACCATTCTAATCAAAAATCAATCAACCTACCCAGGTCAAATCATAAACACTGGTCTATGAATAAGGCTTTGATGTGGTACATAGGCAGTCATTTAGGCACAACAATACTTTGTTCAGCTCTAGTCTAGAAGGCCCTGCAAGTCATTAAGCCGAACATGAATCAAAATAAGTTCATGTATTGCACATCTTTAGCAGACAATACAGAAATCCACTAGAATGCAGGAAACCACATCTACTTTCTAAATTCAAATTTCCTTGGGGTGGACCTTAAGCTATGACTGCTTCACAGAATGTAACCAATATTAACCATCTCCAGTAGGCTGCCCCTATCAACAGCTTTGGGCCTCCCCACATACCACCAGAATGCAGGGTACAACATCATATTAATTCCAACTTTCTAATAGCTGAGCCACCAACTTGTGTGGCTGCATGCACGGCATAAGTTTGATCACCCCTGACAAAATTTGGCAGGTATGCAGTGCCACAAGAGTCTGCTGCTGCAAACACTGAAAGGACAGTTGCAGAGAGTTCAACATCAAAGGACCATGGCAGGAGTTTGACACACGTCTATTGGCTTTTCAGGGGAATCACACAGCCAATACAGATACATACATCAAAAAGCGCAGATATATGAAAGAAAATCTGATCCCAAGAAGTGAGGATCCTTTGCTATGGTGGAAAAAATGAGAGAACATCTCCACTGCTCAAAAATCTGGCAAAAAATACCTTCGAATTTTCATATATATATATATATATATATATTTCAAAATACTGTATGTAATAGTACAAACAGAAAACTATTTTTTTTCTTTTTTGTTACGATTCATGTTATTCAATAAATATTACATTTTTGAAATTTTGTTAGAATACTGTTTAAACAATTTTATTTATTTGTTGTTAAAATTGCGTTTTAATGACCAGTATGTAATTTGTATTTATTTGAAATTATATATATTTTTTATTGACAAATAATTATTGACATGATTTAAAAATATCTCATACACTTTTCAAATTATAAACAGAATCTGTATTGTGAACATTTCAAGTATCGTAATCGTATCGCATAAAAAAATATGGTATCGCCCATCCCTAGAAATGAACTTATCTGTCTGCACTGCAGACTCTAAGACAGATGGATGACTGTTAAGCAGGTTGATTGGTATTTTTTGAATGAGGCATTTATGTATGAATGAGGCATTTATATAACGCTTATTGTGTATTGCTGTACACCCAAAGCGCTTTACAATTATATGAGGGGGATCTCTCCTCACCTGCCACCAGTGTGCAGCATCCACTTGGATGATGCGACGGCAGCCACAGTACAACTGCCCCAGTGCGCTCACCACACACCAGCTATCGGTGGATAGGAGAGAGAGAGATAGAGCCCATTCAGAGGGTGGGGAATATTAGAAGGCCATGATTGACAAGGGCCATAGGAGGGAATCTGGCCAAGTCTGTTCAAAATTAGAAGCTAAATAGCTTTGAAGGCTACTTGCGTTAGGCTACCATTATGCAGACAAGAAATTTGTGTTGTCACGGTATTTCTTTTCAGTAGTCGGTACCAATACCAATAAAATTCTATGGTTCTTGGTATCAATTTCGGTACCAAAGCATAATACCAGTACATGGTAATTAAAAAATAAATTTATTAATAAACACATTGTTAATATAAATGTATAAAAAGCATTGTCATTTTGTAACAAGAAGTATACAAGTTAATTGTTGCTGAAACTGTTACCGCGGGGAAAATAAGTATTTGACACATCAGCTTTTTTATCAGTAAGGCGATTTCTAAGTGGGCTATTGACACAACATTTCCACCAGATGTAGCCATCAATGTGCTCATTGGGGTCTTTCATGCTGCTGAACATCCTCCTCAGTCAGATGCTGTATAAGACAAATAGAATAATATTCAGTAAGGCAACTGACTAAACATACCGTAATTTCCGGACTATAAGCCGCAACTTTTTTCCCATGCTTTGAACCTCGCGGCTTAAACAATGACGCGGCTAATATATGGATATATTATAATATATGGATACTCCCTCCCGACTACGAGGAAAACGTTTCAAACTTCCGCAAATTCACTGATGCAAAGATAGCGGAGTATTCCATCGGCCAGCACGACATCATAAATATGGACGAGGTTCCTCTGACGTTTGACCTGCCTCTCACTCGGACTGTCAACAGGAAAGGCGAATCATCCGTCACACTGAAAACAACTGTGCATGAAAAAACGCATTTCACCTGTGTTCTGAGCTGCACGGCATCGGGAGAAAAGCTTCCACCGATGGTGATTTTTAAACGCACGACGATGCCGAAAGAAAAATTCCCGAGAGGAATTGTTGTGAAAGTCAACAAGAAAGGATGGATGACGGAAAGCCTAATGCATGAATGGCATACTGAGTGTTACGGCAAGCGACCGGGAGGATTCTTTCACAGGAAAAAGGCATTGCTCGTTTTGGACAGCATGAGGGCCCACATAACAGATTCGTTGAAAGAAGCCATCAAGAGGACAAACTCAATTCCAGCTGTGATTCCTGGAGGCACAACAAAGTATTTGCAGCCACTCGACATCAGTGTAAATCGTGCATTTAAGGTGGCGCTCCGTGTTCAGTGGGAGGATTGGATGACAAGTGGGGAGAAATCCTTCACTAAAACGGGCCGCATGCGAAGAGAAACTTATGGTCAAGTCTGCCAGTGGATCCTGACAGCGTGGAGCATTGTCAAAAAATCCACTATCATTAGCGGGTTTCGTAAGGCTGGATTGCTGCGTGTTGACGAGGGCTCAGCGGGGGATTTGCCTCCGGATGAAAGTGACGAGAGCGACAATGAAAACGATCCAATATCGGATGAAGCAATTCTGAGGCTATTCAACTCCGACACCGAAGGAGATGACTTCAGTGGTTTCAGTGCGCAGGAGGAGGAAGATAGTGACTAATGACTTTCTTGGTAGGCTACTGTTTACTGCTAATTTTTAATTTTTTTGTGACAAGCCGGTTTTGGTTAAAGCCAATTTATTTTTATTACAAGCGGTGTTTCGTTAAAGCCTGTGTAAAGTTCATTTGTTTCAATGTACCGGTAGGCACCTGCGGCTTATAGACATGTGCGGCTTATTTATGTTCAAAATAATATTTTTTTTAAAATTCAGTGGGTGCGGCTTATATTCAGGTGCGCTCAATAGTCCGGAAATTACGGTACATGAATATGCAATATTAAAACAAACATCAGTCTTTATGCTGCATTACACAAGATTACTTACATTTAGGTAACTAAACTCAGCAAAAAAAGAAACGTCCTCTGACTTTCAACTGTTTTTACTTTCAGTAAACTTAATATGTGTAAATATTTGTATGAACACTAAAAGAGTCAACACCATAAGACATAAACTAAAAATGTTTCACAGACATGTGACTAACAGAAATAGAATAATGTGTCCCTGAATGAAGGTAGGCTCAAAATCAAAAGTACCAGTCAGTATCTGGTGTGGCCACCAGCTGCTTGAAGTACTGCAGTGCATCTCCTCCTCATGGACTGGACCAGATTTGTCAGTTCTTGCTGTGAGATGTTACCCCACTCTTCCTCCAAGGCACTTGCAAGTTCCTGGACATTTCTGGGGTGAAAGGCCCTAGCCCTCACCCTGCGATCCAACAGGTCCCAGACGTGCTCAATGGGATTGAGATCCGGGCTCTTCGCTGGCCATGGCAGAACACTGACATTGCAGTCATGCAGAAACTCACGCACAGAACGAGCAGTATGGCTGGTGGCATTGTCCTGCTGGAGGATCATGTCCGGATGAGCATGCATAAAGGGTACCACATGAGGGAGGAGGATGTCTTCCCTGTACCGCAAGGCATTGAGATTGCCTGCAATGACAACAAGCTCAGTCCGATGGTGATGTGATATACCGCCCCAGACCATGACGGACCCCCCACCTCCAAATCGATCCCGCTCCAGGGTACAGGCCTCGGTGTAACGCTCATTCCTTCGACGATAAACACGAATCCGTCCATCACCCCTGGTGAGATAAAACCGTTACTCATCAGTGAAGAGCACTTTTTGCCACTCCTGTCTGGTCCAGCGAAGGTGGGTTTGTGCCCATAGGCGGCGTTGTTGCTGGTGATGTCTGGTAAGGACCTGCCTTACAACAGGCCTACAAGCCCTCAGTCCAGCCTCTCTCAGCCTATTGCGGACAGTCTGAGCACTGATGGAGGGATTGTGTGTTCCTGGTGTGACTCGGGCAGTTGTTGTGGCCATCCTGTACCTGTCCCGAAGGTGTGATATTCGGATGTACCGATCCTGTGCAGGTGTTGTTACACGTGGTCTTCCACTGCGAGGATGATCAGCTGTCCTTCCTGTCTCCCTGTAGCGCTGTCTTAGGCGTCTCACAGTGCGGACATGGCAATTTATTGCCCTAGCCACATCAGCAGTCCTCATGCCTCCCTGCAGCATGCCTAATGCACGTTCATGCAGGTGAGCAGGGACCCTGGGCATCTTTCTTTGGGTGTTTTTCACAGTCGGTAGACAAGTCTCTTTAGTGTCCTGCGTTTTTAGAACGGTGACCTTAAATGCCTACTCTCTGTAAGCTGTTAAGGTCTTAACGACCATTCCACAGGTGCATGTTAATTAATTGATTATGGTTAATTGAACATGCATGGAAAACATTGTTTAAACCCTTAACATTGAAGATCTGTAAAGTTATTTGGATTTTTACAACATTATTGTTGAAATACACAGTCCTGAAAAAGGGACGTTTCTTTTTTTGCTGAGTTTATATATCAAAATAATAAATGCATCGGATAGATTTTTCCTTTTTAAAACTTAATAGAGTGATCTATCCAAGACATACACATTGCTAGTCATACATATATTGTTTTCAGGCACATAGATTTAGGAAAGGACTATATAAAATAGGTATTGTAAACCCCATCATATCCTCTCATTAATTTTACCCTATTACAGTTTAATTTACATTTACACCCTATTTAAATTTAATAAAAGCATTAAATTGTTAATAAGGACAGTTGAATGGATCTGCATTGGCGCTAAAAAATTAACAAGCAAAAAAATACATTTATTTTAATGTAACCTTTATCATAACATATGATACAACATTCATAATGCAAATGCGAACATAATTTGTAACTTACCACTTGAACTTGTTCAAATAAGTCTTTATGTTTCCTCCTATCACCACAAAACTTGGTTATTTTCTTTGTGATATGACTTAAATCTGAAGTATTTCTGTGCGCATCTCTTGAGGATCGGAGACACGTTTTTCAACTCATTACTTGTAAAAAAATGTTGGCAGACAGAGCTTTAGTACCCGGTTAACGAGGTTTGTCGGTGCTAAACGGGTCTTATGAAAATTAGGTACGCCAATTTTTTTATTTTTAGGTACCGACTGGACCTGAGGTACCGGCACTTTAGACAACACGGAATATATCTTTTTTATACGTCCTTTTATTTACCAGTTAATTAAATCATTTGTAAATACGTTACAACAAATCTGTTGCAACAGATAAAGTGAAGACACATGCTGTTATTCAGTGCTTGAATAATATTATTCACAAATTCCCTACATTAGTCCACTAATATGGCTCTTACTAAATCCTTAGTGTTTCGAGTCTGACATCATGTGGCCGCGTCTTTTGGCAAGTACGAAAAGCATAGGTAATCCTGGCGGCACCAGGTTCGGACAAGCAGCAAGCTTTGTTTTCAGGTAAGTTTAGTCACTCAGATCACACAAATAATACACACAACTGTTGCTGACACTTTTCTTACCTCTAATTGACACGTATATTCTGCATATTTATTTATTTATTTACATAGAATGGGTTTTATGTCTTCGAGTAAAAAGTCATCATCTCAAGCGTTTTCAGAAGAGGCTAACGTTAACTCTATAGCTCTAGCGCTTGTTTATTAAAGTTTAGGCTTCTAATAACGTCTTTATTTTTTAGATGAGCAGTTTTGATAGCTTTGCAAATGTTGTCAAGGGATTATTGGATGTATTTATGTGCGATGTAACGTTCTGTAACTTACATGGAGCAAAGAATTGTGCGGCAACAAACTAAAGCGTGTTTTGATTTTTTATTGTAAACAGATAGGGTCAGCAAGTTGTTCTCGGATTTCATGAGTTACAAAAATCTCGACCTTCTCATTTATATGTGTTAACATATAGAGGAGAACGTCGAGATTTCAACATTCATGAAGGGAGTAACAGAAAGGTAGAATTTGGGTGAGTTGAGAAAGCTAAAATTATTAAATCACCTCATGAACTTTTTTTTTACATCATATCACCATGCATCTATTTTCCACACGTTTTGGTTTCCTTTGAATTAAAAAAAAAGTTATTTTAAGGGTTTGATATCAAAAACCCTCAATTAGCTATGTAAAATGCATATGTAAACCTTAAAAACATAAATTCTGTTATTTTAGGAAATATTTTTTTATATTTTCTGAATACTATACTTTTAATTTTCAGTGTTTGTCCTTAACTCTTGTTTGTTTTCTTTTAATGAATCTGGCATTGCATTCTACATTTTCTTGACTCTGCATGTTATGTTTGTAGATTCTTCCTCGCTGATGGCCGTGCAGCAGAGGTGGAGCAGACCTCCGGTCAGAAAACATATCTAAAGCACTGTAAACCATATGACAAGTTAGTAAAACCACAAACATAAATACAACTGTCATCATTAGTCAATTATTCAGTGTCACATGAATTTTTCTTGAGCAGCAGCAAATCAGCGTATTAGAATGATAAATAAGATAATTGAGGTCACAAAACTCTTACACTTAAAGGATTTCACCCAGTTTAAATCTAGATTAAAACACATCTTTTTAGTCAAGCATTCAAATAACACATCTTGTCACATTATTCTCCAGTAATTAAATAAAAAATGCATATGATCATCGTTTGCTTAAAATAATACAAACAGCAGATGCTAATCCTTCTCCTTTCGCTTTCCTGTTTCTCCCTCCGAAAGGATGCACATCCTAAAGTAACTAGAGATTACATGTAGCTCCTGTTTGGAAAAAGGATCACACTTTTCAGAGTTACTCGTATATAGATATACCCATTTATTTGTCCAGAAAACTCTGCTGGATAATGTGTTTTGCATCATTCACATATTGTTAATTAACATTAGTGGTGGGCCGTTATCGGAGTTAACGTGCTGCGTTAACGTGAGACTCTTATCGCGCGATAAAAAAAATGTCGCCGTTAATCTATTCTCATAGTTGGGATGGGAGCTGGGTCTATACTATGCATGCTATGATGACTTTCACCTTGAAATTTTAGCGCGGGTGTATACATAGCTTAATTGCACTGTAGGGGGCGAGAAACAGTTTTTTCAACTCGCGTGATTCGCGTCATCCGCGCCCCCTCATCATCTCATAACCAGGGCTTCGTTCGCGCGATCTAGGTCTAGCGTAGGTCTATCGCCTGTTTGCATTGACTTAACATGTAAATCCCTTGCGCTTGACGCGCCATTCGCGTTTTGTCTGAACACAACATAACGTTACTGTGAAATTACCACATCAAACATGACGTGCTAACATGGATGCAGCTATGAAGCCGCCGGGTTTGCTTAAGGGAAAATTAATTTTTAAGAAGCTTCCCATTGGAAACCTCGACAAGACTAAGGTTGTTTGCACCTTGTTCAATGTGGAATTGGTTTACTGTACGGAAATGGTTTACATACAGTTGGTTTAAAAAAAAAAACTTTCTCTCAACAGGTAGTGGTCAAGCTTTAGTTGAAACCAGTAACTTTGTATTGGCACCTAATGTATTATGGCTCCTGTATGACATATCGCTTGTTGCTCTCTAACTCTTTGTAAGTCGCTTTGGATAAAAGCTTCTGCTAAATGACTAAATGTAAATGTACTGTAGGAGCTCTTCAAGTCTCAAGTGCCACCTAAACACAAAGCATCCCTTAGCTAATGCGGAAGCAAACACAAGTACATCTTATTGAACAAAATTTAATTTTCATCACAAATTATCATAGTAGAACAGCCTTCTCAAGCAGTTTGTGATGCATTTTGGAAACAGGAGATGAGCCCCTGGTCTAATGCGCCACCTGGCTTGAGAAACCTGTTCTCAAAGACTTACTTTTAGTCATAATTGGGTAGCACACATATTCTGAATGCCTTCGGCAGAATTCAAATGAGCCATTTTAATCTAGATTCATCTAGATTAATTCCAAGATTAATCTAGATTAAAGAAATGAATCTATGCCCACCACTAATTAACATATATTATATACATTGTACCAGTACAAAGTGGGTTGAAAATGTGCAAACTTACCCAATAATTATATGTTATTTTTAATAGAACATGACTTTAAACACATTACTTGTATTATCTTAGAGCGAAGTGAAATTTATTTGTTGCCAGAATATGTTTCTCAGTGAGTCATAGCCCACCTCTGGCTGATAAACTGCTGATTGATTGTAAAATTGAGAAATAGCAAATCTGTAAAGCTTCTTAGAAATTGTTTACATTTAAAAAATGATTTAACCCTTAAGACAGTTAACCTGGGATTTCCTGGTAAAACCATCATGTCATGTTGCCATCAAATCATGTTTTTTTTCTCAAACTATGGTTTTGATAAAATTTTCTACTATAGTGATATAATAGGAATGCTCGAGTGGTAAGATATAGTTTTTGATACCATGGGGAAAGTTTATAATATGGATTACTAGTATGCAAGTAGGACCATGGTTATTTTTGGATTTACTGTGGTTTTACCAAACCTATCAAATTTATTATTTTACTAAAACTGGTTTATTTTGTGTTTACTATGGTCTTACTGGAAACATGGATAACTATAAAGGTATCGATACAAATGAATGTTAACTGAACAAACACGGGACAAGTGCAATGGAAAACAAAATCCATGGGGGAACACAGGAGAAAACATCTCTGAGACAGAAAACATCTCACAGACAGAACCGTGTCACGGACGTCTTTAGACGTATTGTAGATGAACAAACTATTTATTGCAGATGTAAATGCAGACATCATATAGACGTATGAAAGATGGAGTGTGTTATCAGGGTAGCAGCTAGCAGTGACTGTACATCAGCTGTAAACTTGTTATTCTGGTGCATCATAAGATTGAATTAGTGCACTCAATTATGTCCACTACGAATACAGACACCACTAAAAATGGATGTCTCCTCAAATACTGCACTTAAGTGCACAATATTAGGACATAGGGGGCTATTTCGCAAACAGCCACAGTGTCACTTTAGTGCCAAAAATCAAAATGACTTGTCCACGTGAAGAATATCTGCGATCTGTACTTTTGTCTCATTTCTAACGCCATATACTGTATTACACCTAGTCCTACTAAGAGACTCTGAATGTATGTATACGACGGGTTTAAACGATTGCATCATACTGTCAATCACGTTTTCCTACACCGAGTAAACCATCAATCGACTTTTGCTATATCTTTCAAAGCATGAGATAAAGCACAATGTCTTTTTGTAATCCATTACTTGCACTACATGGACCAAAAAGAGGGCATAAATCAAGGTAAAATGTACTTAATTTGTCTTCCGGGAAACATGAAAGTATCTTCTGTTGCTTCTAACAGTGCAAATAATATGGATAAGTAACATTTAGACATCTTCTTCTTGACTCATAAACAACCATGACAGCACAAAAAACAGTTGTAGATCATCCAGGTAATCTCACACATTATTAAGAGGTTCCCCAGGGGTTCCCAAACGTCTGAACAACTTCATTTTGATAATTTCCGCTATATTCTTGCTATATTCATTTTGTGTAAAATATATTACTCAGGACAGTACGAAGTAAAACATAACATGCATTTTGAATTATCTCTCTTATCTTGTTAAAAGTGTTCACATTCATACAGATTCTGCCAGGGGTTACCAAACTTTCACATGCCACTGTTAATACTATACGAGTCAATGGGGGACAATGTGTTTAGCAGAACAAATACATTTATACAGGTTTTGAACAATCTGAGGGTGAGTAAATGATTACAGAGTCTTTATTTTGGGAAAACTATTACATGTTCAAATTTCAAGCTGCTCAAACTTTTTATTTCAGGAACCACATAGACAGGTTCTCAAGACCCAAAAAATATTCTCAAAAAAAAGATATACATCTAGTCTTTTTAGTACAGTATAGTTGTATTTCCTTGTCGTTATATAAAATAAATATTGTAATGACAAAATAACTTGTGTTAAGTTTTCAAAAACATTGTCAACTCTGCGACCTACTAGTAGGCCCTGGCCCACAGTTTTAAAACCCCCACCCTACATCATGAAATGTTGTATTTTAAGTTATTTTTACACACACTAACACACACACAAAAAAACTCACATCTGCTGAGCTGAAGCTGCTGTGGGATCCTGAGGTGCTCACGATCCAATGAACATAAACATTATCCGACCCTTCAACATTAATATCAGCCAGGTGCTGCTGCAAAGCTGTACATTAAAGAAAAAGAGTAGAATATTAGGGTTATTATATTATTATGATGATTGATTTTTGTGAGCAAATCTAATTTCTGTAGAACAGTGGGCAGTGTGTAAGCCGACGTAATCGCTCTGTTTATGCATCCAGTGCGAGAAACTGGCGTCCTCATACCACCTTCACACTGGATGCAGGAGCAGAACATAGGGAGAGCGGTTGCAGTATGCTCCCATTATGCTTTATTACTGCTTGTATAGCCAAATAAGGAGATTCCAAATATGACCCTATAATGAGGTTTAGCTTTTCTGAGCTGGCGGACAAGCCACAAAGCTAATAATGTGCAACCCTCATTCGATGTCCCCTTAAATAAATATATAGTCAACATCAGGCACCAATGCTTATTTTTCTAGTCAAGTCAATTTTATTTCTGGGCTTTGAACCGGTTCAAGGAACTAAAAATGGAAAACAAACAAAATTGTATCCGGAACATAAAGAAAAACGAAATCAAGTTGAATCGTTCTGAACAGAAATGCTTATTTGTAATTGTATTTAACTGTTAATAAAGTTATTTAATTGTTCTGTTTAATATCAACCAAGATAACTCTGATTGCGAAAAGACCAGGTATAATTGGAGTCTGCAAGAGCGGTGTGCAAGATGACTCATCGGTGGATCACATGGCAAAAGACCTCGGAATGGAAATGACAAAGCAGAAGTTGGAACAACAGGACAGAAACAATAGATATGCATTTTCGGCCGGACAAAGGTAACATCATTGAAAGGTCTTAAAATCCACCAGTGCAGGAAGAAGTGCCCGAGAGAGCTTAGTTAGGGGCCTTGCATTGACCAATACTTCACAAGAGGTAGGGCAAATCAGTCGGGTGAAGCCCAGTGGCAGGACAAGCACCAGAGCCCACAGATGAAGCCCAACCAGGCATAAACTTACCAGCAGTCAGCAACCCAGAGACTACCCAGCTGCAGTAGAAAGGAAAATGAATGGAAGAAGACCTCAGATCCTTTGGTCTCAATCGTGCAACAAAGAATGGTCAACGATTGACTTGGATCTCCTCCAGCTATTAGCAGGCAAAAAAGGATATGTTGAAAGAAAACTGGAGAAGATGGGGGGGGGGGGCATCTACACCTAAGGGGTGGAGAGATTTGGAGTGAAAAGCAAGAACCCAAGGTAACAGAAGGAGACTACGGGCTGACCTAAGTCTAGGAGACAAAAATAAATCGACAGACTTGTCAGAGAAAGGATGAGCCTGAGGAAACAGTGAAGGAAACCCACAGAAGAGGAAAGGAAGGGCCTAGAGGCAATACAAGGTGATATTAAACGTCACATGGCCTTGTTGCAAAGACCAGAGAGCTAGAGAAAGCAACATAAGAAGCAGGAGCGAACCAGGACCGCTTTCTACAAAGATTCTTACAAGTTCGTCATAAGAATCTTTATCAATGATAAATCAGGGACCCTTCAAGTATCTATAACAGATATTGAGGACCCAACGGTAGACCCAACGGTATACCATACAGACTCTACAAGAAATCCCCAGGGGTGTTGAGGTACCTTTGGAGATTAATGGCTGTGGCATGGAAAAAGCATGGGATATCAAAGGTCTGGAGAAGGGCACGAGGCACACTGATCCTCAAGGAGAAAAACTCTTCCACTATTGACCAGTTTCACGAAATAAGCCTCTTTGAATGTGGAAGGTAAGATTGTCTTCAGCGTTGTGGCCAATAGACTCTCAGAAACAACTTCATTGACACTTCAGTGCAGAAGGCATGCATAGGGTTTTTCTTCTGGATGTTTGGAACCAGGCACCAGTTGCAAATGGCTAAAAAGCAGAAAGACAGCTTGAATTGCAGAATTGGTGCCCTGGAATTGCAGGTTGCACAATTTCACCACTGACTTTCACAATGGCAATGGAAATAACAATCCGGGCATCATGTAGGGTGGAAAGCTTTTAAAAATGGGTTGCGCCTTCTTCCAGTCAGGGCATACATGGATGACATGACAACCATCACAACAACATAGTTGGGGACAAACGGAGTTCAAACAAAGCAAATCCTGCAGCATTTCTATTCTCAAGGGCAGGCTTACTAATGACTGGTTCTGTATAAAGGGTGAGCCCATAATAACAGTCACGGAAAAGCCCATGGCACGTATGGTTGCATTGCAATGGTATGCCACATTCGACCGGGGGCACTGAGTGCACATTAACGGTTTGGGTTGTCATGGCCTAACAGTTAGAGAGTCAGAGTTGTGGCCAGAAGGTTGCCGGTCTGATTGTCAGGGCCGGCGGGTAACGACTGTGGTCCCTTTGAGCTGCAGTAATAGTTGCTCACTGCTTCTGCCAGATGACCTTGTAACAATGCGAGACAAACCCAGGTCTGATCAACCTGCGGTGGGCCTCGCATGGCTGAGGGTGTCTTCTGAGCCGAAACACCCAATGATGCTGAGGTACACAACTGACGATGTGTCGCATTGATGGGAACCATACAAACCATACACCTCACCAAAAGGCATCTTTCACTCAGGATAATGTAATGAAATTGGGACACACAACTCATGAGACGTCTCTCTGATAATGGCAAGGAAAGGTATGTATTTCTGTAATAATTTATCCCCCAAACACAGAGGATGTCTACCCGACAAACCAGTGGAACCTCAGACCTCCTTTCCTCTATTCATATTCTTGACTGCTTCCCCCCTGCATAAGGCATGGGAAAGCTCCTATTGGGCAATTCAACTGTGCTGAAATAGTGGGATTACAACAACTAGTCCTATTGAGCGAATCCAAAGGGCAACCTCTTAACAGTGCATTACAATAATCTAGTCTTGACGTCATGAATGCATGAATTAACTTTTCTGTATTTGATAGTTACAGCATGACATAATTCACATGTATTCTTATAATGAAAAAACGCGGTTTTGCATGTGTTGGCAACGTAGTTCAAAATTTTTAAAATTTTTTTTTAAATGTTAAGTTATCGTTAGACCGAGGAGGGGTAGTATGTGCTGTCTTTTAAATCTAAGATAAGCTTTTGATACAATTCATCATGGAATTATTTTATCCAAGTTAAAGAAATTGAACTTCTCTATTAGAACAAATAAATGGGTTGAATCATATCTAATACATCAGATTCAGTTGGTAAGAGTGAAGATTTGTCAATCAGGTGCTCTTCCTTTTTCAGCAGGTTTCCCACAGGGTTCAATCCTGGGCCCCATTTTATTATTTTTGTGTGTAAATGATTTGCCAAATGTTGTTCTAATTTCAATATTCAAATGTACGCAGATGATACAGTAAATGATAGTGCTACAGCCCAAGCTGCTGATCAGCTAACAAATTAGGTGCAAAAGATCACAGTATGGCTAAATCCTAACTGCCTTCAATTGAATGTTTCTAAAACTATATGTATGTTTTTAGTAAATCTAAAAGTCGCTGTGTGGAGCCAGATATATTCATAGAGGGGGAAACACCAAGTCGTTTCAGATTTTAATATCTGGGTGTACATCATGATAATAACAATACCATATAATAAAAAAATGGTTAAGAGAGAATCAGTGTTATCAACCTTATTATAATTAACTTACAAAGCCTTAAACCGTTAAGCCGCTACCTACTTAACCGAGCTTTTATCACGTTACAACCCAACACGCTCTCTAAGATCTCAAAACTTAGGACTTTTGACAACACCTAGAATAACTAAATCCACCAAAGGGGGTCGAGCTTTCTCATACGTAGCACCTAAACTCTGGAATAGCCTTTCTGATACTATTCGAGGGTCAGACACACTCTCCCAATTTAAATCTAGATTAAAGACACTAGTTTTCAGCCAAGCTTTCACTTAATGCATAGTTAATGAACAGCAGCTAAGCTAATTATTTTCTTTATTCTCTTTCCGCCTCTGCCTCGGGATGCCCATCCCGAGGTAGGAAGAAGTTCCACCATGTCCAGACGGCCGACAGATGCCGATCCCCAATTTGAGATAACGCCAGCTACAGCTACAGCTGCAGACTGACTGACCATCCCAGCTCCATCTAAGGCAATTCCACCACCAGCCTAGAGTTTGGGTTCCTCGCCACAGCAGGGCAGTGTTGGCCTGCTCACCGGGAGACTGCATTTATTTATTTATTTAGAAATTATATATTATTTATTAGAATGATCTTACTCGTTGTATAAATACAATGCACTGTGCTGTGTTTTACCTTTTCTCTTTTTCCTGTTTGCCCTGTAAAGCTGCTTTGAAACAATATACATTGTGAAAAGCGCTATATAAATAAACTTGATTTGAATTGAACTTCATGTAAGTGTCAGAAGTGAAAACTCCCTTGTTACTGAGATTACATCGTTTTTTGTCACCAGGCCCAGCGAATGCCAGGTAATGCACGACATTGATAGGTTGAACACTGCCTCCACACAGAAAGAATATCAAAGACTACTTCTGCATGACAATTCTGAAGTAACACAAGTGGCAAATCTATCACTACGTGAATGGCCAAAAGGTCAAGGTCATTTTGACAGCTCGTATTAGACTCTACGTAATGTCATTTTTGCCATGCAAAATTTACATTCAAAGCTTCTATTGAGATTATAGGTTGAAGCTTTGAATGTCTGTTGTCATATATGATAATGTTATCACGCTAAAAAACATCAAAATCCTCAAATACATCCCCAAGTGCCAAGCGAACTCAGACGGGCATACATAATACAATTGTTTAAAATAAAATAAATATGCCTAATTCATATGTTGTAAAAGCTTATAAACTGCGTGTGCCTCGCTTTGTGAAGCAGAAGAGCAAAGTTTTTTCAACGCAGTGAAAATGTTGTTTCTGAAAGTCTAAACGGCAACCGATACTTTGTTAGATAAAAACATGTTGTGAATTTTAGATATTATAATATGTAACCTTTTTTCCTCTATATTTGGATCACACTTATCGCAACCGGCACTGAAATCAAAGTGTATGAATAAAATGATGCGTTTTGTTAGGATAGATAATAATAAACATAAGGACACGAAATTGAAATTCTTACGAATGTAAAAATGTATTATTTCATTATCAACCATAGAACTTATCGGGTAGACTACTAATTACAGATATTCGAAGTAGATGTTATGATGTAAAATAAAAATAAGTAATAAAATATTACAATATGCATTTCATTGCATTGTAAATACCTTCATAGACATGTATGGACATATGGCAAAATTAGCAAAAACAGTTATAACGAATATTCGCTAACCTGTGGGAAAACAAAGTGATTTAGAAAGCTGTATCTCATTTTTCCTGACATTTTCAGTGTAAGCTATGTTTTAACTTAGCAATGACAAAGAAAATTCCAGATAATAAATTACTAGGCAACAGTGGCGCAAATTTTCAATGGCGGGAAAGATTTCAATTTGACCGCCATGGCAGTTTGAGGTAGAAATACTCAAAACAGTTTGGTGTTAATTAATTTTAAGCATTTAATAAACAATGTAAGACCAAAATATACATATGTTTAAGAAAAGTCAGTGTACTGTAGTTATATGGGTTTTAGTACAACAAAGTTGTTACATTGCAAATTTTAAAAATGGTCAAAATGACTGCCTTGGTAGTTCTAGTGTAAAAGATAACTAAATATTGTGCCACCCCTGGATGTGAAAGAATACAGTCGCTGCATAACGCGAGACGTTCCAGCTCATGTTGGAAAACGTGGAGTGTTTGTTTGTTTCATTACTCCGATGATTCCTTCGTGAACAGGGTAAAACAGTTAAAAAGCAGTGCTGTGCCATTAATATTGGATCTGATAGGAATGGCGCATAAATCTTATGTGAGTAAAACTTTTTTGAACTATGCGTCACTATTGCTTTTTTAGAGATGGCTTGCGCGAGACCAAGATGGCGGCGCGTGAACATCGCGAGGCTCAGCGTCTCTCCAGTTTTAGCATTTATATAGTGTTTTTCCTGCTCATCTGTTCGTTCAGAACAGTTGTGCCTTCACAACGTACACCCGGCATGAGCTTTTGGATATCGGTTTTGTCATTCCCGGAAGTTATATCAGCAACATTTAACTCGTCCCTGAGATCGTCAAAACACCCGATGCTACGCAGCCCACACGGCCAGACGGAAGTGCTCGCGGGCGGCGTCGAGATCGTAAGCAAAGGCGGGGGAAGCGCGGCGGGCTACGAGCTAAGCTAACGCTAACACCACACCGGCTCTCTTTACCCAGCATTTTCCTTGCTAATGTACGATCATTATTGAACAAAATGGATGAGATTCGACTCCGCATCATCAACAACAAAATACTTTTGAACTGCAATGTCATAATCTTCACGGAAACATGGCTACACAGCGGCATACCGGACAACGCTATTGAGTTAGCGGGCTACAACACACACCGCGCGGATAGAACGGCAGAGGAATCCGGTAAGACAAGAGGAGGTGGACTGTGCATTTATGTCAATAAAGCTTGGTGCACGAACTCTGTTATTGTCGGGAGACACTGCTCGGCTAACCTTGAGTTTCTCATGGTTAAATGTAGACCGTTTTATCTGCCACGGGAATTCACTTCCACCATTATAACGGCAGCTTACATTCCACCGGACGCTGATGCCAAGCTCGCTATGAAAGAACTTCATGCAGCCATCAGTAAACAACAGACTGCTCACCCGGAGGCTGCATTTATTGTTGCGGGAAATTTTAACCACTCTTACATATAGACAGTGCTCCCTAAATTTCACCAGCATGTTTCCTGCCACACAAGAGGAAACAAAACTTTGGATCATATCTATACAAACATGGCTGAAGCTTACGCCGCGACCCCCCTCCCCCACCTGGGTCAATCTGATCACCTTTCTTTGTTCCTCACCCCCAAGTACTCACCTCTCATTAATCGTGTGAAGCCATCTGTGAAGACCATCAAGGTGTGGCCTGCGGGGGCAGACTTCACACTCCAGGAAAGGTTTCTACACACAGACTGGAGTATGTTTGCTTCTCAGGCCACCAGTGGCTCTCACACGGATATATACAGCTACACCTCTTCTGTATTGGACTACATCAATGCCACCATTGATAGTGTCACAACTCAGAAGCAGATCACCATATACACCAATCAGAAACCATGGATGAACAAAGAAGTGAGCCTCCTGTTGAAAGCACGCAACACTGCCTTCAGATCAGGTGATGCACATGCCTACAGTACTTCCAGGGCAAATCTGAAGAGGGGCATCAGAAAGGCCAAGCACTGCTACAAGTTGAAGCTAGAGGAGCATTTTTCCAATTCTGACCCTCGACGCATGTGGCAGGGCATCCAGCCCATAAGTGACTACAAACCCAACCACTCCATCCCCATAACCACAGATGCCGCCTTCCTGAGTGAGCTTAATGACTATTATGCACGCTTTGAGAGAGACAATAAGGAACCCGCCACCAGGCTCACACCTTCTACTGACCACCCAATCATCACACTAAATTCCACAGATGTTTTCACTGCACTAAGCCGGATAAACGTGCGCAAAGCTGCTGGCCTAGATGGCATCCCTGGTCGCGTACTCAGGGCATGTGCGGAACAGCTTGCTGGGGTCTTCACGGACATCTTCAACCTGTCCCTCGCCCAAGCAGTGGTTCCAGCATGTTTTAAATCCACCTCCATTGTGCCCATTCCAAAAAATTCCAGCCCAACATGCCTGAATGACTACCGCCCTGTAGCACTCACACCCATTGTTATGAAGTGCTTCGAGCGGCTGGTCCTGTCACACCTAAAAGACTCTCTACCATCCACACTGGACCCATACCAATTTGCCTACCGTAGCAATAGGAGCACAGATGATGCAGTGTCCATGGCGCTGCACTCCGTGCTCACACATCTGGATAATAAGTACACTTATGCACGCATGCTGTTTGTAGACTTCAGCTCTGCATTCAATACCGTCATCCCTTCCAAGCTAATCATTAAACTTGGAAACCTAGGCATTAACAACTCAACCTGCAACTGGATTATGGATTTCTTGACGAACCGGCCTCAGCTTGTTAGGTTAGGCAACATCTGCTCCACCAAAATCACCCTCAACACTGGTGTACCACAGGGCTGCGTACTGAGCCCCTTTCTCTACTGCCTTTTCACACTCGACTGCAGGCCTGTGAATGGATCTAACTCCTTAATCAAGTTCGCAGACGATACAACAGTGATTGGTCTCATCAGCAACAACGATGAGACTGCTTACAGGGAGGAGGTACGGCACCTGGCCACATGGTGCTCAAACAACAACCTGCTCCTTAACACCTCCAAGACAAAGGAGATCATCGTGGACTTCAGGAAGGCAAAAGGAGGCACACACGACCCCATCCACATTGATGGGATGGCTGTTGAACGTGTTTCCAGTTTTAAGTTCCTGGGGACCCATATTTCGGAGGACCTGTCCTGGACCACCAACACCTCATGCCTGGTCAAGAAGGCTCACCAGCGTCTCTTCTTTCTGAGGACACTGAAGAAGAACCAACTGTCTTCAACTATCCTGGTGAACTTCTATCGTTGCACGATAGAGAGCATCCTAACCAACTGTGTCACAGTCTGGTACGGGAACTGTTCTGTTGCTGAGCGCAAGGCACTGCAGCGGGTGGTGAAAACAGCCCAGCGCATCACAGGGACTACACTCTCTTCCATTTAGGACATCCAAAAGAAACGCTGTCTGCGTCGAGCTCGCAGCATTCTCAAGGACTCCTCTCACCCCGCTCATAGACTGTTTACTCTCCTGCCTTCCGGTAGGCGCTTCAGGTCCCTCCGGACAAGAACATGCAGACTAGGAAACAGCTTTTTTCCCAGAGCTGTTTCATTATTGAACTCTGCCCCCCACTGATTTCACTACCCTCATAACTTTAACTTTAATGCTGCTATTACATTGTTTACATTGCACTGCAGGGCTGCCATGCATGACTGAACTGTACACACCAGTACTTCATGTATCTGCTCTACCGGACTGTTTACACACACACAGCATCATTTGCACTCTATACTGCTCACTTGCACACAAGGAATATTATACTGAATGCTCATTTGCACTAATGGACTACTCTCATAACTGCATTACCTCATTTACTGCACTGTAACTTCAATAACTGCACTAACTCATCTACTGCACTGTAACTCTATTAACTGCATCTACTCATCTATTGCAACATAACTTCAATTACTGTATTAGTAACTCAGTAACTCTATTAACTGCATCTACTCATCTACTGCACCATAACTTCAATAACTGTTTTAGTAACTCAGTAACTCTATTAACTGCATCTACTCATCTACTGCACTGTAACTTCAATAACTGTATTAGTAACTTAGTAACTCTATTAACTGCATCTACTCATCTACTGCACTGTAACTTCAATAACTGCACTAACTCATCTACTGCACTGTAACTCTATTAACGGCATCTACTTATCTATTGCACCATAACTTCAATAACTGCATTAACTCATGTACTGCACCGTACCTTTAATAACCGCATTAACTCATCTACTGCACTGTAACCTTAATAACTTTATTAACTCATCTACTGCACTGTAACTTGAATAGCTAATGTCTGTAATTAATGCACACTTAAGTCACTTGCACTATTGTATAGTCTAAATTGTTATCTGTTCATAACCACCTGCACATTAATGTTCACAGTATATATCCTTCTGTATATATTGTCCATAGTACATACAGACTGTCATATTTTCATAGTACATGCCCATTGTAAAGTATTTCCCTAATATTGTATTCTGTATTTATTCACACTGTATATCCTGCACTTGCTAATTGCACTTCTGGTTAGACCTAAACTACATTTCGTTACACTGTACTTGTATATGTGTAATGACAATAAAGTTGAATCTAATCTAATCTAATCTAATGTGCCCTGAACATTATTCGCACAAGATTAGAATTACCTGGGGACCTCTAGACATGTGTATTAATTGCAGAGGTTTGTCTGTGATCTGAAGCCCATTCGAATCGGGATCTCTGTGATTTGGCGGGCTCATATATCATTTTTCAAGGTTTTATCCACCCTTTGCAAATAAGGGAGGCTGTTTTGAAGTGTAATGGTATGATTTCGGGTGCTGGGTGATATCCATAAGTTACCGGGATCCCGTGTGTTGATTTATTGTGGAAACTCTCATAACAATTAAGACCCGCGATCGCGGTGATCTTTTGTCCGGTTCGGGATCCCTGGTCTCAAATGCTAACAGGTAGGGTCATATATCAGTTAACGCAATTCAACTATAGTCTATACAAACTTTACGAAAAGCCTTGCCATCACATCCAGTCAGTAAATTTGAGTAAAATAGTCCCGCGTTGCATAAAGTACTGATGTGGGGAGGTCATTAATAAATCACAGGAGGTATCCAGATAAAACTAATGCCTTGGGAAAACTGTGACTGGTGCTAATGTGTAACCTAATGATACATCTCTAACCAAATTCACAGAAGGCTCCAACTATGTAAACTGCTTTCCAATCAAAGCAGTGGCGTTTACTTATAAAGTCTTCAATGCGGCACAACCATTAAAACCGAGCGTTTGTAGAGCTTGCCTCAAAACCAGGGTAGAATACAGCTTATTACATATGGATTTTTATATTTTTTTAATTAAAAATCATGCGACCATCATAACCATCATTCAGTAGACCTTATACTACAGTATGAAAGAATAAGCAAGCCCAGTATATCACACCTTCAATATCTCACCTGCAGGGTGACAAATAAACATGGCCATTTGTGGCTGCTAGGAAAACATGCCATTTTTGTGTGTGTCTCTTTAAATGAATATGAGCTTCTGCTCCCCTCCCCGTGTTAAAAATATGAGGTAGACCCCTTACACATGTGCTTTGGATGAAATCAAGACAAGGAATATGGTGAATGCGCAATTATGTCTGTTATGCCCTATCCAACCAAAACCATACACCAACTGCAATAAATATCACCTTAATGCCTTGTTCATAAATATGAACGATCGTTAATAACACTGGCCCCGAGGTTGCAGTAGGGCCAAACAGTGGCTCGTCGGAAAGGTCTCCTCCCGCCCGTTCCATTAAACATCCAACACTACTTCACATTTGTTGTTTCTTAGACATTTTTATTACTGGCTAGTGGCTACAACATCTACTCTTAGCTGAAAATGGCTGAGAGCATGTCTCTGGGGAAAGGTAGAGCTACCCGCTCATAAGGCGGTCTGTGAGCAATCATAGGTGGGCGTAAACAATGTGACATCAGATTGATAGGGGATCCCCAACAGCCTGTTTTGTGTCATTGTTGTGGTTTAAATGAGATAACAAAAATAAGAATAGATGGATTTGTATAATTACAGGGTGTTTCTCAACACACGCTGGCGACTCAATTTCTGGTAGAAAAACATTTAAAGTGCATTTTCTGGGATTGCGGCCCTTTAATATTACATTCTATATATTAAAACACTATAATGACCTCACGTTTAATTGACAAACATTTTAATGTTTTCATATCTTCTTGATCAATACAGCACTATATAAATTAATTAAGGTAACAAATCCCTGTTTACATCTCAATCTATTTTAAAATATGCAACTTCTCAATAGAAATCTCTTTTGAATTTTCGCTGAAGTGTTTTAAGGGTGATTTCTTCCTGCAGTAGGATGTGGGGGTTGATGGAGGTTGAATGAGCAGTAACAAAGAGCTTAATATTAAAAGGCATTTAAAGTGCAGGGTTAAGATAATTGGAAAGTATACCCTGGCAACATTGATTTCTTAAATCTAAACCTGATATCAAGGCGGAGAAAGCGACGGCAAAAGGCTCATTCTGGTTGAGAACATTCTGTAGCATGTTAGAATATTGCAAGAAAATGTTCTCTGTGCTGTCCGATGTCTGTATGCAGGAAGGCCAACTATGGTAACAAAATGGTATAGTTTCAAAATGTATGCAGAACATTTTGCAAGAGGTGCGTCATCTGCAAGACATATAATGTGCCAAAAGCGGTCTCTTCAAAGAAACTAGTACCTAAAAAATGAATTGGCAAAATGCTATGAAGAAACTAGGCTAACATGGTTTAATATTCATGTGTGTCACATAGAGGTCACTTCCGGTTCTTGTCTGCATCGCTGCCGATGGTTTGTTTGTATCCTTGCACTTGCACTTGGTATTAATATTAGTGTATTTAATTATCGTTACTTATCACCGACGATGCTAACTTATTCTGATATCTCAATAACCCCCTCGTTATTTATTTGAAGATTCTAAACCAAAATTTATAGTTAAATCTACATGGTTAGCTTGCTTGCTTTCTGTTTACACTGTGGAATATCATCTTGCCTTCTAGTTTGTCTTTTGTGCTAACGGTTTCTCTTTCAAGCGTATATACTACGTTTCATCAAGCAACTTTGGTAAGTCGAAATTACTCATCAAACCCAGTGATTTATGGCTTCTCTTCCTATGATTGTTACTTGCACCCCATGTCATATGTTAAGCTTAGCATTCTCAACTTCTCTAACAGGTTTGCCCTGCTCAGTGACGCACCGACTGAGAAACCTGCTGAGAGTGCCCTAGTTATCAGTGATTCTATTGTTCAGAATGTTGACATAGAGGCACCAGCCACCATGGTCCAATGATTACCGGGAGCCAGAGTGCCTGACATGGAGTCAAATTTAAATGTGCGGGCTTAGGGTAATCATAAATTCAGTAAGATTGTTTTTCATTTAGGCACAAATGATATTATTAAAGAGGTGTATTAGCTCGAAAGCACGATCTCAGAGACTGTTATTTTCTATGGCCAAGGCCAGTATGGTGTACCCACAGGGTTTAGTCTAAGGGCCTCTGCTCTTTGCATTATACATGTAGGAGAAATAATAAAGTGACATCTGGGAGATATAATAAAGCAAAACAGAATGAGCTTTCACTGTTAGGCTGATGATACTCAATTTTATATTTCCTCAAAGCCTCATGAAACACAGCAGCTCAATCGTATAATGGAATGCATAGTCGATATAAAAAACAGGATAAGTAACAACTTTTTATTACTGTACTCGGACAAAACAGAAGTGTTACTTATTGGACCGAAAACCGCTGTACTTAACAACCAAGCATACTGTTTATCTATTGACGGATGCTCCATAAAACCCTCCTCGTCAGCTAAGAATTTTGGCGTTCAATTCGATAGTAATCTGTCATTTGACAGCCATGTTGCCAATACCTGTAAAATTGCATTTTGACATTTTAAGAATATATCTAAAATACGTCACATGCTGTCACTGTGAGATGCAGAGAAATTAATTCATGCATTCAAGACATCAAGACTAGATTACTGTAATGCACTGTAAGGTGGTTGCCCTGCATGCTTATTAAAAAATCTCCAACTTGTCAAAAACACGGCAGCTCAATTCTTGCACGTACAAAAAAAGTATGAGCATATTAGACCGGTTCTGTCAACCTTGCACTGGTTACCTATGCCCTAATTGGTTTAGCTCCGCAGTATTTGAGGGAACTTCTATTGTATTACAGTCCTTCACGTGCATTATGCTCTCAGGCATCCTATCAGTTGGTAATAACTAAAGTTTCAAAATCAAGTGCAGGTGGTAGATCATTTTCCTATCTGCCGCCTAAACTGTGAAATAGTCTTCCATGCACTCTCCGGGAGGCAGACGCACTCTGTCAGTTTAAATCTAGACTAAAGACGCATATTTTTAATATTGGATACACTACACTTCCATAATATAAATCCTCTGAGGGATTAGGCTGCATTAGTTAGATCAACCGGAACCAGGAACACTTCCAACAACAACTGATGTACTTGTTGCTTCAAAGAGTGCAGAACAGTACTCTACTCTCAGCCAGTCTCGTCTCATTATTCCAATATAACCGCATCGAGCAGGATGCAGTTTATGCCCATTCCTGATGGCAGAGCAGAAAATGGGAAGCGGCGACTTGACACGACTTCACTACAAAATTTCAATTGCTATTAGATTATTAATGATAATCATAAATCTATAATTTACCTTATTAGCAAGTTTGTTTATTTTTATTTAGCCTTGTTGTGCAAACACTGTCAATCTAATACAGAGACAGCAGCTTTTGCCAGAGGGGAACTGAAGTCCCCTAGTTGGGCCTTGGTTCTCCCGTGAACAATACAGTCAAAAGTACACTGGCAGTGGTCCAAGACTACTTTAAACTAATAAACACATACAGCCATGCTATGTATAGTTATGAAACTCTGACAGACCTCAGCCAAAATGGTTGCCCATTATGAAATGTAACCAAAACGAGGCTAATAATCATATTAACACTCAAGTGATATTAGAGGCAGCGGCCAATTTGAGGTGTATTTGCTGCCATCAAGCTGTTCTTGGCGGTGCTAACAGCCCGGTGATCACAGAGAAATCACACATTAGATTCGCATAGATGCCAATTTTAAAATAGGCACTAGTATCCTTATAAATCATCAGCAGATTATTGTTTCATATTTAAAACAAGAAGAACACAACACTGTAGAAGTGGCTTTAGCTATAGGCCAATAGCGTTTAAGATGATGTTGAACAGGCAGCCTTCGTATCCAATTGAAAAGACCGTTCGGCACTCCCCTACCTTTCGGTATTCCCCCACCTTTCGGTTCACCCAGATCTCCGACCTGCAGTTATACCCCTGTCTCTGGTTGGAGGCTTCTGTGTATTTTGTTCGAGACATAATGTTAGGTTACACATTAGCACCATTCAAAGTTTCCGCATGGCATTAGTATAATCTGGAGACCTCTTGTGATTTATAAATTAACTCCCCACTTCAGTATTTCATTCGCACAGGATGATTTTACTCAAATTTACTGACTTATTTCCCGGATGTGATGGCAGGGCTTTGTGTACAGTTTGCATAGCCTATAGTAGTGAATGGTGTTTAATGATATATGACTGTACCTGTCAGCATTTGAAACCAGTGATCCCGAACCGGAAAAAAAGATCACCGCGATCGCGGGTCTCAAATGTTACGAGAATCTCCATGATAAATAAACAAATGGGAGCCAACTGATCCGCTTGTTGCATCAAAGAGTGCAGAACAGTACTGTACTCTCAGCCAGTCTTGTCTCATTGTTCCAACGTTACCACAGCGAGCTGGATCCAGTTCATGCCCAGACATGATGGTAGAGCCGAGAATGGGAAGCGGAGAGCTGACAAGAGCTGAGATGATAAAGTTGGATAAAGAAGGACACGGCTACTTGACACGTCATGATATTCTTAAATCTATAATTTACCTTAATGCTTATTTTATTTATTTTTATTTAACCTTGTTGTGCAATCACTGTCGAGTTTGTGCAGAGGCTGCAGCTTTTGCCAGAGGGGAACTGGAATCCCCTGGTTGGACCTGGGTTCTCCTGAGGTTTTTTTCTCCATTTGAGTTTTGGGTTCCTCGCCACTGTTTGCATACTGTTTTGCACTGTTTGCCTGGCCGGGGGGGGCTGCTATAGAATTTTTAAGTTTTACTTAAAATTAATATTGGATATATATATATATATATATACTATATATTTGACCTATGTTTCTCTCTCCTTTGTCTTGAATGTGTGCTTCTCAGTGATAATAACTGTATGTGAGTGTGTCGGTGCGTGTGTCTGTTAGTGCTTGTGCATATTCTGTGTGTGGAGTGTTTTGTGTGGGGGGTGTTTGAGTCGGTTTGTGTATGTCTGTTTTCGGTGTTTTCACCTTTTTTGTTTTCACTTTTATAACTTTAAATGTTTTGCTTATAGTCAATATGTTTCGTGCACGGCTGCAATATGAATTAAGTTGACTTGACTTGACATGACATAAAAGCATTACACATTATACCCATGTACATGAGAAGGAGGAAACAATCTAAATTGAATTAAACGAAAACCAGATGCATTCAACTGACTTTTGTGAACATAGCATGTTAGAATATTGCAAGAAAATGTCCTCTGTGCTGTCTGATGTCTGTGTGCAGGTAAAGACAACCCTAAACCACAGACAAACATTTACATTTACATTTAGTCATTTAGCAGACGCTTTTATCCAAAGCGACTTACAAGTGGGGTAGGTAATGGAAGCAATTAGGACAGCATAAGTACAACAAGAGCATAAGTGCAATCAAAAAGAAGAGGTTTTATATAGCCTAACACAGTATACAGAAACATTCATTCATACATTATTATTATTATTTTTTTTTTTAGAGTAGAGAAGAAAAGAGTAGAGAGGAAAAGAGTAGAGAAGAAAAGAGTAGAGAAGAAAAGAGTAGAGAAGAAACTTGAGTCAGAACAGAACAGTAAGATGTTGGCGGAAGAGATGGGTTTTCAGGCGTTTCTTAAAGATGGCTACAGAATCTGCAGATCTTGTAGCAGCAGGCAGATCATTCCACATAGGTGGAACAGATCCGGAGAAGGTGCGCGAGAGAGATTTTCTACCTTTATGGGATAGCACCACAAGACGCCGTTCGTTTGCAGAGCGTAGGGATCTGGCGGGTACATATGTCTGCAGTAGTGAGTGAAGATAAGGTGGTGCCAAACCAGTGGTGGTCTTGTAGGCCAGGAGCAGAGTCTTGAATTTGATGCGAGCGACTATAGGGAGCCAATGTAGCTTAATGAGTAGAGGAGTAACGTGTGCTCTCTTCGGTTCATTAAAGATGACTCTTGCCGCAGCATTCTGGATCATCTGTAGAGGTTTGGTTGTGCAAGCTGGAAGTCCTCCCAGTAGTGCATTGCAGTAGTCCAGTTTGGACAGGACTAGAGCCTGTACTAGGACTTGCGTAGCATGCTCTGACAGGAAGGGTCTAATTTTCCTGATATTGTAGAGGATGAATCTCCAGGACCGGGTGGTGCTGGCAACTTGATCTGTGAAGTTGAGCTGGTCATCGATCACCACTCCCAGGTTTCTTGCCTTTCTGGAAGGTGTGATGGTTGATGAGCCCAGTTGAATGGAAAGGTTGTGATAAGTCTTTATATCAGCCGGGATTACAAGCAGTTCGGTTTTTGAAAGGTTCAACTGCAGGTGATGGCCGTTCATCCAGAGTGAGATGTCGGCTAGGCAAGCTGAGATGCGTGCTGAGACAGTCGGATCGTCAGGGCGAAAAGACAGGTAGAGTTGTGTATCATCCGCATAGCAGTGATAGGAAAAGCCATGTTTCCTAATGACAGAGCCAAGGGATGTCATGTATACAGAGAATAGCAACGGACCAAGCACTGAGCCCTGAGGCACACCTGTGTCGAGATGTTGGGACTCAGACACCTCACCCTTCCAAGATACTCTAAATGACCTACCTGAGAGGTAAGACCTGAGCCATTGTAGCACCATTCCGGAGACCCCCATAGCCTTGAGAGTGGACAGGAGGATGTGATGGTTAACAGTGTCAAAGGCGGCAGATAGATCCAGTAGGATGAGAACAGATGAGTTAGAGGAAGCTCTTTCCAGTCTCAGGGCTTCGATAACAGAGAGCAGCGCAGTCTCAGTGGAATGACCGCTCTTGAACCCAGACTGGTTGCTGTCCAGGAGGTTGTTCTGGATGAGGAAGGATGAGAGCTGGTTACAGACAACACGTTCTAGAGTTTTAGCAGCGAAGGGGAGTAGGGATACCGGTCTGTAGTTTTCTAACAGTGCAGGATTAAGAGTAGGCTTCTTTAGTAGTGGGGTAATACGGGCCTCTTTGAAGAGAGTAGGAAATGTGCCAGTGGTGAGGGACGAGTTGATAATGTGAGTCAGAGAGGGTACAACTGATGGAGAGATGGCCTGGAGGAGATGGGTGGGGATGGGATCTAGGGGGCAGGTAGTCGGGTGGTTAGAAGAAATTGCCTTGGAAACTTCCTCTTCAGATAGAAGAGAGAACGAGGGGAACGAGCATGTGTCTGGGGATTGACTGTGGTCAAGAGGTGGTGGCGCAGAGAATTGATTGCTGATGGTGTTCGTTTTCTTTACAAAGAACGATGCAAAATCGTCAGCTGTTAAGTCTGAAGGAGGTGAGGGGGTAGGCGGGCAGAGGAGGGCAGAAAAGGTTTTAAAGAGAGTACGAGGGTCAGGAGAGTTGTTGATTTTAGTGTGGTAGTATTGGGTTTTCGCAGAGGAGACATCCGCAGAAAAGGAAGAGAGAATAGACTGGTAGAGAGAGAGGTCAGTGGGTTCTTTTGATTTGCGCCACTTTCTCTCAGCGGACCTGAGAGAGGCGCGATGCTCACGGAGAACATCAGATAACCAGGGGGCAGAAGGAGATGCACGAGATGGCCTAGCAAAATATTTTGTGGTGGTTAAAGACCTAAGGAGAAAGCAGTGTAAATCAAGATGGTGGCAGGGGCCCTTCCAGGTGCTTTTGGTCACCCACAAATCAGTGAAGATAGCAGAGAGAGCAATATGTATACAAGCCAGTCCCTGTAAGGGAGTCCCAGAGCTGGATGTGCCAGGGGAATCGGAGTGAGATAAATGCAGAGAGACGTCCGCCTGTCATTGACAAACCTATTCTTCTTGACAGCAGAACATGTGTCATACCAAATACCGACATAGCACAAAGAAGAGAGTATTTGACCTATATTCCAAAATCAAAACACAGACCAAACTGGGCAGATACAGATTATCCACTGACCTGTCCACCTGTCATGCACAACTTTACATGCCCATTAATCTGGGTGTGTGGAGAACTTTTCACCATTTGGAGAACAAAACATGGACGGCTGTTGCTATCCAGCATTACTGACTGTAGAAAAGGTTATGTGGAAAAGAACCGCGTAAACATATTGCGTGACAATGACGATCAACTTTGGAACCAGATGATATGCCAATGTTGTACAAAATTTTGGGATACGTGGACGAGCAGAGAGGCTGCAACAGGCTTGTCTCCCCTGATCAGGGGAGTTAAACATGCCAAGATTATTCTTCTTACCCAATTGGCATTTTTGTTGCTTGTATAAAGCACAAATTCACTGAAACTTGATATATTTTTACTAAAAACAAGACATATTTTCTTAGGTCATTTCGCTCATCATGAAAATTCATCTTGATTCAAGAATTTGTAGACATTTACTGGAAAACAAGAAAAAAAGACCAAGTAAGAAAGTCATTTTTTGCAGTGTAGTGGGGAAGAGTAAAATGTCAGACACGTTAATATGAAATGTAAAAAGTATGAACCAACCTGCTAAACTAAAATTAGACATGTTGCTGTGTCAAACAAAAAGCATGCTATTTCATGTTCTAATAAACGATCATGTGTGTGAAAATTGAGAGAAGAGCACCCAGGTGATAATACATTTAAGGGCACTGATTTTCTCATAAAACTGTCCAACTTTAAATGTATTAAATGACAAAAAGGGGGAAGTGTGGAGGACATTTTTATGCTTTTGCAAACTTGTGCTTTACAAACTAATGTAAGAATATGTAAGCAAGCCCAGTAAATTTGTTTTGGTGTGCCTTTCCCTGCAAGCATGTGATGTGATATCGAGCCGATCAGATTTTACTCCGACTGTGACGTCCAAAGAGGATTTTATCATAATATAACCACCCCTTAATCTACACAGTGCCACCCACTTAGCTTCACCATTGTTGTTTTCACAAGCGACAGCAGTGTATGTGACGCCATGGCTAAAGTTCGTGTACAACATGCAATATAGTCGCTGCACACGAGTCCAAACCTAGGAAGAGACAGGTGTGGATTTATTTTACTTTTAGTGGAAATCCAACTGAAACCCTACAGTAGGTAGTCAACCAGAATACTCTCGACTGCCGCAAAGAGTGCCGCCTATGGGGAAGGGCTGCAGTTAAAAACACGTGTGAAACAGTCGCGATTTCTTTAAGACTGCAAGGGAAGCTCAGCTTCCCCTATAATTGTCAAAAAATGAATGGTCAAATATATGTACTATTATGTTAACATTTTATTGACTAAAAATGCGTTAAACACATTCATCTCGAACGAAAACAATTTCGTTCAGAATCAGCTACTTAGGTCGGCTGACTCGATTTCCTTCTTTTTCATTCCCGTAGAGTACAGTGCATTACTCTGTTGTTGAAGCCCAGCGTCCATTGACTTCAATGGGGCTGCTTTCAACAGTTTTTTTCAGTGCTTAGAAACAAGACGGTCATTGGATAATGCTGCGATTATGTCCCGCCCACGGACGCTCAGCGTCTCTGGGATGAATGGAGGAGTGGGCTGGCCCGGACTCCGAGCGTCTGCGTGATGATTGGAGGGTCTGTCGAAAGACTGCATCTCGTTTTGATTGACAGCAATTTTGTTCTATAAAAAGTCGCTGACGCTAAAGCTATTCAATCTCAGTCCCATTGCGGATTTTTCAAGTGTAGTTGAAAGACAAACTGCTGCAACCTATTTCTTGGTATTTGCTTGCCGAAATTGCTTGCCAATTTTCATCATACATTTCACACAATTATACACCACATTCCTTGTTTCAGTTTAATGTATACCCACATTTCCTCCGTCGTGTTTATATATATTTTTTAGATAGTTTGTTCATTCATTCATTGTGAAATGAGCTTCCACTCTTTAAAAGACCAGCAGCCGCCACTGGTGTGAAACTAGTTCACGAAATTTCCGCCAGGAAGCACAAAGGGAGAGTTTGCACCTTCAGTACTTGACCACATGTACTGTGAAACAGTAAAATTCAATGTGTTAAATGTCTTATTACATGACAGGAGGCAACACCAGACCTGCCAACCTTGGAATGTTTTTTTGAGTACCATCAGCCGAAGAGACAGACCACCGGTTTTTAACCTATAACATATTGGTTGTGAAAAAAGCAGCGTAGTCACATTTTTAAAAATAACTTTTATTATTGAACACATGTATTTTAATTTAAGAAACATTTGTGTATATTGAGTGAGTAAATAATATTCAGTGACTTTTACTATGGATGCTGTCTTGGTTATGGTACAGCATTACTCAGGAAACATCTTCCTAAAAAGCGGTCCAGCATGGTCTGCAGCAGCTAACAAAAAGTTGTGTTCTGCAATTAATGTAGTGAAATGAGTTTCTACCCGAATTGGCCTCAAATCTTGTGATTTTAGGAAAAATGCTTTAATTTTAGGGGTTGAATCTGTAGCAGCCGCAATTTTTGAATGTTTTTTCCCTCTTATTATCTCCGCAATTTACAAGTTTTTCTGACATTCATAATAAGCATTCTTTCGATTTTTTATTTTCTCCGCAGTAATGCAGTTGGGGGCGCTGTTATACATATCATAAAAAGTACAGCTTTTACAGCGCCAAAACAAGTATTTTTGATCTATTTGTCTAATAAAGATAGAATAATATAGCTCGTTTTTTGTTTGTTTAAAAGCAAAGGGAATGTTTTCTCATTTTGCAGAGCGCATTCAATCCGCTCCGCCGTCAGGCGGATTCCATTTTCTGAAAGAGAACGGCACGTCTTTTTTATGTGACCAAAACTTGATGCTCTCTCGCAAATATAAGTGCATGTTCTTGAGTGTGAGAATCCACCAGCGCAATCGGTGCCTATGGTACTTGGTAAAATCATGGTAACTTTTCGTGAGCGCTCATTTATAAATCAGAAATAATGATAGCGCATCTTCCGGGAAAGTGCACGTTAACAAATGAGCCCGCGAGATTATCGACCGCGAAGGATTTAGCTAATTCAATATTTCAACTTTCCACATCCACCCGATCCATTTACCTTAGAGTTCAGAAGACGTCTTGACTCTTCGTTTAATACAATGCGTCAGAACGTGTGGGTGGAAGGGGATCACGCAGGATTTTGTGGTTTTGCCGATTTGCTGACTGTTGTTACTGATTGATAGGCTATATGACATGTCAATCATCGGCGCTTTCGTTTTGGGGGAAGAACTCCGTCCTATGATTGGATATTTGATGATTGGTTCCATAACCACAGTTTAATACGTCCCTAGTCGAGGGTAAGCTTTTATTATAAATATATCTTTATTTAAGAAGAATTTCCTTTCCAGCACAACATAGACGCAATGAAGTTCGATATAACATTTTATGATAACATTAAACAGTCTTCATTTAACAAAATTGTAGAACAAAACAGTAAACATTTTGAAGGCGCAACTGCGTGTTTAAAGTCAATGTTGGCATAACCTGCTTTAATATAACATTTGTTGTATAGTTCAATTGTTTTTTATTTTAAGCTTATTAACAAAGATTACCATGCGCGATCCTTTTACAATAAAATATGCTACTTGTGCGTCAGAGAAAAACTGTGTACATATGCGTACCCTCCTCGTTAGCGTGTCTGTCTCCTAAGCTGGATAAGACCAATTGTCGGATTGAGGCTCGTCAAAGACTGGAGATAAACAGCTAAACCAGAAATGAATGTTTAAACACGACAACAGTGAATGTGACAAAATGTCTTATTATTATTTCTTATAGACAAAACTCTTATTATAACTATTAATGAACATGGAAAGGAGAAAGTAAACTGCACAAGATGAAAATGTAACATAAATTAGTGTAACACAAATGTAACATAAATAAATAAAAGGGAAGACTCCGGGTACCTTATAGATAACACCCAGTACCCGAAATAATACCAAAACAGTTAAAAACAGCCTCCATTATTCGCAAATGGTTGATAAAAACTTGAAAAATTATATATATTTTTATATATTTCAAATCACAGAAGTGCCGATTTGCCCAGGCTCAATATCACAGACAACTAAACCTGGTAATACTAATCTTGTGCGATAATGCTCGGGGCACATCAAGCGATCTCTAACAAAGCAATAGCGACACATAGTACATAAATGTTTTACTCAAATAAGATTGCTGCACCATTCATATCGGATCCAATATTCACGAAACAGCACTGCTTTTAAAATTTGAGTCATTTCACAAATCCAGTGTCGATCTCTTCCTTGTTCACGAAGGAATCCTCGGAGAAATGAAAAACAAAAGCTTCATGTTTTCCCCACATGAGCTGGAACGTCTTTAAAATTAAACTTTAACCCCGCATTACTAATGTCGGAATCCGAAGGAAGGTTATGCAGCGAATGTATTCTTCAATAACCAGGGGTGACACAATATTTATCTTTAACTGCATGTTTGTTTATTGCTTGGTCGTTCTATCTAGGGCAGGCCTAGAGAAGTAGTCTTTGAAATTTTTCTACTGAGGCGGTGTTCAACCTATCAATGATAGGTGCTCATCCCAGAACCTGGCGTTCACTGGGCCTGGTGTCAATAAAAGATGTAATCTCAGTAACAAGGGCGTTTTCATTTCTAACACTTACATGATGTTAGCGTGAATACTTTTCCCTCTTATATAACAAAAGCATGGGTTCAAATTTTCATTATATTTCATCACTCCGTTGAGGCGTTAAGGAAAAAACATTTTGAGATAACCAGGATTTAACCTCATCTAAACAGGATGACAGAGCAGTCATGGCCAATGGATCGTTTTTCCTAAAAGGTAAATAGATTTGGGTGTCATCAGCATAAAAGTGAAACGACACCCTATGTTTTCTAAAAATAGATCCCAGAGGTATCATATATAATGAAAATAAAGAGGGGCCAAGATAGAGCCTTGCTGAAGGCCACAAGGGAGAGAAGCAGTTGAAGATAAAAAGTCTCCCAGCCTAACCACATATTTCCTGTCAGATAAAAATGACTGGAATCACTTTAGAACAGTGCCAGAGAGACCCACCCAAGATTTCAGTCTATTAATTAATACAGAATGGTTAATGGTGTCGAAAGCAGCTGATAAATCTAAGAGAACGAGGACCACAAAGTCACACGTATCAATGTGTAAAAAAATGTTGTTTAACTCACTCAGAAGAGCAGATTCAGTACTGTGGGCAGCCTTGAAACCAGATTGAAAATGCTCAAACAGATTATTTACAGCAAGGAAAGATTGATGTTGGAAAAACACAATATTTCCAAAACCTTGGAAATAAATGTTAAAAAAGATTGGGGGATAATTTTTTCAAACTGACTTGTCGAGTGAATGCTTCCTGAGAAGAGGTATGACAGTAGCCACTTTCAGATAAGCAGGAACCACCCAGTTGAAAGACACTTATTAGAAAAGGTCGCTAAAGCCGGTCTAACCGAATCAACAAATTGCTTTAAAAACCTAGGGTGGATAACATCATATAAAGAAAAGGAAGGTTTCCATTTGGCAATAGTGTCCCTGAGTGACTGAAGGGAGACTGGTTCGAAAACGTTCCAAGATGCAGACAATTGTTGGGGGAGAGACAGCTCAATAGGGAGAGTATGAGTTACCAGTCCTAGTCTAACTACTTTATCCTTAAAAACCTTGAGAAGCTTTCACAAAGAGCAACAGAGGCAACAGACATGGTATTAACCAGGGTTTAACAACAGAATTGATAACAGAAAACAAGACTTAAGGTCTAGACTGATTATGTAATATTACATTTGGAAAAATAGGTAGCCTTAGCCGATTTAGCGGCTCTCTGATGAGCCAATAAACTGTCTCTGAACAACTGTAGTGAGTTGTGTAGATTGTCCTTCTTCCACTTAGGTTCAGCCTTTCTACAAACTCGCTTTAGCAGCCGCTTCTCAGCAGTATGAGGTTCAGCCTTTCTACAAACTCGCCTTAGCAGCCGATTCTCAGCAGTATGCCACAGTTCAGATTTAGGTTTGTGCTTAAGAGGCTTTAGAGGAACAGTCTCATTCAATACATCAAGCCAGGTGCTATTTAACAGACTCTGGTGTTCGACCGCATCCAGGTCTGTTAACGGAGAGTCCATGAGTAAATGAAAACAGGACTAAGTAAAACACTGACTTAAACTTTCACTGAACTGATGGGAATAAACCCTGGACATAGAAGACGCTTAAGTAGAGACATGAAGAAGAGTAGGAAGAGACATGGAAAGTAAAATAGGCTTGTGATCAGAGAATATACAATCAGTGTCAATCAATACTATAGTGTCAGAAATATCAACCCCATAAGAAAGAACAAGGTCCAGAGTATGACCATTGATATGAGTGAGATCTTTAACCCACATCAATTATATTAAGAAATTCCCTTGAAAAAGGGTTTGACAGAGCGAACATGAATGTTAAAATCGCCCACAGAAAAAAAATGGTCAAATTTAATGACAATGTTAACAATGAACCCTGTAAATTGTTGTAGAAAGTCCTTAACTGAATATGGAGGACGGTAAGATCCCCCCTAAGCTGACAGGACTATTCCAGATGAGATGTAGATGTTGGGTTTCAAAGCTGGTGTAAATATCCACAAGGACGGTACGACATTGCGCACAATGAGAGCTTTCCATCACAGTCACAAGCCCACTCCCTCGTCCATTTTGGCAATTTCAGTTCAGAAAAAGGGGTAAGATCGCCAACCTTAATTCATGATTCAGTGAAGAGCATAAAATCCAAATTGTGCAAAGAGAAAAAGTAATTCAGCAGGAAAGTCTAGTTCACCACTGAACGAGCGTTGATTAAAGCCATATTGGGTGGAGGGAGCTCCAGCTCTTCGGAGAAGATGGTTAATCCGAGAATGACCAACCCAGGGGACGGAGGGAAGAAACAGGGGAGGAATAGGTCGGAGCCAACGGTGAGCCTGATCCAGGAGACACCAGACCAGTCGCCGTAGTACGTCTCATAAAAAGGGCTTGGGATACAGTCCGCATGAAGAAAGGCTTTCAGCTTGATCATACCCCCCGAGACCTGCGTTTCCTCGAATGTCCGTTATAGCACTCCTATACAGTTTGTTAAGGACACACTCCACATCTGAATTGTAAAAGTTTGAATAATAGTTTTTTAATAAAACCTGTTCTGTTACACTCTGCGGAAGACACTCGGGCAAAGTTGATTGATCAGCCTGGTCAACTGTATTTTGTAGGTCATACTCAGGCTTGAACATTATAAGCTGTCGATATGCTGCGAAAGTTGATGTTTTGAATATGGTAAGGGAAATACATTTTTTGAAAATGTTGATCTAATATCTAAAATAGTTTGGCAATCATAGACCACAAGGGCACCACAGTGCGAGAACCAAACAAACAGCCAAACAAGCAGAAAGGGGAGCAACCGATAGCATGCTAACACAGGCGCCATCTTGTTGCAGACCACCAATCCCACGTTTACTCGCCGGGGGGCTGACACTAAAAGTGATACTAGAGGCTCATTCAGTAAAAAACATTCACCACATCTTTAGATCAAGTCTGGAAAAAACACCTTATATACTTTAAACTCGGCTTGCTATAGTAAAAAAAAAACTTTTTGATAAACTTTAAACACAGGTCTTTACATCAGACACAACCTTAAACTAAAAAAAAACTAAAAACACATGTGTTACATTGGAAAAATACATTAAAATTCTGCACTGATTTCTAGAAGTGTGTGAAAAAACTTCCAACGTTTTTGTTTACTAACTGTATAGAAGAGTTGAAATAGTTTTTAATAACGTGTTTGGTTTTGCAAGATGCATTTTTGGTGGTATTGTGTGTAGAGTTTTGAGAAATGGAGCCACAGTTTAAAAAATTGTGTGTAAGCAATTTGGAAAAAATATATATTATCTTAAATGTTACATTTTGCATTAATTATTTATCACCAACATAGGAATTCATATTTTGCATAATACTGTATGTTATCTTTGTTTCTCTTTATTTTATCTTCTCTTATCTGGTTTGTGTGTCAGTACCTGTGTGTTTTGAGGTTCTGTGCTTCATCAGTATGGGTTGTGTGTATGTGCTTTTGTGCTGTGTGATATGCATGTATGCGTTTATGTTTCTGCATGTGTATGCCTCTGTGTCCTGTGTGTGATTGTTTGTGTGTGCGATTGTTTGTGTTCGCTGAGGGTATGTTTGTCTGCCTGTGTGAGCATGTGTCTGTGTGCATGTGTGTCCTTATGCGTCATGTGTGCATTGTATATTTTATGTGTCGTGGTGAATATGTGTATTTATTCACTTTACTCTTGATACTTTTAAAATTTTATAAATATAATGTTTTGCTTATAGTTAACATGTTTCATGTACAGCTGCATTGTAACAATAAACATTGTAAAAAACACAATATAAATTAAGTTGCGTAGGAATACGGATGAACAAGTATTTAAAATAGCAAGGCTTTAAAAAGCATTAAAAAACTTCCATGTCTATGAATACTGATCATGCTATATACATACATTTTTAAATCATGATTAGATTGATTAACCATATTGTGCAACCCCTATTGAGGCACAGTATCATTTTGAATGCATCACATTAAACAAAAAAAGATAAGCATAACTCACCCATAAAGCCACCTTTTGCTATGCTCACATACTCTTTGTTTTTCTAAAAAAAAAAAATTAAAAGTAAGTACACCAGCTGTAACAAGTGAATTGTATTTAAAGGGGTTCCTGTATCTTTGGTGTATTGCTGCAATACTGTATAAGACATGTAAAATTGCAAAAATTAAAGTCTCAAACCAAAAGAGATACTCTATTCAAAGGCGGAAGTTTAGCCAAACCTGCCTAAAATGACTTGTTTAAAAGTCCCCAAAAATCTACATCAGTTTATGAGAAGCGTTGAATAACACTGCCCAAAAGGTATACGAAAAGAAAGAATGTGTGTCTATTCTTGCAATGGTTTTGTTGTTGCTGCCTTCATGTCGAGGACACGCTGTGTGTTTCATTACAAAAGCAAAATTACTTAAGTGGGTCTTCTAAACGAGAACACAATTAGAAATCATTGATTCAATTTTATTTACAACACTGTTCTAAAACAGTACAGTGCAGCACATTAACACCTGGTTTTGCACAAAGACTATTTCTAAAAACTGGGGCAAACCAACTTCTGTCGCTTCTCACTAAGAGCCTTAGTGATGTATGTTTTCGTTATTTATTAAACAAATTTTACAACTGACTATTCAAATGCGTGTTTTTTCTGGCTCCTATGATCACAAATGCAGAAATGTTTATTATTGTTTACATAGTATCCTCTGACTGCTCTCCCCTGTGGCACGATGCAACAGGAAAAAGTCAAACGAAGTCATTGTATTCAGTAATGAATGCAACAACTGCCTCGTTTATTATGTTTCAATGTCTTTGTCACGGTGTGTCAAGACACATAGTCACAGGGTCCTCAAGAAGTCAGATATATTTAGCTAATTGTTAGACCTAATAGTTTTTTTTTAATAAAACCTGATTTGTTACACTCTGCTGAAGTCACTCGGGCAAAGTTGATTGATCAGCCTGGTCAACTGCATTTTGCAAGGATGTTGTTTGCAAAACCTGTCAATATGCTGTTGAAGTTTATGTTCCGAATATGGTAAGGGACGTTACATTTCTGCCAAATGCTTGAGGTATTCGGCCAACCGCAACACACTGGGTAGCTATCCAAGAACACATCACACTTTTCACAACGATGAGCTTTGTAAAAAGTGATGTGTTTCAGAAAGGTGGGGGACAGAGGAGCAACAGGTTATAGGTACGGTATGTGAAAAGTACTATGTTTTTTGAACCATAAACCACGTAAAAACACTGTATTACACCAAATACACACAAAAATAGCTGTGGTGAGGAAGGCGTGACGAGAGCCGTGAGGGGGGGGGGCGGTGGCGTGATTGATAGTTGGAATCAGCCGTGCACACACCGCTCCAACATATCTCACAGAGGAAATCAGGAGCAAAAGAGGACGAGCGACGGGACTGCTGACGAGAGAGGACCGGGCCAGGACATGTGTTAAGTTTATATTTATGTTCATGTGGCCACCTCACGGTCGACTGCCGGTCTTTTACTTGCTTGTTTTTGTTTGTGTATTTTTATTAAAGTGATTCAAATGTTCGCCGGTTCCTGGCTCCTTCCTTCCTTTTATTGAACCTTATTACAATAGCCATGAAAGATTACCCCTTTAAAGGACTCGGAGTACATTTATTATGTAGCAGCAGATGCAGTTCTCACCTGTAGAAAGTGAGCAAGTACCATGTTCATGTACATATCCTCCTCTTCACGTCCACTGCCCATAAAGCACAGATGCTCTCCACTGGCCACAGAGGCCGACTCCAGAGACTGCTTTTGAGCTTCAAGAAGAGACTTCACTGACAGCGCAAACTCAGAAGGGTTATGAAGCATCTGTAAAACATTACAACAACAGAGTTTACATATTTAACTAAACTTGCTGTTGTGAACAAAGAAAAAATGCAGCCAGAATTAAAACAAGTGCAATATATACCTGTATGCGCAAAAAACCTTAGACCTTTTCTTTGTACATCACTTACTATATCTTTCTTACTTACACACTTACTTACCAAGATCAAATTACACATACAATATGACATCAATTATGATCTGGCTAATTTGGTTCATAAAGCACACCTGTTAAGTATGATTAGTATACTGTAGCTGTATGAAATTGTCTGAGATCATAGTGTGCTCACACTACTATTACCTGGTTGTTACATCCAAACACGTAGTTAAGAATGGGTTGTTTTTACCGCTGCTTGAAGATTATGGCAAAATTTAAACCATTATGAACACCTTAAAAGCAACGCAAACAGATATTTCACCTTCATCAAAATTCACGTGATGATGACCTCTGTGCTCTTCATCTCACAAACTATTCTTAATATTATTGATGATAATCTTAAATCTACAATTTACCTTATTAGTAAGTTTATTTAAAGGGGTGCTGCAATGATGTGTCATGCATTCTGACTTCTTTACAATGTTAAATGTGCTGTCTTCTCGTCAACTTGTCAAAAAACGAGGTAGGCATATTGCGTAGTATATCTGTGCTCAATATACGAATGTTATATAAACGGTGATATAATGCTGGATTTGAAGCTCGTTTGAAACTGATATATGAAGCCGTCCCAGCGCTAAAAGATGCCAGACAAGAACCGCATGCAGAGAGTTAAACTGATGTCTGCGTTTTGTTGACAATGTGGTTTAGTTCAGCCTCCCCCTCCCCCCGCACGCGCCGTATGTTTTCGGAAGTAATCGTACAGCTGTATCTATCTTTTATATATGTGATCACACTAAATACTATTCGAAGATACAATGTATGCAATATCACTCTATAGGTACTCAAGATAAATTTGAGAATTGTAGAAACCTTGTGTGTTTAATTTCCTTTTGCTTTGTGCAAGCACTGACGAGTTTGTGCAGAGGAAGCAGGTTTTGTCAGTGGGAAACTGGAATCCCCTGGTTGGGCCTGGGTTCTCCTGAGGTTTTTTTCTCGATTGGAGTTTAGGGTTCCTTGCCACCGTTTCGCACACTGTTTTGCACTATTTGCCTGGCCGGGGGGGCTGCTTTAGAATTTTCAAGTTTTACATAATTAATATTGCATTTAGGAATTTATAGTATATTGTTTAATATTCTACCTGTGTTTCTCTCACCTTTATCTTAAATGTGTGCTTTCACTGTGCGTGCGTGGCTGTGTGTATGTGCGTGCACGTCCATGTGTGTGTCTACTTCTATGTGTGTTCATAGGTGTGCATATTGTGTGTGTGGAGCGTTTGTATTTGTATGTCTTTCTTCTATGTTTTCACCTTTTTCGTTTTGTATCAGGTATAACTAATTGTTTTGCTTATTGTCAATATGTCTCATGTACAGTTGAGTTAGGCTAATATGATTGTCAATTGTTCTGAAATATTAAAATAAATTGTAAAATATAAGTTTGCTATTCAGAATACAAGATTACATGATGGGTCAAAAACCAGTTAAAATGTTGGCAGAGCTAGTAAAAAATTTATCACTGCCTGGGCCAGTCAAAAAATCCTTATAGAGTTGAGCCCTGCAGGTACAACAATCCAATACTTGATTAGCTAGTTTACCTTCATTTAGATTAAATGTAGGATTCACATATTAGTTAGCAGTTGCTCATCTCTGTTTACCATTAATAAACCTGCATTATTCTATAACTTATCACTAGTGTTTTGTTCAGAAATCTGGTAGTTCCAGCAGCAATTGAAAATGAAAAAGAATTGAGCACTATACTTGACCCCCTCTGTAAATTCTGACCCCAATTTTGCCCCTGCTTTAAAAAATCCTAGATCGGCCATTGAGTAGGGGGAATATCACAATGTAAAAATGTTTTTCTTCTTTACATGTTGGGCACAATTATTGGCACCCTTGTATTTAATACACTCCACAACCTAAATTTACAAGAAACGCAGCTCTGAGTGTTTTCTATTCAGTCTGATGAGGTTTGGGAGTCATCAGAGTCCATTCCTAGATAAAGAATTTCTCCAGATCCTTTAAATGTTGGTTCTCCTTCGGTTCTTCCCACTCATTTTCTTTTGTTCGGGTCAGGGAACTGGGAAGGCTATGGCAGGATCTTGATTTTATGTTCAAAGTGACCCTTTTTTTGTTGATTTGGATGTTTGTTTATACCCAATGCGCCTATTTAAACCTATCCTGTGTTATTGCTGCAAAACAAAACTCTTTTTCATTTCATATGGCTATAGACCTCAGTTTTGTTTAAAGTTCCAGTACGGCAGATTAATATTAATTATAATATAGACACACATATTTCGGGCAGATTTGCAACATCTCCAGTCCAAAAAAACTTCTTATTTTTTGTCCTGATGTCGGAAATAGGAATTTTTAATGGTTAAACCATTTCCTTTTAAATCCACTTTCTATTTTGTGTAGCTCAACAATCTTTTGTTGCACATCAGAACCATATTCTTTGGTTTTACCCATTGTGATGAATGATTAAGGGGGTTCGGGCTTTGTGTTACTGTAATTATTATTTTTAGAGGTGCCAATAATTGTGTTCAGGGTGTAAAGAGAACAAACATGTTTCACATTGTGATATCCCCCCATTTCAAATATTTTTACTTGAATGAAATGTTGGAATAAAAGATCAAAACGAGAAACAATTATTTTATAGCCTTTTTATTATAGCCTTTTTCGCTCATAATTACCACGGGTGCAGTGGAAGGCACTGTATGCAATTTAAATCAATGGCATCATTCACATTTGGGAAGCCTAGAGGATACATTTGAAATTTTTATTGAAATGCTAATGACTACCTGTTCTTCAGTTGCAGGTTGGGGTCTCCACTGAAATACAATAAAAACAGTATACAAGTGTACAATAGTGTCAGGTCTGGGGTTTAACATTCCTCTCTTTTTCCTGGCGATCTCCGCGCAGCTGTTTTCACTCGCACTCTCGCGCACCTGTTTGTTATTTTCTCATTATCTTCCGACACCTTATAGTCAGCCTCTGCTTTCCTTTCCGTTGCCAGTGTGTTAATTAATTTATGATTACCACTAGTCCCCTTGTCTTGTTGTGCTACTCACCTTCTTCCCTCCAGTTGTTTTGCTGGTGGCTTCTCGTCCGCAGGGTGATCGTCTCGCCGCTGCCTTCCCTTCCGATTCGCCGTGTTGGATTACCTCTTCTGTCAGCTCTATTACGGTTTTGGTATTTCCCCCTGGATGACGTTTGCGCCTCGCCTGACCCTGCCTGTCTGACACCGAGTTCTCTTAACTCCCACGGATCCTGTTGGCACCTCTTCTGACCTTCGCCTGTTTAACTCCAATTCTGGCTCGCTCCCGTTTACCTTTGGCCTCTTTAGGCACTATTTATGTTTATTTATTGAATCTTCTGAGTTAATTAAAAGACTGTTCAAACGCATCTGCTTTTGGGTCTGTCCTCTATTCCTGACAGAACACACTGGCCAGTATGGATCCAGCGGATGCGTCCATCCTGCGCACGGCCGTGGAACAGCAGGGAATGCTATTGGGTCTTCATGAGGAAGGTTTGATGGCTACACAGCAGACCATGGAGGCTTTGTCCACTCTGGTACAGGATTTATCATCCCGGCTGGAACAGACTCGCCTTCAAGGCGCGACTTCACAGAGCCTAGCCTCCCAACCCCGGGTGAAAAATCCACCGCTGTACCATGGTGAGCCAACTCTCTGCAGAGCATTCATCACGCAATGTGAGGTTGGGTTTTCTCTTCAGCCCCGCACTTACGATTCAGAGAAGTCCAAGGTGGCATTCGTGGTATCTCTGCTCACGGGACGGGCTCGCGATTAGGGAGCGGCCATGTGGGAGGCACAGGCTTGTTATCGGCATGACTTCCAGGACTTCAAGACTGAGATGATCAAGGTCTTTGACCGCTCAGTTTTCACTACGGCAGAGCAGAAGGTCAGTCACAGAGTATTCCATCGAATTTCCTGGAATCCCAAGGCTCTTATGGAACGGTTCCTAGAGGGTCTGGTCAGTGACATCAAGGATGAAATCTACTCTCGTGAGTCCCCGGATGACTTTGACAAACTTGTTGATTTGGCCATTCGCCTAGATGCTAGAAAGGAAGTCCGCCAACGTAATAAGTCTGTTAATGCTCAAATGGATCATTGGTCTCCTCCCCGCAATTTTCCGGTTTCCATGGGTCAGTCTGAACCCATGCAGTTATGTAGACTCTCTGCCCAAGAAATGATGCGGCGCATCAATGATGGTGCGTGCCTGTATTGTGTGGGGCAAGGCCACCAAGCTGCTAATTGTCCGCTAAAAGCCAACGCTCGTAGGTAACCAGGGGAGTCCTGGTGAGCGGCACTTCGATCTCTCCTGGCCTAGGAACCCGTACCCTTCTACCTGTCGGGATCACCTTTAATGATGTCAGCTTCCTTGAGCCTGCTCTCATTGATTCGGGGGCGGAAGGCAACTTTGTTGATGAGTCTTGGGCTCGTGACAGAGGGCTGTCTCTTCTTCTGTTATCAGCGAGGTTTCCTTCATCACCACTTCGGTAGGACTCATCACCTCCGGTAACCATAGGGCGGAGCTTACATTTCTTATTATTAAGTCTTCTGTAGCTCCTATTATGATGGGCCACCCGTGGCTCTCTTTACACAACCCTGTCATCAACTGGGCAGAAAACTTTATTACTGGGTGGAGCGTGTACTATCACGCTCATTGTCTTGGTTCTGTTTATTCTTCAGTTTCTTCTTCTCTGTTGCAGGATGAACAACTCGACCTGACTGGAGTTCCGGAGGTGTATAACGGCCTGCGGGGGGTTTTCAGCAGGTCCCGGGCCATGTCTCTTCCTCCTCACCGTCCTTATGACTATGCCATCGACCTTCTCCCAGGCACTTCTCCACCGCGCGGTCGGCTTTTCTCATTGTCTGCTCCAGAGCTTTCCTGTAGCTCAGTGGTAAGAGCATTGCGTTAACAACGCAAGGTTGTGGGTTCGAACCCAGGGGATTGCAAATACCTATGTAAAATGTATAGGATAAAGTCGCTTTGGATAAAAGCGTCTGCCAAATGCCTAAAAGTAAATATTTGCGTGATTCTCTGGCCGCCGGTGTTATTCGTCCCTCCTCGTCTCCGGCCAGTGCAGGGTTTTTCTTTGTGAAGAAAAAGGACGGCTCTTTGCGTCCCTGCATAGATTATCGACCTTACTAAACGACATTACAGTTAAAAATCGGTATCCTTTGCCACTTATGCCGTCTGCCTTTGAGTTATTGCAGGGCGCAAAGTTCTTCACAAAGCTAGACCTCCGCAACGCTTACCATCTGGTCCTGATTAGAGAAGGGGATGAATGGAAGATGGGGTTTAATACATCCACGGGGCATTTTGAATATATAGTCATGTCTTTTGGACTTTCAAATGCCCCGGCTGTCCTCCAGGCACTCATCAATGACGTGCTCCGTGATATGATCAATAAGTTCATATTTGTGTACCTGGATGACATTTGGATCTTCTCTTCTTCCCTCCAGGTGCACATTCAGGACATCAGACGGGTGCTTCACCGACTGTTCAATCAGCTGTTCGTTAAAGATGAGAAGTGTGAATTCCATCGCCAGTCCAATTTTTATCGGCGTTTCATCAAGAACTTCGGCTCCTCTCACTGTGTTAACGTCCACCAACGTTAAATTTGCCTGGCTGCCATCTGCCCAGGCGGTTTTTGAGGAGCTAAAGGGCAGCTTTGTTTCCTCGCCCATCCTTATTACCCCGGACCCGGCACGGCAGTTCGTGGTGGAGGTTGACACATCTGAGGTGGGGGTTGGGGCGGTTCTGTCCCAGGTTTCCCCTCATGACAATCAGTTGCATCCTTGCGCTTACTTTTCCCATCGATTGTCTCCCGCAGAACGAAACTACGATGTCGGCAATCGAGAGCTGTACACTTGGCTGTACGCTTGGCTCTGGAGGAGTGGCGCCATTAGCTAGAGGCAACTACGATCCCTTTCATCTTGTGGACCGACCACAAGAACCTGGAGTATATTCGGAAAGCTAAACGGTAGAATTCCAGACAGGCTCGCTGGGCTCTCTTCTTCAGGGCGCTTCGATTTCATTCTTTCCTATCGGCCGGGCTCCAAGAATGGGAAGCCTGATGCCTTGTGGCAGTGCTTTACTTCCCCGGGTGACTCATTTCCCCCAGATACCATCCTGCCATCGGGGTGTGTGCTAGGGGGAGTCACCTGGGGAAAAGAACACCGCATCAGACTGGAGAGTCTCCTTTTTGTTCATGAGTCGGTCCGCGCCGCCGTTCTCCGTTGGTGCCACTCATCCAGACTCACTTGCCATCCGGGTATCAAGAGGTTGCTGGCTGCCGTCCGTCAGCGATTCTGGTGGCCGTGCATGGCGGAGGACCTTGACCGGTTCGTGAAGACGTGCTCTGTCTGTGCCCAGAGCAAGTCACTCAACTTACCTCCTTCGCGGCTCCCCTAACCGCTTCTTGTCCACTCCCGCCCATGGTCCCCATATTGCCACGGATTTTGTGGTTGGTCTCCCTAATTCCAATGGCAATACGGTAGTCCTTATGGTAGTGTACCGTTTTTCCAAAGCGGTGCACTTCTTGGCTCTCCCTAGACTCCCCTATGCGAAGGAGACAGCCCGGACCGTCGTTGATCACGTCTTCCGGCTTCACGGTCTTCCGGAGGTGGCCCCAGTTCGTTTCTTGATTTTGGCGGGAATTCTGCTGACAGATTGGTGCTACCGCTAGTCTGTCATCGGGGTTCCATCCTCAGTCTAATGGCCAGTCCGATCGCGCCAATCAGGAACTGGGTCAAATGCCACTGGAGGAAGGCTCCCAGGTACATGTTTATTTATTGAACCTTCAGAGTAAATTAAAGGACTGTTCAAACGCATCTGCTTTTGGGTCTGTCCTCTATTCCTGACAAATAGTGCACAAGAATTTGCACTGACTGTGCTACAGCTTGCCTTTTAACATGAAGGTCCAACGAATCAATACCGTTAATATTTCCATCGCAAAATAATGTTATTTCAAAAGCAATTCGTTACATTACTAGTTACATCACTACCCCTCATCCCTCAAAAAAACGGACCTGTTGCTAGGAAATGAGCTTCAAATAACCTATAACCAAGATCATGTGAAAATGACAACAATTAAATCTGGCTAATTTAGTAAGTGACGTAAGAAGAATGGGCACCGTTCTTCACCACCATTGTAGATAAATACAGAAAGATAATTGAGGAAGTGACTAATTAGCACAATACAGTACATCCCCAAACCATCTTCAAATGAGGGCTTTCCACTTAAATAAGTTTATATTTAGAGCAGCTAAGGCAAATTAAACACATTTAACAAAAAAAATTTGCAATGTTATTGGCTATATTTACAGGTAGAATCCCAAATCAAACTACATTGAAAATTTGTATTACTTTCAAAAGAGACTGTAAGGAAGTTTTTCTAAATAATTAAAAAAAGGGTTAGCTTACATGCACTGCATATTTAAAGAAAGCTAAAATAATGCCTGTGTTCTTTACATATACAGTAAAATGTGATGAAAATGTTTTATCCTAAAACTAGAATGAAGTATGAATTTATTTACCAGGTCAGAGTCCAGATGAAAGGCAGTGGAGAGGTGCCCAGCATTGTACTGCTCTGCAGGACGGCAGTCAACTACAAAAAACCTCACACCCTAAAGCACAATGATAGAAATAAAGCATGATCTGATGGGACAGATTTACAACTACACAATTAAAACATGATAAGCTCCACCATCAACATGCTCCTATTTGTAACATTCTTAAGTTTCGACATTACTGCCTCATCTTATTTAATCTTAAATGTCAAATGTTGTGATGGACGGAAAGAAATACAATATGGTCTTCAGTGGTGTATAAAGACCTTACATAATGAGGCATTACGTTTTCATTACCTCAGAATGTGTATGTAGATAGAAATAGCACATTCTGAGGTAATGAAAACGTAATGCCTCATTTTGTAAGGTCTTTATACACCACTGAAGACATCTTTTCATCTTTATATGTCCCCTTGCATGGAATTTGCCTCGTTGTTTACTTGTTTTCCCCTAAACTGACAAACATTTTCTCCTTCACCAAAGAACCAAAAACTTGAAACTTCTTAGTCCTGTTTCAGTCACCGTAAACCAGTGGTTCTCAAACTGGGGGCCCAAAGATGGATCTGGGGACCACAGATTTTGTGGCATTTTATGAATACAGAAATTCATCATAAATTTTATGCAATCAAACATAAAAAATAAGACCACCGACCAAAAGAATTGATGTTCCAACATTGTATAACTGAATATGTTTTGGGTCTAATTAAAATTCTAAATTTAAGATTATAAGTCTTTATTTGGGTGGCTGCAAAGCAATGCATTCTGCACAAAGGGGGCCTTAAAACAAAAAAGTTTGAGAAACACTGCCGTTAGCACTTTGAAAGGGAGGTTGCAATTCGCAACCTCACTGCTAGACGCCACAAACATTTTGTACGCTGCACCTTTAATCAACATTGGACCAATTTGATGATAAATTCAAAACATTTTAAAATGCTTTTTTTAAAAGGTTTTCATGACTGTGGGAGTACTTTTTGAAGGACTCACAGGTTGTAATTCGTGGGCCTGCAGGATTTCAGGGACAGATACAGGCAGACAGAGCGCCTGACTATGGTCTATGTCCTCTTCTTTCAGAGCCACAAGACTGCTCCCAAACAAATTATGGTTCTCCTACACACACAAAAAAATGCAGTACAGTTATACAAAATAACATCTTCCTTTAAAGACAAATTATTTTCCTCAATAGTCATTCTTCATTATTTCCTTCTAATCTTTTACATTAATGTATCATTTTTGCTTGTAATAATACCTTCCACCCAGTAAAAACAAGAAAAAAAGACAAAAATAAAACATTAGAACAACTAGATTCATGAGCACCTTCCAACATAATACAATGACTTATTCATAACAAACTCCTATAATGACACCTTATTCCCAATAAGCATTATTTTTAATCAATTATTAACTATAATAAATACGAAAAAAAGTATATATAAAATATTTTTATACACATACATACTGTAGTGGAGTAGGCGGGACGAGACCGTGGTTCGAGGCCCGTGAGTAATGGTTAATTAGCGCCAGTTGTGGGTGCACCGGTCTCGTATCACGTAGGAGATTTGGAGCATATAAGAGAACGAGCGACCGGACCGTGGAAGAGAGAGGACCGGGCCCGAATATGTTTGTATTTATGGTTTATTTGCCGACGTCTGCCAGTGGCTGCCCGAGGGCGGTGGTTCTGGAGCGAGGATTCAGATGGGACAGAGAGCTTGCTGCCATGCTCCTGGGCCGAGGTGGGGTGGCGGCCGTCCAAGAGGGAGCGGAGGAGTCAGCGCCGTTGGCCGCGAGCCGGAATCCTGCTGCCAACAGCCATGATGGTGAGGAGCAGGAAACGGCGGACTGACTCGCTGCCGATGCCCTCACACAGAGGAGCCATCGCCAGGAGACGGAGGAGGATCGGGCCGTCCACCGGACGTCCAGCACTACCGCATAGCACCGCGAGGAAGAGCCTCTCGGCTGGGCTAAGGACCGAGCGACAGCATGTCTGGGAACCGGACTATAATTTTTTTTCCCTCTCTACCCTCTCTCTTTCCGGTCGCTCCAAGGGGCTCCTGTCTCCGTTTTCTCGTCTCGTCACTGCATGCCCCCAAGGGAAAGGTACTCCGAGACTGGGAGGGGGAGTAAGCACAGTCTTGGGGGCACCCCCGGCCTGTGAGGGGCCATGGGGGTTTGTAGTGGAGTAGGCGGGTCGAGACCGTGGTTCGAGGCCGATGAGTAATTGTTAATTAGTTTCAGTTGTGCGCGCACCAGTCTCGTATCACGTAGGAGATTGGGAGCATATAACAGAACGAGCGAACGGACCGTAGAAGAGAGAGGACCGGGCCCGAACATGTTTGTATTTGTATTTATGGTTTATTCGCCAGCCGTCATCCGTGAGGGGTGGCCGGCTGTCTATTTACTTCCATGTTATTATTTGATTAAACATTTAAATGTCTGCCGGTTCCCGTCTCCTTCCTTCCTTTTAATGAGCTTCTCTACACATACATACAAGGAAAAGTGCATAAGGTTGTGTTTAAAAAGTGAGTAACACTCAAAATCCTCATAATGCATTTTATTTCAATACACAAATGCATTGGGAACGCTGCACATTCTATACTAAATCAAAACATGAAGAGAAAAGTATCAAATTTGTTATTACTCAACAGAAAGTGAAGAAAAAGGAATGTTAAGTTGTTAAAAAAATGTCTGCATTTTTCATTACAAACATTTACTGTAAAATGAAAAATGCTTGAAGATTTAATGTGCTTGTGAATTAGTGAACTGAAGTCGTGGTCTAATGGTTACAGAGTCGGACTCATGAACAGAAGGTTGCCGGTTCATTTTAAAGTTTCACACTTACAATAAAATGAATATTCACATTTTTCTTTGGCCCACACAAAATGAATATACAAATTGCTTCGAGTGACCCAGTTTCCGAACATTTCCACTTGGATGTATTATCCTCTTATACTATGTGCTATGGGCTCTATACATAAAGCAGAAATCCATGTGACATGGGATCCCCTAGTCTCGTTCCCCTCAATAATGCAAATTGTTCTGAAATAAGTCCATTGGCTTTAACTCTTGCATTTGGTTAATTTCTCCCGGTGTTCTTGTGTTTTCTTGCAAGTCACAGTATTTTTGTATGACTTCATCGCATCTACCCTACCTGTCTTTAAGTTATACAGTCAAGAGTTTCTTCTCGATGTTGAAAAACTACATTTTTAAAGCTAAACCTGGCGCACACCAAAGAGTTGTGGGACCTCGGTCTGCTCCGGCGGACTACACCATCACCAACCCCCACTGCTCCATCTCGCCCACTGTGGAGACACCACAAGCGGCGTGAGAAAAAGCAGAAGAGGGGTAAGTGCGGAGGTAGGTTTGCAGCTAATCCGACACAAGCCAGCTATCCCCACCATCGTACTTGATAACATACGCTCTTTGGATAATAAACTGGACAAAATCCGATTACCACACTCAACTCAAAGATTATAAGAGGCTGTTGTGTTTTTGTGTTCACGGAAACAAGACCCAGCAACAGTGTTCCGGACTATGCCATTCAGAACAACAAGCTGATTGAGTTCTTGTCGAGGGAGGTAAGACCCGCGGCGGCGGGTCTTGCCGGCCATTCTATCTAAGGAGGCAATATACAAATATACTTCTCATTGCTGTATACATTCCTCTCAGCTCCAACAACAACAACAGGAGTGAAGCACTGAATGGACTGTCCCAGCACATCAGTGACCTAAAGAGTCTGTTCCCAAAAATACACCAACACATAGACTTTCCAACACGGGTAAACAAGACACTGGACTTTGTTTACATCACCCAGAGAGGATCTTACAAGGGTCTACCCCTCCCCCATCTTGGCAACTCAGACCGCATCACTATCATGCAAATGAAGGTAACAAAGACCATCACTGTGCGGGCCAACCAGAAGCTGTGGATGACTGGGAGGTCTGTATGTTGCAGGGGATTCATATCATCACGGACTAATATCCCCCAACCGCAGACCTGTGACAGCACCATCTCCCTGTTAAATGAGCTGAACGCCTTTTTCACTCGCTTTGAGGAACAAAACAGCACCGCTGCGCAAAAGACCTCACCTCCTCATGGTGACCAGGTGATGACGTTGTCCCTGGAGTGTGTGAGGAGATCCCTGCAAACAAAGCTCCGGGTCATGACAACATTCCGGGGCGCGTGCTGAGAGACTGTACTGTAGAACTCACTGATGTCTTCACAGACATTTTCAACATCCTCACTGTGTCAGGCTGTTGTCCCCACATGCTTCAAAACTACCAGCATCATTCCAGTTCCAAAAAAGTCAACTCCATCCTGTCTGCCCCCCTCACTGGACTCCTTCTAATTTAAATATCAGTCCTAGCGCTCAACCGATGATCCAGTCGCCAGTGCTTTCCATGCTGCACTCACCCATCTCACTCCTCAATCAGGAACCTAAACTCCCAAACACCCTGCCCCCTCTCTCTTGCCCCATGCACCACTGAACTCTGACCTCATCCAAAGGTCCTTCCTCTCCACACCTCCACCCCACAGTGACATCAGCTTCTGTGAGGACATGTACAACAATGACAAATCATGGTTTACAATGAAATGGAGACCGCATTGTCAGGCCAAAGAAGATTCTTGCAGAAGTGCGGACAAAGTCTTGTATAATGAGGCCAAAAACACACTGACAAAGGAGATAAGAGCAGCTAAAAGAAGCTACACTTAAAAGCTGAAGAACGAGTTTTCAACCAACGACCCTGCATCAGTGTGGAAAGGCCTGAAAGACATAACTAACTACAAGCCATCATCCCCTCAGTCTGTGGGTAATCAACGACTGGCTGACAATCTGAACGACTTCTAGTCGTTTTTGAAAGCAGAGTCTCACCCTCCACACTATCAGTGAAGATGGGTGACAGCTGCTCTGCACAGACTTTCAGGCAGGAGTGTGAGACATTTTCTGGGCCTGTTGCGTTTCTGATCTTTTGTTTGCGGAAAAGATGGCACACATCCTCTTTGCAGATCTTAAGTGCAGGTTGAGTGTCAAGAGGAGGTGTTGATGGTATAGCAGAGATGGGGTCAGGGCGGCCTGTGCCCACCCATCAAATGAACACCACCTTAACACCACCCTACCTTTCAGCTGGGAGAGGTTGACTCGTTCTGTCAGATAGGTCCACAATTCTACATTGAGGACACAAAATATGGACAAGGAAGCATAGCACACAGTGTTCTGTGAAGTGGAATCAATTCTTTACAGAACACCCATCACCAACGAATGCACTGATCTAGATGACCTGGAAAGCATTGACTCCGAACCAATTTCTGATTCTTTAAGATAAAACCCAGCGAAAATGTAGCCCATTTTGTTGATTTGCGTCAAATCGAGAAATGCCAATACCATCTTTCCACCATTAACTTCCTAGGATATATAGTCAGTAAAAACTCCATCCAGAAGGACCAAGGGAAGGTGGACGCCGTCAAGAATTGGCCCCAACCCACCACAATCCATGAGTCACAACATTTTCTACGATTTGCAAACTTCTATCACCGGTTCACAGACAAGTTCAGCTCCATTACGTCATCCCTCACCCACTTTCTCCGTAAATGGCCCAAGATCTCTGTCCTGGAACCCTCAATGCATTTCGGAAACTCAAAGAAAATTTCTGCTGTGCACCCCCTGATCCCAACAAGCCATTCATGATTGAAGATGACGGTGTTGGTGCAGTCCTCTAATAGAGATAGGGGAATCCTTCACCCCTCCATCCATACGCCAACTTTTTCCATTAAGCTGTCCCTGGCGTAGATGCTCGGCTAACAGACCCCTTCCTCTTCCTCTCTCATTGGACCATTCCCCATTGTAATCCGGATATATCCTGTCATTTACAGACTCCAGCAACCTCACCACTACCGCATTTCACCTTCATTTCAGGTTTCCCTACTAAAAACGTACACTGACTCTGTTTCTCCTTCATAATCAGAACCTGTTGAAGTAGTGGATCCCCCTCCTCCTCATCCACCCATTGACATCACACAGCAGATCAACCACATTCAGGCCACCCTGCATTCCCAAAGACGAGGCAGCCGATTAGAATTCCTCGACCCAGATGACAAGTGTGGGTGACCCGCACTGACATTCTTGAGCCTTCCACTTCCAGTGTTCTTTTCTGTCATTCTGTTGTAATACAGACATATTGCTAGGAAACTTTGCATGCTTTGAGATGCTGTGAAAGGTTCTGTCAAGGTTTAGGCCAGTATCAACCAATCTCATGTATGACTGCACTAATTAAAGATCCTGCACAATACAGCTCACAGGCAGCTAACAAAAACCTAATGCTACAAAGTAGTCAAGAGTCCACTCAGGAACAGAAGTAAGGATAGAAGAAAGGTTACCTCTACATCATCTAATAAAACTTGTAAATCATATACTGTATTTCTTTCTGTCAGACTGTAGCACCCCGTTTTGATTTAAGTGGCGGGGTAAGTTTTACCTAGTCACCAAATTTGGTACATACACTGACCAAAATTATAAACACAACACTTTTGTTTTTGGCCCCATTTTTCTTGAGCTGAACTCAAAGATCGAAGACTTTTTCTATGTACACAAAAGGCCTATTTTTTTTCAAATATTGTTCACAAATCACAAATGAGGGATAGACAGGAACGGGACGACCAAGAGATCGATCAGCTGCAAACGAACATGACGCGATCCACACCTCAACATCACGCGGCCTCGCTGCTAACCAAAATGACGGCGCAGGACGACGTCGAAGCTTATCAACATACCTTCGAAGTGATCGCTAGTAGAGAGGGTTTGAGAAGCGAGTTATGGGCATGCACGTTAGCGCCCTTCTTAACGGGGGAAGCGCAGCGCGCCTATTTCGCCCTACCGACCGACCAGGCAGACAACTACCTCATGCTGAAGGCAGAAATCCTCGCACGGGAAGGATTGTCGCCTCCCTGTGCTGCTCAACAATTTCAGAAATGGACTTAAGATGAACGCGTTCCAGTTCGACAGCAGGTGGCTCAATTGAAGCGTCTGGTGCATCTATGGCTGCTGGCCGACGACTCTACAGCCTTACAAGTTGCAGAGAAAGTCATGATCGACCGGCTTCTTCGTACCCTACCCCGGCATCTTCGAAGGTCAGTTAGTATGAAGAATCCGAGGATGACGAAAGAATTGGTCAAGGCTGTGGAGCTGGCCGAAGCATCGTCAGCCAGAGACACGGGAGAGAGAGAGAGGACGGCACCCCGGAGGGGAGGATTCGACATGCCATGGCCGGAGGATACTATGCGACCAGTGAGTAGGCCGGCGGCCCCCGAACCCTGGAGCCCATGCCCACTGAACCCCCGTCACCCGGTGTCCGGGCCTGGATGGCAGGATGTGCAGTACATCGGACCCTCCCTCAGGGAGCACCCACTAGGATTGTCAATGTGGGAGAAGAATCATACCGGGCTGTTGTCACAGGTAGTGCAATTACCCTGGTGCAACCGGCGGTGATCCGGCCACTTCCTGCAAGCAAAGCCATGGTTCCCATTACCTGCATTCATGGGCCTACACGCCGGGTGACCATCGCAGCAGAACCTGGGTCCTGGCAGATCGAGGTGGGCATCGTTCAGGATCTCCCGGTACTGGTAATACTGGGTCAAGATTGGCCGGGATTTGACAGGCTGATGGCTGCCACGTTCCGGGGAAAGCACGCTAACGATGAGGGCTAGGCCTCACAGCTACTGAGGAATTAGACTTAATGACAAAATGGCTTGGTAGAGAATCCAGCAACCATGTCAAACGTCTACGGTCAGTGTACATAACTAACCCTTTCATAGCACTTACGAAGGCCTGGGAACGCCTCCAGGAATGTTATGCAGCACCTGAAATAATCGAAAAGGCTCTCTTCGAAAGGCTTGAAAATTTCCCAAGAGTTTCAGGAAAAGAACAGGTGAAGCTACGAGAACTAGCAGACTTGTTAATGGAAGTACAGTGTGCCAAGGAGGATGGCTACCTCTCAGCTCTCTACTATCTGGATACCTCACGCGGCATTGAACCCATAGTTGCAAAACTGCCTTATGGGCTTCAAGAAAAATGGATTTCAGTCGGTTCAAAGCACAAGGAAGAAAATAGGGGACAGTTTCCACCATTTGAATTCTTCAGCAAATTCGTTTGCAGTGAAGCTCGTAAAAGAAACGACCCTAGCTTTGCCATTCCAGGTACTAGCAGCTTGCCCGCAAGGTCTGAAAGAACATTCTTCAAAGGCACAAAGAACCCTATTTCGGTCCACAAGACAGACATCGCCTCAACAAGCCCTAGCATAAACAAAGGTGTCAAAGACCTGAACAAAAGCTGCCCAATACATGGCAAGCCACATCCCCTAAAGCGTTGCAAAGCCTTCAGAGCCAAAAAGCTGGAGGAAAGAAGGGCCTTTCTCAAAGAAAAAGGAATCTGCTTCAAGTGTTGTGGCTCAACTACTCACCTCGCTAAGGACTGTCCTAATGCAGTTAAGTGTTTGGAGTGCGAAAGCACCTGGCACGACTCTGCCATGCACCCTGGGCCTGCACCTCAAGTCAAAGCCCCCTCAAGTCCACCACACAACGGCGGGGAGGAGGAAGAAAGCAGCATCACTAATGCGGTTGTTAACTCAAGCTGCACCGAGGTCTGCGGCACGGGAAACATCGGCTGGTCATGTTCCAAGATATGCCTCACGAAACTATATCCTAAAGGTCAACCAGACAAAGCTATCAAGGCCTACGTCATCCTGGACGACCAAAGCAACCGGTCGCTGACAAGGTCCAGCATTTTCGATCTGTTTAACATCAAGCGCAAACCATACTCTTACTGTCTAAAGACATGCTCAGGAATAGTGGAAACACGTGGGCGCAGGGCTGAAGACTTTGTGGTCGAGTCACTTGATGGAACGGCAACGATCCCTCTCCCACCACTTATTGAGTGCAACGGTATACCCAACAATCGGTCCGAAATTCCAACCCCTAAAGCTCGTCATCATCCACATCTTGTCAAGGTAGCAGAGCACATCCCAGAGGCAGGACTCACTTCAGGAGCTGAGACACCTTCACGTACCACGGACATACACAGCAGCTTCGCTAGCAAAGGCAGTGCATACAGAGCTCTGTGTGTTTTCCGATGCTTCGATCAAAGCCATCGGCGCCGTGGCGTACTTGAAGGCCGTACAAGAAGATGGACAAGCTCACATTGGATTTGTCATGGCCGAGTCAAAACTTGCACCTAAGTCGGAACCAACTATCCCAGCCTTCAACGCCTCAGTCCTACCTTGCAGAACAATCTCATTTGCGTTGGAGGCCGACTGAAGAACGCTAACCTGGACATTGGAGAGAAGAACCCCCTAATCCTCCCAAAGGATAACCACATTTCCCTGTTCCTCGTCAGACACCATCACGCTGAGGTCAAACATCAAGGCCGTCACCTGACAGAAGGAGCCGTCACAGCAGCAGGACTATGGCTCCTGGGAGGAAAAAGGCTCATCAATTCAGTCTTACACAAATGTATAACCTGCCGCAAACTAAGAGGCAAAATGCAAGAGCAACGTATGGCAAATTTGCCTCAAGAGCGCCTCCAAATCTGCCCTCCCTTTTCACTCACGTGGGATTGGACGTCTTTGGACCCTGGTGCATTACCACCAGACGAACAAGAGGAGGACAAGCTGAAAGTAAGCGGTGGGCCATATTGTTCTCCTGTATGAGCTCTAGAGCTGTGCACATTGAGGTCATTGAGTCAATGGACACCTCAAGCTGTATTAATGCTCTAAGGCGTCTCTTTGCCATAAGAGGTCCTGCCAAACAACTACTATCTGACCGAGGCACAAACTTCATAGGAGCATGCAGGGAACTGGGAATGGGCGCTGTTCAGAGGTATCTAAACCAACAAGGGTGCTCATGGGAATTCAACCCTCCTCATGCCTCACATATGGGTGGTTCTTGGGAACGACTAATTGGGGTGGCCCGAAGAATCCTGGACTCTATGTTTCTCGAACAGCACACTCGGTTGACCCACGAGGTTTTGTGCACGCTAATGGCGGAAGTGACAGCTATTATAAATGCAAGGCCACTGATTCCAGTCTCAAACGATCCTGAAGATCCTTTCATCCTGTCACAATCAATGCTCCTAACGCAAAAAACTGGACTTCCACCTCCACCAGGAGACTTCACAGATAAAGACCTCCTCACCAAGCAATGGAGACAAGTACAAGCTCTCGCCAACAAATTCTGGAATCGTTGGAGTCGAGAGTATCTGCCAACCTTGCAGCATCGCAAGAAATGGACCAAATCCCACAAAAACCTGCAAGTGGGAGATATCGTCCTTCTCAAACAAAGCGAAGCTGCCCGCAACAACTGGCCCATGGCTATGATCACAAAGGCCTTCTATGGAGATGACGGAAGGATGAGGAAGGTGGAATTAAGAACCACAGATCAGGGACTTTCAAAAACTTTCTTCAGACCAGTCTCACAAGTTGTCTTACTTCTCTCCAAAGACTGATGTGCACAGATTCTCATAATTCTTAGGGGTCAATTAATGACCTCGCAGAGGTGTGTTGTCTTTGAGGTATAAATTTGAGTTAGCTTTTATTTTGAAGAAACTCTTAATTTGAAGGGCGTTGTCTCGCCGGAAATTTCCTGGTTCACGGGTAGTTTTGTCAGTAGTCTGAAGAGGCTAGCGGGATTTACTCGGTTACTTTCCTGTGTTCTGCATGTGTTCAAAACTGTAAACGCCACAGAGGCAACGTCGTAAGTAAATCATTTCATAATTGCATAAATAAGTTAGCGATAAAAAGTATTACTTGTATAAAAAAGGCATTTGTTTTATTTGCATTTAAAAACGTTTTATTTTTACCTATTTACATGAGAATGGCTCATGTTACAGAGCTAAATTGTAATTTTATATTTTACTTTTATATTTTATTTTACTTACTTATTTTTATCGTGTTGCGGCCCCATCAGAATTATGCAGCCGCTTACATCGACGATGTGGTAATCCATTCAGAAAACTGGGAAGAGCATGTGGATCGACTCCGGAGGGTGATCGATGAGCTACGTTGGGCTGGACTCACAGCCAACCCGAAGAAGTGCCACCTGGGACTTACGGAAGCCAAGTACCTGGGGTATCAGATTAGTCGGGGACTCATCAAACCCCAGGAACAGAAGGTAGAGGCTGTAAGGGCGGCAAGCCGACCAGCCACCAAGACCCAGCTAAGTGCATTTCTAGGGTTGGCTGGCTACTATCGGTGTTTTATACCCCCCTTCTCTTCGATAGCCAGCCCCCTGACAGACCTGACGAAGACAGGACAACCAGAGACCCTGGACTGGACGGCCGAGGCAGAAGCAGCATTCCGGACTTTGAAGCAAGCATTAACCTCGTCACCGGTCCTGTACGCCCCAGACTTCGGCTGCCCTTTCTTCCTCCAGACGGACGCCTCCGACAAGGGTCTGGGAGCCGTCCTATCTCAGGTCCATGACGGAGAAGAACATCCGGTCACATACATCAGCCGTAAGTGGACACCCGCCGAGACCAGGTATGCCGCAGTGGAAAAGGAAGCCCTGGCCGTGAAGTGGGCAGTCCTGGAGCTGCGCTATTACCTGCTGGGTCGAAGCTTCACCTTGGTCACAGACCATGCCCCACTACAATGGATGGCCCGAGCGAAGGACACTAACGCCCGGTTGACCCGTTGGTTCCTGGCGCTCCAGGACTTCCACTTCACGGTACTACATCGGGCCGGGGTCGCGAACGGCAACGCGGACGGGTTGTCACGGATGTGGTCCGGCTAGGCAGGTCTGTCAGGCGACACTGCCCTCCCACCCTTACTAGTTTCCCAAGGACCCAGGATACAGGGTCGACGCTTGGGGGGGGGAGTGTGGCGGGGCGGGTACAGATACAGGATCAGCGTCGCCTAGGAAACAGCCCGGCAGCTAATCAGCCTCAGGTGTAGGCGGTCATCATTAGCTGCCGGGCTGTTTCCTAGGCGACGCTGATCCTGGATCTTAACCGGTGTTCCCCTTTTACTTTTTAACTGTTACTGTCAGGTTTTCTTGCGAATACTTATGGAAAACTGTGACATTTGCAAAATAATAGTATTACAAAAAAGGTAGTAAACCGTTAATAATGTAGTAAAACAAGAAGACTTCCTGGTGAGAAAAGCCACTCAACGTAGTGTTAAAATGTGTATTATTTATGACAAGTCATGCTCATTCCATATTTAGTAAATGACTAAGGACCTTTCTTCACACCATTGAATAAAAAAAGTGTTAATTAGCAAAAATTATTTGTTTAGGTATCAACAATGTCTTCATCATTTATAAGATCATGGGCCAGATTTACAGAAACAGGGCAAAATGGCGCAATTTTAAAAAGGGCAGATGGGAATGGAAATTTCTGACACATCACATTGTGGGGTAGCTGGCAACATCTATTTGACAGAACAGTTATATAATTCTTACCTTTCTGAGAGAAAGTGGAGTTTTACTATTGTAAAACTGTGCTAATGAAAATAAGTCTTCAATATCTTCTGCTTCTAATAATGATGGTGACTGTTCCAGTATTTCTATGACAAAAAAATACAGCTATACATTTACAGCTATACACAGAACAATAGAACAGATATGTGCAACTTTTTAACTTATTAAGTACGATTTTCTAGTATATTTAAATGAATAATAACATATTTTTACTGAAAACATGAATAAGGAAATTACTCATTATCTCCTCTTTACTTTCTTCCTGGGAAAGAATGTTGTCTCTGCACAGAAGGCAAAACACCTAAGTATAATTATAACAATATAGAAAAGTACTACAAGTTCATTAATCATATGTGTAGTCCAGCATAACATACTTGGCATTGACGAGGATGATGAGCATGAGGAAGAAGATGAGAAAGGGGTCAGCTTGTTGGAAGTAAACATCCCATAATGCTTGTGTGACCTCAGAGAGACAGTGGCTAGAAAACAGACTCCCCAGCTACAGAAGGAAAAGAACACAAGGAGTATAAGCGGCCATTTACACAATGTTGTTTTCAACAGAAAACAGAAAACTTTTTATGCATTTTGGATGTTCATATACACAACAACAGCATTTTACGTGACAGAAAACACAAACTTCGACTGACGTCAATTGCATGAATATTACGTGTAATATAGTATTCTCAAACCATTATGCCATTATGCATATTTTAGGAAAACATGCTGGATTTTGACATCAATATTTCAAAAGCTTGGTGCTGAATGGATCTTCTGTAAATTAGAAAAATGTTGGGTATGACCGGAAGCATATGTGGAGTGTAAATCTACTAATCTTATCAGCATTCTATGACATCATCAGGGTTGGCCATCTTGAATTTCAAAATATTCCGGAAATAGTAGATATTGAATTGATGTTTGAACTTATTTGCATGTTTTTTGTTTCGTCTTTTGATCCTCATTCCAAATGATCATAAAATAGGAAACCGACTATAAAACAGGAGAAAGTACCAAATTATTACTAAACTCAGCAAAAAAAGAAACGTCCCTTTTTCAGGACTGTGTATTTCAACAATAATGTTGTAAAAATCCAAATAACTTTACAGATCTTCAATGTAAAGGGTTTAAACAATGTTTTCCATGCATGTTCAATTAACCATAATCAATTAATTAACATGCACCTGTGGAATGGTCGTTAAGACCTTAACAGCTTACAGAGAGTAGGCATTTAAGGTCACAGTTCTAAAAACGCAGGACACTAAAGAGACTTGTCTACCGACTGTGAAAAACACCCAAAGAAAGATGCCCAGGGTCCCTGCTCATCTGCGTGAACGTGCATTAGGCATGGTGCAGGGAGGCATGAGGACTGCTGATGTGGCTAGGGAGATAAATTGCCATGTCCGCACTGTGAGACGCCTAAGACAGCGCTACAGGGAGACAGGAAGGACAGCTGATCATCCTCGCAGTGGAAGACCACGTGTAACAACACCTGCACAGGATCGGTACATCCGAATATCACACCTTCGGGACAGGTACAGGATGGCCACAACAACTGCCCGAGTCACACCAGGAACACACAATCCCTCCATCAGTGCTCAGACTGTCCGCAATAGGCTGAGAGAGGCTGGACTGGGGGCTTGTAGGCCTGTTGTAAGGCAGGTCCTTACCAGACATCACCAGCAACAACGCCGCCTATGGGCACAAACCCACCTTCGCTGGACCAGACAGGAGTGGAAAAAAGTGCTCTTCACTGATGAGTCACGGTTTTGTCTCACCAGGGGTGATGGACGGATTCGTGTTTATCGTCGAAGGAATGAGCGTTACACCGAGGCCTGTACCCTGGAGCGGGATCGACTTGGAGGTGGGGGGTCCGTCATGGTCTGGGGCGGTATATCACATCACCATCGGACTGAGCTTGTTGTCATTGCAGGCAATCTCAATGCCTTGCGGTACAGGGAAGACATCCTCCTCCCTCATGTGGTACCCTTTATGCATGCTCACCCGGACATGATCCTCCAGCAGGACAATGCCACCAGCCATACTGCTCGTTCTGTGCGTGAGTTTCTGCATGACAGCAATGTCAGTGTTCTGCCATGGCCAGCGAAGAGCCCGGATCTCAATCCCATTGAGCACGTCTGGGACCTGTTGGATCGCAGGGTGAGGGCTAGGGCCATTCCCCCCAGAAATGTCCAGGAACTTGCAAGTGCCTTGGTGGAAGAGTGGGGTAACATCTCACAGCAAGAACTGACAAATCTGGTCCAGTCCATGAGGAGGAGATGCACTGCAGTTCTTCAAGCAGCTGGTGGCCACACCAGATACTGACTGGTACTTTTGATTTTGAGCCTACCTTCATTCAGGGACACATTATTCTATTTCTGTTAGTCACATGTCTGTGAAACATTTTTAGTTTATGTCTTATGGTATTGACTCTTTTAGTGTTCATACAAATATTTACACATATGAAGTGTACTGAAAGTAAAAACAGTTGAAAGTCAGAGGACGTTTCTTTTTTTGCTGAGTTTATATTACTATACTTCATAATAGTAAAACGCATGTGAACTGTCGTGGCGAATCGGCCTTCCATCGCAGAAAGAAATCTCAGAGACAAGGGTTCCAGGTGCCAAGAGTTTAAACTTTATTTGCCCGGGCAAGCAAAGTGGGATATTCAGAGTTCATCTGAAGTGATCCCACGAATACATATCTGGCTCCATATTTTATACATTGTTTTCAAGTTGTTATCACAGTTTAAACCAATCATGTGTGCATGACATCGTCTTCTTCCAATCAGTTTTCATATGACATCACTTTTTCATTAGCCCGTCCCTCTGCGCTCATAGTTCCGGCCTACCATATTAAGATTTAATGGTTGCGTGCGCCCCTCAAAAACAGGTGCCTCTTTATCTTGACACTTTCCTGGGGGTTTCGGAAGATACATGATTTAACCATGTTTCTATCCAAGATGAGCTCATGGTTTAGCGATAATGAGCTACCCAGTGTCCTTGGTTGTATGTGATTTAATTAGACTTCCCTACAAAAGTGTGTGGGGTGTACGTCTTAGTTCTAAAAGATATTTGGTGTGTGTGCAGATGTTCAAGTTCTCAGACTCATAACATTAACTTTGTTAAAATGAGCTCACTGTTTAGAGATACCAGCGTCCTTGACTCTATGCAACAACCCAAACTTCCTTATTAAAAATGATGTGTGGTGTCCGTGCAGCTAAGATAAGATTCTTGTTGTTCATGCAGGTGTTCATGAGCTCATACTTATACACGAGGCTCAATATTGTTTCATAAGAATACATGAAACCTATTACTAACTAAATGTATTATTTTATATAAGAAAACTCAACACTATAATAGAAAAACCACCATAGAACAGATGCCTACTTTCTGATCAGTTCATCAGTAATGTTCAGGAAATAGTAGATTTTGAATTGATTGTTGAACTTATTTACATGTTGTTGTTCATTCCAAATGATCAGGAAAAGAGGAAATGAACAGTAAAACTATTAGTTACTATAGTAAATTATTACATTCGCAAAACACATCCTCGCATTCTCCGCTAAGAGGGTTAAACTTTGCCGCCTATAGACCAAAAGGTTTGGTCTAAAGACGAAAAGCGTACTAAGCTGAATGTTTTCTTACCATTGCATTTCAAACGCAGTGTTGGCTAATGTCTCACATTTTTCAAACCAGAAATAAAACCGCGGCTCTCTCTGTATGTTATTTTTTGTTGTTAGCACTTATTTTGTCTATTATTCAAATGAAATACATGAAAAAGCAAATAAGTTTGTCAGTCATACACCCTGATGTAATGTGTATGCTGGTCAAAGTAGACGGATTACAGCAGCACGTGTAAAAATGTATGTGCCTCTTTCGTACTCAGTGCAGTGCATTATTGATTAATGTCACACTCAAACAAGCACAGCCACGACAAACGCACTTCACACAAACATGCAGCTCTGTCTAATGCACCTTTTCTTATTATTCTACATGTATTGCATTTTAGAGGTTCGAGCGTGAAGCGCTGAAACCCTAGTGTAATTATTAATATTTATATTATGGGTTTGAGCGCAAAGCATTAAAACCCTATTGTAATTATTAATATTTATATTAGGGGTTCGAGCTCGAAGCGCTGAAACTCTTTTGTAATTATTACGATTTTTAGGGTTCGAACCCGAAGCACTAGAAACCTATTTTATGTGCTCATATTGTTTAGGGGTTCGAGCACGAAATGCTGAAACCCTAGTGTAATTGCTTAGGTTTTTAATACTAGGGTTTGAGCGCAAGAAACCTATTCTATTCGTCTGTTTTATTAGGGTTCGAGAGTGAAACGCTAGAAACCTATTGTTTTTGTCTGTTTTATTCTTATTATTATTCTTCCCTAAAATAAATATTTCATATTTTATGAAAGCTCTCCTAATTCCGAACAACTTTGCCTCTTGAACCATTGATGTTGATCGAACAGTTCGCGAGCTATCGGTGATGATGTTAAAAGCCTACTTTTTGCAAACTAGTCCTATGTTTTTCAAGTAATTTCAAAATGTCTACCACATTACAATTGTCTGGACTCTCTAGATCAATTAGACACCTTCAAACCTCGATTCCCGGTAAATGGGGTCGAGCGTGTGGCGCTAGAAACCTTTTGTTTTTGTCCGTTTTATTCTTCTTATTATTATTCTTCCCTAAAGCTGATCGTACAGCCCAAACAGTAAGGCCGACAGATCTGAGATTTGGTCAAATGGTAGTAGTCCTTGTAGCTTCTCAGATACATGGAGTCAGCCATGTCGGACCCTGGGGGGCGCTAGAGCGACACAAAACTCTTTGTGCTCGTAACTCCTAAACTGTTTGTCGCACACAATTCGTTTTATATCAATGTAATTGTAAAAACGTATATCTCCAATAAAAATTTCGGTATGCAAATTTTTCAGCTAATTTGCATTTTATAATAAACCTACTCTTGCAAACTAGTCCCTGATCTTTTGCCCGATCAAACCATACCCAATTTCGATCCACGTTTGCCTGGCACGAAAAAACGTCCAAACCGGAAGAAGAACATTAAACTAAAATGGCCATAACTCGTCAACCGTTAGTGATATCTTCATCGGCCTAATAGGATCAAACTCGAAATCTGCTTTAACTACGCAACCGTTTCCCTGATCGACTTAACATTTTGTATGGTGTGTCTGTGTGTCATGTACTATGAATATTGATATATTAATATTGGTTTATTTAAAAAAAAACATGGCCTCGATCGGTTAATGAAATTGTAACACTAATCAGACGAAGTTGCCGGGGGCCGAATGGAACGAAACTGGTTTTTCTTCTCATTGTTGTGGAGGTCTGTAAGAAATTTGAAATCAATTGCCCACTAGGGGGCGATATATGTTTTTTCGGGTTGTGTATGACGTGATGTTTGACACGATCACACAAAAATTAGATAGACCCCCTCATTTTGAACAACTTTGCCTCCTGAAGTGCTGCTGACGATCAAACAGTTTGTGAGTTTTTGGTGATTATGATAAAACTTACATTAGCGAACTTGTCCTAGGTTTTTGTCCGATCGGAACCAAACCAACGCAGTTGCTCCTTTGCGTTTAAAGAAGATTAAAAACGGTAGCCCAACACCGTGGTATAATAAACACACTCAGGCTCTAAAGAAAGCGTCCCGGAAAATAGAGCGCAACTTTAAGAAACTAATTTAGAGGTATTTCGTATAGCATGGAAGGATAGTACTCGAAAATACAGGAATGCCATGAAAACGTCTAGATCCGTCTACTTTTCATCACTAATAGAGGAAAACCATCACAACCCTAGGTTTTATTTAACACCGTGGCTAAATTAACAAAAAATAAGTCGTCAGCAACTTCAGGTTCTAATTATCAGCATATCAGTGATGAATTTATGAACTACTTCACTAGTAAAATCCAAGATATTAGAGAAAAAATTATAACAATGCAACCAGAAGTGAAACCCGCTGAACAAACTAACTACAGCACCCCTAAGGAGAAATTGCAATTATTTTCTACAGTTGATCACGATGAACTGTCTAAAATCATTAGATCATCTAAATCAACAACATGCATGCTAGACCCCATACTTACAAAACTACTGAAAGAAATGCTCCCAGAAATTACAGATCCTCTTCTTAGTATTATTAACTCATCTCTGACATTAGGACATAGAGCCTATACTACGTCACTCATTAAACCGTGAAACAGCATACTAAAGCAAATGCCTTGATGGCACATTGTAACAAGAGTCATTGGCATCACAGCGTTTCACTCCATAGGCCATAGCGACGATAGGAAGGGGCAGGTTTTAAATTCACGATGCACAACCCATAGTCACTACCCACAGGTTTATATGCATTGAGGTAGCTGCTCATTGGCTAAATAGTTGACGCATATGAGCAAATCACAAGCATCCCTATGGTCTCTGTGAACCATTACTTAATGTACCACTAATTTGTATGGGTGTTACGAGTATTGTCCATTAAGGGTGTGTGAGTCCTGAGCCTTTGACGAAGGTCCAAATGCATCGTGCACCAGGTGCCGATGGCTATTTTAAATGATAGAGACAGAATATTTGGCAAAAAAATGCAAATACCACATGCACAATCAACTCAGCTTCATTTAAGAAATATTTTATGAAAAGCCCATACCTGTGAATAAAACAGCTTTAGATGTGACTGTAAAATTACTTTTGGTCCCTTGAAAAAGGGGAAATACATATTGAAGAGCTGTAATTCATAAACCATTCAGCTAATCTGAATGTGAATACACTCTAAATAAAGCTGATAGTTTACAATTTGGTATCCATTATATAACTGTAACTTGTACAGATTTTGATGCACTGCTAAAATGAAAATAAAAAATTGTAAATAAAAAAATGTGCCTCTATCCAAATATTTCTATACCTAACTGAAGGTCTGGCTAAACAGTTGCTAGAAAATCTGTTCTATTGCTATGGGCGTGGCTTGGCAGATGCCAATTGATGATGCTTCAAACCAAGAGTGAAATAAACCAACTCCCATGTCTCTACAATGTTCTAATCAAGAAATATAGGTCTTGCTAAATGGTTGTTAAGGTCATCTATTGGGCTTCTATATGGCCGTAGCTTCATAGCTTTATGAAGATCCTGGGAGACGGATTTGTTGCCTGGGTTAAACGAGCCCACCCCCTTGTACCTATGAAACTGTTCTGCAAAGATATCCTTTTTTTAATGACAGCCCATGGGATGAGTTGCTAGGTTGCTGTAAATAGCTGCTAAGGCATGGCTTAATTGCTTCATCATGAAACAGACACACTGATTAGTTGCCCGAGGAAAATGAGTCCACCCCCTTGTCTCTATAGGTGTGTTCGACCTCATGCGGCACTTTGCAGATCGATCGGCGAGATTAGCCAGTTGCAGTCGATGGAGAAGTTGAAAAGGAGCAGTTAAGTCGGATGTTCGCTTTGTTTAAATGGACACATGGAAATTAATATAAAGTAACTACTCTATGTTATAAAAAGAGGCATCCCTTTTCCATTCATTAGGTATTATTGCTTCAGGATTGTGCAGTTTATTTTACAGAAATCCTACAAAATTGATCATCTCCAAAAAACGCGTCATTTATTTGTCATATCCATAATGCGCATTTATCTCCCTCTTTTTAAATATATATTATTTAATAGACTGACCGTTTTTGATGTTAAGACTCTATCAACAAGGGTTCCGTAAAATATAAATAGATGGTTCGATATAATCGCAACAAATTTGTTCTCTGAGCATTTTTATGTGAAAGTGAAAGTGACTTATTTGTCAGGAATGGTGACCCATACCAAAAATGTGACCTCTGCTTTTAACCCAGCCAATGAGTAATGAACACACGCACAACATGTGGTGATCACGCGTACACCCAGAGCAATGGGCGGGTATCACTGCAGTGACCGGGAGGCAGTAGGGGTAAGGTGCCTTGCTCAAAGGCACCTCAATTAAACTCGATACACTGGGGCTGCTCTCGATGGATAATTTGCTACTACAGGCCCAGGACAGGCAGAGCCGACAGTCTAACAGGGGTACCAGATTGCGCAAATTTTCACCCGGAGAAAAAGTGCTTGTAATACTCCCCACCTCAAGCTCTAAGTTACTCGTAAAGTGGCAAGGACCCTTTGAGGTCACACGGCGAATAAACGATCTCAATTATGTGGAGGTGCGGTCAGATAGGAGCGGGGCACATCAAGTATATCACATCAATCTCCTTAGGAGGTGAGGCACTTCCTGGGGCTGGCGGGATATTATAGAAGGTTTGTACCTAATTATTCAGACCTCACAAGCCCGCTGACTGACCTAACTAGAAAGGAGGCATCGGATACAGTCCAGTGGACGGAGCCTTGCCAGCAGGCTTTTACCCAGGTGAAGGCTGCTCTCTGTGGTGGGCAATTATTGCATTCCCCTGACTTCTCTCTTCCTTTTTCGTTGCAGACGGACGCGTTGGATTGGGGCGTGGGTGCTGTTTTGTCCCAGGGGACGGAGGGTGAAGAACGGCCGGTGCTGTACCTCAGTCGGAAGCTCTCTAGGAGAGAGACGAAATATACCACCATTGAGAAAGAGTGCCTGGCGATCAGGTGGGCCATACTCAGCCTCCGCTATTATTTCCTTGGGCGCGAATTCACGCTCCAGTCGGACCATGCTCCCCTCCAATGGCTCCACCGCATGAAAGATACCAACGCGCAGTTCACCCGGTTGTATCTGGCGTTACAATTTTAAGTTTCAGGTCATCCACTAACAGGGGTCTCAGATAGTCATGGCCGATTTTCTCTCCAGGAAGAGGGGTGAGTCGGGCGTTGGGGGTATGTGGCTAGGGGGGCATGGTTTAGTGACGTCTGCACCGGGGAGGAGAGACACGGGAAAGACGGTAAGCAAGTTGGTCGATTGCAAATTAAGATCACCTGCGTCTCATTACATTTAGAAATGGATGTACAGTGAGGAAAATAAGTATTTGAACACCCTGCTATTTTGCATGTTCTCCCACTTAGAAATCATGGAGGGGTCTGAAATTGTCATCGTAGGTGCATGTCCACTGTGAGAGACATAATCTAAAAAAAAATCCAGAAATCACAATGTATGATTTTTAAACTATTTATTTGTATGATACAGCTGCAAATAAGTATTTGAACACATAAGTGGGAGAACATGCAAAATAGCAGGGTGTTCAAATACTTATTTTCCTCACTGTAAATCTGCTCTTTCTAAGATGTTTAGCAGATGTTTTTACGCAGCAGATCTCCAGATCTTTAGCAGACGTATTGCAGACGTTCAGACGTCTCCGAGACGTATTGCAGATGAGCAAACTATGTATTGCAGATATCTTGCAGATGTAAATGCAGACGTCAAATAGACATAAGCCAGATGGATTGTGCTATCTGGGTAGGGACAAATCTAGTGACTTCTTGGATAAACCTTGGCATTCACTCAGTGGAGAAATGTTGCCAGTGCTGTCCTGAGAGCGTGAAGCCTCTCTTTCCCGGCGCAGGGATACCTTCTCTTGGCCTTACTTTGTACAGTGAGCAGCAGCCATTAAATTTTAGTGAAAATATAAAAAAATCGCTGGCGTAGGCTGGCAACTTTTTTTTTAAAAGGCTGGCGGGGAAAGAGTTAACTTCTACTGCAACTGTTAACTTTTGACATGTTCGTGACCTGGTCTGTTACTGTCGGGACATTTCTATGCTTTTTAACATGAAGCTGCACAAAACGAAACATGAGTGTGTACTTTCATGTTTTTGCAGTACTTAATCATAAAAAGTGATGATATTGTGCTAAAAAATATCTCAAAATGACATCCCCAACTCCCATTTTTGACTGTTTGGCAAATGAAATAAGGGTACATTTAACATGCTTCCCAAAAATGAACTATCATTTCATGTTTTTTTGCTAGTTTTAGTCCAATGGGTTTAACATTTTCACGTCATGGGGTCAGTTGTGGTCTAGTGGTTAGAAAGTTGGACTCATAGCCAGAAGGTCGCTGGTTCAATTCTCAGTGTCACCAGGAAATGACTAAAGTGCCCTTGAGCAAGGCATCTTATCCCTGTTTTCTCTGCAGTGATAGCTGCCCACTGCACCTCACTTGTAAGTCGCTTTGGATAAAATGTTTAAATAGCAATTGTTTTTCCGCCAATTGGTGTGCTGGTCTGAAAGCAAGGTGTGTTTGTTGGCGAGTTGCTTTATTAAGGACACTAACACTTACCAAAACCTGGTCTAAAGTCAACGGGGTAATTTTTACTTATTTAAGGAGCGTGTTTTTTTTACTTGTCCTGTGGTGTGATTTCGCACAAGCAGACGCGTTCCGTTTGCTCTCTGGAGAATTCAGCCATGTAAATTGTGAATCCCCCATGGCATGAATGCAACTGGCTATTAAAGGGAATCGGAGGTGATACAATGTTTACAACACGATAAGCCCAAAACAAACCCATGACTCCTTAAAAGAATAGGGACAACCCGTTTAGATTATGTGGCTGACGCGCCGACCATTTCTTACATCACTAAACTAGCAAAACTGGATTTGGACAAACCCTAATTCTGGGTTCACGCCAAGGGCGAACAATCGCCTTCCATGCTCTTTAGTGCTCGCGGGAAAAGTTCTTTATTTTCACGTAAGTGATGCGATCTGACAAATATTTTCAAGCATTAGCAACAATTGCAGTCCCCCCGATCCGTATCATTCGCACCGCCTGCCGCAAGCTTGCGCCTATATGCGCCTTTGCATTGAACTTTAATTTATTCAGGCAAAACGCTTCATTCGCGTGCGGTGTGAGCCCAGTGTTGCTACACTTGCGCCGTTTATTTAGACCATCTGCTTAGATCGTTAAAATAGGGCCCAATGAGATGATCCATTGCACTTCGTCGTCTTGATTCCATCACACGCACACACCATTAAGAGAAAAACTGTTTTAAAAATTAATATGATAAAAAGATATACACTGACAAAAATTATAAACGCAGCACTTTTGTTTTTGCCACCATTTTTCATGAGCTTAACTCAAAGATCGAAGACTTTTTCTTTGTGCACAAAAGGCATATTTCTCTCAAATTTTGTTCACATATCTGTCTAAATCTGTGTAAGTGAGCACTTCTCCTTTGCCGAGATAATCCATCCACCTCACAGCTGTGGCATATCAAGATGCTGAATAGACAGCATAATTATTGCACAGGTGTGCCTTAGGCTGGCCACTATAAAAGGCCACTCTAAAATGTGCAGTTTTATCACTCAGCATAATGCCACAGAAGTCGCAAGCTTTGAAGGAGCGTGCAATTGGCTGACTTTTGAATAGTAAGACTCGTTGGCATGTTCCATCAAAAACACTGGAAAACATCAATTGGATAGGCAAGCTCAAGTGAATAGAAGGTGCACAAATAATCCTCAAACATGTAAGCACGACAATTGAGGAGATCAGCAGATACTGGAATACATGGACATAGGTTGGACAGGATGGTCTGATGTCAATACAAATTAATACAATACTATCAGAAACATACTCATCCAAACAAATCATATGGTAAATACACAAGCAACAACAATCCAAAGACAAGCATAAACATTGTTAACATAGTAATGTACACCTATAAGAAAAATAATAATCTAAACATACATTACAGATCCTTCTAGGAGGATTTGAGGACCAGTGGCTTCAGCTGTAGCACTCCCACATCACAGATTCAGAGAACAATGACAGGAAGTGAGGCCTATTTATAGCCATGGCGCAAAGCATTATGGGTAATGTAGTACAGCAGAGTATCTAATAGGAAGCTGAATGAATTAAATGTAGATGTGAAGGTGGAATAATGTTGACAAAAAATAAAGGCGGTGGTTCAATTCACAACACTGACTACAGGAATGTCCACCAGAGCTGTTGCCCGTAAATTAAATGTTAATTTCTCTACCATACATTATTTTCAAATAAAATTCTGTTATGTAACGAGTTTTCCTAGTCCCTTATTGAACAATACTCACGGAAAAGCCCACATGATAGCTGGCCAGCCCGAGAGAAAGAGCACAACTTCACGTCGACCAGCCAGAGCTAGAGGAAACCAAGGCCACTGGTCAACCAGCCAGAGCTGGTTCGCTTAGTTATTTGTACAGAAGTTCAGCTGTTTGGTTGTTCAGACTCTATATATTTGTTCATTGGATTTTGGTGATGAATGTTTTAAAGACGCTATATATACACTGGATTTGTTGATAATTTTAAACTGATAGATCGAGTGGTCCCAGCGCTGAAATATGGCAGAAACCATGCATGGTAAGTAAAACTGAGTCATATATCTGTGCTTTGTTGGCAATTGGCGTGTATGTGCCTAAGGACAAAAGGACAGATAGGCAAGAATAACAAAATGATGAATCGTGTGCTCGTGCTTTAGTTCCGCCCACTGCGCGCCATTAGGATGTCTATTATTTTAGGAAATAATCGTAAAAGCTGTATCTGTCTTTAATAAATGTAATCAAACTAGATACTCTTGGAGTTTGAAGTATGCAATACTACTCTATAGGTACTTAAGATTAAAATAAGATTGGTAGAAACTGTGTGTTAACTCCGCTTTAACACAATGACAGAGTGAAGGGTTATGTGCTAGACATCATCTTGTCCAGTCTATTCACACAGCAGAGTTTCTCTGTAAATGCAGTTGTGAGTTGGTATAAACACAAGCCACGTCTAAAAGGTAGAGAGAGAGGTGCCGTTGCACTTCAAAATAGTTATTTTAGCATCTCTCAGAAGTCTAATTTTAAATACAATTCTTTTGAAATCATTGTACTTCACGTATCAACACCTAATACTAAGGACAACATTTTTTTTTAAATGTATTCTAGCTATTGTAAAAAGGCCTCCAGGGCACCACACAGATTTTATTAAAGAATTTGGAGGGTTCTTATCAGAACTTGTACTGGCCGTAGATAGAGTCTTTGTCGTTGGTCACTTGGGAATGGCTTTTAAAGACACTCTTAACTCCATGGGAGATAGTTAACATGTGTCAGGACCCACTCACCTTCGATTTAATACTATCTTACGGTATAAATGTGGACGATGTTAAAATCCTTCAGCAGAGTGAAGACATTTCGGATCCTTATCTGATATTATATTTGCTTCACTGGCCTACGGCTGCACATCAAATTACTTGTTACAAATATGGTAGAACGATTACTTCAACTACCAAAGATGCGTTTCTCGATAATCTGCCTGAACTGAAAATTCCAACAGGGAGAAGAGGGGTCGTTGTCACTAAATGGACACCAGATGTGTTAACAGGAATGAGGGCAAATGGTCAGCCAAGTCTTGAAAGTCTCCCTCTTTTTAACCACAAAAGAATAGTTTAAAACGGGTTTAAACCTACATCTCCACATTGTATCTTTGTCCCCATGTTATTCGGCCTCGCCTATAACCTTAAAAGCATGTGTGTTTAGTTGTATTCTGCTTATATTTCCATTCTTGTACGAACTTCATGTCAATGTACTTATAATCCTGGCATGTTGTATATCTAAATGTTTCTCTCTTCATTCCTGGAAAGATGATGTATAGCACAATAATGTGTTTTATACCATATCCATTTTATGTCATTCTAAGAGTTCTACAGCGCCAAACTTCTAAGTGATCTTAAATCCAAATGAGCTAATAAGCGAAAGAAAGAAACTTGACTTCGCTCCAAAATCAGCTCATCGCATTGGATCACTCACTTTGGAGCGGGGTGAAACCCCAGGCTTAAAACATCCGTGAACGGAGCAAGCGATGCTCAGCTCTTCCGTGTTCGCGCGTTCACGTTCGAACCACCTTCTGAGACCTGTCTCTCTCTTCGGAGACGGATTTTCTTCGGCAGAATTACTTCGGCAAAGTTCGCTTCTGACTTCATCCGCCAATCCGGCTACAAGAGAGGACCAGACGGATCGAAACCATTAAGACTTTGGAAACGCCTTCCACGGGCACAAGACCTTATCCAAGCACACTCAAAGGAACCCAATGCAAGTATTAGAAATTATTCTAAAACAGCTGCGTTTAAGCGTAACCCCTTTTACAAGGAGATTGTCCTCGATGGTTCATGCAGATGTGATTAGCCGTTTGTAATACTGCCACCCTTTTGTTTGTTAACCTCTTACTTTTCTTTACTGTTTTATGTTTCATGTGACGTTTGTCTTAACGTGTTATATCTAGCTGGTTGTTATTTTCCCTTTTTAGTATAGTCAATAAACCGGCATTTGTTATCTACAATCGAATTGTTGCTGTGTCTCTTTATCACGTATTAATGTAACTTAAACTGCTTGATTTCGTTATAATTTCTGGAAGCGGTACTGTACTACAGTAAGGGTGTTATGTTTCCAAGGCCAGGAAAGTAATATTTCTTAGATTTGAAATACGATCTGCGGATCACTTGGTGGACGAGTGAATCTAGTTTGTCGATATTATTAGGTCTGCTGAATCCGATAAAAGTGTATAAAATAGGTATAGTTAATCATCATTAATTATCCGTATTTTACTGTAATCAAATTCATAGTTTTCCCGAAATACACTACAATTCCATAGCATGAGTAAAAACATTGAAGATCTTGACATTTACTAATTTTTACTCCACCTTCTCGGAAACATTAGACACAGTTGCTCCTCTGCGTTTAAAGAAGATAAAAAATGGCAGCCCAACACCGTTGTATAATGAACACACTCAGGCTATAAAGAAAGCGACCTGGAAAATGGAGCGGAACTTTAAGAAAACTAAATAAGAGGTATTCGTACAGAATGGAAGGATAGTACTCCAAAATACAGGAATGCCATGAAAACGTCTAGATCCACCCACTTTTCATCACTAATAGAAGAAAACCATCACAACCCTAGGTTTTTATTTAACACTGTGGCTAAATTGACAAAAAGTAATTCATCAGCGACTTCAGATTCTGATTATCAGCATAACAGTGATGAATTTATGAACTACTTCACTAGTAAAATCCAATATATTAGAGAAAAAATTATAACAATGCAACCAGAAGTGAAACCCGCTGAACAAACTAACTACAGCACCCATAAGCACCCACATTATTTTCTACAGTTGATCACGATGAACTGTCGAAAATCATTACATAACTGTAGTGGAGTAGGCGGGGCGAGACCGTGGTTCGAGGCCGGTAAGTAATTGTTAAAACCCAAACCCTCGCATCAGGTAGGAGATTGGGAGCATATAAAAGGAACGAGCGACCGGACCGTCGATGAGAGAGGTCCGGGCCCGAAGTGTATGTATATGTGTTTATGGTTTACTGTGTTGTTGTTCGCCGGCGGTCGTCCGTGAGGGGCCACCGGCTGTAATGTTTACTTCCGGGTTTTGGTTTGTTCGCCGGCGGTCGGCCGTGAGGGGCCGCCGGCTGTTTATATTCCTTTATTAAATGTTTAAATGTTTGCCGGTTCCCGTCTCCTTCCTTCCCTATCTTGAACTACGTTACACTGGTGCCGAAACCAGGGAGGAAGGAGAGACATGCTGTCTGAGTTCCCCGTTGCGGAGGGTTCTCGCGGTGCTGAGGAGTTCGGGCAGCGCGGACGAGGGACGTCCGCCAGCGGCTGCCCGAGGCGGTGGTGCTGGAGTAAAGATTCGGTTTGGACGGAGAGCTCGCTGCCGCGCTCCTGGGCCGAGGTGGGATGGCTACAGTTAAGGTGAGGGAGCGGAGGAGTGGTTGCCGCTTGCAGTGTGCCGGAGCCTGCTGACGTCCGCCATGTAATGGGAGGAGCAGGAAGCGGGACACTCCTACCGGCTGTCCTCAGCCAAAAAGCCAACGCCAACCGCTAGGAGGCGGAGGAGGATCGGGCCGTCCACCGAAGGTCCAGCACCGCCGCATAGCACCTCGAGGAAGACCCTCTCGGTTGGGTTGAGAACGAGCGGCAGCATGTCAGGGAACCGGACTATAATTTTTTTTCCCTCTCTCCCCTCTCTCTTTCCGGTCGCTCCGAGGGCTCCCGTCTCCGTTGTCTCGTCTCGTCGCTGCATACCCCCCGCCCCACCTCCCCCCCGAGGGAGGGAGCATGCACAGTCGCGAATTACCAAGACGAATTACAGGCCTATTTCAAATATACCTTTTAAATCTAAAGTTCTGGGAAAAGTAGTTTCAACTCAATTATGCTCCTTCCTCCAAAGGAATGACATTAATGAAGAATTCCAGTCTGGATTTCGAGCATGTCACACTACAGAGACTGCTTGATTGATCAGAGTTACAAATGATCTGCTTTTTGCATCTGACCGTGGCTGTATTTTGTTATTGGTGCTGCTAGACCTCAGTGCTGCATTTGACACCATTGACCACAGCATACTCCTAAAAAGACTCGAAAAATACGTCGGCATTAACGGAATAGCATTGAAATCTTTAAGTCTTATTTATCCGACCGTTTTCAGTTTGTAAGTCTAGTACGGTGTACCAAAGGGCTCAGTCTTAGGGCCTCTGCTCTTCGCATTATACATGCTACCTCTAGGAGATATAATAAAGCGACACGGAATTAGCTTTCAGTGTTATGCTGATGATACTCAACTTTATATTTCTTTGAAGCCTCATGAAACACAGTTGCCCTGCAGGCCTATTACAAAAACTCCAACTGGTTCAAAACGCGGCAGCTCGAGTTCTTACACGTAGAAAAAAGTATGAGCATATGAGCCCGGTTCTGTCAACCTTGCACCGGTTATCTATAAAGCATCGCATTAACTTTAAGATCTTGCTTTATTACCTATAAAGCCCTACATGGTCTAGCGCCGCAGTACTTGAGTGAACTTTTATTGTTTTACAGTCCTCAAAGTGCATTACACTTTCAGGCGTCTTGTCAGTTTTTAATACCTAGAATTTCAAAATCAAGTGCAGGTGGTAGATCTTTTTCTTATCTAGCGCCTACACTTTGGAATATTCTTCCCTCACTTTCCGAGAGGCAAACACACTCTGTCAGTTTAAATCCAGCCTAAAGACTCATCTTTTCAATCTTGCATACACTACACTTCCATAATGTTAATCCTCAGAGGATTTAGGCTGCCTTATTTAGGTCAATCGGAACCAGGAACACATCCAACAACAATTTATGTACTTGTTGCATCAAAGATTGCAGAACAGTACTCTACTCTCAGCCAGTCTTGTCACTTTGTTCCAAGGTTACCGCAGGATGCAGTTCATGCCCAGACCTGATGGTAGAGCTGAGAATGGGAAGCAGTGACCTGACATGAGCTGAGATGATAGAGCTGTATAAAGGACGCGGCGACTTGACACGATTTCACTACAAAATTTCAAATGCTATTAGATTGTTAATGATAATCTTTAATCCATCATTTACCTTATTAGTAAATTTATTTATTTTTTATTTAGCCTTGTTGTACAAGCACTGTTGAGCTTGTGCAGAGGCAGCATCTTTTGCCAGAAGGGAACTGGAATCCCCTGGTTGGGCCTGGGTTCTCCTGAGGTTTATTTTTCTCGATTGTAGTTTTGGTTTCCTCGCCACCCTTTGCAAACTGTTTTGCACTATTTGCCTGGCCAGGGGGCTGCTTTAGAATTAAGAAGTTAGACATAATTAATATTGCATATAAGAATTTATAGTCCGATTAATATTTGACCTGTGGTTCTCTCTCCTTTATCTCAAATGTGTGCTTTCATTGTGCGTGTGTGCGAGTGTGTTTGTGTGTGTGTGAGAGAGTGTGTTTGTGTGTGTGGGTGTGTGTGTGTGTGTGTGTGCGTCTATGTCAATGAGTGTAAGTATGTATGCATATTGTGTGTGTGGAGCATTTGTATGTCTGTCTTTTGTTGTTTTCACCTTTTTCTTGTTTTTACAGGTATATGCCTTTAATTGTTTTACTTATATTCAATGTGTCTCATGTACAGCTCCTTTGTAACAATGAAAATAGTAAAAAGCGCTATATAAAAAAGTTGAGTTGAGAGTTGAGAAGAGGAGAAAGACTAACCCAGTGGATGGCATAAGAATCAGGGGTTATCTTTTTTGTATCCAGGAAAGAGCATAGTTCAGGCTCATGGTATTGCAGCAGGAGTCTGAATAGATGAAATGGCCGCCCCTTCACAACACAGTCTCTGCAGAGAGAAACGAAACAGAATCATGTAAACTGGCTTTGAAAAAAATAACTTAAGACAGGGTATGGATTACACATTATAGAAACATTCAAATCATGGTTATTTTTTGCCAGATTGATTAACATGTGTATTAGAAGAGGTTTAAAAATAATTAAAGGTGCCATAAGTGATTTCTATAAACTGCTGTTGATAAAAAAAGAAACACTACCTGAATTGAAAACAACATTGACAAAAAAAATTGAAACCGTGACCAAAAATAGTTTTATAGTCTAAATATAAATCAATAGCTAATAAAAGCAAATCATTATATTAAAAACATAATTCTTTGTAGCAAAAGTGTCACATCATAGCATAATGCCTCATTCATGCGGCCCGACCAACGGTCAATACGATTCAACACTCTACTAAAACATTGTCAAAGTCAAATAAGCGATGACCGCAATATATTCTTCAGTATCGATTACAGGACACTCAACACACAACAAAAAGTTCAAGTACTCCCTTTACCCATGGTCCCCACCTCTGTAGAGCAATTAAGAGGTGCCAACGTCTTCTCCAGTCATGCCTTTCTGTGTAACCAACTGTGGACTACTGGTTTTGAGAGAGTGAGATGGCAGTTTATAATACAGACTCTCACTCGTGTTAAAATCATAAAACCCGCACCGTTCTCGTGATCTAGCAGATTAATCCTTATGGAATAATGCCCAAAACACTTCAATGTTGTAATGGTTTTAATGCAAAAAGCTAATGGTTCACAATGGTATTTTAATGGAAACCCTTCATTTCTGTGTTGGTTTCTTTTGTTTTCATTAGCAGGGTGGTTACATTTATAATCTGATCTCTTGAGATCTATCGGTCATATACAGATATTTTTTGCTTTTTTATATATAGTTTATATATATAACATATTGTATACATAGTCTTATCTATCCTGTATGTACAGGGAGGTGCGACCAAGAAAAGGTTGAGAACCACTTTACTTGTCTGACCTCTGTTCCCATGTTAACCTGTTCATGTATTACTCATGTGTTCGGAATACCGGTGTTTGGATTACTTACTCACTTGCGTTACTATTATTCATATTTGCCTTGAATTACTTACCTGTTTGTGAGATAAACCATTTGCTTGCACATTACCCCTTGTCTGCTCGTGGTTCAGTGTGACCAAATTTAGAATTAGAATTTTAGAGTTTTACATAAGTAATATTGCATATAGGAATGTACACTGTTGCCGAAGGCAAAGAGCAGTAACTACACATTTGGTCAAACGTGAGTCCGTCTATTGTGGGCTTTGTGACATCTGCTCTGTCTTGTGATAAACTCTCCTGATTCAATCCAATCCCGTTTCTGAAAATGAGATGGTTAAAACTAGCACACTAGAGTAAAAACTAGTGGTGGGCATAGATTATTTTTTTTAATCTAGATTAATTTTGGAATTAATCTACATTAATCTAGATTAAAATGGCTCATTTGAATTCTGCCGAAGGTATTCATAATATGTGTGTTACCCAAATAATGACTAAAAGTAAGTCTTTGAGAACGGGTTTCTCAAGCCAGGTGGCACATTAGACCAGGGGCTCATCTCCTGTTTCCAAAATGCATCACAAACTGCTTGAGAAAGCTGTTCTACTATGATCATTTGTGATGAAAATTAAATTATGTTCAATAAGATGTACTTGTGTTTACTTCCGCATTAGCTAAGGGATGATTTGCATTTAGGTGGTACTTGGGACTGGAAGAGCTCCTACAGTACATTTACATTTAGTCATTTAGCAGACGCTTTTATCCAAAGGGATTTACAAAGAGTTAGGGAGCAACAAGCGATATTTCATACAGGAGCCATAATACATTAGGTGCCAATACAAAGTTACTGGTTTCAACTAAAGCTACACCAATACCTGTTGAGAGAAAGTTTTTTTTTTTTTTAAACTAACTGTATGTAAACCAATTTCGTACAGTAAACCAATTCCACATTGCACAAGGTGCAAACAACCTTAGTCTTGTCGAGGTTTCCATTGGGAAGCGTCTTAAAAATAAATTTTCCCTGAAGCAAACCCGGCGGCTTCATAGCTGCATCCATGTTAGCATGTCACGTTTGATGTGGTAATTTCACAGTAACGTTATGTTGTTTTTGGACCAAACGCGAATGGCGCGTCAAGCGCGAGTGATTTAGATGTTAAGTCAATGCAAAGAGGCGATAGACCTACTTGCTGCGCGAATCGCGCGAATGAAGCCCTGGTTATGAGATGATGAGGCGGCGCGAATGACGCGAATCACGCGAGTTGAAAAATCTCGTTCTCTTCCCCTACAGTGCAATTAAGCCATGTATACATCCGCGCTAAAATATCAAGGTGAAAGTCATCATAGGATGCGTAGTATAGACCCAGCTCCCAACCCGACTTTGAGAATAGATTAATGGCGACATTTTTTTTATCGCGCGATAAGAGTCTCGCGTTAACCCAGCGCGTTAACGCCGTTAACGGCCCACCACTAGTAAAAACTAAAACTTGCAGTAACTACAAAATCCAATCTTATACCAGGGCAAATCGCAGTAAGTGAAGTTACTGCGTACTGTTTTTGTTTACCTGGCTTTGACACCGCAGATACTACAGGCTGCCTTGGTAGCAGTAACACTCAGACAGAACCAACAAGCCAACTAGCTAACCTACCATGGCAAATAATGGTTGAACTCTGTTAAAACACAAATACTAAAAGACTGGTGACAGTTAACTTTAAGCAAGATAGCTAAATATTAAATGCTAGCAAGACAAATGAGAGCTTTATAAAAAAGGGACATTAACTAGCCAGCCGCTAGAAAATTAAACCGACATTAGCCTACGTTTGCAAACCACGTTAGATCACAAGATTGAGACAGAATGAGTCAGCCTTAATTGCCAACTCAATAAAAAGATGGATGCAACCGCTTTTATGATTATAGATTTTATTTCATAATTGGTAAATATAACAGAACTGATTATAGAGGTGGGCGGAATGGCCAAAAAAATCTATTTCACGGATGAGTAATTTTATTTCACGTTAACAATATATTTCATGAAACAATCTACCAATTATAATTAGATATAATTATACCTAATTTTTCTTAGATTGATTTAACTAATTTATTCATCCCGGTTCATTTAAATGCTCAACATAGTTAAAATGAATGCAAGTTATGAAAATGTACTAAAGATATCAAATTAAGTTTTGATAATCAGATGTATTATTTATTCATATTTATCTTCTGGCTATATAATATGTATACAGTAGGAAGATAGACAACATGTATAACAATGAAGTATGAATATCATAAACAATGAGAGTACAGTAAATGACTAGTGTTATAAACTTGTGTTCATGGGGTCTGTAGTGTAGGTCGTTATCGCTCTTCACTCTCTATTAGATGAGCAATTTTAGTGTGTTGCGACTCTCTGTCTTGTTTTTTATTAAATCTTTTTATACTTTATCATGTTTTTTATTCTGCTTTCAAATTAATATCGACTTCAAACTGCAGTTTTTTTAAAGTAATAATAACATTTTTAATAACTTAAAAAATGCAGCAAACAAATTTGATAAACCCCTCCAAACAAATTCTATAAAACACATGATAACACAATAAAAACAAGATTTTTGAAATATTTTAAAAAGTATATACGATATATATGTTCAGCTAATTATCTGCCTCATAAACAGTAAGAAGATATTAGTTGTCTTTATGATTAAGTTCATGGTCATGAAATTTTCATAAAATATTTACGTTTCAAGTGTTGGTATTACAGCCATTTTAGGATTGTTGTGAGTTGGTCTTAGGACAGGGCTGTGTCATGTGGTTGTCCTTCGGACAAGTATATTTGGCATTCATTTTAGTTTACTACAGTTTATCAATTTACGACAAGGGTACTACAAATTCCCTAAGCAAATACTACAGTATCTTTTTAATCTGAGTGTTCAAGTTAACAGAACTTTTATTTTAATGAGTAGTCATGGAAAACGCTTGAGTTTTAGTGTGTTTGCTTGACGGTAGCATCACTCAAACAGTAAAAAAAAATAAACTCTCAGAGCAACTATGGAGATTAAGTTTGTGTGTTTAAATCCTCATACAGTGCAGACATAGACAAATCCTCGACCATCATTCATTTGGTATGTCAATATGTGCACCCAGTTCACTCAGAACAGCCAGATGCAGGACTCCTGACAATTCTTTTTATTAAGGAGCCATAGGCTCCTATTGAGGAAAAACAGGAGCCATTTTTTTTAAAGAGCCACAAAACATGAAATTACATCTTTAAATGACTTACTTTTAGTTGTGTGTACATCTTTTGTTCACAAAGTCATTAAGTGTTTTCATATGTTCAAAATATGTAACGGCCCATAACCAGTTTAAGGCCCGTTAAACTAGATTAGTCAAACAAAAGAAAACCGGCCGATCATATTCAAAAATCACAAAACTGAGTTGCTTTCAAAAATGCCTCCATTTAATAGCAATGCCTCCAATTAAATGGCAAAATAAGCTTCCACAGGTAACATAATAATAATACAATTACACAAATAACTATATATCAAAATCCAATAAATTATTAACAAGAAAAGAAAATAGTAGACAACGGATAGGACACTAAGAAACAGAAACCCTGACTACATCTGCCTCGGAGAAAAGTTCTTACCTGGCATCAAACAAAATAATATAAAAGCGGCGAGTCTTCCGGGCAACTGCTTCCTACATTTCAGCTCTTAATAAATAACAAACGTGAACTAGAAATAAAATACGCTATCCGCTGCTAGATATTACAAAAGAAAAACAAAGGTATTACCAGTGTTGCCACAGTTACTTTGAAGAAGTAATCTGATTACTGATTATACCTCCATAAAGTAACTTAGTTACTGTACAGATTACTGGATTTCAAAAGTAACTAAGTTAGATTACTCGTTACTTTATCAGTTATATTCAGCAGCTGCTGCCAACACCCCCGCTGCCTCAACATAAAAATGACAATCGGTTTTGCCAACACTCACTTTATTGGAAGTGTATTTTTAACAGTGATGTCAACAATGTATGTCCTGACATTTTAAGTTGAACTTAAAGACAATTTCCTAAAAATGCTAAAAATAATATAAAGACTGATATTCTTGATTTCACTTAACGGTCAAACGACTGATTTCCTTGATATCACTTAACGGTCACATCAGTCTTTCTTGACCTGACATATTTAAGTGTTAACACTTTAATGATGGCAAAACATACTATTTATAATCTACATTATTTATAAATGTAACTATTAATTTCTTTTTAACATCTTTTATGAACATTGAACCTGTTGTTCACAGCATTAGAGCAGCAAGGAGTGGTTTTACACAACAAGTGTAAAACACACGAAACGACAGCGAGTCAACCGTGTTTAAGGGAAGCATTTGCATCCGCTGTTTCAAATAAATGATCCATAAATGAGAACAGCCTTCAGGAGAGTGAATAGGAAAGCAGCAGGACCAGACGGCATCACAGGTGGTTTAATGAGAGCCTGCGCTGCCCAACTAGCTCCGGTATTTACAGAGATTTTAAACCTCTCCCTGGAACAGTCTGTAATCCCCTCATGCTTTAAACTGTCCACCATTGTCCCTGTCCCAAAAATACCCCAGCCTGCCTGTCTTAAAGGTGTGATGAACTGCACTTGTTAATTGTTTTGTCCTATTAGGTCCGCTTTGAGCGCTTTGATTGGATAGCAGTTTACATAGTTGAAGACTTCTGTGAATTTGGTTCGAGACGTATACACATTAGCACCATTCACAGTTTTCGCAGGGCATTAGTATTATCTGGAGATCTCCTGTGATTTATAAATGACCTCCACACATCAGTATGTATAGCCTATACTTATATTGCGTCTAATGATATATGACCGTACCTGTCACCATTTGAGACCAGTGATCCCGAACCAGACACAAGATCACGGCGATCGTGGGTCTCCAATGATACGACAGTTTCCATGATAAATTAACAAACGAGAGACTCCTGGTAACTAATGGACCCGAAATTATACCAAAACACCTAAAAACAGCCGCCATTAATCGCAAACGGTGTATAAAACCTTGAAAAATTAAATATGAGCCCACCAAATCACAGAGATGGCGATTCGCACGGGCTTAATATCACAGACAACCTCTACAATTAATACAAATGACTAGAGGTCCCACAGTAATACTAAAATCGTGTGAATAGTGCTCAGGGCACATCAAGGGATCTCTAACAAAGCAATAGTGACACATAGTACAACATTTTTTTACGCACATAAGATTGCTGGACCATTCTGTATGGATCCAATTGATGGCACAGCACTGCTTTATAATTTTAAACCATTCAGAAATGTCGACCTCTGCCTTGTTTAGGAAGGAATCCTCAGAGAAAAGAAACAAACAACCGCTCCGTGTTTTTCCCACATGAGCTGGAACGTTTATAAAAATAAACTTCAACCCCTCATTCCTAATATCGGAATCCGAAGGAAGTTTTTGCAGCTACTGTATTCTTGCACAACCAGGGATGGCACAATATTTAGGTGTTGTTAACGGCATGTTTGAAAATTGCTTGCTCTCTCTATAAAGTTCCATGCCACTGGTTCTGTCATGCGCGAACCAGTGGGCTTGGGCTAGAGATGTAGTCGTTGATATTTTTCTGTGGAGGTGGTGTTAAACATATCAATGTCGTTATAGAGAGATGCATTCCAGAACCTGGCGTTCGCTGGGCCTGGTGTCAATACCAGATGTAATCTCAGTAACAAGGGCGTTTTCAGTTCTGACACTTACATGATGTTCTTGTGAATACCATTTGCTTTTATATAACTAAAGCTTGGGTTAAAATTGTGACACCACTCTATTACTTATATTATATATAAGGATCAATCATATGGCATAAAAGGAAGATCTATTGTGGACAATTTGCATTTGATGAGAGATCTTTTTGACATTACGTCATCTAACAATAGTAATATGGGGTTCTAGTCACTGGACTAGGAAAAAGCTTTTGATAGGGTAGATCATGTCTATATCTTTGAGACGCTTACAGCCTTCGTGTTTGGAGATCATTCTATCTCACTAGTCAAAATGTTTTATTCTAAAGCCACTTGCTTAATTAAGATTGCTGGTGGCCTTAGCATCCCAATAAAGGTGGAGAGGGTTATCAGACAGGTAGATGGAGCTCCCTGTACAAACGGTCTGAGAAACGGTCTGTAGACCTGCAGTGGCGGATTGTGCATGGTATAATAGCTACGAACAGACACAGATCCCACATTGATCCACAGGTAGGGGAGGGTTACCCTATCTGTGAACAAACGGCAACAGTTTTTATTTTATTGTCTTAGTGTGAAAGGTTTCTTCATTTGTTATAATTTTTAGAAGAGTGTTGCCATGTATTGGGGGAAGTTTTCACAATGGCTCTTTATATTTACAATGAAAAGTACAAACGCTTCTATCCCATATTCTTCCCATTTTGTTTTCAGCCAAGCTAAGCTGGCTACTTGGTTATCCCGAAAAAATAAGATTGCTGGGATGGGGCAGACTGATGAGACATTGATTTTTAGGGCTTTAATAAAATCCTGCTGTAAAGTCGAATTTGCTTTTTACAGTTTTGTAATGGATATAGAGACCTTTACATATAAGTGTGGCACTAAAAACTGCTTTTGTGAAGTTGACTTTGATGGTTCTTTGAACATGTATGTATGACAATTGATTTATGAAATATTCCTCTCTTTCTCCTCTTGTGACACAATTTCATGATGGGTATAATGTTGTTTTTAAGATGTTATTCAGTCACTAATTTTTATTGAATTTTTTTTAAAGATCAAATCTTATATATAAAATTCTTGCAAATGTTTGACATGTATTACAATTTTAAAGACAAAGAAGAAGTAAGGGAGAAAAACGAAAAAGGATTAGAACAAAACTGAAAAAAGGGAAAACATATACATTATCTGGTGTTTAAAGAGATTTTAAAAGTTAAAAGTCCCCCCTCTATCTCTGTCTATTTCTCAACTGAATTTTTTTTCAAGTGCGGTTGTTCCGTTGGAAACAATTTAAAGGGGTCAAATGACACGGCTAAAACAAATATTATTGTTTGTTTACGATGCAATGTATACATGATTTACATTTCAAAAACGCTGTATTTTCCACATACCGTGCATGTTTGTATCTCCTCTTTGCCTCTGCCTGATTTTTTACAAAGCTCATCGCTCTGAGAAACGAGGCGTGCTTTGATTGGCAAGTTAACCAGTGCGTAGCGATTGGTCGAATGCTGCAAGCGTTTCACGGAAATGCAACGCCTCTTACCATATTTGGAACATCAGGTTCCAAAGCAATTTTACTTACAGGTGATAAAATGCAGAGGTGGGGGACTCGAGTCACAATTTTCAGGTCTTGGGACTTGCTTGATTGATGTAAGAAAATGACTTGACTTTGACTTGAGAGCAAGTGACTTGAGACTTGACTTAAAGTGGAAGACTCGACAATGGCTTAATGTAAAATAATGTGATACAATTTGTTTTATAAATAATTATTGTAACTCAGAAGCACTAATTAGCGCCTGTCCCTTTAACGCTGCACAACTCAAACCGGGACAAACATGGCAGACAACAGTCGCCCTCCACAGATAGTCAGTTCTGCTATAAGGGCTTTGGCCTTTATTGGACTGTACCAATCAAAAAAGTTTTGCCAGATGCAGAGTATCACTTTATTTTACAATAAGTCATTGTCGAGTCTTCCACTTTAAGTCAAGTCAAGTCTCAAGTCACTTGCTCTCAAGTCAAAGTCAAGTCATTTTCTTACATCAATCAAGCAAGTCCCAAGTCCAGAAAATCAAACATGAACAAAATAAAGATAATCAACTGTTACGACTCGGATTGCTTAATATTAGATCTCTCTCAAATAAAGCACTTTTTGTTAATGATATGATAACCGATCATAAAATAGACGTGCTCTGTTTGACAGAAACATGGCTGAAGCCAGATGATTATATTACTCTAAATGAATCCGTTCTCCCAGATTATTACTCTAAACACGAGGCTCGTCTAAAAGGTAGAGGGGGAGGTGTCGCTGCACTTTACAATAATTCTTTTATCATCTCTCAGAAGTCTAATTTTAAATAAAATTCTTTCGAAGTCATGGTACTTCACGTATCAACACCCTATACAAAGGCCAAATTTTTTTAAAATTTATTCTAGCTATTGTATATAGGCCTCCAGGGCACCACACAGATTTCATTAAAGATTTTGGTGGGTTCTTATCAGAACTAGTACTGGCCGCAGATAGAGTCCTTGTCGTTGGTGACTTTAATATCCATGTAGACAATGATACAGATGCCTTGGGAATGGCTTTCAAAGACACTCTTAACTCCATGGGCGTTAGTCAACATGTGTCAGGACCCAATCACCTTCGTAATCATACTTTAGATTTAATACTTTCTCACGGTATAAATGTGGACAATGTTAAAATCGTTCAGCAGGGTGAAGACATTTCGGATTATTATCTGATATTAGATTTGCTTCACTGGCCTACGGCTGCAAATCAAACTCCTTGTTACAAATATGGTAGAACGATTACTTCAACTACTACCAAAGATGCTTTCCTCGATAATCTGCCTGAATTGTCTAAAATATCTATCATGAATAAAAACGTTGACGATTTTGACACTACTATTGAAATTTTTAACTCTACCTTCTCGGAAATATTAGACACAGTTGCTCCTCTGCGTTTAAAGAAAATTAAAAATAGCAGCCCAACACCGTGGTATAATGAACACACTCGGACTCTAAAGAAAGCGTCCCGGAAAAAGGAGCGCAAGTTTAAAAAAACTAATTTAGAGGTATTTCGTATAGCATGGAAGGATAGTACTCGAAAATACAGGAATGCCATAAAAACGTCTAGATCCGCCTACTTTTCATCACTAATAGAGGAAAACCATCACAACCCTAGGTTTTCATTTAACACCGTGGTTAAATTAACAAAAAATAAGTCGTCAGCGATGTCAGATTCTGATTATAAGCATAACAGTGATGAATTTATGAACTATTTCACTAATAAAATTCAAGATATATGAGAAAAAATTATAACAATGCAACCTGAAGTTAAACCCGCTGAACAAACTAACTACAGCACCCCTAAGGAGAAATTGCAATTATTTTCTACAGTAGATCACGATGAACTGTCTAAAATCATTAGATCATCTAAATCAACAACATGCATGCTAGACCCCATACCTACAAAACACTCCCAGAAATTATAGATCCTCTTCTTAGTATTATTAACTCATCTCTGACATTAGGACATGTGCCAAAAGCATTTAAGGTGGCTGTTATAAGGACCCTTGTAAAAAAAAACTTGACCCTAAAGAACTAGGGAATTACAGGCCTATAACGAAATCACCTTTTATATCTAAAGTTCTGGAAAAAGTAGTTTCAACTCAATTATGCTCCTTCCTCAAAAGTAATGACATTAATGAAGAATTCCAGTCTGGATTTCGAGCATGTCACAGTACAGAGACTGCTTTGATCAGAGTTACAAATGATCTGCTTTTTGCGTCTGACCGTGGCTGTATTTCGTTATTGGTGCTGCTACACCTTAGTGCTGCATTTGACACCATTTACCACAGCATACTTCTACATAGACTCGAAAATTACGTCGGCATTAACGGAATAGCACTGAAATGGTTTAAGTCTTATTTATCCGACCATTTTCAATTTGTAGCAATAAACAATGAGGCGTCCTGCAAATCGCAAGTCCAGTACGGTGTACCACAGGGCTCAGTCTTGGGGTCTCTGCTCTTCGCATTATACATGCTACCTCTAGGAGATATAATAAAGCGACACGGAATTAGCTTTCACTGTTATGCTGATGATACTCAACTTTATATTTCCTCGAAGCCTCATGAAACCCAGCAATTCCACCGAATAAAGGATTGCATAGTTGACTTAAAAAACTGGATGAGTAACAATTTTTTACTACTAAACTCGGACGAAACAAAAGTGTTACTTACTGGACCGAAAACCGCTATACGTAAAAACCAAGAATACTGCTTAACGATTGATGGATGCTCCATAAAATCCTTGTCGTCAGCTAAGAATCTTGCCGTTGTATTCGATAGTACTCTGTCATTTGAAAGCCATGTCGCCAACACCTGTAAAATTGCTTTTTTCCATCTTAAGAATATATCTAAACTACGTCATATGCTGTCACTGTCAGATGCAGAGAAATTAATTCATGCATTCATGACATCAAGACTAGATTACTGTAATGCACTTCTAGGTGGTTGTCCTGCAGGCCTATTACAAAAACTGCAAATGGTTCAAAACGCGGCAGCTCGAGTTCTTACACGTACAAAAAAGTATGAGCATATAACCCCGGTTCTGTCAACCTTGCACTGGTTACCTATAAAGCATCGCATTAACTTTAAGATATTGCTTATTAACTATAAAGCCCTACATGGTCTAGCGCCGCAGTATTTGAATGAACTTCTATTGTATTACAGACCTCCATGTACATTACACTCTCAGGCGTCCTGTCAGTTGGTAATACCCAGAATTTCAAAATCAAGTGCAGGTGGTAGATCCTTTTCTTATCTTGCGCCTAAACTTTGGAATATTCTTCCCTGCACGGTCCGGGAGGCAGACACACTCTGTCCAATTGATATAAGGATATCAAACCGGAATATATCATATATTCATATATATTCCTTTATCGCCAATGTGTGCTTTCACTGTGTGTGTGCGAGTGTGTTTGTGTGTGTGTGCGTCTATGTCAATGTGTGTATGTATGTCTGCATATTGTGTGTGTGGAGCATTTGTATGTCTGTCTTTTGTTGTTTTCACCTTTTTCTTGTTTTTACAGGTATATGCCTTCAGTTGTTTTACTTATATTCAATGTGTCTCATGTACAGCTGCTTTGTAACAATGAAAATTGTAAAAAGCGCTATATAAATAAAGTTGAGTTGAGCAGAGTATGCAACGTAAGAATGTCTGACACGACAACCACAGCGTCAAATTTCATCCGACAATTCAAGAATCACAAGGAAAGATAAGTAATTTATTTAAAGTCAATGTAATAAAAAGATTACTAATGTAATGAATTAATCGTTTATGTTTGTCATAATTTGGCCTTGGTTGTTTTTTTCTTAGTATTATGTGATCATCGATCATCACTGATAACCCTGTGTCTCATCTCTAGATGTATTGGGGAATTTGGCTATAACAGTGGCTTAGCCCGAATTTTAATGTTGGGGGGCATTTTAAAAAGAAAGGGCTTCTCTATATTACACGTAGGCTAATGTCTATATTAAATGTGCGCATTTTCAAGTGTTGGTGTGGACTGCGTGTGGAAGCTGAATAGTTGCTCGCTTGTACTGCATGACGGACGCACTGGTGCGATCACTTCTACTTAAAATACCATTTAAAACCTTTTCGGTCATACTGACAAGAATAATTTCATCATTCATATCGTATAACCATCTACATTTTTTTTGTACACTCACAATAACAATTTAACGTTTTGTGGTGTAGAATAATGAAACCAGTTCAAATAGATAACAAACGTTATCAAATTATATATTACGTATGAAACGTGCATATTGCGCGTCCAATGCAGAGATGACGATTAAGCATAATAACTTCATCACTGGGTTATTTTAACATACATTAACTTTTTATTTATATTCTGCCGAAATGAAAAAGATACGTTTATTTTGATTAACGAGATTCAAGATCAATGTCAATAAAATGATCTGAGATTCTCATCACTAGATGTAAATTCCCTATAGTGCCCTATAATGGATCAGCACAAGTATTACAACATCAAATATATATAACATATAATAGGCAGATTTTCAGTCACAATACTTAGTTTATAAGCTTCATAGCCTGTATTAATGCTTAAGTCTTACATTCTGTCAGTTACAAGTATTTCCATTTCTGTGTCTATGTAAACATATGAAAATGTGTGACTGCTGGAACCAAACTTTAAGCACACACATAGGAAAGTGATCAATTAAATTATATTTACAATTGATTTTCCTTAGTATATGTATATAAGTTCATCTTTTTTTCAAAAATAGACATGTCTCATAAAAATTGACCTCTGTTTATTTCATTACTGCGACTTGACTTGACTTGAAACATATCAGGACTCGACTTGACTTGCTTAGGGTGAACCCTTGACTTGACTTGACTTGACTTGCTTGATTTGTCTAAACTGTGACTTGAGACTTGACTTGAGACTTGATGGTTAAGACTTGAGACTTGAGACTTACTTGGGCTTGACCATATGTGACTTGTCCCCACCTCTGATAAAATGTCATCGGTACTTCCTTATATCAATTGGAGCCTGAATCTAATATGGAAAATGAAGATGATCAAGCCAATACATCAATTTTGCCAGCACGACTTAAGCAGGATGTAAAGGATTGGGTAAGGGTTCATTAAAAAAATTATGTTAAAAAGTTAAAAACAATAGCTAACTGTTTTACCTTTTATATATAACGTTGTAAAGACTATAAACAAACAACCATATACATCACACAAAGTTTGTGTGATATAGAAACAAGCTCGCATTACAGCAGGGAATGGTAACAAATTAAAGCGTGTTTTGGCCCTTCTTGATCAACCAGTGTTATGCCACGTCCTGTCGAGACTCCACCAAGACAATAAACACATTATAAACACAACATTTAATGCATTTAGTCGGAACATTATTACTGATTATTAGGACTTATGTTGTCATTTTTTACATTGCGCGCATGTCTGCATTTGCAAACTCAACCCGCGTTAGTCCGTAGCAAAGTAATTTACAATGAAAATATACTTACAGGCTACATCCTGAAGCGCCTGTCAATGCAAAGTTTTAATGGTTGGAATGGCCCCACTTTTTAAACAAAGGCAGGCAGTTTTGGGTGAGCATTTGCTATTAGAAAGAATGCATCTTTTGTTTCAACACTTTCACTTTTGCAATTTTACGTGTCTAATACATGTTTGGGTAACTTATAACACACCAAAGACACAGAAAAAACAATGAGTAAGTTTGCACGCACAGCAAACACATAACTGTTCATGTCCAGCCCAATTTTTATTAAAAATATTATAATTAACACCTGTTAATGCTTTGTTGTATTTTATCAGGCTAGGACAATGTTTAAAATCAAATTACCTAATATTTATTCAGAACAAACAAATGTGCACTGCTTACGTACAATTTTTTTTTATCAAGGTGATGTGGTGGTGATCGTTGTTGCCCGAGAATTTTTTTTTTAAATCCATACCTTGGGATGTATTTATTCATGATGGTGTAGAAGCAATTATAGAGGTCTCTGCAGGGCAACTGTAAGCTTAGAAGTGGTTTGAGGAGATGATGCCAACTGAGATCTGGAGTAAAGGTTACATTTCTGGACTTGCAGTAAAGGGTGATTACAGACTCCACATCTGCTACCAGGTCCCGTCCATCATCCACTGGTTTGCCCAGCTGATCTAGATGCAGAAGTTAGAAAAAAGTTGGCATCATAATTCAATAAATAATACAGGTCTCGTATACGACCGTCACATGTTGGGTGTGATGTCTAAAGCAACCGGAACTTCCTAACAACATTTAGGCCAACAAAACATCAAAATTACACTTTTGGTGGAACTGGCTGCAGCCCATTGAGCTTCAATTAATAGTTGGCCTTACTTTAGTTCTCCCTAGTATGTTTGAATACACGTATTTACCAAACCCATATTGAGTGTTAGCTGCTAAAAAGCTCATTTTTTTGTTTCATCTGACCAAAGAACCCATCCTGTTTGATGTTCAAGTAGTGCTTTGAGCTTGGCGCTATTAATGCCAAGGTCATGGGTTTGATCCCAGTGTATTGGACATAGTCAGAAACAAAAATGTACTGTTTAGTACAATGCATTGCAAGTCGCTTTGGATAAAAAAAACTACACCTGACTGTCCCTGCTAGGAGTCAAGTAATGGGCCAAGTTTGGATCTTTCAACAGGACATTGGTCTAAATACGGACAACAAAATCAAAACACAATGGGTCACAGAGCACAAAACAAAGCTTCTGTCATGGCCATCCCAGTTCCCTGACCTGATCCCTATAGAAAATGAGTGGGGCGAACTGAAAAGGAGAAGCATTAATGTGGAGCTGGAAATCTGAAGGGTCTGGAGTGATTCTGTTTGAAGGAATTGTCTCTGATCTCTTGTCAGGTGTTCTCTAAATGCATTAGGCATTATAGGTGATGATTCCAAGCAGTTATCTTGGCAAAAAGAAGGTAGCAAAAAGTACTGAATAAAAGTGTATGAATAGTAATGAGCCATGTGTATTAGAGGAAATACATGTATTTCATAATGAGTTTCCCCTCTCCATTTAAAATCCTTATTATTAAGTGAAATTCTTAGTTTCTAATGAAATATTTCAAAAATCATTTTAAGCTAAACGGTATAATTAGGAGCATTGTTGTTGTTACAATTTATAATATAAAATTTGATTGCTGGATTTGAGGTTAAAGAAGCAGGAATGTGACGCTCAGCTGCTAAAACTATGGGTAATAGAGGCAAAAAAAGATTACAACCTTCTGCTCCGCAAATAAGATTTAGAGGCACAAGCTTCATTAAGGAAGCGAGTTCCATTGCCACTTTCACTTTATCTGCCAGTACTATGTCACCACAGCCCAGTGCGTGCGTGAGACAATGTTCAACTGATTCTCCCTTTGATATCAATAGATATATTAAGCTGGTACCGATGCGTGTTTTGAAGCTTTTGAACGCATTGCTGGAAAGTTTGTCTGGCCCTGAGAAAAGTGGGCATTGCTGCTGCTTTGCAGTTTGTCAGTGAAAGCCCAGGAGGTCTGTTCCGCTTTGCCTGGGCTCGATCCCCTGAGGGAGGTCGAAGCCCAAACACTTGAAGCAGACATGGTGTCTGTGTCCCACCTCGTTGAGTGTGTTGCACCCACGAGAACAGCGGGACATGCCACACTGGAGAATTAGCTCTTTTAGAGAAAAACTTGAAGACTTCTGGAACTGCCGAGACGCCCAGGGTAGGTCGCTGCAGGAAGGGACAAGTCTGCTGCACCACGTCGTAAGATCCCAGCAGTAGTTCAGCGTTGAGATTTGAAGTCTCGAAGTCGATCATGTGTTAGGGCTCTGAAGAACAAAAGGTGAATGAATGCAGCACGCCGTGTCCCTTTTATACCCGGATATCCAGGGGCGGAGTCCGGTATGCAAATTTCATCGGCCAATTTCAGTGGCTTTTTCTAAACTAGGGAACCCCTAAACGTCGCAGGAAAACTAGAGTTTTTACTTGCATCAAATCTCACGCAAGTAAATTATGGATTACCTCAGGGATCGGTTTTAGGACCCTTGCTTTTCTCCATATACATGCTGCCCCTCGGCAACATTATTAGAAAACATGGAATTAGCTTCCACTGTTATGCAGATGATACTCACCTATATATCTCATCAAAACCAGATGATTCCTTCAAACTATCCAAACTGGCAGAGTGCATCGAGGACATTAAACATTGGATGACTAGTAATTTCCTTCTTTTAAACTCTAGCAAAACTGAAATATTACTTATAGCACCAAAAACACTAAAAGAGAATACCTCCGATTACAGCCTGCAAATTGAAGGCTGCACTGTTACTCCAATAAATAGAGTTAAAGACCTAGGCGTTATATTAGCCATAGATATTATACGTCATTTAAAAATCACATCTCAAATATCACAAAAACAGCCTTCTTCCACCTTAGAAATGTTGCCAAATTACGAAATAATTAATGTTGCTGACGCAGAAAAGCTTATTCATGCATTTGTGACCTCAAGACTTGACTATTGTAATGCTCTACTTAGTGGTTGTCCTGTATCATCAATAAACAATCTACAGTTAGATTGTCTTGACCTGGTTCTTACCAGGTCAAGACAATACGATCACATAACCCCAGTTTTCTCATCTATTCACTGGCTACCCATTAAGTATCGTATTGATTTAAAAATTATTTTAATTACTTACAAAGCTTTAAGTGGTATAGCCCCTACTTACTTAACTGAGCTTTTATCACATAACAACCCATCACGCGCTCTATGATCTCAAACTAAGGACTTTTGATGACACCTAGGATAACTAAATCCACTAAAGGGAGTCGAGCTTTCTCATACGTAGCACCTAAACCCTGGAATGCCCTTCCTAATACTATTTGAGGGTCAGACTCACTCTCCCAATTTAAATCTAGATTAAAGACACATCTTTTCAGCCAAGCTTTCACTTAATGCATAGTTAATGAACAGCAGCTATGCTTATTATTCTCCTTCTGCCTTCGCCTCGGGATGCCCATCCAGAGGTAGGAAGAAATTCCTCCAGGTTCAGATGATCGACATATGCCCATCCCCACTTAAAGATTACACCAGCTACAGCTGCAGACTGACTGACCATCCCAGCTCCATCTAAGGCAATTCCACCACCACCCAAGAGAAATACGACCATCGGACCTTCCCAGCTCAGACCACTCCATCCCCAACCAAGAGCAAAGACGGACTACTTGTCACATTAATGCTGAGGTTACACTTGGTATTTAATGCTAAACTTACATCACATGTCAGCAGTTTGAAGTTATAGCTGCATTCAGTGGCCCTGATTGGAGGTTGTTTGGTGGGTGTTTGTGGGGAGTGGGGGGGCTCGTTGGTTGCGGGGATTCATCTGCTGGGGCTGTGTGGGTCCGGTTTGGCCTTGTTTTGAGGTCGATGTCGGACAACAGAGGAATAAAGCTGCAACATGCCATTACTATTTTCCCTGGTTGTTCCTCTCTTATCTGGTGTCGATCGTAGAGTATGACCGGGTTGAGCCTGCTAGGTTTTCAGTGAGTGGGACTTTCTGGGTTGCAGATGGTGGGCTCTCCCTCTTCCACGTGGATATTTGCTCTGTGGCTTTTGGTCAGGGTCACTGAGTCCAGCTATGAAAAGTCAGAGGGGATCTGGCCCTCCCGGCTGAGCCTGGTTTCTCCCGAGGTTTTTGTCTCCATTAATCAATCATTGGAGTTTGGGTTCCTAGCCACAGCAGGGCAGTGTTGGCTTGCTCACCAGGAGACTGCATTAATTTATTTATTAATTAGATATTATTTATTAGAATGATCTTGCTTGTTCTATAAACACCATCCACTGTGCTGTGTTTTACCTTTTCTGTGTTTCCTGTTTGCCCCTGTAAAGGTGCTTTGGAACAATTCACATTGTGAAAGGCCATATATAAATAAACTTGAATATAATTTAATCGAGTCTGTCATGTAAATATGTTGAAGTCCTACTTAAAACGCGAAGAGACAAAGTCTCACCTCTGGCAATGTTTCAGTCAGTGGTATCATAAGGGATTAGCTGGAAGATGTTACCCATGTTTCTACCTCTCGACTACAGAATTCTAAGGTCTTAGGAGATTTAAATTATTTTCTTTGCTCTTATGCTCTTATCTTATCTTTCATTCTCTATTTTCGATGTGCCTGGTCATACAGCTGTGTTACATCACAAGAAAATTAACACAAAATGTTTCAAACCACCTTGGCTGCACAAAATGAATTTTGATTGGAACATACAATGAGACTCAAATTGTTCCCAAATGTAACACTCTTTTGTTCGGAGTTAACAGTACATTCACAATATTAATTTGAAAACACAGGCAGTAACTTGTTTATATTTAAACAAGCTTTTGAGTAAAAACCACACCATTGGCAAGTGTCCATGGATCAAGTGATTCAGTTCAGATGAGCCGAATTGCTCATAGATCAGTACGAGTTTCCAAAAAAATCACAAAGTCTTTCCGCTCCAATGTGAAAGTTGGATAGAAGAATCAAACCATTATCGTACAACCTGAAAAAAAATCGGAATGACAGTTTACAAAGAAACAGGGAATGTGATCGGAGTCGGGCGAAAACAAGAATTTATATATTGGCAAGGTATTATAAAGGTGGCGGGAACTCCGTGATCTGAAAGGATTGAAAACGGATGCAGACATTGCTTTATTTCTTCTGAACAGCTAAGACATTTTGATATTTTAATAGATAAAACAAAACCGTTGCGCACTTGTTGTGTTAATACAGAGGGGTAACATCCTGAAACAACACAAGTCTGTAAATCGGATTGTCGTACATGTGGGGAAAAATGATACTCGAAAAGAGCAGTCAGAGCTCCTAAAAAGGGATTTTAATGAACTCGTTGAAATGCTTGGAAAGCTAAAAGTTCAAACATTCATCAGTGGACCTCTCCCAGCTCGGGGAACAAACATGTTCTCTCTGCTACTCAGTCTGAACATATGGCTGCAAAAAACCTGCAACATGAGAGGAGTGAACTTCATTGACAACTTCAATCTCTTTTGGAGTCAAAGACAACTTTTTACAACAGATGGCCTCCACCCAAACAAACTTGGTTCAAGAGTGCTAAAGGACAATATCCTCTTCTCCCTCCTTCACCCATCAGTAGAGTGTGCCCCTCCACTCATAAATGGCACAAATACACCTGGCCATAGTGACCCACCTCAGCAGTTGGATGGACATTTGGATAACACCACTCAGGCTGTACCCAGCCCAGTGACATCACATCAGTTGGACGATGACGAGGACTCGACACCCAAGGACGTTTCTGTGGATAACAACCGGGATAGCCAAAACAACATACTTCCGTCTTCAGAAACACCAGACTCGCAGCCCCTCTCACTACACACTTCACTCTCTACTACATCATCTCTTTTGAGCTTCTCAGAGAAAATGGAGGAAGCACAAATAGGGGGTTCGTGGAAAAAAGCCCATTCAAACAAACTGCCATTTGACGAACAGTGTTGCGATGGATCGTAGTGTGAAAAAACCTGACACTTGCCAGTTATCTAAAGGGGAAGTGGGTGATTTCGGCTTACCCTGTGGTAATTCCACTTTTAATCTGCTGCCCCACGGATAGGGGGTGTGAGGACAACACTAGGGGCGCTCTCGTGCCATGGCACCCCTCAAAGACCCCCTAGCCCACTGTCCACGAATATCATATGCGTCCCTCACAGGTTTATCCCATGTACATCGACTTACTCGCTTGTCCTCCAACATTATATCAGTACCCGACTCATTTGTTTGCATGGGAGGCGGGTGCCAGCTTACTGCCCATTGGTGCCAGGGTCCACGAAACCACTATTTGTCCACTGACCAACTTTGGTGGTCGATTTCACCTTCGACCCCGCAGACCCTTCCACGGCCACGCCCCCGACCACCAAACCACTTTTTGTCCGCTTCCCAACTACTTTTACCAGAACCTGCATTCTGCCACTCGGGACTGACATATGTTCATCTGAGGGGGCTTGGCAATCGAGCTGCGTGGTTTTTAAAACAAAAAAATAATATTTACACGTTTAAAATGCATATTCTGTGCAATGTCCACCAAGCATTTATTTCTCGCCCATTCGATAAACTGCAGGTGGAAAACATCATATTCAATGTAGTAGATACCAGAATTTAGGTCAAACTCATAATTTTGCGAGCTTTTTCTAACATATGTGTGTCTAAAAGAGTATTCTCAATGAATCGTGTTGTTTCTGACACTTAGAAATTAATATATACAGTGTTAAAATGCAATCCATTTTCTATTCAGTTCTAACTAGAAAATACATCCATTTTCTAGTGTGTTTGCATTGCCTTTCCACGTGCAGTTTATATGAGTGGACCACGTGCAGTAGGTTGGTGGAAATAACCCTTTTTAACAATATTTAAAACGTACATATTCATTTCTAAGTGTCAGAAACAACACGACACTCTTTTAAACACACACAGGTCAGGAAACAGCTCGTCAAATGATCAGTTTGGCCTAAAATCGGGTATCTTATATGTTAAAGGTCAGGGTGTAAACAAAGGTCCAGAAAACAAGGTTCCTAAGGTCAGAGGACATCGAGCCTTTGCAGTGACCAGCGTCACGGACCCCCGAATCAGGCCCTGCAGTTTCGGGTCCGTGGCTTCTTCTTAAAGGTTTAAAAGTGGATGAGTACATGGCTAAAACAGGCCTCGTTTTTAAGTGTCTGCCATTGAAATCAATGGGCTTATTTATTTACATTTAAAAGGTTATAAAATACTTTTAGAGGACCAGGACTTTTGCCCTTTCGGTATGTCTCTCGGGGGACCGCGACGCAAGTACATGTGAGGTTTTGGGCCCGTCGGACCCTCCGGCGGCCTTGCGGGAAAGTTCCTCGAGCAGTTTTTATGTATGGGCCAAGTGTATTCAGTTGGTGGACAACCCACTTATTAGCAAAAATGAGCCTTAATATTCATTTAAATGCATCAACAGCCACATTATTCAGTCAGTGCACTTCATAAGAGACACACATATGTTAGCAACAACTTGTTTATCTGAGGGGAGCGTGGCAATCGAGCTGCGTGGTTTTTAAAACAAAAAAATAATATTTACACGTTTAAAATGCCCATTCTGTGCAATGTCCACCAAGCATTTTTTCCTCGCCATTCGATAAACTGCAGGTGGATAACATCATATTCAATGTAGTAGATACCAGAATTTAGGTCAAACTCATAATTTTGCGAGCTGTTTCGAAAATATGTGTGTCATAAAGAGTATTCTCAATGAATAGTGTTGTTTCTGACGCTTAGAAATTAATATATACATTGTTAAAATGCAATCCATTTTCTAGTCTGTTCTAACTAGAAAATGCATCCATTTTCTAGTGTGTTTGCATTGCCTTTCCACGTGCAGTTTATATGAGTGGACCACGTGCAGTAGGTTGGTGGAAATAACCCTTTTTAACAATATTTAAAACGTACATATTCATTTCTAGGTGTCAGAAACAACACGACACTCTTTTAGACACACACAGGATAGGAAACAGCTCGTCAAATGATCAGTTTGGACTAAAATCGGGTATCTTATATGTTAAAGGTCAGGGTGTAAACAAAGGTCCAGAAAACAAGGTTCCTAAGGTCAGAGGACATCGAGCCTTTGCAATGATCAGCGACACGGACCCCCGAATCAGGCCCTGCAGTTTCGGGTCCGTGGCTTCTTCTTAAAGGTTTAAAAGTGGATGAGTACATGGCTTAAACAGGCCTCGTTTCTAAGTGTCTGCCATTGAAATCAATGGGCTCATTTATTTACATTTAAAAGGTTATAAAATACTTCTGGAGGACCAGGACTTTTGCCCTTTCGGTATGTCTCTCGAGGGACCGCGACGCAAGTACCTGTGAGGTTTTGGGCCCGTCGGACCCTCCGGCGGCCTTGCGGGAAAGTTCCTCGAGCAGTTTTTATGTATGGGCCACGTGTATTCAGTTGGTGGACAACCCACTTATTAGCAAAAATGAGCCTGTATATTCATTTAAATGCCTCAACTACCACATTATTCAGTCAGTGCACTTCATTAGACACACATATGCTAGCAACAACTTGTAGAACGCTCAGTTTGTCCTCAAAAGTCTAATTAGGGTGGCCTGTTCAAAAACCCCCTGTCAACAACGTATTGGATAGGTGACAAGTGGAAGGCCTTCCGCCACGCGTGCACGCCTTGCATGCGTCACTGCATACGTCGTGGGTATAAAATAACGTGACGGGCTGTATGCGTCACTGCATGCGTCATGCATAGAGCAGTCCGTGGCGCGTGTGCGCGCTGCATGCATAGAGCAGAATGACACGCATGCGCGTCCTGCATGCGTCACTACATGCACGATGTATAGAGAACACCGTAAAACATGCACGTGCTGTATGCGTCACTGAATGGATTCAGCATATAAGAGACCGTGACGCATTTAAACTCTTAAATAACCACGCATCACGCATGTATCATATAGACATGAGCAACCGTCCATCATTCACCGATCGTGCAGATGTTTAGGGGTCAAAAGGTCAAAATAGGTAGAGTTGTCCACGAAAATGCAGTGACATAAATTGTAGGTGGAAGACCTCCCGTTGGGAAACGATAGTTTGAAGGGTCTGGACATTTTAAATTATTTTTGTCTAGAAGCCCCCTATTTATCCCCCAAATGTCCAAAGTTGTTAGACCCTTCTGAAAAATCGCCCCTCCCCCACCACTGAAAGCTTCACAAGGCTGTTCAGGGTTATATCAGACAAGGCTGTGTGATTAATCTTGTGATTGGGTGAAAAAACATTCCCTTTTCCTCCAGAGCCAGGTGCTCTCGGTATGTTGTCGGGGGCCACCCGGCGGGCCAGAATCTAGAATATGGGACCCCTCGGACCTTTCTGGAAATTTCCTCGTATAGCTTATTTTAATGGCTATTCCATAGCGGTTTTGTGGAAGTGACCCCGACAGGGTCAACCGATCCAAAACCGGGTCACATGCAACCGTCCATCATCCACCGGTCGTGCGGAAAAGCCGGGCGACTTTGTGACTTTGTTTAGGGGTCAAAAGGTCAAAATAGGGAGAGTTGTCCACGAAAATGCAGTGACATAAATTGTAGGTGGAAGCCCTCCCGTTGGGAAACGATAGGTCGAAGGGTCTGGACATTTTGGATAATTTTTGTCTAGAAGCCCCCTATTTAGCCCCCAAATGTCCAAAGTTCTTAGACCATTCCTGGAAAATCTACCTCCCCAACAATAAACCTTCATAATGCTGTTCAGGGATATATGAGAGACAAGACTGAGTGCATAATCTTGTGAATGGGTGCAAAAAACATTCCCTGTTCATCTAGAGCGATGTGCTCTTGGTATGTTGTCGGGGGGCACCAGACGGGCCAGAATCTAGAATATGGGACCCCTCGGACCTTTCTGGAAATTTCCTCGTATAGCTTATTTTAATGGCTATTCCATAGCGGTTTCGTGGAAGTGACCCCGACAGGGTCAATTGATCCAAAACCGGGTCACATGCAACCGTACATATTCCACGGTCGTGCGGAAAAGCCGGAAGACTTTATGACTAAGTTTAGTGGTCAAAATGTCAGAATAGGGAGGGCGCATGCGTCACTGAATGCGTGCATGCGTCACTGAATGCATCTTGCATAGAACAGGTTGTGACGCATGCACACGTTGTGTGCCTCACTGAATGCCTCATGCATAGAGCAGGCCATGAAGCATCCACGCGCTGTTATAACAGCAGACTGTGACGCATGCATGTGCTGTTTGCGTCACCGAATGCATCGTGCATAGAGTAGGCCGTGACGCATGCACACACACTGTAATAACAGTGCGTGTATGCGTCAGTGAATGCATAGAGCAGACCATAGGAAGGTGTTCCATGAAAATGTAATGTACACAAAGACAGTTTCCACAAAGGCCCTCGGGGTCCCGAGAGACCCCAAACATCACAGTCACTTGCGTCACAGTCCCACAAGCAACATACTGAAAGGGCAAATGCGTCGGTGCCCAAAAAGTATTTTATTTCATTTTTTATGTATTACTCTGCAACCCATTCATTTCAATGGATGATGCTTGAAATTGAGGCCTTGAACATAAAAGATGCTAGCTTGAAAGTGAAAATGAGCATTTCATGATTTGATAACGACATATATGCGAATAATAAAGTGTGCTCATTGAATAATGTGGTTTTTGAAACATAGAATTGAATATATTTTAGTTAAACATTGTTAATAAGTGCTACGTCCACCAACTCACTACACGTGGCCCATTACTATAAATTGCAGGTGGAAATTTTTCGATAAGTCATGCAGGAAGTGTCCACCTGCAGTTTATAGAATGGACCACGTGTAGTGAGTTCGTGGAAATGCATTTTTTAAGCATAATTAAGCATTCTGTGAGTTGCTGCTAACATATGTATGTCTAATAAAGTGTACTGAGGGAATAAGGTGGTTCTTTAATCGAATATATGAATACGTTGGACAAAAAAAGTAGTTATCAAGAAAAACTACAAAGGACTACAAATATGGCAACCAGGAAGTGTCCACCTGCAGTTTATATAATGGACCACGTGTAGTGAGTTCGTGGAAATGCATTTTTAAGAAAAATTAAGCATTATTAAGCATTCTGTGAGTTGCTGCTAACATATGTATGTCTATTTAAGTGTACTTACAGACTAACAGGGTCTATAATACATATAGATTATTATAAAGTGTGTCCACCAACTTAATACGTGTATACTATTCTCATAAACTGTAGGTGGACATTTTCCCCGTTTTTCACGAAGTCATACAGGAAGTGTCCACTTGCAGTTTGTGTGAATATACACCGTGTAGTGAGTTGGTGGAAATCCATATTTATGCTTTTTTAAGCATAAATATGCATTCTATGAGATGCTGTTAACATATGTATGTCTATTTAAGTGTACTAAAAGACTAACAGGGTCTATAATACATATAGATTATTATAAAGTGTGTCCACCAACTTAATACGTGTATACTATTCTCATAAACTGCAGGTGGACATTTGCCCCGTTTTCACTAAGTCATACAGGAAGTGTCCACCTGCAGTTTGTGTGAATAGACCACGTGTAGTGAGTTGGTGGAAATCCATATTTATGCTTTTTTAAGCATAAATATGCATTCTATGAGATGCTGTTAACATATGTATGTCTATTTAAGTGTACTAAAAGACTAACAGGGTCTATAATACATATAGATTATTATAAAGTGTGTCCACCAACTTAATACGTGTATACTATTCTCATAAACTGCAGGTGGACATTTGCCCCGTTTTCACTAAGTCATACAGGAAGTGTCCACCTGCAGTTTGTGTGAATAGACCACGTGTAGTGAGTTGGTGGAAATTCATATTTATGCTTTTTTAAGCATAAATATGCATTCTGTGAGATGCTATTAACATATGTATGTCTATTTAAGTGTACTAACAGACTAACAGGGTCTATATTACATATAATTTATTATAAAGTGTGTCCACCAACTTAATGCGTGTGGCCTATTCTCATAAACTGCAGGTGGACATTTTCCACGTTTTTCACTAAGTCATACAGGAAATGTCCACTTGCAGTTTGTGTGAATGGACTACGTGTAGTGAGTTGGTGGAAATTCATATTTATGCTGTTTTAAGCATAAATATGCATTCTGTGAGATGCTGTTAACATATGTATGTCTATTTAAGTGTACTAAAAGACTAACAGGGTCTATAATACATATAGATTATTATAAAGTGTGTCCACCAATTTAATACGTGTATACTATTCTCATAAACTGCAGGTGGACATTTTCCCCGTTTTTCACTAAGTCATACAGGAAGTGTCCACTTGCAGTTTCTGTGCATAGACCACGTGTAGTGAGTTGGTGGAAATTCATATTTATGCTTTTTTAAGCATAAATATGCATTCTGTGAGTCGCTGTTAACATATGTATGTCTATTAAGGTGTACCAACTGACTAACAGGGTCAATAATTCATATAGATTACTATAAAGTGTGTCCACCAACTTAATGCGTGTGGCCTATTCTCATAAACTGTAGGTGGACATTTTCCCCGTTTTTCACTAAGTCATACAGGAAGTGTCCACTTGCAGTTTGTGTGAATGGACTACTTCTAGTGAGTTGGTGGAAATTCATATTTATGCTGTTTTAAGCATAAATATGCATTCTGTGAGATGCTGTTAACATATGTATGTCTATTAAGGTGTACCAACTGACTAACAGGGTCAATAATTCATATAGATTACTATAAAGTGTGTCCACCAACTTAATCCGTGTGGACTATTCTCATAAATTGTAGGTGGACATTTGTCCCGTTTTTCACTAAGTCATTCAGGAAGTGTCCACCTGCAGTTTGTGTGAATGTACCACGTGTAATGAGTTGATGGAAATTCATATTTATGCTTTTTTAAGCATAAATATGCATTCTGTGAGATGCTGTTAACATATGTATGTCTATTAAGGTGTACCAACTGACTAACAGGGTCAATAATTCATATAGATTACAATAAAGTGTGTCCACCAACTTAATACGTGTATACTATTCTCATAAACTGTAGGTGGACATTTTCCCCGTTTTTCACTAAGTCATACAGGAAGTGTCCACTTGCAGTTTGTGTGAATGGACTACGTCTAGTGAGTTGGTGGAAATTCATATTTATGCTTTTTTAAGCATAAATATGCATTCTGTGAGTCGCTGTTAACATATGTACGTCTGTTAAGGTGTACCAACTGACTAACAGGGTCAATAATGCATATAGATTAATATACAGTGTTTCCACCAACTTAATACGTGTATACTATTCTCATAAACTGTATGTGGACATTTTCCCCGTTTTTCACTAAGTCATACAGGAAGTGTCCACTTGCAGTTTGTGTGAATGGACTACGTGTAGTGAGTTGGTGGAAATTCATATTTATGCTGTTTTAAGCATAAATATGCATTCTGTGAGATGCTGTTAACATATGTATGTCTATTAAGGTGTACCAACTGACTAACAGGGTCAATAATTCATATAGATTACTATAAAGTGTGTCCACCAACTTAATGCGTGTGGCCTATTCTCATAAACTGCAGGTGGACATTTTCCCCATTTTTCACTAAGTCATAAGGGAAGTGTCCACTTGCAGTTTGTGTGAATGGACTACGTGTAGTGAGTTTGTGGAAATTCATATTTATCCTTTTTTAAGCATAAATATGCATTCTGTGAGTTGCTGTTAACATATGTATGTCTATTAAGGCGTACCAACTGACTAACAGGGTCAATAATGCATATAGATTACTATAAAGTGTGTCCACCAACTTAATACGTGTGGCCTATTGTCATAAACTGCAGGTGGACATTTTCCCCGTTTTTCACTAAGTCATACAAGAAGTGTCCACCTGCAGTTTGTGTGAATGGACTACGTGTAGTGAGTTCGTGGAAATGCATTTATTAAGCATAATTAAGCATTCTGTGAGTTGCTGCTAACATATGTATGTCTAATAAAGTGTACTGAGGGAATAAGGTTGTTCTTTAATCGTATATATGAATACGTTGGACAAAAAAAGTAGTTATCAAGAAAAACTACAAAGGACTACAAATATGGCAACCAGGAAGTGTCCACCTGCAGTGTATATAATGGACCACGTGTAGTGACTTCGTGGAAATGCATTTTTAAGCATAATTAAGCATAATTAAGCATTCTGTGAGTTGCTGCTAACATATGTATGTCTATTTAAGTATACTAACAGACTAACAGGGTCTATAATACATATAGATTATTATGAAGTGTGTCCACCAACTTAATACGTGTGGCCTATTCTCATAAATTGTAGGTGGAAATTTGCCCCGTTTTTCACTAAGTCATACAGGAAGTGTCCACCTGCAGTTTATAGAATGGACCACGTGTAGTGAGTTCGTGGAAATGCATTTTTAAGCATAATTAAGCATAATTAAGCATTCTGTGAGTTGCTGCTAACATATGTATGTCTATTTAAGTGTACTAACAGACTAACAGGGTCTATAATACATATAGATTATTATAAAGTGTGTCCACCAACTTAATACGTGTGGCCCATTACTATAAACTGCAGGTGGAAAAGCCAAAATTAGTTTGTAAGTTGTCAAATAGTGCTTCCGTGGTACGGGGGGGGGGGGGGGCGGGTGTCAACCCGGGTGGTCCTCGGACCATTTTGGCAAAAGTAGTTGGTTAGTGGACAAATAGTGCTTTGGTGGTACGGGGGGCGTGTCAGGGGGCGTCGCCCGGCAAGATAGGGACCAATCCGTGAGAGGCAATGGGGTCCCAAGACCACCTGCCAAAGATAGTTGGGAAGTGGAAGAATATCATGTTCGTGGTCATCCGGGGGAAGCACCAACCACCCACCCCTGGACTACGGCAATGGGATGAGCCCCATTCACTTCAGTTGGGCCGTGGACAGGCTTGGCGCCACACTGTGGCCGAGTGCCGAAGCGCAGCTGGGGACCTCTTCGCTTGGCGCGCCTCCCGTACGGACCCCCTTCAGCGGGGGGGCGAACTTTCACCCCAGGTCTGCTCAGGGCGGTCTCCCCTTCGGTTGACCCCGACGTCGGACCCCCGAAAAATCTGGGGTCTTCCCCGCGCAGCGTCCTCGAAACCATTCCACCACCCTGTTAGAGCAATGAAGCCGTGGACTGCTTTGAAAAGTCTGGGACTATCTAGAGGAACTAGTATTTGCTGGAACAAAACTCTCCCACTCTATTGTCGCGAGTCCACAGGTTTCAACTAAAAAGCGACGGGCTCCACAACCACTAAAGCCTGTGGGTCAACCTGGCCAACCTGTTCCCTCTGAAAGAGCTCTCCGGCCTCTGCCACAACGCCAGGGATCACACAAACCCCCATCTGCTGGAGATGGACTAAACAAGACTGCAAAGAGCACTGGTAACTGATATGAATTGGGTCCCTGCTATGATAACAGCAACAATCTCAAATACTTACAGAACAAGTGGGAACCCAGTGTTCCTTTAGTTTTCCCTATATCTGTCCTGATAAGTGAACGTAAAACTAAGGCCCTCTCCAGTCGTATGGCAAAGCAATCTAATCTAATACCTTTTGGACGTCACTCTGAGAATGACAGGGGTAAAAAACTTAAAACAGTTACTATTCAATTAGCACTTTTAAACATCCGTTCACTAAAAAACAAATCCTTTTTGATCAATGACCTCATCACCAGTAACAAACTTGAATTCATGTTTCTAAATGAAACTTGGTTAGATGATAGTTGTAGTGCTACAATCCTCAATGAATCTGCCCCCCCAAACTTTACTTTTATAAATGTTTGCAGATCTATTAGGAGAGGTGAAGGAATAGCTGCTCTATTTAAAGATCTTTTTGACTGCAAGCAAGTTTTACTTGGTGACTACATGTCCGTTGAATACTTGAGTATTGCTTTAAAAGGTGCACCACGCATTCTGTTTACAATTATTTACAGACCTCCCAAATACTCCCCGGTCTTTGTTGATGATTTTTCAGAACTACTATCAGCTATTTCCTCAGAATTTGACTGCTTTGTTATTGCTTGAGATTTTAATATTCATGTAGACAAGACAGACAACAACACTGCAAATGAACTTTTAAATGTTTTAAAGACTTTTGATCTGATCCAGCATGTGCACGGTCCTACACACAATCGTGGACACACTCTGGATCTGCTCATTAGCAAAGGTCTAAACATTTCATCCACTATTATTAGAGATGTGGCACTGTCTGATCATTTCTGTATTTTCTTTGATATATCAATCAGCCCTGCCACTGAAGATAGACCCGTCTCTATAAAAAAGAGATTTATAAATGAGAACACCAGTGAGCTATTTATGAATGCCATGTCTTTGTCACCGAGTATATCTGCAGACTCTATGGATGTTCTCCTCGATAGCTTTAATGCAAAAGTAAAAAATGCTATCGATGCCATTGCTCAAGTAAAGGTCAAGGCGATAACTGGCAGGCGTAAAGCACCCTGGAGAAACACACCAGCAGTACAAAGCATGAAAAGATCATGCAGAAAAGCTGAGCGTATATGGCGAAAAACCAAACTTGAAATTCACTATTACATCTATAAAGACAGTCTGCATGCCTTCAATGTTGACTTAGGCAAAGCTAGACAAAATTTTTTCTCTAACATTATAAACAGCAAAATAAATAGCACTCGCACCCTTTTTGCAACTGTAGAAAGACTAACAAATCCCCCTTGTCAAGTTCCGAGGGAAATGCTGTCTGATGACAAATGCAATGAGTTTGCAACTTTTTTCCTTGAAAAGATCAGTAATATCAGAATGGAAATCAGCAAAACTCCATGCGGCAGTCAGGTCAGTCTGACTTCAGTACATCAGAAATTAGTTCCTCTGTCTGAATTTCAGACAATTGATCTCAAAACCCTGGAGGAAACGGTACAGCATCTTAAGGCGTCAACTTGCAGCCTTGACACACTTCCCACATCATTTTTCAAAAGAGTGTTTAACAGTTTGGAAGCAGATCTCCTAAAAATAGTTAATATCTCACTGCTCTCAGGAACCTTCCGGGAGTCCCTAAAAAATGCAGTTGTCAAACCTCTTCTAAAAAAGGGCAATCTAGACAAAACCTTACTATCTAACTACAGACCAATATCAAATCTTCCTTTTATAGGCAAGATCATTGAAAAGGTTGTATTCAATCAGCTGACCAAATTCTTGAACTCAAATGGCTACCTGGACAATTATCAGTCTGGTTTCCATCAGCATCATAGCAGAGAGACAGTGCTCATAAAGATAATTAATGATATTCGATTGAATTCTGATTCAGGCAAAATATAAGTTCTGGTTTTACTAGATCTCAGTGCTGCTTTTGACACGGTAGATCACACCATACTCCTACATAGGCTGGAAAACTGGGTAGGGCTTTCTGGGTTGGTACTTAAATGGTTTGGGTCATACCTTAAAGGGAGAGGTTACTATGTGAACATAGGCAACCATAAATCTGACTGGACACCCATGACTTGTGGTGTTCCACAGGGCTCGATTCTTGCTCCGCTTCTCTTTAATTTGTATATGCTCCCACTTGGCCAAATAATCAAAAAGTACCAAATTGCCTACCACAGCTATGCAGATGACACTCAGATCTACCTAGCCCTCTCACCCGATGATTACAGGCCTATTGACTCTCTTTGTCAATGCATTGATGAAATTAACAGCTGGATGTGTCAAAACTTCCTTCAGGTAAATAAAAACAAAACTGAAGTCATTGTTTTTGGAAACAAGGATGAAACTAACAAGGTAAACACATACCTTGACTTAAGAGGTCTAAAGACACAAAGCAAGGTAAAAAATCTTGGGGTCATTTTGGAGTCTGACCTTAGTTTCAGCAGTCATGTCAAAGCAATAAGCAAATCAGCATACTACCATCTCAGAAACATAGCCAGAATCAGATGTTTTGTCTCAGGCCAAGATTTAGAGAAACTAGTCCATGGTTTCATCACCAGCAGGGTGGATTACTGTAATGGACTCCTTACAGGTCTTCCCAAAAAGACCATCAGACAGCTGCAGCTCATACAGAACGCTGCTGCCAGGATTCTGACCAGAACCAAAAAATCTGAGCATATCACTCCAATCCTCAGGTCCTTACACTGGTTACCAGTTACTTTTAGAATCAACTTCAAAGTATTATTAATTGTCTATAAATCACTTAATGGTCTAGGACCTAAATACATCTCAGATATGCTCATTGAATATAAACCAATCAGACTTCTCAGATCATCAGGATCAAGTCAGTTAGAGATAACAAGGGTTCACTCAAAACAGGGCGAGTCAGCGTTTAGCCATTACGCCACCCATAGCTGGAATCTGCTTCCAGAAGACATCAAATGTTCACCAACAGTAGCTACTTTTAAATCCAGATTAAAAACTCACTTGTTTAGCTGTGCATTCACAACCTGAGCACTGTGCTGGTTCACATCAACTGCACTTCTATTTCTAATTTATTTTTATTGTGCTCTTATTCTTTTTATATATACACTCACATTTTAATCAATTTTATTGCTGTTTTATTGTTTCTTAAAATCTAAAGTTTTTGTGATCGTAAATCATTTGCATTTTAAAGATACGTTTAATTCTTTCTGTCAATTTTATGTAAAGCACTTTGAATTGCACTTGTGTATGAAATGTGCTATATAAATAAACTTGCCTTGCCTTGCCTAACTGTTTCATCGTTTGTTCTTTCTCTCTTTGTTATGACCATTATGATAAATGTAATTTAAGACCTATACGAACGGGATAAGTATTATCTTGCGACCTTGTGTGATTTAGAAATTACATTACCTCCCCACATCTGTATTTCATGTGGCGCCAATTAGCACGGATTTACGGATTTGTATCCCGGATATGATGGAAAGGCTTTGCTATATAGTATATATAGTTGTATGGTGTATAATGATTTACGACCCTGCCATTTGCGCTATTTGTGTCCGTTTATGTTTTTATTAGTTTCGCCATGTTATCTGTGTTTATTATGCGCTACTGGTGTACAGCAAGATTCTCACCGCTGCACTATCACAGGGCACGACTCAAAACATCAGACTCATCCGCGCGCGCAGCAGAGCAGTGCCGAATCACAACTCGTGTAAAGAAATACCTCCGCACATCACCTGCAGTAGCAATTACAAACTGAGATGGCGACAAAGAGGCCAATCAAACGGACTTAAAGCGGACTGCCGCTTTAAGCACTTCCCATGTGTTAGCTTTAGCTCACGTGCTAACTAGTCAGTATGGCACATACAAGGCTTCCAAAACTTTACTTATAACTAAATTTCAAGGACCGCAATCATTTTATGGATGTCTGAAAATTACACTGACCAAAGCGAAACTCAATCGTAAATTCATGGGAGAATGTTAATCACGGTCTTGACGCTGTGTAAAGTATCCAATCGCTCAAGTTATTGCTTTGCAAATCAAAAGTAAGTCTCAAGTCTTTGCATGCAAGTCTCGAGTCAAGTCCCTCCTCAAGTCAGATAAGTCCAAGTCAAGTCCCGAGTCGAGACAATCAAGTCCAAGTCGAGTCCAAGTCCTCCTCAAGTTTAAACTTCAAGTTTTTAACAAGTCATTAGTTATCTTTGTCTTCAGTCTGGCTGGTTTGAGAGAGAAATTATCTTCGATATTGTGTAGTTCTACATGGAATGCATTTAGCTAGCAAACAAGTTGTAATCATCAGAAAATACTTTCTATGAGGTTCTAAACAACATGTTTTATATATGTTTTATAAAACAGAGTTTGCCGCCTCCCGCTCTGTCTGACGTTCCCTTATTCAAGAAACTGACCACCTCATGCTTACGAAGGGCTACCACGCATGCACACAAAAGTGGATTTTCTGATATTTATGTTTAAATATGTACATCTACTTTGCTTTTCTCACCCATTTCTCCCAACATGAAACGAATTGCTGGGACTGGAGCGTGAGGGAGACCAGGAAGAATAGTGAGATTTATTATTTTAAACACAATTGGATGCATGTCACATTAATAAAACGTCTTAAATTTATGGTTGAAAAGTTAGTAATTGCAGCCTACAAAGAAGTTAAATTATTTAAATACATTATTAACAGTTTACTTGCACTTGTGTATAATTAATGGAATAATTGTCTGAAATTTGAAATAAACATTATGTGGTTTGAAACACTGAACAGTTTTGATAAATGACAAGCACCGCGTCACAACGGGCGAGGCTTTCTCTGGCACAGTGCCAAACACAGCGCACATGCAGCTCTTACCTGTGTAATTCCCTCCAGAGAACAGCCGACAGTGATCAAAACTTCAATGATTGGTTTTAAGTATATAAAGACTTGCCGAGTCAAAATATATAAAGTCAAGTCACGAGTCATTGGTGTCCAAGTCGAAGTCAAGTCAAAGTCTTCTCTGATTTTATCAAGTCGAGTCGCAAGTCATCGAATTTGTGACTCGAGTCCGAGTTGAGTCCCACAACTCTGGTTCTCACATCATGTTCATTGTCGGTGGGTTAGGGCATTGTGATCTGTAAACCCGTGCTTCCAAATTAAACTTTTTTTATTGACATATTTATTGTAAAACATTTTATATATCCCTCCATGATATATTTAAGTCCCACTAGAATGCTACCCTATCAGAGTGTGTGCAAACTTTGTGAAAAAAACTCTTGAGACAAGGCTTTCACATTGACAGCTCTCATTGTAAGACATTAGCGAACTCCAAGAGTTTATCCAAGTTAGCAAGAGTATCCAAGGGGCAGGGCTTACATCATGAATTTTTTTTGCCATTTTTAATTTTCAGTAAAACATTTTTTGAACTACTCCTTGACAGTTTGTCCGATTTACACGAAATTTAAAGACCCAACTTTTGAAAAGCTTTTAAAAGCTTTTTTCCTATTGGTTCTCATGTAGCGTACCAACAAATTCGACGGCAAGCATGCTTTTTATATGGATTTATTTTGTTGTAAAAGGCAGTTTTTTTCCAAACGCAATGGCAAATTGCTACGAAACTTTGTTCGGTTCATCAAAGTCAAGTTCTGAGAGGACCTGTAAAGTTACAGGCCAGAGGCCTCTAGTTGTTAACAGATACAATAAAATTGAACGAAAGACATCAAGATAATGTAATTTGATTTTCAATAGTATATTAGTGAGGTCAAGCGGAGTGCTTTGATATAAAACTTTTCATATTCCACTATACGTCCTGTGCCATATAGAAAACATACTTTTTCAAAGTCCTTCTACAAAAGCTGTCTTTTAACTTGCCAATAACCACAGTAATTCTCCCATCACAGAAACATTTCAGGAATCAAAGTCAAACGCTGTATAGCAAATACAATGATTAGCAAGTAATTTCCCTATAACACTGTTTAAATGAGAAAACAGTTTATTAAAAAAGTACATATTTTGACATTACTGTTACATAAAGGCAGATGCTATTTAATATAATTACTGAAATAAAAAATACTGAAATATAACAATGAATTAAATTTAAATGTTTTATTTAAACTAGTGGTGGGCCGTTAACGTGAGACTCTTATCGCGCGATAAAAAAAATGTCACCGTTAATCTATTCTCAAAGTTGGGTTGGGAACTGGGTCTATACTACGCAAGCTATGATGACTTTCACCTTGATATTTTAGCGCGGGTGTATACATGGATTAATTGCACTGTAGGGGGCGAGAACGAGAGTTTTCTACTCGCGTGATCCGCTTAATTCGCGCCGCCTCATCATCTAATAACCAGGGCTTCATTCGCGTCATTCGCGCTTCATTTGCGTCATTCGCGCCGTCTCATCATCTCATAACCAGGGCTTCATTCGCGTCATTCGCGCCGCCTCATCATGTCATAACCAGGGCTTCATTCGCACGATTCGCGCCGCAAGTAGGTCTATCGCGTCTTTGCATTGATTTAACATGTAAATCACTCACGCTTGACGCGCCATTCGTGTTTGGTCTGAACACAACATAACGTTACTGTGAAATTACCACATCAAACGTGATGTGCTAACATGGATGCAGGTATGATGCCGCCGGGCTTGCTTCAGGAAAAATTTATTTTTAAGAAGCTTCCCAATGGAAACCTCGACAAGACTAAGATTGTTTGCAATGTGGAATTGGTTTACATACAGTTGGTTTAGAAAAAAAAAAAAAATTTTCTCTCAACAGGTCTAGCTTTAGTTGAAACCAGTAACTTTGTATTGGCACCTAATGTATTATGGCTCCTGTATGACATATCGCTTGTTGCTCCCTAACTCTTTGTAAGTCGCTTTGGATAAAAGCGTCTGCTAAATGACTAAATGTAAATGTAAATGTACTGAAGGAGCTCTTCCAGTCTCAAGTACCACCTAAGTACCACAGGGCTCAGTTTTGGGGCCTCTGCTCTTCGCATTATACATGCTACCTCTAGGAGATATAATAAAGCGACACGGAATTAGCTTTCACTGTTATGCTGATGATACTCAACTTTATATTTCCTCGAAGACTCATGAAACCCAGCAGTTTCATCGAATAAAGGATTGCATAGTTGACTTAAAAATGTGTATGAGTAAAAATTTTTTACTACTAAACTCGGACAAAACAGAAGTGTTACTTACTGGACCGAAAACCGCTATACGTAACAACCAAGAATACCGCTTAACGATTGATGGATGCTCCATAAAATCCTCGTCATCAGCTAAGAATCTTGGCGTTGTATTCGATAGTACTCTGTCATTTGAAAGCCATGTCGCCAACACCTGTAAAATTGCATTTTTCCATCTTAAGAATATATCTAAACTACGTCATATGCTGTCACTGTCAGATGCAGAGAAATTAATTCATGCATTCATGACATCAAGACTAGATTATTGTAATGCACTTCTAGGTGGATGCCCTGCAGGCCTATTACAAAAACTGCAACTTGTTCAAAACGCGGCAGCTCGAGTTCTTACACGTACAAAAAAGTATGAGCATATAACCCCGGTTCTGTCAACCTTGCACTGGTTACCTATAAAGCATCGCATTAACTTTAAGATCTTGCTTATTACCTATAAAGCCCTACATGGTCTAGCGCCGCAGTATTTGAATGAACTTCTATTGTATTACAGACCTCAACGTACATTACGCTCTCAGGCGTCCTGTCAGTTGGTAATACCTAGAATTTCAAAATCAAGTGCAGGTGGTAGATCCTTTTCGTATCTAGCGCCTAACCTTTGGAATATTCTTCCCTGCACGGTCCGGGAGGCAGACACACTCTGTCAGTTTAAATCTAGACTAAAGACTCATCTTTTTAATCTTGCATACAATACTCCTCCATAATATTAATCCTCAGAGGATTTAGGCTGCATTATTTAGATCAACCGGAACCAGAAACACATCCAATAACAAATGATGTACTTGTTGCATCAAAGAGTGCAGAACAGTACTCTACTCTCAGCCAGTCTTGTCTCTTTGTTCCAAGGTTACCGCAGGATGCAGTTCATGTACAGACCCGATGGCAGAGCTGAGAATGGGAAGCGGTGACCTGACAAGAGCTAAGAGGATAGAGCTGGATAAAGGACGCCACAACTTTGATTTTCCTACAACATTTCAAATGTTATTAGATTGTGAATGATAATCTTAAATCTATCATTTACCTTATTAAGTTTATTTTTTATTTAGCCTTGTTGTGCAAGCACTGTTGAGCTTGTGCAGAGGCAGCAGCTTTTGCCAGAGGGGAACTGGAATCCCCTGGTTGGGCCTGGGTTCTCCTGAGGTTTTTTTTCTCGATGGGAGTTTTGGGTTCCTCACCACCGTTTGCATATTGTTTTGCACTATCTGCCTGGCCGGGGGGGCTGCTTTAGAATTCAGAAATTAGACATAATTAATATTGCATATAAGAATTTATAGTCCGTTTAATATTTGACCTGTGGTTCTTTCTCCTTTATCGCCAATGTGTGCTTTCACTGTGTGTGTGTGCGTCTATGTCAATGTGTGTGTGTGTATGTATGTTTGCATATTGTGTGTGTGGAGCATTTGTATGTCTGTCTTTGTTGTTTTCACCTTTGTCTTGTTTTTACAGGTATATGCCTTTAGTTTTTTTACTTGTATTCAATGTGTATCATGTACAGCTGCTTTGTAACAATGAAAATTGTAAAAAGCGCTATATAAATAAAGTTGAGTTGAGTTGAGTTAAACGCAAAGCATCCCTTAGCTAATGAGGAAGTAAACACAAGTACATCTTATTGAACATAATTTAATTTTCATCACCAATTATCATAGTAGAACAGCTTTCTCAAGCAGTTTGTGATGCATTTTGGAAACAGGAGATGAGCCCCTGGTCTAATGCGCCACCTGGCTTGAGAAACCCGTTCTCAAAGACTTACTTTTAGTCATTATTTGGGTAGCACACATATTCTGAATGCCTTCGGCAGAATTCAAGTGAGCTATTTTAATCTAGATTAATTCCAAGATTAATCTAGATTAATCTAGATTAAAAAAATTAATCTATGCCCACCACTAATTTAAACATAGAAAGTAAAAGAACTGTAAGAATAAATTTGGCAAAACTTCAGCGTCTGATCAGTACGGATGTAAACAGATGACATATATACATCTATATGTATATATGTCATCAGAGTTTAACAGCTTTCCTGTAGCTCAGTGGTAAGAGCATTGCGTTAACAACGCAAGGTTGTGGGATAAAAGCGTCTGCCAAATGCCTGAATGTAAATGTAAATACATGTATATACTGTAATTGCTACTAGAATTTCAAACTTCGATTCGATACCTAAAAAAAATCGATATTCGATACCATTTTCTATACCGCAGAAAAACTGGCATAACAATACGGCCCTATTTTTTTTTATTTTATTTAAAGTTAATTGAACAACACTAGACAATTAGGTATATATTAGGTATATTAGGTATATTTATAATTGTTTTAATCTAATGTAAATTTTACTAATACATTTACTATTTAAAATCAAAGTTGTATTTGTTAGTATTAATGGACCAGAGCTTACATAAATAGTTGAGAGGTTAATAAAGAGATTAAAGAGTTTAATAAATACTTTGTATGTATTGCTCATTCATTGCTCATTAATATTAATAGCCCTACATTTATATGATAAAAATATATGTTTGGCTTTTTTTCGCATATAATCATTAATCTGCGTACATATAGACAGTAACTCAAAATTTATACGCAAATTACTGTTACATAGACTCAAACTGGCCAACTTTCTAACTTTAACAACGTTTAACCGGAGCGAATGAGAAGAGTGGATGAAAATATGTATCCGCACAAATGGCGTTATGGTTAATACGGAAGTGCAAATGTGTATCATACACGAGATGTTGCGGAGACTTTACCCGCTCCAGCATCATTTCAAACATCAACTTAACCGGAGCAAATGCGACTAGTGGATGAAATCATTGAGGAGTGCACATAAAGACAAAAACGCATGCATTAAACTGTTGCGGAGACTCTGTTCTTGCCTTCTTTCTAACATAAACAAGGTTTAACAAGGACAAATGAAACGAGTGGAAGAAATTATTGAATAGTGCATATACATCGAGCACTGTGGTGAACATGTGAAACGTAAACGAGCATGCACATACCCAGATGTGTTACCGAGACTGCACTGGCCATCTTTTCTAACATAAACACTTTTTTTATCAAATCTTTATAGACATATTAGTATTGGTTACATATGTAGAATGACGAAGAGAGTCAGCTTAACAATCTTTTATTAATATAAAAAAATAAGAAGAATAAAATAAAAATATATTAATAAGAGATTTATCAGAAAGTTAAGGACTTTTCAAGGGATCTGCAAGCTACCACAGTCAGGCTAACGGAACTCGAACAGCGCACAGCCGACGCGGAGGAGTGGAACAGAGCGGCGAGCATTGCTCTCATAGGTATAATGGATAAAACCAGTGAGATGCAAGCTAAGCTAATCGACTTGGAGGCTCGCACGAGGCAGAACAATCGTCGCATATACATGATCCCGGAGGGCTCGGAGGGCAGCGACCTGCTGGAGTTTGTGAAGCGCCTCATAAACGCAGAGCTGGAACTACCGCTAACGAATATACTCGGTATACAATGCTGCAATCGAGCGCTTGCTCAAATGCCGCCCCGTGATGCACCACCCAGATCGCTGGTTCTCTGCTTTTTAGAGCACAGACTGAAGGAACAGGTGCTGTCCACAGCATGGAGAAAAAAAGAACTGTGATTTGAGGACAAGAGGATTTATTTTGACCATGACTACCCCTCTGAGATCTCACAGAAAAGGAAGACAAACGCGGGATACTGAAGGTGCTCAAGTCCAAGGGGATTCGCTTTCAAACACCATATCCGGCTAAATTAAGATTGAGAAGGATAATTAAATGCTTGTGACCCTAACGAGATTGAGGGGTAAAATAGAAAAGGCTTTTACAAGAAAAAATATGCTATAAATTTGACTGATAATACCCACACAGACTTTGGGATTTGATATAACCGGAGAAATTGGACCCCTCCTTGAACTGCCACCTTACCGTGGTGGAGGGGTTCGAGTACCCGAAATACCCTAGGAGCCATGTTGTCTGGGGCTATATGCCCCTGGTAGGGTCTCCCAAGGCAAACAGGTCCTAGGCGAGGGGTCAGACTGAGCGGTTCAAAATCCCTTATGAAGCCAAAAATTTGGAGGACTGTGACGTCGCCCGGCATGGCGCAGCCGGGGCCCCACCCTGGACCCAGGCCTGGGGTTGGGGCTCGTATGCGAGCGCCTGGTGATCGGGCCCTCCCATGGGTCCGGCCGGGCTCAGCCCGAAGGAGCGACGTGGGGCCACCCTCCCGTGGACCCACCACCTGCAGGAGGGACCGTAAGGGGCCGGTGCAAAGTGGATCGGGCGGCAATCGAAGGCGGGGGCCTCAACAACCCGATCCCTGGACCCGGAATCTAGCTCTAGGGACATGGAACGTCACCTCTCTGACGGGGAAGGAGCCTGAGATTGTGAGTGAGGTTCAGAGATTCCGACTAGAGATAGTCGGGATCACCTCTACGCACAGCTTGGGCTCTGGAACCACACTCCTCGAGGGAGGATGGACCCTTCACCACTCTGGAATTGCCCGTGGTGAAAGGCGGCGGGCTGGTGTGGGTTTGCTCATAGCCCCCCAGCTCAGCCGCCATGTGTTGGAGTTTACCCCGGTGAACGAGAGGGTCGCTTCCCTGCGCCTTCGGGTCGGGGATAGGTCTCTCACTGTCGTGTGTGCCTATGGGCCAAACGGCAGTGTAGAGTACCCGGCCTTCTTGGAGACTCTGGGAGGGGTGCTGGAAAGCGCCCCGACTGGGGACTCCGTCGTTCTGCTAGGGGACTTCAACGCCCACGTGGGCAGCAACAGTGATACCTGGAGGGGCGTGATTGGGAGGAACGGCCCCCCTGATCTGAACCCGAGTGGTGTTCTGTTATTGGACTTCTGTGCTAGTTACAGCTTGGCCATAACGAACACCATGTTCAAGCATAAGGGTGTTCATCAGTGCACATGGCACCAGGACACCCTTGGCCGGAGGTAGATGATCGACTTAGTGGTTGTTTCATCTGACCTACGGCCGTATGTCTTGGACACTCGGGTGAAGAGAGTGGCGGAGGTGTCAACTGATCACCACCTGGTGGTGAGTTGGATCCGATGTCGGGGAAGGAAGCTGGACAGACTCGGGAGACCCAAACGTACTGTGAGGGTCTGTTGGGAACGTTTGGCCGAGTCCCCTGTCAGAGAGATCTTCAACCTCCACCTCCGGCAGAGCTTCGACCAGATCCCGAGGGAGTCTGGAGATATTGAGTCCGAGTGGACCATGTTCTCCACCTCCATTGTCAACGCGGCCACTCGGAGCTGTGGCCGTAAGGTCTCCGGTGCCTGTCGAGGCGGCAATCCCCGAACCCGGTGGTGGACACCGGAAGTAAGGGATGCCGTCAAGCTGAAGAAGGAGTCCTATCGGGCCTTGCTGGCTTGTGGGACTCCCGGGGGAGCTGACAGGTACAGACAGGCCAAGCGGACTGCAGCCCGGGTTGTTGGGGAGGCAAAAACTCGGGCCTGGGAGGAGTTTGGTGAGGCCATGGAGAAAGACTATCGGTCGGCCTCGAAGAGATTCTGGCAAACCGTCCGGCGCCTCAGGAGGGGGAAGCAGTGCCCTACCAACGCTGTTTACAGTGGAGGGGGGCAGCTGTTGACCTCGACCGGGGATATCATCGGGCGGTGGAAGGAATACTTTGAGGATCTCCTCTATCCCGCCGTCATGTCCTCCATTGAGGAGGCAGAGGCTGAGGGCTCGGAGGCGGACTCGTCCATCACCCGGGCTGAAGTCACCGAGGTAGTCAAGAAACTCCTCGGTGGCAGTGCACCGGGGGTGGATGAGATCCGCCCTGAGTACCTCAAGTCTCTGGATGTTGTGGGGCTGTCTTGGCTGACACGCCTCTGAAAGTGCCCTAGTGATTGGTGATTCTATTGTCTGAAACATTAACATAGAGGCACTAGCCACAATAGTCAAATGTTTACCGGGAGCCAAAGCGCCTGACATCAAGTCAAATTTAAATGTGCTAAATGAGGCTAATTTATGTAATAATCCCTTCTCACAAACAACATAAAATCGAGACCGTGTCTGTCCCCCGGATTAGCAAACATTAGATAATGCGTAAACCTCTTGAAAGTCATTTAATAAACTTTAGACAAATCCAACATGAGCAAAATACAGATAATCAACTGTTACGACTCGGATTACTTAATATTAGATCTCTCTCAAATAAAGCACTTTTTGCTAACGATATGATAACTGATCATAAAATAGACCTGCTCTATTTGACAGAAACATGGCTAAATCCAGATTATTATATTACTCTAAATGAATCCGTTCCCCAAGATTATTACTATAAACACGAGCCTCGTCAAAAAGGTAGAGGGGGAGGTGTCGCTGCACTTTACAATAATTATTTTATCATCTCTCAGAAGTCTAATTTAAAATACAATTCTTTTGAAGTCATGGTACTTCACGTATCAACACCTAATACTAAGGACAAAACATTTTTTAAATGTATTCTAGCTATTGTAGATAGGCCTCCAGGGCACCACACAGATTTTATTAAAGAATTTGGTGGGTTCTTATCAGAACTAGTACTGGCCTCAGATAGAGTCCTTGTTGTTTGTGACTTTAACATCCATGTAGACAATGATACAGATGCCTTGGGAACGGCTTTCAAAGACACTCTTAACTCCATGGGCTTCATTTTAAAATTAGTATATTTTATATTTGTGATTTACCACTATCATTGCCAACCTATCCGATACCTCAATAAATAAACTTAAATGCCATTAACACCGGGTAAGCTAGCTTTCTGTTTATAGTGTGGAACTTCACGCTTGCCTTCTAGTTTGTCTTGTATGCTAACTGTTTCTCTTTTATGCGTATATACTATGATTCATTAAGCAAGCCTGGTAAATCGGGATTACTCTTCAAACCCGGTGAGTAATAGCTTCTACTCCTATATTACTTGCACAGCATGCTATATGTTTAGCTTAGCCTTCTCTGTCAGTGACAAGGGTTTTACATGCCATAAATGCATGGAAATAGTTAGGCCGACAGAGAAGACTTTAGAGTCTTGCATTCAAACTTTATTTGAAGATAGTGTAGCGCTTTTAGCTGCATGTTATAATAATGATGAGCTTATCTCACCAAATATGTTCTCCACTAGATCTATCAGAATCACATGCATGAAATAAGATATTTAAAATGTCAATCTCAGTTAAGGAATTAGTTTAGCTCAAAGGAAAATACGTATAATAATCGTCATTAAATATGCATATTTAAATGTATATGATGAGCAGTATAGTGATAAAAATCCCTGTATGTATACATCCAGCAAATGCATCAATGATTTTATACACTTTAACGTTATCTCATGACCATAAGTAACGTGACTTTCTCTAAACAGAATTTAAAGCAGAGGTAGCATCGATCGAAACACAGTTTAAGTGACCGAATCATATGAGAAAACCCAAGAAACCACCATCAGGGAATACATGGTTATTTTAATGAACTTACTATACAAAAAACTAGGCCTAGACATATACTGACAAAACACATAATATGTAAACATGAAACACAACGCGCTAGTATGCGCAGAGAGAGACAGAGAGTGAGCATGTCCGGGAAGCAGGTAAATCATGTCTGAAAACCTATAAAATCATCTTTAACAAAGGTGCACGAACATAACGCAGCTATTCTATATATAGAATCAGATACAATTTCCGTATGCACGTGGATGGAAATCTTGAATGGTTTCAGAATGCAGTCCTGTTGAATAGCTGAGTTTAGGTGTCCGAAGTTCCATGGCCTAAATCAAAACTTGAATCATTACTGGTATGGCCATAGTGCCAACACACAACAAGGATATTTACATATATTTATACTGAAGGACAGTTCAATCACATAAGTTCCTATTTCTGGTTAGCCTTAGATGTTAAGTTCAGACAGAGAGACTTCTCACCTTGCTTTGAAGCTTAGGAGTCGTTAATATCTCAAAGAGAAACAAAAGGGTTATCAAAACTCTCAGTGAGTTCACAAACCTAAATCCTGGCACCCCGGGAGCCAGGTTCAGCTATGGTCTTTTGATGGTATCAAGAAACCAGGACAAAGGGGGGTGGAGGGGTTTTATAGCTCTTCTTTCAATGATTCCGACCATCTGGCTTATGCCAAATCCTCTACAATAGTAAGGAAAAGGGACATAAAAAACACTTTGGATGTGAGTAATGTTAGCAAGCATGGTTCGGTTCCGGTTGATGATCCCCTGCAGCAGGACATTTTTTGGCTGTGGAACAGCATAGTCGCAGGTCATAGCATCATTCAACCGTCTCGAACAGGTTTGCTGAGAAATCTGCTCACGTAACCTATTTATTGGCAATTCTATATTTCAAAACGTTAACAAAGGCACCAGCCACCACAGTCCAATGTTTACCCGAAGCTAGAGCGCCTGATATCAAATTAAATTTAAATGTGCTGGCTAAAGTTAGTTGTAAATTTTATAAGATTATAATTCACAACGGCACAAACGATGTTTGGCTCGGACAATCGAAGATCACAAAAAATAATATGAAAGGTGTGAACTCACAACCATGATGTCAGACAATGTAATATTCTCTGGTCCCCTCCCTGCTTAACATGGTGATGAGATACATATCATATCGTCATCACTAAACAGCTGGTTGTCTAGGTGGTGCCTGCTGGCAACCTCATCAACCTCACCAATATACAATAAACCTGTCTCCAAAACATCAAAACAGGGACTAGAAAACATAAAATAATGCGGAAACCTCTCAAGAATAATTTAATAAATGTTAAACAAATTAGACAAAAACAAAATACAGATAACAACTTATACGACTCGTATTGCTAAGTATTAAATATCTCTATAATAGAGCACTTTTTGTCAACTATATAATCACAGACCATCAATTAGAAGTGCTCTGTACCACAGAAACGTGGCTTAAACCGGATGATTATATTACTTTAAATGAGACTCTTCCCAAGATAACTATTGTAAACATGGGCCTTGTCTAAAATGTACAGGCAGAAGTGTCGCTGCACTTTACAGTAATGCTTTAAGCATTACCCAGGACTCAAATTTATGACTTTAACATCCATATAGATAAGGATAGAGACGTCTTAGGAACGCCTTTCAAAGACACTCCATTGCCGTTAGGAATGCTTAATGCTTAACACAGTTGCTACTCTGCGCCTGAAGAAGATTAAAGATAGCAGTCCAACACTGTGGTATAGTAAACATACTGGCCCTCCGGAGTCCAGAAAATGGAGCAATGCTTAAAGAAAACCAAATTCGAAGTATTTCGCATAGCATGGAATGACAGTAATCTAACATACTGGAAAGCCCTAAATAGGTCTAGATCCACCTACTTTCCTCAGTGATAGAAGAGAACCAGCACAACCATAGGTTTTTATTTATCAACTTCAGCAACTTCGGATGTGGGATATCAGCATAACAGCGATTAATTTTGTTAACTATTTTACAAATAAAATTGATGATATTGGAGAAAAAAAAATACAACTATGAACACAGAGGCTACACTTGCCAATCACAGAACAAACTACAGTTCACCTATGTACCAATTGCAATTATTTACTACAGTAGATCACGATGATACCTACAAATCTATTGAAAGAGATGCTCCCAGGTTTTATAGATCCTCTTTACATTTTACATTTATGCATTTGGCAGACGCTTTCATCCAAAGCAACTTACGTTGCATTATCCTATACATTTATACATAGGTATATGTGCGGTCCCCTGGGATCAAACCCACAACCTTGCTTGTTAACGCAATGCTCTAACCACTGAGCTACAGAAAAACTAAGATTCACACATCTACAGTTTATATAAAACTTATCATCCAAATGCACTGAAAAAACAAACACCTGAACTTCGCGAACATATGCTCTCTCTCTCCTGCTCACAAGTGAAAGTGACGTCTGCACATGGTCCTTCTCCTGCTCTCCTCTGGCCGTACCGCGTGCTTTTCCGGGAGAATTGTCCGTTAAGGGACTTAGAAAAGTTGTTGGGAAACAATTTTATATGTTCCAAAAAAAACTTTACGTATCATGTACGATCACTGGGGGAGTGTCTCGAGCACAGAAATACTACGTAATGCGTTCAATACGTTTTTTGACAAGTAGACCATGTTAAGCATGAGAAGACAGCACTTTTAACATTGTAAAGAATCCGAATGCATGACAAATCATTGCAGGGTCGATTTAAAGTCTTTTCAGGATTTGAATGACTGCTACAATCTTCGTTGATATTCCTACTTTCCATACTTAAGGGTTGAGAAGTGCAATGCGCGCATATGGAGTACACTGGAACTGAAACCTGGACACTTACCCACTGCTGGACTGTTTGAATTTCTCTCATTTATTTATAACAAGCTGCAAACTTACATCTCCAGTGAACTACCCATCACTGGCTGGCCTTCCAAAAAATGCAGTCAAGCCCTTGCAAATGATCCAGAATGCAGCTGCACGCCTACTAGGGATGGGCGATATGGCCCTTTAACTCCATCACAATAATTTCTGGTATTTTTGCGATAATTATGCAAATCGCCAATAGGGACTATAGATGAAAATTAGCCAGTGTTGGCTAAATCTGGTGCATTTTACATATTGTATGTGTTATTAATGTGCATTGTCCCTGACTAATGAATAAATAAATGAAATGACGATATAACTAAAACAACATTCCAAGTGATAGTAGCTGCATATAGTTTGGAGACTCTGAAAAAAAACATTAGATGAAACTTACCCCAAATCAAACAGGCTCCTAAAATATATACTTAAAATATTTTTGTAAATATGAAATACAATAGTGAGATTCGACTTCAAAAGACTGTAGTAAAGAAAAATTGAACTAACTAAAACTCAATAAACACATCATGTCATACCTAAACTGTATATAATCTATTGCTGGGTGGAAACGAGCGCATCACGCTGTCAATCACTCTCTCTTGAACTGTGTGCCTTCTCACTGCAACATATACTGGATCTGTTTATGACTCGTGCTACAGAAATGGAACAGAAAAATGCGGTTAAAAGAAATCGAATTAAATAATCTATGCTTCCATCCGCTCATAAACGTATTTAAATAATGTAATACAAACTCACACTGTATGTGAACTGGCAGCAGTGCTGTGGGCGCTGTGACGCTATGAAAGCCCATGTGGGCTCCATGTGCTACATTCATAATGTACATAACAGGCAAGAAATCATATTAAAGGAGGCATGAATTAAAATGAAATTTACGTGGGGACGCGGATGAGAGGAAGACATCGAAACCCTACAAGTCTCAACATTTCCCGACCTTCCCTCGACAGGGAAAGCTGTACGCAAACATATATTCATAAAAAAAATCCCCAGAAAAAGGGCACTCTCTCGAGGAAGAAAAAGGGATGGGACAGGCACCTCTACCTGTCTGCACATGACTGGTAGGAAATGCTGCTCTATCTGAAAGCAGTTCGAATTTCAGTCGTTAATAATATGCATTTGAAAAAGCAACACCTGTTAAACATCCATCCGTCTATCTTCTTCCGCTTATCCTGGGCCGGGTCGCGGGGGCAGCAGTCTAAGCAGGGATGCCCAGCCTTCCCTCTCCCTAGACACTTCCTACAGCTCTTCCGGGGGGACACCGAGGCGTTCCCAGGGCAGCCGAGAGACAAAGTCCCTCCAGCGAGTCCTTGGTCTTCCCCGGGGTCTCCTCCCGGCGGGACATGCCCGGAACACCTTCCTGGGAAGGCGTCCAGGGGGCATCCGGAAAAGATGCCCGAGCCACCTCATCTGGCACCTCTCGATGTGGAGGAGCAGCGGCTCCACTCTGATCTCCTCCCGAGTGACCGAGCTTCTCACCCTATCTCTAAGGGATCGCCAGCCACCCTGCAGAGAAAGCTCATTTCGGCCACCTGTATCCGGGATCTTGTCCTTTCGGTCATTACCCACAGCTCATGACCATAGGTGAGAGCAGGAATGTAGATTGACCGGTAAATCGAGAGCTTCGCCTTGCGGCTCAGCTCCTTCTTCATCACGACAGGCCGGTACAGCGACCGCATTACCGCAGAAGCTGCACCGATCCGTCTGTCAAACATCATCATTATAAATATGCTTTATTTTCATGATAATACTGAGGAGGCCTGAAGAATAGTGATAGAAAGGTCCTATTAGGCATTTCCTGGAACTATGTCTGATACAATACTACTTATGAATACTACTTATGTGACGTAAATTTTGTTTCAGATGCAGCAGCATTTAACCGTACTTCAATTAAAAACTATGCATAAAACAAGTGCAAAATCGTGTGCTTTTATTTTCGATTTATCGTGCGAACCTAATTCAAAATGGCTGAAAAGACTCCTGGTCCAACAGACTTTTTGTAAGTGCTGGGATTATACATAAGCCTAAACAATTCTATACATGTACATGAAATGTAGAGCAAGGGGCACTCAGATGCAACATTGTTGGTTGGTTGGTTGGATTATTTCTTATATAGCACATTTCTGCTGTCACTAGGGCAGCCCAAATTGCTGTACATGACATCCAATGTTCAAACACACACAAAGAAAATAAAACAAATGAAAATTAATCTAAACAGATACAGAAAAACATTAAGACACTACAGATAATACAACTCTCCTCAGCCTGCCTAGAATGCCACAATACTTTGCCCGAGCAAACTTAATCAGGATCAAACTACAAGCTTAGGAAATGCTAAATCAAAGAAGATTTGAAGAAAGAGAGAGAGATGGAACAGCACGTATGGCTAACGGAAGGTTGTTCCACAAGCGAGGCCCTGCTATTGAGAAGGCCTGGTCCCCCTTCCTCTTTAATCTGGACGTGGGAACCTGTAGCAGTAGTTTATTGGCTGATCGTAGATTTCTTCCCTGTTTATAGAGGGTGATCAAATCTGACAAATATACTGGAGCAAGTCCATTAAGAGTTTTAAAAATCAGGACTAACACCTTAAAATCAATCCTTTGGATCACCGGCAACCAATGCAATTTAGTTAAAATAGGAGTAATTCTGTCACTCCTCTTCCTTCCAGTCAATAATCTGGCAGCTGCATTTTGCATGAGCTGTAGCCTATGTAATGCTGACTGAGGCAGACCTAAGTACAAAGAATTGCAATAGTCCAGCCTGGTTGATACAAAAGCATGGATGATCTTCTCTAAATTACTCATGGACAGCATAGGTTTTATCTTAGCTATCAATCGAATAAAACGTTTTCGAAAAAAATCTTTTCACCACTGAATTAACTTGTTTATCTTGGAGTCAAAAACAACAACCAAGTGTTTAGCAGGAGGATGAATGTTTTGAGACAGCGACCCTAGATGACTAGAGATCAGTGGATTGGAGCTTAAAGGTCCAAACACAATCACTTTGGTTTTAGACTCATTCAAGTGGAGAAAGTTCTTTGCCATCCATGCTTTTATTTCAGTAAGGAACTGGACCAATGTAGAGCAGGTTTTATCCACTGGGTTTAGCAGGTCATACAGGTGCGTGTCGTCAGCGTAGCAGTGATAGGTCATCCCAAATTTTCCTAAATGTTCCTCAAAGGAACATTCAGCATTCTGGAAATTCAACGATAAGATTACGAAGATCTACAGAGAGTTATTTGCTTTTACCCATCATGAAGTCTTTCCTGTGTGCCTCCTAGGTAATAAGAAGCCTTTTTAGGCCATCAATTAGGACTAAAGCAGATGATATCAATTATTACTGGGTTTCTCTCTCAATACTGACAGATTTCAGGTGATCTCCTGGCTTTCAATGCCATTTTGCACCTTCTTAACGTCATGTGTTCAATACTTATTCCCTGTGTCATTTCACTTTATTTATTATGACTGAACTTAAATGCTTTGATTTCTTTGTATGAATTCAATATTTGGCTTGATGGCTACATCTGGTGGAAATATTGTGTGAATAGCCCACTTAGAAATCCCCTTACTAATAAAGAAATGCTGATGGGTCAAATACTTATTTTCCTGGCTGTACATAAAGGGCACCACCATCCATGCAAATATGTACTATAGTTGGATTCGAACGCCACAACCTTGCGTTGTTAACACAATTCTCTTACCACTGAGCTAGAAGAAAGCTTATATAAATATGTTATAAATTTACAATAGAGCACAATGAAATGAAAGATTATTCACCAATGATCTGCTGACTGCAGCTGTGAATGAGTGTTTGTTCTGGCAGGTCCAAACCCCCATCCCATGAGGACAGACTGTCTCCTTTACCAGAAACATTCAACGCAGTCTGTCAAAACACAAGAGAACAGCATTAGAGCCATGCACTGGGAAATGAAGCTGAATTTTATTCTATGCATTTAATCTGTATTTGAGTTTTTATTTCATTATTTTATGTACTTTATTCACCTATTATACGCATAATGACATGGGGACAGCAATTATAGGGAAAAGTGTAAAATGCTAAATATTATCATGAAAATAGAATACAAATCATCCAGAAAAATGTTCTTAAATATCTTGAGGACAATAAGAATATTAAAAGTATATATTTAAATTTTAAGTGATATAATCACTTATTACACTCAATGAAGTTAGATGACAAGTGTGTGGAACATGCCAAAATCACCCAAATTGAATAAAAGAAAATGGTATAAAATTAAAAATTTCTTCTTATTGTAGTTGTATGCGTGTAAATATTTGGACATTTATTATAAAACCTTGCATTGTCATTATTGTGCAGTATGTTCATGATGGCTCAATTATTCTGATGAGGACACCAAAGGCACTTCATAGTGATATTGACCCTGCTACATTCTTTGTCCAATTGCAGTTCAACAAGGCTTCAGCGAAGTATGTTTACTGTATGTAATCCCAAAAAGTCATCAAACCTGGGTTAAAAAAAACAGTATGGGTTTTGTTGGCCTGCTATAAAAATCACAGTATGGGTATTGTTAGCTTGCTGCTGCAAGAAAGAACCCATTAAAACCCCAAGAAAATCTATTTTTAGTGTGTTTTGGCATTATTCTAATATGAATTACTGTTCTTCTATTCGTTCCCATCTCCCAGATGACATCTCACAAATAGAATCCATCAAATACCAATAGACACCATTATAGTTTTAATATAACGAAAAGACGAGAAATGTGATGGCCCTTTAGACCAGGCATGTCAAACTCAGTTCCTGGAGGGCCGCAGCTCTGCACAGTTTAGCTCCAACCAGCTCTAAACCACACCTGCTCTGAAGTTTCTAGTAATCCTGAAGATGTTGATTAGCTGAATCAGGTGTGTTGGACTAGGGTTGGAGCTTAACTGTGCGGAGCTGCGGCCCTCCAGGAACTGAGTTTGAGAACCCTGCTTTAGACTGTCAGAAACAAGATTCTCTGGCCTGATGAATCTCTGTTTCAAGCATCATATCCGGAGCATATCAGGCACTGGTCATCACCTGGACAATATAAGTACAACAGTATGTGTGGTAGTAACAGCCGTAGAGGACTTGGCATAAGCCAAATGGTCAGAATCATTGAAAGAAGAGCTATGAAACCCTTCCACTCCATTTTGTCCTGGTTTCTTGATACCATCATCAAAAGACCAAAGCAAAACCTGGCTTCAGGGATGTCTGGATTTAGGTTTGTGGTCTCAATGAGAGTTTTGGGAACCCCTTTGTTTCTCTCACAGCAAATTCACTGGAGTTAAATTTATGGAGTACATTTCTTGGTGTTGCCCAGTGTTAAACCCGGAGTACATTTGAATCTTCAAGTGTAAAACTGCATCTTAAAAATGTCTGTGATATATGAACATGCAAATGGATTTAAAGAGTACGTAGCATGAGATTGTGAAAATGACGTTTCATGCAGTCTGTTATGTTGCCGTGTTTGAAAGTATGCTGTCTGCCAAGTTGTTAGTCCGAAAGTGAATAAATAAAGTAATTTGCTTGTAAAAATGGGAGTCGACTCTGAATCACACAAACGAGTTGTGGACGCATATCTACGTCACTATACATATGTAACAGAGGCAAGCTAATGTAGAGCTGAGCAGTCTGTAAAACCTCACTCCCGGCGTCAAGGACTCTCTAAAGACATCGGTCTTTAGCCTCCTCGATAGAGCGCCCGACTCCCATGCCGGACCGACCCGGTTAGAGGCCTGCCTGTAGCAGGTGTGGTTTGTTCCGGTTACACATAGTCCCCGTCTACGTTTTCCTGATACTGACGCGAAACTTATTTCTCCTCCCCCAAACACTGTCGCTCGTTCGTGACGAGTGTGTATCATGTCTAGCATCTGTGTTCTACGGTGTGACACTAAGTCGGTCTTATTTCAACTACAAAAGGAAGAACGTCTGTGGGAAAATGGTTACAATTCATTTTTCAAACGATACCAAAGGAGTATAACCCCAGGGTTTAACTGTGCGCGCGTCATTTCACAGAAGATTGGTTTAATAATCTTGGCGCGTTCACTGCAGGGTATGTGACATGACTATCATTGAAAGAGGGGGAATACCAACTCTATTTGGACCTGTTAGCTCCACGGAATCACAACCTGTAAATGTGACTTTTGATTTTTGTCTTAACTTCAAGAAATATTTTCGCACCTCAAATCTGTGTTTAGCTAATGCATATAACGCTAACATTAGCATGTCCCGTTATTTCTGGGGTGTTACAGATTGTTTATATTGCTATTAACTTTGCATTTTGACACATTTGCCGCACGTGCACCTATATACAGTCATGTGAAAAAATTAGCACACCCCATTACATTTTCTGTTCTTTATTAAGAAATCAGTACATATCACTGGCTAATCTTGTTTTTATTTTTGTCTGGGAAATAAAGTGATTTAATTGCACTTAAAACAAAAAAATAACCCATGTTTTACTCATTAAACAAAAGATTTCAACAAAAATGTGTATTCTAACTGAGGAAAAAGTTAGGACACCCTGCCCACTAATAGCGAGTGTTACCCCCGTTTGGCTGAAATGACTTCAGTGAGACGCTTCTTGTAGCCATCTACCAGTCTCTGACATCGGTCTGATGAAAGTTTACCCCACTCCTCAACGCAGAATTCTTTCAGCTACAAGATATTTGATGGGTTTCTTGCATCTACAGCCCGTTTCAAGTCACCCACAGCATCTCAATGGGATTCAGATCTGGGCTTTGACTCGGCCATTCCAGTACTCTCCATTTCTTAGTTTTCAGCCAGTTCTTGGTGGATTTACTGGTATGTTTTGGGTCATTGTCATGTTGCAGGGTCCAATTCCGCTGCATCTTAAGTTTCTTTATGGATGGTCTCACATGTTCCTCAAGCACCCCCTGATACACAGTAGAAATCATGGTGGATTCTATGAGGGTGAGCAGGCCAGGTCCTGCTGCAGCAAAGCACCCCCAAACCATTACACTTCCACCTCCATGTTTCACAGTTGGTATGAGGTTCCTTTCCTGGAATGCTGTATTTGGTTTGCGCCAAACATGCACTCTGTTTCGGTGTCCAAATAATTCAATTTTAGACTCATCTGTCCAAAGAACATTATTCCAAAAGTCCTGTGCTTTGTCCTGTGCACTTCCACATCAACATAAGCAAGAGCCTGCTGTAGTTCCCGTGATGACATTTTAAGGTTTTTGGTGACATCTTTTAGGATCTTGAGGTCTGCTCTCGGGGTGAACTTGCTTGTAAGGCCAGACTTGGGCATGTTGACAGTTGTTTTGAACGTTCTCCACTTGTAGACTATTGTCCGGACAGTGGAATGGCTGATTTCAAAATCTTTGGATATATTTTTAAATCCCTTTCCAGACTCATAAGCTTCTACAATCTTCTTTCCGAAGGCCTCAGACAGCTCTCTCGATCTCCCATGGTGTTCACTCTCACTTCAACAGCCAAGAGCACACCAAACTAAATGTGTGTGGTTTAAATAGGGCCAGCTTCCTTCAAAAAGCTGAGTAACTATGTCCTAATCTTGTGTATCTGATGTGATACACTTGTGTGTGATTATAGCCATTTTAAGTGGGAATACTTGTTGGGGTGTCCAATTTTTTTCTGACCACAAATTGTGTTTTTTTTCAAGCAGATTTTAGAGAAAAGTTTTAAATGTCTTTTCTTCAGTTTTAATCGTTTAGTTATATTTCTTGAATATCTTAGCATTGCTTTAAATTGATATTAAATATCCATATATCCAAATATGTTTAAAAACTCACAGGCTTTCATGGGGTGTCCTAATTTTTTCTCATGACAGTAGATGTATTTGGGTCATATAAATATCATTTTTCATAACGTCGACTTCCTGAAATGCTCTATGTACCATGACAAAGCGAAACCGAAATAATAGTACTGCTAACGTATTAACATTATTTTAAGAAAAAATAATATTTTATTTCATTGATGAGCAAAAGCCAAAATGCATGTTGTCACACTGGGAGTTTTTATGACAAGAGTTGTCACTTGCCACTGACAAACATCCTGCTCCAGTCGTGGCGGAGTTTGTTGTGGATTAGCGTCTTCTGATGCTTCCTCGTCAGACTCGGGCTCAAATTGGTAAAATCGCCGCCATCTCTAGCTACACATATAATATACATGACATCCAACCACATGTAAACCGTACTCCTGTAATGATGGTAGTGGGTTTCCATTTGCGCAAATGATGAATGCGTTTGACCAATCACAACAGACTACACCATCTGACCAATCAAATGACACAATGTTAGCGGGTAGGCGGGGCCAAGACGGATGAATCGCGGAACGAATCATTTGAGAGTCAGTCAAGAATTATTTATATATTTACATAAACTTGTTGTTGGACACTCCATAAATCAAAGTAGGACCTTAAAAACCATATGCTACCTACTCTTTAAGGAAATCACTTTTTCCATGAAGCAGTTCACATTAAAAAAACAAAAATAGAAAATACGTAGCATTTAATTGAACATTTTTGTATATATGTTTAAAGTTTCTATTTATTTTGCTTCCAGAATGTGCAGTCCTTTATTCTTCCTGTAGCTCACAAACTGACACTCTTTCAGTGTCGTCTGAGACTGATGACAGTGCTGGACCAAGCTCCAAGAGACCTTGTAATGGTGGACTTTTTGAGGCAAAACAGGTGAGAGTTTACTAGCTGGATTGTATAGCAGTTATTGACTTTGTTATATTATGAACACAATGCAGAACAAAATGTTTGTCATTATAGTTTGTTAGAGACATTTTAGAGGAAAAGGAGGACCTGCGATTTCAGCTGAATAAAGAGATCATGGAAAACTCACAGACTCAACCAAGCGACACTTGGTTAACATTGTTGTTGCGCACATTACTGACAAAGAAGGGTAAGCACAGTTTCATAAATCATGCTTAGTAGATTAATTCATATTTGAATATTGTTATTGTTCTTTCCAATGCCATCACCCTTCAAAAGAAACAAAGACTCGTTGTGCTTTGGGAATTGTAACACTGTTCCCATCACTTAAGGATCCATACTCAAGAACTGGATTTGCAAGTACTTGTATTCATTGTCATAAATACCTAGTAGAAGAAGATTTTTAATAAAATGCTGAAGGATTTTATTATGGCTAAGCAACTCTTCTCACTTTCTGATTCATGCCTAAAACAAGTTAAGACTAAGAAAATGTTTCACTTGATCTTCAATTTTGTTTGTTTTTATATAAAGGACCATTTTTTTTGACCCTAAGAGCAACCAAGGATACATATCTTGGCGACTCAAAACAGTTTCTCGGCAAAGCAAACACCACGCCGGACATCACAGTAAGAATGATGCTAGGTCAAGTGGAACATCAGACATTGAGGGCAGTGGAGGACCAACAGCTGATAGAGAAACTTGCAACCATTTGGAACTGCAGTTGGCGGGTGACCAATGCAAAGAAGCGATATCTTTCATGAATCATTGTGCAGAAAAGGACCTGATTCTTGACAAGATGAAAGCAACATTCAAGCACAGACAGCTCCTTATTCATGATGCAGCGAAGTCCAATACAGTGCTTTCAGCTTTTCCAGATTTCTCGACACTAGGGGATTGGTAAGATACAGTTGATGAGTACAACGAGAGGAGAAAATTTAGCTCATGTGAAAAACTGTGGCGTCTAGGATCTGTATTGTTTAGTATTGTGAATTCATATTTGTTGCAGATAATACAAGATTTTGACATCCAATTTGGAACAGAAACAGCCTCCAGACTTCTTGAACAATGGGATAGTCTAAAGCCCAAGATCATGGCAGAAGCAAGAACGCTTACTTCGACCTTGCATCTGAACAGCCTGCTTTCAGATGCCCAGGGTAACAGACAAGACGAGGATTCTGATTGGCAAGGTAAGGTTGGCATCTATAAAGATGATGTTTATATTTGTCTGCTACTAACAATAAGCTAATTTCTGTTAATCCACATGTTTTATTTTTTGCAGGATGGGACATTGAAATGTCCTCTATTTTACTCCTGGCCTACCTTTTGCCACCTTCAGCTGGTGGTAGGAATAAATCTACCAAGATAAGCATCAGAGAGGCAATGGACCATATTGTGCAGTTTCACAAGGTTTGCATGGAAACATAAGTCAGCTGTCATGGGTTATATATTGGGTTATATGTTTTCTTATATAATTTTTTTATTTAGGCTTGCCGTAGTCTAACTGAACACATTAACAAGACTGAAGGCCTTCAACCACATCTCCTCGCATTTGGCTCAGCGAAGAGCGTCATCCATGATTTTTACATCGTGATGGATGGAAAACTGCTTCCATGTCAGGCAAAGTCTTCACTTTCTGCCTTTGATGAACTTTTTAAAGCATACTTTGTCTTTAGCGTGTCTTATCCTCACTGCTTAAATGCAATGTATACATTCATCCAGACAACTATCTACAAGATAGATCTAGGTACAGTTCGTGAAACCCCTAGGGTTAAGGACCTACGAGCTAAACTTTTGAACTAGTTAAACTAGATTAAAATGTTTCGCTGCTTTGTTTGCAAACTGGCACATTCCAAAATAAGTTTTAGATGACGAACATGGTCATTGGACCATGTTCGTCATCTAAAACTTATTCATGCTTACTATCCTGGGAAGAAACCTGAAATGTGCACAGAAAAATGACTTATGCTGGATTTCGAAAACACCTAACAAGTGTTCATGGAAATGACTATCTAGATCAAACTGTGACTGAAAAATCAAACTGACGAAGATAATGAACAGATTGAGATAATGTCGGATTTAAATAATGATGTTGAAATACCAGAGACATCATCCAATGATAAAAGAAGAGGTACTGAAACTCAAGAAATGTGTGCATCCATTAACGCTAGATTGCAAAACAGTGGAGTAGCAACCAGTGTTGTAACATCTGTAGTATCGGATATGGAAGAACTGGTACATGAAATTCATTCAAATATCAAAAGTGAGGTGATGAATCTACTTCCAGCTGATGATTTTGCAACATCATCTAAAATAGAACACTGTTTTGATAATCTTGATAATCAAAACTAAGAACAGAAACCTAATGGAAAAAATATTTCAAAGCGAAATGGGCTGTTGACCCTACAGAGATCCAATTAGGTGTAAGATTTGATAGTAGATTGAATAGCGTGGCACGGACATATGATCAAATCCCTGTAACTGACAAATTCATTTACATTCCCTTGCTGGATACCTTGCAGTTTATTTTTAGGAATTCTGAGATATGTAAACATATTTCAAATCCAGGCAAGAGTAACGGTGTCTATAAGGATTTTTGTGACGGAAGTTATTATAAAAACCATCCACTGTCCAGTAAACAACCAAATGCTCTTCAAATAGTTATTTTATGACGAATTTGAATCCGCGAATCCCCAGGACTCCAAGCAAGGTATCCACAAAATCGGAGCCATTTACTTTATTCTCAGGAATTTCCCACCAAAACTCAATTCAAGTTTAATGAATATTCATTTACTGTCATTATTTCATGCACCAGATGTTAAGAATTATGGATTTGATGCCATTTTACTGCCCCTTGTTAAAGATTTAAAAGTCCTTGAAAGTTCAGGAATTCAAGTTCCTTTCTCGAAAGAGCGCTTGTTTGGCACAGTTGCCCAGGTTACAGGGGATAGTTTAGGGATGCATACACTTCTTGGGTTCATGGAATCTTTCAGTGCCCATTACTTCTGTCAGTTCTATCTAGTAGACAACAAAACATCACAGTCAATTTTCAGTGAAGAGGGCACTAATGTTGTATTACGAAACAAAGGTTTACTGGAACAGCACTATGCAGATTTGTTAGCAGACCCTTCCATTTCTTCGTTTTTTGGTGTTAAACGCACATGTCTGCTCAATGACTTGAAATATTTTCATATTTGTGACAATTACTCACCAGATATAATGCACGATATACGTGAAGGCGTTGGACAGTATGAAATAAAATTACTTCTTGAGTATCTGTCTGGAATTATATCCAGACAAGACATATGTAACCGAATTTATTGATTTAATTATGGCTATTTGGAAAGGAAAAATCGGCCTACTAGATTAAATCTGGATCAGGCAGGGAATGGAATTGGACCTAATGCCATTCAGACATTCTGTTTGATTCGGAATAACCCTTTGATATTTGGAGACATTGTTTGTGAGGGAAATAAGTACTGGCACTTACTACTTCTGTAATTGCAGATTATAAACATAGTGTTTTCTCCTGTAATCACAGAAGGTATGACCTACTTCTTAAAACACCTTATTGTGGAACATCATAGTCTTTTTAAAGAGTTATATCCACAGAGGAATTGAATTCCAAAACAACACTTCATGTAACATTATCCACGTTGCATACCCAAAATTGGTCCATTAATCCATGTATGGACCATGCGATTTATGTTTTTTAAAAACAGTGTAAAACATTAAAAAAATATCACAAAGTCTGTCGCGTTAAAACATCAGTATGCAATTGCATATCACTGGGAAACTTTGCCCTTTAAAAATGTTGAATATGGGCCCCTAAAAACTTTAGAAGTCGATGATGTACCATACAGAGGCATTTTTCTCGAAAAGTATCCAAATTCGGATCTTGACATCACAGTAACTTCACGGTTAAGACATTCTGGAACTGAATATCATATTGATCTACTGGTTTGCACTAAAATGGAGAAGGACCTACCGATTTTTTGTAAAATTATTGATATTGTTCTAATAGATGACCAAAATATTTTAGTGACTAAGGACTTCGAAACTGTTGGTTTTGTTGAGCATCTTCACGTTAAAGGTTCTGTGTGTAAGTTTCAGAGGCCACTATTGGCGTAGTTGGAAATTTCAACATAAAGCTCCTCCACCCCCCTCTCCCTCCCATTAGGAGACAAAAGGGTTCCGTAAATGATAGCGGGCATTATCAGTGGTGTTGATAATTGCAATCTACGTCTCACAGGCGAATAACAGACAGAAGTTACGGACACAGGACAGAGATGTCGTCGTCTGAGACAGCAGAGAGTAACCTTTGCAAGTCAAGTGACGAGGCTTATTTACAAAGAAAAATAAATAAATAAAAGTTACTTAATTCATCATTTACTCTAATCGTTATAGTGAATATTATTGTTACTTGTTTAACATTGTGTCATTGATTTTTCCGCTTATTTGGCATAGCATTTTTTGGCACCGTAACTTGGTTCGCAACTTACGCCCTATTGAAACCGCTTGCTAATGCTAAAGGCGTGTAATCTAACTGCAAAAGTATTAGCAGACGTGTTTCTCATCATCACAGAGTCAATCAGAGGACTTAACACAGGTAAGAGGGACAGGAAGAGTGCGGAGAGGTAGGGGGTGTTGGAGATGCGGGCAGGGCGAGGATAGGCAGAGGAGCTAACGTTATTCGGGAGGACCCCACAAGAGAGAGTGTGAGAGCTAAGCAGTATTATAATATAACTTACACCCGATTTATGCAAACTATGATTGTAAACATGATTTGTAACTTGATTTGCACACAGCCATGCAACAAGGACTTATAGTACAATTACAAAGTGCTAAAAATGTACAAGGAAAAACGCTACTTCACTTGATGATCAGCTCATCTATTAGCTAAAGCTATCAAACAAACAGTTCACGTATATAGCGGAAATTAGACAAACTTACCGGTCCAGCAGAGAGCTGGCAACTGCGGCGTCGCTTAGCACACTCTTTTCCTGCTTCTGTGCCCTCCGTGGAAAAGCCACGCCGATGTTTATTCAGGTTATCTTTCGTTTTTTGTCTCGACTTCGCCTTGCTGCATCGTATTTTCTCTTTTTTGACCAAACAGATTGACGCTCTGTCGGCTCTTGTGCAGAGTATATGTGGTCCGCCCTTAGCGCAAATTTCACTTCTCACCGCAACAAAGAACCATTTATATTTCTAATAAAAAACATGACGAGTGAATTTTGTTATTGTTCTTCCTCATCTTCTGCTAATTCTTATATGTAGTGGCTTTGCAAGCTGCCTCAAAACACAGCCGAAGAAGAACATAGTCTCGTGCATCCTTCGTTTAACGAAACGCGCTCAGTTTGTCCGTGTAGTGCTACTATAGAAACATAGCTGTTCATTTTGATAAATTACATGTAAGGGTGTGCCCGCGGTGTATATACATAAAATGGCTCATTGTAAGGTAATATGAACTTTTCGGTTCATTTTGTAAAGTATTTCTTTACCACTCACAACCTAGTTTTGTATTTTATATTACATTTTGGTGAATAAATCCTTCAAATTCCTACACACTGTACCTTTAACCATGTTAGAGAACATAATGTTTTCGGTCTGTTAAGAGTAGAAGATATTCAATTTTTCAGACCATTTGATATACAAGCATCATATGGGTTTGATGAACCTTATTTGTATATTGTTCCAATTCATTGTTTTGTTCATGAAGATGTTTAGTCTTGAACTTTGTATGAATGTAAAATGTAATCACAATTGAATTGACATGTGTCTGGTTTTACATGTTAAAAAAAGTATTGTTCATTTTATAATGGTATGGTGTCGCATGCAATGTTTGAAAAGAATACTTAAGAATGTTTTTACAAAAGAACTTAGCATTACCAACATGTAAATTCTATTTTGCATTATGTACATTACAGTTTATATTGCAATCTTATATATGTATATACTGTTTCTTTAAGGATTCTTGCACTTATTTCTGATGTGTCAGAAAACAGAGAAGTTATGCTTTCAAATGTTTCGAATGGAAATTTGCAATGTGTTGGATACATGTCTTGGATTTCTGAAATGATCCATTTCTATATATGTTTGTTTCATCATTGTGTATAGTAATGGGCGATATAAACGATATGCGATATAAACGATACAAAATTGGCCTACGAAAGAGATTTTAATTCTATTGCACTATCGCGATAATTCATGTTGATGACGCAATCTACCCGCGAAATTTAGAGCCACGAGCTGCAGCCGGCTGCAACGAATCATCATATTCGTCATCTTGAAAAAACATGGCTGAAAGCGTCGGCGAAACAGAGGAGCTTGTGAAAAAGACAGATGCAACATCTATTATTTGGACTTGGTTTGGATTTAAGCCGTCCGACGAGCAGCAGAAAAATATACTCTGTAGAGTTTGTGGGGCAAACGTTCCAGCTAAGAGAGGACACACGACTAATCTGTTCTACCAACTCAAAACTAAACATGACGTTGAATACCAGTATTGCCAGGCAATGCAGCCAACCGCAAGATCCAGTACGAAGAACGCAGGACAGAAAAAACAGGAACTGATCCAGACCTCAATCCAACAGTCATTTTCAAAAGGAACTCCTTATATTAGGAAGAGCCCGCGAATAGGGCTGAAACGATTAGTCGACATTGACATCGACAATAAAAAATTGTCGACAAATATTCTTGTTGTCGAGTAGTCGTTTGATTACGTGACTTAATTTAAGGGCCTGCAATATCACAATTTGACCGCTACGGCACTGTAGCGCTAGAGCGTAATGCAGCCTTCCCGAATGCTATCGCAGTAGAAGGACACGCAGCGAGAATTATGGCGGAGTACAGACGAATTCGAACACATTAAAGTTTGGGAAAGCTTTACCAAATTGAAAACAAAAAAATGCGGTTGTGTGCAATGGAAGCAAGGCGGAACTTGCCTTTCACGGCAGCAAAACCTGCATGCTGGAGCATTTAAAAAGGAAACATCCCAGAGAATGAGCAGAAGAGAGGCGAGTGTTCTCTATCTAGACCAAACTAACTAATTTAGCGGTAAATCTTTTTATGAGAGAATGCAATAATAACAGTAATGATAATAACAACGATAATCATATAATTACAGTTATGTTATTATTTGTTTTGCAAAGTAAAAAGCTTTGAAAAGTCAAGCCTGTTTTGATTATTATAACACTAGGTATTAGGTATTACATGAGAGGAAAATGATTATAAGAGAGGGTTGTTAAGTGATAGGAGTCTTAAATCTTGACTTTATTTTTTACATATTTTCTTTTGTTACTTGCTCTTTTTCATTAACTCTTTCACCGACATGATTGATGATTTATCTCGTCATTTAAAAAAAACAAGGATTCCCCGCCAAACGAGTTATAGCGGCAATCAGTGTTTATACTGTTGAACAGCAGGTGGCGCTGTTACGAACCTTTGGGGAAAATACAGAATCCTAGAACGTTTATTTCTTATCGGTTTTTAATGATTGTTCTCAGTGTAATCTTTGCGGAATCTTTGACAAAAAAACCTTTTATCCCAAAATTATCTTTTAATCAAAGTGATGCATTTTTGAAGAAACCTACCCACATCTAAGGAGTGATAAAAAAGATCAAATCAAGATTGAAGAATACGGTTTCCTTTGATTAAAAGCAGAGACTCTGTTCTTTCATTGGACATATTGTTTGTCCATATATTCTTTACAGAAAATGTAGTGTGAGCCATTACATTTTGGTTAAAATATAAAAAAACGCTGGCGTAGGCTGGCAACTTTTTTTTTTTAAAAGGCTGAGAGGAAAGAGTTAAACTGAACTGTTGTCATAGCTGCTTAATGGTTCTGTCAAGAGATTTGCTTACATATAAAAAAAATGGGCCTTTAATGTAGCTGATTTATTTATTTTTATTTGTATTTAAAAGTTTCTATTAGTATTTGTGTGATTTGAGTTGGACAGAATCAGCAAACTTAAAGAAAGTACCCAGTTGGTTCAAGTTTATTAAAACAAATTTCAAAAGCTGAATTGATTTTATTCATTACGTAAACTCTATAACTCTATAACATCTATAACTCAATGTTTTAAATAGTTGCAAAAGCTGAATAATCAATAAAAACGTACTGATTAGTCATTGAAATAATAGCCGATTAGTCTATTAATCGGTCTAATAATCGTTAGATTAGTCGACTATCAAAATAATCGTTTGTTGCAGCCCTACCCGCGATGGATTGAAATTACCAGGGCCATAACTGTTTACTTGTGTAAGGACATGGTCCCTTTTCAAACGGTAGAGAGACACAGATTTAAAGCCATGATCAGAGCTATTGATCCACGATATGAGGTGCCAAGCCGCAAATACTTCACAGAAACCGAGATGCCAAAATTGTATGCCGAGCTCCGCGAAAATGTTGAAAAAGAGCTGTGTGACTTGAAATACTTTGCTCCTACAACGGACCTATGGTCGAGTCGTGAAATGAAAGTATTTTATTTATTTATTTATTTTGTGCTTTCATTTAGCACTTTATAATGTTTTCATTTGAAGTATATGTGCACTACACTTGGAAGAATTTTCTTTATTGAAAATAGCCATGCCTAATACTGGAAGTATATCCCTAATTCACAGTGTCTGTTCCTTTATTAACAACACACCAGTTTTAATTTCATTAGGAGAACAAAATGTTTAAAACCAAATGCATTACCTCGGCTGCAGGTTTGAAATATGTTTTTATTTAAAGTATCTGTGCATTTACACAAAATAATTTTCTTTGCCTAATTAATACTGGAAGTATTTTCAGTACAGTGTATGTTCCTTAACTAAAAAGACACCAGTTTTTCTGTTCTCTGCAACTTGGGTGGCATTTAAGAACCAAGGACTTAAACTAAGTATAGTGCCTTCTAGAAGGAAATACTTTTATATTCATCTGCAACATTTTGTTGTATAATTACAGTTTTGCTTTTGCACAATAAATGTTCTCAAAACGACATACGTTTCTTTATTTCTTTAAAAAAAAAATACATTTAGCAGTTTGGCTCTCCTAAGGGTCTGTGTAACCTGTTCTGAAATGGTTCTATTATAATTTATATATCGTAATATATATCGTTATCGCAAGAGGCTGCAATGTATATCGCAATATGGATTTTAGGCCATATCGCCCATCCCTAATTGTGTATATATTAGTTCAGAAAAATTCATACATTTTAATTAATTAAAATTAATAATTCACATGTAGTCATTCATATTAAAACATTGCTGGTGTCTATTTAATTTTACAAGGGTGTACATTTTAACACTAGTGGGAAAAGATAACACTGTGGCAGGATATATATACACTTCTGTTGGGTGTACAAATAAACTCTTACGGTGTACAAATCTATTCTGAAAGTAATGTACATATTTAACACTTTCAAAAGTTTTATTTTAACTCCGAAACGGAGGGAGTCATATGTACATTTTTTGAGTGTTGAATTTGACTCAATTTGAGTAAAATGTCCACTGCTGTTTTTGCTGTGCTGTGGGATATTTACGACTCCTAAGCTTCAGAGCAGAGGTGAGAAGTCTCTCTGTCTCACCTGGAACTTCTCTGAAAAATTGGAACTAATGTGATTGAACTATCCTTTTCTAAAAATATTAGGGTCGGAATGTTTTGGATTCTCTCGATTCGATTCGTATCAATTCTTGGGGTCATGATACGATTCAGAATCGATTCTCGATTCAAAAACAATTCTCCAATTTGAATCAAATTTCGACTTAATATATATTATTTATTTATATTTTATTCCAGTTTGTGCTTAGTGTTACTTTGAAGAACAGTCCTAAAGAAAGAAAAATACCACTGGATCAAAAACCTCAAATGTATTTTGTTTCCTTTTCTTGCACATTAAACAACTAAGTATAATAATAAGGAAACACCAATTATTTTTCCAAATGCTTGCCCTCGCGGAAAGTGGGGCTGGATGTATTATTTGTCTTTCCTTTTGTATTTTGTAAAGTTGCTAGGAGGTCATAAAGATGCAAATTAGACGTTGTGAAGATGTGAAGTTGACACCATTCTTACTGTTAATTGCTAAAAGCCAAAGCCTATGAATACAGGTGCACTGAGAGGGGGTCCGACCAATCACAACAGCCTGAGAAGTGTAAACTCCCTGATATGGTATGGGTGGAACATATTCAGACACACGCTCTAGATGGGGAACCTATCACAACAGACCTGGTCAGCTTTACCAATCAGAGCATTTGGAATGAGGGATTTATATAGACAGGAAGAAATATAGTAGTTGTAGTACCCGAGACCGATCAGACACGCATAACTACTTAAATTTCTTAAATATTACAACAACACCCCTCACCCCACCAGCAAGCTAGTCGCTTGGGGGTCAAACACCCAATCTGCAACTTACACCAAGGGCAGGACAAGATCTCTGGTGACCATAGCAACTCACACCAATTCATCAAGATAGAGTATTTTACGACCCATTGGAATGTAAGGAGCTGAACTCTCTTTACTCACTTTGGGGATAGACCTACAATTATAAATGCATTTATATGGAAATGTACACATTCATTTATAACATTTCCATGTATTAATGTTCATGTTGTTATGTCTGTTTTAACATTAATCCAACGTATCCATGAATGTGTGTTTAACTACTGGAATTATTAGATTTGTAGTATCTCATTTAACCAAGATGATATTTAGATCATGTTTGGTGTCTATGAGCTACATTTGTGATGTCCTTCGCGTTGATGTTTGTTGTGTTTTGGTAACTCTTTTCTTATTAGTTTTATCAAACTCTTAGTAGTCTTCTAGTGAACATCCAATCAGCTTTCACATGCAAAACACCATCTGAAAGACAAAAACAGTTAACTTTCCCTCCAAAGTTGCCATCTCCTGATTGGACCAGTCACGTCTGTAGGATGTGACATCCTCACAGTTTAAAAGAGACCACGAGAAGATTCTTTCTCTCTCTTCCTCGCGCTTCCTTTTCTCTTGGTTTTTGCTCTTCTTTCTCTCGATGCGTTCTGCATCTCCAAAGGATGGACTAGAAGAAGACTTCACCTTTAACCCATAAGTTTGTGCCAGGCTGCGGCCTCGTCTTTCCAGATACAGATCCTCTGCATAAAACTGGTTCTCTCTGATCACTTCCAGCCAAGATCAACTGGAGCCTTAACATACTGCATCAGGACTCTTTCCTTCTTTTGATGGGCAAGACGTGCAAGTATCAAACTTAGTCTTATTAATGGATGCATAGGGCATCATTAATCCTTTTAACAAAGGTCCTTTACAAGAAGAAACTGATGTTTAGTTCAGGCTATTGATCTTCTGAATATCATATACTGCCATAATCCATGCTCTGTTCTTCTCTCTGCTTCAACTTCAATCTTCTTCCAATGCTTAACTGTATGTGTGTGTATGTTAGATTAGTATGTGTCTAGTCTAGATAATAAAGTCCTGTTTTATTTCACACGTGATGTTGTTTGTAGTTCATGCTCATAATCCGGAGTCCCAAAACATGCCGATTCTTGCTACCTGCTCGTAATGCTAAGTGATTTCCCCAAATCATGAATTTGATCCAGATAATTATAATTGATCATTATTAATTAAATTCATCCCAATTTGGATTGATATTTGTTTCCCTTACAAAGGGTGGTGGAGAAAATATTACTTATAATTGGGATCAAAGCTCATGATAATTCTTACATATTTGATGAAGAATAGTGTTTAAATAATTCTGTTCCTCAATGAATTCACTACATAGTTTTGTTAAAAAAGGGACAGCGGTGAACAATAGACTTGAAATATGTCAAATATAGTGCGTTTTTTGTAACTATAAACATCACCATCCATTGTTAGAAATGCTGCAGGAGATCGGTCAGCTGTATTTTTACATCTCTTCTCATGTCCGAAGTACCTGCAAATTAGGCCTGGGTTATGCGACCAAATTGGCGATTCGATTCGATTCTTGTTTTTATGGTTTCAATTCGATTCGATTTACGATTCGAATCGATTCGATTCAATATCGATTAGTTATTAGTACTCCAATTACAATGCTAGTTTTGCAGGCATGGAATCCACATTTAAGTATATGCTTGCAATATAGTCAGGGGTGCACATAAGTTTTTCTATCTGGTTCTCAAGAGAGCACGTGGAGATACGGTTTGGTTTACCTATTAAAAATAAAGTAAAAAAGTAGTTGCTTTTTAATGAACAATAAACAAAATAATATAGTTGGATAATACTATATTTATATTGCTTTAAAGTACACTTAAAATACAATGGTATTGTATTTATTCTTGTTTTTCATTTTAAATTAGTAAGTATTAATCTTCAACATCAAATTTGAAACCTAAAACGCCAAACTTTTGGTTTTGGGCAGGTTGCTGGAAAGTGCACTTGCGAGCGCACATGGACCTGAAGCGCAGTGCAGATCCAGACATTCACAGAACCAACGAAGGCAGAGCTACCGATACTCTGTTTTTAGTATCTTACACCCAAGTCCCATTTAACACCGGGAACAAACGAGATAGCAGTAGTTTTAGCAGCATTCAGTTCAAAGGGAAATCTTTTCCAGTATTACATTTAGTCGGTCTAAAACAGTGATTGTGCATCAAAAGGTTTCAACCATGTCAGTACGCAGATGAGCAGTCCAAAGTTATTGACAGAGCGCAATTCTAATTTTGGTCACGCACGCGCATCACTTATGTGCATCCCAGGATATAGTGACATGTTATGCCTTTCACTGAAGTACTTGCGTGTCACCATTACGTATCTCGGCTCCAAAACAATTGATTAGATTGTGAAATCCCTCGTTCTCAACTATCGGGTAGTCTTAGCGCGAGGTGAATCTGACATTAATTTGCAGGCGCTGGGGTCCATTGGCTACCGCCATCTTCCGCCATGATCCTTATTTCCTCTCCCACTTTTATTTGAATTTTTTATTTTTTGTTTGTATCAGCACGAGTGATTGCGACATCTTCAGGAAGGCGAAATAAAGATATCCTTGAACTAAAGCAAACTCATTAAGAATCGATCGATATTGTTTTGTTAAATTGAAAATCGATTAATATCGAAGAATATATATTTTTTACCCAGCCCTACTGCAAATGCATCAATAGTTTGTCATTTTAACGATTCTACGTCCACTGCATGATTCGAGAGCGGACTTTTATGCATTATTTTACTGTTACTTCTGTTTGAGACTGTCAGGCATGAGCACACAGACAAAACAGGGGCCATGGACAGTACAATGGATATCCAGGGTCTCGATTGTCTTTTCCCGGGTCCCACTACACCGTCTTTAACCAAAGCTTTCATGTCTGTTCTCCACTGTCCTATCAAATAAAGGCAAAAAGCCCCGAACATATTTACTAGGGGTGTGACATCTAGAAAAAAAATCAAATCACAGTTTTTTCTAGATAGATCACGATTCAGGATTTTATCCTGGTTCTTCATCAAGTTGGTTTTAATACTAATTGTATCTCTGCAAATTACAGAGCTACAATACAGCCAAACTAATGTCCCCAAATAAAAATATACTCTTTACCATTTATATTTTCAAGAATATTTTAATCAAGCTAATATAATGTAAGTGCAAGGCCATAAATCAGCTGTTGTAGCAAAAAACTTTACATTTTGAATTTTTTCTTTGCATCTTGTTGCGGCACTCGGAGTACAGCTGTGGAATGGCCGTGGAGAAAAAATATTTGCGGCCGGTTATCTCGTAACGTGGATCAACGACTTTGAGCTATCTTTTAAAGCCCTCATTTTCCACAGTCTTCATGGGAATCATGTCTTTGGTAAGGTAAAATGTTACCGCGTCAGTTACAACTCTCCAGCGCTTGCTCGTTCTGTCATACGGAGTTCCTTTCTCTACAAGGTTGTACCCGATTTACTCGCGTGGGTTCCCTTTGTAATTTGACTGTTGGCATACTCTTTCGGGTGCTTTCTTTTGAGGTGGCTAAAAAGGTTTGTTGTGTAGCCTTCCGACGTGCAAATCTTATTTCAACATTTGCAAATAACTGTTGTTTGGGCCATGTCAGTTGGAGAAATCCCAAACCATTTCCATATTACTGATGTGAAATTATTTTTAGGGACCAGCTCCTCCGTGTTTCCCTCCATCGTCACTGACTGCGTCGCTTATTCTCACTGAATTCACAGGCAACGTATATGAGCTTGTTAACATGGTGCCGTCTATCGCAAGCACGTGGATGAATTCAATAGAACAGCAACGGATATAACATGTCTTGCACTATATAGGACGATGTAACGATTATTAAATCGCTCTCGATCAAATATTATCATATCGCACACCCCTAATTTAACATTTACATTTATGCATTTGGCAGATGCTAAATGCAACCCCAGTGGGGAATTTATTATAAAACAGAAAGTACTTGACACGTGACATCCGGGGTGCTCGTGTGTTGCCATCTGCTGATCCGTGCTTGTCCATTCTGGTCCTCTGTGCTTCCCTCGCTGATCTCTCCCTCGCTCTCACTCGGGGGGGAAGACACCGCGTTAGGCGTTATTAGAACCAGAACCCAGAGTGCTGGGAACACGCAGCTTATGAATATATTTAAAAGAGACCACCAGAAGAGTTCATTGTTTTTGGGTTCTTCAGGGTTTTTCGGTTCGCGGGGCTATGTTCTTTCTGTCCTCTCTCTTCTTGCGTCTGGCATCTAAAGGATGGGTTAGAAGAAGACTTCACCTTTGACCCATAAGTTTATGCCAGGCTACGACCTTGTCTTTCCAGATACAGATACTCTTGCATAAAACTGGTTCTCTCTGATCACTTCCAGCCAAGATCAATTGGAGACTCAACAAATTGCATCAGGACACTTTCTTTCTTTTGATGGGCAAGACATGCAAGTATCATACTTAGTTTTATTAATGGATGCATAGAGCATCATTAATCCCTTTAACAAAGGTGCTTTACAAGAAGAACTGATGTTTTGTTCAGGCTAGTGATCTTCTAAATATCATAAATGATATTCCATAAATTGCTGGTATTTTCTTTTCTCTGCTTCAACTTCAACCTTCTTCCAATGCTAAACTGTATGCGTGTAATAAAGTCCTGTTTTATTTCACACGTGACGTTGTTTGTAGTGCATGCTCATAATCCGGAGTCCCTAAACATGCAGATTCTTGCTACCTGCTCATAATGAGCAGTGCGTTTACAACGCAAGGTTGTGGGTTCGATCACAGGGGATTGCATACATCTAAGTATAAATGTATAGGATAATGCAATGTAGGTCGCTTTGGATAAAATCGTCTGAAAAATGCATAAATGTAAATATAGTACCTAGTTATATCGACAAAACCAAAATTGATTTTTAGCCAAACCCATTTCAAACCAGGTTATCTTCTTATATTATTGTTACCTTATAGACTCAAGTATACATCCATTCCAGACACGGAAGACATTCTGTTTTTAATCCACAGCCATCAAAGGGGTCGGAATCTCTAGGCACGTCACTATGCGATTCAATTACGATTCCGAGGGCTGCGATACAATGATAAAACGATTTTAGATGCATCTTTTTTCCTATACAAAATTATTTTTCTTGATGTGTGACTATTAAAATCAAAGTATTTGTAATTAACCAGAACGACTTTACTTCCAATTCCCTTTATTAATAAAACAAATGGAAGTGATTTCGCAAGTCAACTGAAAGGTTACATTTGCCAGCATTGCAAAGAACCAACAGGAAAAGAGTGACTGCCCTCAGTGGCCTGTAGTAGCACACAGAATGCAGTAAATTAATACAGACTTTTTTTGCACATAGCAATGGAGCAAGAGAGATTTAAAGTTTGGTAACTTACAATCAAGGGCACTAAAATTTTCAATATAGTTGAATAGTTGTATATACTCGACCATCACTTGTGTTGTATGTTAAACTGTGCGTATAATTCACTCAGACACGCAGAACAGCCAGATGACATTTAAAAAACAAGATTCCGCTCTGCATCTAGTTACGTGTGCATTAATTATTGTTACACACAAACAAGCACAACCACAACAAACATGCAGCTCTGACTAATGTACATCATCTTATTATTCTATATGTTGTACTGTTGTTGTTTTTTCAAGTGAATTGTCCGGTCGGGCACATAAATTTCTCTCTCACTGCAAAATAATAACGCGACTAAAGTCGAAATAACGTTATAACATTTAGTCTATAAATTTTAGCATATTTTTTATTTTGTAAACCACATTTAGTCTTGTTTTTATTCGTCAAAAATATTGCATTATACATTTAATCATAGTCATAGTCATATGACCAGCATTTACGTAGCATTTAGTCCCTTTTTCGTCACGTGATATAGGTTCATTGACGACGATATTTAGTCATAATTTTCATTGACGAAGGCAACACTATAGATACGTACAAATTCATTCCCGCCACTATTCACATCTGTTTCTCCTGTACACTGTATACAGGATACTTTTGCTCTACTGTCTCATTTCAGCCCTCTTGGGGATGGCAGGCAGAGTTCACTACGTCAATAGAGTGGCTCATCAAATAAAGCACATGCCGTGAGTCAGTACGGGTTCACGGGTCGCGACCCGAATCCAGAGGCTTGTGTGTCGCTTGTATGTATAAAGTGTACATTGCGATTACATTCTCGGCTGTTCTTTAAACACATGCATTTTTCAGGTACATATTGTTTTTGTGGCTGTGCACTGTAATAGCTGCAACTTTGGTTATTGTAACATATCGCTTCTTAAAAATCTATCAGCTTTGCATTTTTGTGGGATGTCAGCTCAGCGGTGAGACTCGCTTAGTCACTAGCTTGGAGGCTTTGGGGTCAGCGGTTCGTATTTGGCTCTGGGCGTGTTCTGTGCTTGTTTGAAAACTGTGTGCTTTGAGTTTATTTTCAACTATTCTTCTCAACCTGTCCCATTTTCATCACAGATTTTCTGTTTCTGCCTTTTTTTGCACTCGTTGACAAGTCCTTCAGAACCAATGGGTTCCTTTGACAGAAAAATGATCCATAAGGAGGAAAATTATGAAAAAGGTATGGGGTCTCCAGTACTAACTCTAACAGGGTTGCTGCACACTTTTTTAAGGGTGGGTTACACCAACAAGGATTAGGTTAAAATCTAGATTAAATCAAGGTTTATTTAATAACTCCATTGTACCAAACTGTAAACCATGTTTAAAAATAATCAAGTTTATACTTAGGCTATCATTTGATCCAGTTTTAAATTTTAAAGTAAATCTACATTAACTTTAATTCTATTGCTCCATTTTTTTAAACTCTGATTTGTCTCTCTGTAAGGTAAATTCATTTTAAACTTGCTCAGCCTCCCCGGGAAAGTCTATGCCAGGGTACTGTAGAAGAGAATCCGGCCGATGGTAGAACCTTGGATTCAGGAGGAACAGTGTGCTTTTCTTCCCAGTCCCGGAACACTGGACCAGCTCTATTACCCTCTCCAGGGTGCTGGAGGGTTCATGGGAATTTGCCCAACCAATCCACATGTGTTTTGTGGATTTGGAGAAGGCATTCGACTGTGTCCCTCACGGCATCTTGTGGAGGGTGCTCTGGGAGTATGGGATTCGGGACCCTTTGCTAAGGGCTATCCATTCCCTGTACGACCGGAGCAGGAGCTTGGCTCGCATGGCCGGGAGTAAGTCAGACTTGTTCCCGGTGCATGTTGGACTCCGGCAGGGCTGCCCTTTGTCGCCGGTTTGTCACAACTGAATACAGAATACACAAAATGCAACATTTGCGATAATCCCTTCTCCCAAACATCATAAAATAGAGACCGTGTCTCTCCCCCGGATTAGCAAACATAAAATAATGCGTAAACCTCTTCAAAGTAATTTAATAAACGTTAAACAAATTACACATTTTTTACACATCGACGGTCTGGTCGCTCGTTTCTTTATACATTCACAATTACTCATCGGACTCGAACCACGGTCTTACCCCGCCTACTCTACCACAATTATATTACTTAAAATGAATCTGTCCCCCAAGATTATTATTATAAACACGAGCCTAGTCCAAAAGGCAGAGGGGGAGGTGTTGCTGCACTTTACAATAACTCTTTTAGCATTTCCTAGAAGTCGAATCCTAAATACAATCATAGTAATTCATGTAACAACACCTAATCCAAAGGATAAACCATTTTTTTTATTTATTCCATTATTATATATAGGCCTCCAGGGCACCAAACAGATTTTATTAAAGAATTTGGTGGGTTCTTATCAGATCTAGTACTGGCTGCAGACAGAGTCCTTGTCGTTGGTGATTGTAACATCCACTTAACATCTAGATAATGATACAGATGCTTTAGGAATGGCTTTCAAAGACACACTTAACTTAAACTTAAATTAATCTTAACTTAAATTCTTCTGCAGAGTGAAGACATTTCGGATCATTATCTGGTTTTATGTTAGCTTCACTGGCCTATAGCTGCAAGTCAAACAAATATGGTAGAACAATAACTTCTACTACGAAAGGTGTGTTTCTCGATAATCTGCCTGAATTGTCTCAAATCTCTAGCATGAGTAATGACATTGAAGAGATTAACATTTCCAGTGAAAATTTTAACTCTACTTTCTCGGAAACGCTAGACACAGTTTCTCCTCTGCGCTCAAAGATTAAAAATGATAGCGCAACACCAAGGTATTATTAACACAATCAGGTTCTAAAGAAAGCGGTCCGAAAAATGGAGCGCAGCTATTTCGTACAACATAGAAGTACAGTATTCGAAAATACAGGAAAGCCCTAAAAAAGTCTAGATCCGCCTACTTTCCCTAACTAATAGAAGAAAACCAGAACAACCCTAGGATTTGTTTTAATAGAGTGGCTAAATTAAGAAAAAAGAAATCGTCAGCGACTTTTGATTCTGGATATCAGCATAGCAGTGATGCATTTATGAACCACATCGCAAATAAAATCCAAGATATTTGAGGAAAGATTATAACAATGCAACCAGAAGTGAAACCCGCTGAACAAACAACTAACTACAGTGCCACTAAGGAGAAATTTTTATTATTTTCTACCGTAGATCAGGATGAAGGATAAAATCCTTAGATCATCTAAATCAACAACATGCACGCTAGACCCTATACCTACAAATCTACTGAAAGAGATGGTCCCAGAAATGATAGATCCTCTTCTTAGCATTGTTAACTCATCTCTGACACTAGGACATGTGCCTAAAGCATATAAGGTGGCTTTTATAAGGCCCCTTGTCAAAAAAAAAACCTCCTTGACCCTAGAGAACTAGTAAACTACTGACCTATATCGAATCTATCTTTCATATATTAAGTTCTGGGAAAAAGTAGTTTCAAATCAATTGTGTTCCTTCCTTCAAAGGAATGACATTAATGAAGATTACAAATGATCTGCTTTTGTCGTCTGACCGAAGTTGTTTCTCGTTATTGGGGCTGCTAGACCTTAGTGCTGCATTCGACAAAATTGACCACAGCACACTGCTACACAGACTCGAAAATTACGTTGGCATAAAGGAAATTCGCTTTAAAATATTATTTATCTGACCATTTTCAATTTGTAGCAATAAAATGAGGTTTCACGCAAACCGTAAGTCCAGTATGGTGTATAACAGGGCTCATTCTTAGGGAATCTGCTCTTCACAGTATACATGCTACCTCTAGGAGATATTTAAAAGCGAAAAGGAGTTAGCTTTCAATGTTATGCTGATGATACTCAACAACTTTATATTTCCTTGAATCTTCATGAACCCAAATGCAGGATATAGTAAAGTCATCATTGTCTGGTTCAATCGAAAAATGGAATGCATAATCTATATGAAAAACTGGATGAGTAACAATTTTTTATTACTGAACTCGAACAAAACAGAAGTGTTACTTATTGGAACGAAAACCGCCATACGTTGTTGCAAACACCGGTAAAATTGCATTTTTCTGTCAACCTTGAACTGGTTTCCTATTAAGCATGGCCACTCCTGCTTCTGTTTTGCCTCCATTTCTGCTTAAAGAAATAGACCATCCTGTATCGTCGCCACGCGCACATTTCTTTTAAATTACTGCAAATTAGCACCTGATTAAAAATGCATTTAAAACATATTCGTATTTTTTGAGAAGTTGTGTTAATATTGTATATGATATCATCCACCCGCGACCCACCCGCCATTAATCTGAAAGTATTTTTTATTACCCGACACGCGGATCATCCGCAGTGCCCGCGGATTTAACTGCCATCCGCGCATCACTAAAGTGTTAAAATGCTGCCTATTGGTTTAAAGTAAAATTGCAGAAGCAAACTGTCAAATAATACGTAGCTGCATTTCTATCATATTTAAAGCCCTTTTAATCGAAATAATCGTTGCTTTTGCGATTTGAACATCGCACTCGTTCAAATTGCGATGTTCAAATCTCAATTGTAATATTTAATGTAATATTCGTTTTCAAGTGTACAGTTGTTTCAATGCGTCAGTGAAAACAATCACACTGATCACGCAGGAGTGGGCAGTTTACACCAACTACTTCAATATGACCATAGCGGAGCATAGCCCCCTAGTAAGCGTGTCCATCTTCTAAGTCGGTGTGGACCGATTGGTGGTTTGAGGCTTGCTCGGAGCGGCTGTAAGTCCTGTGACAAGCAGTTAAATCAGAAACAATTGTTACCAAGCGACAACAGAAGGCCTACACACTGTCTTTAAGGCAATACGAGTGGGCGAATGTGACACAATATCACTCCTTATATAATTATAACTGAACGGGGAACGAAGAAAGTAAATTGCACAAGGCGAAAATCTAACATAACTGATCATAAGTGAGCTAGAACAAAGGCCGTATGAAGACGTGAACGCAAAACCATTATATTTGCCAAAATATGCAGTTTGTAGACGTATGATCGTTATTAAATAAAAGTGTGACAAAATTGTATATTGACCTGCGTTTAAATTACACGCATTGAAATGTTTTAATTCCCTTCATGTCAGTAGGGTACAGGCTTTTAAAAACAAATTTCACTTCTCAGTTGACAGGGAGATGGGAACTAGGAGAGGTGTGACTGACTCGCTTTTTGAAAGAGCAGAGTTTAGAATTAATGTGACCTGCAGGGTGACAAATAAACCTAAGACGGCGTAACACTGATAGTAACTCCAAACATAAACATTTACATTAAATGTACATTTAGTCATATAGCAGACGCTTTTATCCAAAGCGACTTACAGGTGGGGTAAGCAATGGAAGCAATTGGGACAGCATAAGGACAACAAAAGCATGAGTGCAATCATAAAAGAAGACTGGTCTCATATAAACTAACAACAGTATACAGAGCTAAGTTATGTTTTATTTTTTTTATTTTTTTTAAGAGTAGAGAATAATAAGAAGTCAGAAGTCAGAACAGAAACATCTTTGCCAAAATATGCTTTTTATAATCGAAATGCTTCTAATTTACGAAGCATATTCAATTATTGTAATATAACATTCTACATATTTAATAACTCTAATGACCTCATGATTAAAAAATAAACAATTAAATGTTTTCATATCTTCTTTATCAATACGGCACTTTATAAAGTAACTAATGTAAAAATCCCTGTTTACACTTCATTCTATTTTTAATTATGCAACTTCTCTATAGACACCTATTTTGAGTTTTCGCTGTTTAGATTCAACTTTATTGTCATTACGCATATACAAGTACAGTGTAACGAAATGTAGTTTAGGTCTAACCAGAAGTGCAATTAGCAAGTGCAGGATATACAGTGTGAATAAATACAGAATACAATGTTAGGAAAATACTATACAATGGGCATGTACTATGAAAATACTTTACAGAAGGAATGTTCTATGAAAATATGACAGTCGGTATGTACTATGAACAATATATACAGAAGGCTATATACTGTGAACATTAATGTACAGGTGGTTATGAACAGATAACCATATAGACTAAACAATAGTGCAAGTGACTTAAGTGTGCATTAATTATAGACATTAGCTATTAAAGTTGCAGTGCAATAGATGAGTTAATGCGGTTATTAAAGGTACGGTGCAGTATATGAGTTAATGCGGTAATTAAGGTTACAGTGTAGTAGATGAATTAATGCAGTTATTGAAGTTATATTGCAATAGATGAATATATGCAGTTAATACAGTTACAGTGCAGTAGATAAGTTAGTGCAGTTATTGAAGTTACAGTGCAGTAGATGAGTTAATGCGATTATGAAAGAAGTCCATTAGTGCAAATGAGCATTCAGTGTAATATTCCTGATGTGCAAGTGAGCAGTATAGCGTGCAAATGATGCTATGGTGTGTAAACAGTCCAGTAGAGCAGATAACATGAAGTACTGGTGTGTAGAGTCATGCATGGCAGCCCTGTAGTGCAATGTAAACAGTGTAATAGCTGCATTAAATTTAAAGTTATGAGGGGTAGTGGAATCAGTGGGGAGCAGAGTTCAATAATTAATGTGTTTTTAGAGCGATTTCTTCCTGCACTAGGAGGTGGGGCTTGATGGGGGTTGTGTAACAACAGCAGTAACAAAAAGCTGAATATTAAAATGTGTTTAAAGTGCAGGGTTCAGATAACTGGAAAGTATACCTGGGCAACATTCATTTCTAAAATCACTGGCAAAATCACACTTACACAACATATTTCCGATGATTTATTAAACCTGATTTCAATTATAGCATACATATAGTTTCCAAAATTAAACTCCGCTAGAAATTTTAAATGCTGTTTCGTGTGAATTGCGAGAGCACTGTCTCACATTGAGCCTTGCAAGTCATTCGAATTATTTCGTCACATAGCAGTTTTAAAATGTATTCCAAATAAGATGTTTAACTTGTCAGAAGTTGAGCTACAAAACAAATAAACGGTTTCTGATATTTTGCCGGACGAAGTGGAAAATATTGACAAAGAAAGAAACCGGCTTAAGTCTGAAGTTTATTGGCTCGTACCGCACTGACCTCAGTTTGCTTGGTCGATTTAATATTATGATCAGTTTTGACTTTCTCATTGTAAAAAGGTAGTTTCTGAAACGACAATAAACAGCCTGATGCGTCAAACAAAGAAAGTAAGAAAGAAACAATGTTTCGTCAATGTTTATGTAACCAGCCGGTCTGGTGGCTATCGAAAGATCTCTTCACGTTCAGTTTAATGCATATATTTTACAACAGGCTTTCATTTGGTAAACTTGATCAACAGTTTCATTTTTTAATGTTTTGATATGTTTTGACAGAACATGCTTTCTGGACAACATAATTTTTAACGGGGCTTGTCTCTGAACACGCACTTGCTGCGGCTGACACATTAAAAAGAACTTTAAAAAGCTTGACATTATGAAAAGCCTTCTGAAAAGATATTTCTTGATTTATGACAACATATTCCCAATGTATGTGAATGTAGCCTAACAACATGTACATGTGAATGTTTACTTAATTCAGGGTTGACATCGGAGAAACCCAGCTGTGTTTGCAGGCAGCGCTAATCCAACGACATTATTGAGCACATTTGGTTTTAAAGGAAATAAAGCAAAATCATGTTAGAGATGGGTTTGCCATTTTTTATGAAAACATGCGCATGGCAATACACACAAGCAAACTAGCTCAAAGTTTTGCATAGGCACTTTGATCTCGCTCAATGTATTTCTTAATTGGCACAAAACACAGAGCGAATACGAACATTAAAGCTCTGCATGCAACCCAGCTTTAAATGAAAACACTCCTTATATATTGAAAATTATTCCAACCAAAAAAAGCATTGATTGAATTCATAGAGCAAATTTAAAATGTAAACCCTTGTTAAATTAAATGATTTATCTATGACTAGTATTATAGTAGAATACTTGTATACAAGTGGTATAGTACTAGTATAATAATAAGTGCCCGTGGATTTAGGTTCTTGTAACTTTGATATTGTAAACAGTAAGGGTGGGTGAAAAAACCCTCTAGCGATTCTTATCGATTCACAAAGGAAAAAAAATGTTTTTCAAGTTAATATAACAATTATTGATGTTATCGGAACAAAAAAAAGCAAAATGTTTTTAAAATAGTGGTGCAGCACAGGGACAGTCGTGAGTCCGCTCAGCTTAAGCTCAGCAACAGCGATGGTACTCAGAAATTTGGCGATACCAAAAGATTCCCACCCCTAGTAGACAGTGCTTGTATTGTATGTAAGACAGTGCTTGAGGAATGTAAGACGCTCTTTAAAGCACGTGAAGAGACAGATTTTGTCTTGTGCTTCCTCTTCTTCCAGAGACTTCTCTCTCCATCGCATATGTAAGATAAGAACGCGTGACGCACTGGCGCAGAGTAGGTTTCGTCTTGACCGCTCAACGAATAGAATTAAACATATCGTAAAATATCCCCATCTATCCACAATCCACATCGTAACATTTTTGTATCGCGAACTATCGTACATACAAAATATCGTTACACCCCTACACCCCAGTGACCTGAATGTGCACAAGATGCATTCATCTTGCATCGTCGCAGAGCGTGCATGTTTTATGACATGTTAGGCAGGGTAGCTGAAGGTCATGTGACCCTCTGTTTTGATACTATGCAAAACATGGTCCTTCCATAAACCCCAATAGGATATGCCTATTACTGTTTGGTGTTGTTGTGCAACATGGTGAGAACAGTCACCAGAAAAAAAGATGCTGTCCATCTCTACGTCTTGCAGGAGAATGAGAGTAGCAAAGACAACAATATGATTGCTTCTGCGTTGAGTGACTGCCTCAAGGTTGGACTTCAGGACAAAGTCGGCAGATCCAGGGGGCTTTGGCTGTTCAGCGACTCTTGTTTACGCCAAAACAAAAACACGAACATGGTGTCCATGCTCACGGAACTTCGTCAGTTTTTTCCCAACCTTCAAATAGAGCACACCTTTCCAGTAAGGGGCCACAGTTTTCTCCCAGCAGACAGAGTCTTTGGCAGAATTGAGCAGAAGATCAGGAAAATGTACACAATTCTGCTACCACAGGAATCCTATGCCATCCTGCAGCAATTTGGCCACGTTCACGTTCATGACACAGACTGGGAGGCGTTTGATTATAGGTCAGCCACAAAAGAGTGTATTTAGGCTCATAAGAGCTTTGAAATCAGTGAAGCACTCATGCTTGACTTGAGTACCAACAAGGTTGGTTTAAAGACGGCTTTCAATGGGGAGTTTTGTTTCCAAAGTGTATCAAAGCGGGGCAAGCGGTGGGCTGACCTGAAACCCGAGTTACTTCCAAAACGGTCCTCTGTGAAGGCCGCAAAGAAGCACGATGTGCTGGCACTATTAGGAGCAATAGGTGTGTCTGATGAAGTGAGGGCTTTTTATGATGATGCACTGTATCAGGTGACTGACAATGCAGGCCATAGAGATGAAGATAACCCTCACTCTAAACCTAAATGTGTTACTAAATGATTTGACTGTAATGTTAACATTGTTGTATTTTTATTTAATTAGTGGTATTTGTATGAGTGTTACTTTTAAATTATTTGTTTTATGTGGTGGACAATGTAATAACATGAAATTGAAAGTATTTAATTGATTTTACTATTTAGTTTGTTACTATTAATTTTATTTGGCTGTTATTTATTTCATGCATTTATATTTATTTGATTTATATTCATGTCCCTGATGTCATATGCATGTTCTCTTGTTTGTTTGTTTTTGAAAAGAATGATAGATTTGTAGCGTTTTGAAAAAATAAAAAATAAACTTTGAATTTATAATCAACAATATTGTGGTTTCATTTAACAATCATTGTTTAACATGTTCAGACTGAGCCAACAGATCATTTTAACAGGATAAATTGAATATTAACAAAATGCATTGGTCTAGGTTAAAGTTTCTATGAAAATTCCGTGAAAACTATTAAAATGGATTTATAGTGTTTTGGATAAGAGCTCTTCATATTAACACTTACCATCCATAATCTAGCCCTCAGTGGTGGGGGTAGGTTTCGGACTTGGATGATAACAGCTTGATCAGTGTCCAGATCCCGTCTTGCCAAGTCAACAGCATCAGACATATCCTGATCCCTTGAGAACACACATCAAGATCATCATAAAACAGATGAAGTTATACAGATGGAAGAGAAAGAATAAGCAGATCTGTCTCATGTGAATGTAAAAGGTTAAGAAACAATACACATTTTTAACAGCATATAAGATCTGTGCCCCTTAGGTCTCCTGTGCCCCTTGCTTCCCGAGTGGACGTTTGTCGACCTTGTAGGTATATGAATGTGTGTTTTGAATGACTCGGACGAGATAATGTTTCAAATTAGTGTTTTGAACGAGTTGGTTAAATGATTTACCAACTCACTGGAAAATTGACGCCACTGTCTCGGTTCTGAGTTTAAAGTAAGTCTAATAATTCCCTTTATGAAGACTGCTGTATCAATGAAATTTGTCCCACATTTGAATAAGTTCCCACATGAAAAATGATCTTGTGTACTTTGGTATTTACTACAGTAAATTACTAATAGTCATAGACACTAATGTTATTGAGTCTTACCATAGTAAATTTTATCCACAGAAGCTGTGCAATATAGGGATCATGACAGCATTAGTACTAGAGTCTACAGAGGAGGGTGAGCCCGCACCAAAAATGAAGATCAATGAAAAATATCCATGCTGATGGCCACTTATGAGGAGGAGCATGCAATGAGAAGAATGAAATAAAGATGTGGAATAAATAAAGAATGGGAAGCGGTGACCTGACAAGAGCTAAGAGGATAGAGCTGGATAAAGGACGCCACAACTTTGATTTTCCTACAACATTTCAAATGTTATTAGATTGTGAATGATAATCTTAAATCTATCATTTTTTATTTTTATTTAGCCTTGTTGTGCAAGCACTGTTGAGCTTGTGCAGAGGCAGCAGCTTTTGCCAGAGGGGAACTGGAATCCCCTGGTTGGGCCTGGGTTCTCCTGAGGTTTTTTTTCTCGATGGGAGTTTTGGGTTCCTCACCACCGTTTGCATATTGTTTTGCACTATCTGCCTGGCCGGGGGAGCTGCTTTAGAATTCAGAAATTAGACATAATTAATATTGCATATAAGAATTTATAGTCCGTTTAATATTTGACCTGTGGTTCTTTCTCCTTTATCGCCAATGTGTGCTTTCACTGTGTGTGTGTGCGTCTATGTCAATGTGTGTGTGTATGTATGTTTGCATATTGTGTGTGTGGAGCATTTATATGTCTGTCTTTGTTGTTTTCACCTTTTTCTTGTTTTTACAGGTATATGCCTTTAGTTTTTTACTTGTATTCAATGTGTCTCATGTACAGCTGCTTTGTAACAATGAAAATTGTAAAAAGCGCTATATAAATAAAGTTGAGTTGAGATGTACTCGGCGGACAAAACAAAGGTTTATTCGGGACTGTTGATATGGTGGCAAAAGAACGATATCGAAAGCTCGCTATAGCAATTAAGCACCTGGAGTGTATTCCCTCCACATCCACGCCATCAAATTACAACTTTTCGAAAGCCGACTTCATTGTGAATGAGACAAGAAAATCACTTCTTCCCAACAATGAGGACAAGCTCTTTCTGACGAGTAATATAAAAAAATTTTTGGTTGGAAAAATTTGTGATGCCAAGTTAGCTTAAATTTCCCTTTTTGTAGTGTTTCTGTTTGGTATCTGTTTTAGATTTATTCGATATTATATAATATAGAGGTTGTTTGTATTCTGTTTGGAAACATCAGACTGATTTTCTATCTGTTGTTTCTGGTCAAGACTCATCCGTCGGCTTTATTTGGGAGTTTGCGCTGATATTATTCGGTTTGATTTGTATACGTTTTGTTTAAATTATTTGCTCCACGTTTTGATTAAAATATATTTGTTCTAAACCATTTAAGCAAAGAACTTAATGGCTTTCAATTTGTTAGCGTTGTTTTGTACAAAAACGTATGTGTTTGTAGCCTGTTCTTTATTAATTAAAGGTTTGGCATTCGCTGCATTTATTTGTTAGTTTTCGTAAATTTCCCTCTTTTTTTGTTTGTTTGCCCAGCATTGCACAAAGTTGTTTATGACTTTCCATAGGGCTTTTCTTTATAATTTCCTTTATTTGTACTAAATATTTGATTTTGTACAAGTATTTTTAAGAGTTGCCGTTGTTCATATATTTGTTTTATTTATTTTTTCCCTTTAAAAAATAGAGAAATGTTCTGTTCATTTTATTCAAAAGGGAGTTTTATGTTTATGTTGTTGGCAAGTTCATTTGCCATGTAACTGATGTTATAGTTTGTATTTTTGTTAATAAATTATTTCAATGCACAGGCACAGTGCACAGTCTCCTTGCTGTTTTTCCAACACATGATAATTACAACTTTTCTGGTGTTGCTGCGACTCATCACTGATGTTATAGTTTGTATTTTTGTTAATAAATTATTTAAATGCTCAGGCAGTTTCCTTGCTGTTATTCCAAGACATGATAATAATATTTTTTTCCGGTGTTGCTGCAACTCATTTATGTGTCCATTTAAGTGCTTTTTTTATTTTTTAACGCTTTATTATAATGTTTAGCATTTCTCTGTAATATGTAAGTGTATTTGGAAGTGTTGACATTTTCTCAGCCAGTCTTAGACTATTCTTTTCCTTGTATAGATACTCTAGTAATTAAGTTAATATCATAAATGTGCGATTATTCAACTAATTGCTGAAATGAAGGACTACTAATCGACTAGGAAAATCTTTAGTCGGGGGCAAACCTTTTAAATTAAATACTAAAGAATTTGTTTTAATAAAGTATTATTAATAGTCTTTAAAAGTGTTTCAGGAATTAAATGTTTTAATTTATGGTCAGATCTAGTATGCGTTTGCTTTGTGACACTTCATTGACACTTCAGTGCAGAAGTCAGGCAAAGGTTTTTTTCTGGATGTTTGGAACATGTTAACATCAACTGGCACCAAAAAGAAGAAGAAAGTCCTGCATGTGTTTTTTTTCTAGATCTTGCCAAAGAATTTGGATCAGTGCCACATGAATGTTGGACACGATCAATATTTTCAGGATATTTTCAAGATCTACAATTTTGTATTACCACACAGGATAGTACCACCGCTTGACAACAGCTGGTTGCACAATTTCACCACTGGCGTGAGATAATCCGGCATCCCGTTTGATTGTTGGAGAAGAGCGTTTGAAAAATGGGTTGCGCCTACCTCCAATCAGGGTATCAGGGTAAGACAACCATCACAACAACCAAAACATGTACAAAGCGGATGCTGGATAAGCTCCAGGAGAACATTAGTTGGGCTCAAATGTAGGTCAAACCAAGCAAATGTAGTACCTGAGACGGATCAGACACGCATAACTACTTAAATTTCTTAAATATTACAACAACACCCCTCACCCCACCAGCACGCTAGTCGCTTGGGGTTCAACCCCCAATCTGCAACTTACACCAAGGGCAGGACAAGATCTCTGGTGACCATAGCAACACACACCAATTCATCAAGATAGAGTATTTTACGACCCATTGGAATGTATGGAGCTGAACTCTCTTTACTCACTTTGGGGATAGACCTACAATTATAAATGCATTTATATGGAAATGTACACATTCATTTATAACATTTCCATGTATTAATGTTCATGTTGTTATGTCTGTTTTAACATTAATCCAACGTATCCATGAATGTGTGTTTAACTACTGGAATTATTAGATTTGTAGTAACTCATTTAACCAAGATTATATTTAGATCATGTTTGGTGTCTATGAGCTACATGTGTGATGTCCTTCGCGTTGATGTTTGTTGTGTTTTGGTAACTCTTTTCTTATTAGTTTTATCAAACTCTTAGTAGTCTTCTAGTGAACATCCAATCAGCTTTCACATGCAAAACACCATCTGAAAGACAAAAACAGTTAACTTTCCCTCCAAAGTTGCCATCTCCTGATTGGACCAGTCACGTCTGTAGGATGTGACATCCTCACAGTTTAAAAGAGACCACGAGAAGATTCTTTCTCTCTCTTCCTCGCGCTTCCTTTTCTCTTAGTCGTGCTTTTCTTTGCGTTCTGCATCTCCAAAGGATGGACTAGAAGAAGACTTCACCTTTAACCCATAAGTTTGTGCCAGGCTGCGGCCTCGTCTTTCCAGATACAGATCCTCTGCATAAAACTGGTTCTCTCTGATCACTTTCAGCCAAGATCAACTGGAGCCTTAACAAACAAACTGCATCAGGACTCTTTCTTTCTTTGATGGGCAAGACGAGCAAGTATCAAACTTAGTCTTATTAATGGATGCATAGGGCATCATTAATCCTTTTAACAAAGGTCCGTTACAAGAAGAAACTGATGTTTAGTTCAGGCTATTGATCTTCTGAATATCATATACTGCCATAATCCATGCTCTGTTCTTCTCTGCTTGAAACTTCAACCATCTTCTAATGCTTAACTGTATGTGTGTGTATGTTAGATTAGTATGTGTCTAGTCTAGATAATAAAGTCCTGTTTTATTTCACACGTGATGTTGTTTGTAGTTCATGCTCATAATCCGGAGTCCCTAAACATGCCGATTCTTGCTACCTGCTCGTAATGCTAAGTGATTTCCCCAAATCATGAATTTGATCCAGATAATTATAATTGATCATTATTAATTGAATTCATCCCAATTTGGATTGATATCTGTTTCCCTTACAAAGGGTGGTGGAGAAAATATTACTTATAATTGGGATCAAAGCTCATGATAATTCTTACATATTTGATGAAGAATAGTGTTTACATAATTCTGTTCCTCATTGAATTCACTACATAATTGGTGGAGAATGCGGGCATGATTAAACAAAAGTTATGAGCTTAAACTACTGTCAGCCTAAGTGTGTTTTAAATCAAGACGTTATGATGCAACATGCTATACACATGTATGTTGCTATTTGCGGCTTGTTTAATGTAGATAGTGATAGATTGATTTGGTAGTTCTGCTATGAATTAGAAAAGTCTTAACATAGATTAAATGGTATCAGTGTAAGGTAAATCTGATTTGGCGAAGAAATCCCAATTTCAGTATTTAATCAATGCATAAGTCTATTCTGACGAAGGAATCTCAGATAAGCTGCATGTGAAACTGTTCCAGAATCAATATGCTTTGGCGAAGAAATCCCAATTGCAATATTGTTTAACCTGTTTTCTGACGAAGGAATCTCAGTACAGTGTTATGTAAAGGTAGATTTGAGTGATGCTCCTCTTTCTGCGTTGTAAGGACCTTTAAATTATAGTCAGAACTATGCCAGTCATCTAAACTTTGACTCTGCATATACAAGTTTAGCTAAATGGTGATCAGTACTGTGTTACAATTGCCGAATGAAAATAGTGTGTTTCTCAATTCTTCAGTATTTGTGTGTAAGGCACAAACAGCTGTATGTATGTAAATGAGTGTAAACCTACAGTGAATGTGTAAGTACTCCTTAAAGAAGGACAGGAAACCTGTTTAAAGTACTTGTTTACAGAGAAGCGAAAGCATACATAATAAGAATTAGTGAATGCATCTATATTTGCATTTAGGCTTGCTAAAGAAAAGCGTTGAATTGATTTAAGTGTAAGGGCCATGTTGTAACCAACTGTGTACCGCTTTTATTATTTGAGATTGTTTGAACGGTGCAGACACTCTTTGAGAACTAAAGTGCCCTGGGGTGCACTGGTTCCCATGACAACGACTTGTCAACCAGTTTGACTCCACCTACCATAGGTGTCATTGACTGGTGCCATATTGTAAACAATCTATATTTGTTCAAAAAAAAAAAAAAATCTATATTTGTTCGCTAAGCTAAGCTAACATGACCTAGCGGCCTTAGTTGAGCTTACTAATACCTAACTTCAATAGTTAGTGGTTAGCATAGCATATGTAATTGAAGTCATTAAGTAGTGCGTGCGTGTATTGCAGTGTAAAGTGATTTAAACTATTCCCTCTTAACAAAATCTCTATTTTCTGATTTCCACTCTCTTTCCTTAATTCTTCTCAGACTCACTTTAACTAACTTCAGGTGCATTCCTTCCTGAACATTGTTGCTCAGTTACTCATTTAATTGAACTTAATTAAATTTTAACTGCCTACTCAGAGAATAATTCTTATAGGTATTGGGGATTTTGAATAGAACATTGACCCTAAAGTGCACACACATGTAATGGCATAGGCATGGGAGCTGAACACCCAGCAGCCTTAGCCAACAATGGAGTGATGCCCAACACTGACCTATATGGTTAAATGTCAGTACTATTAATTATTCCCAGTACTAGATCACTTCCCTTCTATTTTATTTTTTACTGGTTAATTTTACTATTAGCAGTCATCTATTTTTTTATTTTATTTATCTATGTCCAATCTCTTTTTCTTGATTTTGCTTATTTTAAATATGTGCTCCAGAAATATGACTCCTATTGCTACACAATCTAGATGATTAATAAGGCATAAGTATAATTCTGAGCACCACTAATTGACATAATCAGAATCGGGAAGGCTCTCTTCTCTCTCTCTCTACTTCCTGTTCTTCAATATTCAGAGATCAAACCTGTTAAGAACCATCAGTATGTTTTGAGTTTTGATTAAATGATTTAGACTAGTCTTACATCATTGTTAAATCTCTGGTTGCATACAAATCTTTGCTTCCTGCCATAGGCAGTTAAGATAATAATAGTGTACACACTTCACTAGCTACCTAAAGCAGTTAACCACACGTGGTAAAACCTAGCTGCACAATATACACATAGCTTTATTTCTAAATCTTTTATATGGTCTTGCATTAGTCTCTTGCCCTAACTCTCAGAACAAGTTTGCCCCAATGTCTCAGATGGAAGATCTAATGGCCTGGCAAGGCATGGTGATGGACGCCCTACCACCTAGAACTGCTGATGACCTTCCTCACCAGAGACAGGTGCAACTGGACAAAGAGGGAAGAAGACAAATGACACATGGTCCAAGCCAGAGTTATGACCACAAGGAGCTGACCAGCATCATCCTCTCCTTAGCCCACAACCTCACAGACCTGAGAAATGAGGTGAACGACCTAAAGCTGCATGCAACAGAGTCCCAAGAGGAACTTAAGCATGCTCAAAGTCGCATAGCCCAACTGGAAGGTGAGACCCAGACCACACGAAATAAGTCTGGTAAGATGGAACAACAGGAGGAGGTTAACAGACTTCAGATAGCTCTCTCAGCTGCTGAGCAAAGAAAACTACTGGAAAAAGCAGCCAAAGAAGAGCTGGAAAAAGAACTGTTTGATGCAAAGTCATTATTAGTAACAGCCCATTTTGAACTATCAGATAGAGATGCCAAAATTGAATCTCTGACACAGCAGCCGGACAACACAAGAGACAAGCTTGACAGGGTCCAAAGAGAACTCGAACACTCATACAAGCTGCAATGGGAACCACAGTGGAAGACACATCCCCCACTGTCACAGCAGGTAAGCAGAGCAAACTCCCTCAGCCCAGTTCAAAGATACAAAGGGGGGGGGCTGACCTCTCTGATTAACACCTCACCAGCCAGCATCCTAAAAACATCTGAAGCCATAGAAGGGAAGGGACTTCTCCAGATAATCCCTGAAACGGTACATGGAGCGACCCTTAAAGACCTCAACAAACTGGCTAGAGTCATCAAGTGCTTCATTCCAAATTCTGCAGGAGACCTCGATGTCCATGCCTACCTGCGGGATATAGACTTTCACCTGCATATTATGCCGAATGTGACCACACGGGAGAGACTCCACCTGCTTTGGATAACTTCTGGTACAGAGGTAAAGAGCTTTCTAGAACGGCAGCCTGACGCTGTCAAATCCGACTACCACCGGCTGAAACAAGCTCTTATACAAGAATTCTCAGACCCAGAAACAGAATATGGACTGTTCGCTGCCCTGGACCTCAAACAGGGAAGACAGGAAACTCCCCGAGTTTACCTTAACAGACTCAGACAAGCTTATTTTGGAGCTCGCAATGAATCCGAGATGGAGGAGGATATCAGCTTCAAGAGCCTGTTCCTCAGAAATCTACATCCAATTGTTAGCCACCATTTAGGCATCATGGCCTGCCCTCATACGATGACCATTCATCATTTGCGGGACCTGGCACAGAAGGCCTTTAATAAACATAAGGCCACATCTGAAAGAAAGGCCTCTACGGCACCATTGAGTCTGAACTGTAACATTCAAAAGTTTGCACCAGAAGGCAGACATTGTCACTACAACACAATGTCCTTCAACGATATGCCAGGAAAGCTTCCAGCCAGAAGACAAAACCGTCACCATCGTAATAGGCCCAGATACCAGACCAACCACTGGAAGAAACCATGGAGACGGCAAAATTCTTCTTTGGAAACACCACTGGCTGTCCAACAGCCACTGACAGCATCATCCGATGCAACACACAGGTGCCGATCTGAGTCCTCACAAAGAGAGCCGGACTTACCTACGCCTGAGTCACAGGAGCTGCTGAAACTAGTAAGAGAGCTCTTCACACAGCTCTCACCCAACATCTGATGATGTCTTGACACCTGCTGTCCCACCTCTCCAGGAAGCACCGATGGCCAAGGAGTCCACCCGAGCTACCTGCAGTGCGTGCGGGACACGTCTGATCATCATGTACATCTTAATTGTCGCTCGTTGTTGTCTATTAGGTCAGACAAAAACGTGCGAAAGGGGGGATATGTAGTACCTGAGACGGATCAGACACGCATAACTACTTAAATTTCTTAAATATTACAACAACACCCCTCACCCCACCAGCACGCTAGTCGCTTGGGGTTCAACCCCCAATCTGCAACTTACACCAAGGGCAGGACAAGATCTCTGGTGACCATAGCAACTCACACCAATTCATCAAGATAGAGTATTTTACGACCCATTGGAATGTATGGAGCTGAACTCTCTTTACTCACTTTGGGGATAGACCTACAATTATAAATGCATTTATATGGAAATGTACACATTCATTTATAACATTTCCATGTATTAATGTTCATGTTGTTATGTCTGTTTTAACATTAATCCAACGTATCCATGAATGTGTGTTTAACTACTGGAATTATTAGATTTGTAGTAACTCATTTAACCAAGATTATATTTAGATCATGTTTGGTGTCTATGAGCTACATGTGTGATGTCCTTCGCGTTGATGTTTGTTGTGTTTTGGTAACTCTTTTCTTATTAGTTTTATCAAACTCTTAGTAGTCTTCTAGTGAACATCCAATCAGCTTTCACATGCAAAACACCATCTGAAAGACAAAAACAGTTAACTTTCCCTCCAAAGTTGCCATCTCCTGATTGGACCAGTCACGTCTGTAGGATGTGACATCCTCACAGTTTAAAAGAGACCACGAGAAGATTCTTTCTCTCTCTTCCTCGCGCTTCCTTTTCTCTTAGTCGTGCTTTTCTTTGCGTTCTGCATCTCCAAAGGATGGACTAGAAGAAGACTTCACCTTTAACCCATAAGTTTGTGCCAGGCTGCGGCCTCGTCTTTCCAGATACAGATCCTCTGCATAAAACTGGTTCTCTCTGATCACTTTCAGCCAAGATCAACTGGAGCCTTAACAAACAAACTGCATCAGGACTCTTTCTTTCTTTGATGGGCAAGACGTGCAAGTATCAAACTTAGTCTTATTAATGGATGCATAGGGCATCATTAATCCTTTTAACAAAGGTCCGTTACAAGAAGAAACTGATGTTTAGTTCAGGCTATTGATCTTCTGAATATCATATACTGCCATAATCCATGCTCTGTTCTTCTCTGCTTGAAGCTTAACTGTATGTGTGTGTATGTTAGATTAGTATGTGTCTAGTCTAGATAATAAAGTCCTGTTTTATTTCACACGTGATGTTGTTCGTAGTTCATGCTCATAATCCGGAGTCCCTAAACATGCCGATTCTTGCTACCTGCTCGTAATGCTAAGTGATTTCCCCAAATCATGAATTTGATCCAGATAATTATAATTGATCATTATTAATTGAATTCATCCCAATTTGGATTGATATCTGTTTCCCTTACAAAGGGTGGTGGAGAAAATATTACTTATAATTGGGATCAAAGCTCATGATAATTCTTACATATTTGATGAAGAATAGTGTTTACATAATTCTGTTCCTCATTGAATTCACTACACAAATCCCGCAGCATTTCTATTGTCAAGGGCAGGGTTACCAATGACAGGTTCTGTATAAAGGGTGAGCCCACACCAAAGGTCACAGAAAAGCCCAACAAAGACTTGGACGGTGGTACACCGCAGACCTTAAAGACGCCCAACAGGTGGAACAATTCTATTGAACTTTTTAGTTACTAGCGACTACAAGAGATCACTGAATCACTCAAAGTGAACCACAGAATATGCAAGATGGGAATAAGCTTTGCTCATATAGAAAAAACGGTTAATTCAGTTGGCTAATGTGGGCTGAATTCTTTTTTTTAAATGATAAATACAGCTTTATTTGATAAAAAAACATTTCCATTTGGTTAAATATAAGTAATGTTTTATACAACTACATTGTCATTTTATCAAATTTTATTAGACTTTTAGTATGTCAAACTCAAAGTCACTTAAATGTACGGTAGGCCTACATGTGCGGTTGTACAGGATCAGGATGGCACCACATCCTACTCATTTTGAGCCAGGAAAAACCCTGAACTTAGGAAGAGGCCATTAACAAAGCATTTGAAAGAAAGAATCTCCGGTATGCCAACTAAGCAGCGGAGGCTGAAGATCGGGGATGGACATGAAAGTGTTCAAGGTGGAAGTGGGATGCAGGGGCTTTATTTCCAATTCCCCTACAAGGCTGCATAAGAAAGTGGGGATCAGAGGACAGGCCCAACGGACGATACTCAAAGAACTTGCCACTGTCGGTGAAAGAAGCACCCACTGGCTGTGGTTGAAACGGAAGGATGCAATATGGGCTGCCAAATGATCACGTAATAAATGGTGTTGTGTGTTGTATTTTTATGCCATACTGAACCAGTGGGGCTATAACATCCTTAGTCAAAGGGTTGGAGCGCATTGTTGCATTTACTTTTGGTAAATATTTGTAATGTTACGAATTAATGGGAACCACGCAAAGGGGATTATCAGCAGCACCTCACCAATAGGGATCTTTCACTAAGGATAATGTGATGAAATTTGCACACAACTCATGAGATGACTCTCTGATAATGGCAAGGAAAGGTAAATCTGCTGTCTATTTCTATAATCTTTAGTCCCCCAAACACAGAGGTTGCCTACCAGGGATTTGTGATGTGGCCTAAAAACTGTATCACGATAATTTCTGGTTATTGTTGCGATAACAATACAAATGAAATTATATCTATAACTACATCCAAGTGATAGTCTTTTTGTAAATATAAAATATAATAGTGAGATTTGACTTCAAGGGCATGTAGTAAAGAAAAAATGTTTCAACTAAAACTCAATAAACACATCATGTCATACCTAAACTAGTGGTCGACCGATTATCGAACTGGCCGATTATCGGCGTCGATATTAAGGATTTAGCCGATAATCGATATCGGTCATTTTCAAAGCTGATTTGCCGATAAAGTCATTTAATTTTAAAATGCGCTATTTTGCTCTGATGCAGCCAAGAATTTAGCGAGAGCAGTCTGAACACGTCTCTCTAGTTTGTTGCCTAATATAATGCCCGCCCACTGCCCTTCTGATTTGTTGGAACTTACTCACGAATCCCGCAAATCAACGCGGGAGGCTGCGGAACAAAAAGTTTTTTTCACTCTCACACCGACCGAAAGCTCTTACTAACTGGAACTGCTTGGGGTTCATGCTCTCTGAGATAAGGCAGCATCAGACGTTGAAAGAAATCACAATCCACTACACTGAAGATGCAAAACTAGAGGTCGGCCGATATGCATTTTCAGGGCCGATACCGGTTATTTCCATGTGAATTAGACCGATAACCGATATTTTGAACCGATATATATATGGTATAAAAACGTAAATTTATATAAAAATTAAGAACACAGGCTCTGAAACATTTGAATCTACTAATCGACTACAATTAAGGAAAAAAGAAGAGAGTTAAAATAACCCACAGACTGTATGCTTTATGATTAATCCCATGTTTAGTATGTGTAATTACATCTTTCATATTTCTCTTTTTTAGATTAGATTATGGTTTGCTAAACTTCATCAACATTGGTTTATTAGACCATTGCTTTATTTATTGCACCACACTGTATTCTGCCTCTTTCTGTGTTTTATTTGTCTTTTCTCATGTAAAGCTTTTTGGAAAGAAAATTGCATTGTAAAAACCACTAAATAAATAAAAAAATTGAATGGAATACATTATATTTATTTATATAAAAAAAATATGTTCTGATGACTTAAACATTGCATAAAATACTAGAACTATTCAATAAATCATTTCGCTCATCATTGGATTAACTAGCACAATTAAATTTATATAATAAGTGTAAATAATTGAATTGCCTTAATAGCTTTATTGTGTATGTTGTTGAAAAGACCCCAAATGTTTTCATGAAGCTATAACATTAAAAGCAAATTTTAGGCACACTTAGTAAGTACATTAGCCTATTCCTTGAGTGTATTGTCGGCAAGACGGGCATTTAATCACACCCATGTGTGTCTCTGAACATTTATGTGTATAAATAAGTTGTGAAAAATAACTCGATCTAACATTCGAGCAGCTAGAGATACGGAGTGTGTGTGTGCGCGCGTGCACGAGAGCGATCTGACTGAAGACTGACGATTCAAGTTCTTTATGCTTTAAAATGGCTTGTATTTTTGAAATGGCGTAACTTAAAATGACATGCAAAACGCCAGCTCGATCAAGTACAAGAAACGCGTGTGCAGTGTGCTGCTCGCTTGCAGAGCAAAATCATTGTTATACTAAGGATGTGAATTATATCGACATGATGATAATGCGTAACTCCTGCGGAACCTGCAGGAAACCCGCAAAGCTGCTCCGAAATTCAGGCACTAATTATATTGTGAAGTGTTTTGCTTCGCAGTATAGTGGATTGTAATTTATTTTGACGTCTGATGCTGCCTTACCTCAGAGAGCATGAACGCGAAGCAGCTCCAGTTAGTAAGAGCTTTCGGTGTGAGAAAGGAAAAAACGTTCTGTTCCGCGGCCTCCCGCGTTGATTTGCGGGACTCGTGACTTAGTTCCAACAAATCAGAGGAGCAGTGGGCGGGCATTACTCTACGCAACAAACTAGAGAGACGTGTTCGGACTGCTCTCGCTAAATTCTTGGCTGCATCAGAGCAAAATAGCGCATTTTAAAATTAAATGACTTTATCGGCAAATCAGCTTTGAAAATGACCGATATCGATTATCGGCTAAATCCTTAATATCGACGCCGATAATCGGCCAGTTCGATAATCGGTCGACCCCTATGCAAAACACCTCAATATAATTAGTGCCTGAATTTCGGAGCAGCTTTGCGGGTTTCCTGCAGGTTCCGCAGGATTTACGCGTAATTAGCATGTAGATATAATTCACATCCATAGTATAACAATGATTTTGCTCTGCAAGCGAGCAGCACACTGCACACTCGTTTCTTGTAATTTATCGAGCTTGCGTTTTGCACGTCATTTTAAGTTACGCCATTTAAAAAATACAAGCCATTTTAAAGCATAAAGAACTTGAATCGTCGGTCTTCAGTCAGAGCGCTCGCGCTCGCGCGCACACACACACACACACACGCACACGCACGCGCACACACACACACACACACACACACACACGCACACGCACGCGCACACACACACACTCCGTATCTCTAGCTGCTCGAATGTTAGATAGAGTTATTTTTCGCAACTTATTTATAGACATAAATGTTCAGAGGCACACAAGTGTGCCTAAAATATGCTTTTAAAGTTATAGCTTCATGAAAACATTTGCGGTCTTTTCAACAACATACACAATAAAGCTATTAAGGCAATTAAATTATTTACATTTATTATATAAATTCAAATTGTGCTAGTTAATCCAATGATGAGCAAAATGATTAATTAAATAGTTCTAGTATTTTATGCAATGTTTAAGTCATCAAAACATATTTTTTTACATAAACAAAATATAATGTATTCTATTCCATTCAATTTTTTTATTTATTTAGTGGTTTTTACAATGCATTTTTCTTTCCAAGGAGCTTTACATGAGAAAAGACAAATAAAACACAGAAAGAGGCAGAATACAGTGCGGTGCAATAAATAAAGCAATGGTCTAATAAACCAATGTTGATGAAATTTAGCAAACCATAATCTAATCTAAAAAAGAGAAATATGAAAGATGTAATTACAAATACTAAACATGGGATTAATCATAAAGCATACAGTCTGTGGGTTATTTTAACTCTCTTCATTTTTCCTTAATTGTAGTCGATTACTAGATTCAAATGTTTCAGAGCCTGTGTTCTTAATTTTTATATAAATGTACGTTTTTACACCATATATATATCGGTTCATACAACCTGAGCACAGCCAAATAACCAATAAGCTCGAACGTACAGGACAGCAAGAAAAAAATGTACATGTTAGGGATAGGCATTTAAAGCAAAAATAAAATTCGAAGACCGATGAGAACTATTCGAAATTCGCACCCCTCCCCCACATGGACGCATTTACAGTATTACACACACCTAAACGGTGAGAGAGAGACCATTTACGCTTTAAATCTGTGACGACACACTCCTTTATTTATTTTGGAATAGGCTATCTTACATCAAGCCATACATTAAGATAACGCGCTGAAACATTAATTTATTAACAACCGAATGACGGCACTTATTAACAGTGGATCGATCAGCATCAACCGCTCATAATGCTAGGACATTTCCTTGTAAAATATGAGCATGCACATTTTAGAGGTCGACAGATATGAGTTTTTCAGGGCCGATACCGATTATTTCCATGTGAATTAGACCGATAACCGATATTTTGAACCGATATATATATATATATATTGTGTAAAAACTGAAATTTATATAAAAATTAAGAACACATTTGAAACATTTTTAATTCTGACTGAGAAATCTCAATCATAACACTTATATAAATAATAACAAAAGAAGGAGGGAGCAGCCAGCAGAATTCTGTGAACATTTTGTAAACCACAAGCAACACAGTGCACAACAACATGCAGCAAATAATTGTAGTAGGCTTAAACATTGCATACAATACTAGACCTATTCAATTAATCATTTTGCTCATCATTGAATTAACTAGCACATTTGAATTCATATAATAAGTGTAAATAATTTAATTGCCTTCATAGCTTTATTGTGTATGTTGTTGAAAAGGCCGCAAATGTTTTAATGAAGCAATAACATTACCAACTATGGCTGTGCAACTAATTGCAATAGTAAAACAATCGCGATTTGAGAACATGCGATTTCTAAACCGCATAAGGCTGCGATTTTAATTATTAATTAATTAACATTTTAATTCAGAATACTGCACCGTTCTTGTGCGCATCTTATAGAGGCAGGGCTCTAGACTAACTTTTTGCACTGGTTGCACTGGTGCGCCTTACTTTGTTTCTTGGGTGCACCAGCACAAAAGTTAGGTGCACCCAAATTTTTGACCGCATCGCATTTAACATTAACCTGCTTTTACCAGTTCACTTTTGTTTAATGTCCATATAGGCAAAATTTACTTGTAAATGTTTATCTTACAAACTGTTCAACATTAAGTTCTTTATTTTATTCTTAACATACTGAAAAAGTGTTTGTGCTTAAAGTGCTTCAGTGAAGTGAAATTTAAACTAGAAAGATCTCAAGATAAATGGACCAGGGCTTGAAGGCTCAGTGTCAGAGCATTGCTTATGATTTTCGGAGGGATTAGCCCTTAATTTAACATTATTCAGGAAAAAGTTGTGAATTGTTCTTTTCATCATCTCTCATTATCCCCTTCTACATCCACTCTGCTTAACTAACAGCATTAGGCTCCTCACCTCTCTGTCTCACTACAGCACACGCATTTTCAAACGTACACACCAGAGGTTGCGCTAGAGTTTTTCATTTTGACTGACATGCTCGTAGAAAATCCGTCATTATATGTTATTACCAGTCACTATGGTTCAAGGTTGCGTTAGGTGGTAATTTGTCTGTTCGTGACGTCATCACGCTGTACTGGCGTCTCGGAACTTGTTGTATTGTAATACAACCGAATGCCCAATAAAGCCGATACAGTTTTTGATACCATATTCAAGCCCTTTCCAAATAACTTTTTATTTTGCTCATATCTTGTGTATGTAACAAAGGTTATGGCTGATGTCGGCTGAAGCGCTGTGATTTTTAGGAACGGAATTAAATCGTGTTTAAAGTTCAGTGATGAAATTAAAAGCACAACAGTCCACTATCACAAGTAAAAGTCACTTTCCAGTGGTGAGAGACTTACTCTATTAACAATTTATTTTAAAAAAGTCTAGTGTTGAAGTCTATAAAAATACTGTACAAAACCGTTTGAATAAAACGTAAGTAAGGAAAATGGTGCAGCGCACACTTAAAGAATGAGAGCTCTGCCATTATCACTACACAAGGAAACTAACAAACACTACGGACAACAACTAATAAGCAGTGATGCAAGTTTTACGTTGTTTATCATGTGCATGTCTGTTTTTTTAATCCTCCCTTGTATGTTTTGCGATCGCGGTCCGGCTCTTGTTAGCAGCGGAGCGGGTATAACTCCTGGTGCTGCACACTGGGAGCTCTGTCAACTCACGAAAACATTGTATAAAAAAACTTTGCGTGACATAGTTTACATGGGACAGGAGGGAAATGTGCAGTGATGCTCCTTCATTCTTCATGTTATTTGGTTTACTTTGATAGGTGAACTGTCTTTCCTGAGTCCCAGCGCGACATCCGACAGGTTTTCCCAGATCGCATAACATATGTCTAGTCAGTAACAATGACAGGTGAAAACACGCAGGTCGCTTCGCGAGCATATCACGCTGAAGGGAAACGGGGATTTACAATTTGCCCTCATTGTAATCCGCCAAAATGACGGACGGCCTTCAGGTTTTTCTGTCACGGGTAAAAAATCCGTCAATGACAGAGAATTTTCAGTTAACGCGACCTCTGGTACACACACGTGCAGGAATATCTGGACCACAGCCAATCAGAGGGGGGTCCGCCCTTAACTATCATTGATTGGTTTAGACCACGATATGGGTCTAATGTGTGTCTGTTTTTGAATCACAGGAAGACTTTCAGAGTTGCGGAGACTTTTTTCCCCTCGAACGGCTGGTCGCACCGGTGCGATCTCTGATAATTTTAAGTCGCACCATTGAAAAATAAGGTCGCATGTGCGACCAAATTAGTCGCACTCTAGAGCCCTGTATAGAGGTTAACCAATAAGAGTTCGATCAGCACACCGCGCAAATTACCAGAAAGTGGGAGAACAAAAGGGAGAGGACAGAATAGGTGAAAGGGAGAAAAGAACATCAAATATGGATGCAGGACAGGTCAGAAAAAAAAAATTTGGTGCTGGGCTCTAGAGTGCGCCCTATTTGGTTGCAAATGCGACCTTATTCCTCAATGGTGCAACTTAAAATAATCAGAGGTCGCACCGATGCGAACAGCCGTTCAAGGGAGAAAAAAAGTCTCTGCAACTCTGAAAGTGTCCCTGTGGTTCAACAACAGACACACATTAGGCCCATATCGAGGTCTAAACCAATCAGAGATCGTGAAGAACGGACCCCCTCTGATTGACGTGGTCCAGATATTCCTGTACATTTGTACCAGAGTAAACCAAAAATTCTCTGTCATTGACAGATTTTTTACCAGTGACGGAAAAATCTGAAGTCCATCGGTCATTTTGGCAGATTACAATGAGGGCAATTTGGAAATTCCAGTTTTCCTTCATAAAAGCGTGATATACTCACGAAGCGACCAGTATGTTTTCACCTGTCATTGTTACTAAATAGACATTCGTGTTGCGATCTGGGAAAACACGTCGGATGTCGCACTGGGACGCGGGAAAGACAGTTCACCTATTAAAGTAAACATAACATGAAGAATGAAGGAGTATATCGAATTTACCTTTTATATCTTAAGTTCTGGAAAAAGTAGTTTCAACTCAATTATGCTCCATCCTCCAAAGGAATGACATTAATGAAGAATTCCAGTCCGGATTTCGAGCATGTCACAGTACAGAGACTGCTTTGATCAGAGTTACAAATGATCTGCTTTTAGCGTCTGACCATGGCTGTATTTCATTATTGGTGCTGCTAGACCTTAGTGCTGCATTTGACACCATTGACCACAGCATACTTCTACATGGACTCGAAAATTACGTCTGCATTAACGGAACAGCATTGAAATAGTTTAAGTCTTATTTATCCGACTGTTTTAAATTTGTAGCAATAAACAAAGAGGTGTCCCGCAAATCGCAATTCCAGTACGGTGTAACACAGGGCTCAGTCTTGGGGCCTCTGCTCTTCGCATCATAAATGCTACCTCTAGAAGATATAATAAATCGACACGGAATTAGTTTTCACTGTTATGCTGATGATACTCAACTTTATATTTCCTCGAAACCTCATGAAACCCAGCAGTTCCATCGAATAAAGGATTGCATAGTTGACTGGATGAGTAACAATTTTTTACTACTGAACTCGGACAAAACAGAAGTGTTACTTACTGGACCGAAAACCGCTAAAAGTAACAACCAAGAATACTGCTTAACAATTGACGGATGCTCCATAAAATCCTCGTCGTCAGCTAGTAATTTTGGTGTTGTGTTCGATAGTACTCTGTCATTTGAAAGCCATGTCGCCAACACGTGTAAAATTGCATTTTTCCATCTTAAGAATATATCTAAACTACGTCATATGCTGTCGCTGTAGTATTTGAATGAACTTCTATTGTATTACAGACCTCCACGTACATTACACTCTCAGGCGTCCTGTGAGTTGGAAATACCTAGAATTTCATAAATCAAGTGCAGGTGGTAGATCCTTTTATTATCTAGCGACTAAACTTTGGAATATTCTTCCCTGCACTGTCCGGGAGGCAGACACACTCTGTCAGTTTAAATCTAGACTAAAGACGCATCTTTTTAATCTTGCATACACTACACCTCCATAATATTAATCCTCAGAGGATTTAGGCTGCATTATTTAGATCAACCGGAACCAGGAACACATCCAACAACAAATGATGTACCTGTTGCATCAAAGAGTGCAGAACAGTTCTCTACTCTCACCCAGTCTTGTCTCTTTGTTCCAAGGTTACTGCAAGATGCAGTTCATGCCCAGACCTGATGGCAGAGCTGAGAATGGGAAGCGGTGACCTGACAAGAGCTAAGAGGATAGAGCTGGATAAAGGACGCGGCAACTTCGATTTTCCTACAACATTTCAAATGCTATTAGATTGTTAATGATACTCTTAAAAATCATTTACCTTATTAAGTTTATTTTTTTATTTTTATTTAGCCTTGTTGTGCAAGCGCTGTTGAGCTTGTGCAGAGGCAGCAGCTTTTGCCAGAGGGGAACAGGAATCCCCTGGTTAGGCTGGGGTTCTCCTGAGGTTTTTTTTCTCGATTGGAGTTTGTTTTGCACTATCTACCATGCCGGGTGGGTTGCTTTAGAATTCAGAAATTAGACAATTAATATCGCATATAAGAATTTATAGTCCGTTTAATATTTGACCTGTGGTTCTCTCTCCTTTATCGCCAATGTGTGCTTTCACTGTGCGTGTGTGCGAGTGTGTGTGTGTGCGTCTATGTCAATCTGTGTAAGTATGTATGCATATTGTGTGTATGGAGCATTTGTATGTCTGTCTTTTGTTGTTTTCACCTTTTTCTTGTTTTTACAGGTATATGCCTTTAGTTGTTTTACTTGTATTCCATGTGTCTCATGTACAGCTGCTTTGTAACAATGAAAATTGTAAAAAGCGCTATATAAATAAAGTTGAGTTGAGTATCATTGCACATTTCCCGCCAATCCTGTGTAAAATATGGCATGCAAATTCTTTTTATACAATGTTTAAGGAGATGACAGAGCTTCCAGTCTGCAGCACCGGGAGTTAACCCTGGTCCGCTGCTCATGCGAGCCAGACTGCGATCGCAAAATATACAAGGGATACTGCTGCCACAAGATACGAGATCCCCAGCCGTAAATATTTAAGTCAAACACGCCTGCCACAGCTCTTCACCGAATGTCAGGAAAGAGTTTACAACTAAATTAAATGCATTGAATTTTTCTTCACCACAGTATTTTATTAGAAATAATATTTAATTTAATTTCTTCCTTATGTTTAAAGTTTGTACTGTTTGGGGAAAAAAAATTGCACAATTAAAAGCAGTGTTTCCCCTACCATTATATAAGGGGAGCGCCCCGCCCTCCTAACGGCTCGCCCCGCCACCCTTGAACGTCAAGTAAATTTGATTTAATTTTCTTTATAGCGCCAGATTACAATTTGTTATTTTATTAAACGAACTAAAATGCCCTCAAGTAATATGTTATTTATCTTATTTCCACGATGGCGTGTCTTTTCTGTCTGTGTTTGCGAGTTTACAATTATCCCAATGAGTGCGCGCACGCGCGTGCACACTCACACACAAACTGAGACTAGCGGACAGAGAAAACGTCTCACAGAAAAAGCCCATTTACAATTTGTTTATCATATAAATGTATTAAATAACATTAACGAACAATGAATGAGCAATATATTTGTTAGTATTTATAAATAATTTTTTAGTTGTTAGTTAAAAAATAAAACTATTTAAGCTCTGGTCCACTAATATTAACAAATACTTCTATAAATTTAACAAAGGTTATTTGCAAAAGTCAACTTTAAAAAGATTTAAATACATTTAATTTATTTTTTTAAAGAGATATCTTATGTTAAAAAAATGTAACTTTTACAAAGCATTACCCTCCCAGACAACCAATTTATGTGACAGATAGATAGATAGACAGATAGATAGACAGATAGATAGACAGATAGATAGATAGATAGATAGATAGATAGATAGATAGATAGATAGATAGATAGATAGATAGATAGATAGATAGATAGATAGATAGATAGATAGATAGATAGATAGATAGATAGATAGATAGATGGATAGCACATAAAGAAGGAAAAGGAAATGATTTGAGATTTCTCGTCAATTTTCCCCAAGCAACCAACTATCCCCTCCTCCAAAGCTGTAAACCTAGGGGAAACACTGAAAAGGTAAGGTAAAGGTTACCTTTTATATTGTGATAGCTTTGTGTAATAAATTTGTTAAACATTTTGTAAGTATCTTTGCTTTATGAGGCCACATTTTTGTTTTGTATGTTTTTTTAAGTTTAATACAGCACTTAATTACAATTTAAAAATCATACTTTTAAGTAAAAGTACTTAAGTAAAGATAGATTTTGGTAGATTAAAATGGTAGATTTTAATGTACTCATGGATTTAAAGAAAAAAAATAAAAATTTATTTATGGTCTTTAGTGGAGTAAGTATGATGTGGTTCATACTGTAGGGAAGTATTTTTTGTCCAAAGTACTCTGATAAAGTAATGATATTTTAAAATGTACTTGAAAGTAAACATGCTTAACTATCCACCTCTGGCAATAAAAGTTAAAATATGCAAGTCTACTTTGATCATGAAAAACAGTGCTAGTATCGGATCAGATTCGGTATCGGCCGATACGCAGAATGCAAGTATCGGAATCGGATCGGAATGGAAAAAGTGGTATCGGTGCATCCCTAGACAGAGAGAGGTGAGTAGCCTAGGGCCTTCAGTCAAACAGAGTGGATGTAGCCGCGGAAGATGAGAGAAGATGAAAAGAACGATTGACAACTTTCTCGTGTATAATGTTAAGTTAAGGCCGGTTCCGTCCGAAAATCATAAGCAATGCTCTGACACAGAGCCATCAACCTCCCAGGTTATGTCAAGCCCTGGTCCATTTATCTTGAGATCTCTTAAATTTAAATTTCAGTTCAGCACTTTAAGCACCAACAGTTCTTCAGTAAGTTACCTTTCTTGTAGATTTATGCTTCAAATAGAGAACTTCATGTTGACCAGATTGTTAGTTAATCATTAACAAGTCAATTTTGCCTTATATGTAAAAAAACAGTTTAATGTTAAATGCGTTAAATGTGATGCGGTTGAAAATTTGGATGCACCTAACTTTCGTGCTGGTCCACCTAAGGAAAAAGTAAGGTGCACCAGCACAACCAGTGCGAAAAGTTAGTCTAGAGTAGAGTTCGACCGATATGCGTTTTTCGGGGCCGATACCGATTGTTTCCATGTGAATTAGACCAATAGCCGATATTTTGAAACGATATATATATATGGTGTAAAAACTTAAATTTATATAAAAATTAAGAACACAGGCTCTGAAACATATGAAACATTTTTATATTTTTGTATCCTGCCTCTTTCCGTGTTTTATTTGTCTTTTTTCATGTAAAGCTGCTTGGAAAGAAAAATGCATTGTAAAAACCACTAAATAAAAAGAAAAATGAATTGAATGGAATAAATTATATTTATTTATTGGAAAAAATATGTTCTGATGACTTAAACATTGCATACAATACTAGAACTATTCAATTAATTATTTTACTCATCAATGGAATAACAAGCACAATTTGAACAGTGTAAATAATTGAATTGCCTTCATAGCTTTATTGTGCATGTTGTTGAAAAGACCGCAAATGTTTTCATGAAGCTCTAACATTAAAAGCCCTTACCTCGGAGAGCATGAACCCGAAGCAGCTCCAGTTAGTAAGTGCTTTCGGTGTGAGAAGGGAAAAAAACGTTCTGTTCCGTTGATTGGCCGGACTATTCACTTAGTCCCAACAAATCAGAGGGGCAGTGGGTGGGCGTTACTCTAGGCAACAAACTAGAGTGACGTTTTCCGACTGCTCTCACTAAATCCTTGGCTGCATCAGAGCCAAATAGCACATTTCAAAATTAAATGACTTTATCGGCAAATCGGCTTTGAAAAGGACTGATATCAATTATCGGCTAAATCCTTAATATCGACGCCGATAATCGGCCAGTTCAATAATCGGTCAACCACTAGTCTATAGCCCTGTGGTGCCAAAGAGAAGTTCAACATCAGTCGTTGTCGGAGTATTTTGGATTCAGGAGAGAGGATGTGTCAGAGTGCAAGGTTATTTGCAAGACCTGTAAAATGATTATTGCAACGAAACGGGGCAATACTACAAACCTGTTCCAACACTTAAAACAGCGGCATATAAAACTGCATGATCAATACATGTCGAAAAAGTCCATCGAAACTAACAAAAGCAGACCTCAAAGCCAGCCTGAACAAGTATCCATCGTTCAAGCATTTGCAAGCGTCACACGCCTTATGAGAAAGGATCAAAACGGCACAAAGAAATGACCGATGCGATCACCTATAACATATGCGAAGACATGAACCCTGCGTACATCATGAGTAAAGATGGCTTCCGAAGACTTATACAAACACTTGACAAACGATTGCAGCCGCCCTCTCGCACTCATTTCACACGAGTTGCTATTCCCGAAATGTATGAGAAATGTAAGGTGGGCGTTGAAAACGAGCTTAAGCAGGTGAAATACTACGCCACCACCACAGATATGTGGTTTAGCAGAACGATGGAGCCGTATATGAGTTTAACGGTTCATTATATTAATAACAACTTTGAAATAAAAAGTTGATGCTTGCCAACAGCATACTTTCCAAAAGATCACACTGGAGAATCGATATCTCAAGGTATAAAAGAAGCTTTAGCATCATTGGGACTTTCTGAAGAGCAACAAGTGTCTTGCACCAAAGACAATGGATCTAATATAGTTAAGGTGAAGGCTGTCACTTTGACCTACTGGACACGATTGCAGTGCTTCGGACACAGACTACATTTGGCAGTTAGACTTTATATAAAAAATATATATACATACTTTTTTTTTATATTTATTTTTATTATTGGTGTTGGTTTTGTGAGTGTTTTTCGTTGTATTTTGAACCAATAAAAAATGTTGATCACAAAAAAATATATATTTTTATTATACTTTACATATAAGAATATAAGGACACTTTATAGGGCATAATTTGTATTAAGAAACAAATTGTGCAAAGCTGTTTTGTTCTTATTGTACTACGTAGTAATTTTACCATGTTAGTTCATGGTGCAGTAACTGTCAACAGTGACAACGTTTGATTTTAATAATATAATAGTAAATGCTAAAATTAACATGTTATGAACTAACATTAATAAATGCTGTATTAGTATTGTTCATTGTTAGTTCAATTAAGCTAATGCATTAATTAATTGTTAACAAATAGCACCTTTTTGATGTTACCCAGTAGTTTTATATTTAAATGCATTAAATACTTACAATATAACAGATTTTCATCATTATTTGCTTTTTATTTTTAAATGCAATCAAGGATTGACATCGCAAATCCCGAGCCAACGGATTGTGCAAAAAGATAGTGGGACATTTTTCCCACAGCTGGAAAAAAAGGAAGATGTTAGCCCGAGCCCAGGAAGAGCTTCCCCAACATACCATCATAACATCATGTCCGACAAGATGGGGGTCAATGCAACAAATGATAGACAGGGTTTTGGAGCAGCAGGGGGCATTGTCTCAAGTCCTTTCAGCTGACCGTAAAACAAGACAACTAGTACCACAATGGCAAGACAGAGATGTTCTAGAATCTGTAAGCAAGGCGTTGGGTCCACTTCAGGAGTTCACGGATGCCCTTTCCAGTGAAAACTACATCCGTGTTTCCTACGTGAAAGCAGTTCTTCATCTGTTGAACACAAAGATACTTGCAATGGATGATGAAGATAGTGACCTGACGAAGACTATAAAATCAAAAATTCTCAACTACATTAACAAACATTACAAAGCTGAAACTCCCCAAGAGCTTCTGGATATAGCAACATATTTGGATCCAAGATTCAAAACCAGCTACACTGATGAGGATAAACTTCCAAACATTAAGGCCAGGGTCATGTCTGATATGGAAATGAGTTCACACAAGGCAAGTTCATGTATGTAAACTGGATGAAACTGTCATCTCTTAGGATAAACACTCTTTTATATGGCCTTTTAATCTTCTGTTGGTGTTGTGTATGTCAAGGGATACATCTGAATCTGAGGGTAGAACAAGCAGAGAGAATCCTGAAATTGATCCACCTCCACCAGGCAAAAAAGCGAGGAAGTCCTTAGGAAGCTTCTTCAAAATGACATCAGCCGTGCCAGCAGCTCTGCAACTTGAAGAAGGCATATCCGCTGAGCTAAACAGATACCTGCTTTCTCCATCCATTGACAGTGAGGAAGATCCTCTGAAATGGTGGAGACTCCATCAGATCAATTTTCCAAGAATGAGCAGGGTTGCTCAAAAGTATCTTTGTCTTCCCGCAACCAGCTCACCTTCAGAGTGTTTAGTACTCTCTAATCATTAGGCTACTACAGCCCCCGTTTTTTATTAACTGGTTATTCATTCGATCTTATTCTGAAATGTTTACAAAATCTAAATGCTAAAAAACTTTTCTAAAACGTTGTTTTCAAATTCACATTTTGGACATCAAATTACTGAAAAAATATTACATTTATTATATTAATAATTTAAATTATTAATTATTATACCATTCCTTTTGTATTGCATTAGGCTATGTTGCAAAAATACTGGCTAATTTTAACTTCGCAGCATTTCGTTATATTTTTTAATTAAGGCTGTGTAAATTTGCACTAATAAAGTCTGAACAATTTGCAATGAATAAATCGTTCAACATATGATACTTTTGCTTTAGGTAAATAAAATGAATGCCTGTGAGAAAACATGCTGAATGAAGGAATGAAAGAATGGCTATGGCAGCAGTATGGCAGCAGTTATCATTCAAGTAACTAAAAAATGTTTATCTTTGGACAAGTAATTTTTGTACTCGGTCCAGTGAATGACAAATGTACTTGTCCGAAGGCAACCACATGACAATTAGGGGTGGGCGATATATATCGTCTGCGATAATATCGTGACTGTGGTGTTAACGATGTGCAAATTCTCATTATCGAGTATTTAAATTACTCCGAAACAACACACATTAAAACTCCACACATTCAGAGGCTGCAGCAGGGCGTCACGTGATTGCTGATCTGCGCATACACGTCGTCATCTCTCTCACAGGCATGGTTAGCGCATGGCCGCCCGCAAGTTCAACACCGGTGCTGTGCCGAAATCTGTGACCTATCGAAATCTGTGACTAGAGTAATTATTCACGCGAGAACGTGCCTGGCGCACGTGAACGCGAGCGCGGAAGGGGAGTTTCTTAACTATTTACCTGACCGCCCACTCCACGATGACGTCATGTTGAAGCACGGCCTTGTATTTGTGTAGCTTATGCGTGAAGCCGACTTCTGGAGAAACAGAAGCGTCGACTGAATACTGCACAACAAGCTCTTTCATTTAAAAGACAAGACCCGAATACATTCTGTATTATCATGACGGTTTTTGTCTTGGCTCATAATTTGAAGTAAATTTGAAGTAAATCTACATGTGAACAGTGAGCAGTTGGCCTATAATGTTCTATAAAGTACCAGCATCTGTCCATGCCAGTGTGTGCTTTAATAATAGTGACTATATTTTATTTGTCTGTAAATTGTGGACCTTGTTTACTTTGATGTCATTTGTTAACAAATGTATATTATATTATTTGAGATACTCTGATTTGGAAGTGCACCTCTTAGGCAGATTTTCCTTTTTATTTTTGTGGAATCTGTGTACTGGGCAGTACTTGAAGTTAGGTATTTGTTTAATAAGGCCATACGTTGTAAGGCAATAAGGCCGTAAGGACACATGGTTGTGTGCAATATGTTACAGATCATAGTACTTTGTTTACAGATGCTATTTGTTCATTATTATTATTATTATTATTTCATCTTGCTTGTATGCTGCACAATTTACATTACAGCAGAGGTGTACAACTGAATGTTTACTCAGAGTTCGATGTTCTTACACTAGTTCAATTAGTATTTTGTATGTCTTTGAAGTGTTTTTATTTGAATACTTACATGTTAAAGAAAATAAATAAGCACTGTTTTCATTTAAAATTGTGCCCATTACAAGTAACTCAGACTTTTAAAATCACATTCTTAATGGATATCGTCCCATCATCGTTATAGTCAAAATCGCCAAAAATATCTAGATATTATTTTTGTCCATATCGCCCACCCCTAATGACAATGCCTAATGTCAAGCCGTATTTAAATAGTTTAACGCAACATCTGATACTCTTAATCACAGCTCTATTTCGTGCAACGCTTAAACCTTACAAAAACTAATCCAACACAACCAAGCCTTATAAACGCGGGAAATTCATAATACAGAAGCAGACGGAGCAACTTCATCATAAGAGACCATATAGGTCCCCATAAGAATGAAAGGGTTTTGTTAAAACTGCCAATGAAACTGATGGTGTCTCCTACCAGTACATTGGCAGTTTTGCTTATCTGCTTAGCAAAACATCGATGTCTCCCTGTCAAACGGCTGTGGTTTATCAGTTCATGCTTCTAAAAATAATATTTTGAAGTGTATATATTCCAAGCAAAAGTATCCGACTCGGTGAATCGTTCTCTGTTAAACTGTTCATTTGTCGTTCCTTACCAGCTTTCTTGAAGTACATCGCCTAGTCCATCCGCCATTGTTGTGGCGAAGCCGACCGTCTTTTTCTTCTTGAGATTTAATGACGGTTGTCCAACCAGCTCATGGGAGCATTACCGCCACCTTCTGAACTGGAGGTTACAACCAATAATTGGCCATTTCATTCAACACTATTCATATTAAATAGGGTGACCATATTTCAGCTTTCAAAAAACAGGACAGTCAGTGGGGGCAGGAGGCAGACGGACACCCACAGCGGGTGGAAAGATCGGGATGGGTGTAAATACTTGACAAATGCGTTAACAACCATGAAACTGTTACTGAACTTTAATAGATAAAGTAATACATCCTTTCCATTCAACTTTTGGCCTTCAGCAATAGAATAATAACAAACAAATAAAAAAGTTTAGAATTTAAATGACAACTTTTTAAAAAAAAAACTGTCTTTTCAAGGCCATAGGTTAAATTAAAAATCACTTGCCATTAAAAAAAAGGGCATCGTTTCGCGCATGCGTGGAACAAATCGTGTTTCCGGGACGGATCGGGTAACGACGGTGCTGAGGGAATGAGATGCACTTTGATTACGTACGTGCGTGCGTACGTGCTTACGTACGTACATTACCGACCACTGGTGGCTAGCAAGAAGTGGTTCTTTTGCAAAAATTATAAAACGCATGCAATGAATGACGACTTAAGAACGCAAAACCCGAATCCCGGATATTTTAGGAAATTTAGAAATCCCGTCCGGACGCAGTTTTTTTTCGCAAAAAGAGGACATGTCCGGGAAAAAGAGGACGTATGGTCACCCTATATTAAATATATATATATATATATATATATATATATATATATGTACTCTCTCAATCAATCCTGTTTCTCTTGAGAATTTAAATAATTGTACATTTACGTCATTCAACACCCCAGTTAGAATTTTTTTTTATGTGAATTGTGATTTCACTTGTATAAGTGTTTCCTTCAAAGGCGTAATTTGGGGGTGGGATATGTCCCCACCACTTTTTGCCAAAAGTCGGTTTGGTTCCCACCAGTACAAATGGCCCGCCTTGTAAGCAGAGACTATTTATACTATCTCCGCCCACAAGTTTCAGACTGGGATAGACAAAATGTAAGAAAGGCCCATAAATCTGACTGCTTTAGTGGCAAAGAGCATAAAGCGTGTGTTACCTTATGTCGAAGGAGCCAGTGACATCGACAATAGAATAGACAATAGACATTAGACAATGAACCGACGAACAGAAAGGGAATGAGGGACATTAAATAAGGAGAACTAATGAGGAGAGATGACAAAGGGATCGGGACGGGCAGGTGACAAGACTTAACAATGAGTGTAACTAGCGGGAAGAGGCACAGACAGGTGAGGGAGATGAAACACTAATGTGACGCTAGACAGAGAGACAAGGGGGTGGAGCTACACGGAAGACACGCGGCGAGATGTCAAAACAAACCGCCACGTTTCCAAACAAGACGAAACACACACACACAAGACATGATATTGTAACGGCTCTGTCCCCAATGCCAGAATACTCATGACAGGAAGGACAGAACCGTGACATTACCCCCCGCTCCAAGGGCCGAACTCTGAGCGGGACAAAAATTCTTTTTCCCCTAGCGGGGAAAAAGAATTCAGCGGGACAAGATGGACAAGAACGAAGACAGACACCACACAGACAAAACCGAACATACAAGGGGCAGGGCTGACAAAACAATGAAGGGATTGGGGTTGGACAATAAGAAAAACATCAACGGGAAGGGAGGGGGGGGAATGGGTTGGACAAAACTGGGAGCGCTAAACTGGGGTTGGACGTGAGGAAGGGGCTTAGGAGGAGACGTGGGTTGCTTAAGGCGAAGCTGGGGCTTAGGGCGGGCCGGAAAGGAAGGCACAGACATGGCCGGGGAAGACCGGGAAAAACAAGACTGGACAGGGCTCGGCCGCGGGACCGGACTGGACGCCTGGTAGACAGAACTGGGTGCCGGCCGTGACGCCGGCTGGACTGGACTGGACGCCGGCTGAAGCACCGGCTGAAGCGCAGGCTGGAATGCCGGCTGAAGCGCCGACTGAAGCGCCGGCTGGACTGCTGACTGAAGTGCCGACTGAAGCGCCGGCTGGACTGCCAACTGAAGCGCCGACTGAAGCGCCGGCTGGACTGCCGGCTGAGGCGCTGGTTCGGTTGCCGGCTGAGGCGCTGGTTCGGTTGCCGGCTGAGGCGTTGGTTCGGTTGCCGGCTGAGGCGCTGGCCGAGGCGCCGGCTGGACTTCCGGTTTGGACACTGGGTTGGACGGAGGACTTGGAACCACCGGAACTGGAACATCCGGACCAGAAACCAGCCCCCTCTTCGGCTTCTTCTTCTTCGACCGACCCTCTGAACGTGGGGCCGGCTGCGGAGAAGAAATGGGAAGGTTGAGCGGTTCAGATCCGGAGGAGTCGGACGGGGAGTCCCACGACTCCCTCCTTCCTCGTCTGCCAAGCAGGTTGGCCGTTGGTGGAGAGGGTGTGGTGGATGGGACGGAGGGTGTGGACAGGCCCAGAGTCCCGAGCCGTAGGAGCCCATCCTCAGGGATAGTGGCCAGTCCCGCGGAGGCATCCGCTGGGGAGGATAACCTGGACCACTCACGATCCAACAAAATCTCGAGTTGGTCCACGAAGCCAAGATGTTTCAGCCGCCGCATCTCTTCGGGTACAAGGGGTTTATCGAGACAGCTGTTAAAAACAACTTTCAGCTCGGTCTGATTGAACCCCGAGGAGCGCGCTGTTGCCAGGAAGTCCATAGCGAACTCTTTGAGGGGAGTCCCCTTCTGTTTTAGACCGAGCAGAACGTGGGCATGGTGGCTACGAAACGCCACGCTCGACTCGGTCGCTGCTGACTGCTGGGTTCTTTTGGGTCGGTTCATTCTGTCTAGTCCGGACGGACAGAACCCAAACGCAGACAGTAGAGATGGGGTTAAACAATATTTATTGAGACACAAAACAATAAACCCACGATGGGGCAAAACAGAAACTAAATAATAAGTCCAAACGAGAAGGGAAACAGGAACAAGGTAATCCAGATGGTGGATACACGAAGGAGCCAGTGACATCGACAATGGAATAGACAATAGACATTAGACAATGAACCGACGAACAGAAAGGGAATGAGGGACATTAAATAAGGAGAACTAATAAGGAGAGATGACAAAGGGATCGGGACGGGCAGGTGACAAGACTTAACAATGAGTGTAACTAGCGGGAAGAGGCACAGACAGGTGAGGGAGATGAAACACTAATGTGACGCTAGACAGAGAGACAAGGGGGTGGAGCTACACGGAAGACACGCGGCGAGATGTCAAAACAAACCGCCACGTGTCCAAACAAGACGAAACACTCACACACAAGACATGATATTGTAACGGCTCTGTCCCCAATGCCAGAATACTCATGACAGGAAGGACAGAACCGTGACAACATGTACCAAACATTCTGCACTTAATTGCACTTTAGTGCTATATACGTCCCAAATCTTCTCTATATGCGGTTGCTATCATATATTGCTAGATTAATTACATTTTGATATTTGATATAAAACTTGTCTCCAATAAATGGTAAAAGTCAAAACTTTGTAGTTTCATGAGTTAAATTTTTTTTTTAGAAAGTTTGTTATATATTTGAAGCCTTTTGGGGGGAGGAGCCATCTACATTTTCATGCTTCTAACGCAAATTAATATTTCCAAAAAACAATTTATTAAAGTATTGTTTTTGTCGCCTTTGTCACCTTTGTCCCCACCACTTTTCAAAACAAAGTAACGCCACTTGTTACCTTTAATTCCCTATTTTCTTTTTCATATGCATTAGATGCTGTAATCACATGTTCTACAGATTCTGGTTGACTGCACTTCTGACATATTGAGTCCTGTGTGCCCTATTCTCAGACGAGCAAGGACTTCTTCTTCTTCATTTTTTTACCCATGTTGCTTTCAACTCATATACATCTCATTATATATCTTCCTGTATTATTTGTATCCCAATAATTCTGCCATGTCTTTTGAAAATAATATTTTATAATTGTTTTTGACTCATCTTTCCTTAAAAATGTTTTAAGCTCTATTATTTGTGACTTAGATTCTTTGGCTAATTTATCAAATACTTCATTATCCTTCTCACCTACATGTGCAGGAACCCAAATAAAGAACACCCTCAATCCATTAAAATAAAATGTATTTAATTTATTTAATTTAGTAAATCAAGCCAGCATGATTTTCCTGTTTTATACTCGTCAATGCTGACTACAATGACTCTGATATTGCTTTATTGCATTCTTATTTACCTCTGTTCATTGTAGTCCTATAATTATTGCAACCAATTATACTGTTGCTCATATGCCCATATCAGGGTTTTTTGAACCATCCATAAATATCCTTAATTCTTTTGTATAGTGCCTTTCCGAGTATTCTTTTTACAATATATCATTCAGGCAACTGTATAATAGTGTATTTTAATCCCTCTTGTATTTGTAATTCAATGTTTGGCATTATTAATAGCCAGTAAGGTATTTTTGATTGCGATACTGTAGGGCAATACTGGATTTGATCTAAACCCATATTACCAATCGAACCAAAACTTCTTAATTTTGCTTCATTATGCTCCCAACACTCCTGTATTGCATTCTTTGCATCCCAATTCTACTTATATTGCTGCCACTGTTTTTTTTTTTTGGCACCACAACATATTTTTAGGGCTTGAGTCTGTTCCACATCCATTTTATTATGGTTACATTCTGCCACAGACATGTAAGCTATACATCCATAATCTAAACTAGATATCATAAGAGCTAAGTATGCTCTTCAGTGAACCCCCCCCCACCAATCATGTCCTGATAGACATCGCAGAAAATTGTTTTTCATCAAATAACATTCCTAGAAATCTATATGTTGACATGTTCCAGTTCTTGATCATACAACTTCATTGAGATTTGTTTATGCTGCTTAGAAAAACAAATTGTGTGTATTTTTGCTCTCGACATTTAAATCCCGATTTATAAGACCATTGTTCTACTGTTTTAATTGCTTTCTGCATTTTCTTTTCACATATCTTTTCATCGAATTGTGACAAGGTTCCTATGGGATCCCTACCCAGTCCTCAAATAAAAAAAAAATTACATGATGGTTTGGATTTTAGAAATTTGACCACATTACGCTCATAAATGTCCTTAAAATGTTGATAATTCATTAAAAGAGATCCAAATGAGGGAGGGATTGAAAGATATATTTCTTTATATTTTGCACCACTTAATGACCATAAATGGTGAATTGAACACTCTCATACTCAAACGCTATTGGCTCATGGCATGCCTCCTTGAAGAAAATAGCTGCCAGCACTTTGATTAGACGCTAATAAATGTGACATATTTGTGTCACGGGAAGACACGGATGAATGACGATGCAAAGGTATAATCTGAGGGTTTTAATGAAGATGAATTCAAAACGAACATAAAGAGACAAAATCGGGAACAGGTATATCGGGGAAGACAAAACAATGTTGACATTACAATAACTGACCAGGAACTGAGGAACACAGGCCTTAAATACATGGGGAAACACTCGGGGAAAACAGAATCAGGTGCGGGACTAATTAACAATAACGAGGGAGAGGTGGAAACAGTGACAAGTCAAAACATGTGGGAAACACGGGCAGGGGACAGGCTGGAGCGTTACAGTACCCCCCTCCACGCAGGCACGACCTCGCGGCACAGATCAAATGGGGAGGGGGGGTGGGTGTCCTGAAGACCCGTGCGGAACACAGGGGAGAGTACAGAGGGTCTCCAGGACGTTGCCACCGACACCGGGGTTCCACTTTAGTGCCGATGGCTTGGGAGGCCTTGAGGGTGACGGCCATTTGGGACGCCTTAAGGGTGCGGGCCGCACCGGACACCTTGAGGGTGCCAGCAGTCCGGGAGGCCTGGAGGGTGACGGCTTCACCAGACGCCTTGAGGGTGTCAGCCATTCGGGAGGCATGGAGGGTGACGACCACACCGGACGCCTTGAGGGTGCCAGCTCTTTGGGAGGCCTGGAGGGTGCCGGCCGTTCAGGAGGCCTGGATGGTGATGGCTGCCCCGTAAGCCAAACGGCCGGTCTGGCCGATCGGGCCATCCTGCCCGTATGGTGCCCCCTCCAAAAATATCACGCAATGACCCTGTACCGGGGTGGGGGCGTGGTCAGCTCGAAATGCATTGTCAAGTCCACACTGAATTTTGCAACACTCACGTGCTGTGTGTACATGAAAATGCAATCCCAAATGTTCAACCTGTTAATGTTAATGCATTAAGGGAAAATGACATTAGAATTTTCATTTTGCTACAGTTTTGCTTGACTGGTTACAGGTTCGCGAAAGCTTCTACCTGACACGCCCAGGCCTGTTACCGTCGCTTCGCTAGAGATTGTGATGCAATACAGCGTTGTGTTGTTTCCCATAGGCAACCCCATCTGTCGTTTTCGACGTTCTCGATGTTCCCTACCGACAGAAAGGGAACATCTTTGTTTCGTCTGTAACCTCAGTTCCCTGGTGGAGAGAACGAGACGTTGTGTCCCTTATGCCACAAACACGTATCGTATTCTGCTGGAGTCATGAGAGGCTTTCATGGTTCTTCAGAACAAGAGGTAAATGAATGCTGCGCGCCGTCTTCCTTTTATATCGGACATCCGGGGTCGGAGACCCGCATCCATCTGTGATTCTTGACAAAACGTCTCATGGGGCTAGAGCGGTTACGCAGACTTGATCCACCCAGACGCGTAGGCGTCCAAGACGCCAAGCGTGTGGCGGAACTCTTGGTTTCAGCCAGTACTGCAGTGGACGCATCCGAAGAACGCCTAACTGCAGCACTTGAGATGCGGAGGCCATGAGACCCAGCATCTTCTGAAACGACTTGAGGGGGCATGACACTCCCAGTGTGAAAGAGGCCGCGAGCTGCTGGATAGCCAGGGCACGGTCTGGCGCGATTCTGGCCGTCACACGACCCGAATCGAAGACCGCCCCCAGGAACGATATACGGTGGCTGGGGGACAGAGAACTCATGGCAAAGTTGATTCTCAGCCCCAGGCACTCTAGATGGCTGAGAAGAAGGGACCTGTGGGACCTTAGCTCTTCCTCTGACTGTGCTAGAACAAGCCAGTCGTCGAGGTAGTTCAGAATGCGGATTCCCCCCTGCCTGAGAGGGGATAGAGCCGCGTCTTCAGATGTCTGAGATCACCATCCTTTTTGGGTACGAGGAAGTAGCGGCTGTAGAAGCCTGACTCGGTTTGATCTGGAGGAACCAGTTCTATGGCTCCTTTGTCCAGCAATTTCCTCCGCTCCGTGCGCAGAACGTGTGAATTCGCATTCTGAACTTGGGTTGGGATCACCCCGCGAAACCGCAGGGGTCTGCGAGCGAATTTGAGTGAATATCCTCGAGATATTATCCCCATTATCCACGCCGATACCCCGGGTATGGCCTGCCAGGCCTCGGCCCGTATAGCAAGGAGTTGAATGAATTGGGGAGGCAAGCCGCCTTTTGGGGGCTTGACTTCCGCTGAGAGTGGAAGAGGAAGGTTGCTCTTTTTTTTTTTTGAAAATGTTTGTGTTTTATTAAAGTGCCCGCTATAACAGCGGTTGGTTGTGCGGGCGTTAGAACAGACCCGGTTTTTACATTGTTGAACAAAAACACATTTTTGCCGGCACCCAGAACAGAAAGGGGTGCTTGGGCACACACAAGAGCTTTCTTTGAGGGAGGTCCAGCCGGACGAGATCCCTTCCTCTTCCTTACTTCGGTCTCAGGATGATGCCTGAGGCACCGGGTCCAGCGTGATCTTAGGCCGGGGTCCCTGGCGCTGAGGGAAACGTCTCCCAGAGCGAGAGCGTTGACGCGTCTCAGCACCTGTTGCCTTCTGAGCAGCGGGGGGCGTGGTCCTGACCGGCTGCTGAGTCTGCTGTGGCTTGTGGCGAGCCGACGTTGGTCTGGATCCGGGTCTCTTGGGCAGGAAGTGCTTTATGGCCTGCGAAGATTTCTGCGCTGCCGTGAAGCGTTCTGCAAAGCCCTCGACTGCTGGTCTGAAGAGGCCGCTGGCTGAAATCGGAGCATCAAGGAAGGGGACCTTGTCTGCCTCCTTAATTTCTGTGAGCATCAGCCATAGATGGAGCTCGAGAACCACAAGACTGGCCATCGATCTGCCTATCGCCTGGGCTGTGGCCTTGGTGGTGCGTAGAGCCAGATCCGTCGCGCTCCTCAACTCTTTGAAGGGCGCACTGTCAGTACTGGACTCGTCCATTCCCTGCAGGAGTTTGGCCTGGTACACCTGGAGTACTGCCATCGAATGCAGAGCGGAAGCCGCTTGGACGGCGGATGAGAATACGCGTCCAGCGAGGGCCGAGGTGGTCTTACACGGCTTGGAGGGGTGAGACGCTTTCGCTTTCCAACCGATGGCCGAGGGCGGACACAGATGTGCGGCCACAGACTCTTCGAGGGGAGGCAGCTTCTCATAACCTTTTTCCTCTGCGGCATCAATGGAGGTGAGAGCGGAGGAAGAAGAGGGTCGTAAACGGGCCGAATAGGGGGCGCACCATGACCTGGGGAGTTCATCATGAACCTCCGGGAAGAATGGTGAAGTCCGCTGCCGAGGGGCTGGGCGATGCCCCCGCAGAAATCATTCGTCTAAACGGCTGCAAGTTGGCTCCTCCGGAGAGGACCACTCTAAGCCCAGCTCTTCCACAGCCTTAGCGAGGACCCGAAAAAGCTCGGAAAGCTTAGTTACTGTGCTCTACAGACGGCGAGGGGGCGGGGACAAAAACTGAGCCCGATAGCTCCTCCCCGTCTGTAGACGCTAACGACTAGCTATCGTTTTCCTCGAAATCTCTTCCGCCAAACGAGACCACGTCACCGGCGGATGCCGGTGGGCGCAGTCCCGCCTGAGAGAAACAAACCGGTGAAATTTCTCTCTGTGGGGAAGGCGAGGCACGCCGAGGGGACGTGAGCCCGCACTTCCCCGAGCGCTTAGTTCCTCTTCCCCGCTGCTTCGTCCCCGCAGGGTGAAGCGGGAGGGAACGAGGAGCGGAATCGCTCTCTGAAAAGAAAGCTATCCGCGAGCGCAGAGTGTTCAAATAGCATGTTTCTGACCTTTCTAAGAAGCTTTTGACAAATTAACTATTTGAATTAAAATTTCTTTTTGTGACTAACTTTTTCATGTTCCTCTGATAACTTTTGTTTTAAGATGGAACACAGTTCATTAGTCAAAAGCTCCTTTTGAGCTATTATGGTGGTTTTTCTATTATAGTGTTGAGTTTTCTTATATAAAATAATACATTTAGTTAGTTATAGGTTTCATGTATTCTTATGAAACAATATTGGGCCTCATGTATGCAGGTGTTCATGAGCTAATGAACACCTGCATGAACAACAAGCATCTTATCTTAGCTGCACGGACACCACACCTCATTTTTAATAAGGAAGTTTGGTTTGTTGCATAGAGCCAAGGACGCTTGTATCTCTAAAACAGTGAGCTCATTTTAAAAAGCTAAGGGTATGAGTCTGAACACTTGAACATCTGCACACACACCAAATATCTTTTAAAACTAAGACGTACACCCCACACACTTTTGTAGGGAAGTTTAATTAAATCACATACAACCAAGGACACTAGTTAGCTCATTTTCGCTAAACCATGAGCTCATCTTCGATAGAAACATGGTTAATTCATGAATCGTCCGAAACCCCCAGGAAAGTGTCAAGATAAAGAGGCACCTGTTTTTGAGGGGCGCACGCAACCATTAAATCTTAATATGGTAGGCTGGAACTATGAGCGCAGAGGGACGGGCTAATGAAAAAGTGATGTCATATGAAACCTGATTGGAAGAAGACGATGTCCTGCACACATGATTGGTTTAAACTGTGATAACAACTTGAAAACAATGTATAAAAGATGGAGTCAGATATGTATTCGTTGGATCCCTTCAGATGAACTCTGAATATTCCACTTTGCTTGCGCGGGCAAATAAAGTTTAAACTCTTGGCACCTGGAACCCTTGTCTCTGAGATTTCTTTCTGCGATGGAAGGCCGATTCGCCACGACACTATCATACGGTGCACAAACATGCTATTAGAACCGAATAATGCTTCTCGTGACACGAGTGCTCAAAGGACCATGAGAAAGTTAGTTTTGAGAGGTAAAACTGGATTTTGTGTAAAACTGGCAGAGGACATAATAAAAAGGTGCGTTTTGCAAAGGAACAGAGTCAGTTTTCATGAACGCTCATTCTGAGTGCTGAGAGAGTCAGAAATAAGGGATTTGCTCTGAAAACTGCATTCTGTGTAAAACTGACTGTGTGCAAAATGAAAAAAAGCGTTTAGCAAAGGATCAGAGTCAGTTTTCATAAACGCTCATTCTGAGTGCTGGGAGCGTCAGAAACATAGAATTTGCTCTGAAAACTGCATTTTGTGTAAAACTGGCTGTGTCCATAATGAAAAAGGGCATTTAGCAAAGGATCAGAGCCAGTTTTCATAAACGCTCATTCTGAGTGCTGGGAGCGTCAGAAATAAGGGCTTTGCACTGAAAACTGCATTCTTTGTAAAACTGGTTGTGTGCATAATAAAAAAAAGCGTTTAGCAAAGGATTAGAGTTAGTTTACATAAACGCTCGTTCTGAGTGCTGGGAGAGTCCGAAAAAAGGGCTTTGCATTATAAACAGCATTCTGTTTAAAACTGGCTGTGTGCATAATGAAAAAAAGCGTTCAGCAAAGGTACGTAGTCATTTTTCATAAACAATTATTCTGAGTGCTGACAGAGTAAGAAATAAGGGCTTTGCTCTGAAAACTGCATTCTGTGTGAAAATGGCTGTGTGCATAATGAAAAAGGGCGTTTAGCAAAGCATTAGAGTTAGTTTTCATAAACCATCATTCTGAGTGCTGGGAGCTTCAGAAACATGGGCTATGCTCTGAAAACTGCATTCTGTGTAAAACAGGCTGTGTGCATGATGAAAAAGGGCGTTCAGCAAAGGATCAGAGTCAGTTTTCATAAACGCTCATTCTGAGTGCTGAGATAGACAGAAATAAGGGCTTTGCTCTGAAAACTGCATTCTGTGTAAAACTGGCTGTGTGCATAATGAAAATCAGCGTTTAGCAAAGGATTACAGTTAGTTTTCATAAACGCTCATTCTGATTGCTGTGAGCGTCAGAAACATGGGATTTGCTCTGAAAACTGCATTCTGTGTAAAACTGGCTGTGTGCATAATGAAAAAGGGCGTTTAGCAAAGCATTAGAGTTAGTTTTCATAAACACTCATTCTGAGTGCTGGGAGCTTCAGAAACATGGCGTTGCTCTGAAAACTTCATTCTGTGTAAAACTGGTTGTGTGCATAATGAAAAAAAGCGTTTAGCAAAGGATCAGAGTCAATTTTCATAAACGCTCATTCTGAGTGCTGGGAGAGTCAGAAATGAGGGATTTGCTCTGAAAACTGCATTCTGTGAAAACTGGCTGTGTGCATAAAGAAAAAGGGCGTTTAGCAATGGATCAGAGTCAGTTTTCATGAACGCTCATTCTGAGTGCTGAGATATTCCGAAATAAGGGCTTTTCTCTGAAAACTGCATTCTGTGTAAAACAGGCTGTGTGCATAATGGAAAAAAGCGTTTAGCATAGGATCAGAGTCAGTTTTCATAAACGCTCATTCTGAGTGCTGGGAGAGTCAGAAATAAGGGATTTGCTCTGAAAACTGCTGTAGCGATTTTAGCTGCATGTTGAATTAAGGATGAGTTTACTCAACAAATAAGATTCTCCACCAGATCTATCAAGATCAAACATATATGAAATGAGTTATTTAAAACGTCAATTTCAGTCAAGGAATTAGTTTAGCTCAAAGGAAAATATGTATAATAATCGTCATTACACATACATATTTTACAATTCTGATTAGCAGTATAGTGATAAAAATCCTATATGTATCCGTCCAGCAAATGCATCAATGATTTTATACACTAACGTTATCTCATTACTATAAGTAACGTGACTTTAACAAACAGAATTAAGAGCAGAGGTAGCATAGATCGAAACACAGTTTAAGTGACCAAGTTTGTAAGCCTGAACACAGAGAACTCATCACAAATGCCTTTATGGGTTTTTATTAAACTCTACTCTACATGGTAAACAAAATGACGACAAACAAATACATGAAACACAAGTGCGCTACGAAGCGCAGAGAGAGAGAGAGAGAGAGAGAGAGATGGCCGCGAGGCAGGTAAAACATGTCTGAAAACCAATAGAATCATTTTTAACAAAGAGGCACGCTCTTAACGCAGCTACTCTGTATTTAGAAACGGATACTTGCAATCTCGATGTTGGACCAATATCCGTATTCGTGTGGATGGAAATCTTGAATGGTTTCAGAATGCAGTCCTGTTGAAACGCTGAGTTTAGGTCCTGAGTCCGGAGTTCCATGGCTTAATCGGGGACCCCAGAGGGGGGGCCCCAAGCGGGGGTGTACGTTAGATTGTCCTCTTTCTTTTCCCTTCCAATTCCTAAATCAAAAGACGCTCCGAAGTGGATCGGTGATGGTGTTTTAAATGCATACCTGCCCTGCCCCCAGATGGTCTGTGGGCCAATGCCACGAAGGAGATCCGTGGGCCAAAGAGAGGTCCTTTCTCATGGCGCCTCATTTGCATGGCTCTGACAGTATGGTCAGTTAGCATTTAATACCTAAACTTAGTTATGGACAAAGTATGATGCATGCTATGTTTTTATAACATAGCTCATCATATAGGGAATTCAGAGATGTGTAGTTACATATGAAACATGCAAGTCTTTGAGCTGTGAATCCTCCCAACGTATGAATACATCAAATGAACCCTAAATCAAAACTTGCATATCTAACAGTTACAGAGTATTTATAATGGCACGAGCGCCAACATATAACCAGACATTTAGATACATTTTTATGAAAGGACAGTTTAAGCACATAGGTTCCTATTTGTCAGAGAAGTTTCTCTGGTTAGCTCAGATGTTAAGTAAGAGGTGAGACAGAGACTTAAAAGCAATGCTTTGAAGCTACGGAGTCGTAAATGTCCTACAGAGAAACCAAATGGTTATCACACTATCGGTGCAAGTTCCAAACGCAAACCCAGACTCATGGAGCCATACTTGCTTTGATCTTTAGATGATGGTATCTAGAAACCGGGACAAAAGGGAGTCAGGGGTTGAATGGCTTTTTTCACACTGATCCAGTCACTACATATCCCCCCTTTCGGAAGAGGAAGTGCGAATGTAAACTTCAGCTGACGATGGATAGTTAGATCATGATGGCGGGATCACTGGAGGTTCCTATTGGTCCACAGGATCTCGACATACAGGCAGAGAATGCTCCCGAGTGGTCAGGTATTGTCTTTAATTGGGTACCTTTCATCTTTTCGATCCTGCTTAGACATCAAGGGAGTGCACCCATGCACCTGTTTGCTGGTTCTTGCAACAGGTTGGTTAGGATGTTTCCTGCCTCCACGGAGATGCACAGCAGCAGTCCTTGATGAAACAGCAGGTGGGATGGCATGATTGGCTTCCATGCAAAAGCCTGTAGTCCTGTGTCATGGAGAAGGGTTTTGTCTACATATTCCCCCCCCGTCTCACTTAGCTGGGCAAAGATATGATACCAAATCTTGTTACTCACATCACTTTCCTCTTGTGAATCTTGCCGGGTGCAGCATGCTCTCTGGCCTTCAGGTGTTCTGCAGTGATTGCTGGGCAAAGGCTGGTGTCACACTCCGGGGTCTTTCATTGAAGTACTGGTGAGCGGTGTAGGACAAGGTTGGGGTCTCATTGCTGGCCCTGGCGATGTTGTGGTGGTGCTGTCTGAACTCAGGCTGTGGTAAGAGCCATGTTTTGCTGGTGCTTGGCTTACCCCCCCCTATCGTTCTGGTCACGCTGTCAGTGTAGACCAGTGTTAAGGCAGTGTTTGGCAAGTCCAACATTCAGATGGAACTCCGTTCAGCAAGGGTCAATCAGGCATGTGGTGAAGCGCAGGTGCCATTTGGTGTGTACATGGCACCGTCTTGAGCGCTCATTTACATGAGTGGGCAGTTCTTTTAACATTTCACGAACCTTGTAGGTTGTGTCCTGTGTAGCCCAGGATGCAGCTAGCTTGGGATGTAATGTCATGTGGTTCTGTGATGGGGGCCACATAGTTGACATTAGTTCTGCATCATTGTCTTTTGTGACGAGCAGCTCTAGCACTGGCAGTTGATGGCAGGGCGTGGTCCATCTCCTTGGAGTGGTAATCCGCTGTCATGCTCTTCATAAAGACATTGTTCAAAATCTTTGGAAAGTGTACTCACTTGTACAGTATGCACGCTGCAAAAAGATGACTTATTCGGTAAAAAGGGGGTGTGGCTTCCAGAGTGGGCCATGCTCCACGTATTCCATTGAATATGTGTGGTTGAAGGCTTGGTCACACTGTGTGTTGAGCTGAACAGTGACCCCTTTTGGTGAATGCAGTTACAACAGTCTCATTTATTTACCAGAGGTCAAAGCTCTGGGCTGTTCTTGTAGGTCTAGTAGAAGGTTCTCGCACTTGAGAGGGCCCCCCATGGGGCTGTGAGATTTGCGAGAACCAGGAAGTAGCATGTTCAGCATTGGTTATTCCCTTTCAAGTTCAGAGCACAGGTGTCCTAGGTCGTTGCTGTGGTTGACAGGCATGAGTCCAATGGATACTGTGCGCACTTGAGGGAAGAAGAAATGTCTGAAGCTGGTGTTGTTGTGGAGAGCGTGTGAACAGTGTAAAGCTGATGTCTGAGATATCTGCCCATATATGCTCATCTTGTAGTAGAATGTCTCTGTGGTCGACCAGCAGGTTACAGAGATCTGGAATTTTTTCTCAGAAAAGGGGCATTCAAGAGGGTTGTTTGTTTCAAAAGCCACTCGTGGTGAGAAAGAGTCTGATTTGGATTTAAATCCTCCTGTTGAGGTTTCTTGTAGAATCAGCTCCTTTGATGTCCCCAGGATCTCTGCTGTCTCAGATGCAGTTACACGGTTCTTTTGCTCTTTGTACAGGTGTCATCCATGGTGTTGAGATGAATTCCTCGATGACTGTTGGGCCGGAACAGGTCAATAGCTCCTAGGTTGCCATCTGGGTTTCCACGGGGCGTCGTCTTCCGACTTCGACGAAAGTTGTGACACTGTGTTGTCTCAGGGCCTCCTGTCTGGTGCTTGGCTGTTCCCGGCAGGCTGTAACATCTGCTGAGTCTCTGTTGAAGATCTGCTACTGTGGTGCACCCTACATAGTCAGTTCTTTGTGATGATCAGAGATAGGCAGGATTTACACAGTCTTTATGGAGGCGGCGCTATGTTCTCTGTAGGCCTTATGGGCTGAGTTCCGCAGATATCAGGTGATCGTGGCGGAAAAAGGCTGTAGCGCTTAGGTTTTGACTCAAAGTGTGATGCGGATTTCTGAGGGAGAAGAGTTTTGCTTTGAAGTCTTCTTCCCTTTCGGCCTGTTCTGTCGTCTGACGAAGGCTCGGATGCTGGCTGTAGCAGATGTGTTGTAGTTGCTGTAATCCGCTTTGACAGTTTCCGACTGCTGGCATAGGATGCTGTGGTCCTCTTGGCTGGAGGTGATCCTAATCAGTTGACCGGTCTCTGGTGGTCACACTTGGCAGTGTTAATGCCTGAGAGTCAATGTTATGCAGGTAGCCATTTGTTGTGGCCTCCTGCAGTGTTCAGGGTGACAGCATTTAGTGGTGACAGCTGTCATTTTTCTGGCCAGCTTGCTGGGGTCTGTGGGGCCATGCAGCGTGTGTGTCTGCAGGTTCTTCTGGATGGCTCCTGCCCCACCCCTATGTGTTTGCTGGCTAGTAAGGTGTGAACAGTGGGGTTTCACCCCCCCCCCTTTTCGCAGCTTTGGGCTTTTAGCTGGGGGACTCGACAGGAGAGAATCTGTTGCATTCTCCGGTCTGTTCACATCGTAGTCTGCAAGTGAAGTTCAGTTCATTTAGATTCCATTGCTGAGTCATGGCTTGGACTTCAGCAAGGACTGCTTGCAGAGGGCCTTTATAGGCCTTGGCCGTGGCATTGTGTTGCTGTCTGCCGGGGCCATTATAGAGAGCTTTTGCTTGTTGGAGTTTTCCTACCAGCTCCTCTCTGGCATCTGCTCCAATAGCTCTCTTTGCTCAGTCTGTGTTGCAAAGGACTCATGTAGCTTTTCATCTCCTCCTGTAGCTCCTGGTCCTCTTCATCCACTGTCGTATGCAGGTCCAGCTGGTCTAGGCGGTTCTGCACGTGCTTCTGGCTCCTCCCGGCTTCCTTCGTTCTGGCTCTAGTAGGACGATCTGGTCGTGGGCGTGGTCACCGATGATCCTGGCTGTGCACTTCAGATGAGTTTGTTGGCTCTCTGTAGTTGTAGCTCTGGTTCAGATCGTGGTCCCTTCGCTGGATTAGGTCGTCCGACCAACTGCTCTCAGCGCAGTTGCCATGTGCCGATGCTGGTCCCAGGCAGGAGTCCATTGCAGCGCTTTGCCTGGTCTCTAGCTAGACTGGCAGGTGACAGGATTGGATCTTCTGGACACATTGAGACACAGGGGAGAGAGAAAGGCACAACAGCAAGATGCAAGTCCGTACAGATCTACTGAGATAAAAATGTGGGCTATGTGTTGAATGCTTAACTGAGTTTGTCAGTTAGTGACGCAAACTAAACGCTTATTATCCTAGCCGTTAAGGCGGGGGTGGATAATTGTGTGGGTGAAACACAGGAAAATAATGAATAATGTTGCTGAAGAGTGTTACCTATGAGGTCATTCTATGACTTAGGCTATTCGATTCATCAACATATTTACCAAAAATTTTACTGATGTTCAGACAGGTTCAGTCTCTGGTGATAAGAAGAATAAAAGTCAGATGAGTCAAGAGAAAGAGAGGTTAGGATAGAGAAGGAGGGTTTCTTCGTGCGGGGGTGAACTGGCTCCACACTAAGGTCTACGATAGGGCCCATAGGTAGAGGGCGCTATGGAGTCTTAGAAAAGTCAGTAAAATCATTAAATGAATAACTGAAATAAAGAAAATAAGGCAATTGGGAGTTAATCCTAACACCTTAAAGATTGCAATCTGATTATTTTGATCAAAGTTTAAATTCAATTAAGTTGGTTTAATTAAAATTTAAGTATTATCAAATACAATTCTAACTGCCAGGCACAGAATGTAAGAAACCCTGATTCAAATAAAGAAAAATCAAACCATCAAAACAATAATGGAATAATATTAATTATCATTATAGTTTGTATATAATAACAAATAATAAATATTCTCATACAGTAAACGGTAAAATAAAACAAAAGAAGAGACTGGCTGAGACTGCACACAAAGCGTTGCCCAAACAAAATGGGAAAGTCGTGCAGAGATGAGACAGGAGAAGTGTTAAGACACTTTAAGACAAACTGACCTCTAGTGTTAGTAGAAGGTTATATGTCTTCTGCCGAACTTCCGGTTCCACAATTCTGTGTGGAATTAAACTTACGTTTACGCGCAATTTCTATGGCGACGAGTGTAATTTCATCGCGTGTCTAATGTGTCAGTTTTCTGAACACGGGTACATGGCTTTCCAACCTACACGAACAATAAACACACAAATCTACACTATAACTGACTAACGGGATTTCTTCGCCGTCCTGAAAGTTATTTGTGTACTTGGTCGGGATTTCTTCGCCGACCGTAACATAAAACAAAAACACAACTTGATCAAGATTTTTGTTAAACCCCCCTTTAAATAGTAAAACTGACCCGGAGTTATTTACTAATAAAATCCGCTGGGTTAAGCGAATGGGAGAAACATTATCAGTCAGCTACACTGATTGTTCACCCCAGGGAGCGCAATAGCTTAGTTAATTTGCACTGGAATACACATCAGTTACACCTAGCTATGCATTAACAATAAGGCCTTTAGATAAGACGAGGGAGGAACATCGCTCGCTCTGTCTTCTTCGCTCAATGTAGGCGGTAAATTAATAATATAGTGCGTTATAAAGAGATTTCTTCGTCTTTATATTGTCACTAAATCTTTGACAGACGCTGAGGTTTTCTCTGTGAGAAGCTCAAGAGTCTTCCAAGGATAGGTCCACACCTTCATTCATACATATCAAAGTGCCATTTAAAAGAGTATTCGGTTTCAATAAACACACGTAAAAACACACATGAATAGTCACTGAGTTCTGCTCACAAAACAAGGTTTAAAACTGTGCCCGCATTCCCTCCACCAATTTATGTAGCGATTTTAGCTGCATGTTGAATTAAGGATGAGTTTACTCAACAAATAAGATTCTCCACCAGATCTATCAAGATCAAACATATATGAAATGAGTTATTTAAAACGTCAATTTCAGTCAAGGAATTAGTTTAGCTCAAAGGAAAATATGTATAATAATCGTCATTACACATACATATTTTACAATTCTGATTAGCAGTATAGTGATAAAAATCCTATATGTATCCGTCCAGCAAATGCATCAATGATTTTATACACTAACGTTATCTCATTACTATAAGTAACGTGACTTTAACAAACAGAATTAAGAGCAGAGGTAGCATAGATCGAAACACAGTTTAAGTGACCAAGTTTGTAAGCCTGAACACAGAGAACTCATCACAAATGCCTTTATGGGTTTTTATTAAACTCTACTCTACATGGTAAACAAAATGACGACAAACAAATACATGAAACACAAGTGCGCTACGAAGCGCAGAGAGAGAGAGAGAGAGAGAGAGAGAGATGGCCGCGAGGCAGGTAAAACATGTCTGAAAACCAATAGAATCATTTTTAACAAAGAGGCACGCTCTTAACGCAGCTACTCTGTATTTAGAAACGGATACTTGCAATCTCGATGTTGGACCAATATCCGTATTCGTGTGGATGGAAATCTTGAATGGTTTCAGAATGCAGTCCTGTTGAAACGCTGAGTTTAGGTCCTGAGTCCGGAGTTCCATGGCTTAATCGGGGACCCCAGAGGGGGGGCCCCAAGCGGGGGTGTACGTTAGATTGTCCTCTTTCTTTTCCCTTCCAATTCCTAAATCAAAAGACGCTCCGAAGTGGATCGGTGATGGTGTTTTAAATGCATACCTGCCCTGCCCCCAGATGGTCTGTGGGCCAATGCCACGAAGGAGATCCGTGGGCCAAAGAGAGGTCCTTTCCCATGGCGCCTCATTTGCATGGCTCTGACAGTATGGTCAGTTAGCATTTAATACCTAAACTTAGTTATGGACAAAGTATGATGCATGCTATGTTTTTATAACATAGCTCATCATATAGGGAATTCAGAGATGTGTAGTTACATATGAAACATGCAAGTCTTTGAGCTGTGAATCCTCCCAACGTATGAATACATCAAATGAACCCTAAATCAAAACTTGCATATCTAACAGTTACAGAGTATTTATAATGGCACGAGCGCCAACATATAACCAGACATTTAGATACATTTTTATGAAAGGACAGTTTAAGCACATAGGTTCCTATTTGTCAGAGAAGTTTCTCTGGTTAGCTCAGATGTTAAGTAAGAGGTGAGACAGAGACTTAAAAGCAATGCTTTGAAGCTACGGAGTCGTAAATGTCCTACAGAGAAACCAAATGGTTATCACACTATCGGTGCAAGTTCCAAACGCAAACCCAGACTCATGGAGCCATACTTGCTTTGATCTTTAGATGATGGTATCTAGAAACCGGGACAAAAGGGAGTCAGGGGTTGAATGGCTTTTTTCACACTGATCCAGTCACTACACTGCATTCTGTGTGAAAATGGCTGTGTGCATAATGAAAAAGGGCGTTTAGCAAAGCATTAGAGTTAGTTTTCATAAACCATCATTCTGAGTGCTGGGAGCTTCAGAAACATGGGCTATGCTCTGAAAACTGCATTCTGTGTAAAACAGGCTGTGTGCATGATGAAAAAGGGCGTTCAGCAAAGGATCAGAGTCAGTTTTCATAAACGCTCATTCTGAGTGCTGAGATAGACAGAAATAAGGGCTTTGCTCTGAAAACTGCATTCTGTGTAAAACTGGCTGTGTGCATAATGAAAATCAGCGTTTAGCAAAGGACTACAGTTAGTTTTCATAAACGCTCATTCTGCTTGCTGTGAGCGTCAGAAACATGGGATTTGCTCTGAAAACTGCATTCTGTGTAAAACTGGCTGTGTGCATAATGAAAAAGGGCGTTTAGCAAAGCATTAGAGTTAGTTTTCATAAACGCTCATTCTGAGTGCTGGGAGCTTCAGAAACATGGCGTTGCTCTGAAAACTTCATTCTGTGTAAAACTGGTTGTGTGCATAATGAAAAAAAGCGTTTAGCAAAGGATCAGAGTCAATTTTCATAAACGCTCATTCTGAGTGCTGGGAGAGTCAGAAATAAGGGATTTGCTCTGAAAACTGCATTCTGTGAAAACTGGCTGTGTGCATAAAGAAAAAGGGCGTTTAGCAATGGATCAGAGTCAGTTTTCATGAACGCTCATTCTGAGTGCTGAGATATTCCGAAATAAGGGCTTTTCTCTGAAAACTGCATTCTGTGTAAAACAGGCTGTGTGCATAATGGAAAAAAGCGTTTAGCATAGGATCAGAGTCAGTTTTCATAAACGCTCATTCTGAGTGCTGGGAGAGTCAGAAATAAGGGATTTGCTGCGAAAACTGCATTCTGTGTAAAACTGGCTGTGTGCATGACGAAAAAGGGCGTTAGGCAAAGGATCAGAGTCAGTTTTCATGAATGCTCATTCTGAGTGCAGAGATAGTCAGAAATAAGGGCTTTGCTCTGAAAACTGCATTCTGTGTAAAACTGGCTGTGTGCATAATGAAAAAAAGCGTTTAGCAAAGGATCAGAGTCAGTTTTCATAAACGCTCATTCTGAGTGCTGAGAGAGTCAGAAATGAGGGATTTGCTCTGAAATCTGCATTCTGTGTTAAACTGGCTGTGTACATAATGAAAAAAAGCGTTCAGCAAAGGTACATAGTCAGTTTTCATGAAAGCTCATTCTGAGTGCTGAGAGAGTCAGAAATAATGGCTTTGCTCTGAAAACTGCATTCTGTGTAAAACTGGCTGTGTGCATAATGAAAATCAGCGTTTAGCAAAGGATTACAGTTAGTTTTCATAAACCATCATTCTGAGTGCTGGGAGCTTCAGAAACGTGGGCTATGCTCTGAAAACTGCATTCTGTGTAAAACAGGCTGTGTGCATGATGAAAAAGGGCGTTCAGCAAAGGATCAGAGTCATTTTTCATAAACGCTCATTCTGAGTGCTGAGATAGACAGAAATAAGGGCTTTGCTCTGAAAACTGCATTCTGTGTAAAACTGGCTGTGTGTATAAATGAAAAAGGGCGTTTAGCAAAGCATTAGAGTTAGTTTTCATAAACGCTCATTCTGAGTGCTGGGAGCTTCAGAAACATGGCGTTGCTCTGAAAACTTCATTCTGTGTAAAACTGGTTGTGTGCATAATGAAAAAAAGCGTTTAGCAAAGGATCAGAGTCAATTTTCATAAACGCTCATTCTGAGTGCTGGGAGAGTCAGAAATAAGGGATTTGCTCTGAAAACTGCATTCTGTGAAAACTGGCTGTGTGCATAAAGAAAAAGGGCGTTTAGCAATGGATCAGAGTCAGTTTTCATGAACGCTCATTCTGAGTGCTGAGATATTCCGAAATAAGGGCTTTTCTCTGAAAACTGCATTCTGTGTAAAACAGGCTGTGTGCATAATGGAAAAAAGCGTTTAGCATAGGATCAGAGTTAGTTTTCATAAATGCTCATTCTGAGTGCTGGGAGAGACAGAAATAAGGGATTTGCTGCGAAAACTGCATTCTGTGTAAAACTGGCTGTGTGCATGACGAAAAAGGGCGTTCAGCAAAGGATCAGAGTCAGTTTTCATAAATGCTCATTCTGAGTGCAGAGATAGTCAGAAATAAGGGCTTTGCTCTGAAAACTGCATTCTGTGAAAACTGGCTGTGTGCATAAAGAAAAAGGGCGTTTAGCAATGCATCAGAGTCAGTTTTCATGAACGCTCATTCTGAGTGCTGAGATATTCCGAAATAAGGGCTTTTCTCTGAAAACTGCATTCTGTGTAAAACTGGCTGTGTGCATAATGGAAAAAAGCGTTTAGCAATGCATCAGAGTCAGTTTTCATAAACGCTCATTCTGAGTGCTGAGATAGTCAGAAATAAGGGCATTGCTCTGAAAACTGCATTCTGTGTAAAACTGGCTGTGTGCATAATGAAAATCAGCGTTTAGCAAAGGATTACAGTTAGTTTTCATAAACCATCATTCTGAGTGCTGGGAGCTTCAGAAACGTGGGCTATGCTCTGAAAACTGCATTCTGTGTAAAACAGGCTGTGTGCATGATGAAAAAGGGCGTTCAGCAAAGGATCAGAGTCATTTTTCATAAACGCTCATTCTGAGTGCTGAGATAGACAGAAATAAGGGCTTTGCTCTGAAAACTGCATTCTGTGTAAAACTGGCTGTGTGCATAATGAAAATCAGCGTTTATAAAAGGATTACAGTTAGTTTTCATAAACGCTCATTGTGATTGCTGTGAGCGTCAGAAACATGGGATTTGCTCTGAAAACTGCATTCTGTGTAAAACTGGCTGTGTGCATAATGAAAAAGGGCGTTTAGCAAAGCATTAGAGTTAGTTTTCATAAACGCTCATTCTGAGTGCTGGGAGCTTCAGAAACATGGCGTTGCTCTGAAAACTTCATTCTGTGTAAAACTGGTTGTGTGCATAATGAAAAAAAGCGTTTAGCAAAGGATCAGAGTCAATTTTCATAAACGCTCATTCTGAGTGCTGGGAGAGTCAGAAATAAGGAATTTGCTCTGAAAACTGCATTCTGTGAAAACTGGCTGTGTGCATAAAGAAAAAGGGCGTTTAGCAATGGATCAGAGTCAGTTTTCATGAACGCTCATTCTGAGTGCTGAGATATTCCGAAATAAGGGCTTTTCTCTGAAAACTGCATTCTGTGTAAAACAGGCTGTGTGCATAATGGAAAAAAGCGTTTAGCAGAGGATCAGAGTCAGTTTTCATAAATGCTCATTCTGAGTGCTGGGAGAGTCAGAAATAAGGGATTTGCTGCGAAAACTGCATTCTGTGTAAAACTGGCTGTGTGCATGACGAAAAAGGGCGTTCAGCAAAGGATCAGAGTCAGTTTTCATAAATGCTCATTCTGAGTGCAGAGATAGTCAGAAATAAGGGCTTTGCTCTGAAAACTGCATTCTGTGTAAAACTGGGTGTGTGCATAATGAAAAAAAGCGTTTAGCTAAGGATCAGAGTCAGTTTTCAGAAACGCTCATTCTGAGTGCTGAGAGAGTCAGAAATGAGGGATTTGCTCTGAAATCTGCATTCTGTGTTAAACTGGCTGTGTACATAATGAAAAAAAGCGTTCAGCAAAGGTACATAGTCAGTTTTCATGAAAGCTCAGTCTGAGTGCTGAGAGAGTCAGAAATAATGGCTTTGCTCTGAAAACTGCATTCTGTGAAAACTGGCTGTGTGCATAAAGAAAAAGGGCGTTTAGCAATGCATCAGAGTCAGTTTTCATGAACGCTCATTCTGAGTGCTGAGATATTCCGAAATAAGGGCTTTTCTCTGAAAACTGCATTCTGTGTAAAACTGGCTGTGTGCATAATGGAAAAAAGCGTTTAGCAAAGCATTAGAGTTAGTTTTCATAAACGCTCATTCTGAGTGCTGAGATAGTCAGAAATAAGGGCATTGCTCTGAAAACTGCATTCTGTGAAAACTGGCTGTGTGCATAAAGAAAAAGGGCGTTTAGCAATGCATCAGAGTCAGTTTTCATGAACGCTCATTCTGAGTGCTGAGATATTCCGAAATAAGGGCTTTTCTCTGAAAACTGCATTCTGTGTAAAACTGGCTGTGTGCATAATGAAAAAGGACGTTTAGCAAAGCATTAGAGTTAGTTTTCATAAACGCTCATTCTTAGTGCTGAGATAATCAGAAATAAGGGCTTTGCTCTGTAAACTGCATTCTGTGTAAAACTGGCTGTGTGCATAATGAAAATCAGCGCTTAGCAAAGGATTACAGTTAGTTTTCATAAACCATCATTCTGAGTGCTGGGAGCTTCAGAAACATGGGCTATGCTCTGAAAACTGCATTCTGTGTAAAACAGGCTGTGTGCATGATGAAAAAGGGCGTTCAGCAAAGGATCAGAGTCAGTTTTCATAAACGCTCATTCTGAGTGCTGAGATAGACAGAAATAAGGGCTTTGCTCTGAAAACTGCATTCTGTGTAAAACTGGCTGTGTGCATAATGAAAATCAGCGTTTAGCAAAGGATTACAGTTAGTTTTCATAAACGCTCATTCTGATTTCTGTGAGCGTCAGAAACATGGGATTTGCTCTGAAAACTGCATTCTGTGTAAAACTGGCTGTGTGCATAATGAAAAAGGGCGTTTAGCAAAGCATTAGAGTTAGTTTTCATAAACGCTCATTCTGAGTGCTGGGAGCTTCAGAAACATGGCGTTGCTCTGAAAACTTCATTCTGTGTAAAACTGGTTGTGTGCATGAAGAAAAAGGGCGTTTAGCAATGCATCAGAGTCAGTTTTCATGAACGCTCATTCTGAGTGCTGAGATATTCCGAAATAAGGGCTTTTCTCTGAAAACTGCATTCTGTGTCAAACTGGCTGTGTGCTTAATGGAAAAAAGCGTTTAGCAAAGCATTAGAGTTAGTTTTCATAAACGCTCATTCTGAGTGCTGGGAGAGTCAGAAATAAGGGATTTGCTCCGAAAACTGCATTCTGTGTAAAACTGGCTGTGTGCATAATGAAAATCAGCGTTTAGCAAAGGATTACAGTTAGTGTTCATGAACGCTCATAGTGAATGCTGGGAGCTTCAGAAACATGGGCTATGCTCTGAAATCTGCATTCTGTGTAAAACTGGCTGTGTGCATAATGAAAAAAAGCGTTTAGCAAAGCATTAGAGTTAGTTTTCATAAACGCTCATTTTCTCTGAAAACTGCATTCTGTGTAAAACTGGCTGTGTGCAAAATGAAAAAAATAATTTAGCAAAGGATCAGAGTCAGTTTTCTTAAACGCTCATTCTGAGTGCTGGGAGAGTCAGAAATAAGGGATTTGCTATGAAAACTGCATTCTTTGTAAAACTGGCTGTGTGCATAATAAAAAAGGGCGTTTAGCAAAGCATTAGAGTTTAGTGTTCATAAACGCTCATTCTGAGTGCTGGGAGCTTCAGAAACATGGGCTATGCTCTGAAAACTGCATTCTGTGTAAAACTGGCTGTGTGCATTATGAAAAAAAGCGTTTAGTAAAGGATCAGAGTCAGTTTTCATGAAAGCTCATTCTGAGTGCTGAGAGAGTCCGAAATAAGGGCTTTGCTTTGAAAATTGCATTCTGTGTAAAACTGGCTGTGTGCATAATGAAAAAAAGCGTTCAGCAAAGGTACATAGTCAGCAAAGGATCAGAGTCAGTTTTCAATAATGCTCATTCTGAGTGCTGGGAGAGTCAGAAATAATGGCTTTGCTCTGAAAACTGCATTCTGTGAAAACTGGCTGTGTGCATAAAGAAAAAGGGAGTTTAGCAATGGATCAGAGTCAGTTTTCATTAACGCTCATTCTGAGTGCTGCGATATTCCGAAATAAGGGCTTTTCTCTGAAAACTGCATTCTGTGTAAAACTGGCTGTGTGCATAATGGAAAAAAGCGTTTAGCATAGGATCAGAGTCAGTTTTCAAAAATGCTCATTCTGAGTGCTGGGAGTTTCAGAAACATGGGCTATGCTCTGAAAACTGCATTCTGTGTAAAACTGGCTGTGTGCATAATGAGAAAGGGCGTTTAGCAAAGCATTAGAGTTAGTTTTCATAAACGCTCATTCTGAGTTCTGGGAGCTTCAGAAACATGGGCTATGCTCTAAAAACTTTACTCTGTATAGTACTGGCTGTGTGCATAATGAAAAAAAGCGTTCAGCAAAAGTACATAATCAGTTTTCATAAACGCTCATTCTGAGTGCTGAGAGAGTCAGAAATAAGGGCTTTGCTCTGAAAACTGCATTCTGTGTAAAACTGGCTGTGTGCATAAAGAAAAAGGGCGTTTAGAAAAGGATCACAGTCAGTTTTCATGAACGCTCATTCTGAGTGCTGAGGGAGTCAGAAAAAAGGGATTTGCTCTGAAAACTGCATTCTGTGTAAAACTGGCTGTGTGCATAATGAAAAAGGGCGTTTAGCAAAGCATCAGAGTCAGTTTTCATGAAAGCTCATTCTGAGTGCTGAGAGAGTCCGAAATAAGGGCTTTGCTCTGAAAACTGCATTCTGTGAAAACTGGCTGTGTATATAATGAAAAAGGGCGTTTAGCAAAGGTACATAGTCAGTTTTCATGAAAGCTCATTCTGAGTGCTGGGAGCTTCAGAAACATGGGCTATGCTCTGAAAACTGCATTCTGTGTAAAACTGGCTGTGTGCATAATGAAAATCAGCGTTTAGCAAAGGTACATAGTCAGTTTTTATAAACGCTCATTCTGAGTGCTGGGAGCTTCAGAAACATGGGCTATGCTCTGAAAACTGCATTCTGTGTAAAACTGGCTGTGTGCATAATGAAAAAGGAAGTTTAGCAAAGTGTAGTGAATTCAATGAGGAACAGAATTATTTAAACACTATTCTTCATCAAATATGTAAGAATTATCATGAGCTTTGATCCCAATTATAAGTAATATTTTCTCCACCACCCTTTGTAAGGGAAACAAATATCAATCCAAATTGGGATGAATTTAATTAATAATGATCAATTATTATTATCTGGATCAAATTCATGATTTGGGGAAATCACTTAGCATTACGAGCAGGTAGCAAGAATCGGCATGTTTAGGGACTCCGGATTATGAGCATGAACTACAAACAACATCACGTGTGAAATAAAACAGGACTTTATTATCTAGACAAGACACATACTAATCTAACATACACACACATACAGTTAAGCATTAGAAGATGGTTGAAGTTGAAGCAGAGAGAAGAACAGAGCATGGATTATGGCAGTATATGATATTCAGAAGATCAATAGCCTGAACTAAACATCAGTTTCTTCTTGTAAAGGACCTTTGTTAAAAGGATTAATGATGCCCTATGCATCCATTAATAAGACTAAGTTTGATACTTGCACGTCTTGCCCATCAAAGAAAGAAAGAGTCCTGATGCAGGTTGTTAAGGCTCCAGTTGATCTTGGCTGAAAGTGATCAGAGAGAACCAGTTTTATGCAGAGGATCTGTATCTGGAAAGACGAGGCCGCAGCCTGGCACAAACTTATGGGTTAAAGGTGAAGTCTTCTTCTAGTCCATCCTTTGGAGATGCAGAACGCATCGAGAGAAAGAAGAGCAAAAACCAAGAGAAAAGGAAGCGCGAGGAAGAGAGAGAAAGAATCTTCTCGTGGTCTCTTTTAAACTGTGAGGATGTCACATCCTACAGACGTGACTGGTCCAATCAGGAGATGGCAACTTTGGAGGGAAAGTTAACTGTTTTTGTCTTTCAGATGGTGTTTTGCATGTGAAAGCTGATTGGATGTTCACTAGAAGACTACTAAGAGTTTGATAAAACTAATAAGAAAAGAGTTACCAAAACACAACAAACATCAACGCGAAGGACATCACAAATGTAGCTCATAGACACCAAACATGATCTAAATCTTGGTTAAATGAGTTACTACAAATCTAATAATTCCAGTAGTTAAACACACATTCATGGATACGTTGGATTAATGTTAAAACAGACATAACAACATGAACATTAATACATGGAAATGTTATAAATGAATGTGTACATTTCCATATAAATGCATTTATAATTGTAGGTCTATCCCCAAAGTGAGTAAAGAGAGTTCAGCTCCTTACATTCCAATGGGTCGTAAAATACTCTATCTTGATGAATTGGTGTGAGTTGCTATGGTCACCAGAGATCTTGTCCTGCCCTTGGTGTAAGTTGCAGATTGGGGGTTGACCCCCAAGCGACTAGCGTGCTGGTGGGGTGAGGGGTGTTGTTGTAATATTTAAGAAATTTAAGTAGTTATGCGTGTCTGATCCGTCTCAGGTACTACATATCCCCCCTTTCGCACGTTTTTGTCTGACCTAATAGACAACAACGAGCGACAATTAAGATGTACATGATGATCAGACGTGTCCCGCACGCACTGCAGGTAGCTCGGGTGGACTCCTTGGCCATCGGTGCTTCCTGGAGAGGTGGGACAGCAGGTGTCAAGACATCATGGGTGAGAGCTGTGTGAAGAGCTCTCTTACTAGTTTCAGCAGCTCCTGTGACTCAGGCGTAGCTAAGTCCGGCTCTCTTTGTGAGGACTCAGATCGGCACCTGTGTGTTGCATCGGATGATGCTGTCAGTGGCTGTTGGACAGCCAGTGGTGTTTCCAAAGAAGAATTTTGCCGTCTCCATGGTTTCTTCCAGTGGTTGGTCTGGTATCTGGGCCTATTACGATGGTGACGGTTTTGTCTTCTGGCTGGAAGCTTTCCTGGCATATCGTTGAAGGACATTGTGTTGTAGTGACAATGTCTGCCTTCTGGTGCAAACTTTTGAATGTTACAGTTCAGACTCAATGGTGCCATAGAGGCCTTTCTTTCAGATGTGGCCTTATGTTTATTAAAGGCCTTCTGTGCCAGGTCCCGCAAATGATGAATGGTCATCGTATGAGGGCAGGCCATGATGCCTAAATGGTGGCTAACAATTGGATGTAGATTTCTGAGGAACAGGCTCTTGAAGCTGATATCCTCCTCCATCTCGGATTCATTGCGAGCTCCAAAATAAGCTTGTCTGAGTCTGTTAAGGTAAACTCGGGGAGTTTCCTGTCTTCCCTGTTTGAGGTCCAGGGCAGCGACCAGTCCATATTCTGTTTCTGGGTCTGAGAATTCTTGTATAAGAGCTTGTTTCAGCCGGTGGTAGTCGGATTTGACAGCGTCAGGCTGCCGTTCTAGAAAGCTCTTTACCTCTGTACCAGAAGTTATCCAAAGCAGGTGGAGTCTCTCCCGTGTGGTCACATTCGGCATAATATGCAGGTGAAAGTCTATATCCCGCAGGTAGGCATGGACATCGAGGTCTCCTGCAGAATTTGGAATGAAGCACTTGATGACTCTAGCCAGTTTGTTGAGGTCTTTAAGGGTCGCTCCATGTACCGTTACAGGGATTATCTGGAGAAGTCCCTTCCCTTCTATGGCTTCAGATGTTTTTAGGATGCTGGCTGGTGAGGTGTTAAGCAGAGAGGTCAGCCCCCCCCCCTTTGTATCTTTGAACTGGGCTGAGGGAGTTTGCTCTGCTTACCTGCTGTGACAGTGGGGGATGTGTCTTCCACTGTGGTTCCCATTGCAGCTTGTATGAGTGTTCGAGTTCTCTTTGGACCCTGTCAAGCTTGTCTCTTGTGTTGTCCAGCTGCTGTGTCAGAGATTCAATTTTGGCATCTCTATCTGATAGTTCAAAATGGGCTGTTACTAATAATGACTTTGCATCAAACAGTTCTTTTTCCAGCTCTTCTTTGGCTGCTTTTTCCAGTAGTTTTCTTTGCTCAGCAGCTGAGAGAGCTATCTGAAGTCTGTTAACCTCCTCCTGTTCTTCCATCTTACCAGACTTATTTCGTGTGGTCTGGGTCTCACCTTCCAGTTGGGCTATGCGACTTTGAGCATGCTTAAGTTCCTCTTGGGACTCTGTTGCATGCAGCTTTAGGTCGTTCACCTCATTTCTCAGGTCTGTGAGGTTGTGGGCTAAGGAGAGGATGATGCTGGTCAGCTCCTTGTGGTCATAACTCTGGCTTGGACCATGTGTCATTTGTCTTCTTCCCTCTTTGTCCAGTTGCACCTGTCTCTGGTGAGGAAGGTCATCAGCAGTTCTAGGTGGTAGGGCGTCCATCACCATGCCTTGCCAGGCCATTAGATCTTCCATCTGAGACATTGGGGCAAACTTGTTCTGAGAGTTAGGGCAAGAGACTAATGTAAGACCATATAAAAGATTTAAAAATAAAGCTAGGTGTATATTGTCCAGCTAGGTTTTACCACGTCTGGTTCACTGCTTTAGGTAGCTAGTGAAGTGTGTACGCTATTATTATCTTAACTGCCTATGGCAGGAAGCTAAGATTTGTATGCAACCAGAGATTTAACAATGACGTAAGACTAGTCTAAATCATTTAATCAAAACTCAAAACATACTGATGGTTCTTAACAGGCTTGATCTCTGAATAGTGAAGAACAGGAAGTAGAGAGAGAGAGAGAAGAGAGCTTTCCCGATTCCGATTATGTCAATTAGTGGTGCTCAGAATTATACTTATGCCTTATTAATCATCTAGATTGTGTAGCAATAGGAGTCATATTTCTGGAGCACATATTTAAAATAAGCAAAATCAAGAAAAAGAGATTGGACATAGATAAATAAAATAAAAAAATAGATGACTGCTAATAGTAAAATTAACCAGTAAAAAATAAAATAGAAGGGAAGTGATCTAGTACTGGGAATAATTAATAGTACTGACATTTAACCATATAGGTCAGTGTTGGGCATCACTCCATTGTTGGCTAAGGCTGCTGCGTGTTCAGCTCCCATGCCTATGCCATTACATGTGTGTGCACTTTAGGGTCAATGTTCTATTCAAAATCCCCAATACCTATATGAATTCTTCTCTGGGTAGGCAGTTAAAATTTAATTAAGTTTGGTTCAATTAAATGAGTAACTGAACAACAATGTTCAGGAAGGAATTCACCTGAAGTTAGTTAAAGTGAGTCTGAGAAGAATTAAGGAAAGAGAGTGGAAATCAGAAAAATAGAGATTTTGTTAAGAGGGAATAGTTTAAATCACTTTACACTGCAATACACGCAAGCACTACTTAATGACTTCAATTACATATGCTATGCTAACCACTAACTATTGAAGTTAGGTATTAGTAAGCTCATCTAAGGCCGTTGGGCAGCTAGGTCATGTTAGCTTAGCTTAGCGAACAAATATCCATTGTTAACAATATGGCACCAGCCAATGACACCTATGGTAGGTGGAGTCAAACTGGTTGACAAGTCGTTGTCATGGGAACCAGTGCACCCCAGGGCACTTTAGTTCTCAAAGAGTGGCTGCACAATTCAAACAATCTCAAATAATAAAAGCGGTACACAGTTGGTTACAACATGGCGCTTACACTTAAATCAATTCAACACTTTTCTTTAGCAAGCCTAAATGCAAATATAGTTGTATTCACTAATTCGGATTATGTATGCTTTCGCTTCTCTGTAAACAAGTACTTTAAACAGGTTTCCTGTCCTTCTTTAAGGAGTACTTACACATTCACTGTAGGTTTACACTCATTAACATACATACAGCTGTTTGTGCCTTACACACAAATAGTGAAGAATTGAGGTACAAACTATTTTCATTCGGCAATTGTACCACAGTAATGATCACCATTTAGCTAAACTTGTATATGCAGAGTCAACGTTTAGATGACTGGCATAGATCTGACTAGAACTTAAAAGGCCCTTACAACGTAGAAAGAGGAGCATCACTCAAATCTACCTTTACATAACACTGTACTGAGATTCCTTCATCAGAAAACAGGTTAAACAATATTGCAATTGGGATTTCTTCGCCAAAGCATATTAATTCTGGAACAGTTTCACATGCAGCTTATCTGAGATTCCTTCGTCAGAATAGACTTATGCATTGATTAAATACTGAAATTGGGATTTCTTCGCCAAATCAGATTTACCTTACACTGATACCATTTAATCTATGTTAAGACTTTTTCAATTTATAGAAGAACTACCAAATCAATCTATCACTCTCTACATTAAACAAGCCGCAAATAGCAACATACATGTGTTTAACATGTTGCATCATAACGTCTTGATTTAAAACACGCTTAGGTTGACAGTAGTTTAAGCTCATAACTTTTGTTTAATCACGCCCGCGTTCTAACACCAATTATGTAGTGAATTCAATGAGGAACAGAATTATTTAAACACTATTCTTCATCAAATATGTAAGAATTATCATGAGCTTTGATCCCAATTATAAGTAATATTTTCTCCACCACCCTTTGTAAGGGAAACAAATATCAATCCAAATTGGGATGAATTTAATTAATAATGATCAATTATTATTATCTGGATCAAATTCATGATTTGGGGAAATCACTTAGCATTACGAGCAGGTAGCAAGAATCGGCATGTTTAGGGACTCCGGATTATGAGCATGAACTACAAACAACATCACGTGTGAAATAAAACAGGACTTTATTATCTAGACAAGACACATACTAATCTAACATACACACACATACAGTTAAGCATTAGAAGATGGTTGAAGTTGAAGCAGAGAGAAGAACAGAGCATGGATTATGGCAGTATATGATATTCAGAAGATCAATAGCCTGAACTAAACATCAGTTTCTTCTTGTAAAGGACCTTTGTTAAAAGGATTAATGATGCCCTATGCATCCATTAATAAGACTAAGTTTGATACTTGCACGTCTTGCCCATCAAAGAAAGAAAGAGTCCTGATGCAGGTTGTTAAGGCTCCAGTTGATCTTGGCTGAAAGTGATCAGAGAGAACCAGTTTTATGCAGAGGATCTGTATCTGGAAAGACGAGGCCGCAGCCTGGCACAAACTTATGGGTTAAAGGTGAAGTCTTCTTCTAGTCCATCCTTTGGAGATGCAGAACGCATCGAGAGAAAGAAGAGCAAAAACCAAGAGAAAAGGAAGCGCGAGGAAGAGAGAGAAAGAATCTTCTCGTGGTCTCTTTTAAACTGTGAGGATGTCACATCCTACAGACGTGACTGGTCCAATCAGGAGATGGCAACTTTGGAGGGAAAGTTAACTGTTTTTGTCTTTCAAATGGTGTTTTGCATGTGAAAGCTGATTGGATGTTCACTAGAAGACTACTAAGAGTTTGATAAAACTAATAAGAAAAGAGTTACCAAAACACAACAAACATCAACGCGAAGGACATCACAAATGTAGCTCATAGACACCAAACATGATCTAAATCTTGGTTAAATGAGTTACTACAAATCTAATAATTCCAGTAGTTAAACACACATTCATGGATACGTTGGATTAATGTTAAAACAGACATAACAACATGAACATTAATACATGGAAATGTTATAAATGAATGTGTACATTTCCATATAAATGCATTTATAATTGTAGGTCTATCCCCAAAGTGAGTAAAGAGAGTTCAGCTCCTTACATTCCAATGGGTCGTAAAATACTCTATCTTGATGAATTGGTGTGAGTTGCTATGGTCACCAGAGATCTTGTCCTGCCCTTGGTGTAAGTTGCAGATTGGGGGTTGACCCCCAAGCGACTAGCGTGCTGGTGGGGTGAGGGGTGTTGTTGTAATATTTAAGAAATTTAAGTAGTTATGCGTGTCTGATCCGTCTCAGGTACTACAAAAGCATTAGAGTTAGTTTTCATAAACGCTCATTCTGAGTGCTGGGAGCTTCAGAAACATGGCTATGCTCTGAAAACTGCATTCTGTGTAAAACTGGCTGTTTGCATGATGAAAAAAAGCGTTTAGCAACGGATCAGAGTCAGTTTTTAAAAAACTCTCATTCTGAGTGCTGAGGGAGTCAGAAATAAGGGCTTTGCTTTGAAAACTGCATTCTGTGTAAAAATGGCTGTGTGCATAATGAAAAAAAGCGTTTAGCAAAGGATCAGAGTCAGTTTTCATAAACGCTCATTCTGAGTGCAGAGAGAGTCAGAAATAAGGGCTTTGCTTTGAAAACTGCATTCTGTGTAAAACTGGCTCTGTGCATAGTGAAAAAAAGCGTTTAGCAAAGGATCAGAGTCAGTTTTGATAAACGCTCATTCTGAGTGCAGAGAGGTCAGAAATAAGGGCTTGCTTTGAAAACTTTATTCTGTGTAAAACTGGCTGTGTGCATAATGAAAATCAGTTTTAGGCGGTACATAGTCAGTTTTTTATAACGCTCATTCTGAGTGCTGGGAGCTTCACAAACACGGGCTTTGCTCTGAAAACTGCATTCTGTGTAAAACTGGCTGTGTGCATAATGAAAAAGGAAGTTTTGCAAAGGTACATAGTCAGTTTTCATGAAAGCTCATTCTGAGTGCTGGGAGAGTCAGAAAAAGGGCTTTGCTCGGAAAACTGCATTCTGTGTAAAACTGGCTGTGTGCATAATGAAAAAAAGCGTTTAGCAATGGATCAGAGCCAGTTTTCATGAACGCTCATTCTGAGTGCTGAGATATTCCTAAATAAGGGCTTTTCTCTGAAAACTGCATTCTGTGTAAAACTGGCTGTGTGCATAATGGAAAAAAGCGTTTAGCAATGGATCAGAGTCAGTTTTCATAACGCTCATTCTGAGTGCTGAGATATTCCTAAATAAGGGCTTTTCTCTGAAAACTGCATTCTGTGTAAAACTGGCTGTGTGCATAATGGAAAAAAGCATTTAGCATAGGATCAGAGTCAGTTTTCATAAACGCTCATTCTGAGTGCTGAGAGAGTCAGAAATAAGGGCTTTGCTTTGAAAACTGCATTCTGTGTAAAACTGGCTGTGTGCATAATGAAAAAAAGCGTTTAGCAACGGATCAGATTCACTTTTTATAAACGCTCATTCTGAGTGCTGAGAGAGTCAGAAATAAGGGCTTTGCTTTGAAAACTGCATTCTGTGTAAAACTGGCTCTGTGCATAATGAAAAGAAGCGGTGCTGGGAGCTTCAGGAACATGGGCTGTGCTATAAAAATGTTTTTCCTTGTAAAACTGGCTGTGTGCACATTGAAAAAGTGCGTTTAGCAAAGGATAAGAATCAGTTTTCATAAACGCTCATTCTGAGTGCTGGGAGCTTCAGAAACATGGCCTTTGCTCTGAAAACTGCATTCTGTGTAAAACTGGCTGTGTGCATAATGAAAAAAAGCGTTTAGCAAAGCATTAGAGTTAGTTTTCATAAACGCTCATTCTGAGTGCTGGGAGCTTCAGAAACATGGATATGCTCTGAAAACTGCATTCTGTGTAAAACTGACTGTGTGCAAAATGAAAAAGTGCGTTTAGCAAAGGATAAGAGTCAGTTTTCATAAACGCTCATTCTGAGTGCTGGGAGCTTCAGAAACATGGCTATGCTCTGAAAACTGCATTCTGTGTAAAACTGGCTGTGTGCATAATGAAAAGGGCGTTTAGCAAAGCATTAGAGTCAGTTTTCATAAACGCTCATTCTGAGTGCTGGGAGCTTCAGAAACATGGCTTTGCTCTGAAAACTGCATTCTGTGTAAAACTGGCTGTGTGCATAATGAAAATCAGCGTTTAGCAAAGGTACATAGTCAGTTTTTATAAACGCTCATTCTGAGTGCTGGGAGCTTCACAAACACGGGCTTTGCTCTGAAAACTGCATTCTGTGTAAACTGACTGTGCAAATGAAAAAGTGCGTTTAGCAAAGGATCAAGTCAGTTTTTTCATAAACGCTCATTCTGAGTGCTGGGAGCTTCAGAAACACGGGCTCTGCTCTGAAAACTGCATTCTGTGTAAAACTGGCTTGTGCATAATGAAAAAGGGCGTTTAGCAAAGGATCAGAGTCAGTTTTCATAAACGCTCATTCTGAGTGCTGGGAGCTTCAGAAACATGGCTTTGCTCTGAAAACTGCATTCTGTGTAAAACTGGCTGTGTGCATAATGAAAAAGGGCGTTTAGCAAAGCATTAGAGTTAGTTTTCATAAACGCTCATTCTGAGTGCTGAGGAGCTCAGAAAACGGCTTGCTTTGAAAACTGCATTCTGTGTAAAACTGGCTGTGTGCATAATGAAAAAAGCGTTTAGCAAAGGTACATAGTCAGTTTTCATAAACGCTCATTCTGAGTGCTGGGAGCTTCAGAAACATGGGCTTTGCTCTGAAAACTGCATTCTGTGTAAAACTGGCTGTGTGCATAATGAAAAAGCGTTTAGCAAAGGTACATAGTCAGTTTTCATAAACGCTCATTCTGAGTGCTGGGAGCTTCAGAACATGGGCTATGCTCTGAAAACTGCATTCTGTGTAAAACTGGCTGTGTGCATAATGAAAAAAAGCGTTTAGCAAAGGATCATAGTCAGTTTTCATGAAAGCTCATTCTGAGTGCTGGGAGAGTCAGAAATAAGGGCTTTGCTCTGAAAACTGCATTCTGTGTAAAACTGGCTGTGTGCATAATGAAAAAAAGCGTTTAGCAAAGGTACATAGTCAGTTTTTATAAACGCTCATTCTGAGTGCTGGGAGAGTCAGAAATAAGGGCTTTGCTCTGAAAACTGCATTCTGTGTAAAACTGGCTGTGTGCATAATGAAAAAAGCGTTTAGCAAAGGACATAGTCAGTTTTCATGAAAGCTCATTCTGAGTGCTGGGAGAGTCAGAAATAAGGGCTTTGCTCTGAAAACTGCATTCTGTGTAAAACTGGCTGTGTGCATAATGAAAAAAAGCGTTTAGCAAAGGATCAGAGTCAGTTTTCATAAACGCTCATTCTGAGTGCTGAGAGTTCAGAAATAAGCTTTTTCTCTGAAAACTGCATTCTGTGTAAAACTGGCTGTGTGCATAATGAAAAAGCGTTTAGCAAAGGATCAGTCAGTTTTCATAAACGCTCATTCTGAGTGCTGGGAGCTTCAGAAACATGGCTATGCTCTGAAAACTGCATTCTGTGTAAAACTGGCTGTGTGCATAATGAAAAAAGCGTTTAGCAAAGGATCAGAGTCAGTTTTCATAACGCTCATTCTGAGTGCTGAGGAGTCAGAATGAGGCTTTGCTTTGAAAACTGCATTCTGTGTAAAACTGGCTGTGTGCATAATGAAAAAGCGTTTAGCAAGGATCAGAGTCAGTTTTCATAAACGCTCATTCTGAGTGCTGGAGCTTCAGAAACATGGGCTTTGCTCTGAAAACTGCATTCTGTGTAAAACTGGCTGTGTGCATAATGAAAAAAGGCGTTTAGCAAAGGATCAGAGTCAGTTTTTATAAACGCTCATTCTGAGTGCTGAGAGAGTCAGAAAAAAGGGCTTTGCTTTGAAAACTGCATTCTGTGTAAAACTGGCTGTGTGCATAATGAAAAGAAGCGTTTAGCAAAGGATCAGAGTCAGTTTTCATAAACGCTCATTCTGAGTGCAGAGAGAGTCAGAAATAAAGGCTTTGCTCTGAAAACTGCATTCTGTGTAAAACTGGCTGTGTGCATAATGAAAAAAAGCGTTTAGCAAAGGTACATAGTCAGTTTTCATAAACGCTCATTCTGAGTGCTGGGAGAGTCAGAAACAAGGGCTTTGCTCTGAAAACTGCATTCTGTGTAAAACTGGCTGTGTGCATATGAAAAAAGCGTTTAGCAAAGGATCAGAGTCAGTTTTCATAAACGCTCATTCTGAGTGCTGAGAGGTCAGAAAAGGGCTTTGCTCTGAAAACTGCATTCTGTGTAAAACTGGCTGTGTGCATAATGAAAAAAGCGTTTAGCAAAGGATCAGAGTCAGTTTTCATAAACGCTCATTCTGAGTGCTGGGAGCTTCAGAACACGGGCTTTGCTCTGAAAACTGCATTCTGTGTAAAACTGGCTGTGTGCATAATGAAAAAGGGCGTTTAGCAAAGCATTAGAGTTAGTTTTCATAAACGCTCATTCTGAGTGCTGGGAGCTTCAGAAACATGGGCTTGCTCTGAAAACTGCATTCTGTGTAAAACTGGCTGTGTGCATAATGAAAAAAGCGTTTAGCAAAGGTACATAGTCAGTTTTTATAAACGCTCATTCTGAGTGCTGGGAGCTTCAGAACACGGCTTTGCTCTGAAAACTGCATTCTGTGTAAAACTGGCTGTGCAAATGAAAAAGTGCGTTTAGCAAAGGATAAGAGTCAGTTTTCATAAACGCTCATTCTGAGTGCTGGCTTCACAAACATGGGCTTTGCTCTGAAAACTGCATTCTGTGTAAAACTGGCTGTGTGCAAAATGAAAAAGTGCGTTTAGCAAAGGATCAAGAGTCAGTTTTCATAAACGCTCATTCTGAGTGCTGG